>CAKXYN010000002.1:7500000-8750000 GCA_935064755.1 Tragelaphus eurycerus | reverse complement strand
TATTCAAAAGCAGAGACATTACTTGGCCAACAAAGGTCCGTCTAGTGAAGGCTATGGTTTTTCCTGTGGTCATGTATGGATGTGAGAGTTGGACTGTGAAGAAGGCTGAGATCCGAAGAATTGATGCTTTTGAACTGTGGTGTTGGAGAAGACTCTTGAGAGTCTCTTGGACTGCAAGGAGATCCAACCAGTCCATTCTGAAGGAGATCAGCCCTGGGTATTCTTTGGAAGGACTGATGCTAAAGCTGAAACTCCAGTACTTTGGCCACCTCATGCAAAGAGTTGACTCATTGGAAAAGACTCTGATGCTGGGAGGGATTGGGGGCAAGAGGAGAAGGGGACGACAGAGGATGAGATGGTTGGATGGCATCACTGACTCAATGAACATGAGTCTGAGTGAACTTCAGGAGTTGGTGATGGACAGGGAGGCCTGGCGTGCTGGGATTCATGGGTTCGCAAAGAGTCGGACACGACTGAGTGACTGATCTGATCTGATCTGATCTGATAATCTATAACAGTATTATTCTGTTGTGTGTAGTTTTAAACTGTGAGAATAAAAAGTGTATTTGTGTGTGAGAGAGACAGAGACAGAGAGACAGAGCATCTCATAGAACTTGAGCTGTGGAAATGTCAGAATAGCAGGGTTTTTATAAGTGCTTTTTCAGGCTTTCCACTTTTTTTTTTCATTATTTCTCATTTCTTTACAATGTTGCCTTTTTCAACTAAGGATCTTGTTAGCCTCTTATGACTATAATTCATTTTTAAGTGGAGCTAATAGTTCTTATTCGGACCTCTCAGTTGGTTCAGTGGTAAAGAATCCAACTGTCAAGCAAGAGACGCAGGTTTGATCCCTGGGTTGGGAAGATCCCCTGGAGAAAGAAATGGCAATTCACTCCAGTTTTCTTGCCTGGAGAATTCCATGAACAGAGGAGCCTGGCAGTCTACAGTCCTGGGGTCACAAAGAGTCAGACATGACTTAGTAACTAAAGAACAACAACAATAGTTTTTATAATGGTGCCTTTGCTAACTCTATATGTTCACATTGATCAACTGTCTTACATCAAAAATTCATAAAGTAAAGGGATAGTGTAAGAAATGTGGAGGAAAAGATAATCAAACCTGTCCCCTGGGTGCATACACACACCCACATGTGCATACATGTACACCCACTGACAAACAGCATAAGAGGCCTGCTCAGCTCAACTCCAATTCTCCATCCATTTCATTCCAAGACAAAAAAAAAATAAAATAAAATCAATAAAAAGTTCAAATAAATTTACCACCACAAATAACTGTCATGAAGAATTCACCTCTCATGTATCTCCTGGGCTTATTTTTTCATCAGAAAAATAAGCTATACAACTGCAGCATTAATAGAAGGCGTAAGATTTCTTTAAACTGATTCCAGAGTTATGAAATCACATCTGGAGAGCTGTAGCAATTATCTTTATAAGACTTCTGCTGAAGAAGGGGAGGAAACCTCTCACTGGGATAGAGAGGAATGGATTTAATAATTTGGAAAATATTTCCTGAGGCACCAAAGATGTGAATTCACTAACTTTCTGCAGTTGAAGCCTTTATCATCAGTAATTGTTAATATACTGTTCAACTTATTTCCTTTTTTATCACTTCCTTTCTCCCTTATTTAATTCTTAGGTTATAGGGAGAAAGAGTGATGGGATTGTTTCTAGAATTTTTTTTTCTTAATCTTCAGTTCAGTCGCTCAGTCTTGTCTGACTCTTTGCGACCCCATGAATTGCAGCACGCCAGGCTTCCTTGTCCATCACCAACTCCTGGAGTTCATGCAAACTCACGTCCATTGAGTCGGTGATGCCATCCAGCCATCTCATCCTCTGCCATTCCCTTTTCCTCCTGCCTCCAATCCCTCCCAGCATCAGAGTCGTTTCCAATGAATCAACTCTTCTCATGAGGTGGCCAAAGTATTGGAGTTTCAGCTTTAGCATCATTCCTTCCAAAGAAATCCCAGGGCTGATCTCCTTCAGAATGGACTGGTTGGATCTCCTTGCAGTCCAAGGGACTCTCAGGAGTCTTTTCCAACACCACAGTTCAAAAGCATCAATTCTTCGGATCTCAGCCTTCTTCACAGCCCAACTCTCACATCCATACATGACCACCGGAAAAACCATAGCCTTGACTAGACAGACCTTTGTTGGCAAAGTAATGTCTCTGCTTTTGAATATGCTATCTAGGTTGGTCATAACTTTCCTTCCAAGGAGTAAGCGCCCTTTAATTTCATGGCTGCAATCACCATCTGCAGTGATTTTGGAGCCCCCAAAATAAAGTCTGATACTGTTTCCACTGTGTCCCCATCTATTTCCCATGAAGTGATGGGACCGGATGCCATGATCTTCGTTTTCTGAATGTTGAGCTTTAATCCAACTTTTTCACTCTCCACTTTCACCTTCATCAAGAGGCTTTTTAGTTCCTCTTCACTTTCTGCCATAAGGGTGGTGTCATCTGCATATCTGAGGTTGTTAATATTTCTCCTGGCAATCTTGATTCCAGCTTGTGCTTCTTCCAGTCCAGCGTTTCTCATGATGTACTCTGCATAGAAGTTAAATAAGTAGGGTGACAATATACAGCCTTGACGTACTCCTTTTCCTATTTGGGACTAGTCTGTTGTTCCATGTCCAGGTCTAACTGTTGCTTCCTGACCTGCATATAGGTTTCTCAAGAGGCAAGTCAGGTGGTGTGGTATTCCCATCTCTTTCAGAATTTTCCACAGTTTATTGTGATCCACACAGTCAAAGGCTTTGGCATAGTCAGTAAAGCAGAAATAGATGTTTTTCTGGAACTCTCTTGCTTTTTCAATGATCCAGTGGATGTTGGCAATTTGATCTCTGGTTCCTCTGCCTTTTCTAAAACCAGCTTGAACATCCGGAAGTTCATGGTTCACATATTGCTGAAGCCTGGCTTGGAGAATTTTGAGTGTTACTTTACTAGCGTGTGAGATGACTGCAATTGTGCGGTAGTTTGGCATTCTTTGGCATTGCCTTTCTTTGGGATTGGAATAAAGACTGATCTTTTCCAGTCCTGTGGCTGCTGCTGAGTTTTCCAAATTTGCTGGCATATTGAGTGCAGCACTTTCACAGCATCATCTTTCAGGATTTGAAATAGCTCAACTGGAATTCCATCACCTCCACTAGCTAATCTCACACACCTTCTATTTTCCCCAACGGCATCATTTTGGTTGATTCCTCCCAGAGGCTTTGAAATTTTGTATTACTTAAAAAACTTGGTCTGAGCTGGCAAACACGAAGTGCTTGAGCCATGCTGAAGAGTCTCATCCATTTCTCAAACATCAGGCCCTCCTCTGAATAGGTGACGCAGGGAAGGGAAGGGGTGGCTGGGGAGACAGGCTTGTAAACAGTTACAGAGATAAAGGGGAGAGAGGAGAATCCATGGGGCGGGGATGCTGTGGGAACACAGCAGGAGCACTTATTTAGTTATATCTCTTCAGGTTAAAGCATGCATTTGCTAGACTTATTTAAAATAGGAGCTTTAAAGTTAAAGCACTTTAATCTTTATCGAAAATTCAGATGGTTTTTCTATTCTTCTCCTCCAGATTCTTGCTTCATTAATTATCCATTCTTTTAGAAATTTCTCCAGGGATTCCTTTTGTTCAATCTGCAAAAATGCTTAATTTAATTATTACTGTCCTTAAAAGGTGGGGGAAGGGGTGCTTCCCTTGTGGCTCAGCTGGTAAAGAATCGGCCTGCAATGCAGGAGACCTGGGTTCTATCCCTGGGTTGGGAAGATCCCCTGGAGAAGGGAACGGCTCTCCATGCCAGTATTCTGGCCTGGAGAATTCCATGGACTCCATAGTCCATGGGGTTGCAGAGTGAGACAGGACTGAGAGACTTTCACTTAAAAAAAAAAAAGGCTTCTAGTAACCATGCCTCCCTCTTGTCTCCTGCTCTTTCTTTCCTTCCTGATGTTATTCAAATTCTTGACAGTCACCCACATTCCTGCCTTTGCTTCTGTAGTCTGCTGCTATACTCAACAGTACACTGGAATCCTACCTCTGCTCCCCAATACTCCTGCTAAACTTTTGGCCAAAGATCAACAATAACATCCTAAAGGAATGTCCAGGGGCCTCCCTAGGGTCTATCTCAGGCAGAATGTGATTCTATTCAAGACTTTTTCCTGGGCTTCTGGCTCACGACTTCAGTCTACTGGGGGCCACTTGGGCTTTAGAGCTTGGATTAAACCTGTTTATATCCTTTGCCCAATACTCTATCAAGTTCTTAGTTTTTTCTTATTGATTTGAGTAAGGTTTGTATAGATTTTTAAAACAACTCAAAATCTTATATGAGTTGTATTTCTCCTATCTTGTTTCTCCTGATACTTATTAATCATAACAATTAGCTAACAGTATTAATATTACTTAGCTTCATTGGGTAGATTCTGGGTTTTGGGATCTTGATTCTAAAGATAATTATCATTAACAATTATACTACCATTGATAATATGATGATAATTATATTATCATTTCCTCTAATACTTTAGTGATGTAATTTTTTGCTTGTAAACATTCAGTTCAGTTCAGTCGCTCAGTCGTGTCTGACTCTTTGCGACCCCATGAATTGCAGCACACCAGGCCTCCCTGTCCATCACCAACTCCCAGAGTTCACTCAGACTCATGTCCATCGAGTTGGTGATGCCATCCAGCCATCTCATCCCCTTTTCCTCCTGCCCCCAATCCCTCCCAGCATCAGTCTTTTCCAATGAGTCAACTCTTCGCATGAGGTGCCCAAAGTACTGGAGTTTCAGCTTTAGCATCATTCCTTCCAAAGAACACCCAGGGCTGATCTCCTTCAGAATGGACTGGTTGGATCTCCTTGCAGTCCAAAGAACTCTCAGGAGTCTTCTCCAACACCACAGTTCAAAAGCATCAATTCTTCGGATCTCAGCTTTCTTCACAGTCCAACTCTCACATCCATACATGACCACAGGGAAAACCATAGCCTTGACTAGACAGACCTTTGTTGGCAAAGTAATGTCTCTGCTTTTGAATATGCTATCTAGGTTGGTCATAACTTTCCTTCCAAGGAGTAAGCGTCTTTTAATTTCATGGCTGCAATCACCATCTGCAGTGATTTTGGAGCCCCCCAAAATAAAGTCTGATACTGTTTCTACTGTTTCCCCATGTATTTCCCACGAAGTGATGGGACCAGATGCCATGATCTTCGTTTTCTGAATGTTGAGCTTTAAGTCAACTTTTTCACTCTCCTCTTTACTTTCATCAAGAAACCAAAAATTAAATTTCTTTTTCGTTTGTTGGTTGGTTGGTTATAAGGAAACTTTATCTCCTGTCAACCTTAGGTCAATTTTGTGTTTGAGTCTGTGAGAGAACAGCTTAAGACCACTCTGTGGTTATTCCTACCCATTCAGTGGCCAGAGCCGTGGGGACTGCAGACCAGTCCTTCACGGCTGGGCTGAGGCTCAGTCTTCGGAAGGGAAATGCGCCTTCTCAGGTGACTTGGGGAGGAGCAGCAGTACATTTGGGAGCTGGAGCACGCCATTCACCCAAAATTCCTCTCTGGTCTCAAGACTTTCCAGTAATGGCTGCTCTTCCTTTTCTGCCTCTTCTGGGTGACAGCGGAAGTAGAGATGGTGCTGATCTCGCGCTAGGGATGCTGCTGCACATGCGCAGAACTTGTGCAGCCGGCATCCACTACTGCAGACTTGGGAGTGGTTCTCCTGTGTTGTTCCTGCGTTGATGGCGATGCCCCCTTGGTGCAGAGGAGAGTCTGTGTCACACAGAACAATGGTGGGTGGGTTCATATTAAGACGCATCTGTGAGAAGCTACTGATCAGTTCTGGGATCGGGAGGCTCCGGCAGCGGTGGCTCTGGGAAGCCTGCCTGGATCTGGTCACTGAAGGTTCCAGGAGTAAAGCAGCCAGCGATAGGAGTGGCCCCAGTGGTAGCAGCAAACTTCAGCACAACTCGCTGGCTAGTATTCCTGGAGAATAGGAGGCTGGCATCACTCAGTACAAGCTGCAGAACTCTCCTCTGTTCTCTTTAGATTTATGACATACATGCCATCACTTTCCCTTTTGTACACAATTGTTCCAGTTGGAAATCAAGATTGGTGCCACCTAAGGGGGTTCCCACTGTTAGAAATTTGAGAACACCTTGCTCCTTGCAGGAAATCAAAGACTCAGGACATTGTGAAAGAAACCAAAAAGATATCAAAGAAATAATGTGTGTAATCTTTGATGTGTGTAATCTTTGACCCTAGACTGAAGCAGAGAAGGCAATGGCAACCCACTCCAGTACTCTTGCCTGGGAAATCCCATGAAACGAGGAGCCTGGTAGGCTGCAGTCCATGGGATCACAAGAGTCGGACATGACTGAGGGACTTCACTTTCACTTTTCACTTTCATGCATTGGAGAAGGAAATGGCAACCCACTCCAGTGTTCTTGCCTGGAGAATCCCAGGGATGGTGGACTCTGGTGGGCTGCCATCTCTGGGGTCACACAGAGTCAGACACGACTGAAGCGACTTAGCAGCAGCAGCTAGACTGAAGGTGTCATCCATGTGCATGCAGAAGGGATGGGAACAGAGCAGTGCATTTCCTTCAGTAAGTGGAAAGAAAGACAGAACAGATGCAAAATTATGTTTGGAAATACAGTGAAGGGAGATTGGGGAAATTCCAGATGGTGATCTCTATTTCCTCTTTGGAAGTTTTCTGTTGAGAGTTGAAGGCATTAAAGTGGAGATGGGTCAGGTACTTAAGGGGAGTGGAAAAGAAATGGAATCATTGTGGTGTATAGTGGAAAACAAGCTGATTTGGAAAATGAGATCAGGTTTCTGGCATACTTGGGATACCTATGCATTTGACAATTATACATTTATAGTGAAACCCATTCACCCTGTTTTAGATTTTTTTGCAGTGCTCTAGCTGTCACTTAAAGGCATTAAAAAAATCAGATAATTGGGTTCTTCCTAGTTTGAAGTTTTGCAAAATAAGGGGAAGTGAAATTGGAATATTGGAACAGGAAACTAAAAATGATGGATTGTAGAGACTAAGAGGATAGAAAGCGGAGAGGAGACAGGAGAAAGCTAACAGATGTGAATAAAGTCTGGATAAGTGAACTAGAAATCATAACAGTGTTGAAGCACAATCCTACTACAATTCGTTTTATAAGGAAGTTGTGACTATCAATCATGCTTAACAGATTATTTATGTATTTATTTATTTTTTGGTTGCACTGGGTCTTCATTTGCTCTGTGCGGGCTTTTTCTAATTGTGATGAGCGGGGGCCACTCTTTGTTGCGGCATGCAGATTTCTCACTGCGGTGGCTCTGTTGTTGCAGAGCACAGACTCTGGGCACACAGGTTTCAGCAGTTGCAGCCTGCAGGCTCAATAGGTATGACACATGGGTTTAATTGCTCTGTGGAATGTGGGATCTTCTTGGAGCAGGGACTGAACCCACGTGCTCTGCATTGGCAGGCAGATTCTTATCCACTATAACACGAGGGAAGTCCTGGATTATTTAAATAAGTGCTTTTGGAGGTGAAAGGCTTTAGGTGAAGAAAAGTTCCATGGTCTGCATAGTAAGGTGGAATGGAAATGAAGATTATCTGAGAAGAGGAAGTATATCACTTGTTGGTGGGGAATGTTTCCTTTACCCATTGAGTCAAACAAGCACCAGAAATATATTAAAGAAATACACAATATTATGGGAGCCTGTGAGACAGTCTATGGACTTTTTAATATAACTGGTGATACTGTTGTCCTTTCGGTCATGTTTGACTCTTTGTGACCCTGTGGACTGTAGCCCACCAGGCTCCTTTGTCCGTGAGGATTCTCCAGGCAAGAACACTGGAATGGATTTCCGTGCCCTCTTCCAGGAGATCTTCCTGACCCTGGTATCAAATCCACATCTCTTCCGTCTCCTGCATTGGCAGGCATGTCCTTTATCACTAGTGCCACCTAGGAAGCCCAATATAGCTTTAACCACTGTAAATGTCTGATACTTTGTCTCCATGAGTAGAAACTGTAACTATTTTGGCTATTTTATCTCTAGGATCTAACATAGTTTCTGGCACATAAAGGGGACTTGGTGGATGTTTACAAATGAGTGAATGCATAAACAACTGAATGAAGGATGGTGTGGTAACCACTTTCCAAAGCTCATGACTCCCAATGAGCTTTGACTCCTAGTACTCACATCCGTGTATAGTCAGGTCCCACATTACACCAGAGTTGGTCTATGTGACCAGTAGACCACAGTGGAGGTCAAGGTGTGCTGCTCTGAAGGTAGTTTATAAAAGCCCGCAGCCTCCATCCTGGATCACTTGTACTGGAGGAAGCCATGTCATGAGCAGCACATGGTGAAAAACTGAAGGAGTACATGTGTGAATGATTTGGGAAACAGACCCTCAGGCCCCATCCAAGGCATCAAAGACTAAAATGCCAGCCAACAGCTCAACTGCAGTCTCTTGAGAGACCCTGAGTCAGAACCAGCCAGTAAAGCTGTACCTGGATTCTTCTTTTTTTAAAAAAAAATTATATATTTATTTATTTTTGACTGCTCTGGGTCTTCATTGCTGCAAGTGGACTTTCTCTAGTTGCATGAGTGGGGCACACTGTGGTGTGCAAGCTTCAGTAGGCTCCAGAGTGTGGGTTCAGTAATTGCAGCACATGGGTCCTGTTGTCCTGAGGTATGTGGAATCTTCCCGGAGTGGGGATTGAACTCATGTCCTCTGCATTGGCAGGTGGATTCTTGACCACTAGACCACCAGGAAAGTCCCGAGCCTGGATTGTTAATCCTTAAAAATGATGTGAGACAATGTTATTTGCCTTAAGCTGTTAAGCTTTGGGGTGATTTGGTATGCAGCAATAGATAACTAATACAGATGGTAAGCTATTTTTAAAGTACATTTCAAAACGTATCTTTTTTTTTTTTTTTACAAATAATTTCAGAGAATGTTCTCTACTTTGACTCCATTCAGAAGGAGGGTTCCCCAAACTTCCACCATTCTTCCTGCCCCTAATTTTAATTATTATCATTTCATGAAGAGGAATTTTCAGCCTGTAGGTCTATGAAGAATCCAGGACAAAACAATTGCTTCCTGGTTTCAGGAGATAATTTATATTTCTTTTGATTTGTTCATAAAATCATAAACAACGTCTCCACTCTACATTATAGTAATTTTAAGAGTCTAGTATTTCTACATTAGTTATAAAAATACCACAAAACTTTAGTGTTTAAAGGCATAAAATACCACTAGATTATGGCATAGTAACTTATTTTCTCATTTCATGAGATATTGTGTAGGGTGATACAGAAAGTATAAAGACTTTTGAAATTGCAATGGTTGGCCAATCCACACCAATTTATTGCCATATTTAGCACGTTCTTCAGTTTTTCTCAAAAGTGAAAACAAGCCAGTATAATAAATCATAATTGACACAAGCCACAAAATGCAGTTTCAGCACAGGATAATTCCACTAACACTTAGTTTTGTTCATTTCATTCTAAATAATTAAAACCTTAATAATAAAAATACAGCAATAAATTAGAAACTTTACTTTAGGGATAATTAATTTTGGATGCAATGCAGTTTCTGTTCAAGTCAACTATTGTTTTTAATTCATCTCATTGCTTAAAAAATGATTCATTACATGGTAAAACTATTATATAAGGATAGTTTAAAAGCTCTTTATATTTTGTCAGAAAAAAAGCAGTTCAATGAATTAAAAGGATTACTGAATGTTATTTACCACATGGGCCTATTTTCAGAAGATATTTTAGACAATTCTAAAATTAATTTTAATAAATAGCAAATCAACACAGTTAATTGATAGTTTCCTGTGTAAATTTTGTTAAACAAAGTAAGTTATTTTATAAAAATATAATCTTAGCATATGAGGTTTCTTGCCTTATCTGTAAAAATTATTTGAAATATATAACAGCCAAATTTTAAGGAATGTCAATTTCCTCTACATAATGATCATCATTATGCATAAAGTGCATAACATTTTATATCTTGCTTTAGGATAATATATTTTTAAAACACGGACTTATCTTCATATATGAGATCAAATGAATACTGCAAGATTATTATATATTTTGCCCAATTTCTCATATTTATGAAAAAAGAAAGAAAGTGAAGTTGCATAGCCGTGTCCAACACTTTGCGACACCATGGACTCTAGCCTACCAGGCACCTCCATCTGTGGGATTTTCAAGGCAAGAGTACTGGAATGGGTTATCATTTCCTTCTCCAGGAGATATTCCTGACCCAGGGATTGAACCTGGGTCTCCCACATTGTAGGCAGACACTTTACTGTCTGAGCTACCAGGGAAGTCCATATTTATGAAAGACATGATAAATATAATCACTTATGCTTTATATAACATAGTTTAACTTATATATATATTTATATTACATAGTCTAATTTATCCAAAAGATGTGTTTACTTATTTTATGTAGTATTGCCCTATGTTAGAGTACTGTACTGTGATCTAGTTTACATTTTTTTAATATAATAACTGGATGACATTCAATTCTTTGGTTAGATTTGACTCAAAAGAGAGATTGCTTTGAAGTGCAATTAGCTTTGTGAAATTTGCCCTAAAAGCATTTCAACACATTTAAGCTTGTTCTTGTTCACCCACAATGAATTGCTTCATTGTACTTTGCAACTCACTTGTCCTGAATGCCAGCTTGAGAAATCAACACATCAGACAGGATAGTAGAGGGTCTATAGTTCTTAATCAAAAAATCCATTTCCATGATAAAATTAGAGTACATTATTGGGTATATCCAACAGTCACTTCTAGAAATACATTAAACATGAGCATTATAAGAATGGTAGCCTAAGAGGAGACTCATTGCTTACATGTGTGCATGTTTGTACTGAATGTTTGTACATTTTTGTACTATATTTACAAAGAATGAAATGTAACATATGTATGCATGTATATTTCTCACCTTACCTAATGTCCAACTGTCGAGCTATCTAGGATCAACCAGTTTTCATTAAATTAAAGCCTAATAGTTCCTCAAGGACAGGAAAAGATATTTCTCATGCTTCTTGGTACCTTCCTACTACCCCCATCCCCATGGCATCTAGTACAATGCCCAAGTCCAGTTCAGTTCAGTTCAGTCGCTCAGTTGTGTCCTACTCTTTGCGAACACATGAATTACAGCATGCCAGGCCTCCCTGTCCAACACCAACTCCTGGAGTTCACCCAAACTCATGTCCATAAAGTCAGTGATGCAATCCAGCTATCTCATCCTCTGTCGTCCCCTTCTTCTCCTGCCCCCAATCCCTCCCAGCATCTGAGTCTTTTCTAATCGGTCAACTCTCCGCATGAGGTGGTCAAATACTGGAGTTTCAGCTTTAGCATCAGTCCTTCCAAAGAACACCAAGGACTGATCTCCTTTAGAATGGATTGGTTGGATCTCCTTGCAGTCCAAGGGACTCTCAGGAGTCTTCTCCAACACCACAGTTCAAAAGCATCAATTCTTCGGCATTCAGCTTTCTTCACAGTACAATTCTCATATCTATACGTGACTACTGGAAAAACCATACCCTTGACTAGATGAACCTTTGTTGGCAAAGTAATGTCTCTACTTTTCAGTATGCTATCTAGGTTGGTCATAACTTTCCTTCCAAGGAGTAAGCGTCTTTTAATTTCATGGCTGCAATCACCAACTGCAGTGATTGTGGAGCCCCCAAAAATAAAGTCTGACACTGTTTGCACTGTTTCCCCATCTATGTGCCATGAAGTGATGGGACCAGATGCCATGATCTTTGTTTCCTGAATGTTGAGCTTTAAGCCAACTTTTGCACTCTCCTCTTCCACTTTCATCAAGAGGTTTTTTAGTTCCTCTTCACTTTCTGCCATAAGGGTGGTGTCATCTGCATATCTGAGGTTATTGATATTTTCCAAAGCAGGTGGTAAATAAATATTTTAATTGAGTTGACAATGGAATAATTTTTTTCTCAGTCTGGTAGGTTTTTATCCATTGATTTGCTAGGCCTTCTTATGTGTTAACTGGGTTAGAGATATACATTATGATTACATTTATTTATGTGCTAAATATTATTATAGACAGTTTTGTTCTGCCAAGAACAAAATGAAGACAGACATAAAATAACTTAAGAACACTAGTGTGAACAAAGAAATAAAATACTGCTAGCTGATTGTGGCCCTATTAAATATACCACTTAGACACCGTTGTAGTCTTTGGCTATTTGTATAAGAGCACTTTCTATCTCCAGGCACATTTTGACTGAGGCGCTAGAACCAGGCTCATGCATGAGAAGGGACCAGCCAGCTCACCTCACAGAGCAGCCCACAATAAACAGTGCTACTCCAGGGGGATTCCAAAGAATATTAGTCCCTTGTTTCCTTCCTCTATTGGTGCTCCCGATCATAAACACATCCTTATTCATTTTAATTATTTCACTGAAAATTACCAAGCAAATAACAATTTAAAGCAAGAGAAAGTTTCTAATTCTCTAAAGCTCTATAAAGATTGTGCCGTTTATAAATAGTTGGGAAGTAACTATGTCTAATTTTATAAAGGTTGTCTAGTAAATATTTTTGTAGATTCTAACTTCCTTCCTGGGGGCTGAGTAGAAGCCAGACTGAAGCTCTATTTTTCACTTTTACTCCATCCAAAGAATGGGTTCCCCAAACTTCCACCATCCTTCCTGTGCCTTCTTTGATTGGCATCACTCCATCAAGAGGAATCTTCTTAGCTGTGGTCTGCAGAGACAAAACAATCAAGACAAAACAATCACTCGCTAGTTTCAGTGATTGAGACTAGTCTCAAATACCTTGCAATTTTGCAATTTATACATATATCCATTTCTCTTCCCTCTGTCCAGGAAAGGCCCCTTTTCAGGCATACCTTCATAATAAGATCCTATAAAAGTGAGTATGCCTTTCAGCTCACAACCTCCATTCTGTTTATTCTCAGGAGAAAAAAAAATGAAAGATATAACTTATGCATTCAGGCTACAATATTATTTATAATAGCACAAATTGAAAGCCATCAATTAAAAAATCCATAATAGAAAAACATTCAATAAAAGTATGATTTGGTCATTAAGTGGAATACCATGCAAACACTATATGGTAATTATGGCAACGAGATTGTGAAGTTCAGAAAGCGGCTACCTCTCATTCAATACAAAATCTGTAGATTGAGGAATTTCCAAAATTCTGACAGTCCTAGAATTAGGTCTCTTCCACCACTATTTGAACCAGTGGGAAAAGGGACCCCCTATGTCTGACCACACTTACTTCCAAATAGGTCATCTGATGTCATCTGATGGGTGAAATTCTTGCTTTGACTGCATCTGAGAAACATAGTGTTTTTAGCTTTCCAGCCTCTGTATCACAAAAGCAGATTGGAATACATGTTGAGGGAGATAATCCATAGGATCTGTTACTACTTTTAGGAAATTAATAGTTTATTTTATCTGCATAATTTTAACAATTGGATAGGTGGGAAGAAGCCAAGGAGACATGGTATACAATCAGTGAATATTTTTAGGAAGCAAAATTTCTAGAAACAGGCATATTCAGGAGAAAACATTTATTGTTTTTTTAATAAAAGAATGTTTAATAACCGAATGTTTGCCAACGACCACTATATTCTAAAATCCTATCAAAGAAACAAAAGTCTAAATGATATTGGACTGGCAGCCTGGTGTTGTAGAAAGAGGACTGCAGGAAGGCTCAACATATTTGTATTTTAGTTCTGGTTTTCTTACTAATTAGATAGATTATTTAGTAACTTAGTCATTTAAGTAAATAACTACTGTACTTCAACTAGATCTCTGAGTAATCTTGTTTCATTGAAATGTAAAAGAGAGGATTTCTAAATTTCTTTTCTAGTCCTAAAAAAGTGTTTATGCTAATGCTAAGTCACTTCAGTCGTGTCCGACTCTGTGTGACCCCATAGACGGCAGCCCACCAGGCTCCCCCGTCTCTGGGATCCTCCGGGCAAGAACACTGGAGTGGGTTGCCATTTCCTTCTCCAATGCAGGAAGATGAAAAGTGAAAGTGAAGTCGCTCAGTCATGTCCGACTCCTAGCGACCCCATGGACCCCACCAGGGTCCTCCATCCATGGGATTTTCCAGGCAAGAGTACTGGAGTGGGGTGCCATTGCCTTCTCCAAAAAAAGTGTTTAACTTCACCATTATTATTATCCTGATCACCTAAGCTGTTGATTTGTCATGTAAATTTTAACTTATTTAGTCTCATTTTTGGGAAAAGGAGAAACCACTTGTGCTATATATATATATATATAGTCCCCTGTAAGTATAGTTGCTGCTCTTTCTACAACACTGATAATCTTCAAAAAATTAAATTATATGGATTTTAGAACAGTCCGTGTCATTATCCTTTCCCCCCAAAATGTTAATGTAGCACTCAAACCTCTAGGGTGTCTTATAATTGTGTATTACCGAGAGGACTTTTATTTTCCTTCCTTGGATTAAGGAAGATGCTCTTTATGGAGCACCTGCTGCATCAGGCAGTGCCCTGCAATGTAGTCCTCCTTCAGCTACAGAAAGCATTGAACAATCATACCAGTTGGATCTTCATGGCATTTTAAAATTTACAAAGGGCACTCACAAAGTTTATCTCATTTAATCCTCAGAAGAATCCTGTCCTTGCTTTACCAAGGAGACAACTGAGGTTTAGATAAGTAATCTGCCTGAAGCTCACATAGCAAGTAATGACAGACCAGAGACAAGACATGTTCCCTGTGCTTCAAAGTTCACATTGAGCTTTAACTGTAATGTCTCAGTTACTGCATGTGAAAAAAAAAACAACCCTTCACGAATTGACACCCCTCTGCTAGACTTGACTCTTCCCTTTTGCTCTAGGCAAACTGGTTCAATTCTAGGCAAAGCCAGCACTTGCTCCTGTTTTATTACTTTCTTGCTTGGCTGCCTACAAAATGTAGTCCTCATCACTGCAAAGACTGAAGCTTCACTTTGCTAAATAAGCACCTTAATATGAATGATCGATTCATGACAGCACAATTTTCTTGTTTTTTTTTTTCACTGTGGTTGAATAAGCTACCAGAAATTACAGCTCTAACTTACTGAAGTTTTTGTAGAAAGTGATATCATAAAATATCATATTATAACAAACTGGTATTATAAAATGAGTATATGCAGGGTATATAGGATGAGGGAAACTCTTTTCTCAACATCATACCTATAGTAAGTTCATTAGATCAAACATAATAATGAAAATGAACTCTAGACACTAGGCGTGGAACTACGGAGTTGTCTTGTGGATAAGCTAACTGTTGAGGAAAATCTAGCAGTGTCATACTGCCAGAAGAACAAGTGAGAAAACCAAAAAAAATTAGGAGACCTTGATGTGTAAACATTTATAGAGCAATAATTCTATTTTTTGTCATATAGAGAAACAAACTCATATTTGAATTTGCAGAAGCTAGGGTCCTAGATCTTCTCACTTACTTCACACAATCAGATACCTTCCCCTCCTGGTGGAGACTGGGGGTTTTAGTCTCTGAAGAGAGTAAAATAGATGGTAAAATGCAGCATTCGTGGAACAAAAACAATATACTACTCTTACTTCCTGATATTCAAGCTGGTTTTAGAAAAGGCAAAGAAACCAGAGATCAAATTGTCAACATCCGCTGGATCATGGAAAAAGCAAGAGAGTTCCAGAAAAACATCTATTTCTGCTTTATTGACTATGCCAAAGCCTTTGACTGTGTAGATCACAAGAAACTGTGGAAAATTCTGAAAGAGATGGGAATACCAGACCACCTGACCTGCCTCTTGAGAAACCTGTATGCATGTCAGGAAGCAACAATTAGACCTGGACATGGAACAACCAACAGACTGGTTGCAAATAGGAAAAGGAGTATGTTAAGGCTATATATTGTCACCCTGCTTATTTAACTTCTATGCAGAGTACATCATGAGAAACGCTGGACTGGAAGAAACACAAGCTGGAATCAAGATTGCTGGGAGAAATATCAATCACCTCAGATATGCAGATGACACCACCCTTATGGCAGAAAGTAAAGAGGAACTCAAAAGCCTCTTGATGAAAGTGAAAGTGGAGAGTGAAAAAGTTGGCTTAAAGCTCAACATTCAGAAAGTGAAGATCATAGCATCTGGTCCCATCACTTCATGGGAAATAGATGGGGAAACAGTGGAAACAGTGTCAGACTTTATTTTGGGGTGCTCCACAATCACTGCAGTTGGTGATTGCAGCCATGAAATTAAAAGACGCTTACTCCTTGGAAGGAAAGTTATGACCAACCTAGATAGCATATTGAAAAGCAGAGACATTACTTTGCCAACAAAGGTCCGGCTAGTCAAGGCTATGGTTTTTCTTGTGGTCATGTACGGATGTGAGAGCTGGACTGTGAAGAAGGCTGAGCACTGAAGAACTGATGCTTTTGAACTGTGGTGTTGGAGAAGACTCTTGAGAGTCCCTTGGACTGCAAGGAGATCCAACCGGTCCATTCTGAAGGAGATCAGCCCTGGAATTTCTTTGGAAGGAATGATGCTAAAGCTGAAACTCCAGTACTTTGGCCACCTCATGCGAAGAGTTGACTCATTGGAAAAGACTCTGATGCTGGGAGGGATTGGGGGCAGGAGGAGAAGGGGACAACAGAGGATGAGATGGCTGGATGGCATCACTGACTTGATGGACGTGAGTCTGAGTGACCTCCGGGAGTTGGTGTTGGACAGGGAGGCCTGGCGTGCTGCAGTTCATGGGTTCGCAAAGAGTCGGGCATGACTGAGCGACTGAACTGAACTGAACTGAACTGAAAGTATATTTAGACACCAAAAGAGCTTTTAAAAATTAAAACTGTGATAAGAGAAACAATAAACCTGAGAGATGTGTTGGAAAACACTTCAGAAAAATCTTCTGGCAAGGGAAAAAAAAAAAACAGCAAGGTAGGAGAGAAAATAAAAATTAGAAAGTGTTTAGTGTGTTCAAATGGCTATCACAGAAATACATAGACTAGGTGGCTTATGACCAACAAACTTATCTCCCTCAATTCTGCAAGCTGACTGTATGTGTGTGTGTGTGCACTCAGTCATGTCCAACTCTTTGTGACCCCAGGGACTGTAGCCCATCCATCTCCTCTGTCCATGGGATTTCATAGGCAAGAATACTGGAGTGGGTTGCCATTTCCTACTCCAGGGAATCTTTCCCAACCAGGGATCAAACTTGAATCTCTTCTGTCTCCTGCATTGACAGACGGATCTCAGCCTGATTTGGGAAAACTAAAGGCTGATTAGCAAACTTAATTTTATCTGTAACCTTAATTCCCCTTTGCCATGGCATATTCCAGGACTTAATCATGCACATCAGAAAAATTTGTAGTGGAGAAGCTCCACGACATCCATACATTTGCCCAACAATCAAGAGTTCCACTTTGAATCCTCTCTCAAGGGCACTGACAGTCAGTCAATGACAGTCAGAGAAGTAAATAAAATAAAGGAGGATTGTGACAAATAAAAGGAGGATTGTGTCTTTATACTGGTAAGTGAAGAGATACTTTCACTTTTCTCTGATATCTCTATCCCAAACCCTTGAGGAGTCAGAAACTTTAGAAATTTGGGGGTAAAAATCCTGTAAGAAGAATGCACCATCACCAAATTGCTTAAATCTGTTAACCCCTGAAGACAAGGAAGATCATTTGAATCCATACAGGATTCATGGTGTAGACTTGAGTGTAGTTTTAATAAACGAAAGTGCCTGAAAAATGAATAGACTCTAACCAAGATGCAATAAGGGATAAGAAAAGCAGTTTGTAGCATACTAACTCATAAGGACAGCTAATGAAAAATATGTAGACTCATATTTTTACCTCTACGAGTCTATATTCTTCAGTCACCTGTTGCAAGTAAGTGAAAATATGAAAAGCCAATTCAAGTTGTATGTAACAGATTACATGAGCCAAAGATGGAGAAGCTCTATACAGCCAGCAAAAACAAGACCAAGAGATGACTGTGGCTCGGATCATGAACTCCTTATTGCCAAATTCAGACTTAAATTGAAGAAAGTGGGGAAAACCACTAGACCATTCAGGTATGACCTAAATTAAATCCCTGGCTTAAAGCTCAATGTTCAGAAAACTAAGATCATGGCATCTGGTCCCACCACTTCATGGGAAATAGATGGGGAAATGGTGGAAACAATGTCAGACTTTATTTTTCTGGGCTCCAAGATCAATGTGGATGGTGATTGTAGCCATGAAATTAAAAGATGCTTATTCCTTGGAAGGAAAGTTATGACCAACCTAGATAGCATATTCAAAAGCAGAGACATTATTTTGCCAACAAAGGTCCGTCTAGTCAAGGCTATGGTTTTTCCTGTGGTTATGTATGGATGTGAGAGTTGGACTGTGAAGAAGGCTGAGATCCGAAGAATTGATGCTTTTTAACTGTGGTGTTGGAGAAGACTCTTGAGAGTCTCTTGGACTGCAAGGAGATCCAACCAGTCCATTCTAAAGGAGATCAGTCCTAGGTGTTCTTTGGAAGGACTGATGCTAAAGCTGAAACTCCAGAATTTTGGCCACCTCATGTGAAGAGTTGACTCATTGGAAAAGACTCTGATGCTGGGAGGGGGTGGGGGCAGGAGGAGAAGGGGACAACAGAGGATGAGGTTGCTGGATGGCATCACCAACTTGATGGACATGAGTTTGGGTGAACTCCAGGAGTTGATGATGGACAGGGAGGCCTGGCGTGCTGCAGTTCAAGGGTTCACAAAGAGTCGGACACGACTGAGCGACTGAATGAACTGAGCTGATGATTATACAGTGGAAGTGAGAAATAGATTTAAGGGACTAGATCTGATAGAGTGCCTTATGAACTATGGACAGAGGTTCATTACATGGACAGGAAACAGAGATCAGGACCATCCCCAAGAAAAAGAAATGTAAAAAAGCAAAATGGCTGTCTGAGGAGGCCTTAAAAATAGCTGTGAGAAGAAGAGAAGTGAAAAGCAAAGGAGAAAAGGAAAGATATACCCATTTGAATGGAGAGTTCCAAAGAATAACAAGGAGAGATAAGAAAGCCTTCCTCTGCAATCAATGCAAAGAAATAGAGGAAAACAATATAATGGGAAAGACTAGAGATCTCTTCAAGAAAATTAGAGATACCACGGGAATATTTCATGCGAAGATGAACTCAATTAAGGACAGAAATGGTATGGACCTAACAGAAGCAGACGATATTAAGAAGAGGTGGCAAGAACACACAGAAGAACCATGCAAAAAAGATCTTCATGACCCAGATAATCACGATGGTGTGATCACTCAGCTAGAGCCAGACATCCTGGAATGTGAAGTCAAGTGGGCCTTAGGAAGCATCACTACGAACAAAAGCTAGTGCGGGTGATGGAATTCCAGTTGAGCTATTTCAAATCCTAAAAGATGATGCTCTGAAAGTATTGCAGTCAATATGTCAGCAAATTGGGAAAACTCAGCAGTGGCCACAGGACTGGAAAAAGGTCAGTTTTCATTCCAATCCCAAAGAAATATAATGCCAAAGAATGCTCAGACTACTGCACAATTGCACTCATCTCACACGCTAGTAAAGTAATGCTCAAAATTCTCTAAGCCAGGCTTCAACAATACGTGAACGTTGAACTTCCAGATGTTCAAGCTGGTTTTAGAAAAGGCAGAGGCACTAGAGACCAAACTGCCAACATCCGCTGGATCATCAAAAAGCAAGAGAGTTCCAAAAAAACTTCTATTTCTGCTTTATTGACTATGCCAATGCCATTGACTGTGTGGATCACAATAAACTGTGGAAAATTCTGAAAGAGATGGGAATACCAGACCACCTGATCTGTCTCTTGAGAAACCTGTATGCAGGTCATGAAGCAACAGTTATAACTGGACATGGAAGAGCAGACTGGTTCCAAATAGGAAAAGGAGTACGTCAAGGTTGTATATTGTCACCCTGTTTATTTAACTTTTATGCAGAGTACATCATGAGAAATGCTGGGCTTGAAGAAGCACAAGCTGGAATCAAGATTGCCTGGAGAAATAGCAATAACCTCAGATATGCAGATAACACCACCCTTACGGCAGAAAGTGAAGAAAAACTAAAGAGCTTCTTGATGAAAGTGAAAGTGCAGGCTGAAAAAGTTGGCTTAAAGCTCAACATTCAGAAAACAAAGATCATGGCATCTGGTCCCATCACTTCATAGCAAATAGATGGGGAAACAGTGGAAACAGAGTCAGACTTTATTTTGTTGGGCTCCAAAATCACTGTAGATGGTGACTGCAGCCATAAAATTAAAAGATGCGTACTCCTTGGAAGGAAAGTTATGACCAACCTAGGCAGCATATTAAAAAGCAGAGACATGACTTTTTCAACAAAGGTCTGTCTAGTCAAGGCTATGGCTTTTCCAGTGGTCATGTATGGATGTGAGAGTTGGACTATAGAGAAAGCTAAGCACCTAAGAATTGATGCTTTTGAACTGTGGTGTTGGAGAAGACTCTTGAGAGTCCCTTGGACTGCAAGGAGATCCAATCAGTCCATCCTAAAGGAGATCAGTCCTGCATGTTCCTTGGAAGGACGGATGTTGAAGCTGATACTCCAGTACTTTGGCCACCTGACGCGGAGAGCTGACTCATTTGAAAAGACCCTGATGTTGTGAAAGATTAGGGGAAGGAGGAGAAAGGGATGACAGAGGATGAGATGGTTTGATGGCATCACCGATTCAATGGACATGATTTTGAGTAAACTCTGAGACAGGGAGGCCTCACGTGCTGTGGTTCATGGTGTTGCAAAGAGTTGGATGTGACTGAGAGACTGAACTTAACTGATTACACGAGTTCTGAAGAGGTGACAGAGAGAGGCATGATGTCCATCATTTGAGCTGAAGGACCATGTTCTTTCCTCAGGCTCTTTACTTATTTCCAGCAGTAGTTTTTTGTTTTCAAAACATTTTCTTACTGTAAACTGAAGGAAACAGAGACCAAGTCAAAAGTGGTAAAATCATTTTTCATTTTCTAAGCAGTGGTAGAATGATTAGTGTTTTTATAAACGAAAGGAATGAGTTCATGCTTTCTTGATCTTAAAGTATATAAATGTAATCAAAGTTTTTCTTTTCACAGGTGAAAAAAGTGGAAAGATTCAGAGAAGTGATTTGCTTTTGTAATACAAAGCTATTTGTCTTGCTGTCATAGTCAGCCCTTTCATTCCTAACCATCCATCCTCTTCAGCCTCCTACAGAAGCCTTCGTGGGATGAAGCAACATGCCAAAGATTGATGGAGGGTATGGGTTAACTGTTGCTGAAGCTCCGATATTTTGGCCACCTGATGCAAAGTGCCAACTCATTGGAAAAGATCCTAATGCTAGGGAAGATTGAAGGCAAAAGGAGAAGGGGATAGCAGAGGATGAGATGGTTAGATAGCATCACTGACTCAATGGACATGTTGAGAAGGAAATGCCAAAAGTTCAAAGCAGCCTAGATTCCCCCAAAACCCTATTCAGTGCAGCTAAACTGGCTTCTAGTGATTGAGAAATTAACTTTTTTTATCCAGTCAAGTCCCATATATTTTAATTTTATTTGCCAACTTCACTTTTCATTATGTATTTTCCCCATGTAGGCTTTTATTATTTTATCAATTTACCCATATCCTTAGACATTTATTCACTAAATATGCTTGATTGGGCTTCAGATTTTAATTTGCCAAACATATATACAAAGATAGACAGGCATAAATGCTATGAATAACTAGTTTTATTGGAATATAAAGCAAGCAGGAATCTTGTTAATTCAGCTTGAACTATGGTGCTCACTAGGGGATTTGGTATGTACTGAGCTACTACTGTTTCAGAAAGATGCTTTCCACTGGCTGACTAAATTCAAGGTTTGTTTATGGGAAAGGCATACACATTGGAATCCCTTGAAACTTGGTTTTTAATTCCAGTTCTATCATCACAAGTTCTTTGACTCTGATTTATTCTAAGCTCTTTCAGCATTGGAAAATATCCAAGAAATGGAGAAATGATATATCCAATTTTAAGTTTTGGAATAATTAAAGATCACAGATGTAAAAATATTTGGGATAGAGTTGATAGCAATAAAGGATAAATATTATTATATGCTGTTTTCTTGATAAGATTTTTGGAAATTCACCAGGTGCTAGGGGCTTCAGGGAAGAAAACAAAAGTCCTAAAGGTGTCCCTCTTTCTTCTAGTCTTGATGTCACCTTCTGGTCAATTACATTGATTTTCCAAATCTTTTCATAGATTTGTTTCATACACACACACACACACTAGATAACTGAAGAGAAGAGAAACACAAACCAATATTCTTCTCAGGCTAATAATAATCTACTTTGGGTAGATAGAATATTTATTTCCCACATCACACACGTTACAGTTCATGCTACTGATATTTGACAGGAGACAAATTTGTGAAGTGTACTATGTATCAAGAAAGCAAAATAGGAACATCTTTCAACCATGTAAGGCACCTGATCTGAGTTTGGTAAGGGAATAGTTAGTGTAGAATCTCTTAAGTGTCTTCAGAGAGAGGGAGTGTAGATTAATGATTAAATACATGAATTCACATCCAAGGTCTGTCATTTATGATCTGTGTGACTAGACAAATCATTTTGCCTCAGTTTTCCCATGAGATTGGGAATATGGTAAGGTTACCCACATCACAGTTTTGCTGTAAGATTAGACAATTACATACAACATCTTTAGAACAATGTTTGGCACCTAATAGTTGCCATGTCCCTGTGGCTACAATCACTATTACAAGAGGAAATACAGTAAAGCATTGATCACTAGTTTTATAGAACTTTGCTTTATACCAGCTTCTCAACTGTATTACCTGTTTGAGTCATTCTTTCTTATGAAAGTAATCAGAGAATCTTCCAAGGGTATGGGCTTCCTCAGCTTTTATTCCTATTTCAGGGAATAGGAGACAATGTCTAGGAATAATGTAAGTAAAAGTAGACACTTAGGGAGAACGGCTAATAGCAAATGTCAGGGTTTTGTAAATGCCTGGAAATACAGATATTTCTTAGCTCTTAAAATTTTAAATTAACTTGGGATGTCCCTGGTGATCCAGTGGTTAAGACTGCAGCACTTCTACTGCAGAGGGCATGGGTTTGATCCCTGGTTGGGGAGCTAAGATCCTGCATGCTGAATGGTGCAGCCAAAAAAAAAATTAATGAATAAATATATAAATATATATATATATAGACTTTAAAATAGTCACAACCTAAAAGTTAAGAAAAAGCAAGAGAGTTCCAGAAAAACATCTATTCCTGGTTTATTGACTACGCCAAAGCCATTGACTATGTGGATCACAATAAACTGTGGAAAATTCTGAAAGAATTGAGAATACCAGACCACCTGACCTACCTCTTAGAAATCTGTATGCAAGTCAAGAAGCAATAGTTAGAACTGGACATGGAATGACAGACTGGTTCCAAATAGGAAAAGGAGTACGTTAAGGCTGTATCTTGTCACCCTGTTTATTTAACTTATATGAAGAGTACATCATGAGAAATGCTGGGCTGGATGAAGCACAAGCTGGAATCAAGATTGCTGGGAGAAATATCAATAACTTCAGATATGCAGATGACACCACCCTTATGGCAGAAAGTGAAGAAGAACTAAAAAACTTCTTGATGAAAGTGAAAGAGGAGAGTGAAACATTTGGCTTAAACCTCAACATTCAGAAAACTAAGATCATGGCCTCTGGTCCCATCAGATCAGATCAGATCAGATCAGTCGCTCAGTCATGTCCAACTCTTTGCGACCCCATGAATCGCAGCATGCCAGGCCTCACTGTCCATCACCAACTCCTGGAGGTCACATTCATCAAGTCAGTGATGCCATCCAGCCATCTCATCCTCTGTTGTCCCCTTCTCCTCTTGCCCCCAATCCCTCCCAGCATCAGAGTCTTCTCCAATGAGTCAACTCTTCGCATGAGGTGGCCAAAATATTGGAGTTTCAGCTTTAGCATCATTCCTTCCAAAGAAATCCCGGGTTGATTTCCTTCAGAATGGACTGGTTGGATCTCCTTGCACTCCAAGGGACTCTCAAGAGTCTTCTCCAACACCACAGTTCAAAAGCATCAATTCTTCGACGCTCAGCCTTCTTCACAGTCCAACTCTCACATCCATACATGGCCACAGGAAAGACCATAGCCTTGACTAGGCGAACCTTTGTTGGCAAAGTGATGTCTCTGCTTTTGAATATGCTGTCTAGGTTGGTCATAACTTTCCTTCCAAGGAGTAAGCATCTTTTAATTTCATGGCTGCAGTCACCATCTGCAGTGATTTTGGAGCCCAGAAAAACAAAGTCTGACACTGTTTCCACTGTTTCTCCATCTATTTCCCATGTAGTGATGGGACCAGATGCCATGATCTTCGTTTTCTGAATGTTGAGCTTTAAGCCAACCTTTTCACTCTCCACTTTCACTTTCATCAAGAGGCTTTTGAGTTTCTCTTCACTTTCTGCCATAAGGGTGGTGTCATCTGCATATCTGAGGTTATTGATATTTCTCCCAGCAATCTTGATTCCAACTTGTGTTTCTTCCAGTCCAGCATTTCTCATGATGTACTCTGCATATAAGTTAAATAAACATGGTGACAATATACAGCCTTGACGTACTCCTTTTCCTATTTGGAACCAGTCTGTTGTTCCATGACCAGTTCTAACTGTTGCTTCCTGACTTGCATACAGATTTCTCAAGAGGCAGATCAGGTGGTCTGGTATTCCCATCTCTTTCAGAATTTTCCACAGTTTATTGTGATCTACACAGTCAAAGGCTTTGGCATAGTCAATAAAGCAGAAATAGATGTTTTTCTGGAACTCTCTTGCTTTTTCCATGATCCAGTGGATGTTGGCAATTTGATCTCTGGTTCCTCTGCCTTTTCTAAAACCAGCTTGAACATCAGGAAGTTCATGGTTCACATATTGCTGAAGCCTGGCTTGGAGAATTTTGAGCATTACTTTATGGGAAATAGATGGGGAAACAGTGGAAACAGTGGCTGACTTTATTTTCTTGGGCTCCAAAATCACTGCAGATGGTGACTGCAGCCATGAAATTAAAAGATGCTTATTCCTTGGAAGGAAAGTTATGACGAATCTAGGTTGCATATTAAAAAGCAAAGACATTATTTTGCCAACAAAGGTCCACCTGGTCAAAGCTATGGTTTTTCCAGTAGTCACATATAGATATGAGAGTTGGACTTTGAAGAAAGCTGAGTGCCGAAGAATTGATGCTTTTGAACTGTGGTGTTGGAGAAGACTCTTGAGAGTCCCTTGGACTGCAAGGAGATCCAACCAGTCCATCCTAAAGGAGACCAGTCCTGAGTGTTCATTGGAAGGACTGATGTTGAAGCTGAAACTCCAATACTTTGGCCACCTTATGCGAAGAGCTGACTAATTTGAAAAGACCCTGATGCTGGGAAAGATTGAGGGCAGGAGGAGAAATGGATGACAGAGGATGAGATGGTTAGATGGCATCACCGACTCAATGGACATGAGTTTGGGGAAACTCCAGGAGTTGGTGATGGACAGGGAAGCCTGGCATCCTGCAGTCCATGGGGTCATGAAGAGTTGGACACGACTGAGCAACTGAACTGAACTGAAAAGTTAAGAGTTATGTTTTATGCAGTGGGAATTTTCAGTACTTCCAGCCTGGGAGACAGCGTCTTAAGTAACCCTGAGAGGACTGCTCTGAGGAGGCCAGGGGAGGACGCAGGTTATACACAAGTTTTGTATCCAAGAGCAGGTAGTCTGAACATCAAAAGACTATTGTTAATTAAAGAAAATCAGATATCCCAAGTTAAGCAATTTAGTGCTTTCCTATGTATGGGAAGATGCAAGAATCTGGGCTCACTGAAATCATTCCTTTCATATACATCTCAGCTACCCTATCCAGCCCAGTATCTTATGTTTTTTCACATCCTGAGCTTCCTTGGGTCTCACCATAGGCAGTAGCTGCAGTCTGATGGCTGCCTGATCGCAGGTATTCTTCTCCTTCCTGAGTGCCTTTAGGGCTCAGGGGCTTACATTAGAGGGCTGGAATTGCTATGCCTGTGACATTCTTGCTTTACTGATATGGCAGGAAATACCTTATTTCATATACGTGTGTGTGTGTGTGTGTGTGTGTGTATATATATATATAAGTTATCAATATAAAAAATTTTAAATTAACTGAAGGCCAAATACTTCTGCTGGAAACAATAGGGAGAGATTGAAGTTTTCAGATCCAGCCTGTTCTCTGCTTCTATGCAACCAGCTGAGGAGTAGTTAATTACACAGGAAGAGGACAGAAGATCATAGTAGGCTGGGAATACCTTGGAGATGTTCTAGGCCTGTCAGCCATGCCGTCAGCTGACGAACAGAAACCACTAGGTAAGTTCTAAGTCAAGGCAAATACGTCATGAGCTATCTAAGTCTGTTACCGAAAAGCCAACAGGTAAGACAAGGGAGAGGGGCTACCTCCTGAGTCTGGGGATCTAAATTAGTGTCTAGGAACTGATAGGGAAAAATCACAGAGCTCCCTGAAACCTTATTAGAAGTAGGCAAGAGAAGGAGCCAGTAGTACTGTTGTGATAGTGACTCTTTTTCAATAAATTAGTTCATGTTCTCAAACATTAATTAAGTACAGAATATGTATCAGGCCCATTGATTATGTACAGAAATAATGATACAGACAAGATGGAATTTAAGAGTAATTTGTAGGACTTGGTGACTAATTAGATGGGGGTGTTGAGGAAGAGTGGATCAAGGAAACTTATGAGGTTTTGAGGACTCTAGAAAGTGCTCGTTTAGGAAGAATGGAGAGTTTTTAGTTTCAGGTGCTACGCACTTGCAAGATCATTAGGATATGATATTATACTCTTTGAAGAACTCTATAAATGGAATAAGGAAGGCAGAAACCTAGTGTTAGTGGTTTGAGACAAATGGAGGTAAGGAAGTAGAGAAAATGACTATAGTCTATTCTTAACAAGAAAATTATGAAGGAAGACACACTCAATGCTATAATTATAATGAGCCATGTGGTCAAGAAGAGATTTTTAATGGAAAAATATTTTAACAGCTTAGTGAGAAGAATATATTAGGAAGGAGAGGTTCAAAGAAATGATGAACCATTGGCTCCAGAACAGTCAGAGGATTCAGACAAAGCTTGGAAGAATGAGCATTTAGCCAGGGAAGGGAAACCTCATTATCTGAGATTGGAGGAAAGCAGTTCTTTCTAGAAGTAAAAGGAAGAGATTTGTTCTGGCCCTAAAATCATATGGATGGCAGTTATAGAGAGATAATATTTTGGCTAAAAAGAAAAAATGTACATAATTATTTTTAACATTGTCAAAAGTATAATGAATCATCTAGAGTGGCTTTATGTTATTTTTGATGAAAGATAGGCAATAAACAGAATAGCTCATTGCAATGACCCAGTCCAATGCTGATTCTCTGGTCTTAAGAAGTTGTTTTACATACTTGCTTTCTAGTCTAATAATAGTGCAGATATTTTTCAAAGGCTTAGAGAACAGGCAAATATTGATTTTAAATTAAGCTTGTAAGAAGGCTTTATATTCCATGCTTGTCTCTGACAGAAGAAGGAAAAGTGCATTTTCACATTTAAATGGCAAGGAAATGAAAGTAGCAATAAACCTAGATTTTCTCTTTAATGCCATAGAATTTTGAGACTACATCCTTGGGAACTTACTTGAACCGTTCATATCACAGTTGTCAGGGGAAAAGAAAAATATAATTATTTTACTATGTTTTATAATCTTGATGGTAGTGGGTAGAGATAATGGAATGGCATGTGTAGATGTTGAAATATCAGTCATTAGCTTATAACCAGCAAAGGTAGAAGAGGAATTACTCTCCCATTCTACGGAATACATTTGTCTTAGTACAACTAACAATTATCTTAACCTACTAAGAAGTGTCTTACCTACAAAAAATTATCTTTTCAGAGGGTAAACATTTAATCGATCCAACCTGATGACTTCTGCTGAAATATATTTGTCTGTGACAATAGATAAAAATAAGTAACAATGTATGTGAGCTATGGGACGTCCCATGTGGCACAGTGGTAAAGAATTCACCTGCCAATGCAGGAGATACAAGAGACTCAGGTTTGATACCTGGGCCAGGAAGATCCCTTGGGGTAGGAAATGGTAACCCACTCCAGTATTCTTGCCTGAAAAATTCCATGGACAGAGGAGCCTGGTGGGCTACTGTCCATGGGAATCACAGAAGAGTTGGATTCGACTGAGTGGAATGACTGAGTTGGAGTGACTGAGCGCACACACATATGAGCTATATGGAAACAATGTATTACTGTCATAGTATAAAAAATACAGATACTTTACTTCCCCTTTAATTCCATATTTTATTCACTGACTGTACAGTATTCTTCAGTTTCTTAGCACTTCCACTGAATTTACGAGTCAAACAGATTCTGCAGATAAAACACCCCCCTTCTACCATCTGTCTCTATCTTTATTTATGTTAGGAACACTTTGGAAATAATTTGCCAAGTAAGGATGCTATGGGAAACCATGGACATTTCACAACCACAAATGACTAACCCTGACATCAGACAATTCCCAGATATATAAATGTGAGATGGTAAGATTTAGCAAATAAAAATATAGGCCATCTGGTTAAATTTGAGTTTCAAATAAACAATAAACTTTTAAAAATAGAAATATGTCCAAATATTGCATGGGAGTACATTTAAAATTACTTTGTACTAAAAAATTTATTTATTTTATTTGAAATTACTCTAAATTTATCCATTAAATTTAGTGCATTATAATGT
Source organism: Tragelaphus eurycerus (assembly GCA_935064755.1). NCBI lineage: Eukaryota > Metazoa > Chordata > Mammalia > Artiodactyla > Bovidae > Tragelaphus > Tragelaphus eurycerus. Next base: position 8,721,154 of record CAKXYN010000002.1, on the reverse strand, counting down.
ACTAAATTATCCTGTACTAAAAAATTATTCTGTTAATCTGAAAATCAAATTTAATTTGGCATTCTGCATTTTATCTGGAAATCTTCTGCAATGATAGTTTGTAGTAACTATGTCGTCTTCTTCTGTCTGAGTGCCTTTGTGGTAGAGCTGGAGTAATCCACACTTGTATGGTTAGCACCTAAAGCAATGCATGACACATAGTGGGTGCACAATAGAAATGTGTTGAATGAATGAGTGACTGTCAAGGATGGATTTTAAAGAACCAATAGAAATAGAGATATACAGATGGTGGTATAGATAGAGATGTAGATGTAGATATGTATTCTCTAGCTTCTTTTGTTGGCATAGCTCAACAAAGTAATTATTATTGGTACCAGCTAATGGGAGAAATTTTCACATTTTCAAGTATGGGGAAGTCATCCTGGCTCATATATGATTTGGCTTGAACTTTGTGCTATGTAGAAAAGTCTCTCTAATGGATTGTACATCTGCTTTAGCCATTAAAGAATCTTAAATTAAGAATTTTAATTACATTAAAGAATGCATTTAAAAATCAAAATGGAGTAATTGTGGTTCAGGTATTCATAACAGAGCCACGTGACTATCGTGGATATGGTTTCAGACACGTTCCTGCATCACTGAGAACTTGAATATTCTGGACTCTGTCAAACTCAGGACACCACCAACCATATTCAAAACAATATCTGCTAGCAGCTAGCAGTTGCCAGATACAAGCCTGTGGTTTCATGTTTCCCCTGTAACTATGCAATCATCTCAGTCTCCAATCAATCCTTGCTTAACAAGCACCTTGACTTCTTGCCAGCCTCAATCCCAATTCTGGACCAATAACTTTTATACTGTTACAGGTCTTACCAATAAATGCTTCCCTCATTTTGTAATCTGGTGGAATACAATTCAAGTGCTTCTTGAACTTGTGTCTTCCTGGCTCTAGTCCTCATTGTAGCTCAAATAAAACTCTCTTATACTTCTTGATATAAGTTGTTTATTGATTATCTGCATGGACCTTAAAAAGAAAGAAGCCACAGTTCCAGTCCCACCAGAGTTACCCTTTGGCAATTCATATGCGCAACAACCCAACTGTTACTCTCTTTCTAGGTATAGCTGTGGCTATGCAATGGATGGAAATGGACACAGCCTTCTTCTGCCTAAGAAAACTGGATGCCTGCCTGAAATTTTGGTTATATTTGAGGAAACCAAAGCTCTGGGGCTTCCCTGGTGGCTAAGATGGTAAAGAATCTGCCTGCAATGTGAGAGTCCTGAGTTTGATCCCTGGGTTGGGAAGATCCTGTGGAGGAGGGCATGGCAACCCACTCCCGTATTCTTGCCTGGAAAATTCCTATGGACAAAGGAGCCTGGTGGGCTACAGTTCATGGGGTGGTAAATAGTTGGACATGACTGAGAGACGAGGCACACACCACAGCTCCAGCCGAGAACTAAAATGAAGATCCACTAGAAGACCCAAATCTTCATCTAAACACTGAGAAATTAAACAAAGAGTTTATGGTGAAACGTGAAGAAATCTATGACTCTCATGAGTCGCTACTGGCAGCCTCTGGCTAGAGTTCACCATAAAATCCCAGATGACATCCTCCAAGAAGCAAAGGTTCATTAAGTTACCCAGATTAGATCAGATCAGTCGCTCAGTCGTGTTCGACTCTTTGCGACCCCATGAATCGCAGCACGCCAGGCCTCCCTGTCCATCACCAACTCCCGGAGTTCACTCAGACTCACATCCATTGAGTCAGTGATGCCATCCAGCCATCTCATCCTCTGTCGTCCCCTTCTCCTCCTGCCCCCAATCCCTCCCAGCATCAGAGTCTTCTCCAATGAGTCAACTCTTTGCATGAGGTGGCCAAAATACTGGAGTTTCAGCTTTAGCATCATTCCTTCCAAAGAACTCCCAGGGCTGATCTCCTTCAGAATGGACTGGTTGGATCTCCTTGCAGGCCAAGGGACTCTCAAGAGTCTCCTCCAACACCACAGTTCAAAAGCATCAATTCTTCGGCACTCAGCCTTCTTCACAGTCCAGCTCTCACATCCATACATGACCACAGGAAAGACCATAGCCTTGACTAGGTGAACCTTTGTTGGCAAAGTAATGTCTCTGCTTTTGAATATGCTATCTAGTAATGTCTCTGCTTTTGAATATGCTATCTAGGTTGGTCATAACTTTCCTTCCAAGGAGTAAGCATCTTTTAATTTCATGGCTGCAGTCACCATCTGCAGTGATTTTGGAGCCCAGAAAAATAAAGTCTGACATTGTTTCCACTGTTTCTCCATCTATTTCCCATGAAGTGATGGGACCAGATGCCATGATCTTCGTTTTCTGAATGTTGAACTTTAAGCCAACCTTTTCACTCTCCACTTTCACTTTCATCAAGAGGCTTTTTAGTTCCTCTTCACTTTCTGCCATAAGAGTGGTGTCATCTGCATATCTGAGGTTATTGATATTTTTCCCAGCAATCTTGATTCCAACTTGTGTTTCTTCCAGTCCAGCATTTCTCATATGTACTCTGCATATAAGTTAAATAAACATGGTGACAATATACAGCCTTGATGTACTCCTTTTCCTATTTGGAACCAGTCAGTTGTTCCATGACCAGTTCTAACTGTTGCTTCCTGACCTGCATACAGATTTCTCAAGAGGCAGACCAGGTGGTCTGGTATTCGCATCTCAACTATCATGTTAATTGTATCCTGCTTTTTTTCTTTTTTTGAGAAAAAGTGTTCTTCCAGGAATGTACTGAACGCTGTATGTAAATAAATATAAACTTCCAGGACTTAAATGCGATTGACATGAAACAGCATACTACAACTAAACTTTACCAGCACACGTACATACACAAAATATACCTTGATTATATATTAAATAAAGAAAATAAATATAAAATATGTAAGTATATTCATATAGAAAGAGAATATATATTTATATGTGAATAAATAAGTAGATTGGTAGATAAATAAATGATAGATTGAGCCTGTGCACAGAGGCTCCTGATTTTAAGGCTTTCTAACTTTAACCCACAATGGCTAATGTACACTGTTCAGGTAACACATCTCAGAAATGGCTGTGACTGCTATAAAGTTGTGAAATGTGAGTTACAGTGTGTTTGATGTTCCCGCCCTTCTGATGGCTTCTCTTCCACATTTGGGCTATTGCAATGACTGCAAAGACCTATTTTCCAAGGACTGAACCTCTGAAGCCTCTCACTTTATTGCCCTCCCTGGGACTATCAGATCCACAGTGGCTGGTCCTCTAAATCAGTTCTTCATTGCTCTCAGTAACATAGAATTGGTTTCCATCCTGTTACCCATACAAACCTCAACAGCAACTTGACTACTCTCTCAAGGTGGTTTTGCACTTCTTGGGTAAATGACAATACTTTTAACTGTGAGAATAAAACTAGCAGAGACCACAAGATCCACCTATCCTTTTTAACAGGATAATTTTGATTTCAACAGTCCTAGTGATCTAACTCAAAAAAGTGACTAGTGATTTGACTTTGGGGCCACATAAGAGGAGAGTTAAATTTTGCTACTCTTGGGTTATTCTGGCAGTCTAGTCTAGATTTGATAATTGAGATCATATAGAACACCATACAGGCCCCTGAGCAAACCTTGTTTCTAAACAGATGTTCTCAGAAGTTTCTTTTGTAGTTAACTCTTGCTTAATATTTCAGGTATAAGCTCCTCCACTAGGCAATCAACATTCCCTGTGGTCACACCCCACTCAATCTGCTCAAATTTAATTCATGTTGTTTTTATAGCACATAACATCTGCTTCTTTCATTCTTGTCTCCACCCTCTTTGACATCAATTTTTTTTTCCAGCCAGTCATTCTGGATTAACTACACATCTCTAGGAAACCTTCTCTGCTTACTCCAGTCCATGTGAAACACTTTCTCTGAACTTTCAGTACATTTCTAGTTTATATACACACTTCTTGCTATGCAAGCCAAAGTTTTCTTCTTAAGTAGAAACTCACCTAAGCAATCATCAATCTCCATCACAATTCTTATAAAAATTGCAGCATTCATATTTTTATTCAGGGAAAAAACAAGATCAAGGGTCACTTTCTTACTATTTATATGTGTCACTGACTCGATGAATGTGAGTCTGAGTGACCTCCGAGAGCTGGTGATGGATAGGGAGGCCTGGCGTGCTGCAGTTCATGGGGTCGCAAAGAGTCGGACACGACTGAGCGACTGATCTGATCTGATCTGAACAACCACATATAATAAACACAGAGATGTGAAATGTATTACATGACTGTAATCAATTTCAGAAGCAACAGTAAATTTCATTGTATTAACTCTGTGTATTTAACTTAGTGTTCAGAGGCTGTGGATATTAGTAAGAACCAGCAGTGACAGCCAAAATACATTCAGAACCCAATTTTGTGTGTGCCAAGCTTTCTTGAAAAATTTAAAGCTGAAATACTATTTTTGAGACAAGAACAAGACACGGGAGTACACACTGTACAGATAACCTGCAGCAAATGACTACTAAGAATACAAGGATAATTCCAGAACTTGACTTTCTGTACCTTAGACTGGACTTCTGAAAGGCTACAAATGCAGTCTTATATAAGTAGAAACATAGAAGGCACATACAATGTGACATTCCAGTTCAAGGCATGTGTTACTTTTTTGTGGGGGGAGGGGTTATATCCTGCAATAGAGCAATTAAAAAAAAAAAAAATCTTCCCTTTCAACTCTGCAAGGAGACACTTGAGGAGTTCCCTGCGCCCGGGAGTACCATGGCTGAGCTTAAAGTTACTCCAGGCAGCTGTGCACCGCAGGAGAGTTCGTTTGGAGTCCCGGGCAGGGGCAGGGGCAGGGTCTAACTCTTCACAGTCACGGCCGGAGATTATTTGCAGTCAGCCGTCCCGAAGGACGGAGAAGGCAATGGCACCCCACTCCAGTACTCTTGCCTGGAAAATCCCATGGACGGAGGATCCTGGTAGGCTCCAGTCCATGGGGTCGCTAAGAGTCGGACATGACTGAGCGACTTCACTTTCACTTTTCACTTTCATGCATTGGAGAAGGAAATGGCAACCCACTCCAGTGTTCTTGCCTGGAGAATCCCAGGGACGGGGGAGCCTGGTGGGCTACCGTCTATGGGGTCGCACAGAGTCGGACACGACTGAAGCGACTTAGCAGCAGCAGCAGTAGCAGCCCCGAAGGAAATGTGGTCTGGAACTACTCTGGAGATTTGAAAAATGGAAAGAAATGGGAACCCAAGTTACCCAGCCCTCCTCCCCCACCTCTTTCTGAGTGTACCAACTTAGCATACGCAGAGAGGACAACAATCAAATGAAAAACATTTCCAGGGTTGAACCCCAAAGGTCAGTCTCTGGCTGCGCCGGACAATGGGGGTTGGGCTTCCTCTTCTCCAAAGGGATGGAGTCTTAATGAAGAGGCATTTTCTCCGGCGAAGATTCTAAACCCCAGCGGGTTCCACAAACTCCGGGGCAGCGAAGCTTCTGCCACGGGGCGGAGGGAGGGGGTCGCTCTGCTAATCGCCACTCTGGAACTCGGCCCCGGAGCCACAGCCGCGCCCCTCCGCCCCCCGCGCGCGACCCCGCTCGGCCGCACGCTCGCAGCGGCGCGACGCCCCCGCCCGTGCCCGCGCCCCCGCCCCCGCCGCGCGCACAGCCCGGCCGGAGCGCGCACCCGGCACACAGGCGCCGCCGCGCTCGGAGCGCTCAGACCGCGGCCGCCGCCGGCCAGCGAGACCGAGTCTTGCACGCCCGACATGCGCCTCGGCTAGCGACTCCCCAGCCCGCGAGCACCGTGCGTCCTTCCCTCGGTTATTTCTCTCCTTCTCTCTCTTACACACGCAAAAACACACGCGCGCGCGCTCACACGCACAACCTCGCACCAGTCCATCCCCCGGAGGAGAAAACATTTCCTTGGCGCCCCCTCCCTCTCCATTCAGACCCGCAGAGGAGCCGCGCGGTGGGAACCCCCAGATCGTCTGGAAATGCTAACCCTAAAGCGCTTCCTCGCCTGTATTCAGCTCCTCTGCGTTTGCCGCCTGGGTGAGTGATAACATTAACATTTCCCCTCCGGGATCGTCTGGGACACGGGTCGGGGGTTTTCAGAGCCTTCGGTACTTGCTGCCGCGCCGCCATCTAGCAGGGAGGACAGAGGGACGGCGGACTGGGACGCCCACCGCGGTGGTCGCGGCGGCACGTCGGGTGTCAGTGGCGCGGGAGGATGCGCCCCTTTCCCGCCTCGCACCTCCCCGCGGTCCACCTGCGGGCAGCAATGGTGCTCCCGCCGCCGAGAGAGGGGGCTTGCCCATCGCGCTCCCTGTTCTCGCAGCTCGTCTCTCTCCTCTTTGCAAAGTGTGAAAAGAGCCTCTAAGATACACATTTTAAAAAAAGATAAATACAGCCGTGCTGCGGGGCTACGTAGTGTATGGCATTCTTGCTGTTAAGTTCACGCTATGGATATTTGGGGCTTGGATGAGAAATACACGTGTATGTTGCAAATTAAACACACGCACGCACGCACGCACACACACACACCCGAAAGGTAGTAACAGGAGCAGGCACCAACCTGACTTTTAAGTGTTTTTCTGTACTTTTAATTTCGTCACATTCAAGTCTGGGCATTACTTTAAAAAAAAAAAAAGTTTTAATCAAAATTTCCATCAACGTTCTGCCACTGCTGCCAACGCCAGAGGAAAGGTGCAGGTTGATAGTTATTGGGATTCATCTTTCACCCACCACCTTCTAGGTTACACCTTTAATATTGTAACTGCCTTCTGAAAAAGCCAGGTAGAATATTTACCTGGGATGCAGATCCAAGTGTTCCTAGCATTTTCTGGAAGAATTACAAAACTAGATTTTTGTATTCTGTTAACAAAATGTCTTTTTTCCTTCTTGAAGATGTTCTATTATGATGCAATATAATAGGTTTGGAGGCATTAGCCTGAAAGGGAAAAGATGTACCTCTGTTTGTGGGTACCGGTACTTGACTTTTTCTTCAGTTAGAGGATCCTAATTTGTTTTCTAGATTGCTCATAATAAAATAGATATTAACCTGTATTTTTCACCCAACAGATGGTGCTGCTCTTGGCATGGTAATCTTTACAAAAAGAAATAATTTCCATGTTGTCACTAATGGGAATTACATTGTAAATATGGTGATAGTTGCCAATAGCATGCCAGATACATGGACATGATTTAAATTCTAAAAGCTTTAGGAAAGTGCTCAGGGATGATGTGATGCACATGGTTGACATTTCAAGACTTGCAGAGAATCTGGTCCTGCTCTTCTCTAAAACCATACAATTGATTCTGGTGAGGGGAAGACATTTTTTGAAAGTGCTGCAGTCATCGACTACACACCTGTTGAATTTACGTTTCTGTTATAGATCTGTGTTAACAATAAAGCTAGATTCTCTTAGTACTTAAAATCTCACTGTAATATAAAAATAAACCAGAGGATATTTATTTGTATGCCACCTAAACCACATGCCCTGAGTATATTGTGAAGTTTTAAAATTGAAATATAATTTGTATGACATAATTCATCTTTTTAAATCGTTGAGTTCAGTGCCTATTAGTATATTCACAAAGTTGTGCAGCCTTCCTCATCTACTTATAGAACATTGTAATCAGCCCACAAAGAAACTTCCATGAACAGTTATTCCTCATTCTCTCTGACCCTAGCTCTGGCAATCACTAATCTACTTTCTTTTCCTATGGATGTGTCTATTCTGAGCATTTATATAAATAGGACCGTATGATATGTGGCCTCTGGTACCTGGCTTGATTCACATAGCATAGTGTTTTCAAGATTCATTCATGTTGTAGCATGTATGAGTACTTCATTCCCTTTTGTGGCTGAATCCTATTCCATTTCAATACACCATGTTTTGCAAAGGCTTTTCTCAGTAAAGCATTATTAGTAGCCTGTTGCTTGGTGTTTATAGATTTCAGCTTATTGTACATTTTCTTTAATGCTTTGATGATATAAAATTTAACTGGAAAGAATTAAATGAGTTATTTAAGAATATCACGAGTTTATGTGATGATATTGAATGTGAGCTTGCATTGCAGAATGAGTTTGCAAACTCATTGCAGAATGAGTTTTTTGAGAGTGGCAGGTAAATACTTTCATATCCCTTCCCACTTTAACAAAGTTGGTGTTTTACATTGTTGCTTACATGGCCTTGGGGCCATGGCTACCTCAGATAGAATGAATATTTGATCTCAGGATAGCACATTTTGAAAAACGAGAGCACATTATCTACAAATAAGTTTGGTCTCCACTTCAATTATTTTCCTCTCAGTGTCCACTAGTGATTTTGTGGATGCGTTTACTACTCTTCTTCAGGGTCTTTGGAGCCAATGAGAGGACTGGCACGCATAGTATATGCTCAGGAAAGGTCCACCCACTGAGACTTGCTATGCAGATTTACGGCTCCAATCCTTCCTATTATCCAGAACAAGATGTAGAATTCATAAGGTGTTCATTGTTAGCGATGGAGAATGTCATAATGACCTTATCACTTTTTGTCTCCAAAATGTCCTGATATTTTGAATTGGACATAGGGACCAATTGTTTATTTTAAATAACTCTCCGAACAGAAAAATCTTCTTCAGGTTATTTGGAGTGAAACGAATTCTTTCTTTATAAATTACTACTAGAGATCATGGTAAAGAATCTACCTGCAATGTAGGAGACCCAGGTTCAATCCCTGAGTCGAGAAGATCCCCTGGAGAAGGGGATGGCTACCATCTCCAGTATTCTTGCCTGGAGAATCCTATGGACAGAGGAGCCTGGTGGGCTACAGTCATTCCATGGGATCGCAAAGAGTTGGACACGACTGAGCAACACTCTCACTTTTCATAGCTTTCGAGGGGGAGGGGGAGTAAGTGGGGGATTAAAACTATCTGTGAGTTCATCTATTTGTATAATCATATCAAGATTGGCCTGAGGCCTCAAATGTTTTTGCCAAAATTAGTTAGATCACAGTTCTTAAATTTTAGGGTACATCACAGTCATCAGGAGAGCTTATTAGAGCACACATTGTGGGGGCCCACCCTGAAGAGTTTCTGATTCAGTAGATCTGGGGTGAGGCCGAGTATCTCAGTGTCTAACAAATCCTCATGATATACAGATGCTACTGGTCCAGGTCCACGCTTGGACAAATGCCGAGCTAGTTTGACATTTAAATGTCCATAAAGTTTCTGGACTATTAACAGTTTTTCACTGTGGACTTGATTTCTGATACCTGACAATATTATTTTTTAAAAAATCAATTGAAGAACACAATATGTAATGTTATTCAACTGAAGATGATTCTTTATCCAAGAGGCAGAAAATAAAGATGACTCCAAGTTAATTCCCTAAGTGAATTTGGACCTTCTCTAAAATAATTGAGAGGTTTTCTGTGAGGTGGAGAACTAATGTAATGATTGTATAACTCTATTATTTAATTGTGACCCACCAAACAGGTAATGGGGAAATCTACAGTCGCTTCCTGTAAGGAGGCTTAACTATGAGTCATGGAGGAGAAGTAGGTATGTGAGGAGCGTTTTAAGGAGGAATAGTTTCTTTCAACTAATGAGAATTCAGAATCTTTGAATTAAATGAATTGTAGCCATGCAAGGTACACTGAACTAAAATGTTTAAATAGTACTGTTTAATCTGAATCAAATTCTGAACTTTTACATTATGTATTACTGCTTTAAGGACCACATTAACTACAAATTATACCCAGTTCCTCTGCAAGAATTAATTGCTTAATTTATCTTGAGTGTGAAATCAGTACAATCCAGTATGTTGTGGCTCTCAGCTTGGTCTATTTATCTTCGAAAGACAAATTGTAACCAGGGACAGAAAATATTCATGCCTTTCCTCTCCCAATAATAACTAGTCTCCATTCAAAAAATTAATTACTTTTGATTTTCAGAGTAGCAATTTTCTTTATTTCATCTCTCTCTCCTTTTTTTGTAGACTATAGACTATTCACTTATGTTCACATGTCTGCACTAGACGTTTGGGAACTTGCTGATAATTTTATGTTGTGGGAATTTTGCTTCTGGCAAAAATTCAGATTTTTCTGGAAGCATGAACTGCATTTCTTCATCCTGCTGACTCTGAGGAGATTTGAGTTTTGTCTTACCTGGTAGCATTGCTTGACCACTGACTTGCCAACTGTTAATGAACCTCCCTCCTTCAGGACCAGAAGACCTCAGAGGAAGAGTTTGATTGAGAAGATGAGCTTCTGTTTTAGTTCTGTTTACCATGTACTCAGAGCTTGCCAGGTGCAGACCCAGTGCTGAACAAGTTACATAGATTTGCTCATTTCACTCTTCCCCGAACTTTTTCAGATAGGTGTGTTTGATTTTACACATCTTTCAACTGAGGAAACTGAAACACAGAGAAGTCAGATGACTTAGCAAATGTCACACAGCCTGTCTCAGTCTGAGAGTCTTGAGAGTGTTCTAACTCTCAAGTATGAGACTCTTTTCATTCCTGGGAGATCAGTTTGCAATTTACTAATTCATTTCATATAAGAGGTGATGCTACATTTCACGTTCCCATTCACTTTCTTGCAGATCTCCATTCATGACTTCTTCCATGAGCTCCCATATTACTTTCTCTTTCTCTCCCTTTTTTTAAAGAAGGCATAATTTATCATTTCTAATGTACCATTGGAAAGTTTTGACAAATGCATGTAGTCAGGTAACAACCACTGTGATCCAAATATGGAAATTCCCATCCATACTGTTTTATTTATTTAAACATATATTTATTTTTGCTTGCATCGGGCCTTAGTTGCAGCAAGGGGGCTTCTCCCTAGTTGCAGTCGCTTAGTTGCCCTGCAGCATGTGGTATCTTAGTTCCCTAACCAGGGGTTGAACCCGCATCCTTTGCATTGGACAGTGGATTCTTAATCACTGGACCACCAGGGAACTCCCCATACTATTTTAACTCCTCCTCCATTGCAAGTTTCCTAAGCGCCCGGCATCCAGTAGGCACTGATAATTAAGCAGCACATCAGTGTCCAAAGTCCTAATATTCATTACCTTCAGTCCAGCTGATCTGAATCAGTCCCCACATTGAACACCTCCTTTAAGTCTCACTTTGAAGATATTTTCTTCTTTTAGAACTAGTTGAAAATAAGTCTTCCAAAAATCTCTCTTAATGTGTTAAATATCTTAACTTTAAATATTTTTAAGTGTTGCCCACTTCATGAAGTGAGAATCATAAAAGTCAGAACCAGTTTTAACGAGACATAGGTACTTCAGATTGTGCTTTAACTTTTAATGTCTTGTTGAGAGCAATTCCTGGCAGCAGCCACAAGTTACAAAAGTAAATCAGTTTTTATCTGACTTTGTAATTCTTTGGAGGCGTGTATAACATCCATACAGGCATTAAGGGAAAGATTATTTGATCATATGGCACAGTCCTAAAACACTTCTGTTTTAGAACTGTGCTGTGCAGTGCCATGGCCACTACGCATAAGTGGCTATTTAATTTGAAATTTATTGAAATGCATTGATTCAGTCCCTCATTCACGCCAGCCCCATTTCAAGTGCTTAGTCGGCATATGTAACTAGTGACTGCTGCGTGGGGCAATGCACACAGATAATATTTCTGTCTCTGCAGAAAGTCTATCAAACAGCGCCGCTTTAGAATCAAAAGTTGATAAAGTATTGGTTCATAGTACTGATGAAAAGTCAACTCAGCTAAAAAGACTCCTAGAGTCATTAAAATTATTTGAAATGGTAGACATGTTGATTATTTTTGGCCTGTGCTGTGTCAGACATACAGAAATCACAGAGACATTCTGGTGGCTGGAAATAGAGCAGCCATAGATGAAGGAAGTTAAAGGGCCATTTTGTGGCCTTTATGGACTGGGGTTACTGGGAGAGAAAGAGATGAGCTCATGTCCCAGGAGTGAGAGCTCCCACAACTCCTTTTCTGAATTTGTTCTAACATTCACTGTGTTGCTTTGCATGCCTCTGCCTGTCTCCCCTAGACAAGCTAGACAAGCTTCTTGAGAGCAAAGACTGTATTTCATTCGCCCTTTGACTTAGCTTTCTTGGACTTAGCACCTGTAATAGGTGCTTAATAAATCTTTAATGTGGAAAGTCATAGAGAGACAGTACTGGGAGGCTTCTTAGTAGTAGCTTTTTGCTGTTGAGATCAGCCAGTTTCCTCTGCATTTCCTTCTTTTTTATTCTGATTTCAATTTGAAGTTAGGTCAGCCTTGATCTTTAGCCGTCCATCTTTAACGCCACTCTTGGCACTAGACCTTCCCTTTCTTTGGTTCTCCCAGAAATGCACCTAAGCATCACCTAGATCCTGACACTATCTGTGAATGAGAAATACAGCCCCCATGATAGATGCTGCAGGTGTAGTGGCAGAGGCAATTTTGAGTGAGCATTTAATTCTAGGTGAGTTGGCAGCAGTGAAGCTTGGATATGTCCTGGAAGCAGGGTATCAAGCCAGTGTGTGTGTGCGCACATGTGCACACGCACACATGCTTACCTGTTAGGGAGACAGGGCAGTGGGGGTGAGGGATGGTCATTAGTCAGTAATGAAAAATGCAGTATCTTGTTCCCGTGAAGACAGTATTCTTAGTCAATCAGAAACCATCATGTTGGATGAAGTCTTCTCTGGTCAAGGGCCCTAAGAGGTAGTGGCCCAAGTCAGTTCTGGAATGCAGATCAGTGACAGGAAGTGCAGTTACCTTGTGTTGATATTCGCGCTTTAGCAATCTGTCTGTTTTGCCATTACTCCCAGAGGTGATGTCTTGTACCTAGTTCAGCCCTGCACAGAGCAGATATTCCACGAATATTTGAATTTAGTTGAATTCAAGTGGAACAGGGCATGGAATGAGTTAGAAAATTTCACAAGAGTCAAAAACAGCAAAAGAGATTTGCTCTTTGATTACGATCTTTGCTGTATTTTCTTCTCACTCACCTTTTTTTTTTTTAAATTGGCTTCTATTTCCTTTATACCCAACTTCCTTTGAGCAAGAATTTAAGGTGAAAAGAAATTCAACATAGCTCAGCACTGTGATGAAGAGTTTGATAGGAAGGAAATTGATACTATTTGATACCCTTATTTAAAAATATTTTTGATGTGTTAATATAATTTGGGAAATTTGATAGTTAACATAATTTTTAAATTATGTGTTAACATTTCTTTCTGCCTGAAAATTGTAAATGTTAACATGGGAAGAGTGTCTTTTTTTTTTTTTTTATTGTTTCTGATACTTCCACACAGATATTAGAGTAAATGTGATTAATCAGAGTCCTGGTTAATGTGAACTTTCTGGTTTCATTCAATAAGCAAGTATTAATTTATGTACACATTGACAAAAGTAAATTTTTTACAAGTTTCCTTGGAAATATTGTCTTTACATATTTGAAAAAATGATTTATTAATTAGCAAGAAAGGATTTTCTTTTAAAATATTCATAACCACTGTCCACTGGTACCTTTCCATTCTTGGAGAATCGTTCTCAGATCACATCAGATCAGTCGCTCAGTCGTGTCCGACTCTTTGCAACCCCATGAATCGCAGCACGCCAGGCCTCCCTGTCCATCACCAACTCCTGGAGGTCACTCAGACTCACATCGAGAATTGTTCTAGCCTTCTTTTTCTCTGCCTTCCCCACTTAAGTTCACAATTTTTCTGTTCTTTGACCGTCACTGACCAAACTGCTTGTTTTTTGATGCCGAGAGCGCTAACGTATTTATTTAAAGATGGGTCTTCATACTAGACCTTTTGTTTGAGCTGATTAACTTAGTACCTTGAGTAGGAATAAAAGAAAATGCTGCTGTTTAGAATGCCCTCTTTTTGCAGAGATCCTGGTCACCACTGGAGTCCCAGTTATGTGTTTGGAATAACAAAATGCTGGCTAGATATAAGGAACTTTCTGGATTATCTCATGGTTTTCAGTCACCTGGTCAGCAAATTAAAAATCATTTCTGTAATGACGTTTTTGCCCTTGCATTCTGACACTGCATCTTCTTGAATAGGATTCCTAAGTGTGGCAACTCACCTGGCACAGAGAATTGTGCAGAATCATGGTCTGCCCGTTGGAGTGCACTGCACACATGATCTCCTCATCATGTTTGTTTTGGTGTGATAGAAGGTTGATAACCCTTGGTCTAGGTCAGTGGTTCTCAGTCATGGCTGCACTTTGAAATTTTCTGGTGTTAACGGGTCGAATGTTTATTTTCCCCCAACATTCTTCTTATGTTGAAAGCCTAACCCCTCAGTATAATGGTATTTGGAGGTGGGACCTTGGAGAGATCATTTGTTCTAGATGACATCATGAAAGTGGAATCCCATTGATGAGATTAAGGCCCTCATAGGAAAAGAGAGACCAGAGCGCTTTCTTTCCACCTAGTGAGAACACAGAGAGAAGGCAGCTGTCTGTAAGCCAGGAAAAGCACTTTCTCCAGGAACCAAATCATCTAGCCCCTGGCTCTTGGATTGCTCAGTCTCCAAAACTGTGAGAAATAAATGTTTAAACCATCCAGTCTATGGTATTTTTATAGCAGCCTGAGCTGACTGTATACCAAGGGAACTTTGCTGATGTCTGGGCCCTACCCTGGATCAAGTACATGTGTGAGTGTGGGCCCCAGACATGAGTATTTTCTTAAAATTCCCCAGGTAGATTACAGAGTATGGCCGGTGTTTAAAATGACAGATCTGGGTCAACCTCATGATACTACTAAATCTTAGTTCATTTTTCTTAAGATAGATATGTTGGCAAGTTTCATACCATCCTAAAACAAAGCTAGTGCCACAGGACAAAGGCCCTGGAAAACTTCCCAGCCGTCCCCCCTCTTCTTAAGGCAGTTTCAGTTTCAGAGTAACCCTAGGAGGAGGAGTATGGACTATAGTGGTTGACCTCATAGTCTTTGAAGTCCAGAGGAACTTCAGGAGGCCAGACAGTCTTGGAGTTGGTCCAGAGATTCAAGTCTGTCAGCAGATGGGAGGATTACTGAACCACTTGGATATGGGAGACTCGGGTGCATTTATCAGGACATGGACACATAGTATTGTTTGTTTTGTCAATACGTATTCTTACTGTTTAATTGAGTTGTTTATTTTCTTTCTCCATGAATAATTTGTTAGAGTCAGAGTTATTGTTTTCTCTTATCTGGTAGATACAAGATCTAGCTGTATCTTTTCATTTCAGCAATTTATTTTGTGGGTGTGTTTTTTATATTACATTTTCATTATTTGCCAGGTCTAGGCTGTTTGTTTTTTACCATATTTGAAAAGCACTAATAACCCCATTTTAAAGTTAACAAAGAACATTTGTAGATGGTCCAAATAACTGTTTTAATATTTTTAATTAAATGACTAAATGGTGAGAACACAAGCACATATCAATTCATTGAATCTTTACTGAGCACACTGTTTGTGATAAATTTCTCTAGCATCTGTTAAACCTTTGGAACAGAGAAAGCTCCATACATAAGTAGCTCTCATACTTGGCAGAGTTTGTAGAATATGAAAGTGTGAGTTGTGTGGGAGTGTAGGCTAAACTCACCTCTGGGAACATTTCTAAGAGGAGATGGGGTTGGATGGAGATCCTGAAGGGCGAAAGGATAGGTCTTCAAGGGTCACTGTTTGTGGTAGTGGTAAAAAGGATGGCATGCACAGAAGCATGGAATGAAAATGATAATGTGGTGTTTTGAGGGAGGAACACATTGGGAAGGGTGTGTATTAGTGGAATAGTTTCAAATGGTAGATAGGATTTTGGAATTTATCCCATATATGAGGGGGAGCTATTGAAGCGTTTTGAGCAGTGGAATGACTCGAGTAGATCTCTTTTCTTTAGGAAGAAGACTTCATTATACCAGTGTAGGGTGGATTGATGCAGAGTGAGACTGGGAATCAGGAAGGTCAGGTAAAAGACTGTTACCCTGTGTAATAGTGGACATTTGATAGAGCATTTGGAGGTATAATAATACCCTCCTCTTTACATAGTAATTTAATGTTTAAAAGTATTTCAAATACATTTCCTCCTGTGATATGTGTCATTGGTATGATGGCTCGGACTTGATGTCATTCTTACTCTGGAGAGCAAGTCCTTGGTGGTCCTCGATGGAATGTCCTCCCTGGAAAGGTGAAGATGTAGCTAGGACCGTTTAAAGTCAGAGAAATATCAGGGAAGGAAAAATGGAGGCAGCAAATACATACAGTTTTACAGAGTTTGATAATTGGAAGAAAGAGACATAGAGGAAGATAGTGTGAAGACTGCTTATTTATTGACTAGTAGAACAACAAATTTGTTACCTCAAGATGGAGGAATTGATGGTAAACATTTCCTTAGAACTGATTAACTCGGTGCCTTGAGAAGTAATAAGAAGAAATAGTGCTGCTAAAAGCGATCTATTTTTATTGATTTTAGTCACAACTCTTAAAAAAGCTTTTTTTTTTTTTTTTTTTAAGGATAGGAGGGATTTGAGTATATTCATAATGTCAGGTTAACTTTAGTGTCTTATCAAAACTCTACTTCATTCACCTTTAAAATCCTTGTGTTTGTCCTTTTTAAAATGAACACAGGTACATTGTCACATTTCAGTCAGCTGTCTGCCAGTAAGTAGGCTTTCTTAATATTCATGATTTCAGATTACTTGAAGGCTATCATATTCGTATCACATAAGCTAATACCTTTGTATATTGCTGGCAGCTTGTGTTTTACGTAAAAACAGTGCAGTGAAAAAATGATCCAGAAAATAGTCTTCCTAGAATTTGTTTTAAAGCTGATTTTAGCAATTTTTTTCTTTCAAATCATGAAAGATGGAGTAGCATTTTATCTATTGTATATCTCTTAAGATGTATTAAGAATGCATGAAGTGGTAAATTAATGAATCATGAAGTTTCAGAAAAGGATAAAATGGCAGCTATCAAGGATAGAAATGTAAGCATATTTTCTTGTGTAATGAAAAAATACAGCTATATTATGTTGTATGAGTTGAATGCAAGGCTTTTGTATTTAAGATGTATGGCTAAATGAATTCATGAGTAATATTTGGGTATGGTCAAGTTTCCTTGGCTTTCAGAGTGGGGAAATGACATTTAGTATATATATTTATATAATACTTTAGTATATATGAATATATTTATAAGTACATACGCATATGTTATGTATTGTGTGTGTACATGCTCAATTGCTCAGTCATGCCTGACTGTGACTGCAGGGACTGTAGCCCGCCAAGCTCCTCTGTCCATGGAATTTTCCAGGCAAGAATACTGGAGTGAGTCACCACTTCCTACTCCAGGGGATCTTCCCTACTCAGGGGTCAAACCCAGGTCTCTTGTGTCTCTGGCATTGGCAGGTGGATTCTTTGCCACTGCACCACCTGGGAAGCCATATATTGTGTAGATATGCATATATACATGATAAATAAATATGGATATATACTATACACACACACACACACACACGCGCGCATGTTTTCTTGCTTCTCAAAACTGATACTGACTTATTAAGCATTCAAAGATGACATCTTTGGGAAAAATCATTAAGTATAATGAAAGGAATCATCCAGGATATTTTAAGCCTGACTTTTCCTTCCTTCTGTGTAAAGAAAGGAGAGGAAGAAGGTCTGTGTTTTCCTGTGACCTGAATACAGTGCTATTCTCCAAAGGGGTTGAGTCCGGTTGTGATCAATGGAACTCATTTCACCAACCTCGCTGAACAACCACTGAGTGCTTATCGCTGTGCTTGACTTCAGTGGTTTTTCTCTTTGAGGAGTTAATCTGATTACAGTTATAAAACGTAACCCAGTGGGAGCATATTAGAATAGAGAATAATGAAATACATGTTAGATTGTATGAATCAGATTTTAAGTCTGTGAAAGTCATTTAAAAATACAAAATAAAGATGTGAATTCATTTTAAAAAACATCTCTGTGAGCATATGAGCAGCAGTTCCTCTTTTTTGAACATGGAGCATTTACTGTTTTCATTCAGTAACTTTAAGCTTTTTTAGTGTCCCCTTCAATATTCTACCCTACCACATTCGAAATAAGTAGCAAAATATATAGGCAAAATGTGCGGGATAAAACACTCTTGTATGTTCTCTTCAACATTACTTACTGCTAAGAAAATGTCACATAATTTTCATAGTTAAGTCTGTCCCTATTTGAGGTTAACTTTTTGGTGGTGGCAGCTGCTATTCTGTGACAAAGGTAAACATTTGATGCTACAATTCAAAGAATAAATTTATATGCATATGATTCTTAGTGAAAAGTCTATCAGAATGGGACAAGAATTTTAGACATAGATAGCAGTGCTGTCTGCTAAATGGATTCCTGGAAAAAAGCACAAAGAATGAAGTCATTTTTAATTAGCCAGTATGGCTAGTGCATGTTGTCCTGAAATCCGTTATGAAGCAGTACAGCCTGGGCATCATCCATCCTGCAAGAGAATATCCCATAATGCTTCTCTCTTGCCTGTGATTCCAACTTATTTTCTTCCTAACTTTTCATTACATTTTAGTCATTTAGTATTCTTGGCAGAAGAGATCAAGAACGCACAAGATGCTTCTTTGTTCCTCAAGAGTTTATTCAGAATTTTACCCCAACCCCCTCCATCCCCTCCATCCCCCTCCAAAACGATTAAACATCCGTATGAAAGTATTCCGGTTCTATACTTCCCAGGAACTTTTCAAGGTGGCTGTTTTCTCCTCTTCTCCCCCCTTCCTCCCCCTCTCCTCCACATTTTAAAATTAGAATTTTACAGCATCTATTTGAAAAAATAAAACAACTGTTAGTTTTTACAAACATGATGAGAAAGTAAGTTATATTCAACACAATGGCTTTCAAACAAGTGAAGATAAGAAAATGTTTAGCTAAATAATCTCTCTGCTAATGATAATGGCATAAAAACCCTTTTACTGGGAGAGGGGTTGGGTCTTTTCAGAATACTGGCAGAGAATGTGTACTTCCACATAGTGAGTTTTCCCTTTTCAATACATGGGGAGTGCTGACTTTTTAAAACATGAGGCTTTGAGACTGTCATACACAGTCTGCTGGAGATTTGTTTGGGTGATTGCATTGCTGGAGAAAACTCACTGAAAGTAGGTCATCAAGAAAAGATTGATATAGACTTTTTGTGTGAAAGTAATTATGCTTGTTTATTGCATTCTGCTACATTCTAGTATGCCAGGCTGTGCTGCCAGTGAGAAAATATGTTCTCATCATCCCACTTAGGATTTATAGTCTGCCGTTTAAGTTGCCGCTGATTGAACTTCTTAAAATTCTTACACTATACTCAATAACAAAGAATGAAAAGCTTTTGCATATTGCCTGTGTTCTTGCAGCACCACCTATAAATTCCAGACACATATATTGGTTGATCAAAACATATCTGGAAAGTCCCACCATATTAAATCTCTCTCTCTCTCAGGCATGCATGCTTACACACACATAAACGCACACATACATGGGCCATGAAAATAGCAACGAACACATCTCTTATTAATTTAGTAAATCCTCACCAGAATGCATACAGTTCAATAAACACACTGTAGTCATTACTTACATGACATAAATCATTGCTTGTCGAAGTCCAGTGTTATAAAGGCCTTTTGCAAGTGTAGAAACTTGCATCGCAGGAGAAAGATTTTCCTCTTACTACTGTGTTTCTGTAATTCTCAGGAAGAAGTTCTCCTGCATCTAACCTCAGTAATGAAACACAATATAGGAATGAGGGTTTCCATCCCTGGAAACCATTGAGAAAATAATACAACAGATTTTGTGTTGTTTGTATTGTTCCTACTCATTTTGGGTAAAGACCCATAGGTTCATGTAACTCTTGATGTCATATGGTGTCCTTTGCTTCAAGACCTGAACTCAGACTGCCTGTCCAGATTGTCCTGAACTTTCTCACCTGTAAGCCTTCATTTTGGCTCAGGGTTTTCCTTTTTCTTTGGTGGCTTGTGCCTGTCTGCATCCCTGGTTATTTTTCACCTCCACTGTGAAGCCTTCTCTGACATATCCCTGTTCTTGGGCAGAGAGGGGGTACACATCACTCCCATTATTTTTCAGATTGTTTTTTGAAATGGCTGCAGTCCATGGGGTCGCTAAGAGTCAGACACGACTAAGCGACTTCACTTTGACTTTTCACTTTCATGCATTGGAGGAGGAGATGACAACCCACTCCAGCATTCTTGCCTGGAGAATCCCATGGACAGAGGAGCCTGGTGGGCTGCCGTCTATGGGGTCGCACAGAGTCGGACACAACTGAAGCGACTTAGCAGCAGCAGCAGCACTTGAAGGAGCCCGATATCAAGACTCTAGAGACCCCTGGCCTATATAGTAGGTGCTCAGTTAATACTTGTGGCATAAGTCAGTGAGTGAAATTCTTTCCAAAGCAGTCACTCTAAAAAAAAACAGAAAATATAACAGAATCTCTCTAGTCAAATGAAAGTATCGCCACCACCTCAACTCATTCAGCGCACTCCTTGGCAGGGTAAGAAACTTGGGATTACATTCCTAGCATTAGGAATTAGAATTCAGTTCACCCTCAAATTCACTCAATCCCTCTTATTTAAAAACAAAAACAAACCAAAAATAGGTCAATCAAATCACATTCTCACTCTAATAGGTCCAAGAGTCTATATAGATTTTGGACTGAATTGGCAAACCATCGTGGATGACTTCCTAAGGGCTTTTTCCTCTTGGCATTCAGACTTTTAAGAAAGAAAATTAAGTGATTGGAATAGAGTACAATAGTGAATGCAGAAGAAGGGAAGAAAGATGACTGGCCAGAAACAGGAGAGAAAGAGAACTATAAGTTTCTTTATTCTAAGGAGCGGTGGGAGAATCTACTTTTTGGCCTGTACAGCGGATGCACCATTTCTGTGGCTAAGTTTTCCCTGTATTTCCTGTCAAGCCAGGGTTTTCATGAAACAAAAAGATACCGGATCCCTCTTGTTAACACCTCCTCGTCCCTCCAACACCCCAGCCAGTGCCAACCAAAAGCATTCCTCTCAGTTCTTTTTATCCTTTTTTTTTTTTTTTTAAACCAAGAACAAGATCTGAGATATGTGAGATCCTGTTTGATTCAGGCATGGAGAAAACACTATATTTTACAGCCCCTGGTTACCTGTTGCTGTCAATAACTGTATTGTCAGCCTTTTATCTTGGACCCAAAGCTTTAAAATATTTTTTGAGCAGCCTGAGTTTTTGATTTGTAGACTTAAAGCTGTTTTTCTTGGAAAAGAAAAAGCCAGTGTTCTTCATACCTGAAAGTCTCTAAAAATGTGGAAATAGCAGAATTATGCCTTGCCACGCCTGAGGGGCTGTGAGGGACGTTGTAAAACTACGTTTTGTGACAAGAATTGGAGTATCTTTTCTTTGGGCTCCTGACCTTGTTTACAACATAGCTGGAGAAGAAGACATGCAAAACACAAAGAGATTATGGAAACAAGTAGATTGCTAAAAACAAAAATCTGTTGAGATGGGGTAAATGTTTAGTGAAATACTATAGAAATTAGTGTTCTGCTCAATAAAAATGGTTTAAGCATTTATGAGACTAACAGACACATAGAAACTATTTGCACATAGAAATTGTTTAATGTCCCAATTCTGTGAACAACAAGGATAAAATCTAATTCAGGAAAACTTATCCTGGTTAGAGTAGGACAGAGGATCCACTAAAATATATAATCACCTGTACTGAAAAATAGTCATTAGTTTTAACTTAGGGTGAATTGCACTAATATTGAATAACAGGTGATTTAAGAAGTTATTTTCAAGTTTATGTTTTACTATGTCCAGGACAAAATGTAATCATTAAAAATGAAGAAATGTAAAATTAAGAGAAAACAGAATGTCTGAGGAAAATAATTACAATATTCAGATGTTTAATTAAAAGACATTAAAAAAGAGTGCTTATTTAAATAAATAGTGATGCTTGATAGAATATTAACTAGGTTATTAAAAGTTTAAAAAGGTATTATTATATAATAGCTGGAAACAGCAATATTTGATCTGATGAAGAACTGACAAATAGCTATAAGTAATGACTAAAGCTCCTGTGAGATTCCTTTGGGAAAGGTTTTAAAACACAATTACATAAGGAGTGAATTAATTTATTGAAGTTTTAAAATTCTGAGCATAGAGAGGAATTGTGTGGTTTAACATGAATTTTGATATTTCCATCCTGTTGTTTAAAGATGTTTTAATTGTTTTGGTTATTTAAAATGAGGCCTGAGTTAAAAGTTCTGTATGAGAATCCTCACACAAAATTCAGCCATTAATGTTATGGTCCATTGGAGGCAATGCTAGTCTTAAGGTTATGAGTGGTCTATGTTTTTGGAAAAGCTTACTGTGACTTTGGAAGCTTTGGATGAGAAATTATCTTCTGTGCAAAAGCAGAAGGGGCAACATGATATTAGAAAATGTAGATGAGAGTTCTCTGAGTGTTTTGGAAGAATTTCCATCCGGAAACAAGTCTCTGTATAAATGCTTACAGCTAACAGTCACATTTTTAGCAACAGAAATTGATGGGGGGTGGGGGGGAGGCATTATATACATTCATAATTAAATCATTTATTTTTTCTTTCACATTGTTAGCTTAACATATGATAATACAAATTAATCAGTAAATGTGTATAAAATAATGAGTGTTTCTTAACATG
The DNA here is from genome assembly GCA_935064755.1 of Tragelaphus eurycerus. Lineage (NCBI taxonomy): Eukaryota > Metazoa > Chordata > Mammalia > Artiodactyla > Bovidae > Tragelaphus > Tragelaphus eurycerus. The sequence continues at coordinate 8,698,477 of CAKXYN010000002.1, read as the reverse complement.
CTATTAGCTCTAACATTAAAAAAAGACTTCTGCTCCATTTCTTCCTTCCAGTTGAACTTTTGTAAAGTATTTCCTTCTCGCTTTGTTCCCCTCCTATTTACTGCTGAACCACTCTAAACAGGATTCCCTATCCACGACTCAGAAAACTGGCCTCATCAATTACATCCATGTCCTCAACATGCTACCCCCAATAGTCAAGGGCCCTGGTCCTCATTTTGTTGATCTTCAAGCAGCTATTGACAGGTATCACTTTGTTTTTCTGGCGGCGCTTTGGTCGCTTCACTTCTAGAGCCCCACACCTTGATATCTCATTGATCACCTACTTCACTGGCAACCTCAAACACTTGTGATGGTTTCTTTTCCTGTCCTGAACCTTCACATATTGGAGTCTTCAAGACTCATTTCTTTGGATGCTTCTTTTTTCTGGCTGCACTATTTGTCTAGTGTGTGCAGTCGTATCCAGCTCTTTGCGATCCCATGGACTGTAGCCCACCAGGCTCCTCTGTCCATGGGATTTTCCAGGCAAGAACGCTGGAGGGAGTCGCCATTTCCTACTCCAGGGAATCTTCCCAACCCAGGGATCAAACCCAAGTCTCTTGCATCTCCTGCATTGCCAGGCAGATTCTTTACCTTTGCATGTGCCTGCCTGTGTTCCTCAGCTGCTTCCATCATGTCTGACTCTTTGCCATGGATTGTAGCCGGCCAGGTCCTTTGTCCATGGGCCAGGCAAGAATCCTGGAGTGAGTTGCCATGCCCTCCTCAAGGGGATCTTCCTCACTCAGGGATCGAACCCACATCACCTGTGTCTCCTGCATTGCAGGCAGATTCTTTACCCACTGAGCCACCTGGGAAGCATATTCTCTACCTGGGTGACTCCCAGATTTTAACTGTTTGTTGAGACATCTGTAGTACCAAACATTTTGTGTTCTCATGTAACCATTATAGTGCTATGATAGACATTACTGTTGTGCCCCTTCTTATTCATCTTTTATTTTCCTTCAAGTCACACCTGGAAAGTCGTAGATCGAAGATCGAAACCCAGTTCTGTTGCTGCCAAAACCCTGTGCCTTTTCAGTGAAAATAGCTTTATTCGTAATCATGGTTGGAGTTAAGGTTTAATGTAATTTCATCTTAGCACACACATTTCAAAGAACTGATCTCTCTGGGGGAAAATTTAACATGATTTGGAACCTGAATCTTGAGATTTTTACCTGATATTGTTGGTTTCAGGCTTACTACCACCAGTGGTGCTTTCTGAAGCATGGACATTTGTCACTGTTCTATCTGCCTTTGTGCCTGCCTCTCTCCCCAGACCTGGGACATAGGGTTCTCTGTCTGCCCCCTATGCCACCTGTCCTAATGCCCATATTTCACCAAGATCCCTCCCTTTCACCAGCTGGAAAGTCATCTTCACTTTCCCCACTATGAAGGAAACCTGGGCAAATTATCTTTCTAAGCAGAGCAACTTTCTCTGCCTCTTTCCCAAAGCAGTTTGCAGTGGATACATTTACTCTTCATGGGCAAAAAGTGCAAGTGATCAAGAGACCCTCAGGGACTGTGGTAGCCAGAAATAGCAAGAAGTGTGATGGTGTATGATGCCATCATCCACTTTCTGAATTCATTCTCATTCAGTCATTTAACTCAGGTTTTTGAGCAATGGTTATTTTTCCTAAAAAATTACGATATCATAGTAGTCTATTGGTTGTCCTAGTTTAAGTAAAGAGGATGACAAAGAGGAAGAATAAGTGGAGGTGGAAGGAGAAGAATTTTTTTCCCAGTGAAGAAGGGATGTCACATCCATTGGTGATACAGTTCAGTCTGTCATAGCAGAAAGTGATAACCTGAAAATGTGTAGAGAGAAGTATGACCCATTCTGGTGTTGAAACAATTAAACATATAAGCATTAGAAGACATCCAAGAATATGTGCAGACTTCATAAACCTCACCACACTCACTGAATTCTCTTCAGAGAAGATCTCTTCTAATCATGCAAGGATTGGATGGTCTTTCTCATGTTCTATGTAAGGTGTAAGTATAAAAACATCCAAAAGAAGTAGGAAATAGATGTTTCCCCAGTCCAAAAATACTGTGATAGCATGCAGTTCAGGAGGTGTCTCTGTATTAAAGGAATTTCTTGGAAGCAGAATTGCTGTTTTGGGTAGCTATTTTAAATGTAATAGGTGTTCATGCTAAATTGCTTCAGTCATGTCTGACTCTTTGGTATCATCTCTGTTATATTCAAATAGTATTTTGTAGAGGGTGAGACACTGAAGTTTGTTGTCAACCCCTACTGATTTAGAAAAAGCAGTGTTTTTTTTTTTTTTTTCCTGCAAAAATAGTGGCAAATTCATTTGTATTCCTACACTTCCTTTGAGCAAATGAAATAATCGTGAACATGTTTGAGTAAACTGAGAATTCTGCCTGAGAAGTGCTGCTGAATGCATTGCTGATTTAGACATCAGACCAGGATGGATGCTACTCTAACCATAAGTACATCTTGCTGCATAGCGAGGTTTTTCGTACATTTATAGTCTACCGAAGTGCAGAGTGAATTACTTAACATTGTAGTAATTCAGATTGATTAGCTTGAAGGGGAAAATGAATGCAGAGTATATTTGTGAGAAGTAGAAGAAGGCATAAAACAGAATAGTTAATGACGGGAGAGCATGAGTAATTAATATAAGGTGACACTACTAGAGAACCCAGAAAATTCTAATGCTCCTGTTTATCATCATAAAGTCTCAAATTATTGCTGTATGTAAAACTTTCTTAAATTAAAAATCTACCATTGTTTTTCTTCCCTCTTGCTCTCTCTCTTGCTCTAAGTTTATCTTAACATTGAAGTCCCAGTACATTAAAATTTTCTTAGCTCCGAAAGTACTGATAGCTGTCGTTGGATTGAAACAAAAGTTATGGGGTCCTGACTCTATTTTCTTTCTCTTCTTTGCCAGTACTACACGGCATTACCGTTCATGACCCAATTCAAATCAATTAATTTATTTTCAGGCATGACTCAAAATATCTCTAACTTCTAATCCTTGGAGATAATATTCATACATGATTTCCAGATCTCTCAAGTTCATTTTCTGCATCGTTCTTCCTTCATTTTATTCTTAATATTTTTATGTGTAACACTGAATATATGAAAGATAATTCCACCATCTGTGCAAGTTCATATCATGTTTTTTGTGTCATTGGAAGCTTTTTAAAATCTTTTTTTAAAGTTTTTTAGTTTAAATCTTTTAAAGTTTTTTAATGTTTTAAAGTTACTGAAAGCTCAGGTTTCATCTGAACAGAATGAGCATTTAGGAACTTTTTCTATTTCTTTCAGACTGTCTCTCCCTCCTGGAGCTCTTGGGAGTCAGAGCTGAAGCTCCGTGGAGGGGTAGCAGGGGGCGGTTGGGTGGCTGTGGACTGAGGCCACAGGAGACCAGACCTTAGGCCTGTTCCAGAATCAGATCTGACTGGAAGGTTCTACATCCTGTGCAGGCCAGGCTGGCACTTTAAGGAGCTTTCTTTTTCTTTTGTTAGGTATCATATCTCTGTTTTTTAAAGTTACTTCTTATTGGAGTAGGGTTGCTTTAAAATGTTGTATTAGTTTCTGCTGTACAGCAAAGTGAATCAGCCATACAGACATATATGTCCCCTCCCTTTTGGACTTCCTTACCATTCAGGTCACCACAATGCATTAAGTAGAGTTCCCTGTGTTATAGAGTATATTCTTATTGCTTAACAGTTTTATGTGTGTGAAGTTGCTTCAGTCGTGTCTGACTTTTTGTGACCCTATGGACAATAACCCACCAGGCTCCTATACATCATGGTATCAATAGTGTATATGTGTCAATCCCAAACCACACATATGTAGAATCTAGAAAAATTATGTAGGTGGAGGAGCTTTCAGCTGGAGCTTCACAGATCCCTGGAGGCAGTGTCACATAGAGTCTACGGGTTGTGGGTACTTTATGGATTATTAAAGACCAAGCTTGGAGGCTCAGACAAGAGGGTTTTTAAACTCCAGGCAAATTCTGGAATTATCATTTGTGGCTCGGGAATTAGTTGTGTAGTAGTAGTGATAATTGTGTTCTCAGTGAGTAAGTGTTGGGGCTTGCCTTGCTTTCCCTGGAAGAGACCCAAATCCATTTCCTGAAGAATATTCTGACCTAGTCAGCAGATACTCTCATGATCAAAATCTGAGCAGAGGTGAGTCAGCCTTTGACTGAGGCAGAACAGGACACAAGAGCAGATGTTGAAACCTGAGATACAGGTGTCAAGAATCATATTTAGTTTTCAGGGTGGAGAGGTCAAGTTTGGGAGCTGAAAAGAAGAAACATGACCGGAGAGAGACTAAATAGAAAGGATCAACTGAAACTAGATGCCAAGGACACAGACATCAACTATGAGTCAAGGTCAACGCCCTGGCAACTCAGGAAACCAGTTAACCCAGTGGAGGCCTCTCCAGGACTGAATACAAGCATCACCTTATCTGTGATACCTTTCTTACTACTCAGGAGGGGCACTCTCTCTTCTGTGAGGCCGTATTGTTCTGAGATCTCTGTCATTGCTTGCATCCATTGCATGGTACATCACCAGATGGTCAGCACCGAAATCAGATTGATTATATTCTTTAAAGCCAAAGATGGAGAAGCTCTATACAGTCAGCAAAAACAAGACCAGGAGCTGACTGTGGCTCAGACCATGAACTCCTTATTGCCAAATTCAGACTTAAATTGAAGAAAGTAGGGAAAACCACTAGACCATTCAGGTATGACCTAAATCAAATCCCTTATGATTATACAGTGGAAGTGAGAAATAGATTTAAGGGCCTAGATCTGATAGATAGAGTGCCTGATGAACTATGGACTGAGGTTGGTGACATTGTACAGGAGACAGGGATCAAGACCATCCCCATGGAAAAGAAATGCAAAAAAGCAAAATGGCTGACTGGGGAGGCCTTGCAAATAGCTGTGAAAAGAAGAGAAGCAAAAAGCAAAGGAGAAAAGGAAAGATATAACCATCTGAATGCAGAGTTCTAAAGAATAGCAAGAAGAGATAAGAAAGCCTTCTTCAGCGATCAATGCAAAGAAATAGAGGAAAACAACAGAATGGGAAAGACTAGGGATCTCTTCAAGAAAATCAGAGATACCAAAGGAACATTTCATGCAAAGATGGGCTCAATAAAGGACAGAAATGGTATGGACCTAACAGAAGCAGAAGATATTAAGAAGAGGTGGCAAGAATATACAAAAGAACTGTACAAAAAAGATCTCACAACCCACATAATCACAATGGTGTGATCACTGACCTAGAGCCAGACATCCTGGAATGTGAAGTCAAGTGGACCTTAGAAAGCATCACTACGAACAAAGCTAGTGGATGTGATGGAATTCCAATTGAGCTATTCCAAATCCTGAAAGATGATGCTGTGAAAGTGCTGCACTCAATATGCCAGCAAATTTGGAAAACTCAGCAGTGGCCACAGGACTGAAAAAGATCAGTTTTCATTCCAATCGCAAAGAAAGGCAATGCCAAAGAATGCTCAAAATACCACACAATTGCACCCATCTCACACGCTAGTAAAGTAATGCTCAAAATTCTCCAAGCCAGGCTTCAGCAATACCTGAACCGTGAACTTCCTGATGTTCACGCTGGATTTAGAAAAGGCAGAGGAACCAGAGATCAAATTGCCAACATCCGCTGGATCATGGAAAAAGCAAGAGAGTTCCAGAAAAACATCTATTTCTGCTTTATTGACTATTCAAAGCCTTTAACTGTGTGGATCACAATCAACTGTGGAAAATCTGAAAGAGATGGGAATACCAGACCACCTGATCTGCCTCTTGAGAAATTTGTATGCAGGTCAGGAAGCAACAGTTAGAACTGGACATGGAACAACAGACTGGTTCCAAATAGGGAAAGGAGTTCGTCAAGGCTGTATATTGTCACCCTGTTTATTTAACTTATATGCAGAGTACATCATGAGAAACGCTGGACTGGAAGAAACACAAGCTGCAATCAAGATTGCTGGGAGAAATATCAATCACCTCAGATATGCAGATGACACCCCCCTTATGGCAGAAAGTGAAGAGGAACTCAAAAGCCTCTTGATGAAAGTGAAAGTGGAGAGTAAAAAAGTTGGCTTAAAGCTCAACATTCAGAAAACGAAGATCATGGCATCTGGTCCCATCACTCCATGGGAAATAGATGGGGAAACAGTGGAAACAGTGTCAGAGTTTATTTTTCTGGGCTCCAAAATCACTGCAGATGGTGACTGCAGCCATGAACTTAAAGACGCTTACTCCTTGGAAGGAAAGTTATGATCAAGCTAGATAGCATATTCAAAAGCAGAGACATTACTTTGCCAACAAAGGTTCATCTAGTCAAGGCTATGGTTTTTCCTGTGGTCATGTGAGAGCTGGACTGTGAAGAAGGCTGAGCGCCGAAGAATTGATGCTTTTGAACTGTGGTGTTGGAGAAGACTCTTGAGAGTCCCTTGGACTGCAAGGAGATCCAACCAGTCCATTCTGAAGGAGATCAGCCCTGGGATTTCTTTCGAAGGACCAATGCTAAAGCTGAACCTCCAGTGCTTTGGCCACCTCATGCAAAGAGTTGACTCATTGGAGAAGACTCTGATGCTGGGAGGGATTGGGGGCAAGAGGAGAAGGGGACGACAGAGGATGAGATGGCTGGATGGCATCACTGACTTGATAGATGTGAGTCTCAGTGAACTCTGGGAGTTGTTGATGGACAGGGAGGCCTGGCGTGTTGCGATTCATGGGGTCACAAAGAGTCGGACACAACTGAGCGACTGATCTGGTCTGATTGTATGGTAATTGTTTATACCCTTCTCATTATCATTATACATCCCGTTCTAGTCTGTGACCTCTTCGATGCCAAAGGCTAACTCACCTAGAACATATTAGTGTTGTAGAGTTGGTAAAAAGATCTTGGGGGCCTGTATATGTGTTTAAAAAACCCAACAAATAGCCTTGCTATATTGGTTCATTCTGGGATATAAATTAAGGTTAAGTCTCATTGCCCGTATTCACTCAGATGCTTCTCCCTGCTTGCTTTAAATCTTTATATTCATCAAAGGGCTCAGGAATATACGGACATACCTGAAACCCCCAGGTAGTGCAGTAGTAAAGAATCCACCTGCCAGTGTAGGAGACACAGGTTCGATCCCTGGGATGGAAGATCCACCAAAGTAGAAAATGGCAACCCACTCCAGTATTGCTGCCTCTAGAATTTCCTTGACAGAGGAGCCTGGTGGGCTACAATTCATGGGGTCCCAAAGAGTCGAACCCAACTGAGCACACACACACACCTGCACCTGAAACCAGAAGTTAATTTATATATATTTTGATAGGCACCATGATCAGTGCTTGGATATAAAATGAAGATGAAATTCCTACCCGTGAAGTCTGTTATGAAGCATGAAGACCACTGTTTTTATATACAATCTGCTTATCAAGCAATGCTGTTTCTACATCATGAGAAATGCTGGACTGGAGGAAACACAAGCTGGAATCAAGATTGCCGGGAGAAATATCAATAACCTCAGATATGCAGATGATACCACCCTTATGGCAGAAAGTGAAGAGGAACTCAAAAGCCTCTTGATGAAAGTGAAAGTGGAGAGTGAAAAGGTTGGCTTAAAGCTCAACATTCAGAAAACGAAGATCATGGCATCTGGTCCCATCACTACATGGGAAATAGATGGAGAAACAGTGGAAACAGTGTCAGACTTTATTTTTCTGGGGTCCAAAATCACTGCAGATGGTGACTGCAGCCATGAAATTAAAAGACGCTTACTCTTTGGAAGGAAAGTTATGACCAACCTAGATAGCATATTCAAAAGCAGAGACATTACTTTGCCAACAAAAGTTCGCCTAGTCAAGGCTATGGTCTTTCCTGTGGTCATGTATGGATGTGAGAGCTGGACTGTGAAGAAGGCTGAGCGCCGAAGAATTGATGCTTTTGAACTATGGTGTTGGAGAAGACTCTTGAGAGTCCCTTGGAGTGCAAGGAGATCCAACCGGTCCATTCTGAAGGAGATCAGCCCTGGGATTTCTTTGGAAGGAATGATGCTAAAGCTGAAACTCCAGTACTTTGGCCATCTCTTGCGAAGAGTTGACTCATTGGAGAAGACTCTGATGCTGGGAGGGATTGAGGACAGGAGGAGAAGGGGACGACAGAGGATGAGATGGCTGGATGGCATCACTGACTCGATGAATATGAGTCTGAGTGACCTCCGGGAGTTGGTGATGGATAGGGAGGCCTGGCGTGCTGCAGTTCATGGGGTCGCAAAGAGTCGGACACGACTGAGCGACTGATCTGATCTGATCATTGTGAATGCCCTTAGAGTCTGAGTAATAGTGGCTCTTTCTTTGGAATGGAAGTAGTAACAGAGAGCAATATTTTCAGAAGTCCCCTCCATAATTCAGCCAAAGTCATGTGTGCCAGTAATTTCATTCTCATACACAGCCTACTCAAAGTGAGAAAACAGAACTAAAACTAGGACTAAGGAAATATAAAGTTCCCGAGCAATGTTATAAAAGCTAAATTTAGGTAAATATTATTGCAAAAAAGATGTATTTTGTTAAAATGGTTATTTGGGGAAACAGAACAATGAGACTTTAAATTTTTTTTCTGTTTGTTTGTTCCAAGATATAATATAAAACATAGATCACTTAAAAAATGATTTAGTGAATATTTTGGAATTCTGTAGTTATTAAAATGTTTTTATTGGTTAGTATATTCTAAAATTTAATGAAATTTAATGGAATATTTCGCAAGTCAAAGCAGAATTTATTTTTATTAGCCTTTGACTTTTTTTTCCTCAGGAGAATATATTTAGAAAATTTTGATTACTTAGCTTTTATTTACTGAAGTGATTTTATGAGTTATTTCATAAATGCATATCAGAACACAAAAGATTCTTTAGTTGCAATAATTTGTTATCCAGAATTTTCTTTCACCTATTGCAATCCAGTGTCATAAAAAATTAATTTCTTTATCTTATTCATTTCTGAAGGTGTATTTGTTATATCTTTCATGCCCATAGTGAAGCAAAAATCTTAAAATACTGCTTTCTGTATTTCCTCAGGATTCTGTTGCTATTTAGGAAAATGTAGAAAATGAGTAGATTTGCTTATTAATGTAGGAGAAAGAAGAACCACAGGTGACAGCTGCCTACCACAGATTCCCTGTTTTGAATGCTCCAACGTTCATTCATGTGTGTTTTCTAAGTCTGTTCAGTTGTGTTCAACTCTTTGTGACCCTATGGACTGTAGCCCGCCAGGCTTGCTGTCCATGGATTTCTCCAGGCAAGGATACTGGAGTGGGCTGCCATGTTCCCAACCTAGGGATCAAACCTGCGTCTCTTTATGTTTCCTGCATTAGCAGGTGGGTTCTTTACCACTAGCACCACCTGGGAAGCCCATTCAATACACAGCAATTATTATTTATCAAGCACTGGCTGAGGACTTCCCTGTAGCTCAACTGGTAAAAAATTGGCCTGTGATGCAGGAGACCAGGGTTCGATTCCTGGGTCAGGAAGATCCTCTGGAAAAAGAAATGGCAATCCACTCCAGTATTCTTGCCTGGAGAATTCCATGGGCAGAGAAGCCTGGCGGGCTACAGTTCATGGGTCACAAAGAGTGGGACACGACTGGACGACTAACACACACACACACACACTGGCTGCGTGGTGGGAATCCAGAGGAGAACAAGCCTGCCCAGTCCCTTGCTTTCATAGGATACTACTGTTATACAGACCTGGTGCTAATACACTGCTAATGACTATAGCATCACTTAATGTTGAGCAACTGCTCTTTGTGGCTAAGTATCACATACAATATTGTATGATGATTGCAAAAATTATTTGATTTGATAAAAATGCCTATTTTCCTGCTAGATACTCTGCTGCTGCTAAGTCACTTCAGTCATGTCCAACTCTGTGCAACCCCATAGGCGGCAGCCCACCAGGCTCCCCTATCCCTGGGATTCTCCAGGCAAGAACACTGGAGTGGGTTGCTATTTCCTTCTCCAATGCATGAAAGTGATAGATACGAATTTGCTGCAAATTCTATAGTTCTTACGTATCAATTGCAATGTAATTTATTTACTTAAAAAACTGTTGTCATGTTCATTTCTTAACAACAAAAAATGGTAGAGTTTAACTTTATTATAGACTAATAGATGGGGAAACAGTGTCAGACTTTATTTTTGGGGGCTCCAAAATCACTGCAGATGGTGATTGCAGCCATGAAATTAAAAGACGCTTACTCCTTGGAAGGAAAGTTATGACCAACCTAGATAGCATATTCAAAAGCAGAGACATTACTTTGCCAACAAAGGTCTGTCTAGTCAAGGCTATGGTTTTTCCTATGGTTTTGAACTGTGGTGTTGGAGAAGACTCTTGAGAGTCCCTTGGACTGCAAGGAGATCCAACCAGTCCATTCTGAAGGAGATCAGCCCTGGGATTTCTTTGGAAGGAATGATGCTAAAGCTGAAACTCCAATACTTTGGCCACCTCGTGCGAAGAGTTGACTCATTGGAAAAGACTGATGCTGGGAGGGATTGGGGGCAGGAGGCGAAGGGAACGACAGAGGATGAGGTGGCTGGATGGCATCACTGACTCAATGGACGTGAGTCTGAGTGAACTCCGGGAGTTCATGATGGACAGGGAGGCCTGACATGCTGCAATTCATGGGTCACAAAGAGTTGGACACAACTGAGTGACTGAACTGAACTGAATGTTAAAGTACTTGATTTCTCTGCCTCGTATAGTTCAAGATTATTAGATTTTGAGGCAAGTGAAAGGAAAACACGGGTTCTGTTGTTCATTTTTGAATAAAACTAACTATTGAGAAGCATCAACTCAGTGAAATATAAATAGAAGCACTTTTTATTTTTTGACTCCGTCATTGTGTCCAACCTGGTAAGGTCAGATTCTCCTTTTCCACCATGTAACGGCAACCTTGGCAGGTTCAACAAATATCTGGCCACTCTTGGTTTTTGAAAGTCCAGTTCAGTGGAAAAAAATCAGCATCAAACTCAGTTCATCTTTTACCCATCCCTTGGCTCAAGCGTGAGGGGCTTGAAGGATAGAAATTCAGTCTGCCACTTGGCTCCTTCTTCTCCTTCTTCTTAAACACTCTTCTCACTTGACAGTCCTAGAGGAAATAAAAGAAGATAATAGTTTTTGGTCATTGCTCTTTCTCTAGTTAGTACCCTCTGTAGGTGAGGTCCTATAACTGAATCTCTTGGGGAGCATGTGTTTGCTCTCTTTGCTTGAGCCCCAGAGGGATCCCTTCCCAGGTGGCGCTAGTGGTAAAGAATTCACCTGCCAACGCAGCAGACATAAGAGATGTGGGTCTGATCCCTGGGTTTGGAGGATCCTCTGGAGGAGGGTGTGGCAACCCACTCCAGTATTCTTACCTGGAGAATCCCATGGACAGTGGAGCCTGGTAGACTACAGCCCATGGGGTCCCAAAAGAGGATGAGATGGCTGGATGGCATCACTGACTCGATGGGTATGAGTCTGGGTGATCTCCGGGAGCTGGTGATGGACAGGGAGGCCTGGCATGCTGCGGTTCATGGGGTCGCAAAGAGTCGGACACGACTGAGCGACTGATCTGATCTGATCTGATCTGAAGTGACCTAGCACGCAAGCACAAAGGAATCCTCAAGGCACAGATCCCTGCCACAGGAGACCTGGCTCCAGACTGTCGTTCTCCCGTCTCAGATTTCACCACCAGTGATCCAGCCCACACTCCCTTCCTCCTGGGGTGCTCTCAGCTGGCAGCCACCCTCTTGAGTGCAATACTGGAAAAACAGCTTGGTGCCTTAATCCCCTTGTCCTCTACTGTCAAAGGGAGTGGAAGATCAGTATACACTCTTGTTAAAGAGCTGCCCAACATAATGGGAAATTCTTTGGACATCTGTCAGTGAAAGCTCTAAGACATACTCATTTATCAGAATAATATATAAAAAATAATTTATATTCAGAGGAGGTGAATTTCACTTGATTTTTTTTTCCTTGCAAACTCTTAAGGTATAAACACCTACTATTTCTTGTAATTTAGACACAGTTCTATATATATTTGGATTGTGTGCCTTCATGCTCAGTTGCCTCAGTTATGTCTGACTATTTGCAACCCTATGGTCTATAGCCCGCCAGGCTCCTCTGTCCACGGGATTCTCCGGGCAAGAATACTGGAGTGGGTTGCTATGCCCTCCTCCAAGGGATCTTCCCCAAGGAATCGAATCCAAGTCTCCCGTAAACAGGCAGATTCTTTACCGTCTGAGCCATCAGGATTAACTTTTTAGCAAATTCTTGAACTTAGTTTCTTATGCTTATTTTATTTATTCAAATATTCATTCATTTTTTTCAACTGCTATTTAGAGAACATTTACTCTGTGTTGTATTTTTCTTCATGTGATAACTTTGATCTCTGGGTCGGGAAGATCCCCTGGAGGAAGAAATGGCAACTCATCCGAGTATTCTTGCCTGGTGAATCCCATGGACAGAGAACTTGGTGGGCTACAGTCCATAGGGTCCAAACGAGTCAGATATGACTGAAGTGACTTACCATATACCTAGAAAAATAACTATATATTGATACATAATCTATCATAGTTAGGTTTTTACATGAACCTAATTATTATCGTGTATTTAAAGATCTTTTTAAATTAAATGAACTGTATTTATGTGCTTCCCTGATGGCTCAGTGGTAAAGCATCTGTCTGCTAAATCAAAGGATGAAGATTCAATCCCTGGGTTGGGAAGATCTTCTGGAGAAGAATATGGCAACCCACTCCAGTATTCTTGCTCGGGAAAACCCATAGACAGAGGAGGCTGGTGGGCTACAGTATATGACATTGCAAGGAATCAGATACAACTTCGCAATTAAACATCAGCAACAAATATTTATGTAGGTCTATCTCAACCTTTAAAATTCTTAATGTTCTTTTACTAATTTGAACTTCAGGATATGCTTTTCAAGTTAATTTAATGAAACAAACTATAGATAATGTAATTCTGCAGTGTGATGCTGAGAACTTTTCCTCTTGCCTTGGAAGTGCTGATAGTTGTGCTGGGATGAAAACGAAGGAACCCAAGTTCCACGTTCAACGGAAACCACCAACAATTGGAGGCAGCACTCTCCCCAGGACTTACAAAGAGAACAAATCCTACCATAGTCAGCCATCACCCCGGCATCCCTTTCAGTTCTTCCTAACCTTTGTGGGAAGAATCCTGGACAACTGAGACACAGGATGACTTATCAAGGGCAGCTGCCCTACACAGTGCTTCTGGTGAGGGTGCTTCTCCCCACTTCCTGACTTCAGCCTACAACAAAGCCATGCAAATGTGGAATTAGGGCAGGAGAATCATTCAGGAATATATGGGCTTTCTGCAAGAAGTGGAAATTGACAATCATAAAATTGAAATCTAAGATTTTGCTAAGATTTGCAAGTATATGCAATGTGTGCAGCAATTTCTTTGTTCTAGTCTTTATAGTTGCACACACACACACACAGTGGGAAGAAAAACAAGGATCGGTGATATGAATTCACATTAAGACCTGCTTTAAAAATATATTACTTTTTCTATGTGGTCTTGCCCCATGTCAGTCTGCAATATTATTCTGATCAGTTCATTTCAGTTCAGTTGCTCAGTGTCCAACTCTCTGCAACCCCATGGACTGCAGTATTGAAATCATATCAAATGTGTCTCCAACCACAATGGAATCAATAATACAAGTCAAAGAAGCCTGAAGTGAAATTAAAAAACATGTTGAAACACAGCCTATTGAAATTTGTGAGACATACCTTAACTGTGGTATATCTATAGAGGACAACTCAGAAATAAGATAGGAGCAAATTATTAATCAGTTTAGTCACTCAGTCATGCCTGACTCTTTGCGACTCCATGTCCACCTGCAACGCCAGGCTTCCCTATCCATACCAACTCCTGGAGCTTAATCAAACTCCAGTCCCTTGAGTCGGTGATGCCATGCAACCATGTCGTCCCCATGTCCTAGGTCTTTCCCAGCATCAGGGTCTTTTCCAGTGAGTCAGTTCTTTGCATCAGGTGGCCAAAGTATTGGAGTTTCAGCTTCAGCATCAGTCCTTCCAATGAATATTCAGGACTGATTTCTTTTAGGATTGACTGGTTGGATCTCCCTGCAGTCCAAGGGACTCTCAAGAGTCTTCTCCAACACCACAGTTCAAAAGCATCAATTAATTCTTTGGTGCTCAGCTTTCTTTATGGTCTATACATGACTACTGGAAAAACCATAGCTTTAACTAGATGAACCTTTAGTTAGCAAAGTAATGTCTCTGCTTTTGAATATGCTGTCTAAGTTGGTCATAACTTTTCTTCCAAAGAGAAAGCATCTTTTAATTTCATGGCTGCAGTGATTTTGGAGCCCAAGAAAAAAAAGTCTGACACTGTTTCCATTGTTTCCCCATCTATTTGCCATGAAGTGATGGGACCAGGTGCCATGATCTTGGTTTTCTGAATGTTGAGTTTTAAGCCAACTTTTTCACTCTCCTCTTTCACTTTCATCAAGAGGCTCTTTAGTTTCCTTTGCTTTCTGTCTCTCCCTTTTATTCTGTTTTCATCACCCTGATATATCTCTTTCCTAGATTTTTAGCCAGATTTACAAGAGATACTGATGATAGTACAAATAATTTTCTTCTTATTGCCTCCTCTCTTCAGTTGCCTCCACTACACAAAGGGTACAAGGACCTTGATTACTAAGACACTACTTTGCAAATAAAAAATTTTGGTTCTCTGTCTGTATGATAATACTCTTACCTTCATTGTAGTGTTTCAGTGGTATTTTATTTTAGGAAACTTCTCTTGATGAATTTCTGGTCTTAGATGTTAACCTGGCCATAGTAGTTTTAAAAGGGTGCATCCTGTATTCAAAGGAAGCAGTTACTCTAAAACCACAGGGTCTGTGATTGACTAAATACTATTTCAGAACTTGAAAGGTTATGTCTGGAATGTTTTCTGTCTTGTGAACCTTTGGATTCAAAACACAAATTTTGGATTTCAGAAAGCGTATGGATGAGTATTAATCACTCCCTGATATGAAACATGTTTATTTATTTTTATATTTAATAGCAGTGAATTTATAAAATTATGTGGACTGTCTTCTTACTAATGTACTGGAGGTTAAATAAAAGGAATTTTATTTTTTATTAAAATGCTGTGCATTTTGTTCAACCCAGTCTCTACCCAGCAGTCTGAAATTCAGTTTAGTGTTTTAGATAGTGTCACAAGATGGGCTTCTATAGTTCAAATTAAGCTTTTTGGCTTATAAAGAATTATACTTGAGTTGAGCATTGTTATTGTTTATTGGATACTTTACCTAGCTGAGTTTTCAAAAGGTTTGAAGGTGTTTTAGGTGGCTGACTTTTTCCCCTCAATTTCAAGAGGAGGTCCTGAGTGAGGCATGGGAAATAGTAGAGGGTCTTAACTACACTTTTTAAAGCATATCAGAGACATTCACTGGCTGGACATCATTGAGAGAGCTTGCTTGTTCTTCATTTCCTGATATTAATAAAAGTAGTGAATTTGCAGATTTTACGCAATGTTAAAATATGAAGTATATGATCCATATTTTTAGAAGTTAAATTTGGGCTGTATTCAATATTCCCATTAAGACATGCTTTGAAATTTTATTACCGTTTCTATGTGGTCCTATCACAAGAAAATCTATAATATTTTACGAGTATTTCTCCTAATTATTTTGTTTTCACATTTGTAAGGTGACAATTTGATGTAATGTCATGAAGTGTAAGTCACTCAGTCATGTCTGACTGTTTTCAACCCCATGGACTGTAGCTCACTGGGTTCCTCTGTCCATGGAATTCACCAGGAAAGAATACTGAAGTGGGTCGCCATTTCCTCCTCCAGGGGATCTTTTCAACCCAGGGGCTGAACCTGGGTCTCCTGCACTGCAGTCTGTTTCTTTACCATCTGAGCCACCAGGGAAGCCTGAGCCCAAAATAAGCTCCCAAATTTTATTTTATTTATTTAAAGTAACTTTTATTGGAGTATAGTTAATTTACAATGTTGGGTTAGTTCTGCTGTACACAAAAGTGAATCAGTTATACATATACATATGTCCTCTCTTTTTTAGATTCTTTTCCCATATAGGTTATCAAAGAGTATTGAGTAGAGTTTTTTGTGCTATGTGATAGGTTCTTATTAATTGCCTATTATATATATATATGTATGTGATATGTGATAAACCACTTCAGTCGTGTCCAACTCTGTGCGACCCCATAGACGGCAGCCCACCAGGCTCGTCCAGTCCTTGGGATGAGTGTGTGTATGTCAATCCCAATTTCCCAATTTATCCCTCCCCACACTTCCCTCTTGGTAACCATAAGTTTGTTTTTACATCTGTGACTCAATTTTTGTTAATGATTTCCAAGTTTTAACTCTTCAGTGCAGGTATTAGAATTTAAAGCTTAAATAAGTCTCTTATTTGTGAATATTTTGTGTAAATATCTCGTTACCTTAATAAACACCATTCACAGGGGTTCAGTTTCACTGAATAACAATGGGACTATGCAATAAAAGATAAAAACAAGAATGAGATTTTATGTAATTTTAGTTATAACTGACCAACCTAGATAGCATATTCAAAAGCAGAGACATTACTTTACCAACAAAGGTTCGCCTAGTCAAGGCTATGGTCTTTCCTGTGGTCATGTATGGATGTGAGAGCTGGACTGTGAAGAAGGCTGAGCGCCGAAGAATTGATGCTTTTGAACTGTGGTGTTGGAGAAGACTCTTGAGAGTCCCTTGGACTGCAAGAAGATCCAACCAGTCCATTCTGAAGGAGATCAATCCTGGAATTTCTTTAGAAGGAATGATGCTAAAGCTGAAACTCCAGTATTTTGGCCACCTCATGCGAAGAGTTGACTCATTGGAGAAGACTCTGATGCTGGGAGGGATTGAGGGCAGGAGGAGAAGGGGACGACAGAGGATGAGATGGCTGGATGGCATCACTGACTCGATGAATATGAGTCTGGGTGACCTCCGGGAGCTGGTGATGGACAGGGAGGCCTGGCGTGCTGCGGTTCATGGGGTCGCAAAGAGTCGGACACGACTGAGCGACTGATCTGATCTGATCTATCACATAAATAAAAATTGGAATATTATTTTGCCATTATTAGTATACAGTAACAAATCTAAAAGTGATTTTTAAGCAGAATGACATGTTTGTTAAAAATCTTGTTAGTTTTACTAAAAACTACACATCATAACAAATGACTTAAATTGAAGAAAGTAGGGAAAACCACTAGACCATTCAGGTATGACCTAAATCAAATCCCTTACGATTATACAGTGGAAGTGACAAATAGATTCAAAGGATTAGGTCTGATAGACAGGGGGCCTGAAGAACTATGGACGGAGGTTCGTGACATTGTACAGGAGGCAGTGATCAAGACCATCCCCAAGAAAAAGAAATGCAAAAAGGCAAAATGGTTGTCTGAGGAGGCCTTACAAATAGCTAAGAAAAGAAGAGAAGCAAAAGGCAAAGAAGGAAAGGGAAGATATACCTATTTGAAAGCAGAGTTCCAAAGAATATCAAGGAGAGATAAGAAAGCCCTCCTCAGTGATCAATGCATAGAGGAAAATAATAGAATGGAAAAGACTAGAGATCTCTTCAAGAAAAATAGAGATATCAAGGGAACATTTCATGCAAAGATGAGCACAATAAAGGACAGAAATGGTATGGGCCTAACAGAAGCAGAAGATATTAAGAAGAGGTGGCAGGAATACACAGAACAACTATACAAAAAAGATCATGACCCAGACAACCCCAATGGTGTGATCACTCACCCAGAGCCAGACGTCCTGGAATGCAAAATCAGCTGGGCCTTAGGAAGCATCACTACGAACAAAGATAATGGAGGTGATGGAATTCCAGTTGAGCTATTTCAAATCCTAAAAGATGATGCTGTAAAAATGCTGCACTCAATATGTCAGCAAATTTGGAAAACTCAGCAGTGGCCACAGGAGTGGAAAAGGTCAGTTTTCACTTTAATCCCTAAGAAAGGCAATGCCAAAGAATGCTCAAACTACCACACAGTTGCACTTATCTCACACACTAGCAAAGACTGATGTGCCTTAGCAGCAGCAGCAAAGTAATGATCAAAATTCTCCAAGCCAGCCTTCAACAGTACATGAAATGTGAAGTTCCAGGTGTTCAAGCTGGATTTAGAAAAGGCAGAGGAGCGACAGATCAAATTGCCAGCACCCTTTGGATCATTGAAAAAGCAAGAGAGTTCCAGAAAAATATCTGCTTCATTGACTTTGCCAAAGCCTTTGACTGTGTGGGTCACAACAAACTGTGGAAAATTCTTAAAGAGATGGGAATACCAGACCTCCTGACCTGCCTCCTGAGAAATCTGTATGCAGGTCAAGAGCAACCGTTAGAACCTGACACGGAACAACAGACTGGTTCCAAATAGGAAAAGGAGTACATCAAAGCTGTATATTGTCACCCTGCTTATTTAACTTATATGCAGAGTACATCATGAGAAATGCTGAGCTAGATGAATCACAAGCTGGAACCAAGATTGCCGGGAGAAATATCAATAACCTCAGATCTGCAGATGACACCACCCTTATGGCAGAAAGTGAAGAGGAACTCAAAAGCCTCTTGATGAAAGTAAAAGAGGAGAGTGAAAAGTTGGCCTAAGCTCAACATTCAGAAAACGAAGATCATGGCCTCTGGTCCCATCACTTCATGGGAAATAGATGGGGAAAGAGTGGAAACAGTGTCAGACTTTATTTTTGGGGCTCCAAAATCACTGCAGATGGTGACTGCAGCCATGAAATTAAAAGATGCTTGCTTGTTGGAAGAAAAGTTATGACCAACTTAGCATATTAAAAAGCAGAGATATTACTTTGCCGACAAAGGTCTGTCTAGTCAAGGCTATGGTTTTTCCAGTGGTCATGTATGGATGTGAGAGTTGGACCATAAATGAAGCTGCGCCCCGAAGAATTGATGCTTTTGAGCTGTAATGTTGGAGAAGACTCTTGAGAGTCCCTTGGTCTGCAAGGAGATCCAACCAGTCAATCCTAAAGGAAATCAGTCCTGGGTATTCATTGAAGGACTGATACTGATGCTGAAACTCCAATTCTTTGGCCACCTGATGCAAAGAACTGACTCATTGGAAAAGACTCTGATGCTGGTATAGATTGAAGACAGGAGGCAAAGGGGACAACAGAGGATGAGATGGTTGGATGACATCACCAACTCAATGGACATGAGTTTGAGTGAGCTCTGGGAGTTGGTAATGGACAGGGAAGCCTGGTGTGCTGCAGTCAACGGCCTCCCAAAGAGTTGGATATGACTGAGCGACTGAACTGAGCTGAACAAACAGCTCTCATGTATTCAAAATGAATCAAATGTGGAAGATAACTCCAAGGCATTCATATTCCATTATTGTGTCTGCCTGAACAATTAAGAACAGATATTTTATGAATGGAAGCCTGAGGTATCCTATTATTTTATTAGGAGGCATGTAGATGCTGAATGTTTTTACATTTTGCTGGTGTTGAACCAGGATCATACATTAAAGAGTGATCTCAGCATGTATCTAACTTTTCACCTTTTATTTTTTTTACTGGTAAATTTAGGAGAATATTTTAAGTGATAAGAAAATAGCCTCAGTTCTCTCATGATTTTGAGTGCTTTTACATTAAAAGCAGTAGAAAGGCCTGAGGTCAAGGTGTTTTAAAAAATACATAAATTAGCATATTGTCACGTCTAATTTATCTCATATATATTAACTTTTCCACCTATAAACTTCACAAGATTAAATGTCATACACTTTTCAAATATGTAATGAAATAAAACTGAGTCATTATTTGAAGGTTATATGCTCTTCATATAACCTACTAAATGGATTTATCTACTCATGTGTCTGCCCAATCACGAAATGATAAACAAATTTAGCTATTCAATATTCAAGTACAAAACAAGGAGACATTAATGGCTGATGTGAGAATTAAACCAATGACTTTGGTCTTGGTCATGTCACACTCTAGTCAAATGTGTCAACTGTTGTCAAGTAAGAGTAGAGGAAGAAGACAGGCACCGTGTTTTAAATTAGGAATGGTTAATCGTTTGCCTGTAGAACAATTATGATTTCTCTTCAGTGTTTCAGCGAAATGTGTTGGTGATGGCAGTTAGTTGTGGCCCACATAATCACAACCTTATATGTTTGGCCACAAGGTATTAAACTGCATGTCTATCTAGGTCAACTAACTTCTTTAGCAGCTGAATTTATGCCTCTGAAATAGCTGATTTTATCAAATATATGGTTCAGTTGTGTTAGAAAAGAATGTGAACTGCACAGCATCTGTATTTCTTAGTTTGGATTCTATTTTTCTCTTCCTTTTAAGAATGCTGATGCATCCAGCATTTATGTTCCTTTTTGTCTGTGTTATATTTTAGTTTCTGCATCATATTTTTATTTTACCCAGCCTTTCTCTGGGGCTTCAGATGTTATACTCTTCAGTCTTACAGTTGCTGTGCTCTGGAATGGATCTTATATTTCTGTAATAATTTGTTCTGTATTTCTGCTGCTGCTGCTAAATCGCTTCAGTCTTGTCCGACTCTTATGTGACCCCATAGACCGCAGCCCACCAGGCTCCCCCTTTAATTATAAGCAACCACACTTTAGGTATGCACCTCTTAAACATTAGAAACTTGAATGAACTGAGGTTTTAAAATAGGTCAGTAGATCCCAGTAAGCAATCTTCAGGCTAGAATAACATTGTGTATGACACCCTAGTGATAGTGCTACTGATCTTTTTGAAATAAATGTCAGATATCTTGGGTAAGAATTGGCAAACTGCAAATATAGAGTGAATTGTTTTTGTACATGGAAAAAATCCATAGTCTTAAATTTTTCATAGAATGCTGAGATTTTGTAGAAATTTATTTAGGATGTGCTGGATATCTGCACACCTGTTTAGGCTTTAGTATTGTTGTGACATATCTGGTTGTTCTATATATGTATCATGTATACGTGCTAAGGTTATTTTTGAATCAGTTTGCTTGCTCTTCTGTTTTCAAATTAAACTTTCATCTTGCTCTTTACATCTTGCCTTTGGAGACCCAGACATAGGAGAGATAAGAAGAATGAAGCATAGGAGGTAAAAATAAGGGAATTAACTGAAAGTCCGAGTGACATGCTGTGCTGTGCTGTGCTTAGTCGCTCAGTCGTGTCCTAATCTTTGTGACCCCGTGGGCCGTATGTAGCCCACCAGGCTCCTCTATCCATAGGGATTCTCCAGGCAAGAATATTGGAGTGAGTTGTCATGAGCTCCTCCAAGGGATCTTCCCAACCCAGGGATTGAACCCAGGTCTCCTGCACTGCAGGTGGATTCTTTACCATCTGAGCCACCAGGGAAGAGTGACATATGTGAAGCTTCCAGTGCATTTCTGTGTCCTGGTCCCAGAATGCCAAAAGCATGTATAAATAGATCTGAATATTTGGAACTCTACAATGAAAAATTTGTCTTACTATCAACTTGTAGTGAAACACATCATTTGATAAACTCCTCTCAGATACCTCTGCTCTACATTTTTGTGTGTTTCTCATAAATAAGAAGGGTTAGTTGAGGATGACCAGATATTACAGCAAAGCCTCCAGCATTAAAATGGTCAAAACAAACAAATAAATGAACATAAAAGAAGAAACTCAGAAGAAACTGAAAGAAAGCAGAAAATTGAATTAAATTTTATAAAATATAGAATTAATGTATTTGGAGAAATAATAGAATATTTTGCACTCATAACATGAAAACAAGATTCCTTTAAAATGACGTAATAAGAAAATAAGGAAGAGTGTTTAAAAAAATTTTTTATAATGAAACTGGTTGAAATAGATGATCAAATTTTAAGTAGAAAATTTTATTTAAAACAAACACCCAAAGATGTGAACAATAAGAGAGAGAAGATACTTAAAAATAGATTATCTATCCAGCTGATATCTAACTAGTAGTTTTAGAAATTGAAAAAAAAGGGGTGGGGGAGAGATATTTATAAAGAAAATAGCAGGAAAATATCCTGTTACTGAAGAACATAGATCTCTAAGTTGAAAGAGCCAAAATAGACGCAGTTATACTCAATGATAAAAGGTTCAAACCAAAGGTATATCATTATGAAAATTCAAAATACTGGATATTGAAAAGATTCTGAAGTTTAAAGAGAAAACAGAAAAACAGACTCAATCTACAAAAGACTAAAAAAGACAAGTTCCTCAGCATCAGTACTGGAAATTAGAAGAGCATTACATACCTTGAGGAATTAGGGGACAAAGTTATTTCAACCTCAGATTATAAAGAGAACGAGATGGTCTCAGACTTAGACGGTCTGAAGACTTTCATCTCGTATACTTTTGCTTAGAACAGACTTGAGAATGGGTTTCACTGCTCCACCAAAAGCAAGGGAATAAACCCATAAGGGAGTTTCATGGAATTCAGGAAACCAGAGTTGCAACCAATGAAACAGCAATCAGAATGAAGGAGAACCTGAGGATACCAGGTAGGCAGCAGGCTGTGGTGCTGCTGATTAAAATAGAAGGATTTGAGAGGGGGTAAAAATAGAATTGCTGTTTGATGTAACTCATTTATCACAGCAAACAGTTTTGAAATCTGTATGTGTTTTAAAGATCCAGAGAGATTTTACAGATTTGGGGAAAATTAGCACTTGTTACTAAAATGAGTCAAATTAAAAAATAAAGCCATTATTAACTATCACAAAGAAGGCTGAGTACTGAAGAACTGATGCTTTTGAACCATGGTGCTGGAGAAAACTCTTGAGAGTCCCTGTGACAGCAAGGAGATCAAACCAGTCAATCCTAAAGGACACGAATCCTGAATATTCATTGGAAGGACTGATATTGAAGCTAAAGCTCCAATACTTTGATCAGTTCAGTTCAGTTGCTCAGTCATGTTCAACTCTCTGCGACCCCATGAATTGCAGCACGCCAGGCCTCCCTGTCCATCAACAACTCCTGGAATTTACCCAAACTCATGTCCATTGAGTTGGTGATGCCATCCAGCCGTCTCATCCTCTGTTGTCCCCTTCTCCTCCTGCCCCCAACCCCTCCCAGCAACAGAGTCTTTTCCAATGAGTCAACTCTTCACATGAGGTGGCCAAAGTATTGGAGTTTCAGCTTCAGCATCAGTCCTTCCAATGAACACCCAGGACTGATCTCCTTTAGGATGAACTGGTTGGATCATCTTGCAGTCCAAGGGACTCTCAAGAGTCTTCTCCAACACCACACTTCAAAAGCATCAATTCTTCAGCGCTCAGCCTTCTTCACAGTCCAACTCTCACATCCATACATGACCACAGGAAAAACCATAGCCTTGACTAGATGGATCTTTGTAGGCAGAGTAATATCTCTGGTTTTTAATATGCTATCTAAATTGGTCATAACATTCCTTCTAAAGAGTAAGCGTCTTTTAATTTCATGGCTGCAATCACCATCTGCAGTGATTGTGGAGCCCAAAAAATAAAGTCTGACACTGTTTCCACTGTTTCCCCATCTATTTCCCATGAAGTGATAGGACCAGATGCCATGATCTTTGTTTTCTGAATGGTGAGCTTTAAGCCAACTTTTTCACTCTCCACTTTCACTTTCATCAAGAGGCTTTTGAATTCCTCTTCACTTTCTGCCATAAGGGTGGTGTCATCTGCATATCTGAGGTTATTGATATATCTCCCAGCAATCTTGATCCCAGCATGTGTTTCTACCAGCCCAGTGTTTCTCATGATGTACTCTGCATAGAAGTTAAATAAGCAGTGTGACAATATACAGCCTTGATGTACTCCTTTTCCTATTTGGAACCAGTCTGTTGTTCCATGTCCAGTTCTAACTGTTGCTTCCTCACCTGCATATGGGTTTCTCAAGAGGCAGTTCAGGTGGTCTAGTATTCCCATCTCTTTCAGATTTTCCACAGTTTATTATGATCCACACAGTCAAAGGCTTTGGCATAGTCAATAAAGCAGAAATAGATGCTTTTCTGGAACTCTCTTGCTTTTTCAGTGATCCAGCGGATGTTGGCAATTTGATCTCTGGTTCCTCTGCCTTTTCTAAAACCAGCTTGAACATCTGGAAGTTCATGGTTCACGTGTTGTTGAAACCTGGCTTAGAGAATTTTGAGTATTACTTTACTAGTGTATGAGATGAGTGCAATTGTGCAGTAGTTTGAGCATTCGTTGGCATTGCCTTTCTTTGGGATTGGAATGAAACTGACCTTTTCCAGTCCTGTAGCCACTGCTGAGTTTTCCAAATTTGCTGGCGTTCTTATCCCTCCTTGCTGTTCTTTGGAACTCTGCACTCAGATGCTTATATCTTTCCTTTTCTCCTTTGCTTTTTGCTTCTCTTCTTTTCACAGCTATTTGTAAGGCCTCCCCAGACAGCCATTTTGCTTTTTTGCATTTCTTTTCTATGGGGATGGTCTTGATCCCTGTCTCCTGTACAGTGTCATGAACCTCCGTCCATAGTTCATCAGGCACTCTGTCTATCAGATCTAGGTCCTTAAATCTATTTCTCACTTTCACTGTATAATCATAAGGGATTTGATTTAGGTCATAGCTGAATGGTCTAGTGGTTTTCCCTACTTTGATCACCTGATGGGAAAAGCCGATTCATTGGAAAAGACCCTGATGCTGGGAAAGATTGAGGGCAGGAGGAGAAGGGGGCAACAGAGGATGAGATGGTTGAATTGATGTTGATGATTATGGCATCATCAACTCAAAGAATGTGAGTTTGGGCAAACTCTGGCAGCTAATGCAGGACTGAGGAGCCTGGTGTGCTGCAGTTCGTGGGGTCACAAAGAGTCAGACATGACTTAGAGACTGAACGACAATAAAGCCCTTGTACTGAGATGATTCAAATTAAAAATGAAAAGCATTAAGTAACTGCAGGAAGAAGAAAGTATTGATTAGAAGGGACATAATCATAGTGGGCTTCTCTTGTGCCTCAGCTGGTAAAGAATCTGCCTGCAATGCTGAGACCTAGGTTCTATCCCTGGTTTGGGAAGATCCCCTGGAGAAATGAATGGCTACGCACTCCAGTATTCTGGCCTGAAGAGTTCCATGGACTGTATAGTACATGGGGTCACAAAGAGTCACACAGGACTTAGTGAATTTCACTTTGAGGCTTCCCTCATAGCTCAGTCGGTAAAGATATGCCTGTGGTGCAGGAGACCCAGTTTTGATTCCTGGGTTGGGAAGACCCCCTAGAAAAGGAAATGGCAACCCACTCCAGTATTCTTGCCTGGACAATCCCATGGATAGAGGAACCTGGCAGGCTATAGTCCATGGGGTCGCAAGAGTCGGACGTGACTTAGCGACTGAACCACCACCAGTCACAGTGTAGGTCTTCCCTGGTGGCTCAGTAGTAAATGCAGGAGACTTGGATTCGATTCCTGGGTCAGGAAGATCCCCTGGAGAAGGAAATGGCAACTCATTCCAGTATTCTTGCCTGGGAAATCCAATGGACAGAAGGAGCCTGGCGGGCTACAGTCCGTGGGGGTCACAAAGAGTTGGACATGACTTAGCGACTGAACAACACCAATCATAGGGTACTGCTTTACTTGGCAGTCAGTACTGACATCATTATAATTTTGAATATTTCTAAAACTTGATCTTCATGTTTTAAGTTTGGAGAGGAGAGGAGGAGGCTGTTGAAGTTGGAGGATAACATATTCATTAAAATAACAAGGCAATATATATATGTAATGTCTAAAATTCCTAAGTCAGAAAAGCATAGTAAAATCTATGCTACCTAAAATTATGAGGCTAAATTACATAAGAGATAGCTAAAGAGTTGAATATTGTGCCCTCTGGGAAACCAGGATAGAAAAATGCAGTAAGATGTGACTGGTATGGCTATTTCCTATTCTCAGTCTTGTAGTTGTACTTGAAGTATTAAACTGTATATATGCATTATTTGATCAAAATAATTATTTTTAAAAGGAAAAAATACTTGGATGGCTGTTGGATAATGGAAGAGGCCATCTTTGTCTTTTCCACCTCATTTGTTATCAGTCTTCCCCCCTTCTCTGTGCCTCAGCCACGCTGGCCCCCGTGCTGTTCCTTCAAGGCGTGCCTCTGTCCTGAGGACTGCGCCAGTGCCGCCACTGCTGTCCCCTCAGATATCTGTAGGCATACGGACTCATCTCTAAGTCTTTGCTGAAATGGCACCCTCCCAGCCAGGTTGTCCTTGCCCACCCCATGTAAAATTGCACCTGCTTACTCATCTGCTTTATTCTGTCCTAATGCATTTCTCCAGAGTGTTTACCACCTTCTTACCTGCACATGACTGACCTATTTGTTATCTCCCTTGTTTACTTTCGGTTTTCTCTTAGTAAAATAAGAGCCTTCAGGGACAGACTGCTGGTTGCTTTTTCATGGTATATCTGGGTGCTTTTGATGGTTTTTTTTTGGGGGGGGAGGATTTGAATAAATCAACTAACTGAATGAAGGGAGGAGGATTAAAGGAAGAAAAGGCAGACAGTGAAGGGATGGATGAAACAAGGAGCACCAGCTAGGAGGCAGTTGCATTATTTTATAGACAAGATAGTGATGGTTTGAGTCTGTGTGGAGGTAAGTTAAATAGAGAGAAGTGATTTGAGATAGGTTTTGAACATCGAGTTGATAAAATGGGAGGAATATATGATTCTAAAACCAACATTGCATCAATTTTGTGAGCAGAAAATACCTGAAAATAGAGAAACCTGAGATTCCAATACATATTATTAGAGCTTAACAGCATTCATAGTCTTGCAAAAATGAAATTTAAAGAGAATTGTTTCATTAAAACCCATAGATGTTCTCAATATGGAATGAAAACAAGAATGGTACAATAACTTAGCTAACTACCACAGAAAAACTTTTATAGAAATTTTTCCAAAACATTTTGTAATCTTTTCAGCCTGTGTGTAGGTTACAACGATGTTTTTGTGCTTCGGGGTATAAATACTCATATCTAAGATTAACCAAAGATTCAATATTGTACTTATTAATAGTCTTTCTTCTATTAAAAAAATACATTCGATTCTTAATGATAACATACAGAACCAAATTTCCCTAACATCTAAAAAGCTTGACTTAAGAAAGTAGGTACTTTTCTTAATAATTATACCCACAGTTATAACCTACATAGATTTAAGCTGTGGGATAATTGGGAAAAGATTCTGTGTTCTCATTTTCACTATTTATTTGAAAACATCAATTATGGATTAATCTGATTACAGTGTAGTCAGCCAGTTTAATAAAATCAATTTTATTTTTCTTGGCCCAGGTATAGTAATAGCTAGTAAGTATATATTGCAGTTTTCTTCCATAAAGGACAAATGTTTCTATACTGAATACATTTAAAGTCACAATTCATGTCTAAAATCTGATGTACACCTGAGTGATCTGTACAGTGGTTCTCTCACTATCTATGACTCTTTTTAAACTTATTTTCTTGTTCTTCCACAGCCTCTCACTTTTTTTGAAACCTAAATGGGTGGCAGGGCATGGTAGGAAAGTGTGATTGTCAGAAGCTTTCTCTGTCCCTTTTTATACTTTAATAAAACTCTGATGCGTGCACACACACACACACACACACACACACAAAGACTACAGACTTTTAAAGGCCTTTCCCCTGCTGCGGGTGTTGACAGAAAGTTTCAAAACTAAGAGAAGTTATGGAGAAAGCAGTTGCATTTCTCAAGTAGTTTGCAATGGCAGTCCAATCACAGGCACATCCCTTTTTATTGTGATTCATTTTGTTGTGCTCTGCAGATACTGTGTTTTATAAATTGTAGGTTTGTAGCAAACCTGTGTTGTCAGATGATAGCTAGAAATTTTTAATAAGAAACTATTAAGGTTTATATATATATTTTTTAGACATCATGCCATTGTACTCTTATTAGATAGACTACAAGGTAGTATAAACATAGCTTTTAAATGCACTGGGAAACTAAAAATTGGGGTCTCAATTTATTTCAATATTATTTTCTTTATGTGATGGTCCAGAACCAAACCCACATTATCACCAAGATAATGTGTGTATTTTCCCAAGCAATTGACTATAGCCTCATTCAGCAGTGCACATTTCAGAGGATAAGACTTAACTTATCATATGCTATATAATATAGAAGAAAAAGCATCATTTATTAGGAGCCTTCAATTTTGTACACACACAGAGATGAAATATTTTTCATTTTAATGAACTATTCAACATTTCAATAAGCTATTCAACATTTTAAACACCTAGTCAAGTAGAGAAGGCGATGGCACCCCACTCCAGTACTCTTGCCTGGAATATCCCATGGATGGAGGAGCCTGGTAGGCTGCAGTCCATGGGGCCGCCAGAGTCGGACACAACTGAGCGACTTCACTTTCACTTTTCACTTTCATGCATTGGAGAAGGAAATGGCAACCCACTCCAGTGTTCTTGCCTGGAGCATCCCAGGGACAGGGGAACCTGGTGGGCTGCCATCTATGGGGTCACACAGAGTCGGACACGACTGAAGCGACTTAGTAGCAGCAGCAGCAGCAGCAGCAGCAGACAAGTAGATGGTGTGTCTTACATTTATCTCAATGCTATATTTACATGAAAAGAATTTAACACAGGAAAATTCTTAAAGTTCTATTCAAGAACTTTAAGATCTATTTCATAACATGACCTATTATGGAAAGGGAACCATCATCTTCCATGTATTTGTATTTGAAATAGAAAATTATGATGTAATATTTTCCGGCAGTATGAAAACTCAGACTCTTTTACCTGTAAAGGGCTAATGTATAATTAAAGATTCCAGTAGTATTAGATTTTAAGTATTAGTACTAGATAGAAGAATTAGATTAAAAAATCAATTCAAGAGAGAGTTTGAAATAAATTTCATATATTTATTGTTAGCTGTAACCATCTAATATGAAAATAATGACAAAGCAAAGTGTGCATCTCATTATCAATATTGTTTTCTTATTCACTGTTATTTGAGAGCAGTCCAGTGTGGGAAATCAAAACAAGAGATTTTTATAAAGTTGATAATATGTTTAGCACTATTTTGCGTCATCCTATATTCATTGGCCCTTTTTATTCATTTTTGTGTTAAGTATGTATGAGCACTTATTCTGTGCCTGGTACTAGAGAGTATACAAGAATTCAGCAGTTTCTGCTCTTAAAATGAACCTGGACAGAAGAGAGACAAATGAGCCTCTGTTCATTGAAGGAGAATGACAGCCACCATACACAGAAGAAGGTATGGATGCACAGATGCTTAGTGTATTTAGTAGAGGGGTCATGGGAAGGGACATTTTTAGGATATTGGGCTTGAGTGAGTTACAAGAGGCTAAGAACACAATTCAGGGAAGAGAGAGAAATTGAAGCCCAAGAAACCCTGGAGGAGGTCAAGGGAGGGGAAACTGTGGAGACACTTTCTATATGAGATACAAGGTGAAAGAGGTCTATAAGTGAAGATAAAAGGCGATTAACAAGTAGAGAGGAAGGGACTTGCAAATCTTTCTGTGCAGTGGCTTCTCTTTTCCTGGCCATGACAGAACACTCAGTCAGCTCCTAATATAAATGAGGAGATTTAGCACAATCACTGGTCTGGAAAATGTTGATGGCCAGAGAATGATAAATAAATTAAATGTGGCAGGAACAGTCCTCTGAGATTTTAAATCCCAAATGTGTAGTTGATTAATTTAGTGAATATGTATTGAATACCTACTGTGTGCCTAGATTAGGTGCTGAGTATACAGCAGAACAAGATAGACACATTTGCAATTCTCAAGGAGTTCAGAGTGTTGCATGGTAAATAAGTATCAAAAAATTATTACATTACTCAATACTCATTGTAATGGTGAGAAAGATTCTTGCATACAAGAGTCACAGTAGAAAGGACTTCTCTGAAGAAGTGGTATTAGGATACCACACGAAGGATGAGAAGGATTGGGCGTGAGTAGGGAGGCAGAGAAAGGAATGGGTGGAGATACCCAGGCAGGGGAATGCTGAGCAGAGGCCCTGGGGAAGGAGTTGCTGGCAGGTGGTGGGCAGGGCTTCCCACCCATCAGTGGTGTGGTGCCTCTAGTGGGCGACAGGTGTGTCGAGTAGTTGTCTGTTCAGCTCTTACGTTGTTACCTCAAATTTGGCACATCTCCAGATGATTTTCTTTTGTATTTTTCTTTTCTTTTTAGCTGCGGGATAATTGTTTTACAGTGTTGTGTTGGTTTCTGCCATACAACGGTGTGAATCAGCCATAAGAATACGTATATCCCCTCCCTTTTGCATCTCCTTCCCACCACCCACCCCATCCCATCCCTCTGCTGCTGCTGCTAAGTCACTTCAGTCGTGTCCGACTCTGTGCGACCCCATAGACGGCAGCCCACCAGGCTTCCCTGTCCCTGGGATTCTCCAGGCAAGAACACTGGAGTGGGTTGCCATTTCCTTCTCCAATGCATGAAAGTGAAAAGTGAAAGTGAAGTCGCTCAGTTGTGTCCGACTCTGGCGGCCCCATGGACTGCAGCCTACCAGGCTCCTCCATCCATGGGATTTTCCAGGCAAGAGTACTGGAGTGGGGAGCCATTGCCTCCTCCCATCCCTCTGCTGTTGCGTCCCTCTAGGTTGTCTCAAAGCACCAGGCTGAGCTCCCTGTGTTATTCAGCAGCTTCCCACTGGCTATCTATTTTGCATATGGTATAGGTTTCAGTGCTACTCTCTCAATTTGTCCCGCCCTCTTCTCCAGATGTTTTTACATCTTGTGTGTTTACAGTGATTGAATTAATTTATTTAGCAAATATATATTTGATAAAATGATGCTACATTTGACCTGTGCTAATCTTATAAATATTATAAACCAACCCACTGATAGTGTGTGAAATGAAAGTTTATCTTGGGGTTGCTTACCAAAAAATTGGGACAATTCTCTTATTTTAGGGAACTCGTATGGGGGAAGTTTTCTCTCATTTCTTTTTTTTTTTTTTAATTGAGTACTATCAGTACAATAGAATAAGACTGAGAGTAATTTCAAGTTATTTAATATTGAAGCAAAAGAATTCCAAGTGTAATATTCAGACAGACAGATTAAGTAAACAATTTAGAAAAATCATTCATAAAGTTCAGGCAAAAATAAACCAAATTAGTTTCTGGGGAAAATCAAAACTGTTGCCTGGAATTACCCAGCTCCACTGACTATATTTACTTTTTAAATTGCATACTTATCTACTTTCCCTCTATAAATGACACCAATTTAGAGAGAAGCAAAAACTTGGTATTGCTTTTGTCACCTGTGGCTTGTTACACTTCTGTGAAAGCATAAAATTGTTGGTTTGTGGTTACTTGATTTTATTGGAATTTTTAAAGCATACTTTTCTTATTTGTGTAGAAAAAAATTCTTTTAATGTTCTATAAATTTCTGATGGTGATTTGTATTATCACTTACAAAAGTACATATTGTTTCAGGTCCTAAGTAAGCTTCATGCGTAGAAAAGACCCCACTGCTCTTTCTTCTTGTACCCAAATGCAAACTTCTGGAGACCAGAGAGAGTGAAAAGCATCGAGTGTGTGTGTCCATGGTAATCTGCTGGCTGTGTGCAGGAAGTTACAGCAGCATTAAGCCATGAAAAGGATCAATTGTTTTTGTGAAAAACCCTCAAGATGTGCCTTGAATTCAAAGAATCAAGTTCATTATAATTGTAAACTATTTATTAATCTTTTTTTTAATCTGAAATGTCCTCAGTGGTCAGTGGTATTTTAAAGAGCAAAATGAAAAATATGATTAAAATCAGAACACAAAAGATTGTTGAAGACTGTGGAATGAAATTCTCAATGTTTTTCTCTTCCTGAAAAGTTTTTAGTGGACACTTGCTATATACTTCTGAGCATAGAACAGAATGTAATGTGAGATTGATACCTTTCATTCATTTATTTGCTTATGTGCCAGACTGGTTTTACAGATGAGAACATCCCAGGGTTTTCTGCTAGGTTTCCCATAGATAATTTGGTGGACAGGGAATTAAGGGCAACGTGGTATGAGGGGGTGATTAAACTACATTAATTTTTGTTGGATGTTCCAGGGAAATGGGGGTGGGCTTTTCCCCTCTGGGGAGAGACAGCAAGGCCTGCTATGGCATCTCATTATACTGCATACCCACTCCTGCTGACTCACGGGGCTCTGTGTGAGATGGAAAGCCGAGTCAAGGCATGGCATTACCACCCACTCCCCTGGCCTGGAACACTACCTCAGATCAGCACGCGCTCCCTGCTCGGTGGTGCGGGGACAGCGCATCCTCCAGACATTGTACTACCCAGAGTTTTCAGGCAGAAAGTGAGTGCTTAGCCTCAGACTTCTAGCTCAGATCTTCTTGAGAAAAGCCAAGCTCTCCCTCCAGAGAGGCTTCTGGGAATTCTGCCCTTATAAGAAACATTTATTTAAATATTATATGAAGCAAAACATTTCAGTTAGTTGGAAGTACGTAGAGGTCAGTTAAAAGGGTTGTCAGTTTCTGTAAGATATTTTTTCCTGGGGTTAAAAATGGTAGTTTAAAATAATGTGTATTCCACATCTGCATCTCTATTCCTGCCCTGAAAATAGGTCCATCTGTATCATTTTTCTAGATTCCATATATATGTGTTAATAAATGACACAGAGGGGAGGGGAGGGTGGGACTAGGGATTGGGATTGACGTATACACTACCTGGTGTAGAATAAATAGTAAGAAACTGCTGTTTAGCACAGGGAGTTCAGGCTGGTGCTCTGTGATGACCTAGAGGGGTGGGAGGGGGATGGGGGGTTGGGATGGGAGGGAGGTTCGAAAGGGAGGGGACATACATAAATATAGCCGTACACATTTGTTATACATAAGAAACTACCACAACATTGAAAAGCAGTTATACTCCAATTCAAAAATAAAAGTAAAATAATAATAAAGTAAAATAATGTATACTTCAGCAGTTACCGTTTTCTTAGCTTGCCAGTGACCTTGAGTGACATGTTCAAGCACTTGAGGCATTATGCTGCTCCCTTGTAACCTCTTTGAAGTGCTCTTGTTTTAAGCTGTGCATCCATAGTGCGTGGGCTTTAATGTGAAACCACTGACTATTAAATGAATTCTGCATGCACATTCCATTTGACACCACTGTGATGCAATGGGGCATTCTACAGAACTGGATTTTTAATAAGTAATTAAAATATATCCTTTGAAGCACAAATTATTTTAACATCTCCACAGTATTTTGATGAAAATCTTTAAAAATATAAATAGATTTTTCTACCTTTTCGAAAAGATTTTTCACATAATTTAGCTTTTTAAATGATATATCAATATTCTTACTTGTAGTAATTTTTAAAAATACTGTTGAAGAATGACAGCCAGTTTTCCCATCATTAAGAATTCATTTCTACTTTTGAGCTTGTCTTTCTGATTTTTAATGGTTGTATGGTCAACTTCCTCAACTATCTACTGTTACTGTTTGATGATATTTGAATTTCTTGCCCCAGATTTTCTTCTTTATATTAGACACAGTTGCCTATATTAAATCCATTACTGTGGAATAGTTTTTGCAACTTACTTTCATCTGGATTCATGATAGTTACATGTATGTTGAAGATGCCAAAATGTAAACTTTGGGTATTGCTGCTGCTGCTGCTGCTAAGTCGCTTCAGTCGTGTCCGACTCTGCGCGACCCCATAGACGGCAGCCCACCAGGCTCCCCCGTCCCTGGGATTCTCCAGGCAGGAACACTGGAGTGGGTTGCCATTTCCTTCTCCAATGCATGAAAGGGAAAAGGGAAAGTGACACGACTCTTAGCGACCCCATGGACTGCAGCCTAAAACTCCTCCGTCCATGGGATTTTCCAGGCAAGAGTACTGGAGTGGGGTGCCAGTGCCTTCTCCTCGGGTATTGCTAACGTAATATAAAAGAATTATATGTCCTTGTGGGCTTTGAAGCTATTTCTGTAACCATTCAGCTTTTTCTTTCTTTGGCTGTACCATGCAGCACACGGGATCCTAGTTCCCTGGGCAGGGATCAAATCTGTGCCCCCCACAGTGGAAGCACAGAAACTTAACCACTCGACCATGAGGGAAATTACACTATTCTGCTTTTAAAGTGAATCAATGTCTGTTAAATTAAATTTTGTTTATTATTGACAGCTTAGTTCTCCTTTGGATCTTTTTCAGTTATATTAAGTATGTTATTGAGTAAATCTGACTATAAAACATCAGTAGAAAATGTGTTCTTTTCCCTGTTTTGAAATTCAGTAGACATATTTCTGAAAATATCTTCATGTAAAATGACTTGCCACTCCCCATTTGTTGGCAAATTAAGTTTGTTGTTTTGCAAAAATGTGTGTGTGTGTGTAATTTGATTGGAAGAACTGATGCTGAAGCTGAAGCTCCAGTACTTTGGCCACTTGATGTGAAGCACCAACTCATTGGAAAAGACTCTTATTCTGGGAAACGTTGAGGGCAGGAAGAGAATTGGCCGACAGAGGTTGGATGGCATCACCGACTCAATGCACATGGGTTTGAGTAAAATTCGGGAGATAGTGAAGGACAGGGAAGTCTGGTATGCTGCAGTTCATGAGGTCACAAGAGTCAGACACAACTTAGTGACCAAACAACAAAATGTTGATAGTGATTATTATACCCACTTTGTAGATATGGCAGTTGAGACTTAGAAACATTGACTTGCCCAAAGAGCTAATAAACAATCCAACAGTCATTTTCAGCAATATTAATTGACTAATGTCTCTCACGTGGAACAGAAAAGAATGGACAGAGAAAATTCTTGCCCTCCACAGTTCATTAAATAACCACTCTTCATTCTATAAAATAATGCGTCAATCAGCTTCAGTTTACTTCCCAGATGAAAACATAATTGCTTATGTTTATAACTACATTCAAATGAATTAATTCCTTGGACTCCCAACCCCCATTACCAGTATAGGAGGGGGTTATTTTCCAGGTAGAGGAACTGAGGCACTGAGGGGGCAAATGACTCTTCTAAAGGCCCACAGCTGGGAAGTTTAATTGCCAGGATTTAAATTCCTAGCTCTTCTGTCTCCATCTCTAGTGATATTATGATGATACACAGTCTTTCAAAGTATATCACAAATGAAAACCAGCTCTTCATTTTTGTGAGCAGCACCCGTTACTGGAGAAGCTGAGCTGTTGAAGGAGGCAAGTAGCTGTAAACTATATAACATGAATATAAAACCTTTTAGTGAAATATTGGTGCTAAATATAAAGGCCTAAGCTCTCTAAACATTTAGACTTTGCCTTTTCATCTTATAATTTCTGTTCAATCAGTATGACCATTTAAAGAATAAATATGGGAGAAAAGAAGAGCATTATTTTTAATCAAAAGTTCATTGTTTTTATATGTAAGAGTAGACTTGGAATGATTGTAGCATTTCTTTTAATCGTGGATCTGTTCAGTCAGTCCTTGTTCTGCTGTTTAAAATTCAAGACATCAATCAGTTCAGTTCAGTTCAGTTCAGTCGCTCAGTCGTGTCCGACTCTTTGCGACCCCATGAATCGCAGCACGCCAGGCCTCCCTGTCCATCACCAACTCCCGGAGGTCACTCAGACTCACGTCCATCGAGTCAGTGATGCCATCCAGCCATCTCATCCTCTGTCGTCCCCTTCTCCTCCTGCCCCCAATCCCTCCCAGCATCAGAGTCTTCTCCAATGAGTCAACTCTTTGCATGAGGTGGCCAAAGTACTGGAGTTTCAGCTTCAGCATCATTCCCTCCAAAGAAATCCCAGGGCTAATCTCCTTCAGAATGGACTGGTTGGATCTCTTTGCAGTAAAAGGGACTCTCAAGAGTCTTCTCTCATGACATTGTACAGAAGACAGGGATCAAAACTATCCCCATGGAAAAGAAATGCAAAAAAGCAAAATGGTTGTCTGGGGAGGCCTTACAAATAGCTGTGAAAAGAAGAGAAGTGAAAAGCAAAGGAGAAAAGGAAAGATATAACCATCTGAATGCAGAGTTCCAAAGAATAGCAAGAAGAGATAAGAAAGCCTTCCTCAGCAATCAATGCAAAGAAATAGAGGAAAACAACAGAATGGGAAAGACTAGAGATCTCTCCAAGTAAATTAGAGATACCAAGGGGACATTTCATGCAAAGATGGGCTCGATAAAGGACAGAAATGGTATGGACCTAACAGAAGCAGAAGATATTAAGAAGACGTGGCAAGAATACACAGAAGAACTGTACAAAAAAAGATCTTCACGACGGTGTGATCACTGACCTAGAGCCAGACATCCTGGAATGTGAAGTCAAGTGGGCCTTAGAAAGCATCACTATGAACAAAGCTAGTGGAGGTGATGGAATTCCAGTGGAGCTATTTCAAATCCTGGAAGATGATGCTGTGAAAGTGCTGCACTCAAAATGCCAGCAAGACATGAACACAATAGCATTTACTTGAGCACCAAATGGGTAGGGTATTATGATATTTTATTTCCAAGGTTAAATCAGTGTTTTGGCTAGATATATGGTAGGTTATCAGTTAAACATTCTCCACCCAAAATATTAGCCATTAATGAAATCAGTGGCAAAAAGCATAAACTTCAGGAACGTGTGAAGTCAGTTGGATGTTTAAAAATGTATTGAAGAAAACGTAAGTTCTATCTCAATATCTATGTCTTCATGATATACATATATGAATCCCAAGGCCTAAATCGTTTTATAAAAAACACCTTTTGTTTTCACATTGCAAAGATGCCACCCTTTATATAAGGTGGTTTTTTTAAATTTAACGATCACTGTTGTCATATTAGACACCACAGGAAGGTGTTAATTATCTTGAGGTGGCCCAGTGGCCCAGTAACTCTAAGGCAAAATGCCAGCTGAGTCCTGGTTGCAATCCAGGTTGAAAACACTGCATTAACTTGTTCAGTCTCTTAACGTCCTTACAAACAGAATGATAAGCCTGGAGAGAAAACATATTTGTTCCAACTGAGTTAACTATTCCAAAATAAATATATCCAACCCCTGGCTAACCATTTGTGATTGTGTGTAAAAAGTAACTAATGAGCGCTATTCTCCAAGGTTGTTAATTATCTTCTGAACAGGAATGCTTTTTAGATATTGTTCCTCTGAGTGCAGTAAACCTGGGTTATCTAGGCAACCTAATGAGCATCTTTGAGCATCTGCTATTGCAGAGAGCTTTCAAGTTTCAGGCAGAAGTTAGGAAAAGCTTTTGCAACAGCGGGCCAAGAAGACCCAGTGCTGTCGTTGGTGTGGAGCTGTCACCAATGCAAGATTTGAAGATAAATGTGTTGTGATTGATGACTGATGTTGGTGGTTCCATGATATCCATGATATTCATGGAACCACCAAGTTCCGTAGAGAATGTGTATATCTACAGGATAAAGATAAGAGAGTACAAGTGGGATGTTCTACAAAAAGTAGAGGCCTTGTAGGGGGAATATGGCTGGGGGTGGTGTTTATGAAAATATCAGGCAGAGGAAATCAAATAAAACTTATCTGCTAGGCAGATGAAGCATCCCTGTTCTGTACCAACCCATTGAGCCTGTAGGATTTGAGGAGTTTCACTAATTTAAAATACATTTTATACAGTGAATATGCTTTGTATAAAAAAAGTTTTCCTTTTTTCTAAACCAATGAAGTCAAAATGAAAAACAAAAATGAATTTTCAGTCAGTACTCGGGAAAGAAGTCAAGAAAATCTTTCTGTCTTGCCCAGGTGTAACTACATAGTCAATCAGTCAACGCACTGGCAGCAGTTTTAATAGATGAACCACACCTATTTCAGAGTAGGTTGCCAACTCCAAGTTGCCAGATTTTCCCACTTAATGGATGGAGTCTGTGTTTGGGCTTGATTTTATCTAAGCAAAAGGCGTTATTAGAAGTAAGACACAAATTTAAAAAAGGCTACTTCAAGGTCTATCCAAAAGCAAATGATCCAGTCAGTCTGATAATTTTGGCCAATAAGATGATCGGTGAGCTACTGTACTGCCTATTTTGCTATGGCTCTTGTTTTTAGTTTTCTTGGTAGCTGAAGTGCTCAGATTGCCTACCATGTGTAGACTTGGCTTTACTTCACCTCAATATGTGGTTAACACTAGCATTAACACTAGCTAATGCATTCAGGCTCTTGTGAATAAGGAGAAGATTTTTATTGTAAAATCCAAGATAAGCAATGAAAAAATGGGTTTCAAGCTTTTCCTTACCCCATCTTCAAAATATAGTTATATATTTGTCTTTAAGCAATTTTGCTGTAGAATTAGAAATATTATTTCAGAAGTGCATATATACTTTTATGTTTTTAAAATACTAACTTGTACAAACTCATAAAATGTATGCAAAGCATAAGAACTTTTAAAAAAGTAAAAATCACTCCAAGTGTCACCACATGAGGGTATTTACATTTTTGAATATTTGTGATAGTTTCAAAATGGCATCATAACTTGATAATGTTTTATATCATGTGCATTTCTTCCCATCAGTAAGTATTTGGGAAACTTAATTGTAATGGAGTCACATAATTTCATATTATGAACATTATGTAATTTATTTAGATTTTTCCTACTTATTGAACATTAACATACTTTCCTATTGTTCACTGTTACTTTCAGCGCTTTGAACATCTTGGTACATGGCACTTTGTTCTCATCTCTGCTCATCATTCAAAATATATTCCTTGGAATAGAATTACTATTTCAAAGGCTATGAAGTATTTTAAAAATCTTGTTAACTTTGCCAGCTTACTTTCCGTAGAGTTTATACTAGTTCATACTTCCACCTGTATGCAAAAGAACATCTCAAGTTATTTTGAGCATCTTTGAATATTTTAAAAATTAAAATAATAAATCTTTGATTATTTGATAACTGGAAAATGATGTCTCAGTGTTATTTTAAATTATGTTTTTGATAGTCTAATAGTTCTGTATAGCTTTAATAATTATTTTTGCATTTTAAAAATTTCTCTGCTCCTATATCTGCCTTTAGCAATTTGTAAGAATTCTGTATGTTTGAAATATATCATTATATTTGTTGAATGTGTTTTAATGGGATTTCCCAGGTAGCACTAGTGGTAAAGAGCCATCCTGCCAATTTAGGAGACAGTAAGAGCCACAAGTTTGATACCTGGATCAGGAAGATCCCCTGGATGAGGGCATGGCAACCCACTCCAGTATTCTTGCCTGGAGAATCCCATGGACAGAGGAGCCTGGTGGGCTACAGTCCATAGGATTGCAAAGAGTCGGACATGACTGAAGTGACTTAGGATGCACACACGCAATCTATACTTATTGACAAACATGGAATGTTTTGGGCTTCCCTGGTGGCTCAGAAAGTAAAGAATCCGCCTGCAGTGTAGAAGACCCAGGTTCGATCCCTGGGTCAGGAAGATCCTTTGGAGAAGAGAATGGCAACCCATTACAGTATTCTCGCCTGGAGAATTCCATGGACAGAAGAGCCTGGTTGGCTACAGTCCATGGGGTCTCAAAAGAGTTGATCATGACTTAGCTACTAAACAACAATGAACATTAGAATCATTTTGCCTATTAAAAATACCCCATTGAGACCTGAACTGTTCATTAATAATATGAAGAGAACTGATAACTTTCCCCAACTTCAGTGTTCCCATTTAAGGATGTGGTAGACCTCCTCTTTATTCATAATTTTATATTAATAATAGTTCATCTCTTTATGCAGTTTTTGGTGTTTTATGCTTTTCATGGGAGTTGTGAATGGAATCCCATTTTATTCTCTGTTTGGCTATTTTAGGATGTCAGTTGTCTAGAATTTCCCACCAATCCTAATCCTTGAGCAACACAGCAGACATTCTTGCCCTACACCCAATTTTAGTAAGAGAACATGGCATAGGACTTCACGACAGAACCATTATTTAGATTGTTGAATAATAACACACTGCTATTATACAGATAATATTATGAAAGTATGCTGTGCTGTGCTTAGTTGCTCAGTCATGTCCAACTCTTTGCAACCCCATGGACTCTGGCCCACCAAGCTCCTCTTATCCATGGGGATTCTCTAGGCAAGCATACTGCAGTGGGTTGCCA
Source organism: Tragelaphus eurycerus (assembly GCA_935064755.1). Lineage (NCBI taxonomy): Eukaryota > Metazoa > Chordata > Mammalia > Artiodactyla > Bovidae > Tragelaphus > Tragelaphus eurycerus. The sequence continues at coordinate 8,658,353 of CAKXYN010000002.1, read as the reverse complement.
TACCCTCCAGGGGATGTTCCCAACCCAGTGATCGAACCCAGGTCTCCCACATTTCAGGCAGCTTGTTTACCATCTGAGCCCCCAGGGAAGCCCATGAATACTGGACTGGATAGCCTATCCCTTCTCCAGAGGAGCTTCCTGACCCAGAATCAAATCAGAATCTCCTGCATTCCAAGGGGATTCTTTACCAGCTGAGCTACCAGGAAAGTCCTTATAATAGTATACAATGGCATAATAATATCATAATACGTAACACAAATATAATAACATATTTTATAATGTGATGAATTCATTTTTCATATACATTTTGCATACAGATTTTTGCATACTTTTAATATTAATATTTTTTGGAGTAGGAAATGGCAACACACTCCAGAATTCTTACCCAGAGAATCCCCATGGACAGAGGAGCCTGGCGGGCTACAGTCCATGGGGGTCACAAAGAGTTGAACACGACTGAGCAACTAAGCACAATAGTTATCTTTCAGTTTAGTTCAGTCGCTCAGTCGTGTCCGACTCTTTGTGACCCCATGAACCACAGCACGCCAGGCCTCCCTGTTTATTGCCAGCTCCCGGAGTCCACCCAAACCCATGTCCATCAAGTTGGTGATGCCATCCAACCTTCTCATTCTCTGTTGTCCCCTTCTCCTCCTGCCCTCAATCTCTCCCAGCATCAGGGTCTTTTCAAATGAGTCAGCTCTTCGCATGAGGTGGCCAAAGTATTGGAGTTTCAGCTTCCACATCAGTCCTTCCAATGGACACCCAGGACTAATACACATGTTATTTCTACCTCTGCTCTTGTTATCACTGTCTCATCGACAACTGAGGTTTTCTCTTATACTAGAATAAATTCACTGTTAGTTATGGAGGTAAAACAAAGTAACTATAATTATTGTAGTACTGTACGATAATAATGAGCGTGTTCCATATTAGTGTTTTCTTGGTGTTCTAGAAGAATATTGATAGAAAAAAAGTGGCATTTAATTTCCTGCTCAACACCCTTTCTCTATCTGAAATATTTCAGCCCCTCTCCCCAAGTCTTTCCTCATCAAAATCTATATTCAAAAGCTTTAAGTTCAAACTAGCTTAATGGAAAATTTCATCACTCATATCATTTAATCCTAAGGAATAAATTTTCCAAATCGAAATCAGCCTTTTATTTTAATATCAAAAAAGCAGTGAATGCTTCAGGTGAACTGTTCTGGTGCTATAAAACCATATTTATTAACTTGAGACATGAATGATTATTATATAGAAAAGGCGAGTAACCAAATAATGAAATAGAGTAATTCAGTTAATGTAAAGTTATTATATTGCATAGCATAACATTTAAAAAACATATATAATGTACAAGATTGTAAATACTAGTTTATGTTGGAGATGGGATTACAGGTGATCTTTTAAATTAGTTTTGCTTAACTTTATTTTTAAAATTTATCTGAAATAGGTATTACTATATGATCAAGATAAAATTATTAACATGTTTTCAACAGAAAATGCTTCAACTTTATGAATATAGATAAATCACATTAGGTTTATACCTAAGTATAAGAAAATATCCTGGTGACTTTCCAAGACAAGCCTATGAATAATTTGAGTTTTCATTGAATAGGTTTGGTAGACATATTGCCAACATACAAACCCTCTCTGGAAGATATACACAGTCCTCAGTGTCTAAGGAGCACTAAGATATAATTGCTCACCTCCAAACCCTTCCCTAGTCCTATGAAAAATGTGTATTTAATTGGACATCTGACTACCAAAACAAACATATGGAGGAAATGGCTCCCTCTGTTTTTCACATTGTCCATTAGGTTCAATCTTCCCATCTCTTTTGATGATTTACCAGTGCCTCAAGGATCTGCTTTTTCATCTCTTTAACCTTATCATTAAATAAAGAAGTCACCTGTACTTTAATAACTCATATTTTTCCAGAATTCTTATCTTTAGTAATATGAATTCATGTGCCCTCCTATTTGGAGATAAGCTGCAGTTTAAGTTTTGAAATGGTAAAAAGTACTTATATTTTTAAACCTCTGCAAAGGGGAGAAAATTAACGGTATTTTTTCTAACCCTGGAAAACAGTTGGAATTGGAAGACAGGTGGTTTGGGGGAGGTGATTGCAGAAATGAAATTAAAAGACGCTTACTCCTTGGAAGGAAAGTTATGACCAGCCTAGATAGCATATTAAAAAGCAGAGACATTACTTTGCCAATAAAGGTCCATCTAGTCAAGGCTATGGTTTTTCCTGTGGTCATGTATGGGTGTGAGAGCTGGAATGTGAAGAAAGCTGAGTGCTGAAGAATTGATGCTTTTGAACTGTGGTGTTAGAGAAGACTCTTGAGAGTTCGTTGGACTGCAAGGAGATCCAACCAGTCCATCCTAAAGGAGATCAGTCCTGGGTGTTCATTGGAAGGACTGATGTTGAAGCTGAATACTTTGGCCACCTGATGCGAAGAGCTGACTCATTGGAAAAGACCCTGATGCTGGGAAAGATTGAGGGCAGGAGAAGAAGGGGACGACAGAGGATGAGATGGTTGGATGGCATCATCCACTCATTGAACATGGGTTTGAGTGGACTCCAGGAGTTGGTGATGTGCAGGGAGGCCTGGTGTGCTGCGGTTCATAGGCTTGCAAAGAGACACGACTGAGCAACTAAACTGAACTGAATATATGAGTATTTTTTAAAGTTACATCTGTAGTAATTAATAGTAAGTGCCATGTTTGAACTATAAATATGCACTAAACAAGTTACCTGAATTACATAATTAATTAAATTATGTTTCACAAATGTCTTTGCATATATACTGGATAAAAGTATATATTCCAGATAGGTAAAAATGGGGTATGTGAAAGTCGTTCAGTTGTGTCAGACTCTTTGAGACCCCATGGACAATACAGTCCATGAAATTCTCCAGGTCAGAATACTGGAGTTGGTAGCCTTTCCCTTCTCCAAGGGATCTTCCCAACCCAGGGATCAAAGCCAGGTCTCCTGGATTGCAGATAAGATTCTTTACTAGCTGAACCACAGGGAAGCCCTAAAAAAATGTGCTAACACAATTCGAAAGCAAACTAATATTCAACATTGAATGACAGGCAAATGCACGGGTCAAGCCTGCCATGTATGGTATTATGATTTTATAGACTCTGTGACTCTGTGGTGTACTCACAATATAGCAGATTTAATTTCGCTTGGAAAGTTTGCCTTGGTTGACTCATCAAGGTTTTGGTTTAGATCACTTGCATCATAAACTCAGCTTCCTTTACAAAGGTATTGACAATAGAATATCTAAAGGAATAAAAGACTTTTGTAGCCAGATGATGTGTTCACAGCTGATTTTCTCCTAAAGGAACTCATTTCTGATTTTACATTTTTTTCTTCCCTGAGAGGGAACTGCTCTTCTTTTGTTTTCAGTAGTTGATGGTTATGACTACTGTAACCATCAATCTTTATTATCACTGGCACGTCAGCCTTATCCATATCTGTCAATCACTCTGATAATCCTAGTCTGTTTACGGGCTTTTCCAGGTTCTTCTTCAAGTGGTCGGTAGCCACTGACCTATCTTCTTACACTGCCCTCTACCTCTTTCACTTCAGTTAGAAATATTTGTTCATTTGTGTGCTTGTTTATTTAATATTTTTCTTTAAAGTATACTCAATATACAAAATATATTGAACACTTTCCAGTATGTCTTTGCTGTTTTGAAAGGAATTCTAGATAAGAGGAGAGGATAGGATGAAATAAAAAAGTGAAAATTGATGAGACCTTTGTATCGTGGTGAGCTGTCACCAAAAATAAGTCCCTAGGGACCTATACAGCCCCCCCCCCCACAATGGGATAGCCCAGCTGGCTGCCCGAATCCCTAGTTTGCCATTTTCTTGGTACCCAATGCCCTTCCTCTGTATGATCCATTTTGGTCCCTCTCCCAAGTCTTTCCTCATCAAAGTCTATACTCAAAAGCTTTAAAGATTCATCTCTAATTCTATTCCTTCTTTTTACCTTTCCAGATTTCTCCCACCAACTGACTTCCTTTTCCCCCTCCTCTGAAGTTCCTTAGTGATATTTTTAAAGGCTGTGAAATATACAAGTATCATTTACCTTGGAAAAGTCTACTTTGAGAAATCCAGTTTCAGAATCCCAGTCTTCAGATTTTTATCTGTGGCTGTTTTCTACCTGAAGTTTCTTTTTCTGCTTATGTGTTACTAAGTCGCTTCAGTCATGTTCAGCTCTTTGAGACCGTATGGACTGTAGCCTGCCAGGCTTCCCCTTCCATGGGAATCTTCAGGGGAGAATACTGGAGTGGGTTGCCAGGCCCTCCTTCAGGGGACCTTCTCAACCCAGGGATCGAACCCGGGTCTCTAACGTCCCCTGCATTGTCAGGAGAGTTCTTTACCACTAGCATCACCTGGGAAGTCTTTTTCTATGGACCACTCTGTTTCTTCTCTGTCATACATTTGTATGACAATCTTAATAGCATTGTGTGTGTGTGTGTGTGTGTTTTGTCAGAGCATGGCTGCTAGATTATATGGTAGAATGCCGGTGATGAATTGTTGATCAAGCATAAAGAAGAGACTTTCTTTAGCTATTCAAGGCAAAATCAGAGGCATTTATATAGTTCAAAATACTTGTAATGATATTTTATTTTTTGTAGTGATATTTTAATACAAAATGAGCACCTTGAGTTTTTCTTTGTTTAAAAAAATAAACAAAAAATGCTGAATTTATATACATCTTCCCTGTAGTTGTTATCAAAACTTTTATTTTCATTATGTGGATCTAAAGAAAAGTAAAGGAATATGTGGCATATAAATGTTTGCAAAATAAATAAGTGCTCACAATAAGTATAAGCTTGAATAGATTGAAGCAGTGGCATTTAAAGTTACCTAAAATAGTATAAGCCAAATTTCTCTCAATTTTGGTAGCCCCTTCATGAAGAATAATTTTTCAGGACAAATTTTAGAGTTACCTTTTAAAAAGGTTTACTAATGTATATGTTTTTACTCTGCATCATGTGTACCAATCATTCTTGAAATTTATTTCTTAGTTTTATCCCTACAAAACACTCACACCGAAGCAGACGGAGCAAATACTTTTAAACAGAAAGAAACAAAATATACAAGCTAAAGAAGCTAAAACCCACAGAAACAAAAAAAAATTCCATATTTTATTATTTTAATTGATTTTAAAATATGTAAGCACTTTGATAGACTTCACTTTATATAGGATTTACTGGTTTTCAAAGTATACAATGCAACAAAAAAAAGTGAACCTAGATTCTTTTTTTCTTGTTCATTGGAGCTATCACATCTCATCTATCAGACCTCTAAGTAGAATTTTAAAAGTGGGGTACTCTCTCACGCCCAAGGATCGTGTAATTAGCATATGAATGTGTAACAGATTGTTTGAAGTAACAATTAAGGGAACAATACATAAAGGAACTGAAGAGAGCTACAAACACCTGGGAATCTTGTATTGAAAAAAGCTTTCTTAACATAAGTAATTAAAAACCAAGGACAAATGCTGATTGTGTAGCAATAAAGCCCTCCAAGGAAAGCTAAAATCTGCTGATATTTTGCTGTAGTCCTTTAGCCTGAATCATTAAAACAAGAGCTTACTGTTTTATTTTTTTTCAATGGAATACTTTTTAATTATAGGTTCTACATGGCATTTGGTCTTCTGAAATCACCAAAATGCATTTATATGTCAAAAATGTCTTTACATTTAAAAAAATATTTTTATTCAAAACATAAATGATGAGAATAAATCTTTTCCCTATGGGCAGGGCAGAGTTTCAGAGGAAAATTCCAAGTGGTGGCCTGGTCAGATCAGATATATGGTCAATTCTCTTTAACTTATTTGCCCAAATAATTCCTGCTGGGAAATTCAACCCCAGTAAATTTTTTTGTTTGTTTTATTTTGTTTCTCTTGAAGAGGTTCCTACTCAGGCAGAGAACTTAAGAGACTAACCAGTAACTCCAGATTGTTAGGAACCCTTGATATTGGGGAAGACTTAGTGAGTCGGAGGCAAGAGCCATGGATTATTGTTTCCATTTTTGTCACTTTTCGCCTGTACAAACCACTTGAATGTCCATTGAAAAAATTTGTCTTATCTCTAAAATAGGAATTTTTGTAGGCTGTTAAATTCTGAATCAAATGACCTTTGAGGTCCTCACATCTAGTTGTATGTATTCCTTGATCATGAAAAAACACTTGTCCCCAGAATTTAACCTTAAATGACTATCCTTTTTTGGTCAATGCTAAAAAATGAGTTATGAGCCTAATGTTTAATTTTTAAGTAGAAAATCAAATATATGTATGAATATTAAAAGCAGTATTTTTCACGATAGCCCCAAAGAGGATACAACCCAAGTATCCAACAATAGATGAATGGATAAATGGAAAGTGGCATAGCCAACATCAAAACAAAAATTGCAGCATACAAAATGAAACAGGCAAAGAAAACTTTATTCAAGGCGATTGCAGTAGAACGAGAAGGCAGACTCTAATCTGCGCTCAACTCTGATTAAGGCTGAGAAGGTAAGGTGTTTTGAGAGCCAGGTTGATCCCAGTGTAAATGTAATTCAGGACATCAGAGAAAGTCATCAGCCATCTGCATTTGCTAGTTGGCTCCACCCAAAAGAAAAATAAGCCTATATCATTATGACAGAGGTAGCTTTTACAACTTGGAGCAAGACACCTCAATGGAAGTTAGGCTCCTGCCCTCTCACAGAGTGTGGGAGATAAGGGTGCTTATTTCCTTTGATAGTTGCTTTTCAGAGAGATGTTTTCCTTAGTTTTGATAAGTACAGTCCTAGTTGTAGAATGGCATATGGGCTGTTTAAAAAGATTTACTTCTCAAAGTAACAAAGAAAGAATGTATAAGTTTTCTAAATGAAATGCTGGAAGAAATAGGAGGTCAGAAACACAGAGCTAGGAAGTAGCCCGTCCAAAGTTTAGTCAAGCTGAGGAGAGCTTTAAGGCCATCTTGGTCACCAAACAATGGAATCCTATTAGACAATAAAAAGGAATGAAGTATTACACTGCAGTATTTAAAGTGGATAACCAATAATGCCTACTGTATAGCTCATGCAACTGTGCTCAGTGTTATATGGCAGCCTGGATGGGAGGGAAGTATGGGGAGAATGGATACGTGTATGTGCCTGCATACACGCTCAGTCATGTCTGACTTTTTTCGACCCATGGACTGGGACCCGCCAGGCTTCTCTGTACATGGAGTTTTCCAGGCAAGAAATAACTCGAGTGGGTTGCCATTTCCTACTCCAGGGTATCTTTCTGACCGAGGAATCGAACCCAAGTCTCTTGTGTCTTCTGCATTGGCAGTTTGATTTCTTTATCAGCTGAGCCACCAGAGAAACCCAGATACATGAATGAAAAGTGAACGTGTTAGTCGCTCAATCATGTCCAACTCTTTGGGACTTCATGGACTGTCACCCACCAGGCTCTTCTGTTCATGGAATTCTCCAGGCAAGAATACTGGAGTGGGTTGCCATTTCCTTCTCCACGGGATCTTCACCTGAAACTGTCACAACATTGTTAATCGACTGTACTCCAATAGAAAATAAAAAGTTTAAAAAAAGGAATGAAGGACTCATATATTCTACAACATGGATAAACCTTGAAAACATTAATTATGCTAAGTTAAAGATGGCAGCCATAAAAAGCCATGTATTACATGATTATGTATTTGGAAATATCTGGAATATCCAAATCTATAAATTAATGGAGGTCGAGGTGGATTTGGGGGTGGCAGGTAAAGGTATGAGGTTTCTTTGGGGGGGGATAATAAAGATGTTTTAAAATTTTCTGTAGTGTTGATTGTATAACCCTGTGAATATAGTAAGTGCCATTAAGTTGTACACTTTCCTGGGTGAATCGTAAGGTGTGTAAATCATATTTCAATAAAACTGTTATCAAAACAAATGTTTGTTGAAATGTGCTGCATGGGCAATAGAATATTTACCTATATTTATTTCGGAGAAGGCAATAGCACCCCACTCCAGTACTCTTGCCTGGAAAATCCCACGGACAGAGGAGCCTGGTAGGCTGCAGTCCATGGGGTCGCTAAGAGTCGGACATAACTGAGCAACTTCACTTTCTCTTTTCACTTTCATGCATTGGAGAAGGAAGTGACAACCCACTCCAGTATTCTTGCCTGGAGAATCCCAGGGGTGGGAAAGCCTGGTGGGCTGCCATCTATGGGGTCACACAGAGTCGGACACGACTGAAGTGACTTAGCATATGGGTAGAGAAATTTTTAAAACAATTTTTTTGCTTTCTCCAAGGTAGGTTTTGGTTTTCAATAATCTATGGATTCAGAATGTATATTTCTGTAAGATAGCCTGCTTTTAAGTTTTTGTAAAATTTTAGTATGTATTGACATATTCTGCTAATCAGATTGTGTATAACATGGAATTGAAGAAAAATAATTTCTGAAACATCCTTGAGATATTTGCATCCCTTAAATTGGGAATTGTCAAAAAAGGAAAAAACATCTGTGTAAAGAGAATAAGAGGAAATAAGTCTCTCTTCAAAACTGATGAGAAATACATATAATATGTATGTATCTCTACAGTATGGTATAAATAAATCCTTGTGTTCAAATGAAAACCATATGGACAGAACCCCAATTTATGAACATGTAATGTTCCACATGTTCGTTTGTAAACTAGCTATTTGCAGCCTTTTCTTTTTTTGGTCATGCCATGTGACTTACAGGATCTCAGTTCCCCAACCAGGGACTGAACTCACCATGGCAGTGAAAGCCCGGAATTCTAACCACCAGGCAACCAGGAAATTCCTGTAGCCTTTTCTACAGAAACAGTTTTGTCAACAATGATCAGCTTCCAAACCTAGCTCACAAAGATGTATTTTGCTCAGTGTAGCTGAAATGGCGTAGTAGTGTTAAGACAGGCTGGAACAAAGGGACAATAGCACGAGGAGGAGAATGGATCATAACGTCCCCGTTTCTTGGGTACAGGCATGACTCCAGGCAAAATTCTGAACTATATAGAGTGAGCCTTTGGCTTCCATCCATTTTTCTTTCTGTAGCCCTTGCCCCATGTTCAAGAACTAGAGCTTCTCTCTCTAGGTCATGAAAAGTCCACTATTTTATGATGCCCCAAGCTTCCCACTGGATTATCGCCCTCAGGCATCACTGTTCCTCTAAAAGACAAATTCACTTAAACTGTCTAACACAAGCTTTCTCCCAGCCAAAACGCGCACGTGCGCGCACACACACACACACACACACACACACACACTGAAATTTCCATTTCTTCAAGACTATTAATTTTGTTATGCCTTAGAAGTAAATTTTGAAAACATGGTAACCTCTGGATCTCCTAGAAGCATTTACAGATACAACTTGGGTTGTAACTTGAAAAGTATCACTGCTGCTGCTAAGTCACGTCAGTCTTGTTCAACTCTGTGTGACCCCATAGATGGCGGCCCACCAGGCACCCATCCCTGGGATTCTCCAGCCAAACATACTGGAGTGGGTTGCCATTTCCTTCTCCAGTGCATAAAAGGGAAAAGTGAAAGTGAAGTTGCTCAGTCCTGTCCAACTCTTCATGACCACATGGACTGTAGCCTACCAGGCTCCTCCGTCCATGAGATTTCCCAGGCAAGACTACTGGAGTGGGTTGCCATTACCTTCTCTGACCATTCTATTTTGCTGCTGCTGCTAAGTAGCTTCAGTCGTGTCCGACTCTGTGCGACCCCATAGACGGCAGCCCACCAGGCTCTGCTGTCCCTGGGATTCTCTAGTTAGTAGGATTTCGTGTATTCAATAGAGGGAATGGTAAGAAAAATCTAAAGATAGAATAGGCTGTCCTTTCTGACCCTAGTCACTCTGTGAGTTGAAATCCTCTAGGTTGCTCATGCTTTTCACAGAATACCTTCTTTGTATCTGCCTGAACTTCGGCAGTTTTAAAATGTGCCCTGCTAAAAGTTACACTCATTTCCAGAACAGGGATGGTGGAGTCTATAATGGTGGCAGTTGAAATTGTGAAGATGACATAGAAAAGAATAATCGAGGACCGTTATTGTATGAATGGTGCTTTGAGCTTCTTATGTTTTTTAAAATTTGTACACATACATTTTTCTACACATTGATCAATTGGGTTTTTTTCTTCGTTGTAGATTGGATTTATGGATACTACAGACAACAGAGAAAACTTGTTGAAGAGATTGGCTGGTCCTATACAGGTAAATATATTAGAATATAATGAAATTCAATGAAAATTATCATTGCTTTTTGTATCTGCTCTTATATGTAAAAGAAAATGTTGTAGCTCCACACATCATTTAACTTAGCTACATGGGAATGCAGTTAATCACTAAAAATATATGCAAAATGATTTCTAGTGAATTTCCATTAGCAAATTGGCAGAATAGTGTATATTAATCTCAGACAGAGCTAGATTTGAATCTCAGATCCACACTAGCTACATCTCCTTGGGTAAAGTATGTACCCTAATTGAGTCTCAGTTTTCTCATGTGTGAAATGGAAGAGTTTTCTGAACATTAAATGGAGTTGACACAGTGCCTCCTTGTAAATAGAAAATTCTCAATAAACTTTATCAGCTATGCTTGTTATGATCACAGTTGTTGTTATGATTAATATTAACAAATAATGATGGTAGTCTTGCCTTCAAAAGGAGTTTCCTTCTGAATTAGTGTGCTGAGTTAATTGAATCAGGGTTAAAAGAGATTTTGTGTGATTACTGGACTTGACTTAGAGCATCATGAATAGCTGATGTTGGCTTAAGATAGTTCCATCAGATCAGATCAGATCAGTCGCTCAGTCGTGTCCGACTTTTTGTGACCCCATGAATCATAGTATGCCAGGCCTCCCTGTCCATCACCAACTCCCAGAGGTCACTCAGACTCACATCCATCGAGTCAGTGATGCCATCCAGCCATCTCATCCTCTGTCATCCCCTTCTCTTCTTGCCTTCAATCCCTTCCAGCATCAGAGTCTTCTCCAATGAGAAGTTCCATCAGAAATGATGATCAAAAACCTTAGGAAAGACGAGAAGCTCTAGGCTTGATTGGATGAGATTGGGTGGACTCTGGAGAGAACATAACATGCCTGATGACCATCTGAGATAGAGTTCAGTGGTAGAGTTGGGTACTCATTAGAGATAAGATTGGGTTAATAAATTGGAATCAAATGAAAAGACCTTTACCATGAATCTAGCCGATCTTTTTTATAGACGAAAGATAGCAGCACCATGAATTCTGTAGTGAGGCATGAATTTTCTTTTTTTAACTCTTACTTTAAAAGTAGAAATTTAGAAAAAAAATTCATTCAAATACAAAGAAGAATATAAAACCACTGTTTACTCCCTCCAGGTATATCCACTAGAAAATTTGGTATATTCTTTTCAGGACAGTTTTTTTTTTTTTTTTTTTTTTTGATCAAGAATCTCTTTTATTGATTATCAGAAACATTACAAACATCTAGTATGAACAAATTGTAACATGATAGTGTTTAGTTTGAACAATTAATACATTTCAGATATAATATTATACATATTTCAATGCTATTCTCCCCAATCATCTCACCCTCTCCCGGTCCCAGAGTCCAAAAGTCTGGTCTATACATCAGTGTCTCTTTTGTTGCAGGACAGTTTTTATTATATTATGTTTATATTATATTATGTGTATATGCTTCTTACCTAGAGTTTTGAATCCAGTTTATTCTAGTAGTTATTTTTGAGCACTTCCTTATTTCAGTGATAATCCCTATTGATCCTGGTACTTAGTGTCCACCTAACAGTCTATGGGATAAATGTTTCATTTTTTAATATTTGGATTTTCAGGCTGTTATAAACAGTGATAAATAGATGAATGGAAATGGCTTTATATTTTTATCATTTTTATTAAAGAATACTTGATACACCATTACTGAATAGAAAAAAATAAATGCTTTCAGAATTCTAGATACACATGGCCTAGTTGGCCTCTAGAGAGCATATATATGCTTACGTATAAGTAAGTGACCACTGCACTGAATAAACCAGGATTTAAAGACTGTCATTTTGAAAATCTTCACTAATCTGATATGCTTAAAAAATGACATTTTAATTTTAACTTGTTCCGTTTGATTACTCTTGAAGTCAGGATTTTAATTTTTATTAGCTATTTATATCACCTTTTTGATGGAATGAGTTAAAGTAGAACATAGAATAATCGTTAAATACATTAGAACATAGAATACATTAAAGCAGGAAAAATTGAACAAATTAAGGCATATCTAGCTTGTGACTTCTGTGGAGATGGGTGTGTGGTAGTTCTACATGACATTATATAGAAAGACTTGCCTTTAATTTACCTATTTATAATTATGACCTATATATAAGGATATTCTTTTTATTATTAATTTTTTAATCTTGAGAAATACATAAAAACAAAGATCCTCCATAACTTTGTGCCATTTTTAATTATTTAAATTTATTATTTTGTAAAATTTTGTTTATGTTTTGCTATTATATATTCAAGGTAATGAACATCCTCAAATTCTATTTTGTTGAGCAACTGTTTTTTCAGAAAAAATAGACTTTAACAAAAAGAGAGTTGTTGGATCAAATTGCCAAGTGTTTTTAATATTTTTTTTTAAATCAAGAATCTCTTTTATTGATTATCAGAAACATTACAAACATCTAGTATGAATAAATTGTAACATCATAGTGTTTAGTTTGAACAATTAATACATTTCAGATATAATATTATACATATTTCAATGCTATTCTCCCCAATCATCCCACCCTCTCCCGGTCCCAGAGTCCAAAAGTCTGTTCTATACATCAGTGTCTCTTTTGCTGTCTCGTAAATAGGGTTATTTTTACCATCTTTCTAAATTCCATATATATGCGTTAGTATACTGTATTTGTGTTTTTGTTTCTGGCTTACTTCACTCTGTATAATAGGCTCCAGTTCCATCCACCTCCTTAGAACTGATTCAAATGTATTCTTTTTAATGGCTGAGTAATACTCCATTGTGTATATGTACCACAGCTTGCTTATCCATTCATCTGTGGATGGACATCTAGGTTGCTTCCACGTTCTGGCTATTGCAAACAGTGCTGCTATGAACATTGGGGTACACGTGTCTCTTTCAATTCTGGTTTTCTCAGTGTATATGCCCAGCAGTGGGATTGCTGGATCATAAGGCAGTTCTATTCGCAGTTTTTTGAGGAATCTCCATACTGTTCTCCATAGTGGCTGTACTAGTTTGCATTCCCACCAACAGTGCAAGAGGGTTCCCTTCTCTCCGCACCCTCTCCAGCATTTATTGCTTGTGGACTTTTGGATAGCAGCCATTCTGATTGGTGTGAAATGGTATCTCATAGTGGTTTTGATTTGCATTTCTCTGATAATGAGTGATGTTGAGCATCTTGTCATGTGTTTGTTAGCCATCTGTATGTCTTCTTTGGAGAAATGTCTATTGAGTTCTTTGGCCCATTTTTTGATTGGGTCATTTATTTTTCTGGAATTGAGCTGTAGAAGTTGCTTGTATATTTTTGAGATTAGTTGTTTGTCAGTTGCTTCATTTGCTATTATTTTCTCCCATTCTGAAGGCTGTCTTTTCACCTTGCTTATAGTTTCCTTTGTTGTGCAGAAGCTTTTAAGTTTGATTAGGTCCCATTTGTTCATTTTTGATTTTATTTCCGATATTCTGGGAGGTGGGTCATAGAGGATCATGCTGTGATGTAAGTCAGAGAGTGTTTTGCCTGTTTTCCTCTAGGAGTGTTATGGTTTCTGGTCTTACATTTAGCTCTTTAATCCATTTTGAGTTTATTTTTGTGTATGGTGTTAGAAAGTGTTCTAGTTTCATTCTTTTACAAGTGTTTGACCAGTTTTCCCAGCACCACTTGTTAAAGAGATTGTCTTTAATCCATTGTATATTCTTGCCTCCTTTGTCAAAGATAAGGTGACCATATGTGCGTGGATTTATCTCTGGGCTTTCTATTTTGTTCCATTGATCAATATTTCTGTCCTTGTGCCAGTACCATACTGTCTTGATGACTGTGGCTTTGTAGTAGAGCCTGAAGTCAGGCAGGTTGATTCCTCCAGTTCCGTTCTTCTTTAATATTGATATAATGGTCAAATTTTAAAACATTGTTTTTCCCCACATTTTTGTACATTTCTTCACATTTTTACACTCGTTTTAAAAATTTGGTCAATTTGATTGATTAAAAAGTAAAATCCTATTTTTAATTTGTTTTTTTCTAATTACTTAATTTCTTGTTCAGAAACTAACAACAAGAAATTAAAGTGTCTGACTCATTGCAACCCATGGACTGAAGCACACCAGGCTTCCCCATCCTTCACTATCTCCATGAATTTGCTTAAACTTGTGTTCATTGAGTGAATGATACCATCCAACCATCTCATCCTCTGTCAACCCCTTCTCCTCCTGCCCTCAGTCTTTCCCAGCATCAGGGTCTTTTCCAGTGAGTTGGCTCATCACATAACTGGCCAAAGTATTGGAGCTTCAGCTTCAGCATCAGTCCTTGCAATGAATATTCAGGATTGATTTCCTTTTGGATTAACTGGAATTGATGCTTTCAGATTGTGGTGCTGAGGAAGACTCTTGAGAGTCCCTTGTTCAACAAGGAGATCAAAGCAGTCAATTACTTAATATCTTAAATTACCCCAAGTAACAGGGTTTAGGTTAGGATTTTGGGAGGATGTATGGTAATCAAAAGCAGAAACATTACTTTGCCAACAAAGGTCCGTCTAGTCAAGGCTATGGTTTTTCCTGTGGTCATGTATGGATGTGAGAGTTGGACTGTGAAGAAGGCTGAGCGCTGAAGAATTGTTGCTTTTGAACTGTGATGTTGGAGAAGACTCTTGAGAGTCCCTTGGGCTATAAAGAGATCCAACCGGTCCATTCTGAAAGAGATCAGCCCTGGGATTTCTTTGGAAGGAGTGATGCTGAAGCTGAAACTCCAGTACTTTGGCCACCTCATGCGAAGAGTTGACTCATTGGTAAAGACTCTGATGCTGGGAGGGATTGGGGGCAGGAGGAGAAGGGGACGACAGAGGATGAGATGGCTGGATGGCATCACTGACTCGATGGACGTGAGTCTGAGTGACCTCTGGGAGTTGGTGATGGACAGGGAGGCCTGGCGTGCTGCGATTCATGGGATCGCAAAGAGTCAGACATGACTGAGCGACTGAACTGAACTGAATTGAACTGATGGTAAATAAATACTGCCTGGGGTAATGGTTAATTGAATAAGAATGGTAGACCTGAGTAACTGGTATTAAAAAAAAAAAGGACAACCCATTTATTTAACTTAGTTTCACTTTTGTTTTCATTAAAAGGGTGTGTTATATTCTTTTTTAATAAATTTGTGTCTTAGTTTCTCTGGATTTGATTCCAGGTCCTGCTTACAGTTTCAGATGAGGACATTTTATAGCTGCTTAGCTCAAGCTGAGTGCAGATTGAGTATTTTGTCTGAATTCATAGAATGTGAAAAAGAAAACAAATGAAAAAAAGCCTTTATCCAAATGAACACTTCTCTCCCAAGCAAATCACACCCAAGTAAAAAATTTTAAATATGGATTATTCAATATTAAGTATATTATCTCTTTTTATTTTTAATACAATAAAGGTTGATATATTTTCAATTTCTATGCTTATTAACCCACCTGGAAAATGAAAAACTATGTGTGATAACTATAAAATTTCAGGATAAATTAGTTTTGAGTCTTAAATTTAATTGATGAACAGCTGAAGTAAATTGATTTTGACCACACTTAGTCCTAGTTTTGTTCATAATAGCTTACCTTGTTGAGCTGTTAGACTGTCTTCAATCTTGGAAGAAAAGACTTGCCCTTGAATGTATATATAGAATTTTATTCATAAAAGTTACTAAGAGCATCATAACATCTGCCTATAAGAGAGCTCATTGCTTTACCATAAGCTATTTCAACATGTCACATGGCACATCAAACATGATTTAAATAGAATCACTTAAGCTAAGGTTGTTTAGGAAATATACAACTGCAATATGTGGAGAAACAATAAAAATCCATACTGGCTGTCAGATGGATAAAGAAACAGAGTGGAAGAGGAGAAGAGATTACTCTTTCAGTTGTATTTTTTTTAGCATAGAGTATAAACAACTTTTCTATTCAGGATATATCCTATAATTATGCTGAGAAATGGCAGGGTTGGTAAATACAGTGAACAGTCCCATTTTTAAAGTTATTACGAGAAGGTGAGTGAAGTTTATCACTCTGCAATGAAAGAGCGAATAGTAAATCTGAGAACGTCAGCACTAAAATCCATTTCTTTCCTTAGTAACTTCATTTCATGTAAGGATTTCAGAAAATGAATTTCCTTCTTTCTATTAATGATAAATTTTCTATTAACAATGTCTGTACAAAGACAATTCAATGAAGAAAGAAAAACTAAGTCATTTGGGTTTTTTTTTAATATATATCATGAACATGTAGCCCACAATGATCACGAGATTAAAATCTTCCCTCTGTTTGAGTTGTTAGACCTTATCACCTTAAGCAATGAGAAGATCATCAGAAATGAATGGACTTCCACTGTTTATTTCTTAAAAGTGATCACTATTGAAATGATTTCCTGGATTTAAAAATACATATATTCAGATGTTTCTGGATTTTAAGACAGCTTGAAATTGGAAATTGTATACTGATATATTTTCAAGTGTTCTTAAACCCAGAGAACATTAAAGTTTTAGTTAAAGGGTTGCACTGGCTGCACAAGGGTTGCACTGAGCTTCCCTGGTGGCTCAGACAGTAAAGCGTCTGCCTACAATGAGGGAGACCTGGGTTCGATCCCTGGGTCGGGAAGATCTCCTGGAGAAGGCAGTGGCAACTGACTCCAGTACTCTTGCCTGGAAAATCCCATGGACCAAGGAGCCTGGTAGGGTCCTTGGGGTCGCAAAGATTCGGACACCACTGAGCGACTTCACTTCACGTCACTGGATGCACAATCGCATTAGACCACACAGGAGTCACTACTAGACACTTGACTGAACACCTCAGAAGGAGGGACATTCTGAATGCCAAATTGATTCTGCTTCCTCAAATAGAATATCCTGTCTAAATAGTATTTCCAACAAATATATAGACTAGAAGATACTACTTATGGAAAACAAAGGAACCATAATATAAGGTTGTGTATTGTGTGGTTTGGTGTTTGGCATTTATTTTTGGACATAGTTGGGTTTAGTAATTTTACTTCTCTTAACCTAGGAGAAATAGGTAACTCGGAAAGAAAATTTAAATCTGTGTTGAATAATGACTGATTTTTGACTCGTTCAGTCATCTCTTTACATCTGGAATCTGAAAATTCTTTTAACATATGCTGCTTTCCTCTGAATCATCGCTCCTTATCTTAGACTGTTCATTTCTCATTTCCAACTTAAGAATGAAAAGGCACGTTCTAGAGCTCTGTGTAGAGTTGCCTCATTTTTGTAAAATATTATATATTCATATGGACATAGAAGAGAAACCTGGAAGGTTATACACCACCCTGTTGGCAGTGGTTTACCCCTGAAGAATGGGACTGTGGAGGGTCGCTGGAGGCAGGAGACCTTCACCTCTTACTATGTGTATTGTATCATGCTCATTTTTTAAACACATCAGATCAGATCAGTCGCTCAGTCGTGTCCGACTCTTCGCGACCCCATGAACTGCAGCACGCCAGGCCTCCCTATCCACCACCAGCTCTCGGAGGTCACCCAGACTCACATTCATCGAGTCAGTGATGCCATCCAGCCATCTCATCCTCTGTCGTCCCCTTCTCCTCCTGCCCTCAATCCCTCCCAGCATCAGAGTCTTCTCCAATGAGTCAACTCTTCGCATGAGGTGGCCAAAATACTGGAGTTTCAGTTTCAGCATTATTCCTTCCAAAGAAATCCCAGGGCTGATCTCCTTCAGAATGGACCGGTTGGATCTCCTTGCAGTCCAAGGGACTCTCAAGAGTCTTCTCCAACACCACAGTTCAAAGGCGTCAAATCTTTGGCGCTCAGCCTTCTTCACAGTCCAGCTCTCACATCCATACATGATCACAGGAAAGACCATAGCCTTGACTAGGCGAACCTTTGTTGGCAAAGTAATGTCTCTGCTTTTCAATATGCTATCTAGGTTGGTCACAACCTTCCTTCCAAGGAGTAAGCGTCTTTTAATTTCATGGCTGCAGTCACCATCTGCAGTGATTTTGGAGCCCAGAAAAACAAAGTCTGACACTGTTTCCACTGTTTCTCCATCTATTTCCCATGTAGTGATGGGACCAGATGCCATGATCTTCGTTTTCTGAATGTTGAGCTTTAAGCCAACCTTTTCACTCTCCACTTTCACTTTCATCAAGAGGCTTTTTAGTTCCTCTTCACTTTCTGCCATAAGGGTGGTATCATCTGCATATCTGAGGTTATTGATATTTCTCCCGGCAATCTTGATTCCAGCTTGTGTTTCCTCCAGTCCAGCATTTCTCATGATGTACTCTGCATATAAGTTAAATAAACATGGTGACAATATACATCCTTGACGTACTCCTTTTCCTATTTGGAACCAGTCTGTTGTTCCATGACCAGTTCTAACTGTTGCTTCCTGACCTGCATAAACACATATATTCTAGCAAAAGGTTTTCAACACACTTCTGTTAGTTTTGGCTAAGAAGAACAAGGTAGTTGGATAATGAGCCCAGCTTTGCATTTTCACCAGTCAGGATGTAGGGACTGTGCTGAGCTGAGGTGTGAGGCTGCCACAGATATCTAATCAGAGCCTGAAGACTTCCTGGTCATCCCTAACATTCAGACTGACCAGACTGTTTGCTCTGTATTTCAATTTTCTTTCAGTAAATAATTTTTAATAACACTCTGCCTAATTGTGCATGAATCAAATCAGTGTTTCACTTTGTGAAATCTCTTTGAACAATTACACTACAGATTGAACAGATCCAATCAGTTGAACAGATCCAAGTGATCATTAGTTGGCAGTATCTTAACTTGAGCCCAAACACAGTAAACAAATTAAACAAATTTGGGTGTACCTGATAATCTCACAAGAGGATTAGAGGGAGTTGACTTGCTTAATTGTGTATTATAGACAGGTATTTCCTATCATCTATACATCTTTAAAAAGTTTAGCTAAGATGTATGTTTCTTACGCTAAATGGGATGAATAGAGCATGCTTCATGAGAGGCTGAATAGGATTCATTAAATAATCTAAAACTCAGAATTTATTTACCTACAAATTATCACTTTAGGATTGAAAAAATAAAGATGTGGCTGCAGAATAGCATTACAATTAAATAATCATTGTTAAATATATCTGAGAATAAAACAGTATGCCAGCAGTAATCCCCTGTAAGATGAAAATTGCACAGATTCTCTATGCCAGCCTCATAACTACCCCTGCTGACTGTATTTGGTAGTCTTGAATGGATTGGGCAAGTTCCTTAGTAGCTCAAGATGAGAACATCTGGCTATTTCTCCTTCTGTTTGCACTCAAATGTGTGGGCTTAGTGTCTGGGTTGACCGTTCACCTTTCCTTTTCTTGACCCTTTATGTCATTCTCTTTGTTCTTTACTCTGAAATTTCCTTTTTTATAAAATACATCTTTCAGCAAAAAAAACAATATTGCATGTTAATTAAAACAATTTAAGATCAGTCCACAGTTTCTGTTATCACACAGATTGCATTTAAATGTTTTCAACTTTTAGGCAAAATATTATTGTAGTTATTTTAAGTTGACCTTTGTCACCTTCCTATTTTATGAAGCAGCAAAGGCTGAGTGCAAGGCTTAGTTTCCTGTTTTCTGTATGGTAACTCTGATTCTTTAAATCAAGAGAGAAATATGTAAGTGACTCATTTTGTTAAACATCAAGATTTTTTTACTTATTTATTTTTGGTTGCACTGGGTCTTCATTACTGTGCGTGGGCTTTCTCTAGTTGCGGCCAGAGGAGACCACTCTCTAGTTGCAGTGCTCAGGCTTCTAGTTGTGGCGGTTTCTCTTGTGGGGCACAGCCTGTAGGCGCACAAGCTTCAGCAGATGTAATGCACGGAATCGGTAGTTGTGGCTTGCAGGCTCTAGAGTGGGGTTTCAGTAGTTGTGGTGCAGGGGGATTGGTCCATTGCATATGGGATCGTCCCTGACCAGGGGTTGAACTCATGTTGCCTGTGTTGGCAGGCAGATTCTTATCCGTTGTACCGACAAGGAAGTCGTGACTCATTTTTTACATTCAAAAAGATTTCTTACTAAGTGAAGCAGAGAATTATAAAAGCTATTTTGAATATATTCAGATATGTTTAGGACTGATTTTTTTCCCCTTTATCCAGTGAATGTATATATATATTTGGCTACCTCTCTATCCTGCTGCCTCTTAATACCAGGTCTCTATTTTTAACTCTGTGGTATGTTTTGTTCAGCTAAGAGATGCCTTGACTGAGCCAGAGGTAGAACTTTTCTTGGCTGGAGTGCAGAGGATCTTAGAGGTTCTTTGTGGCCTCCGGCAAACCAGCTTCCAAACTGCAGGGAGCTTCTTAACTATCATAGAATATTCTGGGACACTTGAAAGCTGTCTAGATTTCTTCCTCAAACAGTATGTGCCCAGGTTCCATGGAGAGGGAAGCGGTTTTTACAGGTAGATTCAGAGTAGTAGGTGATAACCTAGGGAGGTGGACTTGTTGGAAGCCAGAACTGAGAGCAGCAGTCGGGTGCCCCGGGAGATAATTACCGTGACTGAGGAAGAAGCCTGGCAGTAGAGGCTGAGTGCAGAGTAGAGGCTGGCATCAGCTGGTCCAGCTTCCCTGTGATGCTCTCAGCTGTTTGCAGGGCTTCTCCCCACCTAGAGATCCCCTCCCTCTCAAATGCCTGCAGGTACTGTCCTGGAAACAGCCCAAGCAAGCTCCACTGTGGGCTCCTTCTCAAAGAGCCTGACATGGGAAGACCACCCTGGGAGTCCCCAGGCAGACTCACATGAAGCCAGCTGAAGTGCAGGCATCCAGTCCAGTCCAGCCCCTGCCCATAGCCCAGGAGGCAGTTGACAGGCTCTTGTCTAGGAAGGAGCAGCAACCTTGGACTTAAAATCAGATTCTTGTCCACCTGGGCTAAACCTTTTCCCTTAGAAGATACTACCTGCTGCTGCTGCTAAGTCGCCTCAGTCGTATCCGACTCTGTGCGACCCCATAGACGGCAGCCCACCAGGCTCCCTGTCCCTGGGATTCTCCAGGCAAGAACACTGGAGTGGGTTGCCATTTCCTTAACCTTTTCCCTTAGAAGATACTACCTAGTTGTCTAATTTAACAGAGTGAATTTTGATAACAAAATTTTGAGAAAGAGGAGACCATATCTGGCCTGAGGAAACTGAGTGTGATAAGATGATAGATACCTTTCTGATCATTTCTCTGCTCCTATCATTTCTCCCAATGACCAAATCAATGAAGTGTAGAGCTCTGAGCCATTATCTTGATTAGTATCAAGAGTAATGATCTGGTAAATGAAAATCACTTCATTTATTTCTCATTGTAAAAGTAACGCATATTCATTTAAGAAAAATTATATATATATGTATGTAAGTGTGGTAGGTGTGGGTTTCCCTTGTGGCTTAGCTGGTAAAGAATCTGCCTGCAATGCAGGAGACCTGGGTTGAATTTCTGGGTTGGAGAGATCCCCTGGAGAAGGGAAAGTCTACCCACTCCAGTATTCTGGCCTGGAGGATTCCATGGACTATATAGTCCATGGAGTCACAAAGAGTCGGACACGACTGAGTGACTCTCATTTCACTATTTGTAGCTGTAGACTTAGTTATGTGTAAATACTTAAATGTATTTATGTTTGTGAATATATGTATGTATTTATAAGCATAATATAAATGTATGTATAAATATTTACCTACAGATACACTTAAAATATATTAAATATATAAAACAAATTTATGCACAATGTGTACGTATAATAGATGAAATTTATAGAAAATGGCTATAAATCTTAATTGGAAAACAAGAAAAACTGTATTTTAGAGCCCTTTGCCATTTGGAAATTAAAATAATAGCAGAGCCACCCAGAATCAGCATCAAAGCACATTCAAAACTTGGCACATGCCAAACTGGATTATTTCTAAACAACTAATGGCTAGTCTAGCTTTTTTACATGGGTATTTTATTTCATATTTCATTAGCATTTCTAGGAAATAAGAGCTCCTTGCAGCAATTTTTTCATAAAAAACATAGAATTTTTCTTTTATAAAAACCTCAAACTTGCACCCATACCTATAGTGCCCCATATATCCTGAAGGAGATTCTTAGGTTCAGTTAATCTGTATTAAAATGTGAAGGAGTTGACTTCTTATTGATTGCTCAACTTGCCTTCTACCTGGATGTTATCATATATATTCCTTGACAAAGAGAAATTTAAAGTTTTGAGATCATTCATTTAATGAAATCATACTTACTGGGTGCATAACGTGAGCCAGACACTGTGTCATGTTCCAGGGAGTACTGAAAAATAGAAGCAGTCACAATCATGACAATTATGGTGATTACCAAGTGTGACAAACGCCCCAATGGTAGACTGTGCTGACCCAGGTCTGTGGCTCCTACATACCTTAAAGGGTTCAGGGGAAGCTCCTTTACACTGAAATAAAACATAAGTAGGAGCTAACTAAACCAACACAAGTGAAAGATTATTGTATGCAAAGAGAGCAGCCATGTTAACCTATGGGCAAGAGAAAAATTGCTATGCTTCCAGCCTCCCTAGTATGCTTCTTCCCTGGATAGAAAAATAGTAATGCGATGAGAACATTCTTCAGTTCAGTTCAGTGGCTTGGTGTCCGATTCTTTGAGACCCCATGGACTTCAGCATGCCAGCCTTCACTGTACATCACCAACTCTGGAAACTTGTTCAGATTCATGTCGGTCAAGTCTGTCTTGCCATCCAACCATCTCATCCTCTGTCATCCCCTTTTTTTGCTTTCAGTCTTTCCCACCATCAGGGTCTTTTCCAATGAGTCAGTTCTTTCCATCAGGTAGCAAAACTTCAGCTTCAGCATCAGTCCTTCCAATGAGTATTCAGGACTGATTTCCTTTAGGATTGACTGGTTGGATCTCCTTGCAGTTCAGGGGACCCTCTGGAGTCTTCTCCAATACCACAGTTCAAAAGCATAAATTCTTCGGCACTCATCTTTTTTTATAGTCCAACTCTGATATCCATACATGGCTATTGGAAAAACCATAGCTTTGACTAGACAGACCTTTGTTGGCAAAGTAATGTCTCTGCTTTTTAATATGTTGTCTAGGTTGGTCATAGCTTTCCTTCCAGGAAGTAAGCATCTTTTAATTGCGTGGCTGCAGTGCCCATCTGCAGTGATTTTGGAGCCCCCCAAAATAAAGTCAGCCAATGTTTCCTCATCTATTTGCCATGAAGTGATGGGATAAGGTGCCATGATCATAGTTTTCTGAATGTTGAGCTTTAAGCCAACATTTTCACTCTCATCTTTCACTTTCATCAAGAGGCTCTTTGGTTCTTCTTCACTTTCTGCCATAAGGGTGGTGTCATCTGCATATCTGAGGTTGTTGATATTTCTGCCGGCAATCTTGATTCCACTTTGTGCTTCATACAGTCCAACATTTCTCATGATGCAATCTACATATAAGTTAAATAAGCAGGGTGACAATATACAGCCTTGACGTTCTCCTTTTCCTATTTGGAACCAGTCTGTTGTTCTATGACCAGTTCTAACTGTTGCTTCCTGCCTGCGTACAGATTTCTCAGGAGGCAGGTCAGGTGGTCTGGTATTCCCATCTCTTTCAGAATTTTCCACAGTTTATTGTGATCCACCCAAAGGCTATGGCATAGTCAGTAAAGCAGAAATAGATGTTTTTCTGGAACTCTCTTGCTTTTTCAATGATCCAGTGGATGTTGGCAATATGATGTCTGGTTCCTCTGCCTTTTCTAAAACCAGCTTGAACATCAGGAAGTTCACAGTTCACATATTGTTGAAGCCTGGCTTGGAGAATTTTGAGCATTACTTTACTAGCGTGTGAGATGAGTGCAGTTGTGTGGTAATTTGAGCATTCTTTGGCATTGCCTTTCTTTGGGATTGGAATGAAAACTGACCTTTTCCAGTCCTGTGGCCACTGCTGAGTTTTCCAAATTTGCTGGCATATTGAGTGCAGCACTTTCACAGCATCATCTTTTGAGATTGGAAATAGCTCAACTGGAATTCCATCACCTCCACTAGCTTTGTTTGTAGTGATGTTTCTTAAGGCCCACTTGACTTCACATTCCAGGATATCTCGCTCTAGGTGAATGATCACACCACCGTGATTATCTGGGTCGTAAAGATCTTTTTTGTATAGTTCTTCTGTGTATTCTTTCCACTTCTTCTTAATATCTTCTGCTTCTGTTAGGTCCATACCATTTCTGTCCTTTATTGTGCCCATCTTTGCCTGAAATAGTCCTTTGGTATCTCTAATTTTCTTGAAGAGATCTCTAGTCTTTCCCATTCTGTTGTTTTCCTCTATTTCTTTGCATTGATCACTGAGGAAGGTTTTCTTATCTCTCCTTGATATTCTTTGGAACTCTGCATTCAAATGGGTATATCTTTCTTTTTCTCCTTTGCTTTTGGCATTTCTTCTTTTCACAGCTATTTGTAAGGCCTCCCCAGACAGCCATTTTGCTTTTTTGCATTTCTTCTTCTTGGGCATGGTCTTGCTCCCTGTCTCCTATACAATGTCATGAACCTTCATCCATAGTTCACCAGGCAATCTGTCAGATCTAGTCCCTTAAATCTATTTCTCACGTCCACTGTGTAATTGTTATGGATATGATTTAGGTCGTACTTGAATGGTCTCGTGGTTTTCCCTACTTTCTTAAATTTAAGTCTGAGTTTGGCAACTCATGATCTGAGCCATAGTCAGCTCCCAGTGTTGTTTTTGCTGACTGTATAGAGCTTCTCCATCTTTGGCTGCAAAGAATATAATCAATCTGATTTCAGTGTGGGCCATCTGGTGATGTCCCTGTATAGAGTCTTCTCTTGTGTTGTTGGAAGAGGATGTTTGCTATGACCAGTGCATTCTCTCGGCGCAGAACTCTATTAGCCTTTGCCCTGCTTCATTCTGTATTCCAAGGCCAAATTTGCCTGTTACTCCAGGTGTTTCTTGACTTGCTACTTTTGCATTCCAGTCCCCTATAATGAAAAAGCCATCTTTTTGGGGTGTTAATTCTAAAAGGCCTTATAGGTCTTCATAGAACTGTTCAACTTCAGCTTCTTCTGCATTACTGGTTGGAGCATAGACCTGGATTACTGTGATATTGAATAGTTTGCCTTGGAGATGAACAGAGATCATTCTGTTGTTTTTGATATTGCATCCAAGTACTGCATTTTGGACTCTTGTTGACTATGATGGCTGCTCCATTTCTTCTAAGGGATTCCTGCCCACAGTAGTGGATATAATGGTCATCTGAGTTAAATTTACCCATTCCAGTCCATTTTAGTTTGCTGATTCCTAAAATGTCGACATTCACTCTTGCCATCTCCTGTTTGATCACTTACAATTTGCCTTGATTCTTGAACCTAACATTCTAGGTTCCT
This sequence comes from Tragelaphus eurycerus, assembly GCA_935064755.1. Classification (NCBI taxonomy): domain Eukaryota; kingdom Metazoa; phylum Chordata; class Mammalia; order Artiodactyla; family Bovidae; genus Tragelaphus; species Tragelaphus eurycerus. The sequence continues at coordinate 8,632,740 of CAKXYN010000002.1, read as the reverse complement.
ATGCCATATTGCTCTTTACAGTAATCGGACTTTGCTTCCATCACTAGTCACCTCTACAACTGGGTGTTGTTTTTGCTTTGGCTCTTTCTCTTTCTTCTTTCTGGAGTTATTTCTCCACTAATCTCCAGTAGCATATTGGGCACCTACCGATCTGGGGATTTCATCTTTCAGTGTTCTATCTTTTTGCCTTTTCATACTGTTCATGTGGTTCTCAAGGCAGGAATACTGAAGTGGTTTGCCATTCCCTTCTCCAGTGACCACATTTTGTCAGAACTCTCCACCATGTCCTGTCTACCTTGGGTGGCCCTACAAGGCATGGCTCATAGTTTCATTGAGTTAGACAAGGGAGAGCGCCTGTCAGCAATCCAGGAATGGGTGAAGCTGGAAACTTTGGTGGGAATAACTTCATACCAGCAAATGGCCTCACTGTGGCCCAGAACCAGGTGCTGAATTTGATCAAGGCTTGCCCAAGACCTGAAGGATTGAACTTTCAGGATCTCAAGAACCAACTCCAGCACATGTCCGTAGCCTCAATCAAGCTAGCTGTGGATTTTCTAAGCAACGAGGGATACATCTATTCCACAGTGGATGATGATCATTTTAAATCCACAGATGCAGAATAACTGGATCTAATTGGGTACCCGAGATATTTTCCATTTGGACCTTTTTTGCAGCCTCTTGTCTCCAGCTGTGCATATAATAGGCGAGTTGCCTTCTAGGAAGTGGATTCCATCCATAACAGATCCCAACTGACGTCCTTTTGAAACTTCTACTTCTCTTCTGTATTTTTGATGGGCTTCCCTGATGGCTCAGATGGTAAAGCGTCTGCCTGCCATGTGGGAGACCCGGGTTCCATCCCTGGGTCAGGAAGATCCCCTGGAGCAGGAAACGGCAACCCATTCATGCCTGGAAAATCCCATGGACTAAGGAGCCTGGTGGGCTACAATCCATCAGGTCGCAAAGAGTCGGACACAACTGAGCAACTTCTGCTTTCTGCTGGCCCATGTGATTAGATTGGTTAGTTTTCTGTGGTGGTGGTTTTCAGTCTTTATGCCCTTGGATGGAGAAGGATAAGAGGCTTATGAAAGCTTTCTGATGGGATACACTGACTGAGGGGGAAACTGGGTCTTGTTCTGATGGGTGGGGCCATGCTCAGTAAATCTTTAATCCAATTTTCTGTTGATGAGTGGAGCTGTTTTCCCTCCCTGCTATTTACCTGGAGTCAAACTCTGGTGGAGGTAATGAAGATAATGGTGACCTGCCTCAAAAGATCCCAGTCATGTACTGCTACAGTTTGTGCCCCCAACCCTGCAACAGGCCACCACTGACCCATGCCTTTGCTGGAGACTCTGGGACACCCACAGGCAAGTCTCCTGTGGGGTCACTGTTTCTTTCTCTTGGTTTCTTGTGCACACAGTTCTGTTGTGTCCTCCAAGAGTCTCAGTCCTATATAAGTTCTGGAAGCTCTATATTGGGGTTAATGGCAACCTTCTCCAAGAGGACTTAATCCATATCCACACCAAGAGCCCCTGTCCTTGCGGCAGACCACTGCTGACCCATACCTCCACAGGAGATGCTCAATCACAGTTCTGTCTCAGTCTCTGTGGGGTCCCTGGGCCCTGGTGCACACAAGGTTTGTTTGAGCCCTCTGAGCTTCTCTGGCGGGAATGGGGTTTGATTCTAAATGCGAATTTGCCCCTCCTACAGTCTTGCTGGGGCTTCTCCTTTGTCCTTGAACGTGGGGTATCTCCTCACAGCCGCTCCAGTGCCTACTGGGGTTTTTCTGACTTTGGCCATGGGGTATCTCCACCTGGTGGGTCCAGCAAAGCTCAGCCTCTGCTCCTGACCTTGGATGTGGGGTAGTGGTACCTGGTATGTCCCTGCAATTTATTTCTGGCATGATTGAATAAAGCTGGGATGTGATAGTGTTTGCATTTTACAAGATGAAGTCACCTGCTCAGATTTAAAAACTGAGCAGAAGACTGAAAACTTGAACCTGAGGCTTGATTCCCAGTGCTCTTCTTGAGACTCCTTGTGGCCACATCTGAGTCTTGTGTTTCAGTGATGTGGGTAACAATACAGAGCTGTTAGATCTCTTAATTATCATGTAAGTATTTTTTTTAACGCTGATTCCAAAGCCAGTGTGTTTGATGTGGTCCTTTTTTTTTTTTTTTTTTTTGCTTTATGCATATATCTTTAAAAATAATGTATTAAGAGCAGTCTCTTCTGAAAAGTGAAATTGTGGGGGCCTTTTATTTTCATCTCTGCTTGTCCATATCTTCTGGCCTGTCTACAGTAAACATATATTTATTTTATAGCCGAGTTGGGGAAAGGGGGCTTAAAACATCTAATTAATATAGTATAGAATAAATTTATTTAAATTAATTTTTTTTAATTCTATGTGTGATGAATGAGTTGTTTTGCATCACAGAAAGTCTTCTGCTTCATTGTCTGTCCTCATTTCATATAATGATCTAATAGTTTATGTGTCTGAGGGCCTTGTATCTGGGTCTCTTCCTACTTGACTGAAGCAGAACTTCTTTACTAATCAGTAAAGTCGGAAATACTGTGTTAATCATTAATATCCTTAAAAAGCAGGTAATAAATTTAGTGTGAAAATGGATTCGATGCTCTTAGAAGGATAGGCATATCACGGTCCACTTGCATTTTACCCAAACTCGATCTAACCAGGATTCCAGGGAGGGCACTTAAAATCTCACACAATTGGATTTTCTTCTCTGCTGTAGTGCAGTATATTCACTTTGCATTCATTTCACAGTCAGGATCATTATCCTAGCTCAGTGAGAATCAATTTCTCATAGTTGATTGTCTGAATCACTGCCAACTCAGTCACATTTTCTACATCATTTACTAGAAAGTATAGTTTTTTAAAACGTCAGAACAATTTATGCAGGTAACCTGTAGCCTCACTCTGCCCTCAAACTGTGCTTCAGAGCAGTCACCCGCTCCTGGAGCTCAAATGCTTCTGCAGATTGATCGACAGTGTTGCTGACCTGTAGATCAAAGGATCCCCCATTCCACTTCCCCATTTTCTAAGTGAGCTTCTATAGACATGAAAGAGTTCATTCTCTGTTGCGAGGAGAACAGTTCTTTAGAGTGCAGTGTCTATTGTTTCCTTTAGAAGAATAATTACATCTTTAGTTCTGTGGATGTAGTGAGGAAAGCCAGTATGGGACGTGTGTGTGTATGGGGCTTTGGAGTAGATTTGAGGAGAAAATTCTGTGACTTTTAATTATTATCCTTTACCCTGCATGTGTGTGTGTTTTGGTAAATTATAATAACTGTTCTACTACTTTCATTTATGGTGATTGAGGTTGCTTTTTTTATGCTTCAACACAAGAAAGAAGATTTGATTTAAAGTCTAAGTCATATTGACATGTTTTTATCCCATCAACATTTTTTAAAAGTAAATTGAGTGGAAAATTAAGTTTGGGCACGGGATATAAATTCCTCTAATGTGTCTGACCTTTGTTTAATCATTTATGAGTTATCACTGCAAGATGTTTATATAGATTAGATACCACAGAGATCTAAGGAACAGTATTTATGTGATCCTAATTAATATTTGACATTAAATAGTCTCATCACCTTCCAGTTTCCTAATGCTAGGCAATTAAATAGCAAGCACCTGTTGGTCAGGTAAGTATTAAACTTTGTCAATTATACACACACACACACACACACGTTTCTCGCCATATTTGGTCTGTGTTAGAATAGATTACAAGACATGTTGAAATTCACACGTCTTAGGACTGTATATTATAGGTTATTGCTAAAATTATCTGTTTAATAGTGTTAAGATTCTTGCTAAATTATCACAAATAGTTGTGTATCATATAGTTGCTTGCTCACAGTATATGAAAATCCATCAACTAAAAAATAACTTTTTATGACTATATGAAAGTTCTCCCTATTTAAATAACAAGAGCCAGACATCCTGGAATGTTAAGTCAAGTGGGCCTTAGAAAGCATCACTACGAACAAAGCTAGTGGAGGTGATGGAATTCCAGTTGAGCTATTCCAAATCCTGAAAGATGATGCTGTGAAAGTGCTGCACTCAATATGCCAGCAAATTTGGAAAACTCAACAGTGGCCACAGGACTGGAAAAGGTCAGTTTTCATTCCAGTCTGAAAGAAAGGCAGTGCCAAAGAATGCTCAAACTGCCGCACAATTGCACTCATCTCACACACTAGTAAAATAATGCTCAAAATTCTCCAAGCCAGGCTTCAGCAATATGTGAACCGTGAACTTCCTGATGTTCAAGCTGGTTTTAGAAAAGGCAGAGGAACCACAGATCAAATTGCCAACATCTGCTGGATCATGGAAAAAGCAAGAGAGTTCCCCCCAAACACATCTATTTCTGCTTTATTGACTATGCCAAAGCCTTTGACTGTGTGGATCACAATAAACTGTGGAAAATTCTCAAAGAGATGGGAATACCAGACCGCCTGACCTGCCTCTTAAGAAATCTGTATGCAGGTCAGGAAGCAACAGTTAGAACTGGACATGGAACAACAGACTAGTCCCAAATAGGAAAAGGAGTACGTCAAGGCTGTATATTGTCACCCTGCTTATTTAACTTATATGCAGAGTACATCATGAAAAACTCTGGACTGGAAGAAGTACAAGGTGGGATCAAGATTGCTGGAAGAAATATCAATCACCTCAGATATGCAGATGACACCACTCTTATGGCAGAAAGTGAAGAGGAACTCAAAAGCCTCTTGATGAAACTGAAAGAGGAGAGTGAAAAAGTTGGCTTAAAGCTCAACATTCAGAAAACAAAGATCATGGCATCTGGTCCCATCACTTCATGGGAAATAGATGGGGAAACAGTGGAAACAGTGTCAGACTTTATTTTTTTGGGCTCCAAAATCACTGCAGATGGTGACTGCAGCCATGAAATTAAAAGATGCTTACTCCTTGGAAGGAAAGTTATGACCAACCTAGATAGCATATTCAAAAGCAGAGACATTACTTTACCAACAATGGTTGGTCTAGTCAAGGCTATGGTTTTTCCTGTGGTCATGTTATGGATATGAGAGTTGGACTGTGAAGAAGGCTGAGCGCCGAAGAATTGATGCTTTTGAACTGTGGTGTTGGAGAAGACTCTTGAGAGTGCCTTGGACTGCAAGGAGATCCCACCAGTCCATTCTGAAGGAGATCAGCCCTGGGATTTCTTTGGAAGGAATGATGCTAAAGCTGAAACTCCAGTACTTTGGCCACCTCATGCAAAGAGTTGACTCATTGGAAAAGACTCTGATGCTGGGAGGGATTGGGGGCAGGAGGAGAAGGGGACGACAGAGGATGAGATGGCTGGATGGCATCACTGACTCGATGGATGTGAGTCTGGGTGAACTCCAGGAGTTGGTGATGGACAGGGAGGCCTGGAGTGCTGTGATTCATGGGGTCGCAAAGAGTCGGACACGACTGAGTGACTGAACTGAACTGAACTGAAAAATAATAAAATGCTGGATTAGTATGGGATTCAATTTTCTTAACTGGGTTGTTCCTAAGCTTTTTTGACAACCCACTCCAGTATTCTTGTCTGGAGAATTCCATGGATAGAGGAGCCTGGTGGACTATAGTCCCTGGGGTCACAAAGAGTTGGACACAACTGAGCGACTCACACTTTCACTAAGCTTTTACATTTTCCTCCTTTTTTGAAAATAAAATTGCCAAAGCAGAAATTATAATGATAAAACTTAATAGAAACATTAAACAGATAGCTAATAATCCAAATCAGTGGTTTTTAACTTTGGTGTGCATCAGATCAGATCAGATCAGTTGCTCAGTCGTGTCCGACTCTTTGCGACCCCATGAACCGCAGCACGCCAGGCCTCCCTGTCCATCACCAGCTCCCGGAGGTCACTCAGACTCGCATCCATCGAGTCAGTGATGCCATCCAGCCATCTCATCCTCTGTCGTCCCCTTCTCCTCCTGCCCTCAATCCCTCCCAGCATCAGAGTCTTCTCCAATGAGTCAACTCTTCTCATGAGGTGGCCAAAATACTGGAGTTTCAGCTTTAGCATCATTGGTGTGCATCAGAATTACCTAAATATTGTGAAATTAATCTAAAATATGATTGCTGGGTCTGAATTCCAGAATTTCTGATTCAGTAAATCTGAGGTAGAGGCTGTAAATTTAATACCCAACAATTCTCCAGTGATTTTGCTGCTGTTGTTCTGGGGAACTTCGTCCTGCCATTTCCAGAGTCTAGATCATTCTCTCCTTGTGTGGCCTTAATTTGGGGAATAAATGAATAATACAGTATAAAAGATAAAGCACATGTTTGAATACATTTATCCACGTGGAAGTGCTTTAGCTCTCTGAATGTAGTATATTGACTTGGAAGAATATTATTATTGCTTCTATTTAACATATGATCATATTCTAAATGTTATTTTCAAAACCTGCTGTCTGCATCAGTAAAGAGAGAAGATAAGCTTTTGAACAGTTATTGAGCTGCAGGAGTTGCTTGTATATTTTTGAGATTAGTTGTTTGTCAGTTGCTTCATTTGCTATTATTTTCTCCCATTCTGAAGGCTGTCTTTTCACCTTGCTTATAGTTATAATAGCCAGGACATGGAAGCAACCTAGATGTCCATCAGCAGATGAATGGATAAGAAAGCTGTGGTACATATACACAATGGAGTATTACTCAGCCATTAAAAAGAATACATTTGAATCAGTTCTAATGAGGTGGGTGAACCTGGAGCCTATTATACAGCGTGAAGTAAGCCAGAAAGAAAAACACCAATGTAGTATACTAATGCATATATATGGAATTTAGAAAGATGGTAATAATAACCCTGTATACGAGACAGCAAAAGAGACACTGATGTGTAGAACAGTCTTTTGGATTCTGTGGGAGATGGAGAGGGTGGGATGATTTGGGAGAATGGCATTGAAACATGTATAATATCATATATGAAACGAGTCGTCAGTCCAGGTTCAATGCACGATACTGGATGCTTGGGGCTGGTGCACTGGGACGACCCAGAGGGATGATACAGGGAGGGAGGAGGGAGGAGGGTTCAGGATGGGGAACACGTGTATACCTGTGGCAGATTCATGTTGATATATGGTAAAACCAATCAGATCAGATCAGATCAGATCAGCCGCTCAGTCGTGTCTGACTCTTTGCGATCCTGTGAATCGCACCATGCCAGGCCTCCCTGTCCATCACCAACTCCCAGAGTTCACCCAGACTCATGTCCATCGAGTCAGTGATGCCATCCAACCATCTCATCCTCTGTCGTCCCCTTCTCCTCCTGCTCCCAATCCCTTCCAGCATCAGAGTCTTCTCCAATGAGTCAACTCTTTGCATGAGGTGGCCAGAGTACTGGAGTTTCAGCTTTAGCATCATTCCCTCCAAAGAAATCCCAGGGCTGATCTTCTTCAGAATGGACTGGTTGGATCTCCTTGCAGTCCAAGGGACTCTCAAGAGTCTTCTCCAACACCACAGTTCAAAAGCATCAATTCTTCAGCACTAAGCCTTCTTCACAGTCCAATTCTCATATCCATACATAACCACAGGAAAAAACCATAGCCTTGACTAGACGTACCTTTGTTGGCAAAGTGATGTCTCTGCTTTTGAATATGCTATCTAGGCTGGTCATAACTTTAAACCAATACAATATTATAAAGTTAAAAAATAAAAAAATAAAAAATAAAATAAATAAAAATCATTTTCTATTGACCTGGTTCCAAAACAGCCTGGGTTCTAATGATATTCGAATGGTATTATTAGTTACTGAATTCTTTTTTCTTTTCTTTTGACTTTCCAAATTCCAGTCTTGTTCTCCTAATACTAGAGTAGGTTGCCATTTCTTACTCCAGGGCATCTTCCCAACCCAGGGATCAAACCTATGTCTCTTGTGTCTCCTGCATTTTCTGGCTGATTCTTTATCACTGAACCATGTGCAAAGCACTAGTTCTCCTAAACAAAAGTGAAAGTCGCTCAGTTGTGTCCAACTCTTTGCGTCCCCAAGGACTGTAGCCTGCCAGGCTGGTCTGTCCATGGGATTCTCCAAATCAAAATACTGGAGTGTGTAGTTGTTCTCTTCTCTAGGGGATCTTCCCAGCCCAGGGATCGAACCCAGGTCTCCCTCATTGCAGGCAAATTCTGCACTGTCTGAGCCGCCAAGGAAGCCAAGTTCTCCTAAACTATATTTCTAATAGCGATTTCCTCCTAAATATTTTGACTGTTGGTAATGTAATTTAAGGCCACCTTCACAACTTGACAAGATGGAAATTTTTCTGAATTTTTTTTTTTTTTTTTAGTAAATGTTATCCATTTCTTTCTTCAGTAGCTGTTTCAAAGTAAGTAACTCATATGTTTGTCACTTTTCAAGTCACTAATGGGAACTCAGCTGGTAAACAGTCCACCTGCAATGTAGGAGACCCTGATTCATTTCCTGGGTCTGGAAGATCAACTGGAGAAGGGATAGGCTATATATCCCTTCTGATATTATTGGGCTTCCCTGGTGGCTCAGACAGTAAAGTATCTTCTTGCAGTCCAGGAGACCTGGGTTTGATCCCTAGGTTGAGAAGATCCCCTGGAGAAGGGAACAGCTACCCACTCTAGTATTCTGGCTTGGAGAATTCCATGCACAGAGGAGCCTGGCACGCTATAGTCAGTCCATGGGATCGCAAAGAGTCGGACACGACTGAGTGACTTTCACTTTCAATGTCAGCCACACAGAATAAATTATTTTACTGCTATTTATACAAATTATATTTTCCATCACTGGGCTGCATTTTGTTTGGAATTTAGTCTCTCATTCTTAGGAGGGGGCAATATTTTTGAAAGTTTTAATATTTGTCCATAGAAATTGAGGGGGGAAAAGCATCTATCAGATCTCATTATCCCAGCAGAAAACTTGTTTGAAACTCTTACAGTGGATGATAGAGCCTTAACTTGCTAGACAGTCCACTTCATTCATTTATTCATTCATTCACCACATTTTAATTGAGCACTGCTTATTTGGCAGCAGAAAACAAGCATCTCTAGGTAAAGGAAGTGACTCCTAGTGACTTAAACTTAATGTTGCATAAAGATGCCACCTCATTCATGAATATTGTGTACAGTCATTTTAGTCTGTTATCCTCTGGACACTCTCCAGAATTATACACATTAACTTTATTCAAGTAAATGTGTGTGCATGTTCAGTCATGTGTGACTGTTTGCTACCCCACGGACTGTAGCCTGTCAGGCTCCTCTTCCATCGGATGTTCCAGGCAAGAATACTGGAGCAGGTTGCCATTTCCTCCTATAGGGGAATTTCCTGACCCAGGGATCAAACTCAAGTATCCCATATTGTAGATTCTTCACCTCTGAGCCACGTGCATTCAAGTAAATAAACAACAATAAAATTTATACGGCCACGCCATTGTCTTAATTTAAATAAATGTTAGTTTTGATAAATTTTTTAAATGAAAAGTTTGGGGAAACTTTTTTTGAAATTTCCTTTTGACTCTATTTTGCCCTTTGGCTTGGGAGGACTCACAATATTACCCCAGGTGATATAAAGTTTCAATTAAGCCTTGCTTAGACTTAGTCAGGAGAAGGCAATGGCACCCCACTCCAGTACTCTTGCCTGGAAAATCCCATGGATGGAGGAGCCTGGTGGGCTGCAGTCCATGGGGTAGCGAAGAGTCGGACACAACTGAGCGACTTCACTTTCACTTTTCACTCTCATGCATTGGAGAAGGAAATGGCAACCCACTCCAGTGTTCTTTCCTGGAGAATCCCAGGGACGGGGGAGCCTGGTGGGCTGCTGTCTCTGGGGTCGCACAGAGTCGGACACGACTGAAGTGACTTAGCAGCAGTAGCAGACTTAGTCAACGTTGGCAATTCCTAAAAAACTACTGAACACAATCTAGTTTTCACTAAGATCTATAACTAGGATATCTACTGTTGCTTTGCATTCTGAAGCTCCCTTCATTCACACCCTGGTGGCAGTGGGTCAAGTATAACATCTCTATCCAAGTCCAGTGCAGAGAGAAGATATTCCCTCTCTCTTGTTAGCCATGGGATATCCCTCCTGGGTTAAAGACAGCTGCTTCTCTAGAACCCTGAGAGGAATGCTAGACTTAGTGACAGGGTCATTTTCTCAAAAGTTTGGAAGAAGCAGCTTATTATTTTGGTCAGATTCCAAGTACTTGCAGAATAGAATTCAGTAGGGATCATGTCCTGATTATGAAGTCTCCTTTACTCATTTAACATTCTGCACTCCACCAACCATGCATGTACTGTTAGATGTTGGTCAGGAATCTAGGTGATTAGTGACAGAGAAGCCAGAGGAACACTCAGACTCCATTCTGGTTATGAGTGGGAAATACTTGTTAGAGGTCTTGAATTTGAAATGAGAATTTTCATCCTAGTCCGAGAAGTGGGGAAAGGACCTAGTGATTACCTATAAATACCTAAGTAACTATTCAGCAATATAGAGCCACTGTTCAGCAATCTGAAGATCTCCATATTCCTGGGCTTACATGATGAGGGAGAATGTGAGTCTGTCAGGGAATTCAAAGCCTCCCTCCTGGGAGTCTGTGGAACATTGAAGATGTTTCTATCCTACGCTAACCCTAAAATCAGTTGCCATGGCTCTTAATCATTTCTTGGAAAAGAGACTGAACATAACAAGAAGCAGAAAAGTTGCACAGAGCCTTCTTTAGAAATGGTGTCATCCTCAAGATTTAAAGATACTCTCTTGGTATGGTTGCACACTGAAAGACCACCTTAACCCAGCAGAGTAAAATGGGAAACAACACAACCCTGAGTAGTGGTCCATAGGATTTATGTTCTTCAAGAGTCCCCAAATCCTAGTAGATAACTATTTCCCGTATAGAACCTCGTAACTTCCCTGGCAGTCCAGTGGTTAAGTCTGCCTTCCAATGCAGAGAACGAGGGTTTCATCCATGGTCAGGGAACTAAGATCCCACATGCAGCAAGGCAATTAACCCCCCGTGCAGCAACAAAAGATCCTGCACGCAACAATGAAGATCCAACACAGCCAAAAATAAATAAATATTAAAAAGGAGAACCTCTAGGACCTCTGAGAAATGGAAGAATCAGGTTTATCTTTCCAAGCCAAATCCACTGTGAGAGTTAAGGGGTGAGGGGGCACTGAAAGGCTAAGGGAGCCTCGTGGGACAGATGATGCTATTCTTGAAGGGTTCCCGAAACTTCAACCTGCAGTCTCAACCCTCAGCCTTGGCACACCCAGTGAGCACACCTCACTTACCAGCTCTCTGGATACACAGACTGGCGTGGCCCTTCCTGAGATAGTAGGATTGATAGGGTGGGAGCAGTTATTCAAAGGGGGTGGTTTGAGTCCACTCCCTTGAGTGTTGCCAGCCTGCCAAGAAAACATGATTTCCTCACTTTGTTTAGGGTCTGGTCTAACCTGTTTCAGCTTCATTCAGGTTTTTAGATGTTCATCCTGCTAATCCTAGTCTTTGTGTATTCTCCCTCAACCCCTATAATCAGACACACAGGTTGGCTTCTTCCTGGCTTCTTACCTGCCTATGTCTTACTAACCTTGTGACTTACTGATCCCCACACCCTACCGTCATGGAATTCAGAGTAGCTTATTTTTGCACTACAAATGTGATACTCTGGTTGCCTTGGTTAATTTATTCTTGAAGGGTGTTGGATTTCATAAGAGTGCATAATAACTGATATTTTTGTACACAGTTTTTCTTGTAAAAAGAAGAGATAAAATTTAAGTAAAATTATATTTCAAGAGTGAAGATGTCTCTATTTTTAAACATATTCAGAGTTATTTAACAAAATTGCCTTGGCAAGGGTGTAATTTAATCTAATTTAAAACCCTGTGTTACTTTCACATTTCAACAGAATGGTATCACAACACGTGTAAATATTACTTAACACAACTGCTTATAGATTATATATGTGTAGTTGCTAAGTTGTGTCTGACTCTTTGCGACCCCATGGACTGTAGCCTGCCAGGCTCCACTGTCCATGGGATTCTCCAGGCAAGAATACTAGAGTGGGTTGCCATTTCCTCCTCCAATATAATATATATGATATGAGATATTGTTATAGCAACACCCTAGTGTTTCTAAAATGACTTACGACTGCACTAAGAAAACTGATGTTTTCATTCAAAACTTGAAGTTTTCATTCAAGTAACATTACTGAGGAATACAGCTTTATTTATATTTTACCCATAGTTAATCAACTATATTTGTTCTCTTTGATTTCATAATTTCTTATTTTTATATAACAAAACTTAAAATAGAAGAATTATCATTTAACAAAATAAGCCAGTTTTGGCTAACCAATGAAAGCAAAGTGCAACTTTTGTGGTCATCTACATTTTCAAATTTGTCATATTTCTCCATTCCCTCAGAGACTGTGAAGCATGTGTGCTTTGACTCAAAGCAAGTCCCTGAAACTGCTCTTTGGGCATCATTTCTCCCAATAAACCACTTCAGACACCCCTCACGCAACTCCAGCCACTACCCTGAGCACCATCTTTTTTTTCTCCACAGGACCTGCCTTTCAGGCACACCCCATTCTTAGGAATTTACCAGTAATCTGCTCTTCCATTTATCAGCCTTTCATCTAAAGCCTCATACATAGCTATCTGTCCTTGACAACTTCATCTCTAAGTACTTGTTCTCAAATATTGTTTTCCCGATCTAATGAGCTGCACTTGGAGACAGTAATAGGAACTAATGAGTTCACGGGAGCCCTCTCAGGGGAGATGTCACACTGTCTTCGTAGGATGAATCCTTGAAAGAATAATTTCGTAAGAACTGCAGGCACAGTGTCAGTTTGTAAGGGAGATAATTTTGATCAGCAAGCCTTTTTATGCCTTTCAAATCATACCAGATAAAAGAATAGTTTCATTTTCATTAGAATAGAATATTTTGCTTGTTATCTCATGCTTTAGCAGCTTTCTAGAAGCCATGAATCAAGGAAGTTATGACTGCATTATAGTTTCTCTAAAATTTGTTGCTGTGTTTTAATGTGATGAGATTTGTATACTGAGATTAAAAACATGGCGGTACATATACATTATTTGAGGCTTTGGTTGTAATAAAGAAAATTGTAATCAACCTTATTGTCCAAAAGTAGAGGGGTAAATAAACTTCACGTGTCTGTGTGTGTGTAAAATAAGCTATCATATATCCATGCTATGGGATATTATCCAGTCACTTTTTAAAATGTGGCTTATACTGAATGATCTCCAACACGTTATTGTTTAGAGGCAACAAGCAGGTCATATCGACATATGTAACGTGATTCTCATTTATGTAGAAAAATAAGAAGATAAATGATTACAGATATGCGCTTATATTCAGTTCAGTTCAGTCTCTCAGTCGTGTCCAACTCTTTGCGACCCCATGAATCGCAGCACGCCAGGCCTGCCTATCCATCACCAATTCCCGGAGTTCACTCAGACTCACGTCCATCGAGTCAGTGATGCCATCCAGCCATCTCATCCTCTGTCGTCCCCTCCTCCTCCTGCCCCCAATCCCTCCCAGCATCAGAGTCTTCTCCAATGAGTCAACTCTTCGCAGGAGGTGGCCAAAATACTGGAGTTTCAGCTTTAGCATTATTCCTTCCAAAGAAATCCCAGGGCTGATCTCCTTCAGAATGGACTGGTTGGATCTCCTTGCAGTCCAAGGGACTCTCAAGAGTCTTCTCCAACACCACAGTTCAAAAGCACCAATTCTTCGGCGCTCAGCCTTCTTCACAGTCCAACTCTCACATCCATACATGACCACAGGAAAAACCATAGCCTTGACTAGACGGACCTTTGTTGACAAAGTGATGTCTCTGCTTTTGAATATGCTATCTAGGTTGATCATAACTTTCCTTCCAAGGAGTAAGCGTCTTTTAATTTCATGGCTGCACTCACCATCTGCAGTGATTTTGGAGCCCCAAAAAATAAAGTCTGACACTGTTTCCACTGTTTCCCCATCTATTTCCCATGAAGTGATGGGACCAGATGCCATGATCTTTGTTTTCTGAATGTTGAGCTTTAAGCCAACTTTTTCACTCTCCTCTTTCAGTTTCATCAAGAGGCTTTTGAGTTCCTCTTCACTTTCTGCCATAAGGGTGGTGTCATCTGCATATCTGAGGTTATTGATATTTCTCCCAGCAATCTTGATTCCAGCTTGTGTTTGTGCTTATATATACAAATGTAAATGCATAAACAAAGAACTGGAGGTCTTCTGTTTTTCCTCTTACTTTCATTTCCCTTTCATTGCATTATTTCCTATTTCAGTCTTAAAGCAGTTAGGATATAGCATTGTGTACTTACTGCTATATCTAAAATGGATAACCAGTGGGGACCTACTATATATCACTGCTCAATGTTACTATATATTCTGCTCAATGTTACGTAGCAGCCTGGAGGGGAAGGGAGTTTGGGGGAAAATGGTTACATGTGTATGTATGGCTGAGTCCCTTTGCTGTCCGCATGAAACTATCACACCATTGTTAATCAGCTATACTCCAATATAAAATAAAAGGTTTTTTGTTTTCTGTTTTTTAAAAATCCATTGGGAGAGGGCAAGCAAAATAAAAGTTTGAGACAGTGGAATAATCAACCAAAGGTGGACTAACCAGGACAGTGTTAAGAGCAATGAGGAGGGCATCCACTCAAGATGATGATTTGGCCCAGGGAATCAGAGACCTGTTGGTTCAAAGAGAATGTCATATAGGAATGTTGGATTCAACCAGCCATAGATTGAAAATATTCAGGAAGAAAAATCCAGAAAGTTCCAAAAAGCAAAGCTTGGATTTGCTCAGGTGCTGATAACTATTTACATAGCATTTATGTTGTATTTACAAATATTTGTGTGACATTTCCATTGTATTTAACATCATGAGCCATCTAGATATGATTTTAAATGTATGGGAGGATGTATATAGGTTATATGCAAATATTACATCATTTTATGTAAGGGAGTTAAGTATCCATCAGCTGCAGTATCCGAGAGGGTCCTGGAATCAGTCCCTTATAGATACTGGGGGATAACTTTATACCAACTAGTTAACAAGTCTTAAATTTTTTTTAAAAAAGGAATAGAACATGAAGAAGGTTATGGAGTTTTTTTACAATTCATATGGGTTGCTCTTTATTTTGAGAATATATACAAATTTTACTTGTTTAATAGAAAAAAAAGTAAAGACACTATCACAGAGCCCACAAATATATGCCTATCAGAGCAGAAATTAGATTACGCTAGTTTCAACTACTGCGTTGAAACTATTACCTCTAGTTTTAACTGAAAACAAAGATAGTTGAATTGGTAATTCTACATCGAATTTATAGAAACTTTTTCTATAGAAGTAACTTGGGTTAGAAAATAATGCATGGAGCCTCATAAATACATCATTTTATTTGAACTACCCTTTATTCAAGTATGCCAGAAATTCTAACTAAAATAAATGAAAGTAAGATGATGCAGTAAAAACCTATTTTGTAATTCTTTAAGATTCTGCTACTTAGCCTCTATTAGAATTTTGGGGAAAAAAAAAAAAAAAAGAGTTTTGTTTGTGAGGCCAAATCCAGACAAAACTATAAATTGATCTGTCGTGGTAGCATTATCATTCTGGATTCTAAATAAGTGTTTTCTTTTAATGCACATATTGAAATCTCTTACTATGACAAACTGGGGCACATGAAATGGAGTTTCATGCTCCACTGAACTGAATTCTCTGCAGCTGTTTAGAGAGTTTTAGTGGATTTATTAATCTTAGTGACCCTGTTTCCCCTTACATTTGTGAAATACATATTGCTATGCTGCTGCTGCTGCTGCTGCTGCTAAGTCGCTTCAGTCGTGTCCGACTCTGTGCGATCCCATAGACAGCAGCCCACCAGGCTCCTCCGTCCCTGGGATTCTCCAGGCAAGAATACTGGAGTGGGTTGCCATTTCCTTCTCCAGTGCATGAAAGTGAGAAGTAAAAGTGAAGTCGCTCAGTCGTGTCCGACTCTTAGCGATCCCATGGACTGGAGCCTACTAGGCTCCTCCGTCCATGGGATTTTCCAGGCAAGAGTACTGGGGTGGGGTGCCATTGCCTTCCCCGACATATTGCTATACATTTTAGTTATTCAAAAATGTGAATTCATTGATCTATCTTCCTGCTTGAAAGAGCATTCATGAGAACTAAGAGAAATGATACATGCTAATAAGTACAATAAAAAGAATAATTGTGATACTTACCAATTTGTGGTTCAGATGGTAAAGCGTCTGCCTACAATGCAGGAGACCCGGGTTCGATCCCTGGGTCAGGAAGATCCTCTGGAGAAGGAAATGGCAACCCACTCCAGTACTCTTGCCTGGAAAATCCCATGGATGGAGGAGCGTGGTCCATGGGGTCCATGGGGTCGCAAAGAGTCGGACACAACTGAGCAACTTCACTTGGTCTAGTCTCTAGAGCTACAACAATTAACAGAACAGATAAGTTACTTGCTCTGATTAGGTTTCCTTGCCATTAGGGAAAGAAAAACATAACGAAACAAGATAACGACAGAGTGCGAGAAGTATTTTCAAAAGAATAAGCAGTGATAGTATAGGCAACAACCTAGCAGAAGTGGGAGGGCCTTTCTAAGAGGGGGACGTTTCAGCTGAGATATGAAGAAGAGAAGGAGACTGCCAGTGAGGAGGAAAGAGGTCAGCTTTTCAAGCAGGAGCATGGTGAGTGCAAAGGAACTGGGACACACACAAAAAAAGAGTAGTGTGATTGAGAGAGAGTGAAGTGTGATCATAAAATGGAGAGTACATAACCCATTATTTTGTGTTAAGTGAAAGTGAAAGTGAAGTTGCTTAGTCGTGTCCAATTCTTTGCGACCCCATGGACTGAGTGTAGCCTACCAGGCTCCTCCATCCATGGGATTTTCCAGGCAAGAATACTGGAGTGGGTTGCCATTTCCTTCTCCAGGGGATCTTCCCAACCCAGGGATTGAACCCGGGTCTCCCGCATTGTAGGAAGACACTTTACCGTTTGAGCCACTAGCTCATAGTTCTAGGAGGCTCATGCTAATATGATGCATATTTCCAACTAGTAATACTGAGGAATAGAGAGGAAAAGAGTCTTGCCTATAAAATTAGTCATCCAATAGTGATGGGGACATGATTTTCACCAAGGAAATCTGGCTTCATAACCCACACTTCCAACATTATGCCATGTTATTTCCCAAAGAAAGCACCATACAATGTTAATTATAATTCGTATCACTATTAAATTATGATAGTTTTAGTATCTCTTATAGGTTAGAAAACTCATCTATATTTCCATATTTCATTGCTTAAAGAATGTTGTGCCCTCTTGTAGATGCCAGGCTTTACAAAGAATTCAGGCAAAGTAGAGACTGGAAGAAAGCCCTCTAGTTGGCTAAGAATCTTGATAGATGTGAAACAAGTATGATCCTATCATTTAAAAGTTAAGACTCAAGAGGCTGTAGGGTCAGGTTCTGTATATTTAGAGGGTCATCTTGTGAGAAAATAAACATTTTATATGGCCCCAAGTAGATGTAATTTGGAGAGAAATTGCATTCGGAGTGGAACTAATTTTGATAGAAGAAATGACTTTCTAATATTGAAAAAATAAAAAATTGGAATAAGCTATGCTGAGGGAGATAAAGAGACCCTAACATCAGAGATATTCAAGCCTAGGCAGAAAAATCTATTAAGGGTGATGTGGCAGTCGTCCCCAGACTTTTTGGCACCAGGGACTGGTTTCTTCGAAGCCAATTTTTCCAGGGATGGTGGAGGACGTGGTTTCGGGATGATTCAAGTGCATTGCATTACACTTTATTTATTTATTGTGCACTTTATTTCTATCTTTATCATATCAGCTCCACCTCAGCTCATCAGGCATTAGATCTCAGAGGCTGGGGATCCCTGGAGAGGATTCAAGCAGTGGTGGGATAATTGAACCAGGGTGGGTTTTCCCATTCCTTATATTGTATGGTGGACAAGCTGTAATCAGAAATCAGGATAGAAATCTTGACAGAGCATGGTGTAAAACCCAGATGCCAGATAATAAGTGAAGGAGCAAAGTAAGATCCCAAACAGGAGGGTTGTAATTAAAAACCAAATCACCGTTTCTTCTCTGGTTTCAAAGGAAACTGGTGATCTGGCTTGGGCTAGAAAGCAGGAGTAATCCTGTCTTAGTGAACCTGTGCTCAGCTTTCTACATTTCAGAACCAATCATATCACCCCAGGGGAGAATGAACACGCGTATATGTATGGCTGAGTCCCTTTGCTGTCCACCTGGAATTACCACAACTTTGTTAACTGGCTATATTCCAGTATAAAATGAAACATGAAAAAAATATATATATATCACCCTAGGGAATTGACCATGTAAATATGTGTCTATTAAATTACCTTTAATTCTCATTCCACTGATTTGTTTATCCATGTCTTCTCCTTCTAGACCTTAGACTGACTAAAGAAAAACTTATGTTTGTGTTTTCAGCTCTAGAAGTATTGCCAAAAAAATAGTAACTGAGACAATCAGTAGTAGACTCCCTACAAGTTCAGAGAATAGATCAGAAAAAGTCAAAGCTGGATTTAGAAACATAACATTTGTGGCCAGCACTCACTTTCTAATTACCCATCAAAGTCATAGACTTGTGTTTTTTAAACATGAAATCAGAAGACTAATTCATTAAATATATTTTTGATTTAGAAGATTAATGACTTAATGATTTAATGAAAGTCATGATGCATTGTGATGGAATTAGATCTTTGATCTGGAAGATGTTCCCCATTTGGTGTCCTAGAGATCTACCAAATGGCGTCACGGTGAATTAGTTGAAAATAAATACTTTGTGTTAAACCAATTTGTTAGTCTTTATAGAGATACTGTCTGGAGAAGGCAATGGCACCCCACTCCAGTACTCTTGTCTGGAAAATCCCATGGACGGAGGAACCTGGTGGGCTGCTGTCTATGGGGTCGCACAGAGTCGGACATGACTGAGCGAGTTCACTTTCTCTTTTCACTTTCATGCATTGGAGAAGGAAATGGCAACCCACTCCAGTGTTCTTGCCTGGAGAATCCCAGGGACGGGGGAGCCTGGTGGGCTGCTGTCCATGGGGTCGCACAGAATCAGACACGACTGAAGCTACTTAGCAGCAGCAGCATAGAGATTCTGTCTAGGGTCAGCTTCTTTGAAGCTCCCAACATTTTAAATAGATTTCTTAAAGAATCACAGTGACTCTGGTATTGAGATGACTATAACCTCAGCAGTCTACCACTGAGGAAAGCATTTGCAATACCATTTGGTATTATTAGCATAACTTTTTAAAGTCTTGTCTTGAGGGAGTGGAAAATAGGGACTTATTTGAAGAGTTTTCCTAATGTGACTGTCTTGAACACTTTTTAGCAATGTGGTATTTATTATTTGTTAATGGTGTATGCAAAGTCATGGATACCACATTAAACCAGAGCAAACAAAGACATTTGCTCTTCTGTACACGCATTGTTGATTTTTACCACTTTCTTGATTTTGGCATTCCTCGGTTTTAATTAGTTGGAAATATCTAAAACAGATGTCAGCTGGGGCCCCCCAGCTTTTCAAAGATCGAGCTTCTATTGGCTTAAAGGCCAGCCCTGCCACTTCATCCGCTTAGGTTCTGATGCCTGTGTAAGTCCTGAGCTCTCTCCAGGAGTTTTGTAACTTCTCAAGGGGCTTCTCTCTGCCTTCCTTTGCTCTCTCTCACTTCCTTTGCTCCAGCTTCCTGTCACACCCTCTTTGTTTCATCCTGAAGTGGGGAGGGAACCTGCTCATTGGAAAAGAGAATCTACTTAAATCTATAGTAACTGAAAACACTCTTTCACAATCTTTCACTGATCTGGACACAAGATATATTTGATTCCATGCAAATACATCCTTATTTTACATACAAGATAAAACCTTGAAGAATCAATTGATTAAAAATCAAATATAATTGACTTGCTTGTTTTAATATTTTTTTATTATTGGAGATTGATAATCCGTTGGCAGAAACTCATATCATTTTAGTTAAAGCCTTTAGCCTTCTATGTGTATGCTTAAAGAGCAGGGGCACTTGCAAGTTTAATGGACTGCTGCAATAAATCTCTTTGTGGTATAAATTGATTACCACTTCGTTTTACTTGAATTATAAATAGTTACCTTCAAAAACTCTTATTTAAGCATCACTAAAAAATAAATCAGAAAAAAAAAAAAAAGAGAATCAGTGCTCAGACTTCTCTGTTTTCAGACGTTTCCTGACTTGAGACTAATTAAAAAAATAAGTGGAGATTCAGAAAACAGAAAGGCAGCAGAAACACAGCAGTAGACTATGTGTTTCTCACAAGCTGTTTATTACAACATTAAAACAATTTATTGTAATTCATGAGTCAACTTTAAGATTTTTTTAAGCCAAGAATTAAATTTGCTATCTTTAAATAGAAATTTAGTTTTATTAGCACTTAACCACTTTTTTCTCATTTTAGGTTTTTAACTAGGGTGATAATGTTTCATCATCTATTTCTTTTATATTTCATAAGTTCTGTTAGCTTTCATTGGACAGTTTATTTCAAATTGTTAATGAAGAAAACAATTTTAGTTATCGTTATTTTCTCCAAGTAAAATCCATATGTCTGTCTCTATAGCCTTTACCTTGTTTGGAAGGGCCATGATATAATAATAAGACTGAGAAAGTTAGATTTATGCAAAAGGCAAACAGACATTCAACTCTTTGGGGGAATTTTTTTTTTTAAACTCTAACCCTTTCTGTTCTTTTCAGAAACATTTCTGGTTTTATTTTGTTTTAAGAGCAATCAAAATGATTACTGATGTCACATAGTTTATTATTATTCAGCAGTCTAATGTTTGAAAAGTCTCGTATCATTAAATTATTCTTTATGTTGCTTTTGGTGAGACCAATGTTTTTATTGGCATTTTCCATTTTCTCATATATGGAATCATCGGGCTAAAATTTTTATGTAATATTAGTTCCCTGAAACTGGCCACCATGCTCTGCAAAGACCTGGAATCAATGGTGCCACTTTAACCACAGCCATGGCAGAGCTTTGACTTGCAGAAGCATTCAGTTAGGGCTCCTCCATGCTATTCCCTGGGGTTATTGGGTCTGTGTGCATTTGTGCGTGTATGCTAAGTCGCTTCAGTCATGTCCAACTCTTTGCAACCCTTTGGGCTGCAACCTGTCAGGCTCCTCTGTCCATGGGATTCTCCAGGCAAGTACTGGAGTGAATTGCCATGCCCTCCTCCCGGGGATCTTCCTGATGCAGGGATTGAACCCACGTCTTTTATGTCTCCTGCATTGGTAGGCAGGTTCTTTACCACTAGCACCACCTGGGAAGCCCTATTGGGTCTATAGTGTAGACCATAGAAGATTGTGGGTCTCCCTCCCCTGAAGCAAATGCCTACTTGCATGGTGGCCATGGCGAATGACATGGGAGAGAATTACCTGGCAAGAGGTCCCTTGGGGGAATATAAACTGTTTCCTCTTGACTGGCGGTGTTGCGATTCTCAACCACCCAAGCCAGAGTCATTAAAGTGACCATTCACTACCCCACTGCTAATCAACTTCTCAGCCCTGAGTTTTTTCCTCTCCCTCTCTCTCTCTCCCCCAGTTTAGATCCTAACTATTCTTCCTTAAACTGTTGCTCAGACTTTTAATTGACCTGCCATAAGTTTTGTCTCTTCAACTCTGTAACCGTAATTACCTTCATGAAATTTACACATAACTTTGCCATCTACGACTGAAATCTCTTCAGTAGCCTCCTGGAAAAGCTCAAACCCTTTATCGAGGCATTTAGATCTTCCGTGTCTCCTCACCGTACTCAGTCCTCTCTCCTCTCTGCCTTGGCTTTTATGTATCAGCATATAAAATTTCTGGGTCGTTTTCTCAGATAACTATTCTTTCTCTCTCTCTCCTGAATTCATGCGATTCTGTCTTCTTGGGTACCTTCAGCCCTGGATTCCTTCCCCATGTTTAATTTGATAATACTTGCCCATCATTTGGGCTTTCCTGATGGTTCAGATTGTAAAGAGTCTGCCTGCAATGTGGCAGACCTGGGTTCTATCTCTGGATTGGGAAGATCTCCTGGAGAAGGAAATGGCTACCCACTCCAGTACTCTTATTTGGAGAATTCCATGGTCAGAGGAGCCAGGTGGGCTACAGTCAATGGGGTTGCAGAGAGTCAGACATGACTGAGTAGACCCATCATTTAAGACTTATCTCAGGCAACTTGTCATTCAGGAAGCCTTCTTTGTCTCTCATCCCATCTGGGTTAGCTACAACTCTTATATGTCCCTGGAATATTCTATGCATATCTCTGCTGTTATCCTTAGTAGACTGTATTATATTTAACAGTTGCTATGTCTTGGGTTCTCACTAGAAAATGAGTTCTTTGATGAAGGATGCTGTTTTATTTGTCTTTGAATCTTTTGTACCAGACGTTTATTCTGTCTCACACTAGGCACTCCATAAATATTTGATGAGTGAATAAATGAACAAGTAAAAGCTGTATTTAATGAAATTAAGTTTTGGTGGGATCCGAAGATGATATAAAACAGAATTCTTAGCAGGAGCAATGTATTTGTGATAGTCACCCACAGCTTTTGTAATAAACATATACAGAAAGGAGATGGTCTATATAGGAATTGAATCAGAAACTTTGGTCTAATAGGCAGCATGTTCTGTAATCAAAACATTGAAACAACACTGTAGGAAAATTATCAGAAGTTCTATTACAAATCAAGTGTTTGCTTGCTCCTTGGAAGGAAAACTGTAACAAACCTTGTACTTGCATGCTAAGTCACTTCAGTCCTGCCCAACTCTGTGTGACCCTATAGACTGCAGCCCACCAAGCTCCTCTGTCCTTGGGACTCTCCAAGCAAGAGTACTGGAGTGGGTTGCCTTGCCCTTTGCCAGGGTTTCCAACCCAGGGATAGAACCTGTGTCTCTGATGTCTCCTGCATTGGCAGGCAGGTTCTTTACCACTAGCACCACCTGGGAAGCCCTAGACAGTGTGTTAAAAAGTAAAGACATCACTTTGGAAACAAAGATCCATGTAGTTAAAGCTATGGTTTTTCCAGTAGGCATGTATGGATGTGAGAGTTGGACCATAAAGAAGGCTGAGTGCCAAATAATTGATGTTTTTGAATTGTGGTGCTGGAGAAGACTCTTGAGAGTCTTTTGGACTGCAAAGAGATCAAACCAGTCAATCCTAAAGGAAATCAACCCTGAATATTCATTGGAAGGACTGATGTTGAAGCTGAAGCTCCAATCCTTTGGCCACCTGATGCAAAGAGCCAACTCATTGGAAAAGACCCTGATGCTGGGAAAGATTGAAGACAAAAGAAGAGAATGAAAGAGGATGAGATGGTTGGATGGCATCACTGACTCAATGGACATGAATTTGAGCAAACTCCAGGAGATAGTGGAGGACAGGGGAGCCAGGCATGCTGCAGTCCATGGGGTTGCAAAGAGTCGCACACTACTTAGCAACTGAATAGCAATTACGAATGGAAAGATCTCAGGTTATATCTGTGTCTCAGACTTCAACTCTGAATCTCTGATCCTCCTAGCAAAAGCAGGAAACAGAGCCTCAGTCATGCACCGTACCGATAGTAAGTATGTGGGCAATACACTTCGAGCACACATACGGCGGTGGTGTCCCTGTCACTGCTGCTACCACTGTTCTCCGTTGTGCTGCTGTTTCCTTGCTGAAAGAGTTTGCTTCTTCATTTGTCAGAGAAGAGGAAGACTTAATGACCACGAAGGAGTTTACAGTGACTCTAAAGCAACTTTCACAGCTAATCTTCAAGAGTATTTTCTCAAGGAGTAATTTCCAAGGATGTTTTGGATTTGCCATCTCCCTGGTAATAGTCAGACTGCAGCAACAATGAAATCTTATTCCATATCTCTCTCATCATTCCCTAGATAGTTTGCCTACCTTTCATTGAGGTCAGATAGTTAAGAGCAGATGCTATACTGAAGTCCTGCAGTTAATCAGTCGTCACTGCCTTCAGTCTCAGTCGTGACTATTAAACACATTGGACTCATTTGGAGAGAATCAGGCAGATGTAAAGGTCATAACATTAATCACTCACTCACTCCAGTCGCTCAGTCGTGTCCGACTCTTTGCGACGCCACGAACCGCAGCACACCAGGCCTCCCTGTCCATCACCAACTCCTGGAGTCCACCCAAACCCATGTCCATTGAGTCGATGATGTCATTCAACCATCTCATCCTCTGTCATGCCCTTCTCTTCCTGCCCTCAATCTTTCAAAACATCAGGGTCTTTTCAAATGAGTCAGCTCTTCACATCAGGTGGCCAAAGTATTGGAGTTTCAGCTTCAGCATCAGTCCTTCCAATGAACACCCAGGACTGATCTCCTTTAGGATGGACTGGTTGGATCTCCTCATAGTCCAAGGGACTCTCAAGAGGCTTTTCCAACACCACAGTTCAAAAGCATCAATTCTTAGGCTCTCAGCTTTCTTTATAGTCCAACTCTCACATCCATACATGACCACAGGAAAAACCATAGCCTTGACTAGACAAACCTTTGTTGGAAAAGTAATGTCTCTGCTTTTTAATATGCTGTCTAGGTTGGTCATAACTTCTCTTCCAAGGAGTAAGCATTTAATTTCATTGCTGCAATCACCATCTGCAGTGATTTTGGAGCCCCCCCCCCCAAAATAAAGTCAGCCACTGTTTCCATTGTTTCTCCATCTATTTGCCATGAAGTGATAGGACCAGATGCAAAGAGTTGACTCATTGGAAAAGACTCTGATGCTGGGAGGGATTGGGGGCAGGAGGAGAAGGGGACGACAGAGGATGAGATGGCTGGATGGCATCACTGACTCGATGGATGTGAGTCTGAGTGACCTCCAGGAGTTGGTGATGGACAGGGAGGCCTGGCGTGCTG
Organism: Tragelaphus eurycerus; assembly: GCA_935064755.1. NCBI lineage: Eukaryota > Metazoa > Chordata > Mammalia > Artiodactyla > Bovidae > Tragelaphus > Tragelaphus eurycerus. The sequence continues at coordinate 8,607,791 of CAKXYN010000002.1, read as the reverse complement.
CGATTCGTGGGGTCTCGAAGAGTCAGACACAACTGAGCGACTGATCTGATCTGATAGGACCGGATGCCATGATCTTCGTTTTCTGAATGTTGAGCTTTAAGCCAACTTTTTCACTCTCCTCTTTCAGTTTCATCAAGAGGCTTTTGAGTTCCTCTTCACTTTCTGCCATAAGGGTGGTGTCATCTGCATATCTGAGGTTATTGATATTTCTCCCGACAATATTGATTCCAGCTTGTGCTTCTTCCAGCCCAGCGTTTCTCATGATGTACTCTGCATAGAAGTTAAATAAGCAGGGTGACAATATACAGCCTTGACATACTCCTTTTCCTATTTGGAACCAGTCTGTTGTTCCATGTCCAGTTCTACCTGTTGCTTCCTGACCTGCATACAGGTTTCTCAAGAGGCAGGTCAGGTGGTCTGGTATTCCCATCTCTTTCAGAATTTTCCACAGTTTATTGTGATCCACACAGTCAGAAGCTTTGGCATAGTCAATAAAGCAGAAATAGATGTTTTTTTGGAACTCTCTTGCTTTTTTCATGATCCAGCAGATGTTGGCAATTTGATCTCTGGTTCCTCTGCCTTTTCTAAAACCAGCTTGAACATCTGGAAGTTCACGGTTCAGGTATTGCTGAAGCCTGGCTTGGAGAATTTTGAGCATTACTTTACTAGCATGTGAAATAAGTGCATTACAGAGTTACCTAAAACCTGAACCTTTTCTTTCTTTTAGAGGTTATGGCTTTTTTTGCAGGTGATGATAGAGCAACAAAAACCCCTCATGGTTTCTGGGGATTGCTGAATTTCAGCTGTATTTTTCTGATTTTGATTAAGTATTTGATACCAGGTTATAGCAATGGAAACACTGCAATACTGGGCTTCACTGTTTTAAAACAGTTCATTTTATAACAAAATGAAGGATGACAGATGACTCTGTGGTTGTAACTGTTTAATGGCCTTTAAAAAAAATTATGTTTCTGGTATGGGGAGGGAGGAGGGAGGAGGGTTCAGGATGGGGAACACACGTATTCCTGTGGCAGATTCATTTTGATATATGGCAAAACCAATACAATATTGTAAAGTTAAATAAAATAAAATTAAATTAAAAAAAATTATGTTTCTATTCCTCCACCAGATTTGAGACTGGGGGTTGGGAGGGAGCTTCAATACTTTTTATCCAGAGTCTTCAGTTCCCTGACCTTCTGTTATTCCATCACACATGTCCTACTGATCTCCATAGTTGGACTGCAACTCTCTACCTGCTGTACTTGTCCACCAGGAATACTAATTTTCCAAAAACAAAAGCCCGCACGGACACACTTTTCAGTGCTCCCTCCACAAGTTCATGGTTGCCCACATCAATGGAGCCCTCAGTGTTTTCCATCAGTCTTGAATGCCCATGATTTCATTTTCCACCAGTTTCCTCAAGCCCATTCTCTTTCTTGCATCTCTCCCACAGCCAATGTATCTTGCTTCCAGTTTTCCTGAGAAAATAAAGAGAAGGGTTAAGGAAATTCATGCTATCTGCTAGCATATTTACATGTATTATATCATTTAATTGCACAGTATGAGAGATAGAGATTACTGTTCCTGTGACAGAGAAGGTAACTGAGGCTCAAGTGAATGGTGCCTGTAAATGATGGCCCTGGGATTGAACTGTAGTCAGTTCAACTACCAACCTCTTTTCCTTCCATGGGATGAGATTCTATTCCACACCTGAAGCTCTGTGGTTTGAACCATCAGATTTCTTATTCCTCCATCTCTAAATGTTTGCAAATCTATATTTCCTTGATTTTTTAAAAATGTTTCTTTTCCTCTCATAGGCTATAATCTTCCATCCATAGTTTACCTTCCTCCCTTAGGGAGACCTCAATCATGGACCTCACATTATTCAAGCTCCTTCTTGTAATAACTCTTTGACCTCTTTATATTTGCATGCCTAAAGTTCTGTCTTTAAAAAAAAGCATTCCTCATGCTTGCATCAGTCTTTGCATGCTGCCCTATTCTTACTTCATAACAAGCTTTAAAAAGCTCTTTTTTGATGCTACTCTGTCATCTCTAATTTAATCTTCTGCCTACTGTAGTCTAAATTTCAGATCCCCCATTTCATTTAAATAGTTTTATTCTAGAAATACAGGATTTGGAGTTAAGAAATAGCCAACTCTCGTAGTTGTTCCTCAGTCATGACCCTGTGGGCTTTCTAATGTGTGTGATATTTACTTTGAGATAATCTCTCATGGCTGCAACCATCCTTCTGTGACTTTCAGGATAAGGTTTTCTTCTAAATTTGCAATTCTCCGTCAGGCCAGTTATTCTTAATTTCTTTGGGTACTTCCTCCTTCCCTTGGACTTCCTAAATGTTAATACTCTTCACTGTCATATCATTATCGTTCTTGCTTGTTAACTTGAAGTATTTCCTCCATGTTCATGGTTTTAAATTGTGCTCTCATGCTGTGTTCCGCAGTACCTGTCTGTAGTCCAGACTTCTTAATGGCTCTCAAACTCATATTTCTGATTGCCTAACCAACTTCCATGGAAATCTCAGTCTGCAGATCCAAATCCAGGTGCAGAGTCTTTCTTCCCATCCATTCTCTCCATCAGTGGCACAGGTACCCTGATACACCCAGGTGTGCTCCAGTCAGGATCTTGGGAGTCATCCTTTGCCTCTCTCCCTTTTTCATTTCCCCGGTGGCTCAGATGGTAGGGAATCTGCCTAAAGTGCAGGAGATCTGCGTTTGATCCCTGGGTCACAGAGATCCCCTGGAGAAGGGAATGGCTACCCACTCCAGTATTCTTCAGAGCCTGGAGAATTCCACGGACAGAGGAGACTGGCAGGCTACAGTCTGTGGGGTCGCAAAGTCCGACATGATTGATCAACTAACACTTGCACTTTCAGTTCTTTCTCACTTTCAAATAAAAATCATTTAAACATTCCGTATATGTACCACAGCTTTCTTATCCATTCATCTGTGGATGGACATCTAGGTTGCTTCCATGTCCTGGCTATTGTAAACAGTGCTGCTATGAACATTGGGGTACACATGTCTCTTTCAATTCTGGTTTTCTCAGTGTGTATGCCCAGCAGTGGGATTGCTGGATCATAAGGCACTTCTATTCCCAGTTTTTTTGAGGAATCTCCATACTGTTCTCCAAACATTCCTAAATCCTTGAAATGGCATCCTACTTGTAGTCTTCAATTCTATTGTGTTGGTTTGTACCCCGCACGATTTCCTGCCTTATTTCAATTATTTTTGCCTTCTCTCTAGGCTTCATTTCATTTTCAGATTAAAGCACCAGTTAATTGTGACTCATTGTGAGTACCATTTTTTTTTGTTCTGCACATTGATTCCATTTATACCACCAAATATTATCAGGTTGTGATTACTTATCTTCAGAGTAATAATATTCTACTGTGTCATTGTCCTTAGATCTTCTTCATCTTGTGTTTCTTTTTTTTTCCTGTGGTCTGGAAAAACTTAAGTTGTTTATTACATTGTGCATGTGTGTGTGCTCAGTCGTGTCCTACTCATTGCAACCCTATGGAATATAGCCTGCCAGATTCCTCTATCCATGGGATTTTCCAAGCAAGAATACCAGAGTGGGTTGCTGTTTCATCCTCCAGGGGGGCTTCCTGACCAAAGGATTGAACCTGCGATTCCTTTGTCTCCTGCATTGCAGGTAGATTCTTTACCACTGATCCATTATTACATTTTAGAACAGTGATTTTTATTGTTATTATTATCTGAGGTTTTTGTATATCTCAGATTTTTCCAAGCTGGTAAAGTTGACATGTATACACAGCTATATTTAAAATGGATAACCAACAAGGTCCTACTATATAGCACAGTGAACTCTGCTCAATGTTATATGACATCCTGGATGGGAGGGGGGTTTGGGGGAGAATGGATACATGTTCATATATGACTGAATCCCTTCACTGCTCACCTGAAATTATCACAACATTTTTATTTGGCTATTCAGTTTAGTTCAGTTCAGTCTCTCAGTTGTGTCCAACTCTTTGCTACCCCAGGGGCTGCAGCATGCCAGGCCTCCCTGTCCATCACCAACTCCCAGAGTTTACCCAAACTCATGTCCATTGAGTCAGTGATGCCATCTAACCATCTTATCCTCTGTCATCCCCTCTCCTCCCGTCTTCTGTCTTTCCCAGCATCAGGGTCTTTTCCAATGAGTCAGCTCTTCACATCAGGTGGCCAAAGTATTGGAGTTTCAGCTTCAGCATCAGTCCTTCCAATGGACATCCAGGACTGATCTCCTTTAGGATGGACTGGATGGACCTCCTCGTAATCCAAGGGACTCTCAAGAGTCTTCTCCAACACCACAGTTCAAAAACATCAATTCATCGGCGCTCAGCCTTCTTCACAGTCTAGCTCTCACATCCATACATGACCACAGGAAAGACCATAGCCTTGACTAGGCAAACCTTTGTTGGAAAAGTAATGTCTCTGCTTTTGAATATGCTATCTAGGTTGGTCATAACTTTCCTTCCAAGGAGTAAGTGTCTTTTAATTTCATGGCTGCAGTCACCATCTGCAGTGATTTTGGAGCCCAGAAAAATAAAGTCTGACACTGTTTCCACTGTTTCCCCATCTATTTGTCTTGAAGTGATGGGACTGGATGCCATGATCTTAGTTTTCTGAATGTTGAACTTTAAGCCAACTTTTTCACTGTCCTCTTTCACTTTCATCAAGAGGCTTTTTAGTTCTTCTTCACTTTCTGCCATAAGGGTAGTTTCATATGCATATCTAAGGTGATTGCTATTTCTCCTGGCAATCTTTTTTTAAATAAATTTATTTATTTTAATTGGAGGTTAATTACTTTACAATATTGTATTGGTTTTGCCATACATGAACATGAATCCACCACGGGTGTACACGTGTTCCTCATCCTGAACCCCCCTCCCATCTTCCTCCCCGTACCATCCCTCTGGGTTGTCCCAGTGCGCCAGCCCCAAGCATCCACTATCATGCATTGAACTTGGACTGACGATTCATTTCATATATGATATTATACATGTTCAATGCCATTCTCCCCAATAATCCCACCCTCTCCCTCTCCCACAGAGTCCAAAAGACTGTTCTATACATCAGTGTCTCTTTTGCTGTCTCGCATACAGGGTTATCATTACCATCTTTCTAAATTCCATATATATGTGTTAGTATACTGTATTGGTATTTTTCTTTCTGGCTTACTTCACTCTGTATAATAGGCTCCAGTTTCATCTACCTCATTAGAACTGATTCACATGTATTTTTAATGGCTGAGTAATACTCCATTGTGTATATGTACCACAGCTTTCTTATCTTATTCATCTGCTGATGGACATCTAGGTTGCTTCCATGTCCTGGCTATTATAAACAGTGCTGCGATGAACATTGGGGTACATGTGTCTCTTTCAATTCTGCTTTCAGTGGGATTGCTAGGTCATATGGCAGTTCTATTTCCAGTTTTTTAAGGAATCTCCACACTGTTATCCATAGTGGCTGTACTAGTTTGCATTCCCACCAACAGTGTAAGAGGGTTCTCTTTTCTCCACACCCTCTCCAGCATTTATTGCTTGTAGACTTTCAGATCGCAACCATTCTGACTGGCGTGAAATGGTACCTCATTGTGGTTTTGATTTGCATTTCTCTGATAATGAGTGATGTTGAGCATCTTTTCATGTGTTTGTTAGCCATCTGTATGCCTTCTTTGGAGAAATGTCTATTTGGTTCTTTGGCCCATTTTTTGATTGGGTCGTTTATTCTTCTGGAATTGAGCTGCAGGAGTTGCTTGTATATTTTTGAGATTAAGGACAATCTCTTTAACAAGTGGTGCTGGGAAAACTGCTCAACCACTTGTAAAAGAATGAAACTAGAATACTTTCTAACACCATACACAAAAATAAACTCAAAATGGATTAAAGATCTAAATGTAAGACCAAAAACTACAAAACTCCTAGAGGACAACATAGGCAAAACACTCTCTGACATAAATCACAGCAGGATCCTCTATGACCCACCTCCAAGAATATTGGAAGTAAAAGCAAAAATAAACAAATGGGACCTAATTAAACTTAAAAGCTTCTGCACAACAAAGGAAACTATAAGCAAGGTAAAAAGACAGCCTTCAGAATGGGAGAAAATAGCAGATGAAGCAACTGACAAGTAACTAATCTCCTGGCAATCTTGATTCCAGCTTGTGCTTCATGCAGCCCAGCATTTCTCATGATGTACTCCCCACATAAGTTAAATAAGCAGCATGACAACATACAGCCTTGACGTATTCCTTTTCCTATTTGGAACCAGTGTGTTGTTCCATGCCCAATTCTAACTGTTGCTTCCTGACCTGCATACAGATTTCTCAAGAGGCAGGTCAGGTGGTCTGGTATTCCCACCTCTTTCAAAATTTTCCACAGTTTGTTGGATCTATACAGTCAAAGGCTTTGGCATAGTCAATAAAGCAGAAATAGATGTGTTTTTTTGGAACTCCCTTGCTTTTTTGATGATCCAGCAGATGTTGGCAATTTGATCTCTGGTTCCTCTGCCTTTTCCAAAACCAGCTTGAACACCTGGAAGTTCATGGTTCACATATTGCTGAAGCCTGGCTTGGAGAATTTTGAGCATTACTGTACTAGTGTGTGAGATGAGTGGAATTGTGTGGTAGTTTGAGCATTCTTTGGCATCGCCTTTCTTTGGGATTGGAATGAAAACTGACCTTTTCCAATCCCATGGCCATTGCTTAATTTGCTGGCATATTGAGTGCAGCACTTTCACAGCATCATCTTTTAGGATTTGGAATAGCTCAACTGGAATTCCATCACCTCCACTAGCTTTGTTCATAGTGATGCTTCCTAAGCCCCCTTGACTTCCCATTCCATGATGTCTGGCTCTAGGTGAATGATCACACCATTGTGATTATCTGGATCATGAAGATCTTTTTTTGTACAGTTCTTCTGTGTGTTCTTGCCACCTCTTCTTAATATCTTCTGCTTCTGTTAGGTCCATACCATTTCTGTCCTTTATTGAGCCCATCTTTGCATGAAATGTCCCCTTGGTATCTCTAATTTTCTTGAAGAGATCTCTAGTCTTTCCCATTCTGCTGTTTTCCTCTATTTCTTTGCACTGATCATGGAGGAAGACTTTCTTATCTCTCCTTAATATTCTTTGGAACTATGCATTCAAATGGGTATATCTTTCCTTTCCTCCTTTGCTTTCGCTTCTCTTCTAAAGAAGAAAAAGTCATAAAATTTTAGACAGTAACTTGAAAGTAAATTTCTAATCACTTCCTCTATTTATTTTCACTGAAGTTTAGCTAATAATCTTCTTTGATGTCATAGTCCTTAAGGAAACCTTGTGCTAGCCTTTTCCTGTATAAATTGATAACTACCTTCCCTGACATCTGTAACCCTCTGTCAGCTGGCTGTATCTGCCAGGCTTGCAAAGCTTCTCTGCTGCCCGAATGTCAGCATCCCATTAGGGCAGATAATAATGGAAAATGCCGTCTTGACTAAACAACGTGTCATGCTGAAATTGTTTGCATTTTATCTGCTTTCAGCACATTTTTAATAGCAACCATAATTTATATTCGTCAACTGCTTTGATCTCTCTAGCTCCGGAAACCTCTCTTTAACCAACACCATAAGCTGGCATGCCGATTTGTGGTTATAAAAATACATCCTCATTCTTCTCAGTGTGGAAAGTTACCTTGGACATCTTTCTTCCTTTGCTTTCAAATTATGTGAAGACATTTACTGATGTGACATGAAATCACTCAATGACTGTTACCTTAGTACTTTGGGAGTTTATTTTCTAATCTTTGAGGAAATCCACTTTCTAAAGCAGCTGATTATGTCATCTGAAAAGTGTTTAAATACCTAAATATATTTATCCATTTTGCTGGAGTACAGTTATATGCTATACTTTTATTGAAAGTAACACTGAATTACTTCATTTCTGTATTTAAATAAACTGAAATTTGAATTCATGACATCTCACTGCTGATAACTTTGTGCTATTTCAGTGACTTACACATTTAGCTTTTGGTGTATTTGGTAGTACCTATGAAGCAAGTCCAGTGTACTTTATAAGGCTTTGATTTATGGCATATGGAATCTTGAGAGGAGTTTATTCAAAGCAGTTACTTGCATTAATGCCACAATCATTACTGTAGTCTACAGTCTAATATTACATTTATATTTGCCTCTTAATAATATTTTATATGTAAATATGTACAGACACAAATGTTTTCTTACATCAAAACCTGGACTAGACAAGAAATCCATTAAGATTAAAAGCAGTATATGTTTTTCTTAACAATATCTTGATTTTTAAAGAATCTGTTCCAAGTCTTCTGTTATTCAAATCTTGTTAAATATCAGTAATTTATGGTAACCTTGAAAAGAAATAAAATTGGGATTTTAAATCATTTTTATGTGAATTTCAGTGGATCTTTGCTGAATGCCTTATACTATATTTTAATTATTTTATTCATTTTTTGATACTGGAAGAATAGACTCAAGAATAGTGCAAAAAAGAGGGGAACAATGATTTTTTTCCCTTTGATTTTCATTTTCATCATTTTCTCACTTTTTAAATATTAAAAATCTGCATTGGTATTTTACTCACCCTTCTTTATTTTAAACTCTAGTTTTCCCCAGTTGATATTTTTATGCTGGAGACTAAAGGAGTAATAAATACTTCACTACACAAAATGTTTTTTAGAATGTGTTCCTATTTAGAAGGTATGTAGTACAAAGATATTGAAGTACAGGTAGCTATAGATACTTTCTTAAACTATTGTTCATTCAAGAAATATTTATTTAGGCCTTAAGTGCCAGGTTCTAAGAAAGGTGCTGTGAAATTACAGTATGAGCAAGCAACAAAGACATACTGTATTCCAAATAGATACAGGCTATCTTAGCCATTCAGGCTTCTACAACAAAATACCATAGACTCGTGGCTTATAAACAACAGAAGTTTATTTGTCAGAGTTCTGAAGAACCAAAAGTCTAAGATCAAGGCACCAGCAGACTTTGTATCTAGTGAGGGCTGCTTCTTAGATCACTGTTTTTTCACTCTAACCTCACATTTACAAGGGGCAAGGGATCTCTCTGGGGTCTCTTTAATAAAGGCACTAATCCTTGATGTCAGTCAGAGCCCTTATGACCTAATCACCTCCTAAAGGCCCCACCTCCAAATGCTATCACATGGGGATTAGGATTCTAGCATATACATTTTGGAGGGACTTAAACATTCAGTCCATTGCACTGGGATTGGGCTTCCCTGGTGGCTCAGACAGAAGAGTCTGCCTGCAATGCTGAAGACCTGGGTTCAATCCCTAGATCAGGACGATCCCTTGGAGAAGGAAATGGAAATCCATTCTGGTACTCTTGCCTGGAAAATTCTTAGACAGGGGAGCCTGGCAGGCTATAGTCCATGCGGTTGCAAAGAGTCAGATACAACTGGGCAACTAACTTTATCAAATCAGATGAAGACACATAGAAGATGCCAGTGGAAGTGTCCACTCATTATGCAGCCTCCCTCTTCATGCTCATCCTGCTTTCCTGCCAGTTCAGCCTCTCTGATGAGGCAGCAGTGACCTCCTTAGTGTTCCAAAGCCTCAGTGCCTCCCACTGGCCTCCCTAACTACATCTGAGTACAGCCTGCCTTTCCGTCTCCCTCGGTAGAGGCATTCACTCCCTGCTCACTTCTCTCTGAGCATTGCCTGCACTTTTCTCCCACAGTGAGTTTGCTCAGGCTCATCACCCAAGCAGACATGCTCTCAGTTGCCCTCTGCCTTCTGGATTCTGTCCATCCCTCAAAACCTGCATTGCATGCTTTGATAACTGTGTTTACCTTCTTTCATCCCATCCACTCCTTTATGCACTTGTCTTATTTTTTATTGAACACATTCCCAACCTTCTGGAATGAAAGAATAAACAAGGATCAAACAAACTTGAACTCATGTTTATTTCCTACACAGCCTACAATTGCTTTCCATTCTGCTTGGAATCAAGAGTGCATAGGATGTAAATACTGGATATATTCACTTGATGTTCAAAGTTTATTGCCCAAGCACTTAATTTGTGTCTACTGTGTGCCAGACTCAGAGTTTGGTGATAAGATATAGATGTGATAGATAAGTTGACAAACAACATACGGTCTGTGAAGTGCTCCAGTAGAGGTGAGCGCAGGAAATTCATAGGTGTGGCACTAATTCAGGTGAGTCAATAAATACATGAAAGAATGGACGACTATGTGAATGAATAATTTATTTTAATTCTCCAGAGCTGTCATTTAGTAGTCTGCAGTCCTCCTGATGGGTAAATCATCTTGCTGATCTTCTGCTGCAATGACAATGCATATCCTAATTTCTTCCATCACAACATTTGTTAATAACCCTCAAGTGATACAGTATAGTCCTAATGAATTCTGTACACCTGCTTTCTTGGATACATCATCCTGGCTTTAATTACTACATGGACTGTGGTCTCCAACTGCAAAATTAAAAACATTAATTTGGGAATTTAAAAAGTAATATTTAAGTATAGGGTTAAATATTGCTTCATTATCAAAACAGCTAAAGTATATTTAATGCTTCTTTGATTTATATTTCATCCTTGTGCACAATTTTAACATAATCTTCTTTTCCTGGATTTCTACTTATGAGTGTCTGAAACATCCTTTTTTCAGAGTCCATTGCAAAAATAACATCAAGGTCTTGTATTTTGGGACTTTTTCTGTTTTACAGCCTTTTCACTGAATAATTTTCTTTTCCCTATTCTAACTCTTTTGTCTTTTAATCACAGAAATTAAGAAGTCTTCCTGAGCCTATGCTGTGGTTGGCATGATGAGCTAGTAGGTGATTTAAACTGAGTCCACATTCAGTGTAGTCATTTGATGCACTTCACACATAATCCAGTGACTCAGGATCATATACTGTCAGACAGCACCCAGTTTGGACACCAGATCTTTCTTGAGATCCTTTAGCAGAAATTTAGTGGGGACTCCTCAACAAAGTTGTCGTCTAACAGACAGGTAGATGTGGCCTGCAGTTGAATTTAGAAATGTTCTTTAGTTGGTCAGTTTTCTTTCTTTTTTTTTTTTTCTTATTTTCATCCTATGTTAGACCCCTGTGAGCTCAGACTAATAAAATGAAAGGCATTTTATTTAAAATATATATTTAAAACGTTTTAATATAACATTTTTTTGTCTGATTCAGTCATTCAACAAACATTTATTGAATACTTACCATGTGCCAGGCTTTTCTCTAGATGCTGGAGTGTGGAAACAAATAAATAAACATAATTAGTAAGTTGTGCTGTGCTTCAGTGTGTGGTGCTTCAGTGATGTCCGACTCTTTGCAACCCCATGAACTATCGCCAACCAAGCTCCTCTGTCTATGGGATTTTCCAAGCAAGAATACTGGAGTGGGTTGCCATGCCCTCCTCCAGACGATATTCCCCACCCAGGGATCAAACTCTTATGTCTCCTGCATTAGCAGGCAGATTCTCTACCACTAGCGCTACCTAGGAAGCCCCAGTTAGTAAGGCAGCAAGGGGCAAGCCCCGAGGCTTCTCATGCTTAAGGAACAGAAAAGAAGTCAGTATGGCTACAATAGAGAATCATCACCACAGAGTGGCAAAAAATGAGATCCGAGTGGATGTGACTGGTGACATCATACAGGGTCTGTCAGCCCTGGGAAAGAGTCTATATATTTTATTCTAATATGAAAATGCATTGGAAGGACCTAAGTCAAGGAGCTATGTGTAATCTAACATGTGCTTTAAAAGATGACTAGCTACAGATTGCATTAGTTTTCTTATGCCACACAGCAAATTACTACAAATTTAGTAGCTTAACCTGTATTATCTCATGATAGACATGGGTCAATTTATTGTTGTTTAGTTGCTAAGTCATGTCTGACTCTTTGCAACCCCATGGATTGCAGCATGCCAGGCTTCCTTGTCTTTCACTGTCTCCCAGAGTTTGCTCAAACTAATGCCCACTGAGTCTATGATGCCATCCAACCATCTCATCCTCTGTTGCCCCTTCTCCTCCTGCTCTCAATCTTTCCCAGCAACAGGGTCTTTTTCCAATGAGTCGGCTCTTCTCATTAGGTGGCCAAAGTATTGGAGCTTCAGCTTCAGCATCAGTCCTTCCAGTGAATGTTGAGGGTTGATTTCCTTTAAGATTGACTGATTTGATCTCCTTGTTGTCCAAGGAGCTCTCAAGAGTACTCTTCACCACCACAGTTTGAAAACATCAATTCTTCAGTATTTAGCCTTCTTTATGGTCCAACTCTCAACTCCATGACTACTGGATATGTCTAAGTCATTGTTTGTCAAAATTTAATGTGCTAAAAAAAAAAAAAAAAAAAACACTTTAAAGACAAAGTACAGCTCCAATAGTAATTTATAAAAATAAACTTTGTTTTAAAGAAGTTTCAGATTTACAAAAAAAAAAAAAAATTTAATGTGTATATGAATCTCCTGCAGATTGTGTTAAAATGTAGATTCTGACTTGGTGAGGCTGCAGTGGAGACCTGACTCTCCTAACAATCTCCTAGTTGATGGTGATGCTGCTTGTGGAACAGCAAGACTTCAGGTCAGGAATGAGGGTAGCTTGGACTAGGGCGTTCACAGTGGAGATGAGAAACGACCTAATTAAGGAAATATTTTGAAGGTAGATCCCAAAGGGCTTGCTGAGGAGGAAACAGAGGCACGAGGATGACTTCTGTGTTTATGAATGACGGTGAATGTAGGAGGTACTAATTTGTAGGGCAGAAATCAAGTGTTCAGTTATGGATGTGCTAAGTTAGAAACCACATAAAGATGAGCACAAAATATTATGGACAAAACAGGTTATAAATCACATTCATTGTTACTAGGGACTTAAAATTTTGTGTTTCTATGCATCACAACTATCAGACTCTTCCTAAGTGTGCTCATAATTTATTGTACTGTTTTTAAAAATTTAAGCAATAGGAAGAGCTTTATTGATTCGTACCGCAGTTTCTCTCTCTTGTTTCTCTTACAATGACATGAGTAAAACAAGCAGTGCTTTCTTGTCTCCATGCCAATGCTCTTTACAGTGAAATTAACATAGTATTATTACTCAATTCTTTAAAGTTGTTCCTAGAAGCCAAAATGTGCATCACTGTGCATATTTAAAGCATATTGTATTCAAGCACTCTCTAAGCTTAGAACTAAGATTTTAAAACAAAATAAGTTTTCAGCACCTATTATTGATTCTGGTGAATGCCTCACTAGGAGATGAATTGCCTAATTTTCCCAGGCTATGCAGGCAATTCCATGGTGTGATTAATTATTATTTCTTTCCTGGGTTAAATTATGCAAAATGAGCATTAGCACACTATGACAGCTTGCGTGAAAGTCATCCTCACTGATTCCCTTATCCCAAAAAGATGGTATAGACTAGAGTTGTATGGATAGCATGTTTTCTTATAATTTCTCTGAACATTAATCATTTAAAATCTTGGCCTTGCCCATACTCATGTTCAAAACAAAAAGCATTTGAAAGGAAGAAGCTGAAAATGGTACTACTACCTTCTCTTTCATGGAATGGCTGCAGAAATGCTAGAGTTTAGCCAGAGCAAAGGTTGAGACTTGGATCTGCAACATTTCCTGTATTTTAATAAATGAACATTAAATGAGACATACCTATTCTTAGCACTGTGTGGGTACTTAGCTCAGTTAATATCCAGTGAGGTAAGGTTATGAGAGATGGTTTATGGCTTCAGGTAGTGTTGAAATAAAGGCATTACAGGGCAATTTTGGTTGAGAGGACTGTTCATTCTTTGGAACAGATGAAAATTCACTTTACGGTAAACAAAATTCTGGAAGGCCTTGTTTTATTTTTTCTTCTTGTTAAGCAATAAAATCTGTTAAGTTTTATGACCAGAAAAAAAAAAAAAGAAAAGAGAAGGGGAAAAGAAAGAGATATTTCAAAGATAGCCCAGATGATTATGTTTATATAAATAGGACCCTGAGCAGATGGAAATTTGTGTTTCCCTGGTGGCTCAGATGGTAAAGAATCTGCCTGCAATGCAGGAGACTGGGGTTTGATCCCTGGGTCAGAAAGATCCCCTGGAGAAGGGAATGACTATCTACTCCAGTGTTCTTGCCTGGAGAATTTCATGGACAGAGGAGCCTGGCTGGCTACAGAGTGGGATTGCATGGGATTGCAGAGTCAGACACGACTGAGTGACTAACACACAACACACACACGGGTGGAAATTAAACCAAATCAGTCAATGGCTGGGATGACATACAGTCTACAGCCTCCACCTTCACCCCGTGGAGAGTGCTAAGGAAGTCAGATCATAATCTAACTCTTATCAACTGGACATGTTTTAATCTGGAACCCTGGGTTAGGACTAACATCCGATAAGACAAATGGATTTTCTGTGGATTTGTAAGAGTGTGATGGCTAAAAAAGGGTCTTGTTGACCCCTTCTCTTGTTCTCCTGATGTACCATATTAAAACCCAGAATCTAAATCTAGGAATACAGTTGTTTCTCAATATCAGAGAGGGATTGTTCCAGGATTCCTTCGGATACCAAAATTTGTGGACGTGCAAATCCCTTGTATAAAATTGTGTAGTATTTTAGTATCTTGGTGAAAGTGAAAGTGGAGAGTGAAAAGGTTGGCTTAAAGCTCAACGTTCAGAAAACGAAGATCATGGCATCCGGTCCCATCACTACATGGGAAATAGATGGGGAAACAGTGGAAACAGTGTCAGACTTTATTTTTCTGGGCTCCAAAATCACTGCAGATGGTGACTACAGCCATGAAATTAAAAGACGCTTACTCCTTGGAAGGAAGGTTATGACCAACCTAGAGAGCATATTCAAAAGCTGAGACATTACTTTGCCAACAAAGGTTCGCCTAGTCAAGGCTATGGTCTTTCCTGTGGTCATGTATGGATGTGAGAGCTGGACTGTGAAGAAGGCTGAGTGCCGAAGAATTGATGCTTTTGAACTGTGGTGTTGGAGAAGACTCTTGAGAGTCCCTTGGACTGCAAGGAGATCCAACCGGTCCATTCTGAAGGAGGTCAACCCTGGGATTCCTTTGGAAGGAATGATGCTAAAGCTGAAACTCCAGTATTTTGGCCACCTCATGCTAAGAGTTGACTCATTGGAGAAGACTCTGATGCTGGGAGGGATTGGGGGCAGGAGGAGAAGGGGATGGCGGAGGATGAGATGGCTGGATGGCATCACTGACTCGATGGATGTGAGTCTGAGTGACGTCCGGGAGTTGGTGATGGACAGGGAGGCCTGGTGTGCTGTGATTCATGGGGTCACGAAGAGTCGGACACGACTGAGCGACTGATCTGATCTGATTTTAATATCGCCTATATACATGCTTCCATAGTCTTCAAATCATCTCTAGATTATTTATAATAGCTAATACAATGTGACTCAATTGTACAAAGTACAAGGATCAAGACCTTCCTCAAGAAAAAGGCAAAAAAGCAAAATGGCTGTCTGAGGAGGCCTTACAAATAGTTGTGAAAAGAAAAGAAGCAAAAAAACAAAGGAGAAACAGATGGATATACCCATTTTAATGCAGAGTTCCAAAGAATAGCAAGGAGAAGTAAGAAAGCCTTCCTCAATGATCAGTGCAAAGAAATAGAGGAAAACAAAAGAATGGGAAAGACTAGAGATCTCTTCAAGAAAATTAGAGAACCAAGGGAACACTTTCTGCAAAGATGGGCTCAATAAAGGATAGAAATGATATGGACCTAACAGAAGCAGAAGATATTAAGAAGAGGTGGCAAGAATACACAGAAGAACTGTACAAAAAAGATCTTTACAACCCAGATAATCACTATGGTGTGATCACTCACCTAGAGCCAAACTTCCTAGAATGTGGAGTCAAATGGGCCTTAGGAAGCATCACTAAGAACAACGCTAGTGGAGGTGATAGAATTCCAGTTGAGCTATTCCAAATCCTAAAAGATGATGCTGTGAAAGTGCTGCACTCAGTATGTCAGCAAATTTGGAAAACTCAGCAGTGGCCACAGGACTGGAAAAGGTCAGTTTTCATTCCAGTCCAAAAGAAAGGCAATGCCAAATAATGTCCAAACTACTCCACAATTGCACTCATCTCACATGCTAGTAAAGTAATGCTCAAAATTCTCCAAGCGAGGCTTTAGCAATACTTGAACTGTGAACTTTCAGATATTGAAGCTGGCTTTAGAAAAGGTAGAGGAACCAGAGATCAAATTGCCAGCATCCACTGGATCACTGAAAAAGCAAGAGAGTTCCCCCAAAAAACATCTATTTCTGCTTTGTTGACTATGCCAAAGCCTTTGACTGTGTAGATCACAACAAACTGTGGAAAATTCTGAAAGAGGTGGGAATACCAGACCACCTGACCTGCCTCTTGAGAAATCTGTATGCAGGTCAGGAAGCAACAGTTAGAACTGGACATGGGACAACAGACTGGTTCCAAATAGGAAAAGGAGTACATCAAGGCTGTATATTGTCACCCTGCTTAATTAACTTCTATGCAGAGTACATCATGAGAAACGCTGGGCTGGATGAAGCACAACCTGGAATGAAGATTGCCAGGAAAAATATCAATAGCCTCAAATATGCAGATGACACCACCCTTATGGCAGAAAGTGAAGAAGAACTAAAGAGCAGTTGATGAAAGTGAAAGAGGAGAGTGAAAAAGTTGGCTTAAAGTTCAACATTCAGAAAACTATAAAATCATGGCCTCTGGTCTCATCACTTCATGGCACATAGATGGGGAAACAATGGAAACAGTGGCAGACTTTATTTTGGGGGGCTCCAAAATCACTGCAGATGGTGATTGCAGCCATGAAATTAAAAGACGCTTGCTCCTTGGAAGGAAAGTTATGACCAACCCAGATAGCATATTAAAAAGCAGAGACATTACTTTGTCAACAAAGGTCCACCTAGTCAAGGCTATGGTTTTTCCAGTAGTCATGTATGGATATGAGAGTTAGAGTATAAAGAAAGCTGAGCACTGAAGAATTGATGCTTTTAAACTGTGATGTTGGAGAAGACTCTTGAGAGTCCCTTGGACTGCGAAGAGATCCAACCTGTCCATCCTAAAGGAGATTAGTCCTGAGTGTTCATTGGAAGGACTGATGTTGAAGATGAAGCTCCAGTACTTTGGCTAGGTGATGTGAAAAAAGACTCATTTGAAAAGACCCTGATGCTGGGAAAGATTGAAGGCAAGAGTAGAAGGGGATGACAGAGGATGAGATGGCTGGATGGAATCACTGACTCAATGGACATGAATTTGAGTAAACTCTAGGAGTTGGTGATGGACAAGGAGGCCTGGCATTCTGCAGTCCATGGGGTCTCAAAGAGTCAGGCACAACTGAGGGACTGAATTGAACTAAATACAATATAAATGCTGTGTAAACAGTTGCATATACAATGTAAATGCTATGTAAATAGTTGTCAGCACTTGGCAAATTAAAGTTTCCTTGGAACATTCTGGAGTTTTTTCCCAAATATTTTTGCTCTGAGGTTGGTTGAATTTGTAGTTGTGAAACCCGTGAATACAGAGGACCAATTGTAATTGTTCTTAAGAATTGGTTTAAAGATGTATCAATTTTTCCCAATGTTGTGTATATTTTTATGTAACATTAACTACTTTATAAACATAAAATTTAGGTTTTGCATAATTATTTAAAAACCAAACTTATTGCCATTTTTTCCTCTAGGAGCATTGAATCAAAAAAATTGGGGAAAGAAATATCCAACATGTAATAGCCCCAAACAGTCTCCTATCAATATTGATGAAGATCTTACACAAGTAAATGTGAATCTTAAGAAACTTAAATTTCAGGATTGGGATAAAACGTCTTTGGAAAACACATTCATTCATAACACTGGGAAAACAGGTAAAATACTTGCATTTTATTTCTGACTTTAATATGTTTATCAAACTTAGAGTGTGTTTAGATTATTTTCATTAAATTTTTCTTTGAATGGTGTATGTAGTATGAACTCGATAGAAACTATGGGTACAAGAAATCAAATAGAAAATTGGAAGTTTAGACCTTTAAAAATGTGTACAAAAAATTAAATAACCAAAGTCATAATGTTCTCCAGTAATATAGCAATAAAGATGCCTCCACAGGAAAAGCTGATAAAGATAACATAATATATAGCTAATTAACTTAATAACTCTATCACTGGTTAATCACTTAGTCAATCAGGATTTCTTTCTCTTGTGCATTTTATTTGATTTTTTCTACTCAGTTGTATGTTATGTTGAATATTTGGATGTGAAAAAAGCAATCTACTGTAATTGAATTTTAAGAAAGTATTAGTCCTTCTACATAGAAAGTTTTAAATTATATACTAAGGAAGCACTATCTAATAAAGCTTTTATTCTTAGTATGCAAATTATAATGTCATAAAAATTCCAATAAGCAACAAATAGAAGTTTACAAAAGTTAGCATTTTTTTCTGATGTTATGTTTTAAATGAAATTGTATGTATATCAACAAGTTATGTAAAAGCAAATATACTCATGGGAAAAAGATTAGAAAAAATATTCACTATAGTAGTAGCCATGTTGGGGTGATTTTATTGTAAATGATATTTTTCTCTATTTTCCATATTTTGCTAATATAATTGTGTGAATATGGTAATTTAAATTCTGTGAAGGTAGGAATTTTTCTGGATCAGTGCTTGACAAATAATAAGCACTCAATAAGTATTTGTTGAATGAATAATTTTATATGTTATAAGAAGCCTGGCATGCTGCGGTTCATGGGGTCGCAAAGAGTCGGACACGACTGAGCAACTGAACTGAACTGATAATGTATTATTAATTAAATATATAATAGTATATTGTCGTAAATGTTAGACATTTTAATTACTAGTTTTAGTGGGTGTTACAAAGAAGTAAAGCATGTAATCTCTGCTTCATTTTTCTTAGTGGAGTGTGGTCAAGCACTTGATCTCTAGAGCTACCCTTTCTGAGTTCAATTCTGGCCATTTAAAGCACAGTGTGGAACCTTGAGCAAGTTCCTTAACCTTGCTATGAGCAAGTTCCTTATCTTGTAAAATAGGGATTGTAATGGTATCATCTTCCATTGTGTAGGCTCAAATATTTAATACATGTAAAGTAATGTAATGCCTGTCATGTCGTAAGTGATAAATGAATGTTGACCGTTATTGTTGTTGTTTGTTGCTATTGTTATTATTCATGAAAATGTATATCTCTAACTAGCTGTGTCTGCTGAAAAAAAAATCATGCAGCCTAGAAATTAATTATGTTTTACTCAGAACTCTTTACATTGCACAGTATGTTGGATTCAGTTCCAAATGCCAAAAGTGATTTCTGCCTAATGAAACAAAGACTATTTAAATCTGACTGAGAGACATTGAAATCATGCATTAAACTCTCAAGAGAATCATTAATCCCCAGATGACTCCTAAAATACAGATAGTAGATGGTATCTGCTAGGGATCTCTAGAGTTTAAGATTCTGAGACTTGCCAGCAAGGGTTCGAACATGAGATGGCTAAAACCCCTTCAAAAGGAAAAGGTCTCCCGCCTTCCTTGCCACAGTCTGGGACAGAAATTCTGAAGCTTGATGAAGCCTGGGGTGATGCTTGGAAACATAAGTAGATGGGACAAAAGCAGCAGCAGCTTGATAAGGAGTAGAAACAGGAACATGAGAAGGTTGGAGAAAAGACCTTTGCTTTCCAGTCTCCTGTTCCTTCTCGCTTTAACTGTCCCGGCAGTGGCACCCCACTCCAGTACTCTTGCCTGGAAAATCCCATGGATGGAGGAGCCTGGTAGGCTGCAGTCCATGGGGTCACTAAGAGTCAGACATGACTGAGCAACTTCACTTTCTCTTTTCACTTTTCATGCATTGGAGAAGGAAATGGCAACCCACTCCAGTGTTCTTGCCTGGAGAATCCCAGGGACGGTGGAGCCTGGTGGGCTGCCGTCTATGGGGTCACACAGAGTCGGACACGACTGAAGTGACTTAGCATAGCATAGCATAGCACCACCATGTGAGGCATTAGGGGAGCAGGGTTTTGGACACCAAACAAACGGAACGTAGGCTACCAAACAGACAGGGTAGGTGAACTACCTGTCTCTTGCTTTAAGTGTTGTATGGCAGTTAAGGTCTTGGATTTATTTTACACTTGTGGCAATAGGATACATTAAGTATATTATGCAGTTACTAAGTTCAGCTTTCAAAATTGTAGCTTATGTTCTTAATGTACCTTAATAGAAGAAAATTTCAACTTGTAATTTTGATTTTCAAAAAGTTAGATGTCAATTTATTGTTTTTTTTTTTCTTCAAGTGGAAATTAATCTCACTAATGACTACCGTCTCAGTGGAGGGGTTTCAGAAACAGTGTTCAAAGCAAGCAAGATAGCTTTTCACTGGGGAAAATGCAATATGTCATCTGATGGATCAGAACATAGTTTAGAAGGGCAAAAATTTCCACTAGAGGTAAGTCAGTAGTCCCACTAGTTACTATTTCATTTTCTAAGTCACTGGGATTTCATTTAACATATAATTTGATTCCTTTGTAATTTATACAGTTATATTTTGTTTACTTGGTTAATATCTGCATTTCTCTCTGGACTGAGCTGTATAAGATCTATAGTTGATTTTCCACTTTCTGGTAATGCTGAGTGTCACATTATATTATAGATGATTAGTAAATATTGATGAGTGAATGAATGAATGAAATTTTTCCCATAGCCCATTAGGGAAAAAAGAGGTAGACTTCATCAACGTACTAAAAAATCAAGAAACTTCAAATTAAAGTGATAAAATGTTTCAAATTTAAAATCAGCAAATAAATATAATGCATAGTAATATACAGTGAAAAGTGTGAACACTTTCACACATGTCTGGAGAAAGTATAAATTGGTAAGACGTTCTGGGAAGCATTTCACTTGTTCTTATCAATAACTTTAGATGTTTTATTCTCAATACATAACATTTCAATTTATAGCAATTTAGTCTAAAGAATAATTAAGGACATACTCAAAAATTTGGAAGCAAAGACTTATTTACAATAATAAAAGTTGAAACAAAAAGAAATGATTACATTACAATGGATTATTATAGATCTTGTGAAAATCCTGTTTTAGAATGATTTATTTAACAGAAAAGGTTCATCATAAGATATGAATGCTTTTAAAAAGCAGAAGGTAAAATAGTATACACAGTGTTTTTATTCTAAATTTTGTAAAGTGTGAAACTAATTAATGGCCGAGAGAGAGTACAGAGTCTAAGTCAAACCGACGAGGCTTGAATATTGGCTTCACATTTAGTTAGTAGTTATATGACATGACATTGTATGAATTATTTAATTTCCCTAAGCTTCTGTTTCTCGTCTGTGAAATTGACTTAATAGTAGTAACACTTCGCTATAGAGTTATTAGGAGGATTAAATGAAAGGTTGAATTATTACTATTGTAAAAATAATGGAAGGAAACCAAGAAGCATTAATTGTAATTTTCTCTGGGTGATGGCATTATTACCTTTTCTCCTTTAAAATTCTCATATTTTCTAGATTGCTCGTGTTAAAGTTGTATTTTTACTTTTATAATTCAAAGCATTTATTGATAATAAAAATAAAATGAGTTAGTTATTTAATAAAGGATTAAAAAATAATGTGGATAAGCACATTCAAATGTGTGGCTTATAATTTCTTAAATATCCTTAAAAAAAGCATATTTATAAAATCTTGTTTGTCAGAAATACAAAAATCAACTCATTAAACAGGTAACATTCTCAATTCTAAGAGTTTAGCTCTCTCACAGTACTCCTTAGAACAAAGGTGAAAATCAAGAAAACCCTAAAAATAACACAAGCCATGATTCAGTAAAATTGTACAGAATCTGTGTACTAAACCGCATATATTTTTCTTATTTAGAAGCCCCTCAAATCATCTCTCAGACATGTCATTTGTTTGTTGTTTCTTTTCATTCAATTTGTAAACATTAATGGGTTTTATTTTATTTATTTACTTTTTTTTTTTGCCAAACCATGTGCTTTGCAGAATCTCGTTTCTTCAATTGGGGATGGAACTAAAGCCCACAGCAGTGAAAGCCCTGAATCCTAATTACTGGGCCATCAGGGAAAACACTCACCATATAATTGTGCAAGCAGGAGCAACTATACTCCAAGGGAAAAAAATAATAATAATAAATTGTCTCTCCAGATTTTGGTTTCTTGAGTTGTGCTAAATTAAGTGATGGAAGTTTATTGAATAGCTGAGTCATTCTCAAATAAAATAATTTACCAAAACATTAAAAAAAAAATTGTGCAAGTGAAGAAACTAGAGGGTATCATCTCCTCAGTTCTGCCCTTAAATGATGTGTGAGGTCAGAAAAAGGTTCCAGCCATCTTAGTCTCTTACTGGATGTGTAAGTCTCTGAAGCTAGTTTCTCTCCAGTCTTAATCCCTTCCACTGGCCACCCCTACCCCTTAGCCCTGCCCCCCATCAAGGACTTTCTATTGCCCTCCCGCCCAAACTGCTGGACCACCTCACAGTCCTTCTTGCTGTGACCCCTGCCCACTTCTCCAGTCTCATATCTCTCTTCTCTTCTCACATGTGCTCAGCTGAAATCCTAACACACTTTCCGTTTCCCACACTTCTCATATTTTCTTGCCTGTAGGCTTTTCCTAGCCGGACCCTCTGACTTGAACAGACTTCTCTTCTGCCTTCTCGTTTGCCAGCTTTAAAATCGTTCATGCTTCAGGGTGACTGAAAGGTTTTGGTGACTCTCCAAGACAGGAGACACTGCTTTCACCCATTATTTCTCTGATCACTGCACATTAATCATCTCTGAGGGTTCTGTTCTTACCTTAGTTACATGTCTAAACGACCTGAGTTATCTAATTTCCAAGCCCGTGACATGAGGAACAGCAACCTATCAGAGAGTGAAGGCTATCATAGATGTATGGACTGAAGTAGAAATTAACAAGGTGGCTCAGATAGGAAAGACTCTGCCTGCAGTGTGGGAGACCTGGGTTCAATCCCTGGGTCAGGAAGATCCCTAGAGAAGGAAATGGCTAACCACTCCAGTATTCTTGCCTGGGGTATTTCACAGACAGAGGAGCCTGGTGAACCCATGGGAGCCCATGGGATCACAGGATCAGACACAACTGAGTGACTAACACACACACATAACCTCACAGCAGGAGGAGAGACTTGAAATACGGAATTTAGGACTCCTCTGGTACTTTTTAGGTAGAAGCAGAGATTCCATGAGGGTTTCACTCTTAGTAGAGCTCAAGACAGTAATATCCAAAATTGGTACCTCAGACCATCAAGTAAGTCACATCCATTCAAGGAAGGTTGAAACCATATTTGAAAGAATTCCATCAAAATAGTTAAAATAGCATCTGATTATTTATTTTATTTGGAAATTCCCTGATAGTCCAGGGAGCAGGACTATGTACTTTCACTGCCAAGGATGAAGCTTCAGTCCCTGGTCGGAGAACTAAGATCCTGCAAACCACTCAAAGTACAGCCCAAAAAATTAAAGTAAAATAAATTATTACATTTGAAAATTGCTCAATCTCAAAGTGGTAATTTCAGGTCTAGATCTGTCTAACTTCATATTTTGTTCTTTGTTGAAGGGTAATTGATAGTAAGTGTAGCTTTGTATACATGTAATTAATAAAATATTTT
The DNA here is from genome assembly GCA_935064755.1 of Tragelaphus eurycerus. Classification (NCBI taxonomy): domain Eukaryota; kingdom Metazoa; phylum Chordata; class Mammalia; order Artiodactyla; family Bovidae; genus Tragelaphus; species Tragelaphus eurycerus. Next base: position 8,584,107 of record CAKXYN010000002.1, on the reverse strand, counting down.
GAAATTTTGCAAAATATAGAATTATATCATTTATAAAATGTCTCAAATTGAATTTATTGAACTGATAAATTATTTAATTGTTTTATCGTCTTTTTGCTGAAGTTTTTGTGAAGTTTTTGTATGTAATGAAGCCATCAATATTATGTTTATAGATGCAGATCTACTGCTTTGATGCAGACCGATTTTCAAGTTTGGAAGAAGCAATTAAAGGAAAAGGGAAGTTAAGAGCTTTATCCATTTTATTTGAGGTAATCATATGTGTATATATATATATTCACATAGGGATTTAGCACTAACTTTTCAATCATGGGGAATATCAAAGCACATTTTTTTAACAAATAGAAGGGCTCACAAATGGAATGATAACTGGTCATCGTTTCAAAGAGAACAACTTCTTGCCTGGTATGTTTAAAAGGGGACTCTTACTCACAGACTTAGAGAACGAACTTATGATTGCCAGTGGAGGGGTTGAGGGGAAGGGATAGTTAGGGATTTTGGAATGAACATATACATTCTGCTGTGTTTAAAATGGATAACCAACAAGGACCTGCCATGTTGAACGTGGAACTCTGCTGTATATTATGTGGCAGCCTGGATGGGAGGGGAGTTTGGGGGAGAATGGATACCTGTATGTGTATGGCTGAGTCCCTTCACTGTTCACCTGAAACTGTCGCAACATTGTGCTGTACATCAATACAAAATAAAAAGGGGTTTGTAGAAGGGCTCTTGTATTCTTTAGTTAGGAATGTCACTTCCAATCTCTATACTTGTACACTATGAGATTTGCCCATTTGCAAAGCATCAATGTGATACAGCAACAACTGTGAATAGTAACATTTTAAAATATTCTTTTCTTAATTGAAAACTGAAGTAATCAGGTGTTTGTTTTGTTCATTCTTACTTTGCTGTGGGAAAAAAGTATGCCTTTAGAGGACATTACTTTGGAATACTTAAAATAGAATTCACTAATTGATACGTGAATACCTAGTCAAATATTTTATACCATTTTTAGAATGTCATTCTTTCACAGGTTGGAATAGAAGAAAATTTGGACTACAAAGCAATTATAGATGGAGTGGAGAGGGTTAGTCGTTTTGGTAAGCTATCTGGAGAAATCTCTTTCTTCCAGATTTACTTTGATTCATATGAATTTGCAATGTTATTAAAATTGCTTGTACCAGGGAATAAGGGAAGATATTTATAAAGAGGAGAAATCTCTCACATCTGACCCTTGACAATTTATACATTTCTCACTGAAGAACAATTTGATCAGAAATTTTTGTCACAGAAAATCATAAAATGTTAATGTAAGTAGGAAGTTGAAGTTTTCTAATTTTATTATTGAAAATAATTTAATCACATTATGCATTTAAATGTATTTTTTTACTCTATCTCTGCATGGTTCATCTATACAAGACTCTAATGTGTGATCTGAAACCAGTTAATTTTAATAAAAATTATATTCTAAAGTGAAAAGGAATTGTTACTCAAGTTCAAATTATTCCATGGTGGTCTCCTTGGTAAGTCCTTTGCTTTACCAATATCAGATTTTTTGGAAGGTGAATGCTTACCCAGAACAAGACACACTGGTGCTTTTATATTGTTCTGTTTCCTATCTCATAGATCTTGTAATTTGTCACAGCACATGCTTTTGACAATGTTGGCAGGAAACAGAAAACACATTATTTTATTTTTATTAAGTACCCACAAACAGGGTATTAATGTTGTCCTGAGTTATCAATAAAAAGAAGATTATTCCTCCCGGGAAAGCTGCAAAATTTGAAATCAGAAACACAACTCACAACTGATCGTTTTCTTGAAAGCAGAAGTCTGGCCTAGGATTAATTCATCTTTGTCAATTTTATGTGAGAACCTGAATGGACCAATCTTTTCAGAAGTTGGGGATATGTGAGCTCCTACAGTGCAGCTTTCATTTTTTTTTTTTTTTGAAGGTATAGTCAAACACAGCATCAAGCTGTTAGTTATCCCCTTGCATCTACCCAGATTGTAAAATTTAACACTGAATACCATAAGCCACACTTAATTTTTCCCTCATTTAGTCAGAAAGTGGAGTCTATGCAGACTGCAAGAAGGCAAATAGTTTGAAATCCTACACTTAACATAATGTAAAATGTGAACATGAATGTTCCCAGGCCTTGCACCAGGCAGTGGGGACCACAGAAGTGATGAACACTAGTTGTTAGTCCTGATTTGTGTAACTGTGACACTTGGACCACTTACTTGAGGCCTCTTCAGTGTTCTGGGGGACTATAGGAGAGTATAGTACGAACTTAGGAAATCAGTTTGCTCATGTTCTTGGACTAAACTTTCCTTTCTAATATCTACTGTCTGTAAGCCATTAAAGGGGATACTTCATCAGAACCTGTTGCATAATACCCTCTCTGGGAATATGGGTTTCCTGATAGCATCCTGCCTCTGTCCCCGCTCTTAATTCAGAAGCAGAACAAATGGTCCCCTGGGCTGGCTGGGAACACATACTTGTCTGCCCTCTGTTCCCCTCTCTGTCTTCTGTCTCTCTGCCAGTGCACCAACTTTTTCCCTCCTTTTTTTTTTTTTTTTTTAACCAAAAAATAAAGTCCTCCACGCCTATCAACTCATCTACTTAATATTTCCATATACTTAGCAAGGACACCTAAGCCCATACAACTGGTAAGTGGTAAAGCCAGGATTTAGAACCTGTCTGTCCAAAAAGATTGTTCCAATGTATTGTAGAGATTTATATTAGTTGTATATTTCCAAACACATATAAAACACCTGTCAGTTTGATTGAAATACTTGTGAGATGTGATCCATCCAAACTAAGTAAATTAAGTCCTCCCAGAGTTAAATGTTTCCATTTTGAGAGTTCTTGGATTAAATTTAATCCTATTTCCGAGTCTAGAAAGTTCCCCAGTGCCCAATAAGCAGAAGGCTTCCCAATACTGGCTGCCAGCCATCGCTGCTGGGAATTTGAAGGCAATGCTGGTCTTTAGACAGTGACTCAGAAACTGCAGCTAAACTCCCAAATCCTGCCACATATTCTTCATATAATGTGAGTTCCACAAAAACCAACATTTCCCAAACATCCTTCTGATTATAAAATCTGTCTTACCACAGAGTGAGCTGGTGACTCAGTTCCTGTACTTTTCTCTAAGAGACAAGCCCATCTTTTCCCTTCCCTCTTTCTTGTTTTCTTTTCTTTCCCTTTCTTCTGTCACACCTGCTCTATGTTAGGCATTGCTCTCACATGCAGTGGTGAGAAATAGGGTATATAGCAATACAAAGATAACAATAGAAAGATAATGCATTAATCTTCCCCAAACAGAGCCCACGCACACGCACACAAAAGTTGTTAATTGAAATCTTTCAAGTTGCAAGGAAGAGATAACATCCTCAGTGATTCTCAAATGGGAATTCTCATCAGATGACTTGTGTACAAAAGTCATCTATCTGATTAGTCAAGTGATTAGGAAAGCATTCCTAATCACAAACACAGCCCTGGAATTTGTATATTGACAAATCCTCACCACCACCATCCTAAGTCTAATTATCCTAGGCGATGAATTGGTTTTAAGTATTAAATGGCTCTTTCCTTGCCCTGGACCTAGAAATGGTCTTTGTCTTTATCTCCCTCTCACCATCCTCATCTCTCCCCCTCCTGCCATCAGCCTCCCACGGAAGGAAGATCTGATTGGTTTATCACTGATTAAGAAAGAAGAGGATGACGGAGTGAATGACTGATCACAAATAGAGCAACACTGACTCATGTGCGATTCTTGTTTAGCAATAGTCAGGTTATTCAGATGAAGTGCATGTTTTTGCAGGCCACGAGAAACCACCTTAGTCCAGTTTTCTCGTAAGGTGATGGTACAATTAAAAAATACTACTGTGATTGCAAAGTCTTGTAATATTGGAAAGAAACTTAGGACATGCAGGTGCATAATAAAAAAATAAGGTAGAAAGTACTCAACATATTCATAACAGAGACTAGATGAGTGGTGTGAGCTTCAGAGGCAGGAAGAATGGATTCGGTATAGAAATGGGGGAAGGAGGAATCACCTTTTTTTCTGATTCTTTTGCTTCTTCCTAACTTTTTCCCCTTTTATTTCTTTCCCAATTTCACGAAAATTATCTACTTCACCATCCCTATTCAAATCTGATTTTCCTTTTCTGGCCTCTAGGTCTCCTGTTGTCAGTTTCATTTCCCACCTAAATTAGCAGGGAGTCAATTTCTGGCTCCTTGCTTAATGAGTGTTCTCCACCTCCACATTTCCACATTTGTAAAAGAAGTTTTTCCCTCATCAAAGGAAGAAATGTAGTCCACTGATGATTAAAAAGGAGGCTATTTAATCACAAATTTTCCAGATATCAAAAACATGAATTTGAAAATGTTTAAATATTCACATTTGAAATCGTTTCCTTAGTTTCTGAGAACTTGAATCTGAGTCTAAATTCTAAATAATCTTGTCTTGACATTGCAGGAGAGGAAGACATACTTTTAGAAGTTACTAATTAATCCTTTAAACCTAATGTAACCTGAATTTTCTAGTGGATTAAAACTAGATTTAGGTTGTACCTACACAGCACTATCAATTCAATCAACAGGTTTTTACTTCTAAGATTTAGTCTTAACTTCAGATTGAAAGAAGTTATCTATAATTTTATTAGCACTATCCTTCTTCCTGAGAAAAATTTCTGTATTACGGAAAATTAATATTCAATAATTTAACTTTTGTGTGTGCTAGTGTGCTCAGTCGTGTCCAGCTCTTTGCAATCTCATGAACTGTAGCCCACCAGACTTCTCTGTCCCTGGAATTTTCCAGGCAACAATACTAGAGAGGATTGTCGTTTTCCTACTCCAGAGACTCTTCCCGACCCAGGGATCAAACCCAGGCCTCTTGCATCTCCTTAACTGTAATATACTGTTAAGGTCATCTGATCCAATTATTTCATTTTAAAAGGAGGAATGTGGACTCAATAAGACTAAAATCTTGCAAAGCCTTCACTCTACTTGAGGTTTTCAACCCTGGCTGCATGTTTGAATCACCTGGGGATTCTTTTTTAAACATATAGGCATACCTAGCCTAAAAAAATGTAGATACCTAAGTCCTACTGCTGCAGATGGGGTCTGGGACACTGGTTTTTTTGTTTTTTTTTTTTTAATGCTCCACAGATAATTGATATGGTACTATTCTGCACTGTGGCACCTCACCTAGACTAGATGAAATTAGCTTCGGGGACTATTAATGACCGAAATGTACGAGACAGAAAAGACATGCGCTTGGCTGGGTAAGAGTTAAGAGGATGGGAAAATAAGTTAGATACTGGTAAGCATGCCTGCGTGTGTGCCCAGTCACTTCAGTCATGTCCGACTCTCTGCAACCCTATGGACTGTAGCCAGCCAGGCTCCTCTGTCCGTGGGATTCTCTAGGCAAAAATACTGGAATGGGTTGCCATGCCGTCGTCCAGGGGATCTTCCCCACCCAGGGATCAAATCTACATCTCCTACATCTCTTGCGTTGCAGGCAGATTCTTTACCCACTGAGCCACCTGGGAAGCATATTGCTACCCATATGAGTGAGAACTGGTACACAGAGAGCTAAATGGCCAAGGCAGTGCCTTTGGTAAGAGCCATTTCAAAGATGCAAGATCAAAAATGGGACTTTTCAAGGAGACAGCTATAATTGGGTTGTTTCAAGGTTCCCAGACTTAGGAAAGCTCTACCAATTTTTTGTAGGAATTCTCTATTCTCAATTCAACTTATAAATAAAAAAATCAATATTTTTATTATAAAATAATAATATTTTCATATATAACATTTGAAATACATTTCCTATTCTTTGTCTTTGCTTTTTACTCTCTAAATGGTGACTGTTGACAAATAGTATCAGGTAGATCATTTTTCCCTCTGTGAATAACACTTTATGTAAGTTATTTAATAAATCTCAACCTATCCTACTATTATGAAGATAATTTTCTGTGTTTTATTCTAAAATCTTTATTGTTCTGTCCACATTTAGATCTAGACTCTACTTAGAATTGATTTGTGAATATGGTGTGAAGGAGGGAATAAAGATTCATGGTTTGCATAAGTATATCTGATTGATACAGCATGGTTTATTGAAAAGGCCAACTACGTAATAATTTTTCCTGTTATAAGTCAAATAATCACATATGTGTGGATCTGGACCCTTTATTCCCTTCCATTGTTCTCTTAGTCCATCTTTGCCTTTTTTTCCTTTTTCTTACTTTATTGTAATTTAAAAATGACCTGGTCCTCCAGTTCAGTGTAAGAAATGGAGCTAGAAGATGTCCTTGAAAGGAGAAGGCAATGGCACCTGACTCCAGTACTTCTGCCTGGAAAATCCCATGGGTGGAGGAGCCTGGTAGGCTGCAGTCCATGGGGCCGCCAGAGTCGGACACAACTGAGCGACTTCACTTTCACTTTTCACTTTCATGCATTGGAGAAGGAAATGGCAACCCACTCCAGTGTTCTTGCCTGGAGAATCCCAGGGACAGGTGAGCCTGGTGGGCTGCCCTCTATGGGGTCGCACAGAGTCAGACACGACTGAAGCGACTTAGCAGCAGCAGCAGCAGCAGCAGCAGGGGAAAACCTTTCAGTAAGTCATCCTAAAATATGGTGTTCCTTATAAATAATTTTCATCAGAAAATGGTTTTGTTTTCCAGAAGTTGGTATTCAATCTTATTGAGTGATTTCCTGGTATCTATTCATATGGCCATAGGATTTCTGAATCTTTCATATGGAAAAATAATCTTTCCAGCATCTTGCCCATGTAAAGATAGAGCAACTAACACTATGTTGTGATATGTGCAAGAAAATTTAAAATATGTCAGTTTTATCTCCATTTTAGATATGTATCTAAAATGTTCTTAAAATCTCAGTTCTGATTAAATACATACCAAAATATATGTTTCAGTTGCATAGAGGCTTTGAACAGCTAAGCTCCAGTGTTAGATTTCAGCTGAGATGTATATGATTCCTTTGTAGGGAAACAGGCTGCGTTGGATCCATTCACACTGCTGAACCTTCTGCCAAACTCAACTGACAAGTATTACACTTACAATGGCTCCCTGACATCTCCTCCCTGCACAGACACCGTTGACTGGATTATTTTTAAAGATACAGTTAGCATTTCTGAAAGCCAGGTAATCTTGGAAATTCAAACAAACGGAGTAATTTGAAGCAATTTAAAAAGAAATATTTTCTACAGAATATCTGTTTTAAAGCATTTGCTGATATGCCTTTGAAGCAAGTATGTTAAATTATAAGTTAAATTATCTTCTTTCCAGTTGGCTGTTTTCTGTGAAGTTCTTACAATGCAACAGTCTGGTTATGTCATGTTGATGGACTACTTACAAAATAATTTTCGAGAACAACAATACAAGTTCTCCAGGCAGGTGTTTTCCTCATATACTGGAAAGGAAGAGATTCATGAAGCAGGTGGGTATTGAAATATAATTTTTCTGTAAGTCCTATTAAATTCAGTGTTGTAGGAGGCAATTGTGGCATCATGGACAATATACGAGACTTCGACTTTTGGAAATATTTTGATTATAGAATTGTAGCCTTACGTAAGCTGTTTAACTTCTCTGAATCTCAGTTCCCATATTTATAAAATGACAATTAAAAATATCTGTCCTGGGGACTTTCCTGGTGGTCCAGTGGTTAAGATTCTTCCCTGCAACATGCCAGGGAGCAGCTACACCCAGGCACAACTAGAGAGTCCATGCCAAGAGGAAAGACCCCACATGATGCGACAAAGATCCAGTGTACCATAGTAAGACCCAACACAGCCAAATAAACAATACAATTGTAAATTATGTGCACACACTATGAAAAAAATCTGTTCCTCCTTCCATGAATAACACCATTTTGCAAGTAAGAAACATTGAGATTCAGGAAGGAAAGTTTTTTCCTAAAACATATAGGAGTAGGTGGCAAAGCCACCCACACACCTCCAAATTCACTTTATAGCATTTGCCTGTGTTAACAGCTATAAGAGGGGAAAGAATCAGGGTGAGGTGTTCAGTGCTTGGGAAGATTGCTTCTTGTTGGGATGACTGGGGAATCTCCATGGGAGAAGCACATTTGACCTGAGTCTTGACGTGTGTTGGGGTTTTAAAGAAGTACTCATCTGTGTGTTGGCAGCTCCCAGAGAGGCTAGCGCCCAGTAAGGACAGAAACCCAAGGCACTGAATCATGAATGAATACAAAGTGAGTCCTTTCCCCAGTTTCCTTCTTTGAAAGAAAAGAAGTTTGTCCTTGTCAAGCCCAGGCGATGGAGAGGAGGCAGAGGGAAACCTGTGGAGTGCCCTCTGGATCTTTTGAAGCTGACACGGCAGTCAGAAGCCTTTCAAAGTGTCCAGAGGACACAGTCACCGCATCTACTGACTTGTTCTTTTCAGTTCACTGTGAGGGTGCGCTGGTTCATGGAAGAGTTGAAGTGGCCTCTGCTTTGGGGACTGAAAACCTTTCCAAGAACATGATCTTCTTTGATCCCAGCCCCATAATGAATTTTTGGCTGTGTGTAATATTAATTCAATCATCGTCTGCTTTTGAAGACTAGGCATTAAAGCAGCATGTTTCTGTTGTTTCAAAGTAATATTTGTGAGATTATTTATCCTTTAACAACAACATAAACAAAGTACAACAGTAATGAATTGCTGTGTTTACTGTGACATTGTTTCAAATTAATTGCTCCAAAGTGAGGAAATTTAATTATATTTCTACCAACAATACTAAATACTAAGACCTCCTGTGTGGTAAATAATCCCCAATTGATTAAAAAAAAATAAATAGATCTAACCATCTCTTTTTCTGAAATACAAATGACCAAATAACAAAATATATATAATGTTTGGCCATGTATTAGTCATACTGTATTAGCTGTACTAGTTATTAGTTATATTGTATTAAAACTCTTCAGTGGCTCCCATGGGCTTTCCAGGTGGCTCATTGGTAAAGAATCTGCCTGCCACAGTGCCGGAGAATCAAGAGGCATGGGTTTGATCCCTGGGTCAGGAAGATCCCCTGAAGGAGGAAATGCAACCCACTCCAGTATTCTTGCCTCAAAAATTTCATGGACAGAGTAGCCTGGAGAGCTGCAGTCCATGGGGTCACAAAGAGTCAGACACGACTGAGTGACTGAGCGAGCATAGCACACAAAAGCGGCTCCCACTGCGTTTAGAATAAAATCCAAATTGTTTGCCATTGCGTGGTAGGTCCTGTCTAGTACTTACTGGCCTCAGTGCTTACTCTTCCCCAGCCAACTCCCTTCCTTTATCCTGAACCCTGAGGTCCCTAACGAGGGCAGACCACACTCTCCCAGGTTGCACTAGACACGCTTTCTCCTTCCCATGGCGTGTTCTTCCTTGCAGTCTCCCTTTGTTGTCTTCTCCTCGTCCTCAAGACTCAAGTACGTAAACAGTTGCCTCCACCAAGGAGCCATGTCTGACCCTCCACCCAGCCCTACCAAGCCTAGCGCCGGCCCAAGAAAGGACTGTGCGTTTATGGAAGTGCTGAGCCCATAGGGTACCAGATAAACGATGCTCTTCTGGAGGTGCAGTGTGCCAGGAGCTCCTACACTCTGTGCATCCAGACTTCCTAGCAGGTGCCATGGTATGATACTGTCTGTTTACTTATCTGTCCCCACCACCACCCTCTGAAGGAAGTAACTAAGTCTTTAATCACTTTGCCTCCATTGCTGGGCAAAAGTAAAGCTCTCATTCATCAAATATTCACAAAATGAAGGAATTGATTTGTATATAATAAAAGTATGGCAGGATATAGCTTGATGGGTGCTTCTTGCATCATTTAATGTGTAAACCCATATGAACGGATTTAATGTAGAATATTGGTTTTTCTTTTTTTTGAATTTTAAAAAAATTTTTGGCCATGCCTCATAGCATGTGGGATCTTATTCCCTGACCAGGGATCAAACCCGCATCCCCTTCCTTGGAAAACTCAGTGTCTTAACCACTGGACCACCAGGGAAGTCCCCATTTTCACAGTTAAGTGATTATGGCTAAAAGTAATCATAACAAAAGCAGTAATGGCTAACATGTATCACATGAACCAGTGTGTTCAACCAGGCATTAGGCTCGTTTTTCTCATTTTATAATTTGGGAAGCTGATATTAACTGGTTCACCCAAGTTCACAGAACTGTAAAAGGTTGGAGTCAGTATTGGTACCCTGATCTTCCTGATTGTGAAGACTTCCAAAGCTCTCTCAACTATGCTTTATATTTATAAGGGAACATAATTTATCCTTGCATAATTTTATAATAAAAACTGATGACTTTAATAACATAAAACTTTTTTAAAAAACTTAGTATTGGCTTTTTTCAAAAACTAGAACAATGGTTGAATTCTTGCATTTTCCATCATGAGTATTTGCATTCAACAAGCACTTATTTTCCATGTGTGTATTCCTATGATTTTTTTTCCCTTAATGATACAGTATTGCCCTTTTACTTTCTTGAACTGAATTTGAAAATGAGAATTGAGGGTTTCATTTATGTTCAGGATTTAATCTTTATTAAATTTAATCTGAAAGTATGTTTTTATTACATGAACATTGTAAAAAAGGAAAAATAGATAAGCACACAGAAGAAAATAAAAATCCCCTATAATGTTATTACCAAGATAACTGCTATGAGGATTTTAGGGAATATCTTTCTAGCCTTTCTCTTAAGTTAAAAATATATTATTATGTCTCACAAAAATGAGGCTGTATCATACTTTTCTCTGTTTTTTGATTTTGCATTACTGACTGATATATCATTAATACCATTCTTAATTTTATGTATAGTATCGTCATAGCAATTTATTAAATTTGTCACCCAGCTTGGGACTTTCAGGTTATACTTATTTATTTTGCTATTTTAAATATCTAATGTCCTCATTTTGACCAAGAGAGAAGGAAAACATGTCATGAAAATTGTTAGAATCCTACTCTTGGTAAATGCATGGTAGAAAAATATATTTTGCAAAATACATTGCAAGTAATTGCAAAAGCCATGTGAGGTCTGCATATCCATGTAAACTTCTTGAGGGGAGAGATCAAGCCTTATTTGGGTTTTTTTTGCATTCATAGGAAAGCTTAATAAACATTTGTGACTGAATGAGTATTTTACCAGAACTCAGTCCTTTATTTTTGCATTTTTACATAGCACTGCTATTTATTAAAAGGCAGGCATGCATTTTTGGTATCATGGAATGGGCGCTGGCTCTTCTAAGAGTCACAGAATTTAGTAGAACCATTTGATCTTGAAGGAATTAGTAAAAATTGTCTTTTAGTTCATGAGAAATACATGTCAGTAACCACACAAATCCCTTCCCATCCCAGGGATCGATCCCAGGTCTCCCGCATTGTAAGCAGATGCTTTACCGCCTGGGCCACCAGGGAAGAGCCCAACCACACAAACAGGAGGTGATGTCCAGCTTTGTTCCCTGCCTCCCAGGAACCAATACCTGCCCGCTGCCCTCTCCTCCCACTAGCAAGACTCTGCCCCTAGAAGCCGGGGCCTCCTGAAGTACAGTGGAAAGGAGCTGGGTCTTTAAAACCCAGTCAACTTTTGGTTTCAAACCCCAGTGCGAGTACTTATTAGTTACATAAATAATGTCAAGTTATTTAATTTTTTAAAGATTCATTCTCTTCACTGATAAAAGGAGTTTAAAATGCCCACCTTGGGACTTCCCTGGCCGTCCTGTGATTAAGACTTCATGCTTCCACTGCAGAGGGCACAAGTGCAGTAGCTGGTCAAGGAGCTAAAATCCCGCAGGCCACAAGCCATGGCCAAAATACATATATATTTTTAATTTTTTAAAATGGCCACCTTGTACGGTTGTTGTGAGGTTTAAATAAGTTAAAGATTGCAAGGCAGTCCAGTCCCTTGAACATAATATACTCCAGATCTGTAGCTTCTATTAATACAGTGTGTGTGTGTGTTTGTGTATGTACTCTTGTATATGTGTGTGTGTGTGTGTGTGTGTTTGTGTATGTACTCTTATATGTGTGTGTGTGTGTGTGTGTGTGTGTGCAGCTGTATATTTGTATATAGAGACGGAGGGCAAGCTATCACAAGTATAGGGTGCTATCCAAGTTTTCAATGTTTAAGATTTTTATTTGTTAAGTAGAGTTATAAATGCACTTTAAATCTCATTTGCTAGCATTGTAATATACATAATGCAAACTTTAAAACTATAAAATATGAAATGATTTTCAAGGAAGGGTAGCATGAAAAGCGTGTCTTCATAGCTTAATGTTGTGTTTGAGCTATGAGAAATTTTCTGTAATTTCCTGAGAAAATGTCACGATGAATTATGCATCAGAAGACCCACCTTCTTGAGAAGGTCAGTAGTTGTAAACAGCATTCATTAAGGTCACATGTACATTAGCTTTGTGCTCTAACTATATAGAGAAAAGTACAGGAAGATTATTTACTTCTTGGAAGATTGTATGTTATGAATTGAATGGTTGACAAAGTTACTGTGTATTCCTAGAGAAGACTGACTGATTGAGGTACAGTTTGAAAGATTTTTTTTTTTTTTTTGGTTACTTATCTAAAGGGAATGTAATCATTGAAAACTACAAAGCAATAACAGATCATTTTTAGTTATTATTTTTAACATTTGTGGCAATCTTTACATGAGTTTTGTTAACATCTGCTTCCCCCTGAAGGGAGATCACAACCTTAATACTGATTGTCTTCTGAGTCTGTCACTTTTCAGGTTCTTATCACAGTAGTCATTAAATTACCTGTCTCGGTAATTTTTAAAATGAGGCTCATAAACCTCAAGCAAGAAGGTGGTAGATTTACTAGTGTGCATTCATGGAAGTACTTTGCCATGGACTTGTGTTCACCTGAACCAAACCTCAAGACAATGGGAAACACTGGATAAAAACCTAGAGACATTTTCTCTGCCACTCCCCTCAAATCATCACCCGATCTTTTCACCTCCCTCTTCATTTTTATTCGTGATCCACGGAGCTAAGACTGTACCTTCTCCCCCAGGGCATGTGTCCCTTTCCCAAGCTGGGCACGTAGAGCAGCAGAGGCAGAAGGGACCTTCTGTCTCCCCTGGACCATCTGCACTGGCTTTAATGATGAGCTAGTCACGAGACTTGTCATCGTGAGTTGTCATGCTCTCCTCCTTTGTGCTTTTCTTCACTTATTTCCTTTTCTTTTCCTTCCCTTTTTCCTGGTTTCCTCATGACACTCGGTGCCTTGCCTATTAATCTTATGGGACTTGCAAGGCGTGGACATTCCTGTGTAGGAGGTGTTCACTCTTCATATCCATTCATTTAAGTAATGAGAAGGTGGAGGACTTTGTGAGCTATGTTTGTGAAGCTTTTTCAGCTTCTAGTGGGTAAAAACCTATACTTTGGAAAAGCACAACCTAATTTGGCTAAATGACAGAATTTTTTTTACAGTTTATTTTGCATTCCTCTGTAAATGGAACCTAGGAATTGGAAACTAAAAGCACCCGTTACATTTAATGGCTTACTAAATTTAAGGGTGAGAGGCTATCCTAGAAATGAGTTTCCTGAAGGCAAAGATGGTACCTCCTTTATTTGTATATTCAAGAGTACCTAGAGCCAAGCAGATGAAAAATGAATGTTAAAAACAAATTTTTAATTAAGAACCCCTCATTCTTTATATGTGAGGATCCTTTGCACTTGTGCTGAGTGCTCAGTCATGTCCAACTCTTTGAGGCCGCCATGGACTGTAGCCCGCCAGACTCCTCTGTCCATTGAGTTTTCCAGGCAAGAATATTGGAGTGGGTTGTCATGCCCTCTTCCAGGAGATGGTCTGGACCCTGAGATTGAACCCACATCTCTTGTGTCCCCTGTATTGGCAGGCAGATTCTTTGCTACTAGTGCCATCTGGGTTTTACTTATACTAAAGTATTGCTTGTATTCTGCAACTTGACAAGGACCCCAGCTTTGTCACAGCCTGGCTCATAGCCTCGAGCTTGCAGGAACCAGATTCTCCTTGGTCAGTGTTCCTTAAAGAATCAGTGACTATGATCCAGGTCACATGTAGCTCATAGAAAGGAATCAGGGCATGTGATTCATTCCTAAAGAAGGAAATGGGACCTCAACATAGTTCTGGTAGGTAGGTTTATTTGCTCAGTTGTGTCTGACTCTTGCGACCCCATGGACTGTAGCCCACCAGGCTCCTCTGTCCATGGGATTCTCCAGGCAAGAATACTGGAGTAGGTTGCCATTTCCTTCTCCACAACATAGTACCGAGCTCGCTCTAATCAAGGAAATTATATTTTTGTTACTATCTTATTATGTAGCTTGTGATTGGTGTCAGTATATGTTGATCTGGAAAGCCCTTCTTGATTTTTCAATCCAGATAATATGCTTTATAAACTGTATGCCCTTCTAATAAGATAAACTAATTTTAATATGAAGAGCAAGGGAAGCTTGGAAAAATTAGTGAAAATTAATAACTTACTCGGTAGTCAGTTTTACGTCTGAAACATTACCCAGTTTTATGTCTGAACACCAAGTGGTGAATTAGCAAGATTGTTATTTAGGAGATAGGTAGGATGTCCTACCTTAGAAGAGTAACCCGTTGGCAAGGTCATAGATTATATATAGAAGTACTAGTCTTTCTCTTGAATACATTCTAAAGTATACATTTTTTCTATAAAATTCTGCATTTCAGCACCTAAAAGATAAGCTTCAGCTATAGCTTATAATGTGTTACTAAGCTATGATGATCAATAAACAAAAGGAGTGTTTAAAAATAAGCTTCTAATTACAATATACATTTGAACTATTAAATTACTAACAAGCTTTTACAGATATATAAAGAAGAAAGTAAATGAATTAAAATCTGGTGGCAAAGAAATGTGAATTTCTTTTTAGAGTCCTATTTTATATTAATGCTGATTCTTAGAATTTGAAGTACCTGCTGATATCTAATACTAAAGGGAGATAAACACAGACACCTGATCAAAATTCCTTGGACTGTTGAGGAAGCAGTCCTTTGTGTATTTTGAAGTCAGTAATTTTATATTTTTCTCCGATTTTTATGTTTTGTGTGCATGCATAAAACTTTCATGCATTTTAAGAGTTTCATCTCTGAGGAAAAGATAGTTCACTTTAAATCATTCACACTCTATGCAAAGTGGGGTTGACTTTTGAACAAAATCCCAAATGATATTGTCCAAAATCACTTTCAGCCTTTTAGAAACAGACATGAGGTTCATCAGAAGCAAGACTAAGGCAATTTGGTGTCTCCAATGATGTGAAGTGACCGCCTCACTTTTGAGATGATGTGATGGTCTTCTGCCATCTGGTGGACATTTGTAGAAGTGTCACTAGATAGAGTAATGATGATGCAGCCTAGACCCAAATAGGAATACACTTTCTTATTCTGAATTCATGTTTTTTGATAATGAAAGAATTGTTCTCTTATTTCCAAAGGAACACTGCACCCTATATCCTTGACCAACAAATAATATTACAATTTTAACAGTGAAAAGTTCTGTCTCTAACTCATATAAAGTTATTCCTATATTGATTTAAAGCATATATGTGTATATGTATTTACATTGCGCTGAATCACTCCTGTACCACTGCATAGCACACATATGCTAAAATGTCTATTATTGAATACTGTTTATAAAATGGTTCCATTTATAAGGTCAGTTGTTAGTTTTGGGTGCCCTCCTGTGTTCATGGGGAAAACTACAGCCCAGTAAAGACAAAAAGGCTTTTTGGTCACATTCTCATGGTGCTGCCTGCATGTTTCCATTGAGTCCTAGAAATAGTTTTGGTAGTGGTGATGATTGGTTGACTTCAGTGGACTGTATGGTCTCGTGTGGTGACTTTGTAACTTCAGGTATACCGTTAAAGCAAAGCCTGGATTCTCTGAGCATAGTGATTACTATTTTACCTTGGAGACCTTTCTCTCCCTCTCTTCCCCAAATCTCTCCAGCCTGGAAGATATTATATTTATTACTGTGCTTCATTAGCATGATATCATACATTTTTAATTTTTTTCTTCACAACTAGTTCAGATGGTCACATTATGAATGTATTTCAGAAAGTATCAGAGTGCTCTTTCTGATGGGACTGCATTTTGCCATGAGTTCCAGCACGGGCTTCAGTTCATTTTAAGAAGTTCCCAAACGAGTTTCAAAATATTTTTTCAGCTGAGACAGACATATCTTATAATTCTCTGAAATTAATTGCTTAATCTATTTATGAGGCCAAAGTAGGACTTTTGTCAGTAGGTCTGAAAAATATTGTAATAATAGTTTCAGTTGTTCTCCTATGGTTTTCTGTGATAGGGAATTTTTAATTATTTCAAAGATTTACAAATAAGACCATCTTTTAGTTTTGAAATTCTCCTCATATGAGCTAAGCATATTTGTCAAGTGCCAAATGAGAATAATAAAAACATCATAAACTTGAAGATATCCTTTGTTTATTTCTGAAAATGAATTTGTATTTCCCATACATTCAAGACAGTTTTCTATGCAATATAGAAATTTAAAAAAAAAAAAAACTGGTTATTATGCTTATAATCTACTCGTAGAATAAAGATTGGCTTTCCAAGTGGCGCTAGTGGTAAAAAACCTGCCTGCCAATGCAGGATTCATAAGAGATGTGCGTTCAGTCCCTGGCTCAGGAAGATCCCCTGGAGAAGGGCATGGCGACCCACTCCAGTATTCTTGCCTAGAGAATCCCATGGACAGAGGAGCCTAGCAAGCTACAGTCATAGGGTCACAAGGAGTTGGACACGACTTAGCATGCACACACAGAGGAGCAAAAACTTGTTCAGAAAAGAAAAATATAAGAGAACATATAATTAACGCAATAATTGTGGTAAAACAAGACAGACAATTGAAAATGACACATATCAATTCAGCAGAGGACAGAGTGTGCATAACAGAAAATACTGCACTTGGTAAAGACATTCTTTGAAGGTCATACTTGAACAGAGGTAGGAGGTGTTGATTGAAAAAAAAAAATGCACAAGCTAAAAGTTGAGAGTTATGGATTATTTGGTGGACATTCTGAGAACTTCAACCCTGGGAGACAGGACTCTCAGATCACATTGAGGGGCTGCTCCAGAGAAGCAAGTGGGGAATCAGGATAGGTAGGAGTTTTTGCATCAAAGCCCACATAGTAGGAACACCAAAAGATTACTGTTAATTAGAGAAACCAGAACTCTCCAGGAAGTTAGCACTTTTCTGTGTATGGGAAGGTTCGAGAGTCTGATCTCACTGAAATTGCTCCTTGGGTGTAGACATAGACATCAGCTACCTGGGACCAGTTTCCTGTGTTTTCTCATCCTGAGTTTCCTCAGGGTACACCATTAGGGAGGCTCTAAGGTGATGGCTTGATGGTTGTAACATCCTTTGTTTACTAGCCAGGCAGGCAGTCTTTTTCATTCACAGTGGGGAATGGAAAAGTATTTCAAATACAGGAAATGGCATGGACAAAAGAGCCACAGTGGGAAAGTGTAACTTTTCAACCTCTATTAAAATACAGCAAAAATGTTCATAGAATGTGTTTCACTTATTAAGATTCTAGAGGGTGACAGTTGTGTCAATAACTGTACTTTTTTTTTTTCCTCTGAAGTTTGTAGTTCAGAACCAGAAAATGTTCAAGCTGACCCAGAGAATTATACTAGCCTTCTTGTTACGTGGGAAAGACCTCGAGTAGTTTATGATACCATGATCGAGAAGTTTGCCGTTCTGTACCAGCAGTTGGAGGGAGAAGACCAAACCAAGCATGAGTTTTTGACAGATGGCTATCAAGATTTGGTAACTATAAGATCAATTGTTTCATGTATTGATAGCATTGTAGTCATTGTAGTTTAATATCTAGGATAAGAACTTACAAATGATTGTATATTGTTGCCTTTGATGACTTCAGGCTTTGTTTGAAGCTCTCTAGTAGGGAGATAGGGATGTGGAAGCTATATTTAATTATTCAAAATTTACAGTGATTAATACTAGTGAAGTGAAAATGTAGTTGCTCAGTCATGTCTGACTTTTTGTGAATCCATGGACTATATAGCCTGCCTGACTCCCCAGTCCATGGAATTCTCCAGGCAAGAATACTGGAGTGGGTAGCCATTCCCTTCTCCAGGGAATCTTCTCAACCCAAAGATTGAGTGTATGTCTCCTGCATCGCAGGTGGATTCTTTACCATCCAAGCCACCAGGCAAGCCCTAGGTTCTTACTAATGTTTTTAATTAAATGGAGACTACAAACTTTGCTGATAATAACTTTCAGAAGACTTAGAACTGGATATCATCTAGTATAGCCTTTCTTTACAAAGAAAAAGACTCAAAGAACAGTCAAATACTTTGTACTCTCACAGATGGATGTGAGAGTTGGACCAAAAAGGAGGCTGAGTGCCAAAGAATTAATGTTTCCGAATTGTGGTGCTGGAAAAGGCTCTTGAGAGCCTCTTGGACAGCAAGGAGATCAAACCAATCTTCAAGGAAATCAATCCTGAATATTCATTGGAAGGACTGATGCTGAAGCTGAAACTCCAGTACTTTGGCCACCTGATGAAGTAAAGAGTCAACTCATTGGAAAAGACCCTGATGCTGGGAAAGATTGAGGGCAGGAGGAAAAGGGGACAACAGGATGAGATGATTTGATAGTATCACTGACTCCATGGACATGAGTTTGAGCAAGCCCTAGGAGATTGTGAAGGATAGGGAAGCCTGGGGTGCTGCAGTCCGTGTGGTCGCAGAGTCGGATACGACTTAGCGACAACAACAACTTCCAGTTAGGGAAGGAATTGGGTCTAGAATATCAGTCCTGTGATACAGTTGTCTATTGTTTCCTCATCATACTGTATCAGCACAAGAGAAATAGAGTAGAAAATAGTGTAGAGGTCTTGAAAGTCCTTTTCTTTGATTCAAATTTCCAAGTAACAAATGTGAAATCAATTGAGACAGAATTTTGGGGACACGAGGCAGGTGATCCTTAGGAAATGATGCATGTCTTCTTGCTGTCCACCCATGACAAGAATTAAAGAAAATAAAGTACAGATTCTGAGCATCTCAGTATTCACTTTTCCTTGGTAGTCGTGGTGTAGTTGAGAAAATCCCATCTGGGTGTTGCTTAAGGAAGCCCCCAGTTCAGGACCAAGACACTGAACTCTGAATACAGACAGCAGGAGTCCCTCAAGCCCTAAGAACCTGCATCTAAACAAAGACTGGTGTGGAATATCGTGTAAATGAGATTTGTAACCACTTTTTAATTTAGATGTCTAGAACAAACACTGTGAATTGAGAAATTTGTAAGTGGAATTTATGAGAATATACTATTTTTCATTTCATAATGATGTGAAGAAGGTAATAATTCTATTACTATCTGGTTTACATATTGTTAAGAAAAAGAAATTCATTTTTAACATTTTGCTTCTTATAAATGCTACACGCTTGTTTAAAATAGTAATCTACACTTTTGGCTACTCGTTTATGAATTTCATGAGTTTGAGTTAAAAAATGAAAATTTCTGAAACTAAATCTGATTTTTACAGAGCAATAAATAAATAAAAGCATAGTTTACCAGTATCTTCCTAACTCACAAATATCACAAGCTCAGCCTGATAACGTTGTGTAAAATTTTTTCTCAGGTTAATAAAATACCAAATTTTTTATTGACAAATGAGAAAATGTTTTCTAAGAAGAGATGTCTAGTATGTTCACACTCCTCTGAGAATGACAAATTTGTATAGTTATTGCCGTCTTTCTTTTAGGGTGCTATTCTTAATAATTTACTACCCAATATGAGTTATGTTCTTCAAATAGTAGCCATATGCACTAATGGCTTATATGGAAAATACAGTGACCAGCTGATTGTGGACATGCCTTCTGATGACCCTGGTAAGTTCCCCCGATATACCTTATTAAATAAAGGAGGCTAGTTTAATTTCTGAATGCATTGGTGCTTTCTCTCTGACTTTATGTTCTTTGTCCAAACAGCAAAGTGATTTCTTTTTTAGTCTGGATTATCAGGTAATTTTGTAAAGCACAGAGCTCCTTTTTCATTTTCATTCAGCAGATACGGTATAGCACAATATGTGAATTTATTCTTAATACTGAAGTTTTCTATTTGTAAGATAAGAATTTCCAAACCTATTGTAATGCCTTTGGTGGTCATCAATGAAAATAAGAAAATATAAAGACTTTGATTTTGAATAATGAAGAGTTTGTTTCATTTGTGTTTATTTCCTCCCTTTTTCAGCCCCCAAAGTATTTTGTAGTAAGTATGTACATGATTCAAGGATCATGTGAGGTACTTTGAAATACCTATACAAAGCATCTCAGAAGTTTATCTTAGATATTTTCATCTATCTTTTATAAATTGGAGGTGAGGGGGATCTTTCTTCTTAGGTTTGCCGGGTTTATTCCATAAAAGCAAGCAAAGAAGTTGTTCCTAATTGTATTTTATTTGCATGCGTCTTTAAGTATTACAGGAAAATCTTTGATCTCAAAGCATATGCAATAATTGAAGCAGGTGCTATCATAATTGGACAATTTACAAATGTACATAACTAAAGTCTTTCTTTTGTTAGTATAAGCAATTTTAAAGTAATCAATGAAATTATATAGTACATATACATGTATATGCATGTATACACACATACATGTCATGCATATGCATGTTCATAAATGTATACAAACACACACATACACAAATGTAAATATTCTTTGGTCATCCCTATTATGCGGCTACTCTCTGAAATTTTCACAGGTTTTTAATAGCAGTGGTTACAAGTGATATTAATTGGAGCATGTTTCACTTTTATGTATAGAAGGAAAACTGATGTCTGTTGATTTTCGTTTGTGGTCTGTGTGCCATAGCAGGGTCTTTTTCATAACATCATAGTTCTTAACTAGTTGAGTTTTTAAGTTAAAGAATTTATCAGAACATTAGATGTTAGATTCTGGATCCTTCCAAGCCACAGGCCATAAAACTTGCCAAAGTATTTCCCAACTTAGAACATTTACAGCTAATGAATATTACTATTCTCATGATGGGCTTCCCTGGTGGCTCAGATGGTAAAGAATCCACCTGCAATGCAGAAGACCTGGGCTCAATCCCTGCGTTAGGAAGATCCCCTGGAGGAGGGCATGGTAACCCACTCCAGTATTCTTGCCTGGAGAATCCCATGGACAGAGGAGCCTGGTGGACCACAGTCCATGGGGTTGCAGAGTCAGACATGACCGAGTGACTAAGCACAGGACAGCACTCTCATAATGGCAAAATCATTATTTAAAAATAGTATTATGACCTGCCTCATATCTAGGTATAATCATCTTTCCTACTGTTTTTATTTAGTGTTATTTTACAAAATCAGGTTATTTTTAAATGAAATGTGAGCTCTAAGTGTTATTGAAAGGTGAGTATCAAATTAACTGACCATGGTTTCAGCTATACCATATGATGCTTTTCCATTGAATGTCATCCCTCACTGAAGTTCCACATATTGATCCATTCCAAAAATGACATCTTTAGCAGTGTACCATTAACTTTGTTGGCCAACATCACATGTGAATTGATTAAATATGGTATATGAAAAATCTCCTCTAGTCCTATTGTGTATTTTAGGTGATGAATTATATTAAAACCATTCATTTAATTTTACTATCTTGGTTTAATTATACCACTCTAATTTCTGAACATAGTACAATTTCCCAGTCAAAAAAATAACTTTAGCTATTTATGTTGTGCATTTTCTAACTCTCCCTTAAGAAGGGAATGGCAACCCACTCCAGTATTCTTGCCTGGAGAATTCCATGGACAGAAGAGCCTGGCGGCCTACAGTCTATGGGGTTGCAAAGTCTGACATGACTGAACAGCTAACACTTCTTACTCTAGCCACTATGCTAAAAGTTTAGACTTTTTGAATTTTTTCTTTCTTATTTTTAAGAAAGAAGCTTATTGCATATGGAAAAACAGATCAAATGTCTATTACCTATAAATATAATTTCTGTGTGATCCTTTTAGACTGAGTCTATATTGGCACAAAGTACAAAGTTCTTGTATCATTTGTAGCACTTTCACATTTGTACAAAATAGAAAGTATTATAACTTAATTTCTATTTATTCAAAGGATCGGGACACCATTGAACTAATGAGATGCTAGCTTGGACACATCACTTAATCTCCATGGATGTCTCAGTGCCTTAGAGGATTTTATACATTAATATGTTTTAGTAAAAGGTCATATTTGATTTGATATTCTGGTATGATATTACTCTTAAAAAACAAAGGTTAAACTTTAGTTTATCCCTTAGCTATTCCAGAAAGTTCTTCGTTGAAGACCAATTTATGCAAAGTTTCAGCTCTTCCTATTTTTATAAGGAAAATATCGGTTGTCTCCAGAACTCATTCTTTCTGATCAGGAAGACTACAGTGGCATTTCAGTCCATATATTTTTAGTTCATTATTGAAATTATGTTATCTTAAATATTGTTTCTATAGTAAATACATAGCAGTAAAAGTCTTGACCGCAGTACAGTCCTGTGGTTCAGTGTGATGGTTCCTACAAGATTTGTAAATTTTACGATTTATGTGGCTAATATAGATGTTAAGTGTCTTTTGAGTTTGCTGTTTATTTCATGGGTTTTACTAGTACCATTTCATCCTACTAATCATATTGTTTCATTACCTAATGTTGTAATGTACCTTATTGACTTATTCTATTATTATTTTGGATAAGCTGTTTTCTAAAGACTGTACTATTTGTTGCTTCTGTTAAAAAGGAATGACAGAGGTCGCATATAATTGCCCTCATTCTTTCAGTCACAGATTTTAAATATTCTAATCAATATCTGTGAAGTAAAACTCAATCTTCCAAATTGTGCATTTAAAGTTGGCTAATTTAATTAATTTATTGCTTATGCATTTTAATTACATTTGTTGTGTACAACAGTATCACCATAGTATCCATTAGATATTATTATAAACTGTTATTTTAAAATTAACGCATAAACTCATGTTCAGAAAAGAATTTAAACCTTTTCAAGGTTAAACTGAAGTGGATATTCTTTTTAAAAACTTTTTTATTTCAGATTGTAGCTATAATTATGCTTATTTCTATAATATAAATATAATTATTATATAGTTATAGAAGACATTATTTGAGTACATGTCTTAGGGTCTTGATAATCATATGTATTCAACTTAAATACATGGTGAATTAGATCAATGCATTTTCCTGTTTTGTCTCCTTTTCATTTGTATAACAACTGTCTTTGTTAAATCACTATACATTGTCCTTGTTCAGCCTGTACCATAATACACTACAGGTACTGTTATATAACGATATTTTAAAATCACCCTTTAAAAAGATTGCAGTTTACATTGCTTTTGCCTTTTTGCACTGTGAAATTTGGCTTAAAACCTTTGAACAATTAAATAAGCCTTGCTTGCCTACCTACATCAGTGTTGCTTTTTTGTTTTGTGGAATGTTGAGTAACATGCTCTTTTAGAAAATCTAACAAAACCAGAATGACCCATAGGTTTTATTCTGTTATCCCATAAATGTGAATTTTAAGTGTTCAGTAAAAATATATATATTGACAATCTTCACTACTGGACTGTTTTTGCAGCCTTCTTGGAGTCTGTTTTGATGAAGTGAGAAGATTCTGTAAACACCAGTAGTGCCTGAGCCAGACTGGTGACGACTAAAACGTTAGTTATTATTTGCAGGAAGCAGCAGGCCAAAGGACTTCCCAGGTGGCTCAGTGGTAAAGAATCCACCTGCAATGGCAGGAGACAAGGATTCAATCTCTGTATCAGAAAGATCCTTTGGGGAAGGAAATGGAAACCCACTCCAGTATTCTTGCCTGGAGAATTCCATGGATAGAGGAGCCTGGTGGGCTACAGTGCATGAGGTCGCAAATAGTCAGATACGACTTAGCAACTTAACAATAACAACAACAGCAAGCCAGTGGGGACCCGTCCTGAGACCTTTGTCAGTCAGCAGTTAGGCCTTGAGTGTTGTGAACTTTCAGACCCAGGAGTATGGCTCAGATTCTCCAGGGAGTTAGAAGCAATCTTTTAAAATTATTTTATTTCAGAATTGTTCTGAGGAGTCTCAGCAGAAGACTTCTGGGTTATTTGGGGCAGGGCTCTTAAAGTATTCCTGGACAATGCCAGAATTTCAGTCAATTCAAATGATCTGAGTCTAGTAGGAAATCACAAGGAATATCCTTCAAAGTGGGTTTTTACGTACCAACATGAAGGCACCCACACCTAATTCATCCATGAGTGTGCTATGAAATAAAAAGAGATCAAAGGGCTTTTTGGACTTGTAGATTCTGCTCCTAGGGCCTGAGGGGGCCTAAAGGAAATTTCTTACTTCTTATTGAAATAAACAGCAAAGCCAGTTATAGTAGAACTGGCTGATCCCAGTACCCATAGACAGTATGATTAAGTAGAATTATGTATTTTAGTTTAATGGGAATTATAATCTATATGGTTAAGTTATTCTCTGATTAAAGGATAACAATTAATCAAATGCAGTACACAGAGAGTACTGAAAGAAAAAATTTGTTCTTAATGTGATAATTATATACACTCTACCCCAACCCTGACAATTAATAAGAGAATCACCTTTGGTCATTACAAGTATGTTAAGTTAAATGAAGTTAGGCCATTTTTAAAAAAACACCTCTGTAAGCATGTTGAAGAGAATGGACTCTCATTGAGATGTTTTTCTGTAGCTTCTTAACAGAATAAAATCTTAAGTATAATATATAAGTGTATGCTGCTGCTGCTAAGTCGCTTCAGTCGTGTCCGACTCTGTGCAACCCCACAGACGGCAGCCCATCAGGCTCCCCCATCCCTGGGATTCTCCAGGCAAGAACATTGGAGTGGGTTGTCATTTCCTTCTCCAGTGCATGAAAGGAAAAGTGAAAATGAAGTCGCTCAGTCGTGTCTGACTCCTAGTGACCCCACGGACTGCAGCTCACCAGGCTCCTCCATCTATGGGATTTTCCAGGCGAGAGTACTATATATATATATCTCAAAATAGTATTTGACTATGATTTGCCCTTATTAATATTAAAGTATTTTTAAAGTACATGAAAAGATGTGACTTCATATAAAAATATTTTTAATAAAATTATGTATTGTCCCATATGCTGAAATTACATGCATGAACTTCTCTAATTTTAGTTTTTAGAAAATCATATTAAAGGTTCTTTTTATTTCTCTCTCACAGTTAAGTTGAATCCCGTTTTTAAATTCACATTATATTGGTTTCCTTGAAGGTTATAGAGACACAGTTGTATCAGACTATTGAAATCATTTTAATTTTAAAAAATAAAAACTAAATAACATGAAAAACAGGGTGAGTAAAGGGTTTTGCAGTGACAAAAATAGAAAAAGGAGAACACTAAAGATCCAAATGAAAGTTGTCTTTGGAGAAAGTTGTCTCCAAATGAAAGATTCTTTCATGGTTAGTTTTAACAAGAAAATAATAATAATTGAGAGTTAAAATTTAAGATATGACTGTTTACAGTGACTATTTTCATTTTTATTGCACCAAAAATTGTTCAGGGTAAGTAACTTTACTTAACTAGTCAGTAGTATTACTTTTATCTAAAACCTCATGGGGGCTGGGTTTCTATATTTTATTTGAATTCTCTTCTAAATAAAATTCAAGCATATTACTGTATTTTATAGTTTTACATTTCTTAGTACCTAGAAGTTTTTTCGTGAAAATAAACCCAATACATTTTATAGGATAAAGCAGGCCTGGATTCGATAAATACTTAGTATTAGCTCATTTATGCCTTTGAAAATTCTGTAGAACATGCATTTCCTTTGAGGATCTACAGAGCCATAAAAAAAAAAAAGAACATAAGCACCTTTAAGATAGTGAAAAACATAAACTTTGGAGATAGGATAGATTCTCTAAAACAATAGGAATAAGAAGCATATCTTTGTAATAATGCTCAAGCCCTAATAATTACCCTGTCTTCTGTCTCCCTGATGCAGCTTGGATGAACAGTGAGGACAAGTGGTCCTCAAGCCCATTGGTAACTTGGCAGAGGGCGTAGATTCCTTGTTGGGGAGAGAGAACTATTAGTAGCGTCTCTTTTCTAACATTTACTGATGGGTCTTGCTTTAGGATTGAGCTATCCTTAGACGGGGCTTCCCTGGTAGTTGAGCTGGTAAAGAATCCACCTGCAGTGCAGGAGACCCTGGTTTGATTCCTGGATTTGGAAGATCCCCTGGAGAATGGATAGGCTACCCACTCCAGTATTCATGGGCTTCCCTGGTGGCTCAGATGGTAAAGAATCCACCTGCAATGTGGGAGACCTGGGTTTGATCCCTGGGTTGGGAAGGAGGGCATAGCAACCCAGTCCAGTATTCTTGCCTGGAGAATCCCCATGGACAGGCTGCAGTCCATGGGATCGCAAAGAGTCAGACACAACTGAGCGACTAAGCACGGCACAGCAACGTGAAATATGCCGATTCTGTCCAGTTGGGAAAGTCAGACTTAAATGATCCTGGTCCTTGCATTCCTTTCGTAAGCAGTATTAGTTGTGTATCCCTGGGAAGAAGTCATGGGAATCACTCTGGTCTGTCCTTCCTGCTGCCAATCTGGGCTGGACCTGCTAGAAAACATTCTCGCCTTTACCTGGGGCAGCACCCTGTGTACAAATACGTATGAGCCCAAATCTGAAGAGTAAAAAGAACTATTTGGGACTTCCCTGGTAGGGTAGTAGTTAAGAATTTTCCTTCCAATCCAGGGAACGTGGGTTTGATCTCTAGTCCGGGAAGATTCCACATGCTGCTGAGCAAAGTCCATGTGTAATAACTACCAGGTCCGTGCTCTAGAGCCCATGCTCTGCAACAAGGGAAGTCCATACAGCGCAACTGTAGAGTAGCCTCTTCTCATCACAACTAGGGAAAGCCCCTCACGTGGCAACTGAAGACCCTACACAGCCAAAAATTAATTAATTAAAAAAAAATAACTATTTGACCTTCAGTCAGAAGAAGACCTTAAGGAACAAGTAGTTGAATAAGAATATCTGTCACTTATCCCCTGGCATTTTCCCAGTTACGCTTTTATCAGCAGTAAGTCTGCAATGGTGAAAAATTACTTGGGTTTCTTTGCACCCAGTAATATCAGTCTCACTGTCTTCTTTTCCCTTCTTAGTTTCAATCATAGTTGGGGTGAAAATAAGGAAAGGAGTTGGAGTGGAGGATAGAGATCAAGGTTTTGAGTGCAGTTTCCTATACGTTTATATAGTGCAGTGTTATGTAATGTTCAGTAGTCTTGAAAACTGAAATTTTCTTTGAGTAATTCTGTATTTTCCAAGCTAACAGTATTATTGTTTTTCCTTTTCTCTCTTTTCATCCAAAAGTAGACCAATAAAGCTGAAATAGTTGAATAAAAATGTTAATAATTTTGTTTTTAATTTTGTAGAACTTGACCTCTTTCCCGAATTAATTGGAACTGAAGAAATAATCAAGGTATCATAGCTATTTTTTATTCAAGTGCTTAAATATTAAAAAGTCTATTTTGAATTATTGGTTAGGTTTCAGATGTTGCATTAATAAAAAGTTGGTGTTGCATGCATGATTCATTGTTTGTAGGATTAGTTGCTGAGCTTTGTAGATTAATGTATAATAATAACATGATTTTTATGAAGAAGTTGGAAGACATTTTAATTGGATAGTTTTTTAAAAGAGATAGGAAAGGTTTGTTGATAATTATAAAAATGATGAACTTTAAAAATAATGATAGCTATGAACTATAGTTGCAAATTGGAACTTTTTCATTTTCTAAATGTTTCTAACAAACTAAAGCAATATTTAAGCAATTCATAATGTTGCTACAGCTTATTTTTTACTAACTTAACCAGTGATTGATAGATTGATAATAAATGTGAACCAAAATATAAAGTATATATATATATATTTCCCATTTAATTTGATTATTTTTGTTTGGACTACACATATTATAAAGTCTGTTGCCAGCACAAGCTCCTTTAAGTAAATGGGCCTTTAAGAATATTTATAAATTTTAACATTGTCTTAATTTTTGAAATAGAAAATGACTGTTTGTATCTTATATTCCATCTCAAGCCCAAATACGCTATTCATCAGAACTGAGATAATACGTTAAATCTAGGTTTTCTATTGTTGATGGTAGTATGACTGTGTCCATTAGTACATATATTTGTATGAGCTGATAACTTGTGAAAACGGATATTCTTATCTAGCAGTAAATAGTGGTTAGGTTGTGTTTTCACATGAACCATTACCTCAGTGATTTTTTTTATCTTAGGGCAATTCTCTCTTACAAAGGACTATTTTATCAAAATGAGCAGTCCACATGTCATCAAGAGTTCACAACAGAATTCAGCTAAGCATATCTCTGTGTGTGTGTGATGTGTGTCAAACACCCTTCCAGTTGTAGACCGCAGACTTGTGTCCTCACATGGTGGAGAAGAGCAGAAGAAGCAACCTTTCATGACTCAATATAAAGGCACTAATTCCATTCATGAGGCTTCCACCTATGGCCTCATTTAATACTAATGACTCCCAAAGGCCCCAATTCCTAAGAGTGTCACTTTGAGAGGGTAGGGTTTCAGCATGTGAATTTAGAGGGGACACAAACACAGTTCATAACACTATTTACCTTCATCGATTCATGCAGGAATGAATGATAGGAGTTGGCAAGCACCTGGAATTTATCAGTAATGGTTTTAAGCCTGAATAACCTCAGATATGCAGATGACACCACTCTTATGGCAGAAAGTGAAGAGGGGCTAAAAAGCCTCTTGATGAAAGTGAAAGTGGAGAGTGAAAAGGTTGGCTTAAAGCTCAACATTCAGAAAACGAAGATCATGGCATCTGGTCCCATCACTGCATGGGAAATAGATGGGGAAACAGTGGAAACAGTGTCAGACTTTGTTTTTCTGGGCTCCAAAATCACTGCAGATGGTGACTGCAGCCATGAAATTAAAAGACGCTTGCTCCTTGGAAGGAAAGTTATGACCAACCTAGATAGCATATTCAAAAGCAGAGACATTACTTTACCAACAAAGGTTCGCCTAGTCAAGGCTATGGTCTTTCCTGTGGTCATGTATGGATGTGAGAGCTGGACTGTGAAGAAGGCTGAGCGCCGAAGAATTGATGCTTTTGAACTGTGGTGTTGGAGAAGACTCTTGAGAGTCCCTTGGACTGCAAGAAGGTCCAACCAGTCCATTCTGAAGGAGATCAATCCTGGAATTTCTTTGGAAGGAATGATGCTAAAGCTGAAACTCCAGTATTTTGGCCACCTCATGCGAAGAGTTGACTCATTGGAGAAGACTCTGATGCTGGGAGGGGTTGAGGGCAGGAGGAGAAGGGGACGACAGAGGATGAGATGGCTGGATGGCATCACTGACTCGATGGATGCAAGTCTGAGTGACCTCCGGGAGCTGCTGATGGACAGGGAGGCCTGGCGTGCTGCGGTTCATGGGGTCACAAAGAGTCGGACACAACTGAGCGACTGATCTGATCTGATCTGATGGGCTTCCCTGGTGGCTCAGTGGTAAAGAATATGCCTTCCAATGCAAGAGATGCAGGTTCAATCCCTGGGTTGGGAAGATGCCCTGGAGAGGGAAATGGAAACCCACTCCAGTATTCTTGCCTGGGCAATCCCATGGACAGAGGAGCCTGTCCATGGGATTACAGTCCATGGTGTCACAAAAGAGTCAGACATGACTGAGCAACTAAACAACAACAACGTGGAAATGAATAGTTTGGGGAATGTTCCTCAAGTTTTCTTCGAATAGGAATGCCTGACTTCGAAAGACAAAGTATCTCCAGCACAATCAAGGCTTTTCAATAAAAAATTTTAATGGATATCATAAAGGATAACAGGTGTGATCCATATCAAAACCATAGAGGAGGAAAGATTCACAATAACTTAATCTTGGGAAACAGTGTCCATTAAAATATTTGTATTTTCATATATGTATAAAGTAATCATAGAACATGAATCTTATGTTCTTCTTGAAACATTGACATGAGACAGTGTGACCCCATATAGATGTATAAGATTTAGTTGGGTGGATTAATGAAAGGTCCATCATCTTCATCAGATTCTAAGAATCTCACAGTGATGAAAGAGAAATTTGTGTTTCGTGCGTGTATAGTTTTTATTCCTCAAAAATGTAACAGAATAAAGGGTGACTGGCATTATGTTTTAAGAACAATGTTATAGAAGTCTACATAGCTTATAGTAGGAGGATGATAAAGGAGGTTTGTGTGGGATAGAAGCAATGTTATGTGAAATTTGAAAGAAATTGTCAGATCAGGGACTTCTAGTCTCTGGTGGTCCAGTGGTTGAGACTCCGCGCTTCCAATGCAGGGGGCATAGATTCAATTCCTGGCCAGGGAACTAAGATCCCACATGCTGCACAATGAAATTTAAAAAAAAAAAAACTTACCAAAAAATAAAAGTTCTAAAGAAAAGAAATTGTCAGAGGATATAGAGAAGATAGATGACATGTGTTTTGGGAACTTTACTGTGAAGAAAAGGGGAGAGGTAAAATGAATACTAGGCGTTGAATTAGAGATTTTCCATTATGCTACTTTTAAATAGGAGAGATCTGGGTTTGAGCTGGTAAGAGTGATCCATTTAAGAAAGCAAAATTGAAAATACAAAGTGGAGGGAAATAGTTGTGTTCAATTCCTGAGAGGATGATAAGAGAATGGATTAGAAAACAAATGCAGAAATTAGGAAGTAGAACAACAACTCTGTTACAACAGGATGAGAAGAGCGGAGGTCGATTTGGTTGGTCCTGGTGGATTTTGATGTTTTAGTGCTAGAAAGAGTTGAGTTTTTGTCTGGTGGCTTCTACTGCCTCTGTAATCAGGAAAACTATCTGCTGAGAATAAGGAGAGAAGAAAATGGAGGTTTGAATAGAGCAGAGCAAAGTTTAAAAGTCTTGGTAGAGGGTAAGAGTGTGGTGTGATACCAGAAAACTGGCAAGTATCCAGATTTACAAAAGTGAGAAAGAATTCAGAAACTACATATTGCTAAGGTTCACACTGATCCTCACCAAGACTCTTATCAGATTAAAGCAAATGTTTGTAAGAAGAGTGTTTTACATCAAGAATGAGTCGAGGCAAACTGTTCTTATTTCCTTTTGTGTGAAGTTTTGGGGCTTGAAGATGAGAGGAATATTTATTCAGGAAATTATGTGGTAAAATCTCCTAGTTGTCCTTGTGAACATGGCATCAATCAGAATGCAAAATTTTATCAAGGAATACTACTAGGGAGGAAATGCATCTGGGGAATCTAAGAGAATATCCATTTTAGCATATCCATTTTAGCATTAATACAATCCAGAGCATTAATGCTGACTCACTTCTCAGGGTTGTCACATATGCCTTAAGATTAAAAAAAAAAAAACCAACTTTAAACCAACTGAA
The DNA here is from genome assembly GCA_935064755.1 of Tragelaphus eurycerus. NCBI lineage: Eukaryota > Metazoa > Chordata > Mammalia > Artiodactyla > Bovidae > Tragelaphus > Tragelaphus eurycerus. The sequence goes on along the minus strand of CAKXYN010000002.1, from coordinate 8,552,633 downwards.
TAATTAAGCTCTAGATAACAATGCAGTCATTAAGCTTGAAATCTTGTGTTTCATAAATGTAGCTTTCTGTGTGTCTGAGACAAAAGCTCATGAGCACACGTGGCTTAAGATTCAGATTCTTTCTACTGATATTGGTCAGGTTCTCATTGACCAATTTTTACTTGGTCATTTTTTTCTTTTTGTCAAGGAGCGTGACTTTAAAAGATCTAATAGATGACAGTGCTACCAAACTGACAAATTCATGTCTCATGTGAACAAAAAATATCATATATTAATATGTTTGGCAATTCAATGTTTTAAACATATGATTAGACATATTATAATATATACAGTTTAAATAAAAAGAAACCATGGGTTTTGGTTAACCTCTAGCCAGATCACTCCTGGGCCATCATAGTAACTAAGTGCTCATGAGAGACTGGGTCACCTGAATGGCATTTCTAAAGGAAACACAAAATTAAATGACTAGAACTAGGACCATATTTTGACCAGTTGTTAAAAATGTCTGCCTAGGTTTAAGATGAACTCCTAGGGAAAAGTTAGGAGAAGGCAATGGCACCCCACTCCAGTACTCTTGCCTGGAAAATCCCATGAATGGAGGAGCCTGTAGGCTGCAGTCCATGGTGTCACTAAGAGTCGGATAGGACTGAGCGACTTCACTTACACTTTCATGCGTTGGAGAAGGAAATGGCAACCCACTCCAGTGTTCTTGCCTGGAGAATCCCAGGGACGGGGGAGCCTGGTAGGTTGCCATCTATGGGGTCGCACAGAGTCGGACACGACTGAAGTGACTTAGCAGTAGCAGGAAAAAGTATTTAAAACAAAAATGAATAAAGCCAAAAACCTCTTCCAGTCTTAAACTTTCCTGTTCAGAGATCAGATCAGATCAGTCGCTCAGTCATGTCTGACTCTTTGCGACATGAATCGCAGCATGCCAGGCCTCCCTGTCCATCACCAACTCCCGGAGTCCACTGAGACTCACATCCATCGAGTCAGTGTTGCTGCTGCTACTGCTGCTGCTAAGTCGCTTCAGTCGTGTCCGACTCTGTGCGACCCCATAGACAGAAGCTCACCAGGCTCCCCCGTCCCTGGGATTCTCCAGGCAAGAATACTGGAGTGGGTTGCCATTTCCTTCTCCAATGCATGAAAGTGAAAAGTCAAAGTGAAGTCGCTCAGTCGTGTCCGACTCTTAGCGACCACATGGACTGGAGCCTACCAGGATCCTCCGTCCATGGGATTTTCCAGGCAAGAGTACTGGGGTGGGGTGCCATTGCCTTCCCCGGAGTCAGTGTTAGGATAGCTTTAAAACTGTGATGTATTCTGAATACATACAAATAGTCTAAATATACAACTACTTTGATCTTTGAAATAAGTTGTTTTATTGCCATTTCACATTATAAGAAGCTAATTATTATTTAGCTTGTGGCCAGATGAACTGAACAGAGAAATATAAACACAAGAAAATAAATACCATGTTAAATCACACTCTCAGTAAGTAAATACCACTACACTGTGTCTTCTTTTCAAAGCTGTGATATCTATTAATTACTTCTGTAAAGTAAAATTTTAAAAAGCAGCCATAAATAAGATATTTTCGTTGAGTTGAATTACTGTCCCTCAAGGGTGGATAATACTGGTTACAAGATAGAGGCCTGTCTTCTAGAGGGGTGGTGCTTTATGAGAAGTTTCCAAAATCGTACAAGTGAAGAATCACAGTATAATGCAGTTTAAGATATTATTAAGATTTCATGGAAAATGAAATGGCAACCCACTCCAATATTCTCGTCTGGAAAAGTCCATGGACAGAGGAGCCTGGAGGGCTGCAGTCCATGGGGTTACATGACTGAGTACGCATGCATGAGAAGGGTGGAGGGAGATGGGTTGGTAGCAATAAACTGGTAGAACTAAAAAAAAAAAAAAATTCACTTTTCTCTAATTTCCTTATATCCCATTAAATCTTACTTGCTTTTCAAAGGAAGAAGAGAGAAAGGACATGGAAGGAGACACTGTTGTGAATCCTGGTAGAGACGGTGCCACAAACCAGATTAGGAGAAAGGAACCCCAGATTCCTACCACAACAAATTACAACCGAGTGGGGACCAAATACAACGAGGCTAAGACTAACCGCTCCCCAGCAAGAGGAAGCGAGTTCTCTGGAAAGAGTGATATTCCCAACACATCTTTAGATTCCACTTCCCAGCCAGTTACTGAATTAGACCCAGAAAAAGACGTTCCTTCGACTTCAGAGACTGCGACCCAGCCTCCCCCTCTCACTCTGGCAGGTACTTCAGCCTCTTCAAGTGACGGCTCTAAAACCATTATCCGATTTCCACAGATGAACTTTTCCGGGACGGTAGAATATTCAGATACAGTTTCTACGACGGAATCGCAAGAGGTATCTACTGATATCAGTGAGGAAGAGAGTTTACTGACCAGTTTCAAGCTCGATCCAGGAGCCGATGATTCTTCCGGCTCCAGTCCCGCAACTTCCGCTGTGCCATTTGTCTCTGAGAACACACCCCATGGCGATGTATTTCCTTCAGAAAACCCAGAGGTCGTCACATACGATGTCTTTATCCCAGAATCTGCGAGAAATGCTTCAGAAGATTCAGCCTCCTCAGGTTCGGAAGAATCTCTCAAGGATCCTTCCGTTGATGGAAATGTGTGGTTTCCTAGTACGACAGACGTGACGACACTGCCCGATGTCGGGTCAGGTAGAGAGAGCTTTCTGCAGACTAATTACACCGACGTGGATAGTGACGAATCTGAGAAGACAACAGAATCCTCTCCTCCAGGCCCACTGCTGTCACAGGGTCCCTCGGTCTCAGATGTGCGAATGCCACAGTATTCTACCTTTGCGTACTTCCCCACTGAGGTGACACCTCACGCTTTTACTCCGTCCTCTGGACAACACCATTCGGTCCCCACCATCAACGTGGTACACGCGCAGACAACTCAACCAGTGTACAATGGTGAGGCACCTCTCCAACCTTCCTACAGTAGTGAAGTCTTTCCTCTAGTCACCCCCTTGTTGCTTGACAACCAGACCCTCAACACTACCCCTGCTGCTTCAAGTAGTGATCGGGCCTTGCATGCTACACCTGTATTTCCCAGTGTCGGTGTGTCAGTCGAATCCATCCTGTCTTCCTATGATGGTGCGCCTTTGCTCCCATTTTCCTCCGCTTCCTCTAGTAGTGAATTGCTTCACCGTGTGTATACGATCTCTCAGATCATTCCGCAAGTTACTGCAGCTCTTGAGAGCGATCGGGGGTCCCTGCATGTTTCTCTGCCGGTGGCTGGGGGTGATTTGCTATTAGAGCCCAGCCTTGCTCCATATTCTGATGCCATGTTGCATCAGATCACTACGCGTGCTGCTTCGGAGACCTTGGAATTTGGTGCTAGCAAGCCTGCTGTTCTTTATCAAACGCTTGTGTTTTCTCCAGCTGAAGCATCCAGCAGTGATGTCCTGATGCATGCACGTTCTTCAGGGCCTGAACCTTCTTATGCCTTAACTAATGAGGAGGGCTCCCAGCACCTCTTCAGGGTTTCTGACACTTCTGCGGTACCTGGGCGTGATTCTGTTCAGGGTTCCTTACCTAGCAGCCCTAGTCACGACCCACCGATGCCCAAGTCTCCCTTAGTAACCCCAAGCGCATTGTTGCTGCAGCCCACTCAGGGCCTCTCTGGTGACGGGGAGTGGTCTGGAGCCTCCTCTGATAGTGAATTTTTTGTGCCGGACACAGACGGTCTGACAGCCCTTAACATGTCTTCACCTGTTTCTGTAGCTGAATTTACATATCCAACCTCTATGTCTGGTGATGATAACAAGCTACTTTCTAAAAGTGACAGAATACACGGAGAGGAGACAGAACGGCACATTTCTTCTTTCAGTGACCTGGTTTACCCCTCTGAAAGCACAGTCATGCCTGACCTGTATGATCGTGTAAATACATTGAATGCCTCTTTACAAGAATCCTCTGCCTCCACTTCTAGCCCAGAGAGCATCCTCCCAGAGCTTCTTGCTTTTACTGCCACTAAGGTTTATGATCATGAGATTAGTCAAATTCCAGAAAATAAGTTTCCGGTTCAGTCTTCACACTCTGTATCTCAAGCATTTGGTGACACTTCACTTAAACCTGCGCTTAGTGCACACTCAGAGCCAGCATCCTCTGACCCTACTTCTAGTGAAATGTTATCTCCTTCAACTCAGCTCTTAGTTTATGAGCCCTCAGCTTCTTTTAGTACTGAAGTATTGCTGCAACCTTCCTTTCAGGCTTCTGGTGTTGAGTTGTTGCTTAAAACTGCTCTGCCTAGTGACCCAATAGTGGTTGAAACCCCCAAGGTTGATCACATTAGTTCTACAGTACCACATCTCATGGCATCCAGTGCTGCTTCAAGGGAAAATACGCTGCACTCTCCATCTGTACCAATCTCTGATGTATCATCTACTCCTAATACGCATGCTGCTTCACTCCAAGTTTTAACCATTTCTTATGCAAGTGAGAAATATTCTGAACCACTTTTGCATAAAAGCGAAAGTTCCCACCAAACGGTACCTTCATTGTACAGTAATGATGAGTTGTTCCAAACTGCCAATTTGGAGCTTACCCAGGCCTTTCCTCCAGAAGGAAAGCATGCATTTGCTACTCCTGTTTTATCAGTTGCACCACCAAATTCGCCTATAAATAAGCTTGTTTATTCTGATGAAGTCTTCACCTCCACCAAGGGCCCTGTCACCGATGAGGTATTGGCTGGTATTCCTACAGTTGCTTCTCATCCAGTTGTAACTGCTGATCCTTCTGTCCTTTTAGGAAATGTGTATGTTTCCATTTCAGCCATTTCTCCCAACAAGGATGGTTCTGTAACCACAACCAAGTTGCTGTTTCCTTCCAGAACAACTTCTGAGCCAATTCAAAGTGCCCAATTTGATGCCAATTTGGTGGGTGGTGGTGATGATGGTGATATTAATGATTACGGTGATGATGATTATGATGACAGAGATAAGGATGGCTTATCCATCAATAGGTGTATGTCATGCTTCTCCTATAGAGAATCACAGGAAAAGGTGATGAATGACTCAGACACCCAGCAGAACAGTTCTGTGGATCAGAATAAACCAATCTCAAATGCACTATCTCAGAATTCTGAAGAAGGAAACAGAATCACAGGTGTCATATCAGATGATCAGACTGATATGGACAGAAGTCCTGATAAATCACCACCAGCAAATGTGCCGCCCCAGAAGCACAATGATGGAAAACAGGAAAATGATGTTCAGACTCACAATGCCCTGCTTCCTTTCAGTCCAGAATCTAAAGCTTGGGCAGTTCTTACAAGTGATGAAGAGAGTGGATCAGGGCAAGGTGCCTCAGATAGTCTTAATGATAACGAGACTTCCACAGATTTCAGTTTTCCTGATATTAATGAAAAAGATGGTGATGGGGTACTGGAAACAGGTGACTCAGAAATAACTCCTGGATCCCCACAGTCCTCAACACCGACTATTACTAGCGGGCATTCAGAAGTGTTCAACATTTCAGAGGCAGGTTAGTTATGGATCCAAGGGATAGATTGAGGTGTGATGGCTTTCTGCCTCAAAAAAAAAAAGAAAGAAAAATCTTGGAAAGAGGTATTTGGTAAAATGGCCATCATTTTTAAAAGTCAGGATATTTATAAATCAATTTACAGGTTTTAAAATTTGATTTTTTTCATTATTTCAAAGAAATACTGAATGTGTTTTCATCCTTAGATTAACTCTCTCCAAAACAGATAAGATGATTCCTATTGTCAATTTTTTCATATTCTACAAGATGCCTGTTATATGTGAGAGCAATTATGTGTATATAATACATTTTTAGTACATTGCTTTTTAAATAATAGATTGGAATGTATTTTGGATGATTTTAGTTTTAATATTTATGCATATTCTAAATTACATTGCCAACTAAATCTATCGAATTACAAACTCTGATATAATATGACATATGTGTCTCTCTCTGACCCACTCAGTGGAAAGCAATTAGATATTTTGGACATCCACATCAGATTGGGGACTTTAGAAAAAAGTTCTATTGCTAAGTTTTGAAAGTTTAATGGTAAGATATTTTTTTAAGATTTAATTTTTTAAGAATGTCTCTTTGATTACCTTAACATTGCCTAAAGAGGGCAGTGTGAACTAACAAAATACCTTCTACTTTATACTTGTTACATACCTTTCTAAGAAGTTAGATAATGGCCATTAATATGTATAATATGTATAAGTATTGTATGACAAGGTGTACAACACAAGAACATTTTCTGTAGAAATGCATTTCATTTGTTAATGTATTTTATGCAAACTAATTTATAGCCAGATGTTTCTTCCAGCAGATTGCTTGCAGTATATATAATACAGATGTTTGCTTTAGATGCGGGGGGGGGGGGGCGGGGGCGGGCGGGGGCGGTGCAGAAAGGGGAAATTCAATGCCATTAAGAATATGAAATACTAGATAATTTCATTGCCTTGATCTTAAGTTTTATAATTTGCTTTTACTACATTTTAAGGCATTTTTTAAAATGAACAATGAAAAATATTTAAATCTCAACAGTGAGTCAAAAAATAAACTAACATCTTGCACTATTATTGTGTAAAAGTAGGTATTTAAAATCCAGAACATAGATATCAATCTTATTAGGATAGTTTTCCTCTTTGTTATTTCCTTTCCTTGAATGAGTTATGTACTTTTCCTTCAGTGCAGCAGCAATTGAAAGCTTGTACATTTTGATAGAGAAGTTTTTCTACATTCTGATTTGATACCTACTTAACATTGCATTCCAGTTTTCAACACTTAAACTCTGTTATGTGAAAATAAGTTATGAATTCATGGGTCACCATATTCATTAGTACTGCCTTATATATGAATTGTTATCTGGCTCCAATTATAGTTCTTCTGGTTTTTTCATTTTTATTAGATTGATTTAAAAAGAAAACATCAGGAATGCATCCATTTTTCTAATTTTATAGTGACATCATCTATATGTTATTTCTAGATTATTCTGTTATGAAAAGACTATATACTATAAAATGTCAAACCTGAAATTACTGACTAAAATTACTGCATTTTCTCTTCAATGCACTAATTAGATTTATTTAATTTGAGGATGTTTTCCTACTGATGAGGAGAAAACAATATGAATATAACATCTAACAGCATCAAGTAATATAATTGATGACATAAATAAGATCATATAGGGGGAAATTCTTGCCTGTTTTTAAAACATATCTAAAAAATCATATGTAGTTTGTCTTATCCAATAATTGAAAATGCCTCTATATCAAATGCATATAGACTAATTCTGAAACTTACCATTTTATTATCTATTTTTTAGAATGTAGAATAATTTATAAGACATGCTCCTCAAAATAATATAGATAAGACAGATATTAGTACCTGCAACTTATGAATGCATAGATTGAGTCCTAAAGATACTAGATTGCTTGATCAAGGTTACACAGGAAGTTAATTAAAAAAACTAAGACTGGAAACATGTGTCATTTGTGTCTGTCTCTTAGAGACTACATTTTCATGATTGAGAACAATAGAATATATATAAATATAAATAATGCTTAATTTGTAAACCAATATTATTATTATTTCTTTATTCCTAATCATTAGCACATTCTTGCCTTATCATTTAGGTAACTCATATATACTACGGAACCATAGCCAAACATATTTTAGTGTCAACTATGAATATAAAAAGCAGTATAACTAGTTGCTCTTCATTATACTATACAAAGCAGCCAGTTGATTGTTTTTACTTTCATGTGGTAGCTTATATAAAATATTTAGGTTTCATTATATGTAATCATCTTGGCTTTATCATTCTAATTCCCTAATTAAAAGATTTGTTTTAAAATCAGACATCCCAGAGAACTTAAGAGTAGTCTACATACAAGACTCTGTGTGTGCATGTGTGTGTACAATGCATGTATATAGTATGCATGACATATATATATATTGCAATTTGTTACATATTTCATGTGTTATATATCTGACATATGTATCACATATTTGATCAGACATATCTATATGTATGTACATACACCTATATAAATGAGATATGTACATGTCTAAATACATATATATATATATATATATACACACACATACAGCTATGTGCCTACTGCAATGAATATTTGTGGTCGTTGAAGACTAGTGAAATTATATAAACTCACTTTGTATGTAAGTTAATGTACCTCATTGGTTCTTAAACTTTAATGTGGATCAGAATCACCCAGAGGGCTTGTTAAAACATCGATTGCTAGGTTTTACCCACAGAGTTTCTTTTTCAGTAGATTTGGGATGGTTGAAGAAGGGCCCCAAATATACATTTCTAACAAGTTTCAGGTGATGCCGATGCCACTATTCTGGGAGACCTACTTCAAGAATGACTGAAATAGATAATAATACTAACCCTCATTTGTAATTTCTAGGTACCACAGACTTTGCTAAGTGGATTATTTCCTTTATTAACCACAAACTATTTCTATTTTAACAACAGAAAAAAATGAGAAGACGATTGTGTATGAAACAAAATGCTTTCCTAAATTTCATAAAGCAATACCAGTGCATTCAAACTTAGGCTTCTGAATGAGTCTCCCCACAGTAGGTAATGAATGACCAGAGTGTATGATTAATGTAATAGAAGGCGAAGTTTAGCTTTCTCTGATAAGAATATTAACTACAGCTCAAGGATCGGCTGACTTACAATATTCCCACTTTTTATACAGTTTCATTATTTCCAGTCACAACTTTGAATTCCATTTTTTTCTCACAAATGCTTCCGTAATTATAAAAATACACATCTTGGAATATTTGGTTGCCACTTATAATCCTTTGATGCATTTCCTATATGTGGATTAAATTCTTGACTCTCTTTACAGAAGGAATCTATCGTTTTAACTCTCAAGTTCTCTCCAGTTAGACATATTTCAGTGCTCTATTTATGAATCTGTGACTGTCAAATTTATCCTCAGATATTTTCCATTAAATGGATAGTATTTTCAATAAAATTAATGCCCATTGTCTATCACTAAGAGTATGGTACTTAGTATACCAAGGTACTTTTATACCAGAGGTACTATATATGTTGGAAGCAAGGTAGACTCTGATGAGGAATTTAAACTTAAGTTACTCCAGAGATCCTACAGGTGGACAGGATAAGGACTGTTAGTTTGTAGCGGTGTCAGCTTGTTGTAGCATCCTGTTAGGGTTCTGATGTACAATCATCTTGGTTTCCCACTGCACACACCTCAAAGTAGAAGGGAGGAATTGTGACTGGTCACTGACACTTTGAAGTTCTGAAACTTTTTTTTAACAACTTAGAAAGATAGCTTTGTTTGCAGTGATTTTGAAGTTCTAGAACAAAAATGTACCTGATTTGTCACAAAAAAATAGTTATTTGCTATCTTCTGAAATAACCCAAGGACAGAATTTGGACTTTTTCATAATCTGTGCATTCCTTCAATTCACATGCGAAAGTATTTTTATTTTTGATAGAGAAAAACAGTTGGCAATAAGGGAATTCAAAATGTCTAAATTTTAAATAGTTTGCTGGATTGAAGGGTTATCTTAATGTAAGAAGAGTTATCCTGAGTCTCTCTTTATGAAATTATTAATTGCTCCTAATTATTTACCTAACTGTGGGATGAAAAATATTTCCACTACAATTCATTTTGGGAAATCAAAATTATATATGGTGATTCAGTAAGTAGCATTGTTTTTCTGGATCATTTTTATTAAAAATTTAATAGTTTTTATTTTACTACTTTAGTTTCCCTTTCACAAGCTTTTCAAGGCAGTATTATGCTTCCTGGTTACCAATCTTTGTTGGATATTATAGTTCCTCAGCTCTGATAGCCTGACTTACTTTTTTCTCTTTTTCTATGAGTTTGTTTGTTTGTGAAGTATAATTGATCTATAACACCATGTTAGTCCTTGTTACACAACATAGTGATTCGATACTTCTGAACATTTCAAATTGATCACCACAATAAGTCTATTACCATAAAGATATTGCATAATTATTGACTAAATTCCCCACACAGTATATTTCACACTTATGACTCATTTATTTTGTAACTGCCTTACTTTTAAGCTTTGGGTCAAAGAAATTTTAAAGGTAAGCAACAGCAAGAAGATTGCAGTTATTCAGTTGAAAAATGTTGTGCTTTTTCCTCAAGCTTAAATATCAACTTTCTCAATTTTCTCCGACTACAGAGGCCAGTAATAGTAGCCATGAGTCTCGTATTGGTCTAGCTGAGGGGCTGGAATCGGAGAAGAAGGCAGTTATACCCCTTGTGATCGTGTCGGCCCTGACTTTTATCTGTCTAGTGGTTCTTGTGGGTATTCTCATCTACTGGAGGTAAGTTAAATGTTTTGGATGTGTATTTCATAGAGCTCAGATTTTACCTTTGTTTTACCTGAATGTTCTGCAAAACATACTCAAAATTCACTTTACTTGAGAGCTACCACTAATTTATCCAGGTAACTCTGAGTAAGAATTTGTGAATCCAAAGACATCATAATAAAAGATCTGACTATTCTTCACACTTCTGTCAAACAATTAAAGGTAAAATGGAGGAACTTTGACTTCAGTTACTATTTAATACAGTATTTTGACAGTCTTACTTTCATGTTAATCTAATGAACATTCTGATGTTACCATAGCATCTAAGGTTCTCAGTTAAATGCTTGAGCTTTTATAACTTTAAAAGTTATTATTTTGGAAAACATGGTTTTTGATATAGTTAAAAATATTTTTATAGCAGTGGATTTTGTACAAGATACATATCAACTGCATGCTGATACAAAAAATGATAACTCATACACAAAAGTACAAATCAAGCATTAAAATAGAATACAATTTGAAGATAAAGTAAATGAGTATATTAAGAGGAATGGGATTTTAAAATTCATTATTGTTTGCCTTGAGGATGAGCTATAGCTTCATTCTTGTCAATAACCTATTGAAACTTTTAAAAGGCAAGGAACATTGCACCTGTCATAAGCTTCTGATCCTACGGCAAACGGAACACAGTGCAAATTTATGTTTACTAGGGACGTAATACAAATCAGTATAACTGCTATAACCGTGTCTGTTGGAAAGCAAGGACTTTATGATCATATAAGGAAACCTATCTAAACCAAGAAAGGGCATAACTTAGTACTTTATCCTTCTGTTTTAAAAGAGTTTTGTTCAGAACATTTATACTCCATTTCATTTTGTTCAGCAACATCTGTCTATAAGTTTATCATCAACACTCTTTGTGTTATTCCAAAATATCTTTTCTCAGTTTATTAAAAAATATTTAGTATGTTTATTGACTGTTTCCCATGTGCTCAGTATTGTGTGAAATACTGTGGGAGCATATAAAAAAGGGAATGAATGGAGAGTCACCACTGTCAAGATGTTTATGCTTATTGAAGAGAAAGAGTTTTCCATGAAAAATGTGTAAAATATTACACAGAAGTGTATGCACAGCAGCTGAAATCTCTTTTTTAATATAAATTTATTTATTTTAATTGGAGGCTAATTAATTTACAATATTGTATTGGTTTTGCCATACATCAACCTGAATCAGCCATGGGTATACACATGTTCCCCATCCTGAACCCCCCTCCCACCTCCCTCCCTGTACCATCCCTCTGGGTCGTCCCAGTGCACCAGCCTCAAGCATCTTGTATCATGCATTGAACCTGGACTGGCGATTCGTTTCATATATGATATTATACATTTTTCAATGCCATTATCCCAAATCATCCCACCCTCTCCCTCTCCCACAGAGTTCAAAAGACTGTTCTATACATCTGTGTCTCTTTTGCTGTCTCACATACAGGGTTATTATTACTATCTTTCTAAATTCCATGTATATGCATTCAGATCAGATCAGTCGCTCAGTCGTGTCCGACTCTTTGCGACCCCATGAATCGCAGCACGCCAGGCCTCCCTGTCCATCACCAACTCCCAGAGGTCACTCAGACTCACATCCATCGAGTCAGTGATGCCATCCAGCCATCTCATCCTCTGTCGTCCCCTTCTGCTCCTGCCCCCAATCCCTCACAGCATCAGAGTCTTTTCCAATGAGTAAACTCTTCGCATGAGGTGGCCAAAATACTGGAGTTTCAGCTTTAGCATCATTCCTTCCAAAGAAATCCCAGGGCTAATCTCCTTCAGAATGGACTGGTTGGATCTCCTTGCAGTCCAAGGGACTCTCAAGAGTCTTCTCCAACACCACAGTTCAAAAGCATCAATTCTTCGGCGCTCAGCCTTCTTCACAGTCCAGCTCTCACATCCATACATGACCACAGGAAAGACCATAGCCTTGACTAGGCGAACCTTTGTTGGCAAAGTGATGTCTCTGCTTTTGAATATGCTATCTAGGTTGGTCATAACTTTCCTTCCAAGGAGTAAGCGTCTTTTAATTTCATGGCTGCAGTCACCATCTGCAGTGATTTTGGAGCCCAGAAAAAGAAAGTCTGACACTGTTTCCACTGTTTCCCCATCTATTTCCCATGTAGTGATGGGACCGGATGCCATGATCTTCGTTTTCTGAATGTTGAGCTTTAAGCCAACCTTTTCACTCTCCACTTTCATTAGTATACTGTATTGGTGTTTTTCTTTCTGGCTTACTTCACTCTGTATAATAGGCTCCAGTTTCATCCACCTCATTAGAAATGATTCAAATGTATTATTTTTAATGGCTGAGTAATACTCCATTGTGTATATATACCACAGCTTTCTTATCCATTCATCTGCAGATGGACATCTAGGTTCCATGTCCTGGCTATTATAAACAGTGCTGCAATGAACATTGGGGTACATGTGTCTCTTTCAATTCTGGTTTCCTCGGTGTGTATGCCCAGTAGTGAGATTGCTGGTTCATAAGGCAGTTCTATTTCCAGTGTTTTAAGGAATCTCCACACTGTTCTCCATGGTGGCTGTACTAGTTTGCATTCCCACCAACAGTGTAAAAGAGTTCCCTTTGCTCCACACCGTCTCCAGCATTTATTGCTTGTAGACTTTTGGATTGCAGCCATTCTGACTGGCCTCAAATGGTACCTCACTGTGGTTTTCATTTGCATTTCTCTGATAATGAGTGATGTCAAATATCTTTTCATGTGTTTGTTAGCCATCTGTATGTCTTCTTTGGAGAAATGTCTGTTTAGTTCTTTGGCCCATTTTTTGATTGGGTCGTTTATTTTTCTGAAATTGAGCTGCAGGAGTTGTTTGTATATTTTTGAGATTAGTTCTTTGTCAGTTGCTTCATTTGCTATTATTTTCTCCCATTCTGAAGGCTGTCTTTTCACCTTGCTTATAGTTTCCTTTGTTGTGCAGAAGCTTTTTAATTTTAATTAGGTCCTTTTTCTTTATTTTTGGTTTTATTTCCAATATTCTGGGAGGTAGGTCATAGAGGATCCTGCTGTGGTTTATGTCGGAGAGTGTTTTGCCTATGTTCTCCTCTAGGAGTTTTATAGTTTCTGGTCTTAGGTTTAGATCTTTAATCCATTTTGAATTTATTTTTGTATATGGTGTTAGAAAGTGCTCTAGTTTCATTCTTTTACAAGTGATTGACCAGTTTTCCCAGCACCACTTGTTAAAGAGATTGTCTTTTCTCCATTGTATATTCTTGCCTCCTTTGTCAAAGATAAGGTGTCCATAGGTGTGTGGATTTATCTCTGGGCTTTCTATTTTGTTCCATTGATCTATATTTCTGTCTTTGTGCCAGTACCATACTGTCTTGATGACTGTGGCTTTGTAGTAGAGCCTGAAGTCAGATTCCTCTACTTCCATTCTTTCTCAAGATTGCTTTGGCTATTCGAGGTTTTTTATATTTCCATATAAATTGTGAAATTATTTGTTCTAGCTCTGTGAAAAATATCGTTGGTAGCTTGATAGGAATTGCATTGAATCTATAGATTGCTTTGGGTAGTATACTCATTTTCTCTATATTGATTCTTCCAATCCATGAACATGGTATATTTCTCCATCTATTAGTGTCCTCTTTTGGAAAAGGCAATGGCACCCCACTCCAGTACTCTTGCCTGGAAAATCCTATGGATGGAGGAGCCTGGTGGGCTGAAGCCCATGGGGTCACTAAGAGTTGGCATGACTGAGTGACTTCACTTTCACTTTTCACTTTCATGCATTGGAGAAGGAAATGGCAACCCACTCCAGTGTTCTTGCTGGGAGAATCCCAGGGATGGGGGAGCCTGGTGGGCTGCCTTCTATGGGGTCGCACAGAGTCAGACATGACTGAAGCGACTTAGAAGCAGCAGCAGTGTCCTCTTTGATTTCTTTCAACAGTGTTTTATAGTTTTATATATATAGGTCTTTAGTTTCTTTAGGTAGATATATTCCTAAGTATTTTATTCTTTTTCGTTGCAATGGTAGATGGAATTGTTTCCTTAATTTCTCTTTCTGTTTTCTCATTATTAGTGTATAGGAATGCAAGGGATTTCTGTGTGTCGATTTTATATCCTGCAACTTTACTGTATTCATTGATTAACTCTAATAATTTTCTGGTGGAGTCTTTAGGGTTTTCTACGTAGAGGATCATGCCATCTGCAAACAGTGAGAGTTTTACTTCTTCTTTTCCAATTTGGATTCCTTTTATTTCTTTTTCTGCTCTGATTGCTATGGCCAAAACTTCCAAAACTATGTTGAATAGTAGTGGTGAAAGTGGGCACCCATGTCTTGTTCCTGACTTTAGGGGAAATGCTTTCAATTTTTCACCATTGAGGATAAAGTTTGGTGTGGGTTTGTCATATATAGCTTTTATTATGTTGAGGTATGTTCCTTTTATTCCTGATTTCTGGAGAGTTTTTAACATAAATGGATGTTGGATTTTGTCAAAGGCTTTCTCTGCATCTATTGAGATGATCATATGGCTTTTATTTTTCAATTTGTTAATGTGGTGTATTACATTGATTGATTTGTAGATATTGAAGAATCCATGCATCCCTGGGATAAAGCCCACTTGATCGTGGTGTATGATCTTTTTAATGTGTTGTTAGATTCTGATTGCTAGAATTTTGTTAAGGATTTTTGCATCTATGTTCGTCAGTGATATTGGCCTGTAGTTTTCCTTTTTTGTGGCATCTTTGTCAGGTTTTGGTAGCTGAAATCTCTTAATGCTAAGAGTAGTGAGAGAAAAAAGGAGCTTGGTGGGCCAGAATGGACAGCATAAATGAGAAATGTCGAGCTTGAGCTGGATAGGATTCACAAAGAGAAACTAAAGGAGAAGGGTGTGCCAGGCAGGGTCCCCACAGGTAGGAAGACTGGAAAGGAGGGATGAGCTGTGTGTGTCTGAGACTGTGGGGTTGGATCATCTAGCTGCATGTGGTTGTGTATTGCTTGACTAGGGTAGACTGTTTCCATGAGCAGCCATATTTCATATCTGACTTCTTTTACAGAACAGAGCAGACTGCAGACTAGAGAGAACAGATCATGCTTTTGTTATCATGAATGGATTAGGAGTCTGTTGTGTCCATAACATCATGCAAACAAAACTGCTTTCTTTAATGATTCCTGTGATCACCAGTGCCTCTTTTGACAGAAGATTTCATGTTTAGCAGAGTACCACCAGCACAGTACCTAATGCATAAATGTTTGCTCAGCAAGAATATTGCTTTTCTTCTTACTCCCCACAGGACTTGTTGGCCAGACTTCTTACCAACACTGATGTCATGTTTGTTCAGATTACTGTTTTATATCTAAGCTAATTTTCCCTGCCAAGTCAATTTTCAAAGTTAATGGGAATTGAAGTTAGACAAACATAAAATAGGGTGGGAAATGAGATCATATTCTATTTCATAGTAAATAATGTTAGAATAAATTTCAATTAAAGTGTTAGATAGTTTATAGTTAAAAGGTTGAAATAATTAGAATGAGTTTTTTTAATGTTACTTGATATTCCAATTTTATTTTCTACAAAATTGAAAATCAGTGCCTTATTTAATATGATTTGAGATTTCATGGTAAAGTCAAGTGATTTATATCTTTTGTTATTAGTAGGCCATTCCATCCATACTTATGTGGATAAAAAAAGATGAAATTATAAGTTGGAAAATACTAATTTGACCTTCCTCCATGAAATGTTTCTGTTTTCCTTACAAATAACACATATAATTTGAGTACAGAGTGTTTAAAATATGAACACTCTTAGAGTTTTATGTATATATTTTTTGTATATATATTTTATATATATAGATATTTATATCTAATAATCAAACGTCCTGATAAAATTTGTTATTCTTACTTATCCATTTACAAATTTAACATAACTGTCCGACTCACAGCCATTTGAAGTTAATTCACTCCCAAATGTAACTTTTTAAATCAGTGACACGAATACACTAGTACTATTTGCTAAACTACAAAATGACAATGGTAGTGCATTCTTCACGGTTTGTCTGAATTATTCACATTCAAGCTGCATTGCTGAGCAATGTGATTTCATTCACCAATATGGAAACATTTTAGACCTTTGTGCAAACTATAGCCTGTAGAAAGGTTTAAAAATCTAATGAGATACCAACAAGAGTCTTAATATTAATAGTAACATTGTCCTTATAAGTTTTTCCAGTTTATATATTAAAACACTTTTCTAACCTAATTCTTTAGGAGAAAAAATAATCACAAATGGTATGATAAATCCTCTCTTTTGCCTAATTTACCTAACTCAAAGTGGTCTCTTATGTTTGATATAAACCATAAGAGAAAGCATGCCATAGCAGGAAGACAGAACAAATCAGAGGCAATAAAATTTGGGTCTCTTTTCCAGTTCTGCCCAACATTTATTATATAGCTTTGGGCAAGTCACTCACCCATCTAGGAATTAATGTCCTCTTTTTACTATTTGGGGGAGAGATTATCTTTTATATTGGAGTCAGATTTTCTTCAGGGTTTCTGTGATGAATATAGCATAATGAATATTGTTTCATATTTGTGTAAGGATCCAAAAACTGGAATAATAATTATACATTTCTAGCTTTTAATTCCAAATACTGTGATGAAAAGGTGTAAATTAAATAATCAGATTAACATTGATTGATAGGACCTATGTCTACAAGTTTAAAACAGTCATCACTTTTTTCTTCATGGCTGAGTGATAATTAGCAGGAGACGTAGTTATCAACACTTAGCACATAGACGTGAAGACACTCACTGCTGATACAGAACAGATGGACCATAGATACCGAATCTTGTCATACATTAAATAATATGCCCTGAATTATTTTCCAGATGTTTTAAGGTATAATTTACATGAGCCAAATCATAAGTTTCCAAGACACAAAATTATTTCCATAAGAATAGCTTCAAAAAGTTCATTTTAAAGATAACAAAGAGAAAATTTTGGAGAGCTTTTTTTAATAGTTAGAATCTGAAAAATACCAAAAATGTGTTCAAATAAACAGCATTCCATCAAAAGCAACATAGAACAGAGCTTTTCTTAGGCACTCTTGTTCTGACTCGGGAGAGTGGGAAGAGAAGCAATATAATTTTTCTCTTGATATTAAATTTAAATTTGTGGGTCATTGGTAGCTACCATCCAGAATGGAGGACTCCCAGTGCCACGCTACCTTTTATATAGAATGTCACCTCCTAGGTAAGACTGTACCATAAAGAGTTCCTAAGCCACATACAGATGCTCTTCATCCAGAATGAATCCTGTACTGTTTTAATTGTTTCCTACTTTTAAGCTTATTGGTGTGATTTATAAGATTCTTTTGTTACCTGTTAATACAGGTAACATTACTAGACCACTTATTTTCTAAAACCAAAAAATATTTGATTACATAGCTGAACAGAAGAGCTTGAATTTACTACAAGGAATATTAGCAACATCTTAAACCTTGGTACTGATATGTCTTAATTTGCCTTTTTCCATTGTAAGAGATGTTGCCTTCTTCCCATTCTCTCAGACACATCTTCCGTCTAGGCATCTATCCATCCATCCATCCACCCACCCATCAATCCATCCTTCTCTAGCTGTATATTCTACCTCTTCCTCCCAAATGTTTTGAAATTTTAAGTTAATCTCATTTGAGGCTCCGATAGGCAAGAGAGTCTAGGATGCAGTTGTATACATTATGGTTGGTGTAATTCTACTGGAAATTCTACTGGAAATCCATCTAATCATTCAACATTTAATACCTATTGCTCTCCTGGCATTGTATTTAAAATTGGGTCTACACAAATCAAAAGACATGGCCCCATCTTTAAAATATATATATAATGAGGATAAAGGCCCAAATGATTACTTTTGATTACAAAATGATTACTTTTACCACCAATTAATTAAAACATTTAAAATAAATTGAAGGTCATTCTTGGATTAATTAAGCATATTTTTCAAAGCAATCTTTTTAAACAAGAGTGTGAATGGACATTTACATTCATTATAATAGAAACAGAAAGTAGAGTGCAAGAATCTGCTTAAGAAATGAGAGGCTGTTTCACAGAGAAGATGCCACTGAGCTGTCTTTTGAAAAGAAATATTTGCATGGCACGTTAGTGACCAAGGCATTTTGGTCAGAAGAAGAACCATGTTTAAATCAGGGAGAAGAAATAGCTGAGTTAGAGCAGTCAAGACATGTTCAGTGATCTACAACATGTTTGTTATTGGACATAAACTTCAAGGAGAAAAGTCAAAAAAGGTTTGGACTACAGATAGGTAGGGTTTCGGTGTTTAAAGATTTGGATACTACAATCTAAAAATCTGTAAGGTACAGAGCTAAAGCCAATATGTCAAAGTAAAAGGGAGATAGGTTTGAGGCTCAATATACGAAAAATATCAACAGTAAGAGGCATTACATTGGAACAGGAGGGTCTTCTCTTTGGGTACCATTTGGAGATACTTACAAGGGATTGATTTTCGGGTTAGTATAAGAAATGTGTAGTAGCTAAAGATGATTCATAGAGAAGTAAGCTCCTTGTCATGGAAGGATTCAAACTGAATCCTTTTTATATGTCAGAGATGCTAGAGGAAGGACTCTGGTATTAGCTGTGATATTGCACTAGGTCCCTTAAGGTATTAAATATTTTACAACTTTAAGATTCATTGAAAAATAAAGAAAAGCCCTTTCAGCTGGCTTTTGCAACCATACTTTAAAGGAATCAAAGAGATGTTTAATTCTGTAATCTTAAAAGCAAGTATCAAATCCAGTGTCTCCCTATCAGTGGGGCAGAAGATACTACATCTGTGGTTGCACAGATGACCCACACCTTCCTGAAGTTTCTGCTCCAGACTGGTGTCAGTTCTGCTCAGATGTGGACTTTCAATAGAAAAGAATCTTTATCTTGAGACCTGTGGCCCTCCTCTTTCCCATTTCTCATTACTCTGCCAGGCTTTTTCCACTCTTCTGGATATGAGCCTTGCTTGGGGTCTTTTGCCCCACATCATAGTTGATGGTACATGCACTTGTCTTCCTCCTACATCACCTCTTCTCTGTTGAAGACATTCGTGTGTTCTGTCAATTATCTATACTCTCACAGGTTTGATTATGATTATACTATCACAGCAGAGAGCTTTTTTTTTTTTTTTTTTTTGCTGTGCACATCATTACCTTTGGATTTGTTTTTAAACTTGTGACATTAGAGTTATAAATAAACTATATAATTTTGTACTATTGATACCTATGGCAGTGAATTCATTGAACAAATATTCCAGGGCACCTATAATATGCCAGACATTATTATGAGGACTAACACTACATTAAGACCAAGTGTCTTGCCTTTTGTTGGGCTTCACAGGTTGCTCAGTGGTAAAGAATCTGCCTGCCAGTGCAGGAGACACAGGAGATGTGGCTTCAATCCTTGGGTCAGTAAGATCCCTGGAAAGGAAATGGCAAAGTACTCCAGTATTCTTGCCTGGAAAATTCCATGAACAGAGGAGCCTGGTGGGCCACAGGCCATAGGGCTACAAAGAGTCAGACACAACTGAGCACACGCATGCATCTTTGCTTTGGGGGGACGTACATTCTGGTGAGGGAGGACCAACTAAAATTATGAACGATGAATAAACAAATATATAAATAAAGTATTTTAGAGAGTGATAAGTGCCATAAAGCAAGCAAAAAGGGGGCAGAATAGTGACTTAGCCAGAGGGGCTTATAGTTTTATTAATAGCTTAGGTGGTCAGAGGACTCTCAGAGGAAGTGGCATTTGAGCCAATGTGTAAATGATGGGAAAGAGGCAAGTGGCCAGAGGGAACACCAAGAACCACGACCCTGGGATAATATTGCAGGACTTCTTGGAAGGAGAAAGGGATGACCAGTGGGTTAGAAGTGGTTGCAGAAGAAGTAATAAGAGATGAGACTACTGGTGGGGATATGGAGGGGGAACAAGCTAACAGAGGGTCTAACTGCCCTTGCTGAAATAATGGAATATCATTCTTATTCCAGTGAGGAACCACTGAAGAATTTTATGCAGAGAACGGATTATTGAAAGAAAATACCACAATTGAAGTGTGTCATATAAGAACAAATGTTAAAGTTCATTAGAATAAATACCTTGTTGCTTGGATTTTTCAAATGAAAAACGAGATTGGCATTTTCACTCAAACAGATCTTTCCATTTAAACTTAACCACTCATGAGTAATGCTTCAAATAAATTAAATGACCCACGTCAAAGAGTGTCATTAGAAGTTTTAATTATCTACATTTTTAATTAATGATAGTTTGCATTAGTTTACAGCAGCAGTTGGTTCTTTGCTCTTCTCAATAGTTTGCATGAGCTCTTAGCAGATGTTACTCTTATTATCTAAATGAATATAGATTCAGGTGACCTTGTAGGTCATAGTTGTGGTTAATTCCAAATATATTCATTCTCAAAACCTCATCAAGGCTAGCATCTGTTGGAGAGAAAATCACCCCTGTTTTTGGTTACATGCTCATTATTTCTTCACTTCGTTTTGTCATTAAGACATTGTCACACTTGTAGTATAAAGCTGTCTTTTTTCATCAAAATGTTACCATAGTGGAAATTCGCTTCTACCTGGTCATTCCTTGCTGCCTTTTGCTAGCAGCTGAATAGCCTCAGAACGGCATGATCCTTTAAATATTGAGTAAAAATAGCTTTGGATAGGCTATCTTTTCCACTCTGATCCTGTCCAAAGTGGCAGGACATCCTGGTATACAGCAACAGTAGAAGAGCAACTAGGGTATTGCGGTATCCTACTCCTTGGCACCAACTGCAAGTTCAAGTGTTACCTTTGCTTATAGCATGTCTCATACCTGCTCGCTCTTCTGCATCTGCTACAGGTAAAACTGAGATAAATTTGGAGGCTGTAAAATTCTTTAATACCTGTGTTTTGTAAAAGTAGGTGATAGATTCCACTTACGTTTTTTAATTCTGAAGATTTCTGTCATAATTTTTAAGCATCTCAGAAGTTGTCTTCTTGTCCATTCCAGCTAGTAGTATAAACTGCCTTCTTTTCTTTCCAGGAAATGTTTCCAGACTGCACATTTTTATTTAGAGGACAGTACGTCCCCTCGAGTAATATCCACACCTCCAACACCTATCTTTCCAATTTCAGGTAATGGCTTAAAGTGTGACCCTGAGTACCTGGTAGATGTTAAATGAAAAGCATGATGTTGGAAGGTTTGTCTTTATTGAAGTACTTTGCAAATGCTATAATGTAGATTAGTAAATGTCTGTGTTGCCTAAAATATTATGTATCAGGCATTCAGGTTTTTAACTTGTTAATTTTGAACATTCTTAACCATACAGGTAATGTGACAAAATAATTTATAGTTGTTCAGATGTTGTATGTTAAAGAACATAAATATTTATAGCAATAATATGTTAGTAAGGAATAATGCTGACTTTCAGTCATTTCAGTTACTTTAGTGGATATCTAAACACCAAAAGTCAGACTAAAGCAATGCAGTACAGATGGACAGGACAAAAACCACAAAAATAAGAATAAACTTTCATTTCTTTCTGATTATCTGAGTGAATGTGAGAAAATCTTTCTTAACTACATTAGGGGAAAATAAAGAAACTATATAATGGTGAAGGTAGAAGAGAAACATGGGCACAAAGAAAGTGTGGTTGCCTGAAATATGTTAAGTAAAAATGTCAGACTGTTGAATACCTGGGAAAGCATCAACTGCTTTATCAGAACTTACCTAGTTAACAATATTCAGGAATTAACAGGAGTCACTTTAAGACTCTCACTGACTCTGGAAATCACATTGTCACTAAGGTCGCAGACAGTTGTTGAATTAACATTTTATAACATTTCAGGATGAAAAGTGGTAACATCAAAAAGTTGTCTAGAAATGTGGGAATTAAGGAAGAAGAACGGGAGAACAGAGGATGATACAAGGACAAGGAGACCAGGGAAAGCAAAAGGAAACGTTCCTCTCCATGTCTTTGTACAGAAGTCTCTTTTTAAATTATCTGAGACGCCATATGTTACTGCCTGAGGTGCACATTCTACAGGATGTTATCTTCTGAAGTCTCATGCGACTTAAAAAGCAGAAAAATAAAACAGAAGCATTTTCATTGTAATTTTCAACAGACGTAGGAGTTAGACCTGTCTTGCTCTTTCACCTCTTTTATTGACTTTGTGTCTTTAACCACCACTGTTTTATTGGCTTTTCCAGTTTATATTAAAATTCTGTCCTTTCTTTTAGTACAGCACCATTTCTTATTAACATGCTTAGAATTTTTGAGACCGATTGCTCTGTTATCTGTTGGGTTTAGTTTCCTTCACTGTCAAACATACCTCTCCTACATACCCTGTCAGCATGGATAAGCAAATTAACTCTAACATTATCTAAAGTCCAACACAGTTTATTATTAACAATAAATAAAATAATCCAAAATTGGATTGTCCGGGAAATCCAGAACCCCTTGTCCTATTTCTAGGAAGAATGGTGATCAAGGATATCTCCTCCTTTCGTCCGCTCAGCTCTCAAAGATGCACTCTTGAGCACCCCCAACATATGCATATGTTCATGTGAAATCGGAAAATAAAAAGATAAGCTAGTCTCACCTACTTGCAGACCAATTTGTAAAAGAAATTACTGGAAGACATGATACCAAGTGAGAAGTAATCAATTTGCTCATGGAAAGAGGTTAGCTCTGCTGCGGAATATCCATGGGTTTGACAGAGCTTAGGACTAATGATTTAGATGTGACAAGTTATTTCTGTTTTCTTATCTAATTATAAAAGCTACTTCCAGGCAAGATGCTTCTGTAGGTGTGAAGGTGGAATTACACCTTTGTCTAGTGTTTCTTAAGCTTAACTTGCTAATTCAATTTTAGTATTCAGGTACACTTATCTGAAAGAGAACAGATGGATTCTAATTTTTTTTTTAAATCAACAAATTCTTGGTAACTGAAGCTTAAAAATATTAAATGGCCTAGATGCTGAACATCTGTTGGTGTAAATAACTGTTTCTAGTGAAATGTGTTTGATGTTTCCTTATCAGAGATATCACTTGTGAAGTTGCACACTGTGAACTAGTAATATGTTTAATCTAAGAAAGCCTTTCCAGGGGGAAAAAAGAGAAAAAACAGAAACAGGTTAAAAAACTGGCCCCTTCACAATTAATTAACAGATCCAGTGACTTTGTTTACATAGCATTTTTTCAAGTTAGAATTCTTGAAATTTTACAGATTAAAAGTCCCAAAGGTTCTTGGCAGTATACTTAATGAATAGTCTGCATATAAATGTTTTCTATTATTTATAGAGAAAAAGAAAAAAATGTTTTCAAATGTAAACATCTGACAATTTAATGGAGAGACTCTAAACCGTACAATTGTATAAAACTGAAATTGCACTATATATTATGTTAAATCCATAGTAAAACTGAAAATATATTTCTGCATTTTTTTCCCCAGAATTGACAGGCAACTCCCACTCAAGTTAAAGAAAATTATCCATAAAGCGATGCAGTCCATTGGATGTTTTTTATAACTTAACATTGAAAATTAATTATTTTCTCTTTAGTGTATGAAAGAAAAAGATTCCTGATCAAATCAGAATTCTAAAATGCAGGTTATGATTAATAGTAAATGTAGGGAAAACTGATAATTGCTGTTTATTGTTTCTCTGAACATAGATTGAGTCGAGATTATAGGAATAATTGAATTTTGAAGTTGTTTTAGAAGAAAGCTCTTTATAAATCCCCACAAATGAGAGGCACATTTATTTCTGTTGAGTTATCCTTTCCAACTTAATTTTTTTTATTCACTTAGATGATGTTGGAGCAATTCCAATAAAGCACTTTCCAAAGCATGTTGCAGACTTACATGCAAGTAGTGGGTTTACTGAAGAATTTGAGGTATGATTTTAATATGTCTCTTTTAAACAGTATGGAAAATAGTAATTTTTTAAATTTCATCAATAGGCTATTTCTTGAATTGAAAGCATTTCCATTCTAGTGAAATTATTATTTCCATAATCAGTTATGTGTTTAGGATATGTGTGATAGTTATATAATTTAGCAAATTGGTTTTCCATTTTAAAATTCAGTTGTACTAGTTGGAAAAACAAAACCATGTTTAATTCCCATAAAATCAGAACTATAGTATTCTTTTTTAAATCTGAATTGGTAACACTGATTCCTTTTAATTTTCTAAACCATATAGATTATAATAAACTAGTAAATTTCATAATTTTGAGCCAAAGTACATACAAACTCCTACCTGTAAGGATGACAACAGTGTAAATGCAAAAACGCTTAATATACAAGGCATAATAAATATTATCCAAGATAAAGTCCCATCTTCTCAAGAAAATACGCATTTCTAAAAAACACTGGAACTTCACAATCACTGAAAATTTTTCTAGTGGTATTCTGAAAAACACTCTTAGATGGTAGGCACAGGGAAATTTACTGCAAATTTGTCATGGCCCACTGAATTATCAGTTAAGAAGATTTTTCAAAATAGTGTGCCCTCAGCCAACAGTTACCAGTAAAAACCACAGCATAAAGTCACCTTCGTTGAGCACTCCCTACATGTCAGTCATTGTACTAGATACATCTACAGTCAACCTTCACCCAATTCTGGAAGTTATTTGTTTTTATTTCTAATCATATTGATGAAAGCAACTTCAACAAAAGTTAATTAACAACTAATAAACAGCATGGGCTTCCCAGGTGGTGCCAGTAGTAAAGAACCAGTCTAAGAGATGTTGCAAAGATCCTCTGGAGAAGGAAATGGCAACCCACTCCAGTATCCTTACCAGGTGAATCCCATGGATAGAGGAGCCTGGAGGGCTACAATCCATAGAGTTTCAAAGAGTTGGACACAACTGAATGGATTTAGAGTGTGTAATCTCCATCTGCCTCACTCTTATGAGGATTTAGGATTGAAGGCATTTGGAGCTCACCTGGATAATACAGTATAATCTCCTTATCTCAAGTATTTTACTTAATACATAACAGGGTGGGGCTTCCCAGGTGGCTGTGGTAAAGAATCTGCCTGCCAAGCAGGAGATGCAGGAAGTTCAGTTCAGTCACTCAGTCCTGTCCAACTCTTTGCAACCCTATGAGCCTCACCATGCCAGGCCTCTCTGTCCATCACCAACTCCCGCAGTTTACTCAAAGTCATGTCCATTGACTCAGTGATGCCATCCAACCATATCATCCTCTGTCGTCCCCTTCTCCTCCTGCCCTCAGTCTTTCCCAGCATCAGGGTCTTTTCCAGTGAGTTATCTCTTCATATCAGGTGGCCAAAGAACTGGAGTTTCAGCTTCAACATCAGTCCTTCCAATGAACACCCAGGACTGATCTCCTTTAGGATGGACTGGTTGGATCTCCTTGCAGTCCAAGGGACTCTTCAACAGTCTTCTCCAACGCCACAGTTCAAAAGCATCAATTCTTCAGGGCTCAGCTTTCTTTATAGTCCAACTCTCACATCCATACATGACTACTGGAAGAACCATAGCCTTGACTAGACAAACCTCTGTTGGCAAAGTAATGCCTCTGCTTTTTAATATGCTGTTTAGGTTGGTCATAACTTTCCTCTCAAGATAAGCGTCTTTTAATTTCATGGCTGCAGTCACCATCTGCAGTGATTTTGGAGCCCCCAAAAATAAAGTCAGCCACTGTTTCCCCATCTATTTCCCATGAAGTGATGGGACCAGATGCCATGATCTTAGTTTTCTGAATGTTGAATTTTAAGCCAACTTTTTCACTGCCCTCTTTCACTTTCAACAAGAGGCTCTTTAGTTCTTCTTCCCTTTCTGCCATAAGGGTGGTGTCATCTGCATATCTGAGGTATTGATATTTCTCCCAGCAATCTTGATTCCAGCCTGTGCATCCTCCAGTCCAGTGTTTCTCATGATGTACTCTGCATATAAGTTAAATAAGCAGGGTGACAATATACAGCCTTCACGTACTCCTTTTCCTATTTGGAACCAATCTGTTCCATGTCCAGTTCTAACTGTTGCTTCCTGACCTGCATATAGGTTTCTCAAGAGGGAGATCAGGTGGTCTGGTATTCCCATCTCTTTCAGAATTTTCCACAGTTTATTGTGATCCACACAGTCAAAGGTTTTGGCATAGTCAATAAAACAGAAATAGATGTTTTTCTGGAACTCTCTTGCTTTTTCAATGGTCCAGCAGATGTTGGCAATTTGATCTCTGGTTCCTCTGCCTTTTCTAAAGACAGCTTGAATATCTGGAAGTTCACAGTTCACATATTGCTGAAGCCTGATTTGGAGAATTTTGAGTATTTCTTTACTAGCATGTGCTGCTGCTGCTGCTAAGTTGCATCAGTCATGTCCAACTCTGTGTGACCCCATAGACGGCAGCCTACCAGGCTCCCCCATCGGTGGGATTCTCCAGGCAAAAGTACTGGAGTGAGTTGCCATTGCCTTCTCCATACTAGCGTGTGAGATGAGTGCAGTTGTGCAGTAGTTTGAGCATTCTTTGGCATTGCCTTTCTTAAGGATTGGAATGAAAATTTACCTTTTCCAGTCCTGTGACCACTGCTGAGTTTTCCAAATTTGCTGGCATTTTGAGTGCAGCACTTTCACAGCATCATCTTTGAGAATTTGAAATAGCTCAACTGGAATTCCATCACCTCCACTAGCTTTGTTTGTAGTGATGCTTCCTAAGGCCCACGTGACTTCACATTCCAGGATGTCTGCCTCTAGGTGAGTGATCACACCATCATGATTATCTGGGTCATGAAGATCTTTTTTCTACAGTTCTGTATATTCTTGCAACCTCTTCTTAATATTTTCTGCTTCTATTAGGTCCATACTATTTCCGTTCTTTATTGAGCCATCTTTGCATGAAATGTTCCCTTGGAATCTCTAATTTTCTTGAAGAGATCTCTAGTCTTTCCCATTCTGTTGTTTTCCTCTATTTCTTTGCATTGATCACTGAGGAAGGCTTTCTTATCTCTCCTTGCTATTCTTTGGAACTCTGCATTCAGATGCTTATAGCTTCCCTTTTCTCTTTTGCTTTTCACTTCTCTTCTTTTCACAGCTATTTGTAAGGCCCCCTCAGACAGCCATTTTGCCTTTTTGCATTTCTTTTTCTTACGAATGGTCTTGAGCACTATCTCCTGTACAATGTCACGAACCTCTGTCCATAGTTTATCAGGCACTCTATCAGATCTAGTCCCTTAAATGAGTGTTGACCATCTGGTGATGTCCATGTGTAGAGTCTTGTCTTGTGTTTTTGGAAGAGGGCGTTTGCTATGACCAGTGCATTCTTTTGGCAAAACTCTATTAGCCTTTGCCCTGCTTCATTCTGTACTCCAAGGCCAAATTTGCCTGTTATTCCAGGTGTTTCTTGACTTCCTACTTTTTGCATTCGAGTCCCCTATCATGAAAAGGACATCTTTTTGGGGGTGTTAATTCTAAAAGGTGTTGTAGGTCTTCATAGAACTGTTCAGCTTCTTCAGCATTACTGGTCAGGGCATAGACTTGGATTAACATGATATTGAATGGTTTGCCTTGGAAACAAACAGAGATCATTCTGTCTTTTTGAGATTGCATCCAAGTGCTGCATATTGGACTCTTTTGTTGACTATGATGGCTACTCCATTTCTTCTAAGTGATTCCTGCTCACAGTAGTAGATACAATGGTCATCTGAGTTAAATTCACCTATTCCAGTCCATTTGAGTTTGCTGATTCCTAGAATGTTGACGTTCACTCTTGCCATCTCCTATTTGATCACTTCCAATTTGCCTTGATTCATGGACCTAACATTCCAGGTTCCTATGCAATATTGCTCTTTACAGCATCGGACCTTGCTTCCATCACCAGTCACATCCACAACTGGGTGTTGTTTTTGCTTTGGCTCCATCTGTTCATTCTTTCTGGAATTATTTCTCCACTGATCTCCAGTAGCATGTTGGGCACCTACCGATCTGGGAAGTTCATCTTTCAGTGTCCTATCTTTTTGCCTTGAGAACCCCATGGACAGTATGAAAAGACAAAAAAAGGAGATGCAGGAAATATAGGGTCTAGCTGTGGGTCAGGAAGATGCCCTAGAGAAAGAAATGGCAGTCCATTCCAGATTCTTGGCTGGGAAATCCCATGTACAAAGGAGACTAGCAGGCTGCAGTCCATGGGGTCTCAAGGAGTCACAGTTGAGCATTCAAGCAAATAGCAGGGCTAGGATTGAAATCTAACACTCCTGACCTTTCCATTCTAGAAATCAGGGGCTCCCCAACCGCAGCCTCTCCAAGTACTCAATCGACATCCCTCTTTGAAGCCCTTCGAGATCTGACCCTGATCAGTGGCTATACCACAGTACCTAATACACCCCGCAACTTCTTCCCATGAATCAGATCCCCAAGAGCATAGTTAAGGAAGAAAAATGCCAGAGATTAGAAAGCTTTAAAAAAACCAAAGGAAAGATAAATGAAATATATGTTTTCACTAAATTAAAAACAGTAAAAGCCAGCTAATTTAATCTTAAATCTAAGTCATAGATATATTGAATAAGAAAGTACTATGAGGTAACTAAATAAAATGGAATAATATGAAGAATTATATTTTTTAAACATCAAATTATTTTTTCCTGTCATAACAGAGGTTACTAGGTGGTGCAGTATGAACTTACAGAAACTATCAGGCATTGATCAAACAAAATCCTAGTTGTAAAAAGGAGAATATGTTAACGATGGGTTTAACTTTCCAGATGTTAAAAACCATAAAGAAAAATAGAGAATTTATTGTAAAAGTTGCTGATAGCATATATACAAAAGTAGATACACAGTTTTCATAATTATGAAATCATAAATCATTTTAAATAGTATCAGGCAGTTCATGATGAATAAATTAATAAAATAACCTCACATTTTTACTCAAAAAGTATATTCTTAATTCCATTGCTCTTAACTCACTGATTGAAGAAAGCTTTCTATTAACTTAATAATTAGATTAATAATAATTATGTACCTTTTAAGTGGGTCATATATTAAATTGTTTTTAAATATAGAATCAGAATGACTTGCTGCAAAAGAGGCCTTGGAATGCTAGCTTAGTAAAGGGCTGAGCCATTTTGCCAGTGAATCAGATTTATATTTAGATTGTATATTTTCTCAAAAATTATAAGGCTTTCATGTTATTATCTTAATATGTACTAAATAATTGAAAATTGCAAAGTAATATATTTAGATAGAAGACATCCCTGAGAAGGATTTTAATTCTTTTTAAAAGCAAAATGGCAAGAATAATTTTTCTCAATTCATTGAGGTTTTATTTTAATTAATAAGAGGTCTACTAATTAAGTATGTAGAAAGTTATACTATTTAAATTTTATTTCAAAAGACATAATATATATGATAAAAAAAACTTTAGGAGATGTCTAATGTGTTGACAACTCTAAATCTGTCACAAACCACCTAATTAAGGACATTGTTTAGTCTTAAAATTATTCAAAATCAACAACAAAAAAAGTATCACTAATTCAGTTTCAATTAATTCTATCATAATCAAATACAATTGTATTTGAATATTAGCAAATCTGACTCATATGTCAAAATGTGTCATCAAATATGTGATTTTTCTCATCAACATTTTAAAAATTCATCATATTATTATACCACTGTCCCCTTTTAAAAGTGTTATCTTTTCCTTTTACATGATTTTAAGGTTCCGAACTATTAGAAATTTTGATTTGCATGCAACTGTTTGAAACATTCTGTTGTGTTAGTATTTGACAAATGTATTTATTGCATGATCATGGTTTTCCATTGTAAACCTAATATGAACACTTTTTTTTCTCATTTGTCGTGTGCTGTGGAATTTGATTTCTTTACTTTTTTGGCATTCATTCCCTCATTAGACACTGAAAGAGTTTTACCAGGTAAGGCATTATTTCACTGCATTTTCTTATAGCCAAGAAATAGTTGATGTAACATGTAAAAATTTTTTTTTTGATAGATTGTTTTGTTTGTTGTCTTCCTTAGTGTATTTTAAGGCACTTTGTTTGAAAGGATGTGTATTAAAATGTTACCCATGCAATTTCTTTACAGGAGGTGCAGAGCTGTACTGTTGATTTAGGTATCACAGCAGACAGCTCCAATCACCCCGACAATAAGCACAAGAACCGATACATAAATATTGTTGCCTGTAAGTATATCCTTCACTCAACTCTGACCTTATCATTGCAGTGCTTTTAATTCAGTGTCCTGAAATTCTCTGACGGAGAACCTCGGTGAAGCTGTTTCAGGATCTTTGTATCAGGACATGAGACTTGTGTTAGATAATACATATTGTTTAACTACTCCAGCTTAAATACATTTTGCAATTAATGACATCTGTTTCTTTTGAACAAAATAAACTCATGTTTTAATCCAGTCCTTTCTTCAGACCTCATAGCCTGTAAATTTGTTCTTATGTTTTCTGTCATTATTTGTATTCCGTACTTCTATTTTCACTTGAGATCCCCCTACTTTATGTGAGTTTACTAACCAAAAGGGATTTTCTTTAGACTTTTTTTTTTCCCCTAACATTTCTGTTCCTCTCTTGCCATTCTCCCTGGGGGCTGATAAAAGGTTAGTTGGATTCTTTCTTTTTATTTCTTCTCTCTTTTATTGTCTTTTTCTCCTCCATGAATAGTGTCTGGCTCTTTTCTTCAGGGCAAGTATACCTGTTTATTTTCCTATGAAATTATCATGTTTCTTCCATCTTCTTACAGCATGTCTTGTTGACATCTGTTCCCTTTTATTTTCCTTTATATCCCCTTCATCTCTTGAAATCCATCTTCATTCTTCCTCAAAACTTCAACTTATTTCCTTTCTTATATATTCAGTAAGTCTTCTTAGATTTGTGTGAACATGGTTATTTAAATTCTGGTTCCATCCTAGTTTCTGGAATGGAAACTTTTATGATCACACTGGTTTACACCAATTTTTCAATTTTGATTGAAGATTCTGCTTCATGTTTGGCCTCCTCAGTGGAAGCAACTGTCTTACTACATGTAAAAAGCTCAGTTGTATTCAATTGCTTCTTAGAGTGAAGTGGTTGTTAGACCATTCCCTCTACAAGCTAAATAGAAAATGCATGGGTGCACGCTAAGTCGCTTCAGTTGTGTCCGACGCTTTGTGACCCTGTAGACTTTCGTCCACCAGGCTCCTCTGTCCATGGGATTCTCCAGTCAAGAATACTGGAGTGGGTTGCCATACCCTCCTCCAGGGGATCTTCTCAACCCAGGGATAGAACCCATGGCTTCTTCATTGCAGGCAGATTCTTTACCACTGAGCCCCAGGGAAGCCCAAATAGAAAATCCCTGCCAGTAATTAAGAAAGGGATGGAAATTAACATTTGTTGAACACCTACTATATGCCTGGCACTGTAAATCTGTTATTTCAACTGACTCGCTTTGCTATATAGCAGAAACTAACAAAACACTGTAAATCAACTCCAGTAAATCATACTACAATAAAAATTAATTTTAGGAAGCAACCTAGATGTCCATCAGCAGATGAATGAATAAGAAAGCTGTGGTACATATACACAGTGGAGTATTACTCAGCCATTAAAAATAATACATTTGAATCAGTTCTAATGAGGTGGATGAAACTGGAGCCTATTATACAGAGTGAAGTAAGCCAGAAATAAAAACACCAACGCATATATATGGAATTTAGAAAGATGATAATAATAACCCTGTATGCGAGATAGCAAAAGAGACACAGATGTATAGAACAGTCTTTTGGAATCTGTGGGAGAGGGAGAGGGTGGGATGATTTGGGAGAATGGCATTGAAACATGTATAATATCATATATGGAATGAATCGCCAGTCCAGGTTTGATGCATGATACAGGATGTTTGGGGCTGGTGCACTGGGATGACCCAGAGGGATGGTACGGGGAAGGACGAGGGAGGGGGGTTCAAAATGGGGAACACATGTATACCCATGGTAGATTGATGTTGATGTATGGCAAAACCAATACAATATTGTAAAGTAATTAACCTCCAATTAAAATAAATAAATTTATATTAAAAAATAAAGAAAAAAATTAATTTTAAAAATATTTAAGTGAATTAAACAAATCTGTTATTTTATTTCATCCCTGAAAGAACCTGGCAAGATAGGTAATAACATTTCTACTTTACAGATGAATAAAAAAAACAGAAAGTTTACCCAGTAAGACCCTTCAGCACCAAAATACAAAAATAGGTCAGCATGGCATTGAAGCCATCTTTCCATGGCCACACATCTATTTTTGTGTACATTTCCTGCATATTTGTGAGCTGCCAATATCACCAAAGTATTACTATTCCAGAATATCTCCTTTGGTCTGTATTCATTTCTTCATCCTTGAAAAAACTAGTCTGCCCAGGGAAACCATCAAGTGTCCTTCTAGTGATGCTTTGCTTTCTTATTAAGCAGTTCCTCCAAATATAGTTTCTCTGTAGAACTGAAGTTATTCCAGAACTCCTCATTTCAACACATTTAATTATGACCATGCACTATGTATAACTATGAGAAACGCTGGGCTGGAGGAAGCACAAGCTGAAATCAAGATTGCTGGGAGAAATATCAATAACCTCAGATATGCAGATGACACCACCCTTATGGCAGAAAGTGAAGAAGAACTAAGAGCCTCTTGATGAAAGTGAAAGAGGGGAGTGAAAAGTTGGCTTAAAGCTCAACATTCAGAAAACTAAGATCATGGCATCTGGTCCCATCACTTCATGAGAAATAGATGAGGAAACGGCGGAAACAGTGGCTGACTTTATTTTGGGGGGCTCCAAAATCACTGCAGATGGTGATTGTAGCCATGAAATTAAAAGACGCTTACTCCTTGGAAGGAAAGTTATGACCAACCTAGATAGCATATTAAAAAGCAGAGACATTACTTTGTCAACAAAGGTCCATCTAGTCAAGCCTATGGTTTTTCAAGTGGTCATGTATGGATGTGAGAGTTATAAAGAAAGCTGAGCACCAAATTGATGCTTTTGAACTGTGGTGTTGTAGAAGACTCTTGAGACTTCTTGGACTGCAAGGAGATCCAACTAGTCCATCCTAAAAGAGATCAGTCCTGGGTGTTCATTGGAAGGACTGATGCTAAAGCTGAAACTCCAGTACTTTGGTCACCTGATGCAAAGAGCTGACTCATTGGAAAAGACGCTGATGCTGGGAAGGATTGAGGGCAGGAGGAGAAGGGGCAACAGAGGATGAGATGGTTGGATGGCATCACCGACTCAATGGACATTAGTTTGGGTAATCTCCAGGCATTGGTGGTAGACAGGGAGGCCTGGCGTGGTGCATTTCATGGGGTCGCAAAGAGTCGGACACGACTGAGTGACTGAACTGAACTATGTACAAGTTACCGTGGTCTTCATGCCCTCTTCACTGACAGTGCAAGATCCATGCCCTCCATTCTTGGCCAGTTGTTCTCCTGCCTCCCTGTGCAGTAGTTCCTCTTTGAGGTCTTCCCTTGAAAGAGCTGCCTGCTGTAACTATTCACAGAAACTCCCTGGAGCCCTCCTGCTTCCTTCTCTACTTTCTTTTACACTGTCAGCCTCCTTTTCAAAGCATGCATGCTACCATCCTTCTTTAGCTTGTTCTCTCCCCTTCACTGGCTTTGCAGTGTTCACAGCCCCAGTATCTACCTTTAGAAGCCCATCTAAAATGCCAACTTTAGGAGTCAACCTCTATGAAAAGGTTTATTTTCATCCCAAACCAGTGTTCCCCTAGGACTCTGCACTTCTCTCTTGACACCCAAACATTCTTCTTTGTGTATATGTCCATTCCCACCTTCTATATTGGAAACCTTCCTGAAAGAAATGGTTTTTGTTGTCATCTATATTTATCTATATTTTTGTCATCTTTGTATCTTCCAAAAGCCAATTAAAGTAAATGGTGTTTGCACTGGTTTTAATTGTATTTGATAAATGATCATGTAAATGTAAATGACCTTTATACTGAAAATATGTAGTGAAATTTTTCTTTTTCTATTACAGATGATCATAGTAGGGTTAAACTCACACAACTTGCTGAGAAGGATGGGAAACTGACTGATTACATCAATGCCAATTATGTTGATGTAAGCATATTTAAATGAAATTTATGAAAATTATATTAGATTTTGAATGTATTATACCAGAGTATAGTACATATAATAGTGCTTAACATATATTATGTGAAATATAATAAAAAATACAAATCAGCAGTAAGAGATCCCATGGCTAAAGGTTTTCAGATTGAATGGCACTCAAGCTCTGGTTTATTTCCTAGGTGGGAGAGAATTTGGGCTGAGAATGTACATTCAAGGTAGGATGTATATATTCTGATAAGTTTGTAATTCCTTAAATTAAAAGGTGTAGGATCAATGCTTGTTTGGCATTTCCATCCCATAGTTCCTAGTGCAAAATTATGTAGATAGCAGATGATCAGTAAATTTTGACTGCAAAGTTCCCACAGAAGAATTGGCTAAAAGGCAAATATGTGATTACTATACCAGTAACCAGCCTTTATAATCTTGGGCATGTATCAGGATACCCAGCTTTGTGAAACTTACTGGCGCTCTCCAGGGGCTGTAGACCACTGACTCACTTCCTGCTGTTTCCCAGTGGTCAGTTGAATGCCAATGGAACTCGGTTATTTTCCTGACAGTGACCTTACAGTCTAGCTGCCTTCAGGTTAATTCAAAGAAAGAAATAGTTAATTCAAAGAAAGAAGAGTCAATTCAAAGAAAGAAAGTGAAAGTGAAGTTGCTCAGTCGGTTCTCTTTGTGACCCCACGAACTGTAGCCTATGAGCCTCCTCCATCTATGGAATTTTCCAGGCAAGAGTACTGGAGTGGGTTGCTGTTTCCTTTTCCAGGGAATCTTCCTTACCCAGGGATTGAACCTGGGTCTCCCGAGTTGCAAGCAGACCATTTTACCATCTGACCCACCAGGGAAGCTCCCTAATTCAAAGAAGTGAGCACCAAATATAAGTATCCAGTGGATTTGTTTTAGGTGGTCACTTCAGGCTTCCATGTCTGTAAGTGTGTGCGTCAGACTGAATATGGGCTTTGGAGTTGAAACTGGCTCTAAATTGCAGCTCTGCCATTGGCTAACTGAAAGCTTGGAAAGCCACTTAACTCTTCTGAGCTTCAATTTGCTTATCCCCAAATCAAGAATGATTCTTCCATTTTGCATGTAAATTATGGATTAGGGTTAAGGTTTGTAAACTTGGCCAACAGCAGGTAATAAGTGAAGATAGCTGTGAATGATTAGCATTGCTCAGGTCTACCATAAGGAGAAAATACCAAAGGTTTCCTCATTACAGACAACTGAGGCCCAATGCCTCAAACACATTTCACAGCTGCACAATTAAGGACCAGATAGTAAGCACAGTAAACAGACTTGGATTAAATACACTAAGACTGGAGGTACAGAGAACAATGGTTGTGCCAATGCATAGACTATATATATATATATATATATATATATATATATAAATGTATATCATAGTTGAAGAAGAATTGTTGTCTTTGCTGTGCTTGTACATTTTTCTGGCTTGGAAGTATTTTTTTATGGTTTTCTTTGATAGCAAAACTGTGCTAATCTTAGAAACTGAACAGGTAAAAATGGCATACAAATGTGTTAGTGAGAAACATTTGTCTTTTGTCTCTTCAGGGCTACAACAGACCAAAAGCTTACATTGCTGCCCAAGGCCCACTGAAATCCACAGCCGAAGATTTCTGGAGAATGATATGGGAGCATAATGTGGAAGTTATTGTCATGATAACGAACCTTGTGGAGAAAGGAAGGGTATGTAGGTTATCTCTTATGCCCTCCCCAAGATAGCGATTGCAAGTGCTTTGAGTTGCTTGTGATAGAGTCAGAGTTAGGAAGCAGCAAAAGTTAGGAAAGCTCATCAGGATGTCTTTCTAGTAGATAAAACAGCTAAAGAGAAATGGTAGCATTGAAATATATACATTACCGTATGTAAAACTGACAGCCAGTGGGAATTTGCTGTATGATGCAGGAAGCTCAACTGGGTGCTCTGTGATTACCTAGGAGGGTGGGATGGGTGGGAGGTGGGAGGGAGGTTCAGAAGGGAGGGGACATGTGTATGCCTATGGCTGATTCACATCGATGCATGGCAGAAACCAACAAAAACATTTTAAAACAGTTATCCTCCAATGAAGAATAAATACATTTAAAATAAATAAATAAAAATAAAGGGAAACAGAGGTCAAAATCTTCATTATATATTAAGCTATGGGTTATATAAATGCATTCTTCATTCTGTGAGAAAAAGCAAATGAGGTTCATTGAAAAGCTATGCAGAGTGAAGTGAAGATTTTAATTCACAGGAGCTGGATTCTAGTCCTGGCTTCACAGTGACTCAGGACATCTGGCCTCACTTTTCTCATCCTAAAGAGAGAGGAGTTTGGATCCATCATCTCAGGTCTTTCAGCACCATAGCTCTCTCCTTTCTCTTCTCTACTACTAACTCGCAGTCACTGAGAAAGGAAAGAAATTGTTTAGAAGAATAAGGGTCATAAGGCAGTTCTATTTCCAGTTTTTTAAGGAATCTCCACACTGTTCTCCATAGTGGCTGTACTAGTTTGGTGGGATGATTTGGGAGAATGGCATTGAAATATGTATAATATCATATATGAAACGAGTCGCCAGTCCAGGTTCGATGCATGATACTAGATGCTTGGAGCTGGTGCACTGGGACGACCCAGAGGGATGGAATGGGGAGGGAGGAGGGAGGAGGGTTCAGGATGGGGAACACATGTATATCTGTGGCGGATTCATTTCAATATATGGCAAAACCAATACAATATTGTAAAGTTAAAAAATAAAATAAAATTAGAAAAAAAAAAAAGAATAAGGGTGTCACGGTATCAGATCTTTACTGATTTCAGTGGTGACTTATACTAAGCATTTGAAATATGAAAATAGCATTTTTACTTTCTCTTTCACAGAGAAAGTGTGACCAGTACTGGCCTGTGGATGGGAGTGAAGAGTATGGGAACTTTCTGGTCACTCAAAAGAGTATTCAAGTGCTTGCTTATTATACTGTGAGGAATTTTACTCTGAGAAACACAAAGATCAAAAAGGTGAGTCCACACATGATGGATACCATCAATTGAATTATATATCTCGGTCCATCAAACCATCTTGTTTTAAAGGGAACAAGTGGTATAACCAAAACAGAGTAAAAATACATTAAGTAAAGGCACTGAGAGTTCTTAATTGGGACTTCCCTGGTGGTCCAGTGGTTAAGAATCCATCTTCTAATACAACAGATGTGGGTAGGAACCCTGGCCAAGGAACTGAAATCCTGCATGTCGTGGGGCAACTAAGCTCACGCACTGCAGCTACTGAGCCCATGAGCCTGGGGCGCATGCTCCACAACAAGAGAAGCCACCACAGTGAGAAGCCCGTGCGCCACCAAGAAGACCCAGCACAGTCAAAAAAGAAAAGAAAACTGTTCTTATCACAGCTATAGCTCCATCCCAACGATGTCTCCCAAACCTTTTAATCCCAAATGTGGTTTTGGCACCACATTCTTTGTAGTGTCAATAGTTTCAGTGAAACACGAACAGCAGTCCTTCTGCCATATGATATCTGCACATCCAACTAAAATAGTGGAAATTGAGAAGGAGGAGGAAAACGAAAAAAAGCGAGTTATAAGTCAGGGTTCCTTAGAAAAACATATATATGTATGCTTATATAAGTATATATGTATTTAGAGAGAGGTGGTTTTTTTTTTTTTTTTTTTAAGAATTGATTCCAAGCTAGAAATTCAGGCAAGATTTCTACATTGCAGTCTTGAGAATACCTTCTTTTTCAGGAAACCTCAGTCTTTGCTCTTGAGTTCTTCAACTGATATTACCGAGCCTCATCCACTTTACTGGAAGTCTTACTGGTTTAGATGTCAACCATATCTTAAAAAATACCTTGATGGTAACATTTGGTGTGACTGGTTTGACCAAGCTAGTGACCACCGTTGCCTAACCAAGTTGATATGTGAAATTAACCATCGCAAATGACATTGTGCTTTTTTGAGCTGTGTTATGAACCACCAGCCGGAGAAGGCAATGGCAGCCCACTCCAGTACTCTAGCCTGGAGAATCCCGTGGATGGAGGAGCCTGGTAGGCTGCAGTCCATGGGGTCGCTAAGAGTCGGGTACGACTGAGCGACTTCATTTTCACTTTTCACTTTCATGCGTTGGAGAAGGAAATGGCAACCCACTCCAGTGTTCTTGTCTGGAGAATCCCAGGGACGGCGGAGCCTGGTGGGCTGCCATCTATGGGGTCACACAGAGTTGGACGCGACTTGGCAGCAGCAGCAGCATGAACCACCAGCATCAAGCTCTGAATCCTAAGTTGATGCTTAAGGATGCCATTTGTGTGTGTTCCTGTAACTAGCTGATTAGCTGTCTGGTCTCTTTTAGGGTTCCCAGAAAGGAAGACCCAGTGGGCGCTTGGTTACCCAGTACCACTACACTCAGTGGCCTGACATGGGAGTGCCTGAGTACTCGCTCCCAGTGCTCACCTTTGTGAGAAAGGCCTCGCACGCCAAGCGCCACGCAGTGGGGCCTGTTGTTGTCCACTGCAGGTGAGTTTCAGTGCCAGATTGTAAACCCATAGAACTGCTTATGCTAATAGGGAATCAGTGGAACAAAGGTTTTGCCAAATGATTTCATGAAGGGAGGGGCATGAAATATTGGTCCCTAGGAAGTGAGTATGCCAGACTCAGAATTGGATTCCTGAATATTTCAAAGCACCAGTTATTTCTATGATGTATATTATTCTATTTGATTATTTAATTGGATTTCAACTTATGAAAGGTGTGAAGCAGGCAGAACAATGTCTTGTAATTAAACATTTATTACAATATGGTGGGAGATAAAAATCCTTGAGATACAACCCATGTTCCTAGGAGTTAATAGTCTATTGTAGACTTCATAAGCCAGGTTTATATTAGAAAAATCAAAGCCTACAAAATGTGAGGAATTCAGCAAAATACTTTTAATTTGTTTTTAAACAGTTTGGGATCAAAACTCACAGTTCTGAGTTCTTTCTAATACATCCTATTGAAAGCCTAGGTACTTAAGACAGGATGGATTAATAGAAATAATGATATTTCAAAGAAAGAGAAAAATGTATTAGAGGATTTAATTTAATATCTTTCAATTAAAACAAAAATAGCAGTTAATGTTTACTGAGTGCTAACCACAAAAATCTAATTCACTTCTATGTGGAGTACTTTTGTCAAAGCAGCATCTGTATTTTTACAGAAACAAGTGTTTTCCTTTGATATGCAGTGTATCTCACACATTCTAATTACCTGTCTCAGGAGTTAGGCTCAGACAAAGTTTGAGAGACCTATCTTCAGGTTTTTTATCTGAGCCTGGAAGTTGAGGGAAACAGGAAGATGCAAGACAAATAGCTCTGAAGGTCAGAGATTGTTTCCTGGTGAATGGAGGAGGCCCAGAGCATTTTGAGAGCAGCTGCTAATTCTTCACTCTAGTACTTCCTACTTGTCAGAGCGTTTGAAAGGAATCCGTGTCTCTGAATTCTGTCCCTCTGCTAGAGGCTTTGAAGAAGTCGATAGATAATGGCCCTTTAGAAATGACTGAAGTTATGCTTTATTCCTCACCATCTCAGGGAAATGATATTTTCAGCTGAAAGCCTTCACAAACGCTTTCTTCCATTAATGCAGAAACCTTTACAGACCTGTTTACCTGACAGTACCGACCTGGAGACCTTGTCTTTTCAGAGTTTGGAGAAGCTGATGTTTTCATTTTTCTCAAATTAAATGTCTGTTTGCTAGGCTCTGATACATAATATTTTCATTGTATCATATAAGCTGAATAATAACTGTAATTATTGAACATAATAAGTCTCCAACAGAAATGATCAGATTGCTTTGGAGTTTGACCTGTCGGCAAAAAAGAAAAGAGAAAACTTTGTTATTTGAAGCATTCTGCTTAACTCTTAAGCTGCTTACTTTGGGGACTGCTAAATTACCTACTAAGTGGCTTGGAAAAGGAAATTAATTTACAAGACAGCCAGTTGTGACCTATCATCAAATGTACTTTATACTTGACATTGAACTAGCTCTTTCTTTGTGTGCTCCTCAGTGCTGGAGTTGGAAGAACGGGCACATACATTGTGCTAGACAGTATGCTGCAGCAAATTCAACATGAAGGAACCGTCAATGTATTTGGCTTTTTAAAACACATTCGTTCACAGAGAAATTACTTGGTGCAAACTGAGGTATGATAAGGAGGATAATTTAATTTATCTAAGGATTGGAAATGTCCCTAAATGCTGGATAGACCAGAGTTTGTATTACCGGATTCGTTAGTCCCACGGGCACCCCTTGATAAAGTGCTATGAACTAGGTGGCTTAAAACAACAGAAATGTATCATCTCCTAGTTCTGGAGGACAAAAGTCCAAAATCAAGGTGTGGGCAGCGGGGCCATGCTCCCACCACATCCTCTAGGGAAGGATCCTTCCATGTCTCTTCAAGTTTCTGATAGTCTCATATTTCCCTGGATTTAGCAGCCTAACTCCAGTCTCTGCCTGTATCTTCACACAGCTGTCTTCCCCCTGTGTCTGTGTCCAAATTTCCCCTTTCTTATAAGGATGTCAGCCCTGCCTCATTTAACTAATGACATCTGCATCATCTCTGTTTACAAATAAGGTCACATTCTGAGGTACTAGGAGGTTAGGGTTTCAGCATATCTTTTGGGCGAGGGACACAATTCAACTTTTAACACCAGGTTATTGCATATATGTCATTGATAGACCAGCTAAATTCTGTCTATCTTATAATCAGTGGGGAATATCTTTAAAACTACACTGCTCACAGAAAAGATTCAGAATGAGAGTAAGTGGATCAGTCAACACTCATCTCTTCCACTAGAATCCTCAAGCTTTTCCTGTTTGTAGTGAGCAAATAGATTCATTCTCCTATTTAAATAATATGAATTGTGCTCAAATTAGGGCTTTAATGCAGGAGACATAAGAGAGTCGGGTTTGATTCCTGGGTGGGGAAGATCCCCTGGAGGAGGAAATAGCAACTCACTCTGGTATTCTTGCCTGGAGAATCCCATGGACAGAGGAGCCAGGTGGGGTATAGTCTGTAGGGTCGCAAAGAGTTGGATACGACTGAAGCAACTTAGCACACACGCATGCTCAAATTAAATTCTTTTTTAAGCCCATTTCATTTGCCCATCTGTGACACAGGGCAAAGTCTCCATACCTGTATTTTATTTTCACTATTTCTAAATAAAAATGGATTTAAATTGAAAACTATGGATGGCAGCTTGAAAACAGTAAGAAACCTATGACTGAATGGCTTTGAAACCAGTCAAACTTCAATCCATCAAGGAGATGACATTCTAGTTAGATAAGACCAGGGAAGAGTCCCATCCATGAAATAGAAGATAACTTAAAAACGTATAGATAATTCTGCTGAATTACATTTGACTGGCTAAAAGGAGAACTGGAATGGACAGAAGGGAAAGACCCATCCGAAATAGAGAAGTCAGTGCAAAATGTGGGAGAGGGTCTCAGTTATGAAGGATGGCCAGAGAAGGCATTGCTTTGCCTCCCCAAATCTTCCAGTGGTCTCCTTCTCTAAATGTCAATGCACATAAAATAAAGAGATGAGAGTGGAAACAGTTGTGTTCTTTCTGTATTACTCCTTTTCCTCCATCTGACTTCCTGCCAGGGCTGGTAAGCAACCTCCGTGAGTTCTCCCTTCCGTTTTGTAAAACTCTTTGTCTGTCAATGAAAGATACTAGTTTCAAAAAAAATTTTTTTTTAATTTGTTTTTTGTGCACTGGGTTTTAATTGTGGCATGGGGGATCTTCATTTACGGCACTCAAACTCTTAGTTGCCATATGTGGGATCTAGTTCGCTGATCAAGGGTTGAACCCAGGCCCTCTGCATTGGGAGTGCAGACCCCTGTGGGTCTGGAACACCAGGGAAGTTCCTGGAAAATACGAGTTTTGTGCCAAGACACTTGGTGGCTCAGATGATAAAGAACCTGCCTGCAGTAC
Source organism: Tragelaphus eurycerus (assembly GCA_935064755.1). Taxonomy (NCBI): domain Eukaryota; kingdom Metazoa; phylum Chordata; class Mammalia; order Artiodactyla; family Bovidae; genus Tragelaphus; species Tragelaphus eurycerus. Next base: position 8,510,120 of record CAKXYN010000002.1, on the reverse strand, counting down.
AAGAAATTGGGCTCGATCCCTGGGTCAGGAAGATCTCCTGGAGAAGGCAATGGCTACCCACTCCAGCATTCTTGCTTGGAGAATCCCATGGACAGCAAAGGCTGGTAGTCTACCGTCCATGGGGTTGCAAAGAGTCAAACACAACTGAACGACTAACACTTCCAAGAACTTTTCACGTACAGGGAGAGCCTACAGTGATGTTCCTGTTTGTCATTGTTTTGCCAGGAACAGTATGTCTTCATTCATGATGCGCTGGTCGAGGCCATACTCAGTAAAGAAACTGAGGTCCCAGACAGCCACATCCATGCCTATGTTAACGGGCTCCTCATTCCTGGACCAACTGGCAAAACAAAGCTAGAGAAACAATTCAAGGTGAGTTCTCTGCAGAGTCCCTCTCTCGGGTGTCACCACGGGCTGGCATGTTCCTGCACCTCCTCATGTGAGTGGACAAGGCCATGTGGACAGGCTCGGTGCTCTGTTGGTCCAATAGCTACACTGTGTTCTTTACAACTGGCCACATAGCCACTTGGTAAATTTCAAGGAGAACCTTAGAGTCGCAAGAGGAAAAGTTCCCAGAAACCCTAGAAATGCAGATGTGGTCCAGGAAACAGAGGGCGCAGAGCAGAGCAGGATGAACAGGCAGAACTAACACAGACGGTCTAAGTGCTCTTCTCACTTTGAGAAAACCAGACCACTTAACCACAAGTGCTGTGGCTCCGGCTGTCTGTGCTGCTCCCTGGAAGAATCTGTCTCACTTGAAGCCTTGGACTAGAATAGGCCAGCCCTTAAGAATAGCTTCTTCAACCCCAGTTTCTGCCTCCCACCCTGTCACAAGGCAGTCAGCTACACAAGGGGAGCGTGCTTTGTTCGACATTCTACCTCTACCTCCCACAACTTGGCTGTCTGACTTCCAGAAACCAGTGAGCAAAGAATTCAGAAAGCAGTTGTTATCAGACCTGCTGGTGGAAATAGCGAGATTTGCAGAGCTGTGGCTTTCCAGAGGAACGAAGGCTATGTTGTTTTGTTGCCTATTTTTCCTTTTGTTGTTGTTCAGTCACTCAGTCATGTCCGACTCTTTGCGACCCTATGGACTGCAGCATGCCAGGCTTTCCTGTCCTTTACTGTCTCCCAAAGTTTGCTCAAACTCATGTCCATTGAGTCGGTGATGCCATCAACTATCTCATTCTCTGTCGTCCCCTTCTCCTCTTGCCTTCAATCTTTCCCAGCATCAGGGTCTTTTCAAATGAGTCAGCTCTTCGCATCAGGTAGCCAAAGGATTGGAGTTTCAGCTTCAGCATCAGTCCTTCCAATGAATATTCAGGGTTGATTTCCTTTAGGGCTGACTGTTTTGATCTCCTTGCTACCCAAAGGACTCTCAAAAGTCTCCTCTACCACCACAGTTCGAAAGCATCACTTCTTTGGCACTCAGTCTTCTTTATGGTCCAACTCTCACATTCATACATGACTCTGGAAAAACCATAGCTTTGACTAATCAAATCATTGTCAGCAAAGTGGTGCCTCTGCCTTTTAATATACTGCCTAGATTTGTCATAGCTTTTCTTCCAAGGAGGAAGCATCTTTTAATTTCATGCCTTCAGTCACCATCTGCAGTGATATTGGAGCCCAAGAAAATAAAGTCTGTTACTATTTCCATTGTTTCCCCATCTATTTGCCGTGAAGTGATGGGACCAGTGCCATGATCTTAGTTTTTATTCCTATACCAACCTCTTACTTCCCTGGGTTGCTAGAGAAGCAGGGCCAATTTCTGAAGGAGTATCTCAGAAGAATTCAGGAAGCCCTGGAAAACCCAGGAGAGTTAACAAACCTTGAGATTAAAGTTCTTTCTCTTTCTTTTCTCCAGCTTACAACATAGAAGATGTAGTCATTACGAATTCCCTGACTTTTTGCCTTTTCATTCAGCATCTTTTGGGCTCTGGGAGAAGTAAGGGACAGGTTAGGTTTAGAACCTGAACTTAAAACCTGAAGAGAGGGAGACATACATGTTTATTCAGCCAAACTTATCTGAGTAGTTAAGAAACAATTCAAGGAAGAAAAGTGCATAGTCCAGCTTCCAGAAACAGATAAGAAATAAATATAAAGCATTAACAGGATGTTGCTAAGATGGCTTTTCTCTAAGTTAAAAAATACATATGTATTAGCCATTTCCAACATAATTTTCACTTAAATATGACTTACTCCTTACAGAATTACCCAGTATATCACTTATACTGGGTAATTCATGATCAGAATGAAAATATCAATTATGAAACGGAATCTGTTTTAAAAAGAGAGGCATTTGACTGTTTCCTGTTAGCATCCTAACTAGGAAAATTTAGGAGTATGTGCTCGTGTGTGTGTGTGTGTGTTTGTGTGTACACTGTCCTATAAAAATAGGTATTTATTCAGGTTTATCCAGTGAAAAATATTCTTAAAATGAAATTGCATGTCTATGTATTCAACAAATATCTATCACAAATGTACCTCATGCTAGGCTTTTGTGTTTGATACTGATTTTGAAATCTACATTGAAAAGTAAAGAACTAAAAATATTCAAAGCAATATTGAACAATAAGAAATAGAAATTTCTTGAACTATATGTGAAAGACCTTCTATGGAATGACTATGTTGAAAAACAGACAAATCAGCCAGAGGAACCATGTGCATATGGAAATTGTTATGTGATAGATATGACATTAAAAATTGGTGAAGAAAGATGGACTGTAAGTATCAGTAAATGATACTGGGACAATTTCCATGTGGAAACAAGTACAATTACGTATCTACTGTACCTCAAACACTGAAATTCTTCAAGATGGATTAAATTCTTAAAATGGAAATAGTTTTATAACTACTATAAGAAAATATTGGAAAATGTATTTTGAGGACATGAAGGTAGAGAAGAACTTCTTAAATAAAAATGTAATTTACAAAAATCTTAAGGAAAAACAGTAATTCAGTTATAAATGTCTATTTGATAAAGAGAACAAAGACATTTGCAACTTTCTTAGTAGACTGTAGATTTACATTTAAGGCATCAAAACCCCAGCAAATTAATGAAGATGAAATATAAATATGAAAAGGCAATCATCAAAGAAGAAACAACTAAAATTCACAATTGCACTATAATTAAGAAAGTGCTAATCAAAACCACAGTATACTACTTTTCATCTGTTAGCCTGTCAAAAATTGAACACCAATGACTGCAAATTCTTTATAGAAACCCTCACATATGTGCATATTAAGAAATATACAAGGGCTGTTCATTGCTACAAAGTTTGATATAGCAACATTGAAAATAATGCAAACATTCACTAATTGCAGAATAGATAAATAGCAAGTAGATTATTTATGTGATCAAGTATTAAAATAATGAATGTGCTGTGCTTAGTTGCTCAGTCATGTCTGACTCTGCAACCCCATGGACTGTAGCCCACCAGGCTCCTCTGTCCATGGGGATTCTCCAGATGAGAATCCTGTAGTGGGTTGTCATTCTCTCTCACATTGCAGGTGGACTCTTTAGTCGAATACACTAGGGAAGCCCAAAATAATGAATAAAAAACTATATGCATATATAAGGGCTTCCCTGGTGAGTCAGTGGTAAAGAATCTGTCTGCCAATGTAGGAGATGTGGTTTTTATCCTTGGGTTGGGAAGATCCCTTGGAAAAGGAAATGGCAACCACTCTAGTATTATTACCTGGAAAATCCAATGGACAGAGGGAGCCTAGCAGGCTACAGTCCATGGGGTTGCAAAGAACTGGACACAACTTAGCAACTAAACAATAACGCGTGTGTGTGTGCGCGCGCACACACACACACACATACACGATGCAGTTTATCTCCAGCTGCAGTGTGAGATTCAAATAGAGAACATGGAGAGTACACACCATAGAGGAAGGGTCCCAAGGCGCAAAGTCAAACTAGGTATCAAGCTTTCCCTGCTTCTTCCATCCCTCCTGGAATAGAATATAAAACATAAATGTATCAGGGAGTCCCCTAAACAACTTTAATTCAAGGAATTCTTGGAAAATAAGTCAACTATCTTGTAGCTCAGTTGATAAAGAATCTGCCTGCAGTGCAGGAGACCCAGGTTCAATCCCTGGGTTGGGAAGATCCCCTGGAGAAGGAAATGTCAACCCATTCCAGTATCCTTGCCTGGAGAATCTCATGGATAGAGGAGCCTGATGGGCTGCAGTCCATGGGGTCGCAAAGAGTCGGGCACAACTGAGCTATCTTTGTTGAGTCACATGTGTAAATATGAGTATGAGTGTGTGTGCGTGCGTGTGTGTGTGTGTGTGTGGTTTAATATTTGAGTGGCTTAAACGAAATGATTATTTTTCCTTGACATTCTTTCTTCAGCTCTTGAGTCAATCAAATATACAGCAGAGTGACTATTCTACAGCCCTAAAGCAATGCAACAGAGAAAAAAACAGAACGTCTTCCATCATCCCTGGTAAGCTATGTTGAACTTTGGAAGAAAAAGGAAAACCAACTTTTAAAATAATATTAATAGAAGCCTTGTAGGTAATTTAGCAATATTTTTCCATCTTGGAACAAAAGCAATATACTCATTTAATTATGTCAGATAATGTAACTTAACAAGGACTCATACTTTGAGTGCAAAATACATAGAAAAATTAGCTAAAAAGTCAAAGACACTGAACTTGCAAAATGCAGCTATATTTTGCCATTTGAGGAGGTGGGAAGGAGGTATAGTACTAGAGCTTACTTGTTTTTGATGAATGTTCTGTGTTCCCAGTGGAAAGATCCAGGGTTGGCATTTCATCCCTGAGTGGAGAAGGCACAGACTACATCAATGCCTCCTACATCATGGTAAGTCAGAGAGCTACTGGGAAGACTGACTGCAAGCTTTTGTTGCCAGAACCAAAACAGGGTGGTTTGTCTGAATCAGTGACTGGCAAATACCACAGGTGGACATGAGTCAAATCTGATGACTGCAGGTTCACAGCCCACAGCAGCAATGGAATCATAGCATTCCTTGGTGTTTTCATGTGTGCTGGGACTGGATAACCCTCAGTCAATGCAACTGAGTAGATGCAGGAACCAAACTCACCATTCAGAACTGATGTTCAGTTCAGTTCAGTTGCTCAGTCGTGTCCAACTCTTTGTGACCCCATGAACTGCAGCATGCCAGGCCTCCCTGTCCATCACCAACTCCCAGAGTCCACTCAAACTCATGTCCATCGAGTCGATAATGCCATCCAACCATCTCATCCCAGGTTGTCCCCCTCCCCACCCACCTTCAATCTTTCCCAGCATCAGGGTCTTTTCAAATGAGTCAGTTCTTCGCATCAGGTGGCCAAAGTATTGGAGTTTCAGCTTCAACATGATGAGTAGATACAAAACATCCACTTACCCATCTAAGTGGCTCCATTTCATTCACCAAAGCAAATTTCCTGCAGAACCAGGATACACTAGCATTAGCAAGTCCAGTCTCACTGACATCACTCAGGTCTGCAGCACAGTTCTCACCCTGCAAACTGAGCTCATTTGGCGACTTAGATTTCCAAAGATTCAATACTTTCTGTCTGCATTTAGCTCTACTATGAGAGGAGTGAGTGCTTTAGTAGCTGATTTTTGACCTTCGTTTCCATTTCAGGCCAGTCCATCACAGAGCTTGCCTTCAGATGATAGGGTCCTAACTCCCATGCCCAAATCACTATTCTATTTAACTATAAAAGAAAATACTAAGGCATATCTATACAGGAAACAAGGAGATATGTGTCGGTGGCATCTAAAAGGGCTTCCCTGGTGGCTCAGATGGTAAAGAGTCTGCTTGCAATGCAGGAGACATGGGTTCAATCCCTGGAGCAGGAAGATCCCTTGGAGAATGGAATGGCTACCCACTCCAGTTTTCTTGCCTAAAAATTCCATGGACAGAGGAGTCTGGAGGGCTACAGTCCCTGGGGTCACAAAGAGTCAGACATGACGGAGTGACTAAAACTTTCATTTTTAGGGCTTCCCAGGTGGCACAGTGGTAAAAAATCTGACTGCCAATGCAAGAGGTGCAGGAGTTATCTAAAAGCATGCCATACTTAAACAGGGGCTTCTTAATACTACAGGAAGCAGATGTTTTTACTCAAAAATCGAGAATGGATTGAGAACAAATGTAAATATTGCTTTGTGTGTTAGTTAGATAAAAGGCCGTTCTTTTCAAGAAAAAATGCTGGCTACGTACAAAGCTTGCCACAGTACGTCTGGAGATTTGCAAAATAGGATGAATTTTTATCTACTTGGAATGATATGGGATATTGACTGAAGTTGCAGGATAGACTGGAAGTCCTTTCAAGGTCTTTTCCTGGGCTTCCCTGGTGGCTCAGTGGTAAAGAATCCACCTGCCAATGCAGGAGACATAGGTTCAATCCCTGATCTGGGAAGACTCCATGTGCTGAGGGGCAGCTAAGCCCATGTGCCACAACTGTTGAGCACGTGCTGTAGAGCCTGGGAGCCCCAAACAACTGAGCCCACGTACCACAACTACTGAAGCCTGCGAGCCCTAGAGCTCGTGTTCCACAAGAGCGGCCACTGAAATGAGAAGCCCGTGCACCATCACCAGAGAGGAGCCCCCGCTCACTGCAGCTAGACAGAAGCCCTCAAAACAGCAAAGACCCAGCACAACCAGAAATAAATAAAATTATTTTTTTAAAGATCTTTTCCTATCCAAAGCATCTACAATTAATAAGAAAAACATTTTATTATGTACAACCTACTCATTCAAATCTGAATATATGAACTTAAAAGTTTTCTGCTTATCAAATAAGATTGTAACCAAAAGAAAGTTGAATAGAATTCTATTTGATGAATAAATGAAGATAAAGCTTAAAAAAATTAAAAAACATTCCATACTTCAACTGAGTCTATCAGATCAGATCAGATCAGATCAGTTGCTCAGTCGTGTCCGACTCTCTGCGACCCCATGAACCGCAGCACGCCAGGCCTCCCTGTCCATCACCAGCTCCCGGAGGTCACCCAGACTCACATCCATCGAGTCAGTGATGCCATCCAGCCATCTCATCCTCTGTCGTCCCCTTCTCCTCCTGCCCTCAATCCCTCCCAGCATCAGAGTCTTCTCCAATGAGTCAGCTCTTCGCATGAGGTGGCCAAAATACTGGAGTTTCAGCTTTAGCATCATTCCTTCTAAAGAAATTCCAGGATTGATCTCCTTCAGAATGGACTGGTTGGATCTTCTTGCAGTCCAAGGGACTCTCAAGAGTCTTCTCCAACACCACAGTTCAGAAGCATCAATTCTTCGGCGCTCAGCCTTCTTCACAGTCCAGCTCTCACATCCATACATGACCACAGGAAAGACCATAGCCTTGACTAGGCGAACCTTTGTTGGTAAAGTAATGTCTCTGCTTTTGAATATGCCATCTAGGTTGGTCATAACTTTCCTTCCAAGGAGTAAGCGTCTTCTAATTTCATGGCTGCAGTCACCATCTGCAGTGATTTTGGAGCCCAGAAAAACAAAGTCTGACACTGTTTCCACTGTTTCCCCATCTATTTCCCATGAAGTGATGGGACTAGATGCCATGATCTTCGTTTTCTGAATGTTGAGCTTTAAGCCAACCTTTTCACTCTCCACTTTCACTTTCATCAAGAGGCTTTTTAGCCCCTCTTCACTTTCTGCCATAAGAGTCATGTCATCTGCATATCTGAGGTTATTGATATTTCTCCCAGCAATCTTGATTCCAACTTCTGTTTCTTCCAGTCCAGCATTTCTCATGATGTACTCTGCATATAAGTTAAATAAACATGGTGACAATATGCAGCCTTGACGTACTCCTTTTCCTATTTGGAACCAGTCTGTTGTTCCATGACCAGTTCTAACTGTTGCTTCCTGACCTGCATACAGATTTCTCAAGAGGCAGATCAGGTGGTCTGGTATCCCCATCTCTTTCAGAATTTTCCATCGTTTATTGTGATCTACACAGTCAAAGGCTTTGGCATAGTCAATAAAGCAGAAATAGATGTTTTTCTGGAACTCTCTTGCTTTTTCCATGATCCAGCAGATGTTGGCAATTTGATCTCTGGTTCCTCTGCCTTTTCTAAAACCAGCTTGAACATCAGGAAGTTCACGGTTCACATATTGCTGAAGCCTGGCTTGGAGAATTTTGAGCATTACTTTACTAGCGTGTGAGATGAGTGCAATTGTGTGGTAGTTTGAGCATTCTTTGGCATTGCCTTTCTTTGGGATTGGGATGAAAACTGACCTTTTCCAGTCTTGTGGCCACTGCTGAGTTTTCCAAATTTTCTGGCATATTGAGTGCAGCACTTTCACAGCATCATCTTTCAGGACTTGGAATAGCTCCACTGGAATTCCATCACCTCCACTAGCTTTGTTCGTAGTGATGCTTTCTAAGGCCCATTTGGGAATGGGATCTAAGAGATTCCATTGCAGAAGGAGCCATGGTTTTGGTAAGCAGCAGCATGGAAATCATGATTAATTCAATGGCACCAGCTTTCAGGTTTCTGCAGCAGCATTTGCATGGTGGCACCCCTAGTTCCTGGAGAATGAAATGGCAACCCACTCCAGTACCCTTACCTGGAAAATCCCATGGATGGAGGAGCCTTGTATGCTACAGTCCATGGGGTCACAAAGAGTCGGACAGGACTGAGTGACTTCACTCACTCACTCACACCCCTAGTTCCTCTCCTGTAGAGGCAGTCAAGATGTAAAGTATCCTGTTGCCAGTAAGTGTGAAATTTGGCACTGCCATTGGGACTTATGAAATTTAAGAAATGCAGAATTTCTAGATCTCTGTTCTATCTAGTGTGGGGGATATAGTCCATAAGCCATTTCGTTAAGTCTCTTCTTGAAAGTGATAATTGTGTGATAACTTACGGTGATAACTTCTTCAGCTTCAGTTTAATTACTTATGAAGTGAAGCTCACATTCCCTTTCTCATAGTACTGCTCTGAGGAATAAAGAAGGAAAATGCTTAGCACTGTACCTGGCATATAGGATGGGTCCATAACATTGGCTATAATAATCACATTATTATTTACAGACACAATCTAAAAATAAAAAGACTAACATGACCATTAACCTATAATGGTTTTTTAAATCTTTACAGTCATATGCCAAGGCTCTTTCTGTCCTCTCTTTGATTATGTAGGGCTATTATCAGAGCAATGAATTCATCATCACCCAGCATCCCCTTCTCCACACCATCAAGGATTTCTGGAGGATGATATGGGACCATAATGCCCAGCTGGTTGTTATGCTTCCAGATGGTCAGAACATGGTAAGCCCCTCAGGTCACTTTTGGCACTTTCTTTTTAGGGTAGGTATCAAGGCACACCTACCCAAAAGTCCAGTACACAAAGTATTTTTTTCAACTAATGAACTAATATTGAAGTTGTACCTTGTCTATTATTGGATCTGGTTTGAATGCAATATCTCAGGTCTGAAATTGTTGAATGACAGTTTTAAATAAAAGTAGGTTGAAATTAACTTAAGTATTTATTACACTGCTTAGGGAATTAGAATTGCAATCATGAATGAAGTCAGTCCATGTACTTCTACTTGCATTTTTTTTTTTTTTTGACTTTTATTTTATTTTTTTTTTACAATATTGTATTACTTTTACTATACATCGAGATGGATCCGCCACCAGAATACCCGTGCTCCCCATCCTGAACCCTCCTCCCTCCCCCCTCCCACACCATCCCTCCAGGTCATCCCAGTGCTCCAGTCCCAGGCATCTGTTATCGGGCATCGTACCTGGACTGACTCGTTTCAGATATGATATTATACATATTTCAATGCTATTCTCCCCAATCGTCCCACCCTCTCCCAGTCCCAGAGTCCAAAAGTCTATTCTATACATCAGTGTCTCTTTTGCTGTCTCATAAGCAGGGTGATTGTTACCATCTTTCTAAATTCCATATATATGCGTTAGTATACTGTATTTGTGTTTTTCTTTCTGGCTTACTTCACTCTGTATAATAGGCTCCAGTTCCATCCACCTCAATAGAACTGATTCAAATGTATTCTTTTTAATGGCTGAGTAATACTCCATCGTGTATATGTACCACAGCTTGCTTATCCATTCATCTGTGGATGGGCATCTAGGTTGCTTCCACGTCCTGGCTATTGTAAACAGTGCTGCTATGAACATTGGGGTACATGTGCCTCTTTCAATTCTGGTTTTCTCAGTGTGTATGCCCAGCAGTGGGATTGCTGGGTCATAAGGCAGTTCTATTCCCAGTTTTTTGAGGAATCTCCATACTGTTCTCCATAATGGCTGTACTAGTTTGCATTCCCACCAACAGTGTAAGAGGGTACCCTTCTCTCCGCACCCTCTCCAGCATTTATTGCTTGTGGATTTTTGGATCGCAGCCATTCTGACTGGCGTGTAATGGTATCTCATAGTGGTTTTGATTTGCATTTCTCTGATAATGAGCGATGTTGAGCATCTTTTCATGTGTTTGTTAGCCATCTGTATGTCTTCTTTGGAGAAATGTCTATTAAGTTCTTTGGCCCATTTTTTGATTGGGTCGTTTATTTTCCTGGAATTGAGCTGTAGAAGTTGCTTGTATATTTTTGAGATTAGTTGTTTGTCTGTTGCTTCATTTGCTATTATTTTCTCCCATTCTGAGGGCTGTCTTTTCAGCTTGCCTATAGTTTCCTTTGTTGTGCAAAAGCTTTTAAGTTTGATTAGGTCCCATTTGTTCATTTTTGATTTTATTTCCAATATTCTGGGAGGTGGGTCATAGAGGATCCTGCTGTGATGTAAGTCAGAGAGTGTTTTGCCTATGTTATCCTCTAGGAGTTTTATGGTTTCTGGTCTTATATTTAGCTCTTTAATCCATTTTGAATTTATTTTTGTGTATGGTGTTAGACAGTGTTCTAGTTTCATTCTTTTACAAGTGTTTAACCAGTTTTCCCAGCACCACTTGTTAAAAAGATTGTCTTTACTCCATTGTATATTCTTGCCGCCTTTGTCAAAGATTAGGTGACCATATGTGCGTGGATTTATCTCTGGACTTTCTATTTTGTTCCATTGATCTATGTTTCTGTCTTTGTGCCAGTACCATACTGTCTTGATGACTGTAGCTTTATAGTAGAGCCTGAAGTCAGGCAGGTTGATTCCTCCAGTTCCGTTCTTCTTTCTCAAGATAGCTTTGGCTATTCGAGGTTTTTTGTATTTCCATACAAATTGAGAAATTATTTGTTCTAGCTCTGTAAAGAATACTGTTGGTAGCTTGATGGGGATTGCTTTGAATCTATAAATTGCTTTGAGTAGTATACTCATTTTCACTATATTGATTCTACCAATCCACGAACAAGGAATATTCCTCCATCTATTAGTGTCCTCTTTAATTTCTTTCAGCAGTGTTTTATAGTTTTCTAAATATAGGTCTTTAGATTCTTTAGGAAGATATATTCCTAAGTATTTTATTGTTTTCATTGCAATGGTGAATGGAATTGTTTCCTTAATTTCTCTTTCTATTTTCTCGTTATTAGTGTACAGGAATGCAAGGGATTTCTGTGTGTTAATTTTATATCCTGCAACTTTACTGTATTCATTGATTAGTTCTAGTAATTTTCTGGTGGAATCTTTAGGGTTTTCTACGTAGAGGATCATGTCATCTGCAAACAGTGAGAGTTTTACTTCTTCTTTTCCAATTTGGATTCCTTTTATTTCTTTTTCTGCTCTGATTGCTGTGGCCAGAACTTCCAGAACAATGTTGAATAATAATGGTGAAAGTGGGCATCCTTGTCTTGTTCCTGACTTTAGAGGAAATGCTTTCAGTTTTTCACCATTGAGGATAATGTTTGCTGTGGGTTTGTCGTATATAGCTTTTATTATGTTGAGGTATGTTCCTTCTATTCCTGCTTTCTGGAGAGTTTTTATCATAAATGGATGTTGAACTTTGTCAAAGGCTTTCTCTGCATCTATTGAGATAATCATATGGTTTTTATTCTTCAGTTTGTTAATGTGGTGTATTACGTTGATTGATTTGCGGATATTGAAGAATCCTTGCATCCCTGGGATAAAGCCCACTTGGTCATGGTGTATGATCTTTTTAATGTGTTGTTGGATTCTGATTGCTAGAATTTTGTTAAGGATTTTTGCATCTATGTTCATCAGTGATATTGGTCTGTAGTTTTCTTTTTTTGTGGGATCTTTGTCAGGTTTTGGAATTAGGGTGATGGTGGCCTCATAAAATGAGTTTGGAAGTTTGCCTTCCTCTGCAATTTTCTGGAACAGTTTGAGTAGGATAGGTGTTAGCTCTTCTCTAAATTTTTGGTAGAATTCAGCTGTGAAGCCGTCTGGGCCTGGGCTTTTGTTTGCTGGGAGATTTCTGATTACAGTTTCAATTTCCGTGCTTGTGATGGGTCTGTTAAGATTTTCTATTTCTTCCTGATCCAGTTTTGGAAAGTTGTACTTTTCTAAGAATTTGTCCATTTCTTCCATATTGTCCATTTTATTGCCATATAATTGCTGATAGTAGTCTCTTATGATCCTTTGTATTTCTATGCTGTCTGTTGTGATCTCTCCATTTTCTTTTCTAATTTTATTGATTTGATTCTTCTCCCTTTGTTTCTTGATGAGTCTGGCTAGTGGTTTGTCAATTTTATTTACCCTTTCAAAGAACCAGCTTTTGGCTTTGTTAATTTTTGCTATGGTCTCTTTTGTTTCTTTTGCATTTATTTCTGCCCTAATTTTTAAGATTTCTTTCCTTCTACTAATCTTGGGGTGCTTCATTTCTTCCTACTTGCATTTTTTAAATAAAACTTGTTAGGATATTTTAAGAGTAAATTTTGAGGTTCAAAGAAAAATTTGAGTTGAATTTTCTACAGCAACCTGTTAATTTTGTTTCACAGTCTAACTTAGACATTTTATTAAATCTAGAATCATCTTTGTTTTTTAATCCTCCAGGCAGAAGATGAATTTGTTTACTGGCCAAATAAAGATGAGCCTATAAATTGTGAGAGTTTTAAGGTCACTCTTATGGCTGAAGAACACAAATGTCTGTCTAATGAGGAAAAACTTATAATGCAAGATTTTATCCTAGAAGCTACACAGGTACGGACATAGTTTAAATGATAAACTTTTCATCTTTTTAAATATATGCCAGTTTAAAGATCTCTCCTAGAAATTAAAAGAAGGAATCTTATTTCTTATAAATTGAGACAAATTACCCAAATAATAAATTTTACCTTACATGTTATTTTCATTTTTTAAAATCTTATAGAATCATTAAACAATTCACCGTCCTTGATTTCTACACACACAGAAAGTCAAAAATTTCTTCTTTACTTCAAAGCAGTTGCTGATAGAAGTTAAGTTGAAACTAAACAGAGTAAAAACAAATAATTTTATTAATCCTAATTCTCATGTTTTAAGTCCAGTATTTACCTTGTCTTCTCCTAAGTAAAATGGGAAAAATATTACCTACCAGTAAAAACAAGTTTACTGTCCTCTACTGATGTACAGGGGGTTGTTCAGTGAAGAACTGCTTTGAAAACATGCAGTGCAATGAATTAGGGTTGTTTTACTAAACTCTTGATTATCTACAGTTTGAATTCTTTGTCAATAATTATTTCTGTAATTATACAGAAATATGAACAGCATAGTTCATAAATTATTGTATGGCTCCTGTAAAAGACTAAAAGATGCTAATAATGATGAGTAAGGTATGTGAAATTCAGAGGACTTGCTAAATCGGAAAAAAATTAAATCATATTTTAGATGGTTTAAATGTTTCACTTTAATTCTGAAACTGGTAAAACATATAGGATATATAAGAAGATTCAGTACTTGCTAGACTATTTGGTTGACCAACACTTATAAAATTGATGATACAAATACATTGTTTTCTAAATGTTTTATAGTTCTGCCTGAATTGATGTTTCATATTATATTTTGTGAGTCAAGAGTCCAGTTTTATTGTTTCATGTGAAGAGCCATTGTTCCAGCATCGTTTATAGATCAGCAATACCAGTTCAGTCATAAATCAGATTCCTGTATATGTATAAGCCACTTTAGCAAACTGGGGATCAGAAGTTTAAGAGAGTTAAAGTCATGCAACCTGGTTTGGTTCCTTAAGCAAGGATTTGAACTGGGGCTAGAGTGGAACCCATGTCTCCATCCTACTTGCCAGCACTTCCCACACTGTGTCATGCAATCATATTCTTGCCTCAGTTGAACCTGAGTAATGCTGCTATTTGAAGAAGTCTATGGTATCTTTTTCTTTTTTACTTCAAATACAGATGATTTACAATATTATATGTTACAGGCATACAATATAATGATTCATAATTTTTAAAGGAATGTCTATGCAATTTTTAAAGCAAATTTTAAAACAGAAGATTTCTCTTTGTAAGTTTAATTTTATGGACAGAGCCACATCTCTGTTCATGATTTGATTGGCAATATAAAGTCCACCAACAAGGATTATTTTAGAATAAAAAAGAGGCCACGTCTGTACACGGCAATTGTGGTGTCATAGCAATTTCTCCCTTCCATGATGACGGACAGGCTACAACGACTGCTACACTCCGTGTGTGACTTGGTTTCATTAGATCAGATCAGATCAGATCATTCGCTCAGTCGTATCTGACTCTTTGCGACCCCATGAATCGCAGCACACCAGGCCTCCCTGTCCATCACCAACTCCCGGAGCTCACTGAGACTCACATCCATCGAGTTAGTGATGCGATACAGCCATCTCATCCTCTGTCGTCCCCTTCTCCTCCTGCCCCCAATCCCTCCCAGCATCTGAGTCTTCTCCAATGAGTCAACTCTTCGCATGAGGTGGCCAAAATACTGGAGTTTCAGCTTTAGCATCATTCCTTCCAAAGAAATCCCAGGGCTGATCTCCTTCAGAATGGACTGCTTGGATCTCCTTGCAATCCAAGGGACTCTCAAGAGTCTTCTCCAACACCACAGTTCAGAAGCATCAATTCTTTGGCGCTCAGCCTTCTTCACAGTCCAGCTCTCACATCCATACATGATCACTGGAAACACCATAGCCTTGACTAGGTGAACCTTTGTTGGCAAAGTAATGAATATGTGATCTAGGTTGGTCATAACTTTCCTTCCAAGGAGTAAACGTCTTTTAATTTCATGGCTGCAGTCACCATCTGCAGTGATTTTGGAGCCCAGAAAAAGAAAGTCTGATGCTGTTTCCACTGTTTCCCCATCTGTTTCCCATGAAGTGATGGGACCAATGCCATGATCTTCGTTTTCTGAATGTTGAGCTTTAGGCCCACTTTTTCACTCTCCACTTTCACTTTCATCAAGAGGCTTTTGAGTTCCTCTTCACTTTCTGCCATAAGGGTGGAGTCATCTGCATATCTGAGGTTACTGATATTTCTCCCAGCAATCTTGATTCCAACTTGTGTTTCTTCCAGTCCAGCATTTCTCATGATGTACTCTGCATATAAGTTAAATGAGCAGGGTGATAATATACAGCGTTGATGTACTCCTTTTCCTATTTGGAACTAGTCTGTTGTTCCATGACTAGTTCTAACTGTTGCTTCCTGACCTGCATACACATTTCTCAAGAGGCAGATCAGGTGGTCTGGTATTCCCATCTCTTTCAGAATTTTCCACAGTTTATTGTGATCTACACAGTCAAAGGCTTTGGCATAGTCAATAAAGCAGAAATAGATGTTTTTCTGGAACTCTCTTGCTTTTTCCATGATCCAGAGGATGTTGGCAATTTGATCTCTGGTTCCTCTGCCTTTTCTAAATCCAGCTTGAACATCAGGAAGTTCACGGTTCACATATTGCTGAAGCCTGGCTTGGAGAATTTTGAGCATTACTTTATTAGCGTGTGAGATGAGTGCAATTGTGCAGTAGTTTGAGCATTCTTTGGCATTGCCTTTCTTTGGGATTGGAATGAAATCTGACCTTTTCCAGTCCTGTGGCCACTGCTGAGTTTTCCAAATTTGCTGGCATATTGAGTGCAGCACTTTCACAGCGTTGTCTTTCAGAATTTGGAATAGCTCCACTGGATCACTAAGGCCCACTTGACTTCACATTCCAGGATGTCTGGCTCTAGGTCAGTGATCACACCATGGTGATTATCTGGGTCGTGAAGATCTTTTTTGTACAGTTCTTCTGTGTATTCTTGCCACCTCTTCTTAATATCTTCTGCTTCTGTTAGGTCCATACCATTTCTGTCCTTTATCGAGCCCATCTTTGCATGAAATGTTCCCTTGGTATCTCTAATTTACTTGGAGAGATCTCTAGTCTTCCCCATTCTGTTGTTTTCCTCTATTTCTTTGCATTGATCACTGAAGAAGGCTTTCTTATCTCTTCTTGCTATTCTTTGGAACTCTGCATTCAGATGCTTATATTTTTCCTTTTCTCCTTTGCTTTTCGCTTCTCTTCTTTTCACAGCTATTTGTAAGGCCTCCCCAGACAGCCATTTTGCTTTTTTGCATTTCTTTTCCAGTCTCCTATACAATGTCACAAACCTCATTCCATAGTTCATCAGGCACTCTATCTATCAGATCTAGGCCCTTAAATCTATTTCTCACCTACACCGCATAATCATAAGGGATTTGATTTAGGTCATACTTGAATGGTCTAGTGGTTTTCCCTACTCTCTTCAATTTAAGTCTGAATTTGGCTATAAGGAGTTCATGGTCTGAGCCACAATCAGCTCCTGGTCTTGTTTTTGCTGACTGTACAGAGCTTCTCCATCTTTGGCTGCAAAGAATATAATCGATCTGATTTCGGTGTTGACCATCTGGTGATGTCCATGTATAGAGTCTTCTCTTGTGTTGTTGGAAGAGGGTATTTGCTATGACCAGTGCATTTTCTTGGCAAAACTCTATTAGTCTTTGCCCTGCTTCATTCTGTATTCCAAGGCCAAATTTGCCTGTTACTCCAGGTGTTTCTTGACTTCCTACTTTTGCATTCCAGTCCCCTATAATGAAAAGGACATCTTTTTTGGGTATTAATTCTAAAGGGTCTTGTAGGTCTTCATAGAACCATTCCACTTTAGCTTCTTCAGCGTTACTCGTTGGGGCATAGACTTGGATTACTGTGACACTGAATGGTTTGCCTTGGAAACGAACAGAGATCATTCTGTCGTTTTTGAGATTGCATCCAAGTACTGCATTCCGGACTCTTTTGTTGACCATGATGGCCACTCCATTTCTTCTGAGGGATTCCTGCCCACAGTAGTAGATATAATGGTCATCTGAGTTAAATTGACCCATTCCAGTCCATTTGAGTTCGCTGATTCCTAGAATGTCGACATTCACTCTTGCCATCTCTTGTTTGACCACTTCCAATTTGCCTTGATTCATGGACCTGACATTCCAGGTTCCTATGCAATATTGCTCTTTACAGCATCAGACCTTGCTTCTATCACCAGACACATCCACAGCTGGGTATTCTTTTTGCTTTGGTTCCATCCCTTCATTCTTTCTGGAGTTATTACTCCACTGATCTCCAGTAGCATATTGGGCCCCTACTGACCTGGGGAGTTTCTCTTTCAGTATCCTATCATTTTGCCTTTTCATACTGTTCATAGGGTTCTCAAGGCAAGAATACTGAAGTGGTTTGCCATTCCCTTCTCCAGTGGACCACATCCTGTCAGATCTCTCCACCATAACCTGCCCATCCTGGGTTGCCCCACGGGCATGGCTTAGTTTCATTGAGTTAGACAAGGGTGTGGTCCTAGTGTGATCAGATTGACTAGTTTTCTGTGAGTATGGTTTCAGTATGTTTGCCCTCTGATGCCCTCTTGCAACACCTACTGTCCTACTTGGGTTTCTCTTACCTTGGACGTGGGGTATCTCTTCACGGCTGCTCCAGCAAAGCACAGCCATCGCGCCTTACCTTGGACAAGGGGTCTCTCCTCACCATCGCCCTTCCTGACCTTCAATGTGGGATAGCCCCTCTAGGCCCTCCTGCGCCCACGCAGCCACGGCTCCTTGGACCTGGGGTTGGTCCTCCCAGCCACCGCCCCTAGCCTCGGGCGTGGGATTGCTCCTCCCGGCTGCCACCCTTGGCCTCAAGCATAGGGGCGTTGGGTAGCTCCTCCCGCCTCCCGCCCCTGGCCTCGGGCTTTGGGCATGGGGTATCCCCTCCGAGCCGCCGCCCCTGACCTCGGACACGGTAACTCCTCTCGCCTTTCCTGTGCCATCGCAGTTTCATTGATTTCATTGCCTTCCTGCAATTCCTGATTTTCATAGAAATAATTATTGACAAAGAATTCAAATTGGTGTCTTGTAGATAGTCAGGAGTTTAGAAAAAAAAAAAAAACAAACCCTAGTTCGTCACACTATGATGCAGTGAATGGGCTGTAATGACTCCTGCACTCAGCATATGATTTGGTTTCATTGCATTCCTGCAGTTACTGATTTTCCTCAATTAGTCTACTCACCACCCAATATGACACTTTTAAAAACACTTATTTTACCTCTTCTTGTAGGATGATTATGTACTTGAAGTGCGGCACTTTCAGTGTCCCAAATGGCCAAATCCAGATAGCCCTATTAGTAAAACTTTTGAACTTATAAGTATTATCAAAGAAGAAGCTGCCACCAGGGATGGGCCCATGATTGTTCATGATGAGTAAGTGCCACACCTTAAACCTCTTCACACCAGACATGCTCTGGGTGTGTGTATATTTGTGTTATCTTTGTACTAATCTAATATTTTGGACCCATGGTGAATTATTCAGCCAGGGTAGATTATTGCTTCTCATGGACATGATTAACACAGAATAGTTTGGGTTTTTTTTTTCACTTAGAGCTCCTGTTGAAGGCAGAAGATGGGTGCAGGGTCACAAGCATTTGCTCTTGCATTCTATCCTGAGAACACTTTGTGTGATGAGTCAGTGTTTTAGAACCTGGATTTTTACAGGTTCTAACCAGGGAGACATTCCTCAGCCACTGACTTCATGGGATTGGAGTAAAATTGATATCATGATATCATTTTTATTTACCAGAAATAGAAATCTGTATCCAATTGATCTTTCCAGGTTTCTGTTGTAAACCAAAATGCATGTGCATATTATATATGATACTTAGATACTTATTTTATAATATATATTATTATTTAACCTCAGTCAGATTATTTGATTTATTGTCAACCCATTCCATAGTATAACAAAACAAAATGTATAACCAAATACTAAATTTCTATAAAGCATCTCATTACTAATATTGTGAACACTCCACAATGTTTCAAATTAAACCATAGTTCCATGGACAATAAAGTGAGGAGACAATATATTAAAAATTTCAGTGTTCTTACTGCCAAGTTGTCAAGGCCACATGCTCTGTGAGTTCCAAATGTGAATGTTTGATGCATCTGAATGGAGTCTTTGTCCCTTCCATTTGCCTCCAGGCATGGAGGAGTGACAGCTGGAACTTTCTGTGCTCTGACGACCCTTATGCACCAACTTGAAAAAGAGAATTCCATGGATGTGTACCAGGTAGCCAAGATGATCAATTTGATGAGGCCGGGAGTCTTTGCTGACATTGTAAGTAACAAGACAGCAAATCAAGCTTTTCCTTTAGAGCACCTGTTACTTCCTAGGGGCTACCAAAATCATTTTGTTGTGTATCAAAAAGAACACATTGATAACACTAACATGAAGTTTTCAAGCTGAGTTATATTCCATTTGCAATCCATAGAACTGGAACTATAAACAATAAACATTTAAAGTTTATCTTCCAGAAAATTGATGGATCAAAAATTTTCAATTTCATTGTGTGCCTTTTTGTAAGACTTAGTATAATTCTGAAAAAATATCTTTAGTAGAATCACCAACTAATCTGATTTATCCAGCAAAATAAACATTGTATTCCAGCATTCAAGTTCTGCATAGCCTCAAAGAGCAGTCTGAAGATAGAATTCAATTGTTTGCTGTTTCATCAAGCCAAATTCATTTTCTAAACTTAAGAATTAGCTAATTCTGAGGGTACTTTTTAAAAAAAGAGAGAGAGAACAACACTCATACAATCAAGAAAGAGCATAACACATCTGGAAAGATACGTCTCAACTCTGAGAATATAAAACAGTATAAAACTCTGAGAATATAAACACAAGAGTTAGAAAGACAATAGGGAACTTTGTGCATGCCCTAGTGGGAGAAGCTTAGGTGAATGCAGAAATCATAGGCTCCCTTCTAACTTTCTGGTCTGTATATGGAAGGGCCTTATAAAGGGTCCATCTTCAAAGCTCCAGCCCACACCAGCTGGTCAGAGAGCAGGGAAACCCTTGTGCACACACACTTCAGAGGAGCCCTTGTTAAAAGTCTCATTCAGGCAAGGTGAGTTGTATGTATCAAGCTTGTCATTTGAAATTGCTATCTGGAGACTAAACCTACACCCAAATTTCACAAATGCATTTACTAAGACATGTGGTCCTAATGATTTTCCATTGTGGTGCCAGTCATTAGCTCACAGCCTTTGCAATTGCCTTGCCCTCACCTCACCATCCCCAAGTTGGCGTCTGAAAGAGAGCAACTCTTGATTCTTCTGTGTGTCTCTGAAACCAGAGCAGGACACATGCTCTTCTTTGCACAAAACAGGACATAGGACTGCCCAGGCTTGTAGTGTGTGAAGAATACTGGGTAAACAGTGGGTCCTGTGAAAGGCCTGCATTCCCCTTGAATTCCTGTGCTGACAGTGCAGTCCTGAGGTTTTGTAACAACTGGAGAATGGAGAATGAAACAGTGAGATACAAGAGTCGAGTGCCAAAGGACTTAAACACAAGTTGCTAAGTCAGTATTAGAATCTTATCACATCATCTTCTGATTGATTCCATGACATTTGAGTAGGAATGGAGTGCTTACCATTGTCAAATATATATGGGCCAATGTTCTAGGTCCGTAAGGATTGGCTAATTGTAGAGCTACTTTAATATTTAATCAGAAGGAGACATTAATATGGATGGTGTACCTCTGCCAATTATAACAGAGCCCTTCACACAGTGACCTTCCTTGGCCAATGGCAAAGGATGACTGCAAACATGCCTTCTTTTTAAAATTGTATGTCTTCACTGAGTTTCCTGTTTCTTACCACCTCTGTTCTCCAGGAGCAGTATCAGTTTCTCTACAAAGCAGTCCTCAGCCTTGTGAGCACAAGGCAGGAAGAGAACCCGTCCACCTCTCTGGACAGTAATGGCGCAGCATTGGCCGATGGAAATATAGCCGAGAGTTTAGAGTCTTTAGTTTGACATGGAAAGGGGTGAGAAGAGTCCACATGTGAGCCTTGCTTTCCTCTTCCTGAAATTAGACTGGAAAATCAGTTCAGTTCTATTATCCGTTTACTTCACATCACCTGACAGTTACTACCATGACATAGGATTCTGCTGCCAAATTTACATCATTAACAATGTGTGCCTTTTTTGCAAAACTTCTTGTAATTCACTTATTGTGTTTAAACTAAAATGACTGAAATTTACAGTATTTGTAAGAATGGAATTGTGGTATCTTTTTTTCATATTGATTTTAACAGAAAATTTCAATTTACAGATACTAGGAATTCCCAACTAGAATCCCAAACAGAAAACATGTTTGTTTTTAGTGTCAAATTTTTAGCTGTATTTGTAGCAATCATCAGGTTTGCTAGAAATATAACTTTTAATATAGTATACTGTAAATAAAACACCCTGTTCCCTATGATATTCAACATTTTACAACTGCAGTATTCACCTAATGTAGAAATAATCTAATACTTACTGTAAATACTGCTCTAGTGTCTCCATGGACCAAATTTATATTTATAATTGTAGATTTTTATATTTTACTACTGAGTCAGTTTTCTAGTTCTGTGTGATTATTTAGCTTAATGATGCAGCTCATTATCTGGTCTTACTCTGTGAGTCTTCTTGGTATTGTTTTGTGTTGTGATTAACTGTTTTAGCATGTCATTTTAACTTTTATGGAAAATAAAAATACATTTGTTTTGAAGGAAGATGTTTTTATGAGAATAACACCTTACCTGACATTGTTTAAATGGTTTTTATCCAAGGCATTGCAAAAATAAATATAAATATCACCATCAGTTTGTGTTTGCTTGTGGAGTACTGAGGCATATGTAGAAGAAAATTATGGATATGTTACTGCGATTCATGGGGTCGCAAAGAGTCAGACACTACTGAACGACTGATCTGATCTGATCCCTCTGAAATGATGGACGTAAAAAAGGTTGATGGGATAAGACAGTGTATAGAGTTGATTCCCAAACTGTGCAGTAAGGCCCACAGGAAACAGAATTGAACATCTGAGGACAGCAGAGCAGTGTGCACTAACACAGCACAATTACCCCTATTAAATTATTTGGTTCTTGTTATTCAGTTACTTAGTCATGTCTGACTCTTTGTGAACCCATAGACTATAGCCCACCCGGCTCCTCTGTCCATGAAATTCTCCAGACAAGAATACTGCAGTGGGTAGCCATTCAGTTCTCCAGGGGATATTCCCGACCCAGGGATCGAACCTGGATATCTTGCATAGCAGGCAGATTCTTTACTGTTTGAGCCACCAGGAAACTTCAAGTTAGGACTTAACTCTGTGTTTGGTATTTCTTGCTAATTAAGTAAAATTAAGAATGAGTGTTAGGACTAAAAGAAAATTGGAAATAGGAAGTTATTAGATTAGCTGTCAGTGACTAACAAATATTTCTTCAGAACAGGCAGCTTTTCTCACTGAATCCTTTCCAGTAGAATTCAAGTCTGGTCAATATATTTCCAATACAATCACCAAATGTAAACCATTGTAAAGAAGACTAATCTATACAAAAGATAAGACTAGCTACTTGCATGACTATGCAAATTGTGCATTGCTTCTACTGGGGAGCCAATCAAAGCACAGTTCAGTTCAGTCACTCAGTGGTGTCTGACTCTTTGCGATTCCATGAATCACAGCACGCCAGGCCTCCCTGTCCATCACCAACTCCCGGAGTTTATTCAAACTCATGTCCATCGAATCAGTGATGCCATCCAGCCATCTCATCCTCTGTTGTCCCCTTCTCCTCCTGCCTTCAATCTTTCCCAGCATCAGGGTCTTTTCCAATGAGTCAACTCTTCACATGAGGTGGCCAAAGTATTTTGAGTTTCACCTTTAGCATCAGTCCTTCCAATGAACACCCAGGACTGATCTCCTTTAGTCTAGTATCTGACTGGTTGGATCTCCTTGCAGTCCAAGGGACTCTCAAGAGTCTTCTCCAACACCACAGTTCAAAAGCATCAATTCTTCGGTGCTCAGCTTTCTTTATAGTCCAACTCTCACTCAATACATGACTACAGACATTGAATATTTATTAGGATATGTACTTAATACAATTAGTATTTATTATAACATTATGATTAATATTATGACTTTTTCCACTAGACGATAAGTGTATTGTTCTAATTTACATATTTGATGACAATTTTTTGACAGAAGTGCCTAGAAGGAGTACTTTTCTCTAATTCTCAAAAAGGCCTCATTTGGGCTAGTGGTGATCCTAACAACCCATGGTAAGGGAGGTTTTATAAATCAGAGTTCTTCCCAAATTTTATAAAGTATCCTGGGTTTTTGAATGCTGATCAAATTTCAGTAGTATGTCTTGTCACTTTAGGCAAGTCATTTAACTTTGGAGACATATTTTCTCTTCTGTAAAGTCAGAGCTGGACTAATGATAATTTTGGTCTCTTCTCTATAACCACTTTACGACTCTCCTTGTGGAGCAGATACATCCATGACTTGCCTGAGAATCATGGATCCTTGAGGAGTCTTCCAAATGTATCCAAAACATTGAAAAATATCTCAGAGCTAAAATATCATTATCTTTAATGTAAATTTCAAGCAAATTGTTATTGAAAAGAGTATTGAAAAAAAAAACTAGTGTTTTTGAACATCTACTAAACATCAGGCTTTTACATTCTCTCAGACCCTTTATAACCATGCTGTGGGTTATTGTTGTCCTCAGTTTGTGGAAAAGGAAAGAGCTAGTATGTGGTAGAAACAACCACACTGCTTCTCAGAGGAACTTCTAGTGTCTCATGAGTCTAGGACAAGGAAAACGGGAAATATAAATACCAGTTTTGTCTGGAGGAGGCTAAAAATGGTAGAAAAATCTGGAAGATGTGAGCATTAAGCCTATCAAAAGATTTAGACCAGGGATTCACAAATGTAGCTCAAGGGCTAAATGCTCTTAATTGTAATCTATCCATCCATACCCAGATCCTACCACCACCGCCTTTACTACTGAAATCCTAGCTGGACAGCTTTAATTGGAGGATAATTGCTTTACAATGTTGTGTTGGTTTCTGCTGTTCAACACGGATCAGTCATAACTATATATATGTGTGTATGTATATGTATATCCCCTCCCTCTTGAACCTGCCCCATCCCACCTCTAAGCCATCACAGAGCACTGAGCCTATATGTGTATGTATATGTATATCCCCTCCCTCTTGAACCTGCCCCATCCCACCTCTAAGCCATCACAGAGCACTGAGTCTATATATGTGTATGTATATGTATATCCCCTCCCTCTTGAGCCTGCCCCATCCCACCTCTAAGCCATCACAGAGCACTGAGTCTATATATGTGTATGTGTATGTATATCCCCTCCCTCTTGAACCTGCCCCATCCCACCTCTAAGCCATCACAGAGCACTGAGCCAAGCTCCCTGAGCTATACAGTGACTTCCCACTAGCTCTCTATTTTACACACACATATATATATGTCAATACTACTCTCTCAATTTGTCCCATCCTCTCCTTCCCCCGCTGTGTGCCCACAACTGTTCTCTACATTTGCGTCTCTATTCCTGTCTTACAGATAGGTTCATCAGTACCATTTTTCTAGATTCCACCTGTATGCTTTAGTATATGACTTTTTATTGAGAGCCAATGCAGTGTTTCTATCTACCTTTACTCAAGCTTACTGACTTTTCCTTTTCTAGCACTAGGTGCTCCTCTTCAATCCTACCCCCTTATCACTTAAAGCCCAAACAAGTTGCTATGTTATCTTAGTGGGTTCCCCCTCCCACCCTAGTTCCCTAGTTCCCATGTCATCTGAGTGCTCTTCTAGACTGCAAGTGGAATCAATGCAATACAACCGTTGTTGATGTTCAGTTGCTCAGTCGTGTCTGACTCTCTGTGACCCCATGGACTGCAGCATGCCAGGCTTCCCTGTCCTTCACCATCTCCCAGAGCTTGCTCAAACTCATTGAGTTGGTGATGCCATCCAATTATCTCATCCTCTGTTGTCTCCTTCTCTTCCTGTCTTTCCCAGCATCAGTCTTTTCCAGTGAGTCAGCTCTTCACATCAGGTGGCCAAAGTATTGAAGCTTCAGCTTCAGCTTCAGCATCAGTCCTTCCAATTAATATTCAACACAAGTCTTATCTCGTAACTGATTATATTAAAATCAATGTTGTAATTTAAAAAAAACCTGCCGTAACAGATATGTCTTTACTTACTTATAGATTATTGATCTCTACATAATTATTTTTGACAAGTGGGACCAGGCCTTAATCAACTTTGATCCTTTTCAAATAGCATAGATATTTTCTCAACTGCCATATGTCCCAAGTATCATACCTGCTTATTTTGACAGCAGAATTAGTTTCATGTGCCAGAATATGAGCACACTCTCACAGAAGGTTTAATTTATATCCCTCAACATAAGCATTTTTCCTTCAAGGGGAAAAAGTTTTATTTGTACAACTTGATAAATAATTCTCATCCCATACAATTCACACAAAGTGCACAATTCAGAAGTTTTCAGTATAGTCACAGAGTGGTACCTCCATTACCACAAAATCAGTTCCATAACATTTTCATCATCTCCCTCCCCAAAACCGCAAATGCTTTAGCAGCCACTCCCACTTCTTCCCAACATCCCCCAGCCCTAGGCAACCACTAATCTACTTTCTCCATATAGAGATTTAGCAATTCTGGACATTTCATACAAATCAAATCACACAATATGTGGCTTTTCCTGCCTGGCCTCTTTCACTTGAAGTTAACCATCTCGTGGCATGTATCAGTACCCAATTTCTTTTTAATTGCGGAATAATATTCCATTGCCTGGATATGCCACATTTTGTTTATTATTTGATGGGTATTTGACTTGTTTTTATTTCTGGCTGTTATGAATAATGCCACTATAAACATCTGTTTACAAGTTGTATGGATGCATTTTCTTTTTTTTTCTATAGCTAAGAGTGAAATTACTGGATAATATGGTGAAAGTGAAGTCGCTCATACGTGTCCAACTCTTTGCAACCCAGGCTCTTCTGTCCATGGGATTTTCCAGGCAAAGGTACTGGAATGGGTTGCCATTTCCTTCTCCAGAGGATCTTCCTGACCCAGGGATCAAACCTAGGTCTCCCACATTGCAGGCAAATGCTGTACTGTCTGAGCCACCAGGGAAGCCTCACCCTTCACCAGGGATAATATGGTAATTCTATGTTTAACCATTTGAGGAACTGCCAAACTGTTTCTCCAAGCAGCCATACCATTTTATATTTCCACCAGCAGTTTATGAGGGTCCCAATTTCTCCACATTTTCACCAACACTTACTATTTTTTCACAATAGCTATCCAGGCGACGTTGAAGTGCTATCTCATTGTAGATTTGACTTCTGTTTCCCTGATAGCTAACGTGTGTTAAGCATCTTTTCATGTGCTCAGTGGCCTTTTGTATATCTTCTTTTGAGAACTGTCAATTCCGATCCTTTATCCTTTTCTTAAAATTAGGCTCTTTGACTTTTTATTGAATACAATAGTTCTCTATCTATTCAAGTTCTTCTCTTACCTGATAGATAATTTGCAAACATATTCTCATTCTGTGGGTTGTCTTTTGCCTTCTTGATGGTATTCTTAACAGCACAGAAGGCTTTAATCATGATGATATCCGATTTATCTATTTTCTTCCTTTTGTTGCTCGTGCTTTGGTGTCATTTATTTCAGAAACCATTGCCTAATCCAAGGTCAGGAAGATTTACACCTGTGATTTCATCTAAAAGTGTTACAGTGTTTGCTCTTATATTTGGGTATTTGGTCCATTTTGAGATAAGTTTTATATGTGCTGTGAGGTAGGGAGTCCAACTTTATTCTTTTGCATGTGGATATCCAGTTGTTTCAGCACCATTTGATGAAAAGACTATTTTTTCTCAACTGAATTGTCTTAGCACCTTTTTCAAAAGTCAATAAGCATTATTTCTCAACTCTCATTCTATTCCTAGTATACACTTTTTTAAGAATTATTTTCTTAATATCATTTTTGCTTTATGCATTGATACTGTGTACCAGTACAATCAATTTTTCAATGTTAATCTTGTATCCTGCGACTGATGAACTCATGGATTAGATCTAATGTTTTCTTATTCTTTTGCATTTTCTATGTGTAAGATTATACCATCTGCAAACAGAGATAGTTTTACATCTTCTTTCATTACATCTTTACATCTTTCTTTCTAATCTGGATGTCTTTTGTTTCATTTTCTTGCCTAATTGCCCCATCTAGACCTTCCAGTACAAGCTGAATAGAAATGGCATGAGTGTACATCTCTGATTTCAGGGAAGAATCCGTCAGTCTTTCATCATTGAGTATGATATTAGCTCTGGGCTTTTCATAGATATGCTTTATCAGGTTAAAGAATTCCCTTCCATTCCTAGTTTGTTGAGGGCTTTTTATCACAAAAGGATGTTGGATTTGTTAGATTCTTTTCCTGTGCCTAATGAACTGATCCTGTAGATTTTGATTTAATCTTACCTATTCCTTTTCTAAACATTAAAGAGGAAACTATCAGAAATGTCACCTTCTTAAATCATAACTTTACAAAAAGGCACAAAATAGCATTATTGCAAAAGCTTGTAGACAGGTAATCTAGAAACATCCAGCTGAATCAGTCTGAATAACAAGAGCAAAACAAAAATAAAGCTGTGTGAAGAAATTTTCTTCTTACTAAAAAGATAAAACTTCACCTGCTAGTTATAGGAAAATATATTCTTGTAAGAAAAAAAGTTGCATAATAAGTTAACAAGTAGTACAAGCATTATCATTTTTACATACACATGAAAAAAATACATGATAGAATTATTAAAGTTCTCTGATAATTACTGGCATCTCTTATAACAAATGTTTTCATATTAAAATAGAGATTTATATTTCAAAAACACCATTGTATTGACATATCAAAACATATCATGCTTTATGTTTTAAAATATCACATTAACAAGCATGTTTGCTGCACAGAAGTTCAGAGCTGTGTTGGCTGGGAAGATAAAAACAAAATATAATTCTCAATTATAGTTTGACTGTGCTCTGTGTAGTATACATAATGCCTTCTGCTTTAATTCGCTCCAATATTGGTCCATAGATCTCCTTTGAAAAGGGTCCCATCAGGCCTTTAGCTTGAATTTCACCTAGAAGAAAATCAGTTTGAAGTTACCATTTTAAAGGTGGTAAGAACAGTTAATTTCTACAGCAAGAATCACCATATAGCAGTAAACTCCAAGTGAATGAATTGTTGGCAGCCTAGGGATTTTTTTTAAATAGCAGCTTAAATATCTCCTACTAAATTATTACATAATCAACACACTAAGGAAAAGGGGTTCATGGATAGCACAGCTGAACTTAGGGGCTGAGTCTGAATTTATGCACTTAACTGCATTAACTACCAGATCAGAGAAAAAAGTATAAGAAAGAAAACTTGTAAACCTAACTGGTCTGATTTGCTGATGTCATCTTTGAACACCAACACAATGAAATTACCCCACTCTGAGGGAATTCCCTGGCAGTTCAGTGGTTAAGACTCCACACTTCCACTGCAGGAGGCATATAGGTTCAATTCCTAGTCTGGGAACTTAGATCCTACATGCTGCAGGTGTGGCCAAAAAAAAAAAATATGAAACCAACCTGATAACTTGGGCACTGGCATCTGTTAGGATGGCTGAAAGAATAAATTTGGGTACTTTCCTTAAAGGCCATGATGACCTCATCCCACATCACTTCTTCACCATAGTTCCTCAACAACTAGTAGGTAGTTTAACTGGATATAGACTAACATTCCCTGGTGGCTCAGTGTTAGAGAATCCGCCTGCCAGTACAGGAGACACAGGTTTGATCTCTGGCCCAGGAAGATCCCCTGGAGAAGGATAAAGCAAACCACTCCAGTATTCTTGCCTGGAAAATTCTACGGACAGGTGAGGGGGCAGGGGGAGGTGGGCTGCAGTCTATAGGGTCACGAAGAGTTGAACACAACTTAGCAACTAAACAACAACAATATACTACTATAGATATATCTTCTGTTTATTTCACATTTATATGCTTTGATGTTTTTTATTCCCTTCACACCTTTACAAGGACAAAATGAGGTGTTATATTCAGAGATAATGCTTACTGAAAGCATATATGACCTTAAGGAAAGTTGAAATTTGAATTCTTTTAGTTCAAAACATACACTGAGCATTGATAGTATGTTGTGATATGAGGATTAATAAAATATGGCTCATATTTTTGAAGATCTGGAAGTGACTACCCTCTACTATTTCAGTGTTACCACTCCCAAAATACAAAAAAGAAAAAGAAAAAAAGGAAAGAAAAGAAGGCAGTTAATATTCCCTGGGGACCCCTTCTGTGTGATAGGAGGTTTATGTATTATTTCACTTTGGTGTCATACAACCCCATGAATTAGTGATGACAATTTCCCCACTTTACAGATGAAGGAACTCTGATGCAGAGATTCTAAGTAACTGGCATTCCATCACTCAGCCGTCTTGGGGCTTACCTGGAACAGAAATCAGGTCTAACTCCAAAGCCCATGATTTTTACTCATCACAAGGTGATCTCCCAGTCAGCCACAACTTGGATCTTCTGAACTGGCTCACTTTTAGTGAAAGCCAGTGTCATACTGAAGACTAATTATTTGATTAGTCTTGGTGTCATCCAGGTGTTGAATGACTTGGAGATAATATGGAGACAGACTTGGTCCTTCAATGAAAGAACTTACCATCAAGTAACATCTTGGCTGCCATAGCAGTGGGTAACCCCACAGTTTTAGCCATGGCTGAAAAACCATTGACATCCCCATAAACCACAAGATCAATAGTTTTATTTTCTAAATGTCCAGAAGGATGTCTGATTCCAAAGCTGTCTCTCATCACAATCATATCTTTCTCTCCAGGACCTTAAAATAATAAATATACATTTGAAAATGTCATTATCATTACAACTCCAATACCATATTTCATCCCCCTGCTCCCCCCGTTCTGCTTTCAAGTTTTCCTTCCCATTATGTATATCCTTAAATAATGAGATATACTGCTTTTAAGCCCAAAGGACAAATTAAAAATTCAAGGAAATGATAACTCTGACCAGATTCCCCTGTCCAGACTGGTCTCACTGTAACCCAGTTACAGACATGAGAGTCCTGCTGGAGAGGCCATCCTCTCTTCTCCCCAGAATGCTGCTTCAGTATTCCCTTAATGTGTCAAAAATTATAAGTAAAACTAATAATGGTTTCCTTTGCCATATTTTCAAGTTCACTCTTACTTAGTAGTTCTCTTATTCTTCCCTCTGGAGAAATAGCCCTAGTGATCTTTCCCTCACATCACGTTTATCCATTCCCACTGTGTGACTCCTGCCCTCCAAGCTACTTCACTGGCTCTTAAGATCCTTCTTTTGGGATGTTCAGCTCATAGCCTATGGCTTACCATAGGAAAGTTTCACGGCCAGATGCTTGGAGAGGGCATCCACGAGAGACTCGGCCTGAGGGACTTGTTCATTCCCGAGTAGGCCCAACCTGAGAAGAATAAGAGATGGCTGCGTTAATTCCAAGTCCTACATATACACTCACTTGGGAAGCAGGAGGGAACACTCATTGGATTTCATCCTGAAAGGGCAGAATCGTAAGATAACAGCTCAAGATATAGGACTCCCAAGTTACTGTAAAATAATAACAGTAATGTTTCACCCTTAGAATCATCCCCAGACTCTCGCATGAGTGCTGCCTGGAGCCAGACCTGACACAGTCAGCGCACACTGTTGCCAAGCTTCTCCTGAGATTAACTTACAGGTTGGTTGTCCCATGTGAAGGATACCAACAGAGCATGTCATGGCCTGGTGCATAAGTATTTTAAAGTAGTTAAAGAAAAGTGGGAGAATCTCCTACAGGAGAGAAAAAATGCCCCACCTTTCTCAAAAACTGAGTAGTGATGTTTCTCAAAAAGAAGTATTTCCCAAATTATAATTGCCATTGAATTCCTCTCTCTATGTACTTTTTAATCGCCTTATGAACATAGTATGTGATAATCTCTCTACAACGGGCCAACATTAGAACAGCAGATTCATCAAAGACAAGGTGAAATGTCTGTTTCTATCTTGACCTTTCTTTGACTAGAAAGAACTAAGTGATCATTGACCCAGTGTTTTGCTCTAGGTTGACTGGTGCATGCCTACCATTCGAGAGCCTCCAGCTGGGTTGTGTCTCCTCCCAGTTTCTTAAAGACAGCTTCCTTAAGCACATCACATTTGGAAGAGGATGAAATCCCAACTAGATCACAGAGGAGTTCTTTCTGGTTAGAAAAACAAAGATACAACTTCTAAGTTCCAAATAGAATAAAAAGTAAGTTTTAGAGATTATCCTAGGAAGACACTGGACCTCAAATTGTAAATTAGAGATAATTAGAAACAGTAAATTGTGGGGCACACACATGCATACATATGTCTGCACACCTACACATCAATAAATGGATGGTATTTTAGAATGATATTTCAGTGATAAAAATGAGTCATAACACCAAATCAACACCAAAAGAGTAATATCATATTTGTGATCACTTTGCCTGCCTTTGCAGATCCTCTTCATCACCTTTCACCCATTATCCCTCGCCCTCCAGAAGTCTAGGATTTGGTACTCTTGTTTTGGCCAGGATAGAGTAAAAGGATCTTTGCTGTGGTTGCTAGTAGCAACCACGATTCTTTTGTTAAGTTCAGGAAATGAGGGAGATTGTGCAGATAATAAAATCTCAAAGGAAGAACAGTTAAACGGTGGTCATAGCTTTTTCCACTTTCTAAACAAGACTTTCTCCAGGCTGTGCTCTAGATTAAAGATCAACAAGCTTGCTTGGCAAGGGAAGAAGAAGGTGGACAAATGGGGAGAATGGAGAGTGTGTGTGTATATATATACACTATCATGTGTAAAATATACCCAGCAGGAAGTTGCTATATAGCACAGGAAGCTGAGTTTGGTGCTCTGTGATGACCTGGGTGGGGGGATGCAGGTTGGTAGGGAGGGACAAGAGGGAGAAGATATATGTATACATGTTGCTGATTTACTTTGTTGTACAGCAGAAACTAACACAACACTGTAAGGCAATTATCCTCCAATTAAAAATCAAAAACCTTCCCACAAAGAGGAAAAAAAAAAAAAAAAACAACTAGTTCACAGACCAAATTGAGCTCACCATCTGGTTTTGTAAATAAAAACTTTTATTGAAACATAGTCATGCTCATTTTTTTATAAGCAGTCTGAACTGAGTAGTCTGACAGAGACCATGTGACCCATAAAAGCCTAAAAAAGTTACAATCTGGTCTTTTCCAAAAAAATACAGTTTGCCAGACCCTGTTCTAGACTGTAGCTGCCAAGATAAGGGGACCAGCCCCAAGAATGTTTGTTTGTACCAACCTTCCCAATCAAATTGCCTCAATATCAGATTCATTCCTGATGTTTATTCACTTCTGTCCAACAAGTTAATTTATGAAAGCTGAAACTTAGATTGAAAAAACTCTTATATACACAAAAAATGAGAATTTAAAAGCAACCAGCTAACAAGAATACCACAGCTTCACTGGGAGACTTATGGGATTAGCAGTACAGATTCTTATCTCCTTGGGACAGATTTCTGGCATCTCTATTGAAATATGGGCATGTTAATTTAAGTTGGACAACCAGTTGGTAACAAATTAATTCTTGGCAGTTAGTAGAAGCTTTATTTTACATTCAGTTCCAAGTCTCCAGGGCTTCCCTGATAGCTCAGCTGGTAAAGAATCTGCCTGCAATGCGGGAGACCTGGGTTCGATCCCTCCATTGGGAAGATCCCCTGGAGAAGGGAAAGGCTACCCAGTCCAGTATTCTGGCCTGGAGAATTCCATGGACTCTATAGTCTACGGGGTCACAAAGAGTCAGACACGGCTGAGCGACTTTCACTCACTCCAAGTCTCCAAAGTTCCTTCTAACCCTGAGAATCTAGGATTTAAATACAATACAGATATGTGCATAAATTCAGTACTTAAAAACTCAAACTCCTCATGGTTACAAATGGTCAAATGAAAGACCTAATTTGGGCATTGGGAATCAGTTCTGGAATACCACCAGGAGCTCTCCTGCCTTCCCAGGTTCAGGAGGCCCTAGTTTAACTCTCATCAATGGGGCCAGCACTTGGACAAGCGGCAGAGCTCAGAGCCCAACGCAGAGGGCAAGCCCATCTCTGCTCAGGGCTGAGGGGGCAATCAAGTGGTACAAGTTGCTACAGGAAATAGGCCCCATGGGTCAGCCTCCATCTCCCCTCCATCCTCCCAAAACAGTGAAGGGAAAGGGGGCTTTGGAACTAAGACTTAACTTCCTGCATGTATACCATAGGATGGGTTCTTTGCTGGTCAAAACCCACGTTCAAACCTGACCATTTCAGAAGGCATTTCTAAGAGCAGCAGACAATGTGTAATTCCAGAGTCACTCACCCAAGTGAGCGGATTGGCATCAGGTTGAAGGGCAGGAAACGCATCTCTGTTTATGAGACCCAACTTCACAAATCCACTCAAAGCTTTGGCATACCCCTGTAACAAGAGTTGGTAAGCAACACATGAAAATGTCTTTAAAATTGTTTTTTAATTCTTTTGAAAAGAAGAATCTATCTTCATAATTCATTTAGAAAACTGGCAGAAGATAGCCGTTTGTGTTGCTAGCATTGATGCAGCCACACTTTGGTTCAAACCAAAATCAGAAGTGTAACAACCATTCCACTGGTTTACTTAAGAGAATTTGCAAAACAGGGTCTTTACTTTTTCTTGGTAACACGTGAGTGGTGCTTTTCTGACAGCATAAAAGCAAATTTCCTCTTGTGTTACACACTCAAGTCAGCAGAATTATATTTAACAGAACAGTTGTCCTCTCTTTTATAATGGAAGAAGGAGCATGTAAGAATATTCCCCAAAGCAGAAAATCCATTCCACTCCTTGAGTCATTATTCTAATGCAAATAAGGAGCTGGGGAAAAGGTAAGAATTCAAAATTTCTAAAATGTCACCACTGATAAAAACTCCTCATGGGTCCTTCATTCTTGTAGGACAAGCCGAAGTTCTTGGCATGAAACCCATGCCAATACACCCCTCCGGCCTGACTCACTAATGATCTTCTCCACCACTCACATTCCCTAAATAAGCCGCTGGGCTCTTCCAGAGACATGGGCCTTGGTGCACACTGTGCCTGTGCCTGGAATGTGGTAACACCTCTTTCTCACCTATGAAATGTTTACTCTTAAGACCCAGTTCAGTGCATCTGAACTCACCACTAGGTAAGTGGGCACTCCCTTCTCTGGGTTCCTAAAGTATTTCGTGCATACCTCTACAATGGCACTTAACACAAACTGTAATTCACTGTCTATTCAGCTGCTGAACTGTAGGCATAGAAAGTATGTGTGTCCTTCATCCCCATGCACTCACCCCATTATCCATCATCCAGTATGCTAAAAACAAATGACAGGATGCATGGATTCTGAATGATAATAAAGTGAAGGAAGATCACAATGTATGTTCCCCTGTGAGCAAATCATGGTGGGGGGAGGGTGGAAAGAGAAAGTCAAAATAAGGGGCTTTATAGCCACTGCAGTTAGAGCGAGAGAAACAGAAAGAGAATAGAAGGATGGGGAGGAAGAGAAGGAAGAGGAGGAAGAAGAGAAAGGCAGGAAATTATTTCAGAAAGCAATAAAGTTATTAAGATATAGTTTCTGTTGCCATTGGATATTTCATCATTTAATGTGTGGATTTTCACATTTCTGAAAAGGTGTACTACCCAAACTGTTCAAAGGTTATTAATTAAAGAGTTCACACTCATTTGCTCTAACCCAATGTAAATACAGTTCAAAGAGGAGAAACAAAACAGCAGTAATTCCAGCTTGCTTCTAGGATCTGATAAATGCCGGAGTGCTCTTCTTCCAAAATCTCAATACTGAGACGTGTCTGAGCTATTTCTCAATCTCAGAAATATATTTTTATGATGACCTCTTGAGATGAATTTATTATGTATATTCATTTATCAGTAAGTCCTTAGCAAATTGCTGTGCTTAGGGCTGAGACCATAGAGATGAAATATGCATTCCCCACCCATGAAGACACTACATGAGTAGATGATATCAAGCTGGATCTAAAAGGACTCACATACGTTGGAGAAGGAAATGGCAACCCACTCCAGTATTCTTGCCTGGAGAATCCCAGGGACAGGGGAGCCTGGTGGGCTTCTGTCTGTGGGGTCACACAGAGTCGGACACAACTGAAGCGACTTAGCAGCAGCAGCAGCAGCAAAAGGATTCAAGTGATAAGCAGGTACAGGAAAAAGTCAAAGTCTCCCAATCATATTTGGGTGACAAGGTCTCATCTCTAACACTGGAAAGAACATTCTGGCTACTTGAAGGGTTACTGACATTGCTCAGGGTGGTAGCCCTCATGGATATGAACTCTGTGACATCTTCCATTCTCTCAGGTTCAGTGGGATGGTTCTCACCCCATCACATTCTTGAGAGCTTTAGTTGATTCTTAAATCTCTTAAAATCCTCTATTTTTGGGGTCTATACATTTGGCCAGAGATTATATACCTAAAGTTATCAGATGCTTAGGAGCGGTGACCGAGAGCACCAGGCTGCGATGGCGCGGGAGCAGCTGAGAGGAGCTACCCAATGTCCGAAGTCAGGGCGGTGGCCAGATGAGCTACCCCACGTCCAAGGTCAGGGGCGGCGGCTGGGAGGAGCAACCCCACATCCAAGGAGCGGTGGCTGCGTGGGCACAGAAGGCCGAGAGGAGCTACTCCATGTTCAAGGTCAGGAGGGGTTGTGGTGAAGAGATACCCCTCGTCCAAGGTAAAGAACAGTGGCTCTGCTTTGCTAGAGCAGCTGTGAAAAGATACCCCACGTCCAAAGTTGGGGCTGTGGCCAGATGAGCTATCCCACGTCCGAGGTCACGGGCAGCAGCCCTGAGGAGCTACCCCACCTCCAAGGTCAGGGGTGGCGCCCGAGAGGAGCAACCCCAAGTCCAAGGAGCTGCGGCTGCACGGGCTCAGGAGGGCCTAGAGGAGCTACTCTACGTTCAAGGTCAGGAGGGGCAGACCTCATCCATGGTAAGGAGCAATGGCTGTGCTTTGCTAGAGAAGCCGTGAAGAGATATCCCACGTCCAAGGTAAGAGAAACCCAAGTAAGTTGGTAGGTGTTGCCAGAGGGCATCAGAGGGCAGACACACTGAAACCATAATCATGGAAAACTAGCCAATCTGATCACATGAACCACAGCCTTCTCTAACTCAATGAAACTAAGCCGTCTGGGTCCACACAAGAAGGATGGGTCATGGTGGAGAGATCTGACAGAATGTGGTCCACTGGAGAAGGGAATGGCAAACCACTTCAGTATTCTTGCCTTGAGAACCCCATAAACAGCATGAAAAGGCAAAATGGTAGGATACTGAAAGAGGAACTCCTCAGGTCGCTAGGTGCCCAATATGCTACTGCAGATCAGTGGAGAGAAAACTCCAGAAAGAATGAAGGCATGGAGCCAAAGCAAAAACAATACCCAGCTGTGGATGTGACTGGTGATGGAAGCAAGGTCCGAAGCTGTAAAGAGCAATATTGCATAGGAACATGGAATGTTAGGTCTGTGAATCAAGGCAAATTGGAAGTAGTCAAACAGGAGATGGCAAGAGTGAATGTCAACATTCTAGGAATCAGAGAACTAAAATGAACGAAAATCTGAGTTAAATGTGAATTTAACATTTAACTCAGATGACCATTATATCTACTACTGCAGGCAGGAATCCCTTAGAAGAAACGGAGCAGCCATCATGGTCAACAAAAGTCTGAAATGCAGTACTTGGATGCAATCTCAAAAATGACAGAACGACCTCTGTTCGTCTCCAAAGTAAACCATTGAATATCACGGTAATACAAGCCTATGCCCCAAGCAGTAACACTGAAGAAGCTAAAGTTGAACGGTTCTATGAAGACCTACAAGACCTTATAGAACTAACGCCCAAAAAAGATGTCCTTTTCATTATAGGGGACTGGAATGCAAAAGTAGGAAGTCAAGAAACACCTGGGGTAACAGGCAAATTTGGCCTTGGAATACGGAATGAAGCAGGGCAAAGACTAACAGAGTTTTGCCAAGAGAACGTACTGGTCATAGCAAACACCCTCTTCCAACAACACAAGAGAAGACTCTACACATGGACATCACCTGATGGTCAACACCAAAATCAGATTGATTATATTCTTTGCAGCCAAAGATGGAGAAGCTCTGTACTGTCAGCAAAAACAAGACCAGGAGCTGACTGTGGCTCAGACCATGAACTCCTTATTGCCAAATTCAGACTGAAATTGAAGAAAGTAGGGAAAACCACTAGACCATTCAGGTATGACCTAAATCAAATCCCTTATGATTATACAGTGGAAGTGAGAAATAGATTTAAGGGCCTAGATCTGATAGACAGAGTGCCTGATGAACTATGGAATGAGGTTCGTGACATTGTACAGGAGACAGGGATCAAGACCATCCCCATGGAAAAGAAACACAAAAAAGCAAAATGGCTGTCTGAGGAGGCCTTACAAATAGCTGTGAAAAGAAGAGAAGCAAAAAGCAAAGGAGAAAAGGAAAGATATAAGCATCTGAATGCAGAGTTCCAAAGAATAGCAAAGAGAGGTAAGAAAGCCTTCTTGAGCAATCGATGCAAAGAAATAGAGGAAAACAACAGAATGGGAAAGACTAGGGATCTCTTCAAGAAAATCAGAGATACCAAAGGAACATTTCATGCAAAGATGGGCTCAATAAAGGACAGAAATGGTATGGACCTAACAGAAGCAGAAGATATTAAGAAGAGGGGGCAAGAATACACAGAAGAATGTACAAAAAAGATCTTCATGACCCAGATAATCATGATGGTGTGATCACTGACCTAGAGCCAGACATCCTGGAATGTGAAGTCAAGTGGGCCTTAGAAAGTATCACTACGAACAAAGCTAGTGGAGGTGATGGAATTCCAGTGGAGCTATTCCAAGTCCTGAAAGATGATGCTGTGAAAGTGCTGCACTCAATATGCCAGCAAATTTGCAAAACTCAGCAGTGGCCACAGGATGGGAAAGGTCAGATTTCATTCCAATCCCAAAGAAAGGCAATGCCAAAGAGTGCTCAAACTACTGCACAATTGCACTCATTTCACACGCTAGTAAAGTAATGCTCAAAATTCTCCAAGCCAGGCTTCAGCAATATATGAACCGTGAACTTCCTGATATTCAAGCTGGTTTTAGGAAAGGCAGAGGAACCAGAGATCAAATTGCCAACGTCTGCTGGATCATGGAAAAAGCAAGAGAGTTCCAGAAAAACATCTATTTCTGCTTTATTGACTATGCCAAAGCCTTTGACTGTGTGGATCACAAGAAACTGTGGAAAACTCTGAAAGAGATGGGAATACCAGACCACCTGATCTGCCTCTTGAGAAATCTGTATGCAGGTCAAGAAGCAACAGTTAGAACTGGACATCGAACAACAGACTGGTTCCAAATAGGAAAAGGAGTTCATCAAGGCTGTATACTGTCACCCTGGCTTATTTAACTTATATGCAAAGTACATCATGAGAAATGCTGGGCTGGAAGAAGCACAAGCTGGAATCAAGGTTTCTGGGAGAAATATCAATAACCTCAGATATGCAGATGATACCACCCTTATGGCAGAAAGTGAAGAGGAATTAAAAACCTCTTGATGAAAGTGAAAGAGGAGAGTGAAGAAGTTGGCTTAAAACTCAACATTCAGAAAACAAAGATTATGGCATCTGGTCCCATCACTTCATGGCAAATAGATGGGGAAACAGTAGAAACCATGTCAGGCTTTATTTTGGGGGGCTCCAAAATCACTGCAGATGGTGATTGCAGCCATGAAATTAAAAGACGCTTACTCCTTGGAAGAAAATTTATGACCAACCTAGATAGCATTTTGAAAAGCAGAGACATTACTTTGCCAACAAAGGTCCATCTAGTCAAGGCTATGGTTTTTCCAGTGGTCACGTATGGTTGTGAGAGTTGGACTGTGAAGAAAGCTGAGCGCTGAAGAACTGATGCTTTTGAACTGTGGTGTTGGAGAAGACTCTTGAGAGTCCCTTGGACTGCAAAAAGATCCAACCAGTCTATTCTAAAGGAGATCAGTCCTGGGTGTTCACTGGAAAGACTGATGTTGAAGGGGAAACCCCAATACTTTGGCCACCTCATGCGAAGAGTTGACTCTTTGGAAAAGATCCTGAGGCTGAGAGGGATTGGGGCAGGAGGAGAAGGGGACGACAGAGGATGAGAATGTCTGGATGGCATCACCAACTCGATAGACATGAGTTTGGGTAAACTCTGGGAGTTGGTGATGGACAGGAGACCTAGCGTGCTGCAATTCATGGGGTCACAAATAGTCAGACACAACTGAGTGACTGAACTGACCGAATCTGACTAACTGATCAGAAAGTCCTAACTCCTGAATCCCCTGAAAAAAATAATCCCTACTTACCATCTTAGAATAAGAAGAAAACAGAATCAAGAATCTGCCAGATCTGGGGAGGGCATGACTTCAATTTCCACTAGAATTTTTCCTGTGCCTAAAGGCTTATGAAACATCCCTGGTTCTTTTATCTACTTAAGATGTTATCACTTACAATTCATTTAGTTCCCAGACAGTGAGGAAATCATATTCATGAGAGCACAGGTACCAGGAAATCTCACAGGGCAGTGAGATCTGAAATCAGATCCCTAATTTTTAGAGATCTATGTATATTAGGTATGCTAGTTATACAGGGTTGAATATGTACCCATCATAATTCATGGCCACTGAGGACCTCAAAGACCTCATGTGAATCTTTGCAAATGTAATTAGTTAAGGATCTCAGTATTTAACTAATATCAGTTAAATATTTAGTATTTAGGGTGGGTCCTAAATACAGTGACTGGTGTCCTGGCAAGAAGAGGACAGGACACAGTGACACAGGCAAGAGAAGATGATATGAAGATGGAGCCAGAGATGAGACCAGTACGTCCACAAGTTAAAGAACACCAAGAACTGCCTGCGATCACCGGAAGTGAGGTGAGAGTGGCATGAGAGGGTTCCTCCCTCGAAACCTCCAGAAGACACAAACCCTGCATGCACTCTGTTGAGAGGACACATTTCTGTTGTTAAAACTTTCATAGTAATTCGTTATAGCAGCCCTAGGAAACCATTATACTGATTGTCTTAATCTGGTCACACTTGTAACTATTCTGTGATTCAAAAATGTGTACTGGACATTCGTATTTATGGTCCTAGTATCTACACTCTATTTTGTGGTAAAAAAAAAAAATTAAGATTTGCTTTGGGGAAGGTGACCCTGGCTACATTATCAGCTCTGGGGATGAAAAACAGGGGCCAAAGCTGATTGGCACTTTTTTTTTTTTTTTTGCACTGATCTCAGGGGCCCATGAGATAAAAACTCTACTTTTGACTGTGAAGATGTAGTTTTTCATTCTCACGGGATTTGAACCTAAGATCCTGCTACCATCCTGCCATTCTGTGAGACAGGGGGACACAATCAAAGCTTGAAGGAAGAGCTGAGGGGTGGGGAGAAACCAAGTGTCTGTGAAGTCACTGGACCCCCAAACCTGAGTACAGGTTTGGCCCTGGCCCTTCACCTTCCCCCACACTTCTCATGAGTCATACACTCCATTTTTGCTGCAGCCGTGTTATCTCCTGAAACAATCAATCCAAAGCATTCTCAGAAAACAGACTCCAATCTGGTTTATCATCTTAATTATTTTGATTATGAAGAAAAATTACATGCTTGCATTGCTTACATTAAAATGGGCAACCTGTGCATCTCAAATAGAGCCACTTACCTTGTACCTCAGTGTCCCTCGTAATAAAGTGTGAGCAGACCGAATGCCATAAACCTCAGCATACTTCGTACTGTCTCTGTTAGGATAACCTTCCAAATTTAATCCAGGGAAATAATCCATGGGAGTGACTGAATCCAGAAAGGAGACACCTCCTACAGCATTCACAACCTGGGAACATTGAAAAGGCACATGCGGAGTTAAAACAGTGGATTCTCTCTTTGGACTTATCTTCATCCTTTGTATATAAAAAAAGAATTAGCTTTTACCAAAAAAAAAAAAAAAAAAAGGTGATTTGAAAAAAATATTTTAATGGCTTCCCTGGTGTCTCAGGTGGTAAGGAATCCACCTGCAATACAGGAGACATGGGTTCAATCCCTGGGTTGGGAAGATCCCCTGGAGGAAAGCATGCAACCCACTCCAATATTCTTGCCTGGAGAAGGCTCCAGGACAGAGGAGCCTTGTGGGTTACACAGTCCATGGGATTGCAAAGAGTCAGACATGACAGGAACTAACACTCACCCTGGTCAACAACCCATGTTCAACCTGTTCCACTAAGCTTAATTCACAAGGCTGTTGTTCTCCCAAGCTTTAAAATCTGACTTAAAGCATTTCGCTTTTACTAAGATCTTGTTTCTGATTTCCCCTTGCCCCTGGATAAGATGACATTGAATTATGTCCCCTAGAGTTCTGTTTTTAAATAGGCAACACACTATAAGAACAGATACGCAAGGTGCCTTCTATGTTCACATAGAAATGGCCACATTCTCACTCTGTTCTTTCTCTTCACTCCCATCCTCCATCTTGAATGCTACATCAGGTACCATTCACATCCATTCACACCTGGTATTTACAGAGCACCTGCTATGTGTGTGCCAGGATGGCACCTGGGGATAGGACACTGATGAATAAGACTCAGCTCCTGCCTCCACGCACTCCTTTCTTCACTGAACAAACCTTTACTTAATGTCCACCAAGAGCCCGGAAACAGCACTAGAGCAGCAATAAGACACTCACAGCCTAGACCAGTCAACCAGCCTGTGGACGTCGGGAAAGAGAGTGCGGGATTCGCCCTCTCGCAAGGACAATGCAATGAACACACAGTGAGACTCCAATAAATAAATAAATAAATAAAAATGCTACCTCCTGATCTTACTGCTGGTGAGAAATCACAACACTGACCCCAAGCTCTTCTGGTGTCCTCTTTCCTACACCTCTCCCTGCGTCACACACAATCAAGATGCAGTGAAGGATTTTTTCCCTTTCATCTTGAATAAGGGGCTAAATTCTTCTTTCACCTTGCGAGGCAAGTGATCATCCCTGAGGTCATGGAAAACATTCTGGAGGAATACAATCAGAACTGAGCATCCTGGTGGAACTAGACTCGGTCCTGCTCCCACCCCTGGAAACAATATCTGAGCACGTCTGAGAGCTTCACAAAACAATACTGTTCAAGGGAGCTGGCGATGGACCTTTGGATGGAGTCTGGGGAATTTGCTCAAAGGAAACTTTGGCTAAACCTAATGCTTCATGGGGTTTAATCTGTAGGAAGGTTTGACGTGTGTCTTGGTATGAAGGGGGAAATGGAAACATATGTATATAGAACTGAAGTCCC
This sequence comes from Tragelaphus eurycerus, assembly GCA_935064755.1. Lineage (NCBI taxonomy): Eukaryota > Metazoa > Chordata > Mammalia > Artiodactyla > Bovidae > Tragelaphus > Tragelaphus eurycerus. The sequence continues at coordinate 8,467,412 of CAKXYN010000002.1, read as the reverse complement.
AGGAGGAAATGGGCAGTGCTGACCTCAGAGTCAGGCCTGGTGGGGTCTCCACTGTCAAAGGCTCACTTTAGGGACTTCCCTGGTGGTCCTGTTAAGACTCTGCCCTGCCAATTCAGGGGGCAAGGGTTTGATCCCTGGTTGGGGGAACTAAGATTCCACATGCCATGAGGCATGGCTATTGAAAAAAAAAAAAAAGTCTCACTTTAAAAACCATCAAGCACCATCAAAAATTCCAAGAGGGAGAATCAGAAGGAAGTGAGGAATGCTTTTAGTTTAATTTTATTGTGAAACTCTTCTGAACTTCACAGTAAACATTTCCCAAATGCACTTTTCTTTAAAGCAAACTTCTTCCATCAGGATTCTAAATTTTTTTTAAGTCAAATAAATAGGCAAATGATAACTTTTAGAGTCTTCTCACCTATCTCTCTTCTACACCTATGGCAGTTCTAAAATTTGGTTACATATTTGAAGGTTAGGGATTTTTAAGAAAAAGTCAATAAAGAGCACTATATTCCAGCACTGTACTAGGCAGAAATAAATCATCTGGTTCCTAAGTCTGTCATGAGATCCTTATAAGGAAAATAGGGAGATATAAGCTGAATGGCAACGATTCATTTATTGATTGAAATGGAAGCAACTGGACCCCAACATTACTGGGTAATTTGGTATCAATTCAGAGTTGTATTTCTAGTGACCTATCATGGGATTCATTCAGAAGCCCTGTCCTGTATGACTTGAATAAGAAAGAAAGACATACTTATCTATTTGGCAGAGAATATGCATTTTCTTCTGTCTTGACAACAATTACATCCAAGATCCACTTACAGCAGAGACACTGGCTTATTACTCACTGCTGGTGTAGGCTGCTCTAAGTGCAAGACTTCCCCACATGTCACCCACACTGACATGTCTCCCAGCCACCGAGGACCACTGACAATAAGCTTGACTGCTAAACCAACAATACATTTAAAACAAGCAGTACACAGACAAGCATTTATGCAGGCCCACTGTGTGCCAGGTGCCTTATAAACATAACCTTTAATCCACACAATAACCCATTTTTCAGAGGTAAAAACTGAGGCTGAGATAGTCACTCAGAGGCAGATTTAAACACAGGTCTATTTGAATTTCATTTCATGCAAAGATGGGCACAATAAAGGACAGAAATGGTAGGGACCTAACAGAAGTAGAAGATATTAATAAGAGGTGGCAAGAATACACAGAAGAACTATACAAAAAAGATCTTCATGACCTAGACAACCACGATGGTATGATCACTCATCTAGAGCCAGACATCCTGGAATACAAAGTCAAGTGGGCCTTAGGAAGCATCACTATGAACAAAACTAGTGGAAGTGATGAAATTTCAGCTGAGCTATTTCAAATCCTAAAAGATGATATTATGAAAATGCTGCACTCAACATGTCAGCAAATTTGGAAACTCAGCAGTGACCACAGGACTGGAAAAGGTCAGTTTTCATTCTAATCCCAAAGAAAGGCAATGATAAAGAATGTTCAAACTACTGCACAACTGCACTGATCTAACATGCTAGCAAAGTAATGCTCAAAATTCGTCAAGTTAGGCTTCAATAGTACTTAAACTGTGAACTTCCAGATGTTCAAGCTGGATTTTGAAAAGGCAGAGGAATCAGAGGTCAAACTGCAAACATTTGTTGGATCATTGAAAAACCAAGAGAATTCCAGAAAAACATCTACTTCTGCTTTATTGACTATGCCAAAACCTTTGACTGTGTAGGTCAAAACAAACTGGAAAAATTTTAAAGAGATGGGAATATGAGACCACCTGACTTCCCTCCTGAGAAATCTGTATGAAGGTCAGAAAGCAACAGTTAGAACTGGACATGGAACAACAGACTGGTTCCAAATCCAGAAAGGAGTACATCAATGCTTATATTGTCACCCTGCTTATTTAACTTATATGCAGAGTACATCATGTGAAATGCCAGGCTGGATGAAACACAAACTGGAATCAAGATTGCCAGGAGAAATATCAATAACCTCAGATATGCAGATGACACCACAGGACTTATGGCAGAAAGCAAAGAAGAACCAGAGTCTCTCAAATGAAAGTGAAAGAGGAAAGTGAAAAAGCAGACTTAAAACTCAACATTCAAAAAACTAAGATCATGGCATGCGGTCCCATCACTTCATGGCAAATAGATGGGGAAACAATGGAAAAAGTGACAGACTTTATTTTGGGGGGCTCCAAAATCACTGCAGATGGTGACTGCAGCCATGAAATTAAAAGACGCTTGCTGCTTGGAAGAAAACCTATGACCAACTTAGCATTATTAAAAAGCAGAGACATTACTTTGCCAACAAAGGTCCATCTAGTCAAAGCTATGGTTTTTTCTATAGTCATGTATGTATGTGACAGTTGGACACAAAGAAAGCTGAGTGCTGAAAAATTGATGCTCTTGAGTTGTGGTGTTGGAGAAGACTCTTGAGCGTCCCTTGGATTGCAAGGAGATCCAACCAGTCCATCCTAAAGGAGATCAGTCCTGGGTGTTCATTGGAAGGACTGATGCTGAAGCTGAAACTCTAATCCTTTGGCCACCTGATGTGAAGAACTGACTCATTGGAAAAGACTCTGATGCTGGGAAAGATTGAAGGTAGGAGGAGAAGGGGATGACAAAGGATGAGATGGTTGGATGGCATTACCGACTCGATGGACATGAGTTTGGGTAAACTCCAGGAGTTGGTGATGGACAGCAAAGCCTGGCATGCTGCAGTTCATGGGGTTGAAAAGAGTTGGATATGACTGAGCAATTGAACTAAACTGAAGTATTTGAATCCAACATCTGTGTTCTTTCTACTATACCATTTGTTGCTGTTGTTTGGTCACTAAATCTTGTCCATCTCTTTTGTGACCTCATGGACTATAGCCCACCAGGCTCCTTTGTCCATGGAATTCTCCAGACAAGAAAGTGGAGTGGAAAGCTTTCCATTTCCTTCTCCAGGGCATCTGCCTGACCCAGGGATTAAATCCATATCTCCTACATTGGCAGATGGATTCTTTACCCCTGAGGGATTCTATAGGGATTCTGTACCCCTACTATACCATGCTGTTGCTGCTGCTGCTAAGTCGCTTCAGTGGTGGCTGACTCTGTGCGACCCCATAGACGGCAGCCCACCAGGCTCCCCCGTCCCTGGGATTCTCCAGGCAAGAACACTGAAGTGGGTTACTATACCATACTGTCCCCTTAATGGTGCTCATTTGTGGATCAGTGTTTTGAGAAGGATAGTGATGAAGCAGGTGCAGCATTCCTGATCATGCCACTGGTGATGCACCTGAAAATTGCATTAAGAATGGCTGCAGACAGTGAACAGCAGCAACTACAACGGGGAGGCTGGGTGCTGAAGTCAAGAGAGTGGCAGGCGATGGAAAAAGAGGCAGGAAACCTATCTCGAAGCTGTGTTTGCAGAACAAACACAATCCTTACTTATAGTATGTGTTTTGATTATGAGTGACTTGGAGAGGAGGCTGAAGGAGATGGTGGCAAAGGTCTGCCACGTCACCGCCAGATGCCATCAATGTTTCACCACCCATGGAGGGAAGACAACTCAGAGAAGACACAATCACTGTCTCCAAATGTGTGCAAGGAAATCAGATGTGTTAGAAACAGGATTAGAAGTTAGAAGTGAACAATAATACTGGTAATAGAGCTCATGGTCCTACATCCTTGTGGTAATTTCCAGTGAGAAACATCCTAAATCCTAGACTGCTGCCTGAGTTGCTGGAAAAGTTTAAGGTTTTGATTTCAAGCAGAAGCCAGAGAAGCCACCTGGCTCTGCCATGATGATTCTGTGAATTATGTAAGGAAGGCCTGCTCCATGGCAGAAGGTGATGGTGACAGAGAGGTTGCAGGGACAAGAGAGGCTTTGAGAAGTCTAACAATCCAGGTTAGGAGATAGACTGATGCACTTGAATCGCTGAGTGAATAATACAGCATCCGGAAAGTTCTTAGACACAGACAATCAAAGTGTGGGAGTTCAGACAAGAGAATAGTTAACAGGGGCTGGAGTGGTCAGGACAAGCTGCAGTCACAAGAGGAGACCTTGAGAAAAGTATCATTTTAGCAAAGAAAAGAAAGGCAGCGTGTTTTCTCTTGGTGTCCTCCACAGTGTCAGGGAGATGCAAAAGCACTCCTCCTTTACAAAAGGAGTTCAGGATGAAAGGGAAAAACTTCAAATTCAACAAATACAACTTCTACTGCCTGAAAACAACTTCTTGCTTTCCCTGAGTTCTCATCACTATTTATTTCTTTACGCAGCTAATATTTGCTGGGGACTTAAGACATGCCTGACAATCTGCTGTTAAGCAGAGTGTAATCTATATGACCTCACAGAGCCCGACTGCAAGAACCCTGCAAGGCTGGTGTGATTATGCTTATCTTCAGGCAGGGAATCCAAAGCTCAGAGAGATGAAATGATGGCTTGAGTACTGCCCAGCCAGCAAGGGCAGAGCTAGAGCACCATGCCAGGCCCCGTGGCATCAGGCTCCCTGCTCTTTCTGTTGCACATATTGCTCTCCACTGACCTCCTTGCTATAATCTTTATCTGGCCCTATAATCTTTATACGGCCTCCTGATAATAAGCATTTTGCATGACTGTAGCAAGAATTCTTCTTGCATTCATATGTAAGTTTAAGTCAGTCTCTGATCCACACAGCAACAGGTGGAAGGGGCTGTGGATACACACAACAGGAGATCGGAAGTGGTGGTAGAAAAGGATGTGTGCCTGGTAGAACCTCAGACTGGGGCCCAAACCTTCATGATTTGTAGACCTGCAGAACTAGATGGAAACTTAGTGCCCACCATCAGGACACTGATGCCCAGTTGACCTTTACAACTGCATGGTCTTTGGTGACACTCATGGATATCAGCACTTGGACCAGAACCTAGGGGTCCTGTTTCATATCCTGAAACATGTGAATGTGTCTTTACAGAAGGTAAAGTGTCCTGCTTGCTCTGTCATGATTTAAGTTCGGCTCTGGTCCTCTGGTCATTAAATCGGTTCACCTCAATTTTAGCTGCACATTAGAATCATTTGGGAGGTTTTTAAAGATCCCCAAGCCCAGGCAAATCAGAATCTCTGGGGAATGTAGCCCAGACATCTGTATTTTTAAAGTGCCTTGGCAATTCCAGTTTGTAGGCAAGGCTGGGAGCCACACTCATCATAGGTACAGAACCTAGTGGTTGATAATAACATTCACCCTAGGAAATTCTTTCAATTTACTTTTTTCGCATGAAATACATTTAGATCACAGACACATTGAGAATTTATAATACTGCTGCCAGAATAATCTTTTTAAGACCCATGTCTGATCACATAATTTACCACTCCCTGTAGAGGTAGGACTAGCATGAGGTGAGTGAAATACTTGGGGCACAAAACATAAAGAGGAGCCCTTGGTCCAGTTATATATGTTCCCAAGTGTGAGTCTTTCCTTACAATCAAGAGCATAAACTATCAAAGCAGATCAATGTGATTTGGACACTGGCAATCCCTGGTGGCTCAGATGGTAAAGAATTTGCTTGCAAAGCAGGAGACCTGGGTTCAATCCCTGGGTTGGGAAGATCCCCTGGAGAAAGGAATGGCTACCCACTCCAGTATTCTGGCCTGGAGAACTCCATGGACAGAGGAGCCTGGGAAGCTACAGTCCATGCCAGGCTACAATCAATGGGGTCACAAAGAGTTGGACACAACTGAGCAACTTTCACTAATGCCAATTGCTATCTCTAACTGAGGCTGAGTTAGCGCTTCTTATGCCTGTTTCTATCTTGGAAACCTCATCAGTTCAGTCGCTCAGTTGTGTCTGACTCTTTGCAACCCCATGAACTGCAGCATGCCAGGCCTCCCTGTCCATCACCAACTCCTGAAGTTTACCCAAACTCATGTCCATTGAGTCAGTGATGACATCTAACCATCTCATCCTCTGTCATCCCCTTCTCCTCCTGCCTTCAATCTTTCCCAACATCAGGATCTTTTCAAATGAGTCAGCTCTTCACATCAGGTGGCCAAAATATTGGAGTTTCAACTTCAACATCAATCCTTCCAATGAACACTCAGGACTGATTTCCTTTAGCATGGACTGGTTGGATCTCCTTGCAGTCCAAAGGACTCTCAAGAGTCTTCTTCAACACCACAGTTCAAAAGCATCAATTCTTCCACACTCAGCTTTCTTTATAGTCCAACTCTCACATCCATACATGACTACTGGAAAAACTATAGCCTTGACTAGACGACCTTTGTTGACAAATAATGTCTCTGCTTTTTAATATGCAGTCTAGGTTGGTCATAACTTTCCTTCCAAGGAATAAGTGTCTATTAATTTCATGGCTGCAATCACCATCTGCAGTGATTCTGGAACCCCCCAAAATAAAGTCAGCCACTGTTTCCACTGTTTCCCCATCTATTTGCATGAAGTGATGGGACTGGATGCCATGATCTTAGTTTTCTGAATGTTGAGCTTTAAGCCAACTTCAGTATTCAGTATGTAAGCCGCTTCAGTATTCTTGCCTTGAGAACCCCATGAACAGTGTGAAAAGGTAACCTTATAGCGTTGTTGTAAGAATCAGATGAAATTGACACTCAGCACAGTCATGAGTGGCAGTGTCTCTGCCAGGCTGGCACCTTTTTAACCTTCAAAACTGAGTACACCTCTTCCTGCTAATTTTCTTCTCCCCAACCTCGTCACCAAAATCAAGTCAATTACTCTTTCATCTGCGTCACTGTGACATGTTAGCATACTTTGGAACTTCTCTCATTGAATTATACCTATTTTTTCAGTGTCTGCCTTTCCTGCCATGAAGCTATCTGGTAAAAGAGGGGGTAAAAAGGTTGAGACCTGGATTTGAATCCCAGCTAAATGGCTGTGAACATTCTCTTTGAGCCACAGTTTCCTTATAGTAAAATGATGAAAACAATACTAAACTCAGAGCTCTTACATTCTGCCACACAGCAGTTGGGAAAGAAATGTTAGCTTCTTTCCCTCACCCACCAAATTCTCCATCCCAAGAACCACCCCATTTCAAAAGTCATGAGTTCTCTGAGATCAGGAACTTCATTCAGCATGATAACCTTTAGTGCCTTGGCCCAAGTCTAGCACATAACAGGAACTCAGTAAACATTTGTTATGCTGAAATAAACTGCAAGATGACCAGTAGATACACATGCAGAGAAGCCGAGTGTTTAAACCTGCCTGACTTCAGGCTCTACTACAAAGCCACAGTCATCAAGACAGTATGGTACTGGCACAAAGACAGAAATATAGATCAATGGAACAAAATAGAAAGCCCAGAGATAAATCCACGCACATATGGACACCTTATCTTTGACAAAGGAGGCAAGAATATACAATGGATTAAAGACAATCTCTTTAACAAGTGGTGCTGGGAAAACTGGTCAAACACTTGTAAAAGAATGAAACTAGAACACTTTCTAACACTACACACAAAAATAAACTCAAAATGGATTAAAGGTCTAAATGTAAGACCAGAAACCATAAAACTCATAGAGGAAAACATAGGCAAAACACTCTCTGACATTCATCACAGCAGGATCCTCTATGACCCACCTCCCAGAATATTGGAAATAAAATCAAAAATAAATAAATGGGATCTAATTAAACTTAAAAAGCTTCTGCACAACAAAGGAAACTATAAGTAAGGTGAAAAGACAGCCTTCAGAATGGGAGAAAATAATAACAAATGAAGCAACAGACAAACAACTAATCTCAAAAATATACAAGCAACTCCTACAGCTCAGTTCCAGAAAAATAAATGACCCAATCAAAAAATGGGCCAAAGAACTAGGTAGACATTTCTCCAAAGAAGACATACAGATGGCTAACAAACACATGAAAAGATGCTCAATATCACTCATTATCAGAGAAATGCAAATCAAAACCACTATGAGGTACCATTTCACGCCAGTCAGAATGGCTGCGATCCAAAAGTCCACAAGCAATAAATGCTGGAGAGGGTGTGGAGAAAAGGGAACCCTCTTACACTGTTGGTGGGAATGCAAACTAATACAGCCACTTTGGAGAAGAGTATGGAGATTCCTCAAAAAACTGGGAATAGAACTGCCTTATGATCCAGCAATCCCACTGCTGGGCATACACACTGAGAAAACCAGAATTGAAAGACACACGTGTACCCCAATGTTCATAGCAGCACTGTTTACATTAGCCAGGACTTGGAAGCAACCTAGATGTCCATCCACAGATGAATGGATAAGAAAGCTGTGGTACATATACACAATGGAGTATTACTCAGCCATTAAAAATAATGGATTTGAATCAGTTCTAATGAGGTGGATGGAACTGGAGCCTATTATACAGAGTGAAGTAAGCCAGAAAGAAAAACACAAATACAATATACTAACGCATATATATGGAATTTAGAAAGATGGTAACAATAACCCTGTTTACGAGACAGCAAAAGAGACACTGATGTATAGAACAGACTTTTGGACTCTGGGAATGGGAGAGGGTGGGATGATTTGGGAGAATAGCATTGAAATATGTATAATATCATATCTGAAATGAGTCGCCAGTCCAGGCACGATGCCTGATAACGGATGCCTGGGACTGGTGCACTGGGATGACCCAGGGGGATGGTATGGGGAGGGAGGAGGGTACAGGATGGGGAACACATGTATACTTATGGCGGATCCATCTTGATGTATGGCAAAAGCAATACAATATTGTAAAGTTTTCTGAATGTTGAGCTTTAAGCCAACCTTTTCACTCTCCACTTTCACTTTCATCAAGAGGCTTTTTAGCCCCTCTTCACTTTCTGCCATAAGGGTGGTGTCATCTGCATATCTGAGGTTATTGATATTTCTCCCGGCAATCTTGATTCCAACTTGTGTTTCTTCCAGTCCAGCATTTCTCATGATGTACTCTGCATATAAGTTAAATAAACATGGTGACAATATACAGCCTTGACGTACTCCTTTTCCTATTTGGAACCAGTCTGTTGTTCCATGACCAGTTCTAACTGTTGCTTCCTGACCTGCATACAGATTTCTTAAGAGGCAGATCAGGTGGTCTGGTATTCCCATCTCTTTCAGAATTTTCCATAGTTTATTGTGATCCACACAGTCAAAGGCTTTGGCATAGTCAATAAAGCAGAAATAGATGTTTTTCTGGAACTCTCTTGCTTTTTCCACGATCCAGTGGATGTTGGCAATTTGATCTCTGGTTCCTCTGCCTTTTCTAAAACCAACTTGAACGTCAGGAAGTTCACGGTTCACATATTGCTGAAGCCTGGCTTGGAGAATTTTGAGCATTACTTTACTAGCGTGTGAGATGAGTGCAATCGTTCGGTAGTTTGAGCACTCCTTGGCATTGCCTTTCTTTGGGATTGGGATGAAAACTGACCTTTTCCAATCTTGTGGCCACTGCTGAGTTTTCCAAATTTGCTGGCATATTGAGTGTAGCACTTTCACAGCATCATCATTCAGGATTTGGAATAGCTCCACTGGAATTCCATCACCTCCACTAGCTTTGTTTGTAGTGATGCTTTCTAAGGCCCATTTGACTTCACATTCCAAGATGTCTGGCTCTAGGTCAGTGATCACATCATCATGATTATCTGGGTCTTGAAGCTCTTTTTTGTACAGTTCTTCTGTGTATTCTTGCCACCTCTTCTAGATATCTTCTGCTTCTGTTAGATCCACACCATCTCTGTCCTTTATTGTGCCCATCTTTGCATGAAATGTTCCTTTGGTATCTCTGATTTTCTTGAAGAGATCCCTAGTCTTTCCCATTCTGTTGTTTTCCTCTATTTCTTTGCATTGATCACTGAAGAAGGCTTTCTTATCTCTTCTTGCTATTCTTTGGAACTCTGCATTCAGATGTTTATATCTTTCCTTTTCTCCTTTGCTTTTCGCTTCTCTTCTTTTCACAGCTATTTGTAAGGCCTCCCCAGACAGCCATTTTGCTTTTTTGCATTTCTTTTCCATGGGGATGGTCTTGATCCCTGTCTCCTGTACAATGTCACGAACCTCATTCCATAGTTCATCAGGCACTCTATCTATCAGATCTAGGCCCTTAAATCTATTTCTCACTTCCACTGTATAATCATAAGGGATTTGATTTAGGTCATACCTGAATGGTCTAGTAGTTTTCTCTACTTTCTTCAATTTCAGTCTGAATTTGGCAATAAGGAGTTCATGGTCTGAGCCACAGTCATCACTGCATGGGAAATAGATGGGGAAACAGTGGAAACAGTGTCAGACTTGGTTTTTCTGGGCTCCAAGATCACTGCAGATGGTGACTGCAGCCATGAAATTAAAAGATGCTTACTCCTTGGAAGGAAAGTTATGTCCAATCTAGATAGCATATTCAAAAGCAGAGACATTACTTTGCCAACAAAGGTTCGCCTAGTCAAGGCTATGGTCTTTCCTGTGGTCATGTATGGATGTGAGAGCTGGACTGTGAAGAAGGCTGAGCGCCGAAGAATTGATGCTTTTGAACTGTGGTGTTGGAGAAGACTCTTGAGAGTCCCTTGGACTGCAAGAAGATCCAACCAGTCCATTCTGAAGGAAATCAATCCTGGAATTTCTTTGGAAGGAATGATCCTAAAGCTGAAACTCCAGTATTTTGGCCACCTCATGCGAAGAGTTGACTCATTGGAGAAGACTCTGATGCTGGGAGGGATTGAGGGCAGGAGGAGAAGGGGACGACAGAGGATGAGATGGCTGGATGGCATCACTGACTCGATGGATGCGAGTCTGAGTGACCTCCGGAAGCTGGTGATGGACAGGGAGGCCTGGCGTGCTGCGGTTCATGGGGTCGCAAAGAGTCGGACACGACTGAGCGACTGATCTGATCTGATCTGATCTGATTGTAAAGTTAAGCAAAATAAAATTTAATAAAAAAAAAAACTGCAGAAACAACTTGCAAGAAGGCAAAGAGGAAAGAATGAGCTTTGCTGAGGATGGTAGGGAGAGCACACTGAATAGAACAGAAAATACATGCCAGGAAACAGTCAAGGAGAAGGAAATGGAGGACAAGCAGCACAGCCAGCATTGAAGGGCCTTGGAATCAGGGAAAAGGATTTTGGATTTTCTTAGACAGTTATTTTGGGTTTGTATCTCTAAAGCTTTGATGACCCTCCTTCACCTTTCCATTGAGCAGGTAGGTAGCAGGCTGCATTATGTTCATCAGAACTCCCACTGGACTCCAGCTAAATTTGTATCTCAAAGGATTGTCTGAATATTCAGGAGCTGGAAGGCCACCACAGTAGGAAACATAAGATTCAATCTGTAAAATAAAGAATCAGCAATAAGATAGAATAATCTATCCAAATAATTAAGTACAATGACCCAAATAAAGTAAACTTGTTAGAGTTTCTCCTTTCTTAAAGTTATAAAGGCTTTCAAAAATACATCCTTAAAGCCAAACATCACTTAAGTCCATTTTATTTATATATATATATATTTTAATCCTCTAGATACTGTGACTAACATTTTGCTCCATTAAAACTCCAACTGTTAGTTCAATTCTGCTTGATCATTGCCTCCTTTTAATTCAAATTATATATTTGATTATAATTTGGTTATATGTGCATAATTATTCATACTAATTAATATGTCAATATAAAATATTGTTAATTGTATGATACAGTTTAATTAATTAGAATTTTTATTTGATTATATACATATACAATCTATTTTAGGTTATATATAATCTGATTCATCACACTTTATGTCCAATAGCTCCTTCTTATGTGTAAAAGATACTTTATATTACCAACAGATTGATAATATTATAAAGAATTTTTCTCACTTTTAAAAGTCAAATCATACTACAGAATTTTCAAAGCAGTCTAAAGATCAAAACAAAATATTTTTTGCTGTACTTTATGTCAAAGAGTATTCTGCTGATGTCTTCCTTTAGAAGTTTCATGGTTTCTGGTCTTACACTTAGGTCTCTAGTCTATTTTGAATGAAGTAGCAGTCTAAGTCTTTTATCAAACCAAAATATTATAGTAGCATCTATTTCTCCAAAAATTTATGCTAAGACTTGGACTGTTTTTAACCACACAAATATTTCTGCAGTTTCAAAATTATACTTGAAATTTCTAGTCAGAGTATGAGTCAGAATGCAGCAGCTTTTTCTCAAAATAGACTAAAGACCGAAGTGTGAAACCAGAAACCATGAAACTCCTAAAGGAAACATAGGCAGAACACTCTTTGACACAAATTAGAGCAATAGTTTTCTTTTTTTTTTGGATCCATCTCCCAGTGCAAAGGAAATAAAAGCAAAAATAAACAAATGAGACCTAATTAAAATTTAAAGCTTTTGCACAGCAGAGAAAACCATTGACAAAACAAATGACAACCTACTGAATGGGAGAAAGTATTTGTAAATGATATGACTAATAATATGTTAATACTTAAAATATATAAACAGCTCATTCAACCCAACATCAAAAAAACAAACAACCTGATTTAAAAATGGGCAGAAGGCCTGAACAGGCATTTTTCCAAAGAGGAAATGCAGATGGCCAACAGGGACATGGAAAGATGCTCAACATTGCTAATCATCAGGGAAATGCAAATTAAATCACAATCAGAAATATCACTTCACACATGTCAGAGTTAACTATCATCAATAAGAACACAAATAACAAACGTTGGAGAGGATGTGAAGAAAAGGGAACCATATACACTATTGGTGGGAAAGTATATTGGTACAGCTGCTGTGGAAAACAGCATGGATATTTCTCAAAAAAATAAAAATAGAATTACCATATTACATACCATATATATCACTCCTGGGTATGTATCTGAAAAAAATACTAATTAAAAAAGATGCATGCATCCCAATGTTCATCACAGCATTATTTATAGTTGCCCAGATACAGAAGCACCTAAGTGTCCATCAACAGATGAATGGATAAAGAAGATGGGGTATATGTATACAATGGAATACTACTCAGCGATAAAAATAATTAAATCTTGCCATTTGCAAAAACATGGATGGACTTGTAGGGTATTATGGTAAGTGAAATCAGCAGACAGAGAAAGACTGCATGATATCACTTATATGTGGAATCTAAAAAAACTAGCAAATATAACAAAAAAGAAGCAGAGTCACAGATAAAAGAGAACAAACTAGTGGTTACTAGTGGGGAAAGGGAAGCAGGGAGGTGCAGTAGAGGGGCAGGATATTAAGAGGTACAAACTATTATGCATAAATAATACATAGCACTGTTTATTGGATCACCATTGGTTTCATAATGTAAATACTATATATTGAACAAATTAAATGTCAAATTTTTTAATTACCATAGTTCATATTACTAGGGGGGTTTTCAGGGGGTTTAGAGATTTTTTTTGGTTAACATTCAGTGCACAAGTATTAGATGGTATATAACTCTAGAGTTGAGTTTTAAGGGATTCCCTAATATGTATGCTATCTTTTTATCTGAAGTAATAAATAAACTATGATCTTGAAAGTGCCTGAAAAAAAAAAAAGCTATAAGGAAATATTGTACAACAGAGGGAACATAGCCAACATTTTATAATAATTATAAGTGGAATATAACCTTTAAAAAATATAGCAGTTTCTTTAATCAAAATTGTATAAAAATTATTTCTGTACACAAAAATCTAGACCTCTTAATAATTTCCTAAATGGAACTTTGGGTGTCAGTTGGGCTCACCGTGGCTCCCACTTCTTTGGCCTTATCTATTGTTTCCATTGCCAACATATGATCAAGACCAGGGTCCAATCCCAATTCGCCAATGACGGTGATGCCAGCATCTTCCACACTAAAAGAGGTAGAAAGAGAAAAAAGGAAACTTCGGATAGAAAAATTTAAAAATTCCATGGAGCTGCTGAAAACTGACTGAAACTTACCTCTTTTCTAATTCTTTTAGCGCTGGGGTGATGTAGCTTGCAGTGATCATGTTAACTTTGCTTGCGATGCAAGCCTTGGCCACAAGAGGATGCAATACATAAGGCAATAAGCTTAAAAACAGAGGGAGAAACTCATTAGAAACTTTGTTTTGCAACTCTCCTTCCAACACACCTTGACCTGCACTGAAGTGAAGACATTACGCTGATAATTCTCTCAGAGATGATCAATTACTCCTTGAAGACTATAGAATAAATTCATCCTGTTTTTGTATTTAAAACTCTTCTCAATATGATCTTCAGTTCACCTTTCCATTTTTCCTCCCTATATCTCCTTTATAAACTATAGAAGCTATTATAATTCTCCACTCACAGCCTTTAGTTTTCCATTTCTGAAACTTTACTATCACTATATCTTCCACTTAAAGTTGTCCCTCACCTGCCCACCCCCATCCAGGTCAAACCTTCCTTAAAGAAAAGTCTGAAAAGGTACATCCTCCAGGAAACTTTCCCAGATTTTCCCAAATCCAGATCTTCCTCTGTATGCACTCAGCTATCCCTTTATAACATTTAATGGAATTTATTTTACTTATCCTTATATTTCTATGATTTTCTGTCCTGCGTTCCCTAGTAAAAGATAAGGTTGCTATTCTTTTTACCTCCAAGTATTCCAAACGGCTGTCATTAAACTAAGTCAAGGTAATCCATACTACTACTACTACTAAGTCGCTTCAGTTGTGTCCGACTCTATGCGACCCTATAGATGGCAGCTTACCAGGCTCCGCCATCCCTGGGATTCTCCAGGCAAGAACACTGGAGTGGGTTGCCATTTCCTTCTCCAATGCATGAAAGTGAAAAGTGAAAGTGAAGTCGCTCAGTTGTGTCCGACTCCTAGCGACCCCATGGACTGCAGCCTTCCAGGCTCCTCCATCCATGGGATTTTCCAGGAAAGAGTACTGGAGTGGGTTGCCATCACCTTCTCCGAAAGTAATCTATACGTTACATTAAAAAGGAGAGTCTAGCGTGCTGTGATTCATGGGGTCGCAAAGAGTCGGACACGACTGAGCGACTGAACTGAACTGAACTGAAGCGAGGCCAGAGGAGAAGGCGATAGCAACCCACTCTGGTCCTCTTGCCTGGAAAATCCCATGGGTGGAGGAGCCTGGTAGGCTGCAGTCCATGGAGTCACTAGACTGAGCGACTTCACTTTCACTTTTCACTTTCATGCATTGGAGAAGGAAATGGCAACCCACTCCAGTGTTCTTGCCTGGAGAATCCCAGGGACGGCGGAGCCCGGCGGGGTGCTATCTATGGGGTCGCACAGAGTTGGACACAACTGAAGCGACTGAGCAGCAGCAGCAGTAGCAGCAAGCAAGGCCAGAGGAGGAAATGAGTTTTAAGGGTATTGATTATTGTAAAAGCTATCAAAAACAGCTAAAATTTTATGCATGCGTGCTACGTTGCTTCAGTCCTGTCGGACTCCTTGCAACGCTATGGACTATAGCCCACCAGGCTCCTCTGTAGGGATTCTCCAGGCAAGAATGCTGGAGTATGATGTTTGGCAGAAATCAACAAAATTCTGTAAAACAATTATCCTTCAATTTAAAAAATAGATAAAATTTTTTTTAAAAAAAGAATGCTGGAGTGGGTTGCCACGCCCTCCTCCAGGGGATCTTCCCCACCCATGGATGACACCCGCATCTCT
This sequence comes from Tragelaphus eurycerus, assembly GCA_935064755.1. Taxonomy (NCBI): domain Eukaryota; kingdom Metazoa; phylum Chordata; class Mammalia; order Artiodactyla; family Bovidae; genus Tragelaphus; species Tragelaphus eurycerus. The sequence goes on along the minus strand of CAKXYN010000002.1, from coordinate 8,451,807 downwards.
TATGTCTCCTGCATTGGCAGGTGGGTTCTTTACCACCTAAGAAGCCCTAAAAGTCTATATGGTGAGCAAAAACTGAAGCTGTACTCAAAACTCAACTTTAAGTTTTCTAAGCATCTCGCTCAGATGTTTTAATTTGGTGCTGGGACTACACAATCACAAAAAAATGACTTTCCGCAAATATTTATATGTATTAGTATATTCATGATCTATCCAAGGACTAATAAGCATCCTATCAGTCACATAACCATAAGTTCTACTAGCTTATTACCTTTTTGGTAAAGCTATCTGCACAGTATAATGAAAATATAAATACAAACTTATAAACATTATTATAGTGTATCATTGTTCTTGTTACGTTCATTCTGTTTATTTCAGGTTTTCCACATTTCACATAAAACCAGACAATAAAATCACCTCTCAGGCACTTATCTCTCCTCAGGTTAACAGAACAGAGTACTGTTACTTAGATTTATTATCATGCAGAACAGAATTAAGTACATATCTTGCCAATGACAATATGAAAACTCTTTATCTCTGTATTTCAGCTTTTTTAATCAAAAATAATTATTACTGAATATAGTAGCCCTTCAAAAGCCAATGTAACAAATATCTGCAAAACTCTTTGTTGGAAAAGTATTAACAGAAAACGTTCCATGGCATCATCTTAAAGGTTAAGTGAAGATTTTTTTTTTTGTCACATTCTTCACAATGAAAACTTGCCTGATCAAAATTTTATCAAGATCTAAGAATATTTTTTAAATTTTGGCATTATCAGCACTAATCTAATAATATGTTGAGAACTAGAAGGATAGGACTTTGACGATGGTGCCTATATAAGACAAAGGGATTAGAACTCATAATTCGTAATGTATGTAAGAGAGCATCTATTCACCAGCACATAACTCAATCCAAATAGTTGGAAATGCCACCACTTGTGCAAACATAGACAAAATATAAATCTAATTCTCAAAGTAATATATCAAACTCAATTATGACTTTTCATTAGCTCATTACAAACTAAAATTGCAAAATACAACCATGATAATTTGACATATTATTACAAAATCTTGTGAAACATTCTCCATACATTTTACTTTGATAGCCCCTAACACTTTACATCAAAACATTCTTTCTCCAAATTAAAAAATAAAAAGGTATTTAAGAAACACTACAGGATAGAAACATTTAACAGCATTTCCACTATTCAGCATAGAAACTCAATCAACTAAGAAAAACTAAATATAAAACAGATTTTGCTAATGTTAAATCTTATTAAAGGTCACAAGTTCAATGAATTTTAAAATTTATACCTATTATTAGCTTATTGTCTGTGTCCATGATTTTGTCATATTTTGCTTCCAATTTTGTTCAAAATGTGTTTTATTAACTTTTCTTTCTTTAATCAAACAACAATTTTATATTTAGGTAACTATGTGTGGCAAAACAAATTCTCTTTATCAGTAGGCTACAATATTTCATTTTGAATAAGGGCTTGCTTTCATAATCATATCCTGACAGACAAGGTCTATTGGTTATTAATAAATTTTTACTGAAAAATAATTAATGCACATTAAATTTTTATAAATTGAATAATGTTTTTGAGTGTTCAAAGTGATCCTATATGAAGAGATAATGTGAAAGTTCCACTTAGAATTACCTTTCATTGTGTCTGTTTTCCAAGCCCCCTATCATTTTTAAGGAGGACATCATAGAACTTCTCCTAAAGATATCATTTGAGTTGGAACTATGTAAGTGATATAATTATGAAAGAGCAGCTTAAGTTCCTTCTGTCTTCTAGGAAAAAAATATATTCTAGGAATAAACAGCTTATTCTCATCACTTTGGTAATTTCAAAATGAAGTATCTAGTATCACGTAGCCCTATATCTAGAAGTATTTGTATTAGGTAGTAATAAACTATATATTTCAAGGTCTGTTTCTCTGTTAAGGCTAAAAATGGTCACAGGGCTAAAGAATCTACTCACTCTAATTTAAGCTTTATAAGTCTAAAGGTTAAAATAGCCACCAACATATGACCCATGAGTGCCTCATGACCCAGCAATTCCACTTCTAGGTAAATATCCAACAGAAATGCATATATATGGTAGCCAAAAGACAAGGACTAATGTGTTCATAGCAGCACAATTCATAATAGCCAAATTCTGGGAACAACCTAAACATCCATCACTAGTCAAATGGATAATAATAGCATATTCACATAATGGAACATTACACAGCAAAGAGAATAAACTACAGTTACAGACAACAACACAGAGGACTCTCACAATCACAATACTGAATGAAAGAAGGCGGCAACAAACGGGGACACACTGAAAGATTTTGATTGTACAGAATGAAAACTAGCAGAAATGAATCTCTGTGTTAGAAGCCAGGACAGTGCTTACCCTTGAAGGATGGGACTAGTAATAAATAGAGGCACACGGGGAGCTTCTTGGCTGCTATTATATTCTGTTTCTGATGTGAGTGATGGTTACATGCTGTGTTCACTTTGTGAAAATTTATTGAACTACCTAGCTCTGATTTATGCACTTTCCCAGATGCACACTTCAATTTAAAAGTTTACTGAGAGAAGAGAAAAGGAGAAGAGACAGGAGGGAAGGATGGGCGGGGGGGGCGGGGTGGGGGGGGGAGGGAGAAGACAGAAGAGGAGAGAAACGAAAAAATAACAACAAAACACATGTCAATCATTTCTTGCTACATACTAACCTGATGACAAGATCTTGTGTTGCCACCAAGGAGCTCAACTTCTCTTCTTGTTTACCAACGTGCAGGCTAACAGGATTAATATTATATTTCTTGCCTAATTGTTCAATTTGATTCTTCATGTCAGAACCTGTTTCAAGAATTAAAAACTCCAAGCTTTAGATTTCCTTTCAATAATCAGAGAGTAAAACACACTTTAACACCTCCAAAAATAATTTTTTGAAGTTTAGAAACAAGACTGTGATTTAAAATTCACAGAGTAACATGTTTTGAAATCAGTTTTACTTCTTCTTCTTTAAAAATCGGGGCTTATTTACCTACTGTAATTTCAATACTGTCATCTCTCAACAGATATTCCAATACAGGCTCAGATACATAACCAGATCCAAGAACCAAGACCTTTTTCTTAGTGCCCATTGAAAGTGACTGAGCATGTTCCCTATAAATAAAAGGAGGGGAGAAAATATTAAGAAAAAAAAAGTTTTAAATAAAACATTGCTGTCCCCAAACCAAACTAAAACTTAGACTGTGAAGCAGGAGGCGGTCCAGAGGCAGTCCTAAGGTGGCAGAGGAATAGGACGTGGAAATCACTTTCTGCCCCACAAATTCATCAAAAGAACATTTGAACGCTGAGTAAATTCCACAAAACAACTTCTGAATGCCAGCAGAGGACATCAGGTACCCAGAAAAGCAGCCCATTGTCTTCAAAAGGAGGCAGGAAAAAATATAAATGATACAAAGAGAGACAAAAGAGGTAGGCATGGAGATCCGTCCTGGGAAAGGAGTCTTAAAAAAGAGAAAAGTTTCCAAACACCAGGAAACACTCTCACTGGTGAGTCTGTGGTGAGCCTTGGAACCTCAGAGGGCAACATAACCAGGAGGAAAATAAATAAATAATTCAAACCCACAGATTACCTGCGAACGGTAACTCCAGAGAAGTTACTGCTCTTGTCCAACAGAGAAGTAGCGCAGATGCCCGCATCCACCACTAGCAAGCGGGGGCTGGGCAGGGAGGTACGGGCTGCATTGCTTAGAGTAAGGACTGGGCCTGAATGCACCAAAGGCAATCTGAGGGAACTAATTTGAGACAGCAAACCAGACAGTGGGATAGCTAACCCAGGAAAAGCCCTAACCTAAGACACTGTCAGGCCCGCTCACAGAACAAAGGACTGAGCAGAGCTAGCCGGCTGCAGACCGGCCCATCCCCTGCTGGAGGCAGGCAGGTGAGGGCAGCCAGAACCAGAAGGGGGCAATTGCGGCCTGGAGAGGCATCATTTACCAAACTGCAAGCAGGCTTCGTTGCTAATCAAGACTTTTTGGGATTCTGGATGGTCGACATTCACCTGAGAAGGTGCGCCAGTTGTACACCCAGAAAACCGAGCGGCAGGGACGGAGGAGACAATAAGTCACAGCAACCGCGCTATCCAAACACCTGGCCACCTGAGCTGCTCCGACCTGGGAAGGGCACAAAATGCAGGCCCAACCAAGTCTGTGCCTTTGAGGACTACCCGAGTCCCTGAAACTGAGGGGCTTAGACCTGGGAAGTGCATACTACCCAGGGCCAGCCTGAGACAGTTCCTGGCAGAGCAACCTAGAGCCTAAGCAGTGTAGACAGGGAAAGCACAGACGCCATGAGCGGGGGCAAACCCAGTGTGGCCGAGACTCTGCAAGCACTCCCCACACACACCAGTGTTATTTGTTTGCAATGTCCCTCCCTCCCCACAGCACAACTGAACAACTGAGCCTAAAAAAGTGTCCTCCGCCATCCCCTTGTGTCAGGGCGGAAATTAAACACTGAAGAGACCAGCAAACAGAAGCTAAAACAGAGGGAATTGCCTCAGAAGTGACAGATGGAGAAGTCTTGAGGCTACTGTAAGAATAAGACTGAAAATCAGAGGCAGGAGGCTTAACTCCAAATCCTAAGAACACCAGAGAACTCCTGACTCCAGGGACGCTGGAGCTCCTAATCGATAGGAGCTCATCAAATGCCTCCAGAGCTACACTGAAACCAAGCACCACCCAAGGGCCAAAAAGAGCAAGACATACCACACAAATTCTCCAGCAACACAGGAACATAGCCCTGAGCTTCAATATACAGGCTGCCCAAAGTCACTCCAAACCCACTGACATCTCATAGCTCATTACTGGACACTTCATTGTACTCCAGAGAGAAGAAATCCAGCTCCACCCACCAGAACACCGACACAAGCGTCCCTAACCAGGGAACCTTGACAAGCCACCGGTCCAAGCCCACCCACTGAGAGGAAACTCCACAAAAAAGAGAACTCCACAAACTGCCAGAATACTGAAAAGCCATCCCAAATGCAGCAATATAAACAAGATGAAGAGGCAGAGAAATACCCAGCAGGTAAAGGAACAGAATAAATGCCCACCAAAGCAAACAAAAGAGGAAGAGATAGGGAATCTACCTGATAAAGAATTCTGAATAATGATAGTGAAAGTGATCCAAAATTTTGAAAACAAAATGGAGTTAGAGATAAATAGATTAGCGACAAGGATTGAGAAGATGCAAGAAAGGTTTAACAAGGACCTAGAAGAAATAAAAAAGAGTCAATATATAATGTATAATGCAATAAATGAGATCAAAAACACTCTGGAGAGAACCAACAGTAGAATAACAGAGGCAGAAGATAGGATAAGTGAGGTAGAAAATAGAATGGTAGAAATAAATGAAATACAGAGTAAAAAAGAAAAACGAATTAAAAGAAATGAGGACAATCTCAGAGACCTCTGGGACAATGTTAAATGCCCCAACATTCGAATCAGAGGAGTCCCAGAAGAAGAAGACAAAAAGAAAGACCATGAGAAAATGCTTGAGGAGATAATAGTTGAAAACTTCCCTAAAATGGGGAAGGAAATAATCACCCAAGTCCAAGAAACCCAGAAAGTCCCAAACAGGATAAACCCAAGGCAAAACACCCCAAGACACATATTAATCAAATTAACAAAGATCAAACACAAAGAGCAAATATTAAAAGCAGCAAGGGAAAAACAACAAATAACACACAAGGGGATTCCCATAAGGATAACAGCTGATCTTTCAGTAGAAACTCTTCAGGCCAGAAGGGAATGGCAGGACATACTTAAAGTGATGAAAGAAAATAACCTATAGCCCAGATTACTGTACCTAGCAAGTATGTCATTCAAATATGAAGGAGAAATCAAAAGCATTACAGACAAGCAAAAGCTGAGAGAATTCAGCACCACCAAATCAGCTCTCCAACAAATGCTAAAGGATCTTCTTTAGACAGGGAATACAGAAAGGGTGTATAAACTTGAACCCAAACAATAAAGTAAATGGCAACGGGATCATACTTATCAATAATTACCTTAAATGTAAATGGATTGAATTCCCCAACCAAAAGACAAAGACTGGCTCAATGGACACAAAAACAAGACCCCTATATATGTTGTCTACAAGAGACCCTCCTCGAAACAAGGGACACATACAGACTGAAAGTGAAGGGCTGGAAAAAGATTTTCCATGCAAATAGAGACCAAAAAAAAGCAGGAGTAGCAATATCATATCAGATAAAATAGACTTTAAAACGAAGGCTGTTAAAAGAGACAAAGAAGAACACTACATAGTGATCAAAGGATCAATCCAAGAAGATATAACAATTATAAATATATATGCACCAACATAGGAGCACCGCAATATGTAAGACAAATGCTAACAAGTATGAAAGGAGAAATTAATAATAACACAATAATAGTGGGAAACTCTAATACCCCACTCACACCTGTGGATAGATCAACTAAACAGAAAATTAACAAGGAAACACAAACTTTAAATGACACAATAGACCAGTGAGACCTAATTGATATCTATAGGACATTTCACCCCAAAACAATGAATTTCACCTTTTTCTCAAGTGCACACAGAACCTTCTCCAGGATAGATCACATCCTGGGCCATAAATCTGGCCTTGGTAAATTCAAAAAAAAATTGAAATCATTCCAAGCATCTTTTCTGACCACAATGCAGTAAGATTAGATCTCAATTACAGGAGAAAAACTATTAAAAATTCTAACATATGGAGGCTGAACAACACGCTGATGAATAACCAACAAATCACAGAAGAAATCAAAATATGCATGGAAATGAATGAAAAGGAAAACACAGCAACCCAAAACCTGTGGGACACTATAAAAGCAGTGCTAAGAAGAAGGCTCATAGCAATACAGGCATCTCTCAAGAAACAAGAAAAAAGTCGAATAAATAACCAAACTCTACACTTAAAGCAACTAGAAAAGGAAGAAATGAAGAACCCCAGGGTTAGTAGAAGGAAAGAAATCTTAAAAATTAGGGCAGAAATAAATGCAAAAGAAACAAAAGAGACCATAGCAAAAATCAACAAAGCCAAAAGCTGGTTCTTTAACAGGGTAGGCAGACCATTAGCCAGACTCATCAAGAAACAAAGGGAGAAAAATCAAGTCAATAAAACTAGAAATGAAAATGGAGAGATCACAACAGACAACACAGAAATACAAAGGATCATAAGAAATTACTATCAGCAATTATATGCCAATAAAATGGACAACTTGGAAGAAATGGACAAATTCTTAGAAAAGTACGACTTTCCAAAAGTGAACCAGGAAGAAGCAGAAAATCTTAACAGATCCATCACAAGCATGGAAATTGAAACTGTAATCAGAAATCTTCCAGCAAACAAAAGCCCAGGTCAGGAAGTCTTCACAGCTAAATTCTACCAAAAATTTAGAGAAGAGCTAACACCTATCCTACTCAAACTCTTCCAAAAAATTGCAGAGGAAGGTAAACTTCCAAATTCATTCTGTGGGGCCACCATCACCCTAATACCAAAACCTGGCAAAGATGCCACAAAAAAAGAAAAGTATAGGCCAATATCACTGAGGAACATAGATACAAAAATCCTTAACAGAATTCTAGCAATCAGAATCCAACACGTTAAAAAGATTATATATCAGGACCAAGTGGGCTTTATCCCAGGGATGAAAGGATTCTTCAATATCTGCAAATCAATCAATGTAATACACCACATTAACAAATTGAAAAATAAAAGCCATATGATCATCTCAATAGATGCAGAGAAAGCCTATGACAAAATTCAACATCCATTTATGATAAAAAAAAAAAAAAAAATACCCCTCCAGAAAGCAGGAAAAAAAAATACCCCTCCAGAAAACTGGAATAGAAGGAACATACCTCAACATAATAAAAGCTATACATGACAGACCCACAGCAAACATTATCCTTAATGGTGAAAAATTGAAAGCATTTCCCCTAAAGTCAGGAACAAGACAAGGGTGCCCCCTCTCACCACTACTATTCAACACAGTTTTGGAAGTTTTGGCCACAGCAATCAGAACAGAAAAAGAAATAAAAGGAATCCAAATTGGAAAAGAAGAAGTAAAACTCTCACTGTTTGCAGATGATGTGATCCTCTATATCAGTTCAGTTCAGTTCAGTCATGTCCAACTCTTTGCAACCTCATGAATTGCAGCACGCGCCTCCCTGTCCATCACCAACTCCTGGAGTTCACTCAAACTCACATCCATCGAGTCAGTGATGCCATCCAGCCATTCTCATCCTCTGTTGTCCCCTTCTCCTCCTGCTCCCAATCCCACCCAGCATCAGAGTCTTTTCCAATGAGTCAACTCTTCGCATGAGGTGGCCAAACGACTGGAGTTTCAGCTTTAGCATCATTCCTTCCAAAGAAATCCCAGGGCTGATCTCCTTCAGAATGGACTGGGTGGATCTCCTTGCAGTCCAAGGGACTCTCAAGAGTCTTCTCCAACACCACAGTTCAAAAGCATCAATTCTTCGGCGCTCAGTTTTCTTCACAGTCCAACTCTCACATCTGTACATGACTACTGGGAAACCAAAGCCTTGACTAGATGGACTTTTGCTGGCAAAATAATGTCTTTGCTTTTGAATATGCTATCTAGTTTGGTCATAACTTTCCTTCCAAAGAGTAAGCATCTTTTAATTTCATGGCTGCAGTCACCATCTGCAATGATTTTGGAGCCCCCAAAAATAAAGTCTGACACTGTTTCCACTGTTTCCCCATCTACTTGCCATGAAGTGATGGGACCAGATGCCATGATCTTAGTTTTCTGAATGTTGAGCTTTAAGCCAACTTTTTCAGTCTCCTCTTTCACTTTCATCAAGAGGCTTTTTAGTTCCTCTTCACTTTCCGCCATATAGGAAACCCTAAAGACTCCACCAGGAAATTACTAGAGTTAATCAATGAATATAGTAAAGCTGCAGGATATAAAATCAATGCACAGAAATCCCTTGCATTCCTATACACTAATAATGAGAAAATAGAAAGAGAAATTAAGGAAACAATTCCATTCACCATTGCAATGAAAAGAATAAAATATTTAAGAATATATCTACCTAAAGAAACTAAGACCTATATATAGAAAACTATAAAACACTGGTGAAAGAAATCAAAGAGGACACTAATAGATGGAGAGATATACCGTGTTCATGGATCGGAAGAATCAATATAGTGAAAATGAGTATACTACCCAAAGCAATCTATAGATTCAGTGTAATCCCTATCAAGCTACCAACGGTATTTTTCCCAGAGCTAGAACAAATAATTTCACAATTTGTATGAAAATACAAAAAAACTCGAAGAAGCAAAGCAATCTTGAGAAAGAAGAATGGAACTGGAGGAATCAACCCGCCTGACTTCAGGCTCTACTACAAAGCCACAGTCATCAAGACAGTATGGTACTGGCACAAAGACAGAAATACAGATCAATGGAACAAAATAGAAAGCCCAGAGATAAATCTACACACCTATGGACAGCTTATCTTTGATAAAAGAGGCAAGAATATACAATGGATTAAAAACAATCTCTTTAACAAGTGGTGCTGAGAAAACTGTTCAACCACTTGTAAAAGAATGAAACTATAACACTTTCTAACACCATACACAAAAATAAACTCAAAATGGATTAAAGGTCTAAATGATAGACCAGAAACTATAAAACTCTTAGAGGAGAACATAGGCAAAACACTCTCCGACATACATCACAGCACGAACCTCTACGACCCACCTCCCAGAATATTGGAAATAAAAGCAAAAATAAACAAATGAGGCCAAAATTAAAAGCTTCTGCACAACAAAGGAAACTATAAGCAAGGTGAAAAGACAGTCTTCAGAATGGGAGAAAATAACAGCAAATGAAGCAACTGACAAAGAATTAATCTCAAAAATATATAAGCAACTCCTGCAGCTCAATTCCAGAAAAATAAATGACCCAATCAAAAAAATGGGCCAAAGAACTAAACAGACATTTCTCCAAAGAAGACAAACAGATGGCTAACAAACACATGAAAAATGCCCAACACCACTCATTATCAGAGAAATGCAAATCAAAAACACAGTGAGGTACCATTTCACGCCAGTCAGAATGGCTGCTAACCAAAAGTCTACAAGCAATAAATGCTGGAGAGGGTGTGGAGAAAAGGGAGCCCTCTTACACTATTGGTGGGAATGCAAACTAGTACAGCCACTATGGAGAACAGTGTGGAGATTCCTTAAAAAACTGGAAATAGAACTGCCATACAAACCAGCAATCCCACTTCCGGGCATACACACTGAGGAAACCAGAATTGAAAGAGACACATGTACCCCAATGTTCATCGCAGCACTGTTTATAATAGCCAGGACATGGAAGCAACCTAGATGTCCATCTGCAGATGAATGGATAAGAAAGCAGTGGTACATATACACAATGGAGTATTACTCAGCCATTAAAAAGAATATATTTGAATCATTTCTAATGAGGTGGATGGAACTGGAGCCTATTATACAGAGTGAAGTAAGCCAGAAAGAAAAACACCAATACAGTATACTAACGCATATATATGGAATTTAGAAAGATGGTAATGATAACCTTTTATTCGAGACAGCAAAAGAGACACAGATGTATAGCACAGTCTTTTGGACTCTGTGGGAGAGGGCAAGGGTGAATGGTTTGGGAGAATGGCATTGAAACATGTATATTATCATATGTGAAATGAATTACCAGTCCAGGTTCGATGCATGATACAGGGTGCTCGGGGCTGGTGCACTGGGATGACCCAGAGGGATGGTATGGGGAGGGAGGTGGGAGGAGGTTTCAGGATGGGGAACACATGTATACCCATGATGGATTCATGTCAATGTATGGCAAAACCAATACAATATTGTAAAGTAATTAGCCTCCAATTAAAATAAATAAATTTTTATTAAATAAATAAATAAAACTTAGACTGTGAAGCAATCATTTCCCCCCACATTTCTTACAATAAGAATCTCACCAGGAGTTCCCAATACCGACATTTTACATTAATTATTTTATATCCCATATAATGAACAATAGATCCAGACATCTTTGATAGGTATGAATTCCCAGTACCACTAGTGAGGTAGATGTGCTGGACCAATGCCTGGCTGTTCACAACTGAGTCACTTGGTCTCACATTTTATCCTTCTTGGGGAGGACATTGGTTCAAAATCATGCTAGGGGCCTTTTATCAGAAACCTATTTTACTCCTCACAACAATGTGAGGATACTACAATCTGAGAAGGAAGTTATTATTCACATTAGACAGTCTTGTGATTTATCTTTCAGGTCACTTGAAACCAGTGAAAACCATTACTTTGTTTCTCTTTTTTTTTTTTTTCAAACTGTAAACTTTTTATTTTGTATTGGGATATAGCTGATTAACAATGTTGTGATAATAAAAAAAAAAAAAAGAAAAAACAATGTTGTGATAGTTTCAGGTGAACAATGAAGAAACTCAGCTATACATATACATGTATCCATTCTCCCTCAAACCCTTCTCCCATCCAGGCTGCCACATAACATTGAGCAGAGTTCCATGTACTACACAGTAGGTCTTTGTTGGTTATCCATTTTGAATATATCAATGTGTACATGACCTTCCCAAATTCCCTAACTATCCCTTCCCTTTGGGAAACTGTATGTTCATTTTCTAAGTTTGTGAGTCTCTTTCTAAAACCATAATCTTGAAATCACAAGTGGTATGGGTTAAATGTAGAAACCTAAGATGAGTCACTAGGCAGAACTCTAATTCTTGAATTTCTCTGTTGTTGGAATTTGTACTTGCCTGACAGTTAATGATTTGTCTTTCGTACAAACTCAGACCTCCAAGATAGTGACTAAGTCTCCTCCATCTTTATAAGCCCACTATTGTTCATTGCATTCTGTCTTAAAGATACTCATTAAAAGTCTTCTGAATCAAATTCCCAGATATCAATACAAAACCATGGATATGGTTTGGTGCCAGAGACTTAAGCAGAAGGCTCTGTTGCTGGAATCTTTTAGGCTAGGATGTCTCTCAAGCTTTAACCTTAATTTAGTTTCACTTAATTTCATTAATTATAAGTAAATAAAAATGAATGTAAATATAAAATTCTCCCACCCCTCTTCACCCCCAACACTCCTATCACTGATGATGGGATGTTTCATTTCATTTCCACCTCTATCCATTTCACCTCCCAGAAGGAAGCACTGTTATTGGCTATTATAGATCCTTTCTAATAACACCTTCTGTAGTTTGGATATATGAAACACATTATTTTGATCTCTAAAAAGAAAATGTTCAAAATACATTTTTAAAAACTTACTTCTAGATATTAATACTATCTGCCCCATCAGCAACCCCACACTCCTGGTTAATAATTACTGTGCTAAATAAAGAAGCTTCCCTGGTGGCTCAGATGGTGAAAGAATTGCCTGCCATGTGGAAGACCTGGGTCAGGAAGATCCCTTGGAGGAGTGCATGGCAACCCATTCCAGCATTCTTGCTTGGAGAATCCCCACGAATGGAGAAGCCTGGCAAGGTACAGTCCATGGGGTTACAAAGAGTCGGACACAACTGAGCGACAAAGCACAGGAGAAGGAATAAAGAGAAAAAAATGATAAGGCAGGGATTCAAGGAAACTCTAATTTCCTTCCAAAATGCAATCTTCATTTTCAATCCTTTGGCACAAGATTCTACCTGGGACGGAAGGCAGGAAGTCCTAGCAGTCACACCTGCTGCTACATGGAATATGGTGCATAAAGAGTGACTAGTCATGTTAGACATGTCATTGAGATTAGTCATGTAAGAAAGAGATCATCAGAATGAAAATCCAAAGATAAACAAAACTATGAAAAAGAAATATATGAAGTTTCCCCTATAAGACACTCACCTATGGAGTTCTATAAATCAATTGCTTTTTTATTAAAAAAAAATTATATACCCCCTGGTTTCATGCAAGAATATTTCACTAACACACAAAAGTAAGTATAAGCTAACAAACACATGGAAAAGGCATAACAATAATACTTGATCTTTTATTTACTTCTTATAGGTGGAATAACAGAGAGAAGATCAGGCAGTTTGTTTCTAATTTTCCACTCTGGCTTCTCCTGAGAATTCAATGCATGGGTCGTTTTGTTAAATGTGAATAGACCAATAGAGCAGGTATAAACACAGACCAAGTACAACCAGTTGGAGAGCAGAACATTCCAATGTCGATCTCTATGTTTCCGATTTTGAGTAGTAACGCCAATTATGGAAACCAAGGCCTTAGCTAAGGATCTTCCTAAGAGAACTGTTCTCTCCAGTGGATTTGTCTCATTACTTTTTAACACTTTCCTCCTAATAAGAACCCCAGGGAAAACTGACCTCTCACCATTTTCTTTTTTCAGTACTTTTCTTAATTGCTAACCAAGAGTCCAGTTTGCTAAATATCATCCTAAGCAAAAGAGAATCCAAATCCTCAACTAGAAATCAATCTGAAAGTGCCAAGGAAAGGGTTAGCTTGCTCATTTTCCTTTGAGAGAATAGTTGAGACATTACAATATGCAAAATGCTAGAGAAAGAACAGGGACAGAGCTTTTGAAGTTTTGCTTACCTACACACAAGTCTACATGGATATTAGAAAGCCAAAATGATGCTACAATACTGTTCAAAGGAAAATAATTCACATTGGTTTCAGTCAGTCACTTCATTTGAAATTCCTAATATTTACAGACATTAAAAAAATACATATTGCATAATCCTAGCATCAAGAACTCATATGGAAGCATTTAAAAAATACTCATGAGATCCAAGAATAAATGCATTAAACAAGAGGTTGTAAATGATGCTTACCTGTTCTCTCGAAGTTTCTGGATATATTTATACTTGTTAGACAACATGCCGTTAGATGCAATCACTGCCTGAATATATATGATACAAGACAATTCTTTAGTCAGCACATTTAGTCCCATAATCATAGGCTCATGACTAACAGAGAAAAGAGAGAGTGACAGAGATGGAGAAAGACAGAGAGGGAAAGAGGAAAAGGGATCAAGGAAAGTGTGGAAAAAATACATTCTTGAAAAGAAATACTTTTCATAACTTACATCTCGCACCACAGGAGAAAAATTCTGACTTTCAAGAGGCTGTGTCGCATCTGATAGTATCTGAAAAGGAAATGAAATTGGAAAAAGATAAATGATGTTGCAAAGAAGGCGTCTTGCTATTTTATCTATATTAAAATATTAGTCAAAGGAAAAAATGTTTAGAAAAGTTTTTAGAAAATCACTGAATTGTATAATTAATTGGCAAAAGGAGTCTTCTGCAAGCAATGAATTCTGCCCCCCATAACATGTTTATTCAGTAGAATTTCCAATTCCAAAACCTTAATCATGTTTGCTTACTGGAAATACAAAAAACTTAGACCTCCCCACCAGTTAGATGCGTCACGTTGAGTGTATGTTGTTTAGTCGCTCAGTCATGTCCAACTCTTTGCTACCCTTTGAACTGTAACCCGCCAGGCTCCTCTGTCCGTGGGAGTTTTCAGGCAAGAATACTGGAGTGGGTTGCCATTTCATTCTCCAGGGAATCTTCCTGATCCAGGGATCAAACCCACATCTCCTGTGTCTCCTGCATTGCAGGTAGATTCTTTAACTCCTGAGACACCAGGGAAGCCTGTGTCATGTTGAGCATGCTAGCAAATATCACCACAAGCTTTATCACCATAGTCCTCACTCTGAGGACCTCCATCCCATCTCAAAGGTTCAGGCTGTTCTATTAGCAGTAGGAAATGGGGTATGCTACCACAGGGAGTCTCCCTCGGGTCAGCAATGGTTCCATATATAGACACATCAGCATTTCAGAAGTGTCAAGGAAAATGACTTGACCCAGTAGACTGAAAAAATCCTTCATACCCTTCCCATTATCTCACAAGTACGAGTCGATAGCCAACAAAAAAAGCCACACCTCATACTGACACCCCAGCATTCCAGTCCTTCTCATTTCCTCCAAGGCATCCAACCTTTGAATAGATGCCAAAGGGTAAAGATTCGGTAAGTGTGATTGCTTCTGATGTGTGGGGCCTTAAGGCCAATGAGACAGTCAAGACCCTACAGTACTCACCCAACTAAGAAAGTGTTAAATGTACCTACCAGATGCTGGCAGAACAGTATTTATTTACTGTATTAAAAGAAATACAAAACTACTTTCATGTATCTAAAACATCAGATACCTAGGCTCGCTATTCCTGGGAAAACAGCATTTGAAAAAAAAAGACAGGTATACATATTTATAAACCAGGCATTCTTAGGGGAATTGATGAAACTGACACTTGGGGTCTTCCCACTGCCTCCTTCTCCCAGCTACCTTTGGAGTATTTCCTTCTCAAGCTGACTCCTCCACCTACCAACCCTGTTAACAAGGCAAGAGCCATTAATAGATAATAAAATGAGTTCACATCTCACTCAGTATACGGTTAAATCACTCAACTCCTGTGTATCTTTTTACTCACTCTCTCTTTACTCTTCATCTCTAATTCTATAGCCTTATGTAGGCCTTACTGGGACCATGGGAACTACCTCCCACATCTCTTCCCTCCATTTATCTCCAATCTGAAACACAAATCTGATTGTATTTAAACAGGCTCCTGTGCCTGTTTAAAATAATTCAGTAGATTTCCATTGCCTTCGAGTTAGTCTCAAGCTCCCTCTATAATCTGGCTCTGCCTCTCCTGCCTCAACCCCCACATTGGCCTCACACCCAACACTGCAATCATGTGAACAGCCTGGAGCTGGGTACCCACATCACGTCCTTACCTGCCTCTTGGCCACACCATGTAGCCAACTCACATGTTACTCCTCTGCTTCCAACTCCTCTGTTCTCCAAAATGCAGCTGAAGAACTGCCTTCTTTGTGAAGCCTTTATCAAAGTGAAAGTCGCTCAGTTGTGTCCACCTCTTTGCGACCCCATGGACAATACAGTCCATGGAATTCTCCAGCCCAGAATACTGGAGTGGATAGCCTTTCCCTTCTCCAGGGGAATTCTCAGCCTAGGAATTGAACCCAGGTCTCCCACATTACAGGCGGATTTTTTACCAGTTGAGCCACAAGGGAAGCTTACCAAAACCTGCCCGCAAACCGACCGGGAAAGTAGGAACTGCATTTGACATCTTGCTGTAAGGCTACTAATTGTAAGATGGCAAATATTCAATAAATATATTAGTGGATACAGACAGTCATTATTGAAAATTCAAAGCATATTTTCCCCAAGAAACCAATAATTGTCATGAGTCCACCTAAAGAAAGGCGAATATCAAACAAAGAAAAAAGGTTGCTCAGGGACTTCCCTGGTGGCCCAGTGGCTAAGACTCCCCCTCTCCCAATGAAGGGGGACTGGGTTCGATCCCTGCTCAAGGAACTAGATCCCAAATGCCATAACTAACAGTTCACCTGCCACAACTAAAGATCCTGCATGCCCCAACAAAGATCGAGATCCCTTGTGTTATAACTAAGACCTGAGACAACCAAATAAATATTTTTTTAAAAAAAAAAAGGCTGCTAAATTACTGCATTTAACTGTCTCCTTTGCTAGAATTCATCCAATACAAAACTGCAAGCACAGCCTCCTGAAGCATATGGTAGGTCTTGTCACTTTCACATATAACACTTTTGAGGCTCATCACTCTTTTCTAAATTAATTTCAAGCTATTTTCCCAGTGTTAAGACCCCTTTTAACATGGAACCAATATGTTTACATTAATTCCATCTCATCTGACAGCACACAGAAACCTTCTGTTAAATTAGCTCCCACCTTTGCTCCCCTATCTACATCGCACAGTATGCCTCCTACTTCCACTTTCCCTACTTCCTCGACTGGACAGATCCTCGCCCTCCACAACGTCATTAGCATCTTCCTGTGACTATCACATTCCATCTTTCAGTAGAATTGTACACGTGTCTTATGCCCTTCTTGGACCTCATGCATCTATAGGTCAGCAGCTGTGTTTAAATTCTCTTCATTTAGATGTCTGCCTTGTTCCAACAGACAATAAATATCTATTGAATTCAACTGAAACAAAAGTTCCATATTGGTTCAAAAGGATATCCTATGCCCTGAGGGGGAAACAGGACAGTGCATATACCGTTATACCTTGTTTTATTATAGTTCAACTTACTGTCGTTTACAGATATTGATTTTTTTCTTCATTGAAGATTTGTGGCAACTTTGTATTGAGCAAGTCTATTGGTGCCCTTTTTCCAACAGATTTGCTCACTCTGTGTCTCTGTCTCACATTTTGGTAATTCTCACAATATTTCAAAATTTTTCATTATTTTTACTTTTGTTATGCTGATCTGTGATCAGTAATCTTTGACATTACTATTGCAAAAAAGATTATGACTCACTGAAGGCTCAGATGATGGTTAACATATTTTAGCAATATTCTTTTTCTTTAACTTAGCAGTAGCAGCACAAACAGAAGCAACTCAATACACACACATAGTTGATATATAATACTGTATTTCTTAATTAAGGTATGTATATCATCTTTAGACCTATGGTTATTGCATATGTAACAGACTATATCATCTTTAGACCTATGGTTATTGCACACGTAACAGACTACAGTATAGTTTAAACATAACTTATATATGCACTGCTGCTGCTGCTAAGTCGCTTCAGTTGTGTCCGACTCTGTGTGACCCCATAGATGGCAGCCCATCCCCCATCCCTGGGATTCTCCAGGCAAGAACACTGGAGTGGGTTGCCATTTCCTTCTCCAATCCATGAAAGTGAAAAGTGAAAGTGAAGTCGCTCAGTTGTGTCCGACTCTTAGTGACCCCATGGACTGCAGCCTACCAGGCTCCTCCGTCCATGGGATTTTCCAGGCAAGAGTACTGGAGTGGGCTGCCACTGCCTTCTCCAATATACGCACTGGGAAACCAAAAAATTTGTGTTACTCATTTTATTATGATATTCATTTTATTGCAGTGGTCTGAAACTAAACCCCAGATATATCCAAGGTACTTTAAATATAGCTTCATAATGTTATCAAAAGAACATAGAGAATATACGTAATTTTTTAGCTGCAAGCAGGTACACACACTATCAAGACTACATAGAGACTATCATCAGTTTTTACATATGTCCAGTGCTGAGACTGATGCCTCCAGACAATCCTACCACCCTGTTTGGAAGACCGATCTCCCAGAGAAAGAAATGGCCACCCACTCTAGCATTCTTGCCTGGAGAATCCCATGGACAGAGTAGTCTGGCAGGCTACAGTCCATGGAGTTGCAAAGAGTCGGATACAACTGAAGCAACTTAGCAGCAGGGACATATAAAAGGAAGAAGGTGTTAAAATTTAGAGAAGTTGGCTGTGTCAACAAATCTAAGCACTTTTCTTAGATGTAGCTGCCAATGTGGAAGCAGAGGCTGGGATGCTAAGCAGAGAGAAACTGAGAAGAGCTTGTGGCTGACCACAGGGTAAAAAAAAGCACTGGAGTTTAAGTTCAGCTGAAAGGCCAGATTTCCATTTGGGATCCTGAAAGATTATATTCTAAATAAAGGGTCAACTGAAAAATGTAGTTCTCCAAAGGACCAAGACTCAGCTTTGGAATCACTTCCATTCTTAACTGAACAGAGGTGATTTTCTCCTAGCCTCCTTGCCAGAAACAAAGGAAATCTTCTCTGAAACACACACACACACACACACACACACACACACACCATCCAGAGCCTCAAATCATCTCTAAGATTTATATAAACTATAACCAACATTCAATCAAAAATAAATAGGCATATTAAATAATAAGAACAGACTAAAAACCAAGAAAAAGTAAAACAGAGAACATTAAACAGACCCAAGAAGTTCATTGGAAGTATCAGAAGTGTTTTTAAACTCTGATTAATATGTTCATAAAATAAAATTTTCCCATAAAAAGCACAGCTAATCCACAATTATCAGTCAAGACACTAGATCCCTTTAGGAAGGAGAGTGGGGATAGTGCTGGGAGAGGCACAGGGGATTTCTGGGATGTTAACCTTGTTCTAGTTTTCACCTTGTAGTGTTTACCTGCATGCATGTCTTTGTGATAATTTATCATGCTATATACTTAAGTATCACTTATCTGTGACTCTTTAATATTGTATACTATCATACAATGTAAAAAAAATTGTATTTTTTCTTTAATAAAAAAAAAAAAATTTTTAAGGACTCCCCTGGTGGTCCAGTGGCTAAGACTCCATGTTCCCAATGAAAAGGGTCTGGGTTCGATCCCTAGTCAGGAAACTAGGATCGAACATGCCGTGGGTGCAGCCAAAACAAAAAAAGAAAATTTCATTCAAATTTTACTTAGCCCTCATCAGTTACATGGGCTAACTCTCAAACACACTTTACTAAGAATTTCATTGAATTGGCTTGTTTTTCTCCTAACATCTGTATGTGGTCAGCTGTACTCAATGAAAGGCAATTTTGACTAAGGACAATGAAAAACTGTGGTCTAAGGTCCAAGAAAAATAAACTTGTAATTAAAATTTTGAAGCACGATCATTTGTGAATTGAAAATGGCTCGTAGCAACTTCTTAGATGGTAAATGGTGTCAGAGCAGCCAAACAAAATGACATTTCAAGAAATAACAGTCAAATCCTTTCATAAAGGCAAATTAGTATGCAACATTTTCCATAATTTGGCCTTATAAGCTAAGCATTGCACTAAAATGCGTACCAGAAGGATTCGAAAAAATGAATTAAAGTCAAAAGCTCAGGGCTTGCCTGTTGGCTCAGTGGTAGAGAAACCGTCCGCCAATACAAAAGACACGGGTTCAATCACTGGTCTGGGAAGATCCCACACGCCGTGGAGGAACTGAGCCCATGCACCACGGTTATTGAGCCTGCGCTCTAGAGCCAGGGAACAGAAACTATTGAACACACGTGCCCTCAAACGCATGCTCCACGAGAGAAGCCACTGCAATAAGAAGTCTTCACATTGCAATGAAGAGGACCCCCTGCTTGCTGCAACTAGAGAAAAGCCCTCATAGCAACCAAGACCCAGCACAGCCAAAAGTAAATAAAATTATATTTTTTAAAAAAGGAAAGAAAGCCAAAGGCTCAGCAACAACTCTTCTAGCTACTCCAAGACTCTGCTGGAGTCAAGTTGATCTAATCAATGTATTTTGACTGAGGGGTTGTATTTCAGGTAGGGATGAAGTGCTAACTATCCCTTCTATACATCACAGCTAGAAACTCTGGACAAAATACAAACAAAACTAACTACATGACAGTTTCAGAGAATGAAGAAGAGCAGGTGGTTTGGGGAGAATGTCAAAACTCGGAAGAAATAATCAGTGCTGAAATTGAGTGTGCTGTCCTTTTGGTATTACCCTGAGGCGGGCCATGTGCTGTGAGGAAGTCGAAACAGGCAGCAAGCTTACTGACTTTCTGATCTAAGGGAACAGGAACGAAACCCTGGGCACCACAGCCTGCTCTAGAATGTGAGTGGGGAAATGCCGGAAATGACAGACTCAGATAAAAGTGAAGCCCAGCTTCCATGTCAGCTCTGGGCCAAGTCTGGAAAGACTGAGCATGCGCAGGTCAGATGACAAGCAGCCCAGAAAGGATGAAAAAGCTGAACTCTTACTTGAGATATCTGTCTCAGGTGAGACAGAGTTTTCAGTTTAAGTCTAGCCTCATTAATTGCCTGCTCAAAAAAAAAAAAAAAAAAGCCAAATAAACCAAACAAAATCAACACTATCAACACTAAATAAATCAAACAAAATCAAAACCAACAAAATCAATCAGAGAAATATAACAATCTTGAATTTCCACAGCGGTGAGTCTTCACTGTATCCACAATGTACTTCAAAATTATTCAGCTTAAGAAAATCAGAAAACTATGACCCGACTCATTCTCAGGGGAAAAGACAATTACTATATTTCAAGCTGAAGTTTACCCAGAATTTTGGAAATAACAGGTAGACTGTAGAGTGGCTTTTACAACTCTGCTCCATGTGATAAGGAAAACTACACTCAAGATAAATCAAAAGAAATTCTCAGGAGAAAAAAAAAAAAGAAACAAACAGAAATTTTAGAACTGCAAAAAAGAAAATCTGAAATAAAAAATTCATGTAAAGGGCTAATGAAAGTTATTGATTCTTCAGGGAAATGATCCCAGAGGGAAATGAATGAGCATTGCTGCAAATAGTAAATATCTGGGTCAATTACTTTTAAAATATATATGTGTCTTTCGGCCACTTAGACATTTACAGTTACAGAATGTTAGAACTGGAGGGACCATTAAGATTATGTATTATCAGGACTTCCCTAGTGGTCCAATGGTTAAGAATCGGCCTGCCAATGAGGAAGACAGGGTTTAATCCCTGGTCAGGGAAGATTCCACATGCCACAGAGCAACTAAGCCCAAGCACCACAGCTAGGGAAGCCCACCTGCCCTAGATCCTGTGCTCTGCAACGAGAGAAGCCACTACAGTGACGAACCCGAGCACTGCAACTAGAGAAAGCTGGCACGCAGCGACAAAGAGCCAAAAAATCAAAATAATAACAGCAAATACATTTTTAAAAATTTTTTAAAGATTAAATATCATTTTATAGGTAAAATATCCGAGGTGCAGAAAGCAAGTGAGTGCTTGGCTCAAGGCAATAAAACAAGTTGACGTCTCCAGTAAAATTTGACATTTGTCCTGTCCTTTCTCAAGCTACTTTAACTCCTCAGAGTCAATTCCAGACACACCTCAGGTCCCGCACCAGATGCATCAGCAACCCTTCTCAGCCTTCACTTCTTCGTGTGCCTCAGTTTTCTAATCAGTAAAATAGGTTGATAATGGTACCTACCTGAGAGGGTGATCATGAGTATTTAAAAATTAAAATATATAAAGTAATGTGGGGATGTCCCTGGTGGCCCAGTGGTTAAGAGTCCACCTTGCAACACAGGAGATGTGGGTTTGATCCTTAATTGGGGAACTGAGATCTCACATGCCACACAGCAACTGCAGCTAGACAGCTCGCGTGCTGCAACTGCTGAGCCTGGGCGCTCCAGAGCCGAGTGCCGCAACCAGAAGGCTGGTGCACTGCAACAAAGGATTCCTGTGACACAACCAAGACCTGATGCAGCCAAATAAGCAATCTGAACACTACCTAGAACATAGTAAGTGCTGTATAATATTGTTTCCAACCATAATAATGCCTGCTACCTGCATTTTCTAAAGCCTGTTGTATCTCCCTGCTGATATATTCCAGGAGGAAAAATAAAGGGTCAAAATAGAATAGCAAGTGAAAGAAAAGAAGATAGACTGGAAGCTGCACTTATTCAGGCCACATTACCTACTGCCCCATCTTAGTATGAGAGCTCCTGGGTGAAACGATGGATGAAAAGCACAAGGGCCACGCTTCAGACCTCTGGTACCTTGCCAGAGGCAGACAACCATTAGCAACCGAAATAAAACATGATGGGTGCAAATGTTCAGGATAAATAATGAAACAAGAAAGCCTTTTTCTGACAGAGAAAGTGGAATTTAGATAACACAATGCTGGGACTTCCTGGTAGTCCAATGACAGACTCTGGGCTCCCAAAGCAGGGGCCACAATTCGATCCCTGCTCAGAGAACTAGATCCCACATGCCTGCAGCTAAAGATCTTGTATGACACAACTAAGACCCGGCAGAGCCCAATAAATAAATAATAAAGGTAAATTCTTTTTTAAAAAATAGATAAACCCAGTATTTCAACAATCACTGATCACAGTGAATAATACATGACTAGAACATAGGCTGTCATTTAACTAAGCATTACTGATTAAACTCCAACAAAATATTCCATCTCTGATTTTTCAAATTTGTGGCGCAATGGTAAAGAATCCTCCTGCCAGTGCAGGAGATGCAGGAGACATGGCTTCAATCCTTGGGTCAGGAAGATCCTCTGGAGCAGGAAATGGCAACCCACCCCAGTATTCTTGCCAGGAAAATCCCATGGACAGAAGACTCTGGTGGGCTACAATCCATGGGGTCGCACAGAGTCGGACACGACTGAAGCGACTTAGCAGCAGCAGAAAGCAGAAGAAACGTGGAAATAAAGTAACCCTCATCTCCAATGTCAGGAACATTCTTAATAAAGTATGCATAATGAGAAGCAAATGCAATTGTAATGAAGCATGATGGCAGTTACATAATAACATTTCCCATGAAATGAGTAAGCAGAATGGGTGAAATAAGAGGGTCAGGAAGTGCTTTGGGGAAGGGCTGGCATTTCATTTTACAGCAGATTTCTTAGATACAGGAGACCAGAACGTTCATAACATCACT
Source organism: Tragelaphus eurycerus (assembly GCA_935064755.1). Classification (NCBI taxonomy): domain Eukaryota; kingdom Metazoa; phylum Chordata; class Mammalia; order Artiodactyla; family Bovidae; genus Tragelaphus; species Tragelaphus eurycerus. The sequence goes on along the minus strand of CAKXYN010000002.1, from coordinate 8,428,453 downwards.
CCAAAGTTCTACTTAAAGCCACAGAGATGTTGCTGATGCTACCAGTCCACTTACCATTTCTTCAACATAAGGGTAAAGCATGTCTCCAAAGTATTCTGTAGATTCAATTGGAAGCTGTGCTGGCAAATTGTCAATGGAACACATCAGAATCCCAGAGCCTTCCACACTAGGAGAAGAAACACGTTTCATTCAGATGGACAAAATTTATGTGTAAGTTCTAACTTTTCCAGATGTCTGCCCTATTATATATTTGTGCCATAGCAATTTTGTGCCATAGTATATAAGAAAATAAACAAACTTTTTCCAATAAAACCTTTCCCTTCTTCAGCAACCCATTTTGAAATGCAGTACATATATATGTGTGTGTGCATTTAAGTGCTCAAATTTGTATGTGGTTTTCCCACCAAGTTTTTAAATATATTTGAGCATATTTCTGGAAACTTGCATTGCTGTTGGTGTGCTCAGTCACTCAGTGTAGGTATTTTACAGTAGCATATCAAAGGAAGTAAATGATATATTGTTATGTATCTCTCCCCATCTAACAGCTTTAGCAAACTCACCTGTCATGAATAATATGCTGATCTGCATCATACATGCAAAAGGGACGCTCTATGGTCGTACACTCAGTCATAAACTCAATGGATCCTCCTGCGTCAGCTGAAATGTCACATATCGCCACAAGTCTGTAAATAACATCAATACTTAGATGAGAGCATGGATCTCTGGAGTTTCCAACAGAAGTAAAAATGAATAAAAATGAAAAGTGCTTGGAAATTTTTTAAAGTAGATGGCAAATATTTCTTAGGCTCTTAGCTCTTTTTCCTATGGCTCATTGTTCAGGAAACAGATCTTCTGGGATACAGAGAATCTTCCTGACAGGAGTTTTAGTCACCACAAGCAAAAAGAGAAAGAGGAAGACAAGAAACGAAAAGAGATGAAACAAAAAGGAAAAATCCCTTCCCCATAAACACTGCTATATATAAAATAGATAACTAGTAAGGACCTATTATACCATGGGAACTCTACTTATTACTCTGTAATGGCCTACAGGGAAAAGAACCTAAAAATGAGTGGATATAGATATATGTGGGCTTTCCTGGTGGCTCAGCAACAGAGAACCTGCCTGCAATGCAGGAGCCACAGGAGACGTGGGTCCAATCCCTGGGTCAGGAAGATCCCCTAGAGGAGGGCATGGCAGCCCACTCCAGTATTCTTGCCTGGAGAATCCCATGGACAGAGGAGCCTGGCAGGCTATAGTCCAGTCACAGAGTTGGACAGGACTGAAGTGACTTAGCACATATGCACACATATGTATTGTATAACGAGTTCACTTGCTGTACACCTGATGCTAACACAACATTGTAAACCAGCTATGCTTAGTCACTCAGTCACATCTGACTCTTTGCAACCCCATGGACTGTAGCCCACCAGGCTCCTCTGTCCATGCAATTTTTTTTCCAGGCAAGAATACTGGAGTGGGCTGCCATTTCCTCCTCCAGGGGATTTTCTCGACCCAGTGATAGAACCCATGTCTTCTGTCTCCTGCATTGCAGGTGGATCAACTATACTCAATAAAAAGATTTTTTTAAAAAGCTTTCCTAGAGAAATCACTGACAACAGCCTAAAGCTGAACTACTTAGTTAAGTTTAAACAACTTAGATTTTTCAATTGCACTACCTCCACCCTGCTTAGTAGTGTATAACTTTACATGTTAATACATGGAAATCTCTGAAATTATGAACAAAAGTTTCAGCCCAGGATTAGAAATCCTTTAGAGGTTGATCACAATTTTCCTGCCCAATCTCTAGTTTCCAACTGCCCATATAAACCCTATCCTAGGGCTAGACTATCCCACTCACTGTCTTAAATTGTGCTTTGGTGTTTCCATATTTATCAAACACCAACCCTGTGACTTGAAATCCTTGTTCTTACTCCTCTCTAAAGACTTTGCCAAGCCCACACCCCCTCCGACTTTCTTCTAAACTCCTCTGATGTTGATTGCTCCCAGCATTCCCATGGCATTTACCTGATGCCAGCTACATGCGTGAAGGTAAGTCATATTTTTTCTTTATCATTCAGCTTAGCACAGTGCCAGGAAGACCAGGTGCTCCACAAATATGTATTGATTACTTAATTTATTCAACATTAGTAATTATTTGAATGAACTTTATACGTCAAACAACATACTGGATATCTGTGGTCAAGACAAATAGGGCCCTTATCCTTAAGGAGATTAAGTTCTAGTAAGGCAGGAAAAATCATAAATATAAGAAAATTTAAAATCATAAGCAAAAGAATTTCAGGGGAAAAAACAGTAACAAACTGAGGAGAGATGGGAATGGGGAAGCAAGTACAGACCTCTCTGAGGAGTTTAATTTTGAGCTATGTGTGGATTCATAGAAGTTAAGAGAAGAGAATTTCAAGAAGGAGGGAAGGAAATAGACTCATAGACACAGAAAACAAATTCAGGGTTACCAATCGGCACAGTGGGTGAGAGAGGGATAAATTAGGAGTTTGGGATTAACAGATACACACTACTATATATAGAATAGATTTTTTAAAAATGACCTACTGTATAGCACAGGGAACTATATTTAGTATCTTATTATAACCTATAATGGAAAAGATTCTGAAATAGAACATATATATATAACTGAATTACTGTGCTTACACCTGAAACTAACATGGCATTGTATATCAACTATACTTTAATAAAAAATAAACTGGCTGCCTAGGGCAAAAAGAAAGAAAAAAAGAAAAAGAAACCTTGTTATACCAGTTCTCCCTAACATGTTCTCAGTGTTCAGTGATCACTTAACACAGTTAAGTCCAGAACACTTTTTCTAACTTTGGGGATGTTGCTTTATACATATGTACAACTGAATCATTTTGCTGTACACTTGAAACTAACAACATTGTAAATCATTATACTTCAATTAAAAAAAAAAAGAGAGAGAGAGAAGATTTACTGTCAAATATTGCCAGGATATTAAGTAAGGTGGAAGAAGCACAAGCTGGAATCAAGATTGTCAGGAGAAATATCAATAACCTTAGATATGCAGATGATACCACCCTTATGGCAGAAAGTGAAGAGGAACTAAAAAGCCTCTTGATGAAAGTGAAAGAGGAGAGTGAAAAAGTTGGCTTAAAGCTCAACATTTAGAAAACGAAGATCATGGCATCTGGTCCCATCACGTCATGGCAAATAGATGGGGAAACAGTGGAAAGAGTGTCAGACTTTTTTGCGGGAGGAGCTCCAAAATCACTGCAGATGGTGATTGCAGCCATGAAATTAAAAGATACTTACTCCTTGGGAGAAAAGTTATGACCAACCTAGATAGCATATTCAAAAGCAGAGACATTACTTTGCCAACAAAGGTCCGTCTAGTCAAGGCTGTTTTTTCCAGTGGTCATGTATGGATGTGAGAGTTGGACTGTGAAGAAAGCTGAGTGCCGAAGAATTGATGCTTTTTGAACTGTGGTGTTGGAGAAGACTCTTGAGAGTCCCTTGGACTGTAAGGAGAGCCAACCAATCCATTCTAAAGGAGATCAGCCCCGGGTGTTCGTTGGAAGGACAGATGCTAAAGCTGAAACTCCAATACTTTGGCCAACTCATGCGAAGAGCTGACTCATTGGAAAAGACCCTGATGCTGGGAGGGATTGGGGGCAGGAGGAGAAGGGGATGACAGAGGATGAGATGGCTGGATGGCATCACCGACTCGATGGATAGGGGTTTGGGTGAACTCCGGGAGTTGGTGATGGACAGCAAGGCCGGCGTGCTGCAATTCATGGGTCGCAAAGAGTTGGACACGACTGAGTGACTGAACTGAACTGAACTGAAGGCAGACAACCAGTTACTAACAGTCAGATCAGATCGGACTAACAGTCAAGTCCTGTGCTATTTGGGTCCCTGTGTGTGATACTCTCCCAGTGGGCCTGCTGTTGAACACTGCTGTCGTTGCTGAAGTCCTTACTTGTGTGGCAATGCAGGGCAGCCTTCAACACCAGCAACTGGGGACTTGCCTGGAGCCAGGAGACTCTGAGCATCTTGGCGGGTGAGTAGACGAGGGGTGTTCTGTTCCCAGTAGATCCCATTAATTAAACAAGTTGTATAGGGTGCAATCTGGAAAGGAAATTCCAAGTTCAACAAGATAGGAAACAGCCCAGTGTGTTGAAAGAGAACTATCAGTAAAATTCATGAGAAACAACATTACCTCTAACTGACTTTGTTATTTGCCAAGTCAGTGGCTACATTTTGAAGCAAAGGCAATAAATACCCACCCAGATTTTGGTAGAGAACTACCTCATAGAAAAACATATGAACATAAATATAATCAATAGCAGTGTTCTACAATATACTGCATAGCCAATAAAAGAGAAATAGAAATTTAAGCGACCAAGGGTTCTATTTCCAGCTCAGCCTCTAGTAGAGTATGATCTAAAGCATTCTACCTCAACTTCCCTGGGTTCTGTTTTCCTTACCTGCCAGATGGGGATAATACGTACCCCATTCCTCAAAGGAATGCTGTGAAGATTAAATCAGATAACATCTGTAAGCTCCAAGGACAAATGTGCTACATGCATGCATACATGATAACTAGGTCATTATAAGTTTTAGGATGCATCCAATCACCAATACTTCTGTGATTGGGGAAAAGAGAAGGGATGGAAATTTACTAGGTTCAAAATTTTTCAATTTGAAAAGTTTTTATAATTCCTGTTTCTCAAGCATTCTCAAGGTACAGGTAAAGGTCCTTCTTCTATAACATGCTCTACATGTTATAACATGCTATACATGTTATAACACTGAATTTCATACCAAAATCTATAAATGCTATATTTGTTCAAACATTTAAAATTATTTAAAACCTGCCTTTCCACAATAGGTGCATGCATTTTTGTTGGCTGATTATGAGGAGGACGAATGCATAACCAATGACTACAGAGCACACATATATTATCCCTTTTACAAGATGAGACCATTGTGTCCCCATCAGAAGGATGTGAATTGGAAGTAACTTTTGTACAGTGGAGACCATACTATTTCACGCTGGTTCCCTGTAATCAAAATGTATTTCAAGATGGCTGGCCGAGATTATGATTGCAACTTGTGGTCATAGAAATGATGGACCAATGTTGAAATCAAAACTCATCCACACTGTGTTTTGTCCAAGTACTAACTCACGATAAATACAGAAAACAGTAACCCACAGGAAATGGTTTAGAGCTATTAGGCATGTGCAGACCTCAAGTAGAAAGAGAGCCAGTGAAGAAAAGGGCACACCCACAGGAGACACAAAGTTACCAGGCAAAGGCCACTCCAAACATCAATAAAAGCCAACGATTTCTAAGAACAACTCATAATACCCAAAGGACTCACAACGAATCAACACAGGGAACTGAAAATCAAGGTACACATTCACAATTTCTCGCCTTAAAAACAGCCTAACTATAGTGTATCATGAGCAAGTCACTCAAAAGCTAGGTCTGATACTCACATCAGTATTAAAACGGCTAATGTAGCGCTCGGGGTATTTGTCATACTCTACAGGGTCATATACACCATCTGTTTTCCTGACAAGATGATGATGGCGACTTAACACTGTCCCGTACACTTTTCTCAGGTCTTGCAGAGGAGAAAGAAATTAGTAAGGTGGGTCACAAGTGATATAGGTTTATGATGATAAAATATTATAATGCACAAACTGTTAAAAAACAGTCAAAGATACATACAGTCACTCTCTCTTCCCCCTCCTTACCTCCATTTTGGGAAACTTCTTTTAATTCATGTGGCTCCACATACTCACAAGGTAATTCATTGAAGATTTCTTGGGCTCCCTGTAAATAATGCATTTGTGAAAATTTAAAAATCAATCAGAAAAGAGCCAATATGTTTTCTTCATTTCCTCAAAAGGTTCCAACTCATTTTCCCCACGATTGCATAGCTCTATCTGCCCCGCCCTGCAACTGGGAGCACAACATGAAAGCACGGATGAGCTTCTTGCAGACAGCCTGCAAACCATTTAAATACCACTCATTGGAGAGGGGGCTTCCCAGGTGGCTCACTGGGTAAAGAAAACACTGCAATACAGGACACACAGGAGATGTGGGTTCGCTCCCTGGGTCAGGAAGATCATCTGAAGGAGGCAACTGGAGGCAACTCACTCGAGTGTTCTTGCCTGGAGAATCCCATGGATGGAAAATCCCATGGACGGAGGAGCCTGGTGGGCTATGGCCCATCGGCTCCCAAGGAGTTGGACACAATTGAAGCGATTGAGCACGCACGCACGCACGTTGGAAAGGGCTTTAATTTTTTACTTAAAGTTATTCAGCACAGACACAAAAGTGTTTAGAATTGAGAGTACAATAAAAATATTTCTATTTAACTTTTGTTCCATTGCAGAAATTATTTGAAGTGGGGAAACTATACTTCCTACCAAAAAAAAAAAAAAAATCACATGACTATCTCACAGTATACTATAGCAATGTCCTATTTGTAAAACAGTCTCATGGAATAAAGGTCTATTTTACAATTATAAGTTTCTCTAGGGCATCACAAATGCATTCTCAAAACTACCCCAGAAGGAAGAAAATAACAGTTCTAGTCTTATTAGTTACATGCTGCTACTGCTGCTAAGTCGCTTCAGTCATGTCCAACTCTGTGTGACCCCAGAGACAACAGCCCACCAGGCTCCCCAGTCCTTGGGATTCTCCAGGCAAGAACACTGGAGTGGGTTGCCATTCCTTCTCCAATGCAAGAAAGTGAAAAGTGAAAGTGAAGTCACTCAGTCGTGTCCAACTCCTAGCGACCCCATGGACTGCAGCCTACCAGGCTCCTCCATCCGTGGGATTTTCCAGGCAAGAGTACTGGAGTGGGGCGCCATTGCCTTCTCCAACTTACAACTATAGTTATAGGTTATAAGACTTATTAATTATGACATAATTATAGCTATAAGACTTATTCTAGTCTTGAATTAAGTTTCTTAGCATCTCATCTTGGGGTTACTTCTAAATTTTGGGACATCTCAGTGACAGAGGTAAAATAGAGCACTGAATTAAGTTTCTTAGCATCTCATCTTGGGATTACTTCTAAATTTTGGGACGTCTCAGTGACAGAGGTAAAATAGAGCACCCTAAGAACAGAACTTTTCACTGTAAGGAGTTATCTGTCCAAAAGGAAAGAAAAAGCATTCAAAGTCCCTGACAGCTTGGAATCAAGTAAAAGCAAAGAGAGTAAGTTTGGACCAGTACTTTTCTTTACTACAGGAAAAGTTCATAGGTAAGAAAAGTACCAAGAATAGAATGCCCAGTCATGGAAAAGAAAGGCTATGAAATGTCAACAAAATGCCCACATCCTTCAAGTTAGTGCCCGAGTTCCAGACTGCTTTATGGAAAGAAGACAGTTGGAATTTACCTTAGATACGTTACCAGTCCCTGTGAACACAAATGTTAAGGGCCCTATTGACTTCGGCATCAAACCCAGAGATATTTCATAGCCAGCATCGCGGACGGCTTGCACAGCCTGACCACTGTTCCTGTAGTTATGAGCCATGCCAATGTGCTGCAAACAAGCACATGTGGTTCACATTAGTTGACCACCCAAGACACGTTTCTATGTTTGAAATGTGATGTGTTTAAAAAAAAAAAAATTAGACACAATAAACATCTCACCATAAAAGGTGTGTGATGTCCCAAAGCAAGGAGCCTTAAACCCATCCCATGAAGAATGTTGATCATCCCTGTTGCAGAATCAGACCAACAGAAAGACCGTTAGTTAGGAGAACTGGAAACTCTTCTCTCCGCCAGTTCTCCAACCTGCTCCATGCTCTGAGGAAGCACAGACCACAGCATCTCAGGTTTGGAAGGCGACCTGGAAATAATCTATCCATTCCCTCAAATTTCTGCCATCAAAAGTATTAACCCAGCTGCACCTCCCTCCTGTCCCCTCCACTTCCAATCCTGCTAAAATGGAAAGAGTGTGCCTCTTCTTCTCTAAGGTTAATCTCTCCACCTTTGCTCTAGACCCCATTCTTCCTGTCTCACTCAGGAATTTACTCTGGAATTATGTCCTCTTTCTAATCCTCTCTATTGGTTAATTCTTAACATTTAAACACACCTCCATTTCTCAGGTACCAAAAACAAATGAACATGTGAAAACAAAGTCACCATTGACCTTATGACCCCTCCTCCCACCCTCAGCTATTTCAGTGACCTACACAGCTAAACTTGGTGAACACTTCGCAGACCTTGACTTACTTGTCAGAGGCATTTGGCAACGTGTATTTAGTCACTCAGTTGTGTCTGACTCTTTGTAACCCCATGGACTCTACCCAGCCAGGCTTCTCTGTCCACGGGGATTCTCCAGGCCAGAATACTGCAGTGGGTAGCCTTTCCCTTCTCCTGGGGATCTTCCCAACCCAGGGATCGAACCCAGGTCTCCCGCATTGCAGGCAGATTCTTTACAGTCTGAGCCACCAGGGAAGCCCAAGAATACTGGAGTATGTAGACTATTCCTTCTCCAGGGGAACTTCCCGAGCGAGGAATCATACTGGGGTCTCTTGCACTGCAGGCGGGTTGTAGAGCTTCTTTTTGTTGGAACTCTCTTCCCTCAGCGTGCCTGGCTTAAATTTCTGCATGCTCCTCTTTGCATGCCTATTCTTTGGATATTAGTGTCCCCTGCCCTTTGCTTAACACTGTCAGCCCCAGGATTCTGTTCCAGGCTCTCTCCTCTTCAATCTTTACATTTTTATTTTCCTTAGCTAAACTCATTCATTCCTAAATTTCAGGTATTCTCTGTACGCTGATGACTATAAGTCTGTATCTCTAACACAGATACTTTATTTCAAGACCCAGTCAACTATCTCATGGATTTCTCATTTTGGATGTCCTTCAAATAGCAAAAACTTAGCATGCCCATAGTGAGGACCTCAGCATCCATTCTCCCCTTCTTCTTTCTCGGAAGAGAACTTGCCCTCTCCATATCCCTGACAAACTTTCTTTGATCTTTTTTCTGATGTTTACTTTTAAGGAATAATTTATATACTATAGATCACACCAATTTAAAGTCTAAACTTTGTTAACTGTTAACAAATGTACACACCCATATTCCCACCAACATAATTAAGATATAGGCTACTCCCATCCCCCCAGTCAATCCTCCCCAAGCTTTGGTTCCGAACAACTGATTCTATTTCTGTCTGTGTAGCATAGTTTCTTCTATAGTTGCACACAAATGAAATTTTAAATATTTATTATTCTTTTGTCTGTCTACTCTTACTCAGAATAATGCTTTTGAGATTCATGCATACTTTGTGTGTATAAGAAGTTTGCTTCTTTTCATTGCTGAGGAGTGTTCCATTCTATGGCTATACTGCAATTTATTTATCCATTCCTGTGCTGATTGCCTGGGCTATTACGATAAATAATTCTTTACAAATTATAATTTGCTTCTCTTGACAAATGCCTATAATTTATTTTGTACATTGATATTCAAGAATTTTATTTCTTCGTGAGTTGTGTCTTGCAAGGATTTGCCTATTTTGTCAACATTGTTGTATTTATTGGCCTATCCATAATATTCCCTTATCCTTTTAAAATCTGTGACATATATAGTGATAGTTCCTGTTGTATTCCTAATATTGCTTTTTTTAAATGTGGCTTCTCTGTCTCTTTTCTTAAAAATTAATCTAACTGGAAGTTTATAAAATTTACTGATTTTTTAAAAAATAACCAGCTTTTAGTTTTTGCTTTCTTCTTTTCTAATAAAAGCATTAAATGCTATAAATTTCCTTCTAAACAGCACTTTACCTGCATTCAACAAATTTCTGTGTGCTGTTTTAATTCTTCATTCAATTAAAAATATTTCCTAATTTTTCCTGTGAGGTCTTCTGCACTCATGGATTATTTTTAAAAACATAGTTTATCTTCCAAATATTGGAAATTTTCTAGATATCTTTGCATTATAATACCAAAGTCAATTTTATTATAGTCAGAGCACATACTCTATGGTTTTTTAAACTTTTGAATTTATTGAGGATTGTTCTGTGATCCAGCACATGGCCCATCTGGGCGGATGTTCCACATGACCTGAAAGGAATGTTTATTCTGTTCTGCGAGTTGCCAGGTGGAATGCTGGGTGAGCAAGAGCTGTCACTGGTGTCACGGTGGTTGACAGTGCTGTGTGTTCTGTACCTTACAAATTTTCTGTCTACTTATTCTGACAATCACAGACCTTCAAGTAGTCTGCTGCTGCTGCTGCTGCTAAGTCACTTCAGTCGTGTCCGACTCTGTGCGACCCTGTAGACGGCAGCCCACCAGGCTCCCCCATCCCTGGGATACTCCAGCAAGAGCACTGTAGTGGATTACCATTTCCTTCTTCAATGCAGGAAAGTGAAAAGTAAAAGTGAAGTCGTGTCTGACTCATAGTGACCCCATGAACTGCAGCCTAAAGGCTCCTCCGTCCATTGGATTTTCCAGGCAAGAGTACTGGAGTGGGGTGCCATTGCCTTCTCTGATCTCCACATCTTACCTCTCCCATTTCACCCTTTCTTTCATCCTTCAAATTTCTCATCACCAAACTGACCTCTCTTTTCAGCTCCCAAACAGAAATATTCCAAGCCTATCCATAGCTGTTGTCCTTCTCTCTGTTCCTTTTCTTTATCTCTGTAATAAATGTAGTGTCTCATTTTATTCCCCTGATATTCATCATCCTTACTCACACTCCCTCATGTTTATTTTTATTGGTGGAAATGAACGCTCCCATCCCCTTGCCACAGAAAAAACAGTTACTTTTCAGGCAAATTTAGAAAGTGAGCGATGTAACAGCCTTGGATACCTACCTGCCACACCTGCCCACTGTCCAAATGCTACCACCCGTATTCCTCTATGATCCACCATTTTCTCATAATCAATAAGTCGGATTTCCTGAAGAAATGATAAAAAGCGTCTAAATCATCCAGCTTAATTTCAATGGGTAGAACACATATATGAGCAAGTGGGTATTTCACATTTTTCCCTCTTATAAAATATATCTTGACTTGCTAACAGAAGTTACCCTGAGGTGCACCATGAAATATTTAGAAAATGCTGGGTCACAAACCAAGGATAGGTTTGTGATGAGAAATGAAAGAATGCTCCTAGTGGAATGCTAATGCCCCTTGATGGCAGGCAATAAAATAACAAAGGCATGATATCTTTTATCTTTTAGCCCAGCACCATCAACCAATCAGATCAGATCAGTCGCTCAGTCGTGTCCGACTCTCTGCGACCCCATGAACCATCAACCAATATTTCTACATAATGCCCCACTCATCCTCACAGCCTTCCCGCTAGTCTCAAAAACAAGTCCTTCCTGAGACTAATCCCTGTGAGCTAGATCCCAACTTTTTTCTGTCTTCCAAGACCACTCTTGAACTTATTCTCATTCTTGCCTTGTCTCTCTTTACTGTGTTCCTTCCCCTCAGCCATTCTAAATATGCCCAAGTCTCCCTTCTACCTGAAAAATGAAAACAAAACACCCTCTCAAGTCCATACACACAAATCCATCTCATTCTCTCTCTTCCTCTCTCTTTCTCTTCTCTCTCTTTCTGACTCTCTTAGTATCTCCTTCTCTTTCTCTGTTTTCTCTCTCCAGGCTTTCACAAGCAAGCTTTATTTAAAAAATAAAACAAGCCGCTTGTTTTTCACTTCCTCATTTTCACTAAAATCATATCCTTCCCCTTTCCTTCCCTTCCAAAAGAAAGGAATCTTCCTTTTCTCTTGGAAATCCTCTATTAATTCATGCTTAAAAGCTACTAACACATTGTAATTATAGAATGTCTTAAATAATCTATTTCCTCAAAGATAATATAATTTTTACCATGTCCATGTATTTAAGAATATTTAATATTCATCCAACTCCAAGTAATTTGTTACAAAAATGTTGCCCAAAAGCAGCCCTGCTGGGTCTGTTTTCATTAATTTTCTTGAAATGAACAAAAGTTCATACAACCCCCCAAAAAAGTTTCTGAAGTAATTTTTTGAGGAGTTTATCTGCTTAATATGAAACATTATTATTTTCACTAATTAGTTTTTGAATTTGTTCTTTTGAAACACTGAAAATTAACTGTAGTCTCTGTTTAGTGAATTTGAAAATAGTAAGAATGTATTCTGGATGACTATATAAAATACATTTTCCTCTACTGCTTTTACTGTTCATGAAATTCTCCTGTCCTCTGCCTACTGTCAAATGCTAGTCTAGTTTCTAAAGGCCTAAGATCTTTACTCCAGGACTTAGACCTTGGACTTCTCCATCCACACTTACTCCCTACCCTCATCCAATCTCATGGCTTTAGATATCTTCTAGTCTCTGACAACTGTGTATCAGGAGGAGCTGGCTTCCTGAACTACAGATTCATGTTCAATGGTCCCCTCAGCTTCTCCCCTTCATTGTCTACTGGACAAATGAAACTCAACAGGCCCTAAACCCAACTCTTAATCCTTGCAAACAAGCCCATGCCTCTGGCAGTGGCATCATCTCAATCTAAGGCAACTCCTTTAAGTTACTGAAACCAAAATCCCTTAAGAGTCAGCCCTGACTCCTCTCTGTCTCTCATAGTCCACACTCACTTCAATCAATGATTCCTGTGGGCTCAGACCTCTAAAATATACGCAGGTTTTGTCTACGTTTCACAACCTCTGCTTCTGCCACCTCCGTGCAAGCCACCATCATTGGCAGCCTAGCATCTGGACTAGTCCAGACTAACAGTCTTATTAATTTTGTTCTCCTCCTCTTACTTCCAACTATTATTCACACAGCAGGCAGAAAAAGCATCTTAGAATATTATTTTCTCTAATCCTCTACTCAAAAAAACTGTCAGGGCTTTGTATTACTATTCTCTTAGCTTAGCAGACTTTGCCCAGATGGATATGGCTTCATCGTCAAAGGTTTGCTCAGTTCCAACTTAGCAATAAGGCTCTCTTTAGCCATCCTATTTAAACCAGCATTGTCATCTCCCCCAGTGCCCACCACTCCTTTTTTTCTACTGTATCATATTTACCTCCATTACATATATCACCAAGCAATGTATGAGGTGTCGTTTATTTATCATCTGTCTCCTTGCACTCAAATATAAGCTCTGTTCATTGCAGTAATCAGTGCCAGACACGGTGTAGACACTTGGTAAATACTTGCTGAGTGAATATGCTAGTTTTTCCACAGTATTAATAATCTCAAAAGAAGTTTTTTTCCCTTATGAATATGTAAAAATAAATGTAAAAATAGTCTTCAGTCCAGTTCTGGTACTACAGAGCAACCTCAGTCAATTTGTTTCACCTCTCTGGGTTCCATCTGAAAAATTAGGGTGGTGGGTTGTATGTTCCCTAAGGTTCTTTTCAGCTCTTAAATTCTACTCGGCAATATTTGACCAACTAACCTTATACATTAATGATCATCTGGGACAAATGCTTCTATCATTCTTTCCATTTTAGAATACAAAAGGAGTGAAATATGTTTGATTCTTCTTTTTACAACCCTGCCCTGCAGAGGAGCCCTAACAGCAGCAGAACTATTCAAGCACTATCTTACAGATCATCTTTCCTGTTGAGGTGAATAACATGATGTATTTCCTAGATGCTAAAAGAAAACTAAAACTCCGCTTGACAGTTAAAAGCAAAAAAAAAAAAAAAAGTTTCAGTGTTAACATTTATGAATATTGCCCACTAAATACCTGTTTTAGGATCTCATCCAGCAAACCCATATTGGCCTCCTGAGCCTTTATTGTGTGGGAGAAGAATGCATAAGTCTTCTTGGGCATTAATTTTTCCTCTGGTGGTCTTTTAACTCCCAAAATTAGACAAGCTTCAGAAATATCCTCCTGGAGAATGCCACCAGCTTTGACATATTCCTGGGAATGCAATTTTGATTGAAAGTTATTCCTCTGATTTGTTGTATTCATATTTTCTTTACTCAATAAATTTAGCAGTTAAAGACACAAACTTTTGAAAGAATAAAACATAAGGAACAAATAATGGAAAAACGACTTCTAAAATTCTTACTTGCTGACTAAAGATGAATTTAACATGTTTGACTTTTGCAGCAAAAACAAAAATCAGAGAATTCAGCACATAATTTTATTTTAGAACAGTTGACTCATTAGAAAAGACTCTGATGCTGGGAGAGATTGGGGGCAGGAGGAGAAGGGGATGACAGAGGATGAGATGGCTGGATGGCATCACTGAGTTGATGGACATGAGTCTGAGTGAACTCTGGGAGTTGGTGATGGACAGCCTGGTGTGCTGTGATTCATGGGGTCGCAAAGAGTCGGACATGACTGAGCAACTGAACTGAACTGAATAGCCATTAACACACTAGAACATGTGATTTAAATATACTTGTAAAATATATTTTTTTCAACAATGCTGTGAAACATGAAATGCTAAATAGTAATTTATTGTTGTTATTGTTGTTTAGTCGCTAAGTTGTGTCTGACTCTTTGCAATCCTAGAGACAGGAGTCTGGCAGGCTCCTCTGTCTGCAGAATTTCCTAGGCAAGCATACTGGAGTGGGTTGCCATTTTCTTCTCCAGGGGATCCTCTGGATACAGGGATTGAACCCACGTCTCCTACATTGGCAGGTGGATTCTTTATCACTGAGCCACCAGGGAAGCCCAGTAATTTATTTCTTGAGTATATTTTTAAAAGAAAGACATAAATCTGCAACATTTTCTTTTCTTTTTTTGGGGGGAGTGGGGTTCAATTAGTATTTACTATTATCCTACTCTGTATAGTGGATTGTGATAGAGATGAGATAAAACCCAAAGAAAGACAGACACGGTTCCTCCTGTAAAGGAGCTCACAAAATATTGTAGAAAGGGAGGAGGAGCTAAGATGGCGGACGAATAGGACAGGGAGAATACTTTCTCCTCCACAAATCCATTAAAAGAACATTTGAATGCTGAATAAATTCTACAAAACAACTTCTGAATGCCGGCAGAGGATATCAGGCACTTAGAAAGACAATTCATTGTCTTCAAAAGGAGATTACGAGCCCTGCAGTAACTCCTTTTGCGGAGAAGCGGCGCGGACACCAGCATTTGCTATTAGCAAGCCAGGGCTGGGCTAGGAGGAGCGGCGCGGCCTGCATCGCTTTGAGAAAGGATTTGGCCTGGCTATCCCGAGCGCTGTCTGAGCGAAATAACCAGACTGTTGGTTATCTACTACATCAAAAGCCAGCCCTAACTTAAGACACCACCAGGACTACGTATGGAATAAAGGACTGCACAGAGATGGCCGGCTGCAGGCCGTCCCTCCGGTGACAGGCAGCCAGAGCCGGAGGCAGGCAATCACAGCCCTAGAGAGACACTATTTACAGAACTGTAAGAAGGTTTCTGTGCTGACTCATGCTTCTTGGGGCTCTGGATGGTCAACATCTGCCTGCGAAAGTGCACCGGTTGTATACCCAGAAACCTGAGTGGCGGAGAGGTGATAAGTCACATCACCTGTGCTACGCGGACCTGGGAAGGGCATAAAATGCAGACTCAACCAAGTCTGTGCTTCTGAGGATTATCCGAGTGCCCGAACCTGGCCGGCTTAGATCTGGGTGTTCATCTCCGCCCCCTCTGTAACAGGGCAGAGATCAGATATTGAAAAGACCAGTAAACCGCCTCAATAAAGAGAATTCAACAAACTACCAGAATATAGTAACGACACTCTAAACTTGGCAATGTTAACAAGATGAAGAGACAAAAGAATATCCAGCAGCTAAAGGAACAGGATAGATGCCCACCAAACCAAACCAAAGAGGAAGAGATAGGGAATCTACCTGATAAAGAATTCCAAATAATGATAGTGAAATTAATCCAAAATCTTGAAATCAAAATGGAATCACAGTTAAAGAGTCTGGAGACAAGGATTGAGAAGATGCAAGAAAGGTTTAACAAGGACCTAGAAGAAATAAAAAAGAGTCAACACATAATGAATAAGGCAATAAATGAGATCCAAAACACCCTGGAGTGCTGGGGACCAGCCCCAGCTGATCCAGGGACTTCGAAGCGAGGACGGCATCGGTGGGGGTCAGGACACGATAGTTATAATTAGAGATATAAAGAATAATAGAACGAGGATAGCTCAGTAGGAAAATTCAGTGGAGAAAAGAGGCTGAGTAGCTTGGTTTACGCGGGGGACCAATAAAACTTCAAGACAAGAAGTTTGCACCACTTACGTAGGCTGCAGGCATCTTTCCGTTCTCCCGAAGAAGAGGAGACACTGAGGCCTCCTCGGTCTGATCTTAGAAGCCCAGGCATAATTAGTAAGCATGGTGGGTTCTGCGCTCCAGATGGAGACTCAGCCAGAATTTGAGAGAGAGAGAGACATGGGGAGACCAGTCTTTCCAGGAGCTGATCCCAATTCTTTATTTTCCATGGTCTACTTTTATACACTGAGATGTTATACAAAAGTCACGTGGGGTCAGCAGCCCTGACTTTTATCAAAGTCAGGTGCTTCATACAAATGTATACAGAGGTTTTAGGTGTGTTACATCATCTTCTGGCCAGGGGGCCTGCTGACAATTTATGACCTTCTCCTTGTGATAGCGGTCAGTCAACCAGGACACTTATTTCTCCAGGGTGATTATTCTTAAAACAGACTCCACTAGATTAATTTACATTCCTATAGGGTGAGGGTGTAGTGGGTTTTAGTCAGGGAAAGAATTTACTTAGCCTAAGGTCTAACGTGATTAGTATCAAAGGTTAATAATTATTTCTTCTATATATTCATTAATGTGTGTAAGGGTAGGCGATGTGGAGACTTAGCAGCAAACATTGGCTCAACAAATGAAAAACCCTTCTCCAATACAATTTCTAATCAGCCCACTAATAGTTTTCTAACTTCTCTAAAGAACCTGTTTTTAGAAGCACATGTGGCTGGACAAGCCTGTCAGGTGGGCTAGAGAACCACGCCCAGGAATTTTTATTAACTGAAGCTTTAAGTTAACTCTTTTTTCAGAGAGAGGTAGTGGGGGACAGCCCCCCGTAAAGTTAGAGGTGAGAACACAAAGCAGAAAGTAGGCAGACTCCGGCTTTTTGGGAATAGATGCTCGAGAACCTCCAAGGGGCTCCTGAGGCTTGATCTTGCGCCCTTGCGTTATTGCCAAGCCTCCTTCCTCATGACCTTTGGCGGAGGGCTAATCCAAAAACCGGCTCCCAACACTGGAGGCAACAAATAATAGAATAACAGAGGCAGAAGATAGGATTAGTGAATTAGAAGATAGAATTCTAGAAATAAATGAATCAGAGGAGAAAAAAGAAAAACGAATCAAAAGAAATGAGGACAATCTCAGAGACCTCCAGGATAACATTAAATGCTACAACATTCGAATCATAGGAGTTCCAGAAGAAGAAGATAAAAAGAAAGACCATGAGGAAATACTTGAGGAGATAATAGTTGAAAACTTCCCTAAAATGGAGAAGGAAATAACCACTCAAGTTCAAGAAATCCAGAGAGTCCCTAACAGGATAAACCCAAGGCGAAACACCCCAAGACACATATTAATCAAATTAACAAAGATTAAATATAAAGAACAAATATTAAAAGCTGCAAGGGAAAAACATCAAATAACTCACAAGGGAATTCCCATAAGGATAACAGCTGATCTTTCAATAGAAACTCTCCAAGCCCGGAGGGAATGGTAAGACATAATTAAAGTGATAAAAGAAAATAACTTACAGCCTAGATTATTGTATCCAGCAAGAATCTCATTCAAATATGAAGGAGAAATCAAAAGCTTCACAGATAAACAAAAGTTGAGAGAATTTAGCCCCACTAAACCGTTTCTCCAACAAAAACTAAAGGACATTCTCTAGATAGGAATCACTAAACAGGTGTATAAATTCGAACCCAAAACAATAAACTAAATTCCATTTATCAATAATTGCTTTAAACGTTAATGGGCTGAATGCCCTAATCAACAGACAATGACTGGCCAAATCGATACAAAAACAAGACCCCTACATACCTTGTCTACAAGAGACAATCAAAAGACTATAACGGCTCAAATGGATACAAAAACTAGACCCCTATATATGTTGTCTACAAGAGAACCACCTTAAAATAGGGGATATATACTGACTGAAAATGAAGGGCTGGAAAAAAATTTTCTATGCAAATATGGACCAAAAGAAAACAGGAGTAGCAATACTCATATCAGATAAAATTGACTTTAAAGATCCTGAAAAGGAGACAATTAAAGTTATACATAACGACTTAAAGGAACAATCCAAAAAGAAGTTATAACAATTATAAATATATATGCACCCAACATTGGAGCATTGATATATCTAAGACAAACATTAATTAGTATGATAGAAGAAATATGCAACAATACAATAATAGTGGGAGACTTTAATACCCCACTTATACTTATACAATCTGGCTGTAATAGACAAAGTAAAGAGGAAAACATATTCACTTATGAGCCTCAAAAAATTCAGTTCACTCAGGAGAGTTAAAAAAAATAGACTTATTTGTTCACTCTGTAACTGTTTATTGACTATTTTATGGGTCTGGTACCACTTTGGGTAGTAGAGAGGAAGAAGTGACAAATGTGATCCTGTCCTAAACAATATATTGTGGTAAAGATGGACCTACCAATACAGAGTACCAAGATGTGCCTAGGATGAGGACACCCAAACTGGACTTTTAGTTTCCTGAACTTTTCATTTCCAGATCAAACCTCCTAGTGTCGGATGAATTCAACATGACTTTTTTTTAATTGTTCTTTGTGATTAAAAACAGAAAGCCATTAGTTAAGAAATTACATATACTCCTCCCCACCATCACTCCCCTTCTTCCTTCTTATTTCCCTCCCACCCTCATTGATCCTTTCCTTTGTCCATTTTCCCCTGCAAAAAAAAAAAAAAAAAATATTGTAGAAAGAATCAGAGGCACAATGTATTAGGTTGAATTCAAAAGAATAGTATGTTTATTCTTATTTAATATGAATAATCATTACTTAAAAGGAGTACGTCAAGGCTGCATACTGTCACCCTGCTTATTTAACTTATATGCAGAGTACATCATGAGAAATGCCGGACTGGAAGAAACACAAGTTGGAATCAAGATTGCCGGGAGAAATATCAATAACCTCAGATATGCAGATGACACCACTCTTATGGCAGAAAGTGAAGAGGGGCTAAAAAGCCTCTTGATGAAAGTGAAAGTGGAGAGTGAAAAGGTTGGCTTAAAGCTCAACATTCAGAAAACAAAGATCATGGCATCCGGTCCCATCACTTCATTGGAAATTGATGGGGAAACAGTTGAAACAGTGTCAGACTTTATTTTTCTGGGCTCCAAAATCACTACAGATGATGAAATTATATTGCAGCCATGAAATTAAAAGACGCTTACTCCTTGGAAGGAAAGTTATGACCAACCTAGATAGCATATTCAAAAGCAGAGACATTACTTTACCAACAAAGGTTCGCCTAGTCAAGGCTATGGTCTTTCCTGTGGTCATGTATGGATGTGAGAGCTGGACTGTGAAGAAGGCTGAGCGCCGAAGAATTGATGTTTTTGAACTGTGGTGTTGGAGAAGACTCTTGAGAGTCCCTTGGACTGCAAGAAGATCCAACCAGTCCATTCTGAAGGAGATCAATCCTGGAATTTCTTTGGAAGGAATGATGCTAAAGCTGAAACTCCAGTATTTTGGCCACCTCATGCGAAGAGTTGACTCATTGGAGAAGACTCTGATGCTGGGAGGGATTGAGGGCAGGAGGAGAAGGGGACGACAGAGGATGAGATGGCTGGATGGCATCACTGACTTGATGGGTGTGAGTCTGAGTGACCTCCGGGAGCTGGTGATGGACAGGGAGGCCTGGCGTGCTGCGGTTCATGGGGTCGCGAAGAGTCGGACACGACGGAGAGACTGATCTGATCTGATCTGAATGATAATTAGTATGATTATTAATAATCTAAATGATATATTAATTTAACAGATATTGAGACAACTCTCAGGAGAGATGATCATGGAAATATAGAAATTTAAATTAATCTAAAAGGCTGAGTTGGATTTGGAGGAACAGAAATAGGAAATACAAGGTAGTAATACCAGTAAGAGGCATTGAAGAAACACATACAAATATTGAGATGGGAAAGTAAGGAGATGTTTAGGGCATAATAAGTGAATCAATTTAGAAAAGGAGATCGAATATTATCATTGTGAATATGAGCTTTATTAAATAAAAATTATAATCATTGGTATTTATTAATAAATTACTGTATGCTTTGCTAAGCTCTTTGGGTGAATTATTTAATTCTCAAAACTCCCATGAGATAGATGTATTATTATCCCCATTTTATCAATGGGAAACCCTACTCTTATACTTTAAACTGAGATTTCATAACTAGTACATAGAGGCAACAAAGAGTTATTTCAGATTTTTAAATAAAGGGGTAGCATAATCCCAGGGATGGGGGAGCCTGGTGGGTTGCCATCTATGGGGTCACAGAGTTGGACATGACTGAAGTGACTTAGCAGCAGCATGATCCAGGCAGAATTTTTAAGGCATCAGAGGTGGCAGTTAAATAAAATGAAGATAAATCTAGTTAGGAATCTACTTGTAAGGAAAGCATAAATCTAGAGGACAGACAGTAAAAGTAATAAACATGTTCATGTCTAGTTTCTCTGAAAACAATCTTCCCATTTAGAGTAGACTAGTTAAATACCTCATGGTAAATCAGAGAGCAATAATAACAGAGTAATTACTACATAGACATTAAATAGAATGAAGCTGATTTCTGTGAACTGACACGGATAGATTTCCAGGATATGCCTTCAGTTCAGTTCAGTTCAGTCACTCAGTCATGTCCAATTCTTTGTGACCCTGTGGACTGCAGCACACCAGGTTTCGCTGTCCATCACCATCTCCCAGAGTTTGCTCAAACTCCATCCATTGAGTCAGTGATGCCATCAAACCACCTCATCCTCTGTCATCCCCTTCTCCTCCTGCCTTCAATCTTTCCCAGCATCAGGGGATATGCCAAAGAACAAAGCAAGGTGTGAAAGAGTATATACAGTATACAAGGTTCTGCATAAGATTAAAAGGAAAATAAGAAAACACATAACACACATTTTTATAAGAAGAAACAGTAATGATGGATCAGAAACTAATGAAAACAGTAGCCTACAATAGGAATGGGATGGAGGGGATTAAGATAAGAGCAAGACTTCTCTGTGTTGCATCTTTTTATATGGTTTTAATCTTTAAAGGGGCTTCCGTTGTGGCTCAGCTGCTAAAGAAACCCCCTGCAATCAGAAGACCTAGATTCGATCCCTGGGTTGGGAAGATCTCCTGGAGAAGGGAAAGGCTACCCAGTCCAGTACTCTGGCCTAGAGAATTTCATGGACTGTATAGCCCATGGGGTCGCAAAGAGTAGGACACGACTGAGCGACTTTCACTTTCACTAGGTGGCACAGCACTAAAGAATTCACCTGCAATGCAGGAGATGCGAGTTCGATCCCTGGGTGGGAAAGATCCCCTGGAGAAGGAAATGGCAAACCAACCTAGTATTCTTGCCTGGGAAATCCCATAGACAGAGGAGCTAGAGGGCTACAGTCCATGGGGTCTCAAAAAGTCAGATACGATTTAATGACTGAAAAACAGCAACAACATCTTTAAAACTTATAAATATTTAACTTATTTAAAAAATAAAACTAAATCAAAAAGGATTTAAAAGCAAATGTTAAAATTTAATAGAAACAAAAACAAATAAGTCCAACTGGATATCACATTGACATGTAGCCTCATAGAAAAACTAGTTCAGATATATTTTGAACACAGCACTCTGAATATTCTTAGTGAGATGCAGTCTAAAGGCAAAAAAACGTTCTTCTAAGAAATATTAAACTCCATTCAGTATCCTTTTAATGAGGACAGAGGATGAGATGGTTGGATGACATCACCGACTCAATGGACATGAATTTGAGTTGGTGATGGACAGGAAGCCTCGCGTGCTGCAGTCCACGGGGTTGCAAAGAGTCGGATATGACTGAACTGAATTGAACTGAACACTATATTCGTTTCAGGTGTATACCAAAGTTAGTTTCAGGTGTATACATTGCAAAAGGATCACCACAATAAGCCTAGTTAACAATAAATCTAGTACTGTTCTAGATTAAAAGAACTAAAGATACATAATAATAAATTCAATGAACCTTATTTAAACCATGCTTAAAATAAAAACCATAAAAGACATTAGGGACAATGAGGCATTTGAAATGGGTATGTGTGATGATCTTGTGGAATTATTAGTTTCTTAGGTATGAAAATGAAACGACAGTTATGGTTATGTAGGAAGACGATTTATTCCTAGGAAATACATACTGAACCATTTAGAGATAAAGTGTCATTGTCTGCAACATATTTGCAAATGGCTCACAGAAGAAAAACCACCTGCATGTCGCTAAAGTAAAAATAAAAGTTAAATCTGTGTCATAAGATTATGATGAAGAATGAAGAGAATGACGAATGTGAGGTGGCTGGCAAGGTTAGGACTCATGAACAAACTCTACATAGTAAGTTTTCCATAGGCCTATTTCCTGGAGACATAGGCCTTCCCAGTCCTAGAACCAGGGTCGCACGTGAAAGAATGACGGGAAGGATGTCATCCCTAAACTGGAGAAAGCATGGAAAGTGTGAAAACAATACTTACTGGCTAAATTCTGGGCTCAAGAAAGTATTCTAACTAGAAGTCGCCTAACTATATAACCTCACTACAACCAAAGTAAAGAAATACTGTTGTGTGGTCCTCAATTGACACTAGCAAATGTTTTGAGCGTCCCTGGTGGCTCAGACAGTAAAGAATCCGCCTGTAATACGGGAAACCTGGGTTTGACCCCTGCGTTGGGAAGATCCTCTGGAGGAGGGCACGGCAACCCACTCCAGCATTCTTGCCTGGAGAATCCTCATGGACAGAGGAGCCTGATGGGTCGCAGAGTTGGACACAACTGAGCAACGAAGCACAGCACAGCACAGATAACATTTCAGGTTCACTCAGATGCTTTGCAATTTTCATACATAGAGTCATTTCACTTTCACATATCTTTACAAATTGGAAATATTACCTTATCATGAATGGCTCGCCGATTGGAAGGCTGTATTAAGACCTTGTATCCCAAGTTGGTGATCCCTTTGACGTGCCGGGGAGCCAGAGGAGCCCGCCTTTCCCAGGCATTCACATCCTCCCGCCTCAAGGCCATCACCGCCTTGTGGTGAAGCCCTCTGGAGAGGCCGGGGCTCAGCCTGCCCAGTTTGGTTCTGGACACTCGCAGCATCTTGAAACCTGGTGACTGTAAAGACATTGTAAGAGCAGGACAATGAAAGGCAGGAGGGCCCACAGGTCAGTTCTGGTCTCCTGAGAAATCTGTTGTAAAATCTAACCAACCCAAGTGGAAACAGATTCAAGGTGGAGAAGGGAGAGCGAAAACTTGGATGACATTACAGTGTTCCTTTACCCAACCAAAACTGAACTTTTACAAACAAAGGTAAATCCAAAATTAAAAACAAAGAGTTCCAAGCACTGATAGGACACTAATCAATATTCGCTGTGTCAAAATCATGTTTTTAAAATATTTGTTTTACCAAACCATACATTCAGCACAAAGGTTTTAAGCAAGTTAATCTACAAATACAGGAAGATCATTCATACCAATTTTAACAATGAAAAATTTAGAATCCTTTCATAATGTACAAGATCCTTGACAATCTAGCTCCAACCTCTTTCCAGTTTAATCTCTGATCATTTCCTAAACTGGTTCTACTCAGTGTGTTTTACAGCCTGTTGTCAGTCACTGAACTGCTTTTTACTGGTCCAGGATGAGATGGGTATAGAAATAGAAAGTAGGCACTTAGAAATCTTTATATGACAGAATCATTTTTTCTAGTAATTCATTGGTATTGAATTTTATAAAAGCATTGGTTCTGGCAGATTGGAAAACAAAACAAATATGTTTTTACCACAGGTGTTAGAAGCTGGAAAGCATGCCCCTAAGCCCCTGCCCCTCCCGACACCCCTCAGCCTCACTTAGCTGACCCTGTTGTTGCTTTTCACCTTTCCAACCTGTCCTCAACCTGCTATTACATTAAACCCAGACCTGTCTTAATCAGTTCTCTAACTGCTGTCCCAGATTATATAACTCTATTCATTTGTTCAATTAAGAAATATTTACAAGAGGCTTACTATGTGTCAACACAGAGTAAACTGTACAAAAAATTTTAAAGCATAAATACTAAACAGTTTTCAAATGGGAACATAAACTTAGAGGTTATTTCAGATCATTTGGATGCTAAACCTTGCTTTTCTATGTTTAAGGTTGGCATCAAAATATAGATACTAAATGATCTTACATCTTCTAGGCTTACTATGTGTCAGCACAGAGTAAATTGTACAAAAAATTTTAAAGCATAAATACTAAACAGTTTTCAAATGGGAACATAAACTTAGAGGTTATTTCAGATCATTTGGATGCTAAACCTTGCTTTTCTATGTTTAAGGTTGGCATCAAAATATAGATACTAAATGATCTTACATCTTTTGGAAATTCCCTAGCATATAGCAAAATTCTTATGGAACACATTTCTGTTACATCAGACTGCAGTTTCTAAACCAGACCCACCTTAAAGAGAGGGAAGCTTTGTCCAAACAATGGAACATACAAGTACATTTCCTAGAGGCGAACTACGTATCACCCTAGATAGATAACTCACAACACAGAGTAAAAGAATAAAGCAAACAGCAAGGAGTCCAGCTAAGAAGGCTTTAGAAGAAGAAGGGCAGGGAGAAGAAACACAGCACACAGCAAGTAAACAGTCTGATCATGAGGTGTTCAGGCTAACTTTTACTCAGGCCAAATACAGATGATCAACATTTCAGTAAGACTGTTACATACTCTATCTAAGGCTTTGATTTATATATGCTATGCTATGCTAAGTCGCTTCAGTCGTGTCCGACTCTGTGCGACCCCATAGACGGAAGCTCACCAGGCTCCCCCGTCCCTGGGATTCCCCAGGCAAGAACACTGGAGTGGGTTGCCATTTCCTTCTCCAATGCATGAAAGTGAAAAGTGAAAGTGAAGTCGCTCAGTCGTGTCCGACTCTTAGCGACCCCATGGACTGGAGCCTACCAGGATCCTCTGTCCATGGGATTTTCCAGGCAAAAGTACTGGGGTGGGATGCCATTGCCTTCCCCGTTGATTTATATATATATATATATAGTTTTATTTTTAAACAGACTATGTTAACTCCAAGCCCATAACATTTATTCTCCCTCAAGCCAAAGGAAAATCTGCAATATTTCATAGAACTTGCAACCATATGTTTACGAATGAAATCAGTTCCAAAGACAAGTGATTTTTCTCAACATACTGACAAGCCTGCAAACAGTCCCATCTTCCCAGCAGGGGTTTTATGTCACATACCATGGGTGACCAAGTGATCCTAATCTTCTATACTTAGTAGCAGTTCTTGGCACAAAGATTCAGAAACTTATCCAAGTAATTCAGTCTCTCTCCTCAGCCCAAGTTTGATTTAAAACCACAGCTTCTCCTTTCTCAGAAACACTCTTCTGCCTTCTCCTCTTCCTCCATACCTCCTTTGTTTGGAGTCGGGGGTACGGTGTGGGAGGACAGACACAGACATATACACTTACGTAATATACACATACGTGTTTGCAGAGGCAGTCTTTTCTGGGGAAGAGGAAATGAAAGTAGCAGAGGCTGACCTTCTCTGTTTTATTTAGGAAACTACTTTCACTTTCACTTTTTCTAGGGAATCCTTGAATCCCAATTCCCAACACTTTGTTTTTAAAGAAATAGAACAATAGTTACCACTGATTTAACATTATATGTCAAGCACTATGCTGAGCACTTTAGACAGTATTTCATTTCCTCCTGTGGCAATCTAATTAAGCAGATACTATTATTCTCCTCATTTTACAGATGAAGCAACTGAAGTGAAATCCGACTAGCGTGGTTGCTTTTAAGCCAGAGAAGAATCCCTAGGTTAACAGTTAATGCTAGGGATTCTTTGCCAAAGCCTGCAAATCCATACCTCTTATATCCGACACGTTACTCCTGCCAGCTCAGTTCAGAAATAAATCAGATCCATATGGTATTGGCTATATGACCAGTTCTCCCACAGCATAGGGTGCCTCCATCAACCCCTTTCCTACATGTCACCAAAAATCCATCCTGAATCCCGGCCAAGGTAAATTTTAAGTTTCTGGATGCTTAGTAAGGAGATGACTATAGAGAGTCTGATTATTTAAGTAACTGCTTGAGCCTTGAACCTTGCTCTCAAGTATAGAACTTTCTGGGACCACCATTCATTTCATTCTCAGGTCATCAAGAAATATGTAACAGTGAGAATTTCTGAATTGCTCCAAGATAGAATATGCACAGAGTCGGACATGATTGAGCAACTGAACTGAACTGAGGGTATTATGACTCATTAGAAAAGACCCGGATGTTGGGAAAGATTGAAGGCAGGAGGAGAAGGGGACAACAGAGGATGAGATGGTTGGATGGCATCACTGACTTTATGGACATGAGTTTGAGCAAACTCCGGGAGATAGTGAAGGACAGGGAAGCCTGGCGTGCTGCAGTCCATGGGGTCGCAAAGAGTCAGACAGGACTGAGGAACTCAATAATAAAATACAAAACAGAGTTAGGCTTGCTAAGTTGCTTCAGTTGTGTCCAACTCTGTGGGACCCCATAGACGGCAGCCCATCTGGTTCCTCTGTCCCTGGGATTCTCCAGGCAAGAATACTGGAGTGGGTTGCCATGTCCTTCTCCAATGCATGCATGCAGGCTAAGTCACTTCAGTCGTGTCCGACTCTGTGCTACCCTATGGACAGCAGCCCACCAGGCTCCTGTGTCCACAGGATTCTCTAGGCAAGAATACTGGAGTGGGTTGCCATTTCTTGACCCCTTCTAATTTCTGTTGCTTTCATTGGGATATGTAAAAAGGATTACACACTCTTTATTAAAGAAAATTTAAGGCCATATCATCTATCTCTAGTCCCCACTCAGAAATGTGCTCTTTGTCCATATATTTTAGATCTTTGAAATAATTCCACTAGAATACAATCCAGTGACTCACACTAAAACCACCAAATCACAGGGGAAGATTTCTCAATGTCAAGTTGTTTGCATACAATCAGGCATACATTTTGGTTAAATTTAGAGTGATAAACATCTGAATGCAGAGTTCCAAAGAATAGCAAGAAGAAACAAGAAAGCCTTGTTCAGCGATCAATGCAGAGAAATAGAGGAAAACAACAGAATGGGAAAGACTAGGGATCTCTTCAAGAAAATCAGAGATACCAAAGGAACATTTCATGCAAAGATGGGCTCGATAAAGGACAGAAATGGTATGGACCTAACGGAAGCAGAAGATATTAAGAAGAGGTGGCAAGAATACACAGAAGAACTGTACAAAAAAGAGCTTCACGACCCAGATAATCATGATGGTGTGATCACTGACCTAGAACCAGACATCCTGGAATGTGAAGTCAAGTGGGCCTTAGAAAGCATCACTACGAACAAAGCTAGTGGAGGTGATGGAATTATAGTTGAGCTATTCCAAATCCTGAAAGATGATGCTGTGAAAGTGCTGCACTCAATATGCCAGCAAATTTGGAAAACTCAGCAGTGGCCACAGGACTGGAAAAGGGCAGTTTTCATTCCAATCCCAAAGAAAGGCGATGCCAAAGAATGCACAAACTACCGCACAATTGCACTCATCTCACACACTAGTAAAGTAATGCTCAAAATTCTCCAAGCCAGGCTTCAGCAATATGGTAACCGTGAACTTCCAGATGTTCAAGCTGGTTTTAGAAAAGGCAGAGGAACCAGAGATCAAATTGCCAACATCCACTGGATCATGGAAAAAAGCAAGAGAGTTCCAGAAAAACATCTATTTCTGCTTTATTGACTATGCCAAAGCCTTTGACTGTGTGGATCACAATCAACTGTGGAAAATTCTGAAAGAGATGGGAATACCAGACCATCTGATCTGCCTCTTGAGAAATCTGTATGCAGGTCAGGAAGCAACAGTTAGAACTGGTCATGGAACAACAGACTGGTTCCAAATAGGAAAAGGAGTATGTCAAGGCTGCATATTGTCACCCTGCTTATTTAACTTATATGCAGAGTACATCATGAGAAACGCTGGGCTGGAAGAAACACAAGCTGGAATCAAGATTGCTGGGAGAATTATCAATCACCTCAGATATGCAGATGACACCACCCTTATGGCAGAAAGTGAAGGGGAACTAAAGAGCCTCTTGATGAAAGTGAAAGTGGAGAGTGAAAAAGTTGGCCTAAAGCTCAACATTCAGAAAACAAAGATCATGGCATCCGGCCCCATCACTTCATGGGAAATAGATGGGGAAACAGTGTCAGACTTTATTTTTCTGGGCTCCAAAATCACTACAGATGATGACTGCAGCCATGAAATTAAAAGATGCTTACTCCTTGGAAGGAAAGTTATGACCAACCTAGATCACATATTCAAAAGCAGAGACATTACTTTGCCAGCAAAGGTTCGCCTAGTCAAGGCTATGGTTTTTCCTGTGGTCATGTATGGTTGTGAGAGTTGGACTGTGAAGAAGGCTGAGCCCGAAGAACTGATGCTTTTGAACTGTGGTGTTGGAGAAGACTCTTGAGAGACCCTTGGACTGCAAGGAGATCCAACCAGTCCATTCTGAAGGAGATCAGCCCTGGGATTTTTTTGGAAGGAATGATGCTAAAGCTTAAACTCCAGTCCTTTGGCCACCTCATGCAAAGAGTTGACTCATTGGAGAAGACTCTGATGCTGGGAGGGATTGAGGGCAAGAGGAGAAGGGGACGACAGAGGATGAGATGGCTGGATGGCATCACTGACCCGATGGATGTGAGTCTGAGTGAACTCCGGGAGTTGGTGATGGACAGGGAGGCCTGGCGTGCTATGATTCATGGGGTCGCAAAGAGTCGGACACGACTGAGCGACTGATCTGATCTGATCTGATCAAAGGATGGAGTAGCCTTCAGTTGACTAAAATAAATAAAGGGTGAGAAATGCAAATCATTTATACCCTCACTTCCAGTTTATTCAAAACATGCAAGTGTATTTAAAAAGCCATGAAGGGACTTCCCTGGTGGTTCATTGGCTAAGACTCCAAGCTCCTACGGGAGGGGGCCCAGGTCTAATTCCTGGTCAGGGAACTAGACCCCACATGCCACAACTAAAGATCCCACATGCCGCAAAGAAGATGGTATATCCCGTGTGCTGCATCTAAGACCTGGCCCAGCCAAATATATAAATATTTTTTAATTAAAAAATAAAAGCCATAGTTTCCCAGGAAGCCCTGATACAATAAAGGCAAGCAACTTCATGACCATGAGTCTTCGCCCACACTACATATTTGGCATCCAGACCATAATGATCCTGAAGAGGTTCATAAGAGTTCCAAATTAACAGAACACCTAGTGATAGCCTAGAACTCCTCCAAGTACCTCCCAACCCCAAGGCTTGTTAGAACAAGGCTTAAACATGGACATGAAGGAGGCATGAACATGAGGCTTGAACAACACTGTCCTCCATACTTCTATTTCCTGTTGCATAGCTATATTCTTTTAATGTTAAACTGGTTACAAAGTGAAAGTGAAAGTGAAGTCTCTCAGTCATGTAGGACTCTTTGGGACCCCATGGAATATAGCCTGCAGGCTCCTCCATTCATCCATGGGATTTTCCAGGCAAGAGTACTGGGATGGGTTGCCATTTTCCTCTCCAGGGGGATCTTCCCCATCCAGGGATTGAACCCGGGTCTCCCACATTGTAGACAGACGCTTTTACCTTCTGAGCCACCAGGGAAGTCTGGTTACAAAATAGTTAACTAGAAGTAAAAACAAGTAGACTTGGAGGGGAGGCGTATCTGTTAGTGTTAATTAACCTGATCTAAGATTATCATGTGTTCTCAAGTCCATCAACTACTCAAAGTCATCCAAAGATAATACCACCTACCAGGGTCCTGATCTCTAGCCTATAAATGTAGCTTCACTGAGATGGAATGCAAAGTTAGTTCTGAATTGGAGTCTTATCCACAATGCTTATTTGTTTAATTTGTCCCTTTGTTAAACTCTATAAATTCTTTGAAGAAATGAATTGTTTTCCTCATCTCTATATTTCCAGTGACTTCCCTACAGGAGAACTTAAATATTTGGTGAAAGAATGAATAAATAAATGAGCAGATTTAAATTAATGTCATAAAGACCAGTGAAGCAAACAAAATAGATTCATGAATAAGAACAGGATTTCATATTTACCACTGGCCTAACAAGGTTCACATAAGATCTAGTCTCTTGTCAAGATCTCATAGATCAATGAATATTATGAAATACAAATAAAAATGGTATTAAAATCTAGATCTGGTTGCTGAGACATATAACTAGATATGGGACTCCTTCCTTGACTTCAATTTCATAATTCAGGCTGGAATATAATGCTAACATCCTTTTCAGCTTTAATATGCTGATTCTATTAAGTATAGTATATAGAGGATGAGATGATTAGATGGCATCACTGATTCAGTGGACATGAATTTGAGCAAACTCCCAGAGACAGTAAAGGACAGTCCATGGGGTCGCAAAGAGTCGGACACAACTTAGCAGCTGAACAACAACAACATTAAGTATAGTAGTGACTGGACACTGTGGATTACAAAGGCATTCAAATTTTAGAACATAAATAGGCACTCTGACTCATGAAGATATAGCCAAAGTACACAAACAGGGAAACAAAATACCAAAAGCACTATGGAGAAAGACAGGATATTCACCTAAGTTACCTGCATTAACTGCAGTGACCAGGAGCCAAAAATAGGAAGGGGATACCTCACAAAAATTTTGACTACTCTCCTCCATAAATGGCCTGGGCTCCTCAGCTTCCCCCTTACTCAAAGACCTTGGTGAGTAACTTAATCTGTCTGTACTTCACCTGCAAAATGGGATTTATACCTACCTCATAGGGTTATTGCAGAGAAGGCAATGGCACCCCACTCCAGTACTCTTGCCTGGAAAATCCCATGGATGGAGGAGCCTGCTAGGCTGCAGTCCATGGGGTTGCTAAAAGTCAGACACGACTGAGCAACTTCACTTTCACTTTTCACTTTCCTGCATTGGAGAAGGAAATGGCAACCCACTCCAGTGTACTTGCCTGGAGAATCCCAGGGACGGGGGAGCCTGGTGGGCTGCCGTCTGTGGGGTCGCACAGAGTCAGACACGACTGAAGAGACTTAGCAGCAGCAGCAGCATAGGGTTATTGATAAGTTTATTTGCATTAATAGGCATAAAGTGCTGAGCATGTGATAAACACTCAGTAAATGCTAAGCAAAAGGCTGCAAAGCTGCTCTCTCCTCAAAGGTAAACACAGCCATCCATCACCCCTGACAGTAGAACATCACTTTCCCTTCCTCTGGGTCACACGGTGGGGAGGCCTTCACAATGACTCCATGTTCATCCCTCCCTCTTCTTACTTTTTTAGAAAAAAAAAATTTAAAAAGCCCAGTAAGCCTTCTCTTTACCTTCACCCTTCAGGCATGAGGGTTCAAGATAATAAGTTATCATTTTAATACTATAATTCATCAAATTTAAATTACTTTTTTTTCACATTTTAGTATCCTTGAAAGGAGCATATATCTTATAATCGACTATATTTTAATTTTATGAATATGGTAATAACATTGTTGGTTACTATCTATTCCAGATATACAGCATTTTTGTGATTCCATAAATTCCATAGAATTTTTTGTGGCCTCACCACAGAAACTTGTCATTGTTTGTAGTGTTATCTCTATGAGAAAATTAATACAAGAATATTTGGAAAAAATTAAAATTTTGTTTTAAATGGGATTGGTTACCCACCAAAGATCATGTCCAAAATCCTGCTAATGCTTGAGGACTGGTTAGTTATGGGATAAATTTTCAATTACAAATAAATCAGAGTTCTGATGATGCTGTCACCAATAACAAGGGAGGCTGATAACAAATAGGATTTTCTGAAGAGTGGGAAAGTCACGTGGGGACATTGACTTAAACCTTTGTCCTCCCAGCTCATTTTGCAGAAGGGCCACCAGGTTACACAGCTAGAACATCCTGTGGCCCACAGGTTCACTCCTTTTTATAGCAAAAGGTGGGGAGGGGGAGTGAAAGGAGTTCACAACACACATACATATATAGAAGCAGTCCACACCAAGTGTCATGGTTGGTTTTTGTTGTTGTTGTTTCAATATAGAGTATATGAAAGCCATATGTCAAAGTCGATGAGCCTTCACTCCTGTGCACAGCTAGTTCACCCGAATCAATTACATTTTCACATCCAAAAAACTGACGACCCACAACATCAAAAAATGCTCGTCTTCGTTCGAGTTACTAAACACACTCTCTCCCTCTCCCCACTCCACAAGCCACTTTCAATCTCCTAAAATCAGTACCTGGAAAGCATATTTCTACCAGAAGTAGCCAGGGCATTTAGCCTCATTGAGTTAAAAAGGATATTTAACTGCTTCTAACCGCGCCTCCTCCGCGGGCGAACTCTCCTCTCCCACTGGCCCGCACAGCGCCTGCGGGGTCTCAGAAATTCAGGAGACGCTGATATCCAAACATTCAACTTCCGCACTTTTCCGGTCTGTCAGAGGATGGAGGGGGATGGCCCCCATCCCAGAGAAAGGTCAGGTCCACATGGGCAGTGTGAATATGTTTGTGATCCGAATTTGTTTAAGCAGGCCAGGGGCTGAAAAGGTCAACCAGTAACTGCGCGGAAAGAAAGCTTGGGGGTGCGAGCGTGCTGGGCCGGAGGGGCGGTGCCCGCGGCCATCCGTCAGCCACCCGCCGCAGCCGCCTATCTAAATACACAGTCCAAGAATTAACAGAGGCTTTGTTCTACAACTTCAATACCAATTCTTTACTCCCCAGCAACCGCCCCCCACCTCAACCCTGGCCAAAAAAAGAAATCCACATTGCCATCCTTTCTCCTGCCTACACAGCAATTCTGGGGCTGCGCCCACTGCCCCCGACTTCCCACCCCTCGTCCACAGGGAAACGCTCGGAGGGAGGCCTGGAGAGGAGGCCCGAACGCTCTTCACGCTCTTCCCCACTCTTGTCCCGGCAACGGCCGGCGTCCGCGGAGCTCCCGGATCCCCAGCGCTGCAGGGAGGAGTAGGCAGAACACTCGCCCTCACCTCCCGGCGGATAGGCAGAGCCCCGCCAGTGGTCTCCAAACTCATCTCACAGGCTGAGACCACTGCCCATCAGCTCAGCTCCTCCTGGCACCCAACCCGCCCTCACCTCGTCAGGTCCCTGCCGCCTTCGAGCTCCCGGGCCCAGGGAGGGGAGGCTCCAAATTCCCAGCCGAAATTGGGATGCAGGCGGTGAGGAGGAGGTGTTTGCTCAACTTCTTGGGACGTCATGACTCCTCCTTCGCAGCCAATCAGCACCCTCCCTGAGGGAACAACCTTCTTCTCCGCCAATCGGCGGCGCTGCCAGGTACTAGTCATACCCTGCCCCAGCTCCACCCCGAAAATCTTTCTGCCTTTTTAGATCTCTGACCTACGTCCGTAGCCGGGGACCTCACGTCTTTCCAGGATGGTTATTGACCAAGTTTGTAACTGTCCGCAGCAGGGGACAGGCGGAGACGGTGAAGGAAATAGTCCGAACATTACATGTTTAACAGATGGGTGTATCTCCTGGGGCGGGGGAGTGGGGCGGGGGAGTTTCAAACTCGTGTATTATCACGCTCATTTAGCAATACGCACTTCTCAAAACATTTTCACAGCCTCACAACAAAACTGTGAAGCCTGATGACCGTTCTTAGAGCAGTTTTAGAGTCCAGCAAACGGAGACTGAGAAATTAAGTGTTGTGTGTCCACATCCAATGCATAATAATTTTCATTAATGAATTTAATAATTTCACATTGAACTTTATTTTTATAAATAGTGTGTAGGCCCAGAGGTTTTTCGCTCAAATCAATGAGATGATCAGAGTTGCGTGCTTAAGGGAATATGGTCTAGGTAGTGTATAGAAGGGATTTGAGTAAAAATGATAGTAAAAACTTTAAAAGGACAGTCAACATTATGGGTAAGGATGACAGGTTAGAGGAAGAAGTGAAGCAAATTTGGTGTTTCAAGCTTGGTTAAGTGTTGATTAGGAAGTGGGTGATACTGAGAACAGTGCAGAGAAACATAGCAGGAAGGAAAGGCTTTAGAGGAATGATTAGAAATACGATCTTGGCTATGTAAAGCTAAAGATGCAGAGGGAAAACTCAACTTCCAGAGAGGGCTCTAATTTTCTTTGTAATTGGCGATATGAGTGGAGTTTATAAAAATGTTCTAGGTTCAATATTGTTGACATGAGCGTTTAAACCCAGCTGTGGCAGGTATGAGAAAAGTACATGTTGGAGAAAATTTTCAAAACAGAAGGAAATATTACCCTCTGGCCACTGACACCCTAGGAAGACTACAGATGGACTTCTTTTTTCAGCTTCTAGAGCTGCGGCTAGTCTTCACAAAACGGATATTCTCCTGTCTTCCAGGGCCAATTATCCAGGACTTTCTTTTCTTTTCTTTTTTTGTCTGTGCTGGGTCTTTGATGCCACACAGGCTTTTCTCTACTTAAGGAGAGTGGGGCCTACTCTGTCGTTGAGGTACATGAGCTTCTCGCTGCAGTAGTTTCTCTTGTTGCAAGCATGGGCCCTGGGGCTCTCAGACTTCAGTAGTTGAGGCACAAGGGCTCAGCAGTTGTGGCTCCTGGACTCTGGAGCACAGGCTCAATAGCTGTGGCACACAGGCTTAATTGCTCTGTGGCATGTGGGATCTTCCCAGACTAGGGATCAAACCCATGTCTCCTACACTGGCAGGCAGATTCTTTATCATTGAGCCACCAGGCAAGCCCTAGTCAGGGCTTTTAAAGAACACAGGACTTTGTCACGTATGCATGAATTCTTAATACTCATTGGGTGTGGATATGCTATGCTTAATCTTTCAGTCTCAGTTTGCTGAACTCTATAACTGTTCTAAGCATTGTCATCTGGCTTCACAGGCTTGTTATGAGGCTGTGAAAATACTTTGGAAAGTGCATATCACTAAACAAATATGATAGTCATGAGTTCAAAACTTTTTTCCAGGAGATACACACGTCGGTTTAGTGTGTCCTGCCCTGACTCTTTTGCCCATGGTCCTTCATACAGTGTTTGAGTTCCTTCAAGATATGGCCAAAGTCAGCCATCTCAGCTTTATTTCAACAACACCACCAGCCTGAAAAGAATAGTGAACCACAATATGTCCTTTGTTATCTCCTAAGGATTGAAAGCCTGGATCAGAATCCTTACTTTTCCTCCTTGAAGTATAAATCATGAATAAGCTACTTAGTTTTCAAAAAAAACCCTAGGTTTCCTTATCTGTTAATAGGAAAATAATAGGGACTACTTCAGGAGTTATTGTGGGGATATAAAATGAGATGATGTCCAAAGTGCTCTGCCAAGCATCTAGCTAAGAAACAGACAATTATTATTTATTTTCCCAAAGTCTCTTGTTGTCTATTTATCTGCAGTTCTCTGTCGTTTCAATTGGGTAAATTAGGAGACATGAAGGGAGTGTATGCAGGGATAAAGGAGGGCAACGATAAAAGATGGTGATGCCCACTTGCTCCCCAGGACTAGAAACAGTGAGACATCTGTAGGCCTTAATAGGTCCAGAGGAAGAGACAGTTACCAGAACACAGAAAAAGTTCTACCTGGGCTGTCGCAGAAGCTATAGGGAAAGCCAGCAGACAGTGGTGACTTTTGACAGGAATGGAGATGCCTGAGGAATCAATAAGCCTGCCCAGAGAGGGATTTATCTAAAGCAGGGGTCAATAAACTCTTTTTTTCTGTAAAGGACCAGAAAATTAATATTTTAGGCTTTGCAAGCCATTAAATCTCTGTCACAATTCACCAATTCTGACATTTGGAGACTAAAAGCAGCCACAGACAATACTTAAATGGATGAGCATGGCTGTGTGCCAATAAAATGTTATTTGTAAAAATTAACTGTAGGCTAGATTTGGACCCAGGGTCATAATTTGCAGAACCCCAGCCCATAGAATGAGTAACCTGACTTCCTTCTCCTGCCCTCCCACCTCCTGCTAGTGCTTTCTACAAATTTGACACAAGGAAAGCCAGAGGGCTGGTACAGTCCATAAAGGTCAACCCTTCAGGGATAGAGCAGGTACAGAGGAGACAGGAGTTCTAGAAGGTTCAAAGGAGCATATTCAACACAAAAGGTATTCAAGACATGCTTGTTGAAATGAATGATTGGTCACGTGAATTACCCTGCAAATGGTGGAACATTTATGGGGAAACTATCAAAACTGCATCCCTCAATGGGCACAGCCAGGAAAGGCTTCTGGATTGTGGTGACTCTGGAGCCTGTGATGCTCCGTTAGCTCTCTCTTTGCTTTATTTTGAAATCCTGAGCACTTCTGACCGGGTAATGAAATATTAACCTGGTCGAAAAAAAAAAAAAAATCCTTCCTTTGAATTCCAAACCATCACTCAGATGTTTATGGTGCTCAAGGATTTTGCAAAATATGTACATGATAAATACTCATCCTTAAAATGGGAGAATTCAAAGGTTTTTCATCATAGTAACCGTTGTAATAAGTGTGACAGGTATCAGAAACTTCTTCACAATTGAGACAATAGATGCAAGAAAAACAAGGCTTGGATACACCTAAAGTGCTTTCAGAGGACTTCTGCGATCAATCCTTCAGACTCCTTCAATAGGGGAGAAACCTTCTACCCATGTAGGGTGCTAGGTCAATACTCTTGAAATTGGAAAGTTGGGTCTAGGCCACTCAAGTTGCCTCTCTTTCTCCACATTCTTTGACTTTCTTCCCCATTCCTTCCTTTGGTTCTGTTCTTCCTGAGAAGCCATAAGGGTAGTAGTTAGGCAGGTGAGCATTGCAGTGAGCCAGACCTAGACTTCATCCCTCCTTCACCAACTCTCTAGCAAGTCATTTTCCCATCAGGACACTGGGAAACATCATAATGTTCTCAAGAAGTTTAAGTGACGGACACACTCAATATGCATGAACTATTATTGGGGTTTACTGTTTTACTCTGTTTCATGCACTCCTTTCTTTGTATTCAGAACTCATTCTCAATCTTATGTAAATTTTGCCATAAAAATAAAAGAGGTGGACATTTGATCTATTGATCTCTTAAGACTCTATATTTCTCACATGAACAGTAAATTTCAGAGTATCACCTATATCACTCACCCTAATAAGATATTCAACTTATTATAAATAAATTTCTTACTGACAGGAAGTACCAAGTCTTATGTTGTTTAAAATAAGAAGTAGTTTAGGAAAGAAAAATATCTAAGTGACAATTACTATTGTTGCCTAACTCCCAAATTATCTTGGGAAGGAAATGTACCTCCTTTACCACCAAGGAATCTAAAAATCTGATTAGGTAAGATAAGAGCAGGAACCATCCACAGAAAAGTCACAATTCCTCCAAACAGGTTCTGGGTGGAAACAGTGATGTCCTGGGGGATTATACTTGCCCCCACCTTAGATGAATAAAGCAGAGAAAACTACTTTTTATTTCACCTCCTCTGTCATTATCATTATCATTATTTCAGGAGCCTTCCTGAAAAAAAGAATTTTTAAGAAAATTCCAAGGCCCAGGATCAACATTTGTTGGTTTCACAAAATCCCCAAGAGTTCACAACATCCCTCAAGAGTTATGCATCAAGGCTTAACTCACTGGACAGGTTTGCTGCTCACTATCATCTGCTTAGTAATTGTTATTATAAGTCTACCAGGATCTCTAAATTTCCAGTTCCACATCTCTGCATTTTATAAATTGATTAACAATTATATACTATGGTAATACAAGCAAGTACTGCATTTCAGACTATTTTGTTGACCATGATGTCTACTCCATTTCTTCTGAGGGATTCCTGCCCGCAGTAGTAGATATAATGGTCCTCTGAGTTAAATTCACCCATTCCAGTCCATTTGAGTTTGCTGATTCCTAGAATGTTGACGTTCACTTTTGCCATCTCTTGTTTGACCACTTCCAATTTGCCTTGATTCATGGACGTGACATTCCAGGTTCCTATGCAATACTGCTCTTTACAGCATCGGACCTTGCTTCCATCACCAGTCACATCCACAACTGGGTACTGATTTTTTGCTTTGGCTCCATCTCTTCATTCTTTCTGGAGTTATTTCTCCATTGATCTCCAGTAGCATATTGGGCACCTACTGACCTGGGGAGTTCCTCTTTCAGTATCCTATCATTTCGCCTTTTCATACTGTTCATGGGGTTCTCAAGGCAAGAATACTGAAGTGGTTTGCCATTCCCTTCTCCAGTGCACCATATTCTGTCAGACCTCTTCACCATGACCTGCCCATCTTGGGTGGCCCCATGGGCATGGCTTAGTTTCATTGAGTTAGACAAGGCTGTGGTCCTAGTGTGATTAGACTGACTAGTTTTCTGTGAGTATGGTTTCAGTGTGTCTGCCCTCTGATGCTCTCCTGCAACACCTACCATCTTACTTGGGTTCCTCTTACTTGGACGTGGTATATCTCTTCATGGCTGCTCCAGCAAAGCACAGCCACTGCTTCTTACCTTGGATGAGGGATAGCTCTTCACTGCTGCCCCTCCTGACCTTGAACATGGAGTAGCTCCTCTAGGCCCTCCTGCGACAGCACAGCCACCGCTCCTTGGATGTGGGGTAGCTCTTCCTGGCCGCCGCCCCTGACCTCTGACTGGGGTAGCTCCTCTCGGCTGTGCTGAGTGCACCAGTCGCAATCTCAAAAATGACAGAATGATCTCTGTTCCTTTCCAAGGCAAACCATTCAATATCACAGTAATCCAAGTCTATGCCCCAACCAGTAATGCTGAAGAAGCTGAACGGTTCTATGAAGACCTACAAGACCTTTTAGAACTAACATCCAAAAAAGATGTCCTTTTCATTATAGGGGACTGGAATGCAAAAGTAGGAAGTCAAGAAACACCTGGAGTAACAGGCAAATTTGCCCTTGGAATACAGAAAGAAGCAGGGCAAAGACTAATAGAGTTTTGCCAAGAAAATGCACTGGTCAGAGCAAACACCCTCTTCCAACAACACAAGAGAAGACTCTACACATGGACATCACCAGATGGTCAACACTGAAATCAGATTAATTATATTCTTTGAAGCCAAAGATGGAGAAGCTCTATACAGTCAAAAAAAACAAGACCAGGAGCTCACTGTGACTCAGACCAAAAACTCCTTATTGCCAAAAACAGACTTAAATTGAAGAAAGTAGGGAAAACCACTAGACTATTCAGGTATGACCTAAATCAAAACCCTTATGATTATACAGTGGAAGTGAGAAATAGATTTAAGGGCCTAGATCTGACAGATCATTTCTTCCAAATAAATCCCAGGGCTGATCTCCTTCAGAATGGACTGGTTGGCTCTCCTTGCAGCCCAAGGGACTCTGAAGAGTCTTCTCCAACACCACAGTTCAAAAGCATCAATTCTTCGGCGTGCTCAGCCTTCTTCACAGTCCAGCTCTCACATCCGTGCATGACCTCAGGAAAAACCATAGCCTTGACTAGACGAACCTTTGTCAGCAAAGTAATGTCTCTGTTTTTGAATATGTGATCTAGGTTGGTCATAACTTTCCTTCCAAGGAGTAAGCATCTTTTTATTTCATGGCTGCAGTCACCATCTGCAGTGATTTTGGAGCCCAGAAAAATAAAGTCTGACACTGTTTCAACTGTTTCCCCATATATTTCCCATGAAGTGATGGGACCGGATGCCATGATTTTCATTTTCTGAATGTTGAGCTTTAGGCCCACTTTTCACTCTTCACTCTTCACTTTCACATTCATCAAGAGGCTTTTGAGTTCCCCTTCACTTTCTGCCATAAGGGTGGTGTCATCTGCATATCTGAGGTGATTGATATTTCTCCCAGCAATCTTGATTCCAACTTGTGTTTCTTCCAGTCCAGCGTTTCTCATGATGTACTCTGCATATAAGTTAAATAAACAGGGTGACAATATACAGCCTTGACATACTCCTTTTCCTATTTGGAACCAGTCTGTTGCTCCATGTCCAGTTCTAACTGTTGCTTCTTGACCTGCATACAGATTTCTCAAGAGGCAGATCAGGTGGTCTGGTATTCCCTTCTCTTGAAGAATTTTCCACAGTTGATTGTGATCCACACAGTCAAAGGCTTTGGCATAGTCAATAAAGCAGAAATAGATGTTTTTCTGGAACTCTCTTGCTTTTTCCATGATCCAGCAGATGTTGGCAATTTGATCTCTGGTTCCTCTGCCTTTTCTAAAACCAGCTTGAACATCAGGAAGTTCACAGTTCACATATTGCTGAAGCCTGGCTTGGAGAATTTTGAGCATTACTTTACTAGCGTGTGTGATGAGTACAATTGTGTGGTAGTTTGACATTCCTTGGCATCGCCTTTCTTTGGGATTGGAATGAAAACTGACCTTTTCCAGTCCTGTGGCCACTGCTGAGTTTTCCAAATTTGCTGGCATATTGAGTGCAGCACTTTCGCAGCATCATCTTTCAGGATTTGGAATAGCTCAACTGGAATTCCATCACCTCCACTAGCTTCACATTCCAGGATGTCTGGCTCTAGGTCAGTGATCACACCATGGTGATTATCTGGGTCATGAAGATCTTTTTGTACAGTTCTTCTGTGTATTCTTGTCACCTCTTCTTAATATCTTCTGCTTCTGTTAGGTCCATATCATTTCTGTCCTTTATCGAGCCCATCTTTGCATGAAATGTTCCTTTGGTATCTCTGATTTTCTTGAAGAGATCCCTAGTCTTCCCCATTCTGTTGTTTTCCTCTATTTCTTTGCATTGATCGCTGAAGAAGGCTTTCTTATCTCTTCTTGCTATTCTTTGGAAATCTGCATTCAGATGTTTATATCTTTCCTTTTCTTCTTTGCTTTTTGCTTCTCTTCTTTTCACAGCTATTTGTAAGGCCTCCCCAGACAGCCATTTTGCTTTTTGGCATTTCTTTTCCATGAGGATGGTCTTGATCCCTGTCTCCTGTGCAATGTCACGAACCTCATTCCATAGTTCATCAGGCACTCTATCTATCAGATCTAGGCCCTTAAATCTATTTCTCACTTCCACTGTATAATCATAAGGGATTTGATTTAGGTCATACCTGAATGGTCTAGTGGTTTTCCCTACTTTCTTCAATTTAAGTCTGAATTTGGCAATAAGGAGTTCATGGTCTGAGCCACAGTCAGATCCTGGTTGTTTTTGCTGACTGTATAGTGCTTCTCCATCTTTGGCTGCAAAGAATATAATCGATCTGATTTCAGTGTTGACCATCTGGTGATGTCCATGTATAGAGTCTTCTCTTGTGTTGTTGGAAGAGGGTGGAATGATGCTAAAGCTGAAACTCCAGTACTTTGGCCACCTCATACGAAGAGTTGACTCATTGGAGAAGACTCTGATGCTGGGAGGGATTGAGGGCAAGAGTAGAAGGGATGACGGAGAATGAGATGGCTGGATGGCATCACTGACTCGATGGATGTGAGTCTCAGTGACCTCCGGGAGTTGGTGATGGACAGGGAGGCCTGGCATGCTGCGATTCATGGAGTCACAATAACTCGGACACGACTGAGTGACTGATCTGATCTGATCTGTCAAATAGAGTGCTGATGAGCTATGGACTGAGGTTCATGACATTGTACAGGAGACAGGGATCAAGACCATTCCCATGGAAAAGAAATGCAAAAAAACAAAATGGCTGTCTGGGGAGGCCTTACAAATAGCTGTGAAAAGAAGAGAAGCGAAAAGCAAAGGAGAAAAGGAAAGATGTAAGCATTTGAATGCAGAGTTCCAAAGAATAGCAAGAAGAGATAAGAAAGCCTTCCTCACTGACCAATACAAAGAAATAGAGGAAAATACCAGAATGGGAAAGATTAGAGATCTCTTCAAGAAAATTAGAAATACCAAGGGAACATTTCATGCAAAGATGGGCTCAGTAAAGGACAGAAATGGTATGGACCTAACAGAAGCAGAAGATATTAAGAAGAGGTGGCAAGAATACACAGTAGAACTGTACACAAAAGATCTTCACAACCCAGATAATCACGATGGTGTGATCACTGACCTAGAGCCAGACATCCTGGAATGTGAAGTCAAGTGGGCCTTAGAAAGCATCACTATGAACAAAGCTAGTGGAGGTGATGGAATTCCAGTTGAGCTATTCCAAATCCTGAAAGATGACACTGTGAAAGTGCTGCACTCAATATGCCAGAAAATTTGGAAAACTCAGCAGTGGCCACAGGACTGGAAAAGGTCAGTTTTCATTCCAATCCCAAAGAAAGGCGATGCGAAAGAATGCTCAAACTACCACACAATTGCACTCATCTCACATGCTAGTAAAGAAATACTCAAAATTCTCCAAGCCAGGCTTCAGCAAAATGTGAACCGTGAACTTCCTGATGTTCAAGCTGGTTTTAGAAAAGGCAGAGGAACCAGAGATCAAATTGCCAACATCTGCTGGATCATGGAAAAAGCAAGAGAGTTCCAGAAAAACATCTATTTCTGCTTTATTGAGTATCCCAAAGCCTTGACTGTGTGGATCAGAGCAAACTGTGGGAAATTCTTCAAGAGATGGGAATACCAGACCACCTGATCTGCCTCTTGAGAAATCTGTATGCAGGTCAGGAAGCAAAAGTTAGAACTGGTCATGGAACAACAGACTGGTTCCAAATAGGAAAAGGAGTACATCAAGGCTGTATATTGTCACCCTGCTTATTTAACTTATATGCAGAGTACATCATGAGAAACACTAGGCTGGAAGAAACACAAATTGGAATCAAGATTGCTGGGAGAAATATCAATCACCTCAGATATGCAGATGACACCACCCTTATGGCAGAAAGTGAAGGGGAACTCAAAAGCCTCTTGATGAAAGTG
The DNA here is from genome assembly GCA_935064755.1 of Tragelaphus eurycerus. NCBI lineage: Eukaryota > Metazoa > Chordata > Mammalia > Artiodactyla > Bovidae > Tragelaphus > Tragelaphus eurycerus. The sequence goes on along the minus strand of CAKXYN010000002.1, from coordinate 8,385,438 downwards.
AAAGTGGAGAGTGAAAAAGTTGGCTTAAAGCTCAACATTCAGAAAATGAAGATCATGGCATCCGGTCCCATCACTTCATGGGAAATATATGGGGAAACAGTGGAAGCAGTGTCAGACTTTATTTTTCTGGGCTCCAAAATCACTGCAGATGGTGACTGCAGCCATGAAATAAAAAGATGCTTACTCCTTGGAAGGAAAGGTATGATCAACCTAGATAGCATATTAAAAAGCAGAGACATTACTTTGCCAACAAATGTCCGTCTAGTCAAGGCTATGGTTCTTCCTGTGGTCATGTACGGTTGTGAGAATTGGACTGAGAAGAAGGCTGAGTGCTGAAGAATTGATGCTTTTGAACTGTGGTGTTGGAGAAGACTCTTGAGAGTCCCTTGGACTGCAAGGAGAGCCAACCAGTCCATTCTGAAGGAGATCAGCCCTGGGATTTCTTTGGAAGGAATGATGCTAAAGCTGAAACTCCAGTACTTTGGCCACCTCATGCGAAGAGTTGACTCATTGGAAAAGACTCTGATGCTTGGAGGGATGGGGGCAGGAGAAGGGGACAACAGAGGATGAGATGGCTGGATGGCATCACTAACTCGATGGACGTGAGTCTGAGTGAACTCCGGGAGTTGGTGATGGACAGGGAAGCCTGGTGTGTTGCGTTTCATGGGGTCACAAAGAGTTGGACACAACTGAGCGACTGAACTGAACTGAACTGAAATCAAGCAAATCGGGGACATGCAAATTTTGGAATATATTTCCCTGGCAAATAATGAATCTAATATATTCAAATGTAACTAAAATGTATTCAAATCAAGGAAGAAAAACCAGTGTTCCTCCTCTCAGCCTTGTTTGAATGAAAATCTCTGAAGAGAAGATCTCTTAAAGGACTGAGAAAAGATTGGAGAAAGGAGGACGTATTTAAAGCAAAAATAAAATACAAGTGCAGTTTTTTCTGGAGTCATCATCAGTGTAATTGAGCTGGAGATAAACAGAAGGCCAAGATGAGGAGGTAAGAGGGTCAAGGTTTTCTCATTGTAGTCCTGGTTTGGGTTAGAGAAAGGATGAAACCAATCCTTTACTGTAGTCATCTCACTCTAGAGACAGGAAGAAAAGAATATACATATTGTTTGCTGCAGTTTAAGAAGCAGCAGCTAGGAAATAGAAACTCAGCATAGACAAGGTCACATCAGGAAGCAGGAAGTCAGGTGGAGAATGTATCCCTGACATTGAACTGACTCTCATGATCATTGCCATCTGTATAGCTCCCCAGAAACAAACACAATAAAATTTGAAAGGAAGAAAGAACATCAAAGGAAGGTGCTCTCATTGAATGGTGTAATGTGGACTTTGCCCATGACAGGCACAGGCTTGTCCATCATTCTCATTTATCATTTAACGACCTAAAACAAAACCAAGGCAAAAGTGTGAAAGACAAGAATTTGCTCCATAAAGAGATTATTTCTTGGGCCCATATATGCGGGCTAACTCCAAATATTTCTTAGCTACTTAGTAAACATAGTTTAAATAAACACAATCTCTACCCTAAGAGGCTAAATGCCCAGTGTCAAAGTTGTGTCAAGACAAATACCACAGCAATGAATAAACTCTTAGGAGTCTAAGACCTGTGCTCTGTCTTTGGAAACTTCAAGTGTCCACTGCCAGCTCTACACCCACTTGGGTCTGAGGGATCTGTGCAGTTTTGTGAAAGAAATAGATTTAGACCAAGGATGAAACAGGAACAAAATGAGGAAGAGTGGAGAAAATAAGGATAAAGAATGAAGTGGGTAGAAAGTGAGACCCAGGAGCAGAAGGCTTAAGGCAAAGTTTACTCATTGGGCACAAGTCCAATGTGAGGGAGACCGGAGAATGAGTTGCCACAGAGAACAGAAAAGAAAGGGGTTTCAGGAACAAAAAAGATAGCAAAGGCTAGGGGATGATACCCACGTCTTAGAACACCTCTGTTGAATTTTAAGAAGGAATTAAGTTCAAGAAAACTTTCACTGCTAGAAACCACTTCTGCTTCTTTCCTGCCTCTTTCTAGGGCACAGGTCACCTGGCCTGCTTACACACTCAGCTTCTTGGCTGCCATGAAAGCTCCATGGCTGGCAGATGCCTGGCTGTGCCACCTGCTGAGCCCACAACAGGGAAATAACCATCTCTCTTGTCAGGGAGGGAACTGCATTCCTAGCACCTAATAGAATTCAGAGAATTTGTAGTGGATTGAATGGCACCCTCCTGCCCCCAAATTTATGTCCACCCAGAACCTTTAAATGTGACCTTATCTGGAAATAGAGTCTTTACAGATAAAAAAAAAGGAAAGAATCAAAACAAGATCATACCTGATTCAGATGGCTTAAATCCATCACAATATGCCTTTAAAAGAAAAGGGCACAGAGGGCTTTCCTGGTGGTCTAGTGGCTAAGACTCTGGCTCCCAATGCAAGGGGGCCCAAGTTTGATCCCTGGTCAGGAAATTAGATCTCACATCTCACATGCCACAACTTAAAAAAACCTCATGTGCCACAACTAAGACCTGGAACAACCAAACAAATTAAAAAGAAAAAAAGGACACACCAAGGGAAGAAGCCATGACAAAGAGAGGTGAAGTTCTAGTACTGCAAGCCAAGGAACCCCAGAAACTACCAGGAACTTGAAGAAGCAAGGAAGGATTCTCCCATAGTGCCTATGGAGGGACCACAGCCTGGTCAACACCTTGATAGCAGACTTCCGGTCTCTAGAGCTGTGAAGCAATAAATTTATGTTGCTCTAAGTCCCCTTGTCCCATCACTTCATGGCAAATAGTTGGGAAAAAAGTGGAAACAGTGGCAGATCTTATTTTCTTAGGCTCCAAAATCACTGTGGATAGTGACTGCAGCCATGAAATTAAAAGACACTTGCTCCTCCTTGGAAGGAAAGCTATAAGAAATCTAGACAAAGTATTAAAAAGCAGAGACATTGCTTTGCCAACAAAGATCTGTATAGGCAAAGCTATGATTTTCCCAATAGTCATGTACAGAAGTGAGAGTTAGACCATAAAGAAGGCTGCACACAGAAGAATTGATGCTTTTGAACTGTGGTGTTGGAGAAGACTCTTGAGAGTCTCTTGGTCAGCAAGGAGATCAAACCAGTCAATCCTAAAGCAAATCAACTTTGAATATTCATTGGAAGGACTGATGCTGAAGCTGAAACTCCAATACTTTGGCCACCTCATGTGAAGAATTGACTCATTGGAAAAGACCCTGATGCTGAGAAAGATTGAGGGCAAGACGAGAAGGGGACGACAGAGGATTAGATGGTTGGATAGCATCACCGATTCAATGGACATGAGCTTGAGCAAACTCAGGGAGATAGTGAAGGACAGGGAAGCCTGGCACACTGTAGTTCATGGGTCACAAAGAGTCGGACACGACTCAGTGACCGAACAACAACCCTAGTCATTGCCACTTTGTTGCAAAGGGCCTTGGGAACCTAGTACAGACTTAATTCATCAAAAACAGACTTAATTCATCAAACATCTAGATTGTCCCCCAAAATTACGGTGATTGCTCATGTACCACTGAGGACCCACACAAAAAAGTAAAATCATGTAATGAATGAAGAAGGTAGAAACATACAGTAACTGTATCGGCAGGAATTTAAATCAAGATCATTTCTTTAGATTGATCTTTCAAAGGTTGTTTGCTTTAAATGTCTAAAGAAAATGGAATTGAGCTACAGCTTCATTGTGAGCTCTAAAATCAACCTGAAATACAGGTACACTGAGACTGGTTGATTCTACTTTTAAAAGACCTACGCCTATGGATTTTGAAGAAACGCCCTTATACCTGCATTTTCTACAGACTCATTAGCAAAAGTATTTTGCTTACAAAAATGCCTATATGAAAAGATGCCAGAGTGCAGGTCCAGCAGCCAGGGATTCAACCTGAAGGGATGAGTGGTGTCAGGGAGAGAGAAACTGAGGTAGCCTCTCAGTTTTCTTGGACTGCCTGTTTATTTCAAGCTTATGATTCTCTTTTATACTTTTACAAAAGCATTAGGTCAGAGATTTGATATTTTCAGGTCCCATGGACCCAGATTTATTTTTCTCCAAAAATCATTGTTGCCACTCAAAAGGAGTTCCTTCGTCAGTGATTCTCTTATCTACATTTTCTCATGTGTCCTTGTGAATACACTGTAACTCATGCTAATGCCTGGGCTGCATACCACATTCCTCAGTTTAATTTTTATCTAAGTCCTGTTTGCCCCTAGTATCCTAAGCTCACTATTTCTTAGAAAGGGCTTCTACCTAATAATATCTCTAAAGTCCCTAATTTCTATAAGCTATAGTAGAATATGCTAACATTACAGCAATCCTTAAATCTTTAGCTTCTAACTATTTTAATTATTCCTAAGCCCTAAATTCAGCAAACTCCTTTGCCATAAACTTTTCTCACAAATGGGCTTCAGATAGCAATCCCTCCCATGGCCTCAAGCTGCGGCCTGTGTGCTCACCCTGGAACACTTTTTTGTAAAAGTCCTTGAACAAATGTCAGTGATTAACTTTATGAATTATTCTTTGAGCACAGCTGCGGAAGGCTTTATGCCTTCTCATGTTCCTCTCAAAAACAATAAGCACCTTAATATTCTCTTCAATCAACTCAGCCCGAGGAAAGGGAAAAACAAGTCAGAATCACAAAGACTAACTCCTTCACTCCTTCATTCCTGGTCCGTGCTTACGGAACAAAGGGAGGGGGTTTAGGGCCATGCCTCTATTTTGTCAGTAATGCCTAATGCAGCTCTGGACAAAAAGAGAATGGTGGAAACAAACATTTTTAATCACTCATCTCTGACAAGTCTTCTGTAACCCATGCTTCTTCATGAGGTAGATTGACAAAAAGCATATCAAAGTTTTCACTGGTGAGTACTATCTTGAAAATGGTAGTGTTGTTATTATTACATATGGTATACTGGGCACACTGGCCTGACAACGTGAGTAAAAAGACAAGTATCACCCTCCAATGAAACAGATGACTAGCACCAAAACAGGGGTCTTCATTGCAGGACGTGGGCTTCTCACTGTGGTGGCTGCTCTTGTGGAGCACATGCCCTAGGCTCTCTGGCTCAGTAGTTGTGGTGCCTGGGCCCAGTGGCTCCTGGGAATGTGGAATATTCCTGGACCAGGATCGAACCCATGTCCCCTACTTTGACAGGTAAATTCTTAACTACAAGACCACCAGCTAAGGCATAGGAACTGTTTTTAAATGAATCACTGAAGGGATTTTCCAGGTCCCTTTCAGGAGAACCTGTTTTCCTCTCAAGATCTCTGTGGGATACAATCATGTAAACAAGCTGTAACTTAATTGCTTGTTTTCTACCCGAAGCAATGAAATGATAACCCCAGAACTGTGAGATGCATGGAATCAAAACGGTAAACAGAATCTTGCCCATGAAAGACAACCATCTGGTCAGGCCAGCAGTGCCCAGATCCCCGTGTTAGAGACACAGGGACAGATCCAGATTTGGGGGGAGCCTGTTGGAACTTCTTCAATAAAAAAGACAAAATTATAAATTTAAAGTTAAGTACAATAATGAATTCTTATTTATACTAAGAAAAGAATTCATGATGAATTATTAGGGGCTTGAAAATTCAGGTCCCATTCTTCTGAGATTTCTTCAGACGATTTACCAAAAATGTTTACATAGAAGTACTTCCTGGTTTCAACTCTGGCTTCCCTTCTCTACTGGGAATAATCTACAGTTCCCAATCAAGCCCAGCACTCGCAGGGCTCAAGTAAGGGAGGGGCTGAAGCTGAAACCTATTTTCTTTATGCTACATTCAATTCTGTAGAGAGGGTTGTGTCCAGCTATAATCAGACTTCCCTGCACAGGACAGAATACACTGTCAGGTAATGACATGTGTATCTTATAAAAAAAATAATAAAGTGACATTTTTGGCTTTTGAGTTCAATCTGTACGAGTCAGTCCCTAAGATCCCAGAGTGCTGATAACAATGATGACAGCTTGAATGTGGAGATTCTTACAAATAATATCATCCTGAGAATCCGTGGTTGAGCAACTAATCACACACTCTGTCTCTGACATCTCCAACAAGTACCACCAGCTCCATAAATACAACTTAGCAAGAAATACTGGACTCTTCTCCTTCCTAGATATACACAAACACACATACACTCCCCCCACAAGATACAGCTGGCTCCATTCTCTATGGACCAATTATGACCGCAGTTTAGGAAGAATTTATATCTAATACAGTGGTTTCTCAACCTTGGCTGCTCATCAGATGCATAAATAAGAAAAATCCTCTAATAAGAATGTATACAAAACAGATTTTAGAAAAAAAAAAGAATGACTGACTCCAATGGGCTAAGGGGTCAACCCTGAAACAAGGTCATAGCTGTGCTGCTGTTCATGAAATGGAGAGTGGAAGAGAGTTGTGCTTTTTAGAAAATAGGAAGTAAGGTTGAATGCATATCTAGTATGAGGTACCTACAGGACATACCCAGAAAAAGATGTTTAGTAACCAAGTACTAGCTACATTCATACATGTCTTCAGCTCCTGGTAAGTTGTGAATCCTATGAAGTAAGATAATATATCTTACACACATTTATTTATAGCCTTGGTGTCCAACTCAGGATCTGCAGTATAAAAGGAATTCAACACATATTTGATGAATGGATGAAAAAACAAGCTAGTGTATGAAGTAAATGAACAGTGTTTGGTAATCTGTTCAAAAACTGTCATCAAAACCAAAGCTTTTCTGTGCACTTGCCAAGTCCCAAACAGAAATGAGAATTCTGATGCCTGAAGCCTTGATGCCTGAAAATCCTGATTCGTTTGCTTTGTCCACTTGGCCAGCAGGTTCTTCCACAGACTAACTTCATTTGGATTCTCACCTCCTTTACCCCACATGCCTATCAGTTAACACCACTACTTATTGCTATGATCTATAACGCTGATTGGTTTTCATCTAGAATACCGACTGTTGTCTGTGCCCATATTCTCTGCATTCTCTGCTCTGCTTTCCTAGCCACATTTTCTCCACCACTTGTAGATGCATCCCACTGCCAATGGCTATCTTTATCAAGTCCCTCTCAATTTTTGTTCTTCCTTCCATGGAATATTGTTGTACTGCTGCTGCTTCTGCTAAGTCGCTTCAGTTGTGTCCGACTCTGTGCGACCCCATTGATGGAAGCCCACCAGGCTCCCCCGTCCCTGGGATTCTCCAGGCAAGAACACTGGAGTGGGTTGCCATTTCCTTTCCCAATGCATGAAATGAAAAGTGAAAGGGAAGTCGCTCAGTCGTGTCCGACTCTTAGCAACCCCATGGACTGCAGCCTAGCAGGCTCCTCCATCCATGGGATTTTCCAGGCAAGAGTACTGGAGTGGGGTGCCATTGCCTACTCTGATTGTTGTACTAGCAGGAATGAAATGGCAAACACAAAGGCTGTAACTAAAAGAGTTCCATGAAAGAAGTATGAGCAACGCTTAGTGAAACACTCAGGGATCATCAGCAAGAGTGGCAGATCATTGCTACTTCACAACCAAAGGGACAAGAATGGGAATAGTGTCTCCATAACCTAGAAAATGTTTGGGACCATAGAAGAGGAACTGAAGGACCAAAGCTGTAGCTACAGAACACAGCCACTGCCACAACTCTGGCCAAGGAAAAGTAAAGGTGCAAAGGGAATAAGTAATCCAACATGCTTTCCTTTTCACCTCCCAATACCCTGTTATTGTCTCCCTTTGGCCAAACCCAGATGGAGGCCGAAGGACAGGGGAAGCCTGATAATGGAATCCATAGAGGTCAGTGTCTGACACACAGAGGGTAAACAGCGTGGTATGGATCAAAGTGTGAGGTGGGCGTATGCAAACAGAGAATAAAGCATACGTTCCATTCATTTTGCTACTCAGCTTTTACCCTTGACCTTTGCCTAAATGAAGACCTTGTGAACCCTGCACAGGAGAAACACAAAATCTCATTAGCAGTAGTGTCATGGTTGAGTGATATCAGTTCTGTTATACTTCCCACCCCTGGAATCTAGACTGTGATGTTAGCCACCACTGACACTCTTCATAAAATGTAAGAAGGAAAAAGAGGAAAACAAATCATTTAAAACTTCTGGGAAAGCTTTTTGTAGTTGGCTACAAAACCAATAACAACAGCTTATGTGTTTTACCACTCATTCCTCTACTTTCTACCAGCGTCTTGGCTGAACAGAATTTTTTATCTGATGGAGTTACCCAAACATTTTTGCCTGCAAAATCTGAGTCCTTGGTGTTTCAGGTTTATTGAGCTATTGGAATTTTCCATTGACTAGTGTTTTGAACTGGGAATTCTAGACTTTATCTTTTAATGTACACTCTCCAGCATACCCAAAAGTGTCCATTCCATTCCACAATCCACCCCATGGTTGCCATATCAACTAAGTGGAAGACTATTTGGTCCCTCACTACTTTGTTCGCTCCCTGTACTCTATCACATACATGTGTGCTAAGTTACTTCAGTCATGTTCTACTCTTTGTGACCCCATTAACTGTAGCCGGCCAGGCTCCGCTATCCATGGGATTCTCCAGGCAAGAATACTGAAGTGGGTTGCCATGCCCTCTTCCAGGGTATCTTCCCAACCCAGGGATCAAACCAGAGTTGAGTCTCCTGCATTGCAGACTGATTCTTTAGTGCTGAGCCACTGATGAAGCCCCAAACTCCATCCCATGCCACTTTAATGATAATTTGAGTAATGTGATGTTATTATATCCTGTGTCCTCCCCATGAGGATGGTATCTATGCATTCAAGTATGTGAATATCGCAACCTGAGAATTCCATTTTGAGGATCACTCTTGAGACCAACATAAGTCAGGGTCTCAGCCATGGACTCTAACTCAGAGTCCCTTGGGATATTTTTCCTGTACCCCAAAGTTTGGTCAGAGTAGCTCATCAACCCAACTCAACAGGAGATCTTAGGGCAAACCGTGGGGATGAAATCCATAGAGGTCAGCCTCCTGGGCCCAGATCAAGTTAGAAACCTGGAGAATGAATGTGATGTAGCACTCAGATAATAATCAGCATCTTGGTCACATCCACATTAAAAAAAAAAAACAAAAAAAAACTTGTTTTTTTAAGTTATAACTCTTGAATTCTAAAATTTAAGGTTGAGAAGAGTTTTTAAAGCTTCTTTACAGAGCAAATATCAATATTTGACCCTCTAAATAAATTAACATGAAAGACTAAATGAAGGTGTGTATGTAAGACTCTCTGTTGTAGAGGCTTGGTACCCCACTATCTAAATCCACTTCTAAATGGAAAGATTATTCAGTAAATTCCAACATGCCTTATAATTATTTTACTCTGATTATATTTTCCTTTTGAGATTTAATGACTTTGAATAACATGGTGATGCAATTTTGTTAGAATGTATCAATTTTAGAAATAATTTATTAAAATTATATTTGATATAATTATAACTGGAAATATTCTTCAATAATACTCTACATGTTTGCTAATGTCATTTGGAGCAAACAAAATTACCAGAGCATATCTGGACATTTTTTAAAATTTCCTGGCACTAATGAATATTCAAATTTATGCTTATGATAGTAACAGTCCTTGGAACTGACATTCTCTTTGTTGAATTTTTGTGACCTGTTGCTGCTGCTGCTGCTGCTGCTGCTGCTAAGTCGCTTCAGTTGTGTCCGACTCTGTGCGACCCCATAGACAGCAGCCCACCAGGCTCCCCCGTCCCTGGGATTCTCCAGGCAAGAACACTGGAGTGGGTTACCATTTCCTTCTCCAATTCATGAAAGTGAAAAGTGAAAGTGAAGTCTCTCAGTCATGTCCGACCCTCAGTGACCCCATGGACTGCAGCCTTCCAGGCTCCTCCATCCATGGGATTTTGCCAGGCAAGAGTACTGGAGTGGGGTGGCATTGCCTTCTCTGTGCGACCTGTTATGATGGCTTATAAAGTTGGGAATGATAGGTGTGAGTTATCCATGTAAATAAGGTTAAAAATACAGTGTAATGTAAACACTAAGGAATATTTACAGTTGCTAATGAGTTTCAGTTGGAGAATTTATAGAGCTCTGCTACTGATGGATGGAAATTCAGTTTAATAGTACTGATTATACTTAGCCTTGAAATGGAGCAGAGAAGTGGGGAAGTAGAGAGATTGGAAAAAGTAAAATTGGGAAAGGAGAAAGATATGTAATTGGAGGAGCTAAAGAATCACCAAAATAAAATCTTATTAAGACTCAGCATCAGGCTCCCCTGGTGACTCAGTGGTAAAGGATCTGCCTGCCAATGCAGGATACACAAGTTCAATCCCTGGTTCAGGAAGATCCCAGATTCTACAGAGCAAGTGAGCCCATGCATGACTACTGAACCTGTGCTCTAGAGCCTGAGAGCTGTATTACTGAGCCCACATGTTGCAGCTACTGAAGCCCACATACCATAAATCTTGTGCTCTACAACAAGGGAAGCCACAGCAATAAAAAGCCCCCACATTACAACAGGAAAGTAGCCCCCACTTGCAGCAATTAGAGGAAAAACTCTCACAGCAAAAAAGACCCAGCACAGTCAAAAATAAATAAATAATGAAATCAGGAATTTAAAAAAAAAAGTCTCAGCATCCTGGCTGAAGAACCATCATTTCCATTTAAATGATTTTATCTGTATAATCTAATGTGGACTTGGTTTAATCTCAAGATCTCCAGACTCAGATATAATGAAAAGCATGTAGATTTGTAGAAATACCCCAATATAAACTTCTAGGGATTTGAGCTCTTTTACTTTAATTCTTGTCATAGTATTCCTAACAATATTTTGATGGTTGGCTTATGTTACTTTCATTCCATGGAGAAGACTGATTCCTGTGCTGATATATTTAAAGCAGGAATATAAGAAAACTATTTACATAAACACAGATAGTTAATTCTTACATGAAATCAATGAGTTCCTAAATATTTTCTATAGGATATCAGTGAAAAATATGCAGCAAATGATCCTAAAGTACATGAAAACCATAACCTGAAAGGTTTCCATTAAACAAATAAACAAGTATGAACAACAGAGTAGTGAAAGTACAGGTCAGAATCTAAGGATATAATATATACTTTAGAAAGTCTTAAAAGAGAAATACAATTCATATTTTATGACAAGAAAAATTTGAACACAAAATTTTTTTCTTGGTCCATTGACCTCTTCTCCCCGCATCTACTGTGCACTGTGTATCTCCATTATGCATCAGCAAAACCTCCCCATAGGCAGAACTACCTGCTCAACCACAAACAGCAACATTCTCCTAGCACCAATAAGATAATCCCTTAAAAGATAACATTCCTTCTTCATCTTATAAGGGGTCACAATGACCCAGCACTGTGTACTTACAGATCTAGGATTGTGTCGGCTGTCAAAAATATACCATTCAAAGTACAGCTCTCTTCTCAAAAAACTTATATTACTGTGCTTTGACCTCTAATGGACAGGACAGTTCTCAGGGTGCTCTGAGATGCTGTTCCTGGATGTGTGCTCTGTCCTGTCCAACTCCTTGAGATACTATGAACTATAGCCCACCAGCCTCCTCTGTCCATGGCGTTTTCCCAGGCAAGAATACTGGACTGGGTTGCCATTTCCTTCTCCAGGGATCTTCTGGACACAGGGATCAAATCCACTTCTCTTGCACTGCAGGCAGATTCTTTAGCTCTTGAATCACTGGGGCTTCCCACTGTTCCTGGGTTATAATCTTCAATTTGACTCGAATAAAATTTTCCTCTTCTTTCTTAGATCAACCAATTAAATTTTTATTGACACAAGGAATACATTTAAAATACAAATGTATACAGGGTAAAATGCAAACAATGTGGTAATTATATGGTAATAAAATGGTAATCAGAAAAGTACCATCTTTGAACACCTACATTCCAGATATTGTGAAAAGTGTTAAATCTATGACAGCCCATACAAGCCATACACTATCCCATGAGGTAGATATTAATAGTCACAATCAATTTGAGAAAACTGAGACTCAGAAAAGTTAAAGAAGACACACAGATCCCTGCTGAGGAACTAAGCTTAGGTCCATTTCCTGGTGGACTCCAAAGCTCAAGCTCTTAACCACAATGCTGTTATTCTCAGAAAGAATAATTTGTGAATTTGAACCTGGATTAGTGATTAATTTTAGTAAGATGACTGCCTTTCTATACAATTTTCTATCCCAGAACTTGCCTGCTATAAGGTCCTGAAGCATGAAAGCTTTTATCTTCTCTGGGTGGCAGCCTCTCTCACCTTCAAAATCAATAGAAAATATAATCTGACTATATAAGATGATCTATTTATTTCCAAGTCTGTAGACGTCATGGTGTCTGAATGGAAAGAAATGGATAGATACAGGGTAGGGGTGAAGAAGAAGCCATGTTTGCAATAGCCTCAAGGAATTATTTATTGATGGACCAACAGAGAAATTCAGTGCTGTCAATAAGGATCTTTGGAGAAAAATGTAGGGAAAAAAGCAGAGGTGTTTGGCTTCTTCTGTGTAAAAACAGCAAACGGCGGATGACGCCCTGATGCCACGGCAGTACCTGGAAGCCCCAGGGCCCTGGAATACATTCCTGTCTTTTACACAGTGTGGTGTACACAGTGTGTGTTTTAAACCCTCCTGTAGTGGCTTCTGGGAGGCTTGGGCACCTGTGTCCATGCCCGGGTCACAGCTGAGGCCAACGCTGCAAAGCTGGCAGAGGCAAGGCCAAGGACATGGACTGGCCTCACCGCCCCCCACCCCCACCCACTCCCACACCCACCCACCTCCCACCTGCCACCATCACCAAGCTGGGCCACCTGGTCACGACACGAAGATCAAGTCCCTGGAGGAGATCTATCTCTTCTCTCTGCAGATCAAGGGATCTGAGATCACTGACTTTTTTCCCCAGGACATCCCTCAAGAAGAAGGTTTTGAAGAATATGCCTGTGCAAAAGCAGCCCTATGCTAGCCGGCAGACCAAGTTCAAGGCATTTGTTGCCATTGGGAATTACAAGGGACATGTCAGTTTTGGTGTCAAGTTCCCAAGGAGGTAACCACATCTGTGGGGCCAGCACTCTGGCCAAGTTCTCCATTGTCAGTGTGCAACGAGATTACTGGGGGAACAAGATCTGCAAGCCCCATATTGTCCCTTCCAAGGTAACTGGTCACTGGGGCTGTGTGCTGGAGCACCCACTCCCTGCCTGCCTCCAGGGGCTCCGGCCTGGTCTCAGCCCCTGTGCCCAAGAAGCTTCTACTGATGGCCGGAATTGACGGAGTGCTACACCTTTGTCAGGGGCTGCTCCACCACTCAGGGCAACTTGGCCAAGGCCACTTTTGATGCCATTTCCGATCTATAGTTATCTCACTCCTGATCTCTGGAAAGAGACAGTGTTTACCCAGTCTAGGTATTAGGAATTCACTGACCATCTTGCAGAGACCTGCACCAGAGTGTCCATGCAGAGAACCCAGGCTCCAACTGTAGCCACCACATACTTTTCTATGAGAAAAATTAAGTGTACACCCATGGCAGATTCATGTTGATGTATGGCAAAAACAATACAATATTGTAAAGTAATTAACCTCCAATTAAAATTTAAAAAATAATAAATTGAAAAAAAATAAAGTGAAAGAAGTTTGTAAAAAAATAGAGAGAGAGAGAGAAAGAGATTTGAAGATTGCCAGTAGTGCACAAATGAAAGTAAAAGTAGAGTTTTAAGAGGCAAGAGGGGTGGGGAGGTGGATGGGTAAAGCCCAGATCAAGTAACAGTTTGGGTCATACTTCAGACATATCAAATATGAAATGGTAAAGAGATGAAATACTTGAGAAGGAGATTGGGGACCAGTACAGTGGTTGGAGAAGTTGGGTAAAAGCAAACCAATACTTTAATTTTGCCTAAATGAACATAATCAAGATGAGATGTGTGTAAAATAGAATAAAGATACTCACTACTCATGGACTTCTCCCTACCCCTTCACTCCCACCAAATCTGACATCCCCATCAGAAGGGGTATCTGCAGCACTTATCAAAATAGAAGAAGGGGGAAAGGGGGGAGGAGGAGAAGAAAAAGGAAAAGAAACATCACTAGATTCAAATTCAAAGGTTTGATTGAGATAGTTCAGAAATAAAGGATGGGACAAGTCATCCCAAGGTATGTTGTAGCTCTTGGCTGCCAGCTTCTCACACATTTAACCTGAAAACATTAAAAATCATTTTGAGGGATTTGCAGAGGAGTCCCATCACTCAGCAAGGATGGCTTTCTTTCCAGCCATTCATATCCATCTCACAGAGCCAGAGAAGAATTTGAAGAACAGGAGGCAAATGCTTCATCTCTTGCATCTCTACTGTTGTTCATTGCTGTTGTTCAGTCACTCGGTATTGTCTGACTCTGTGACCCCATGGACTGCAGTATGCCAGGCTTCCCTGTCCTTCACATTCTCCCAGAGTTTGCTCAAACTTACATGCCATCTGACCATCTCATCCTCTGTCGTCCCCTTCTCCTCCTGCCTTCAATATTTCCCAGCATCAGGGTCTTTTCCAATGAGTCAGCTCTTCACATCAGGTAGCCAAAGTATTGGAGCTTCAGCTTCAGCATCAGTCCTTCCAAAGAATATTCAGAGTTGACTTCCTTTAGGATTGACTGGTTTGATCTCCTTGCTGTCCAAGGGACTCTCAAGAGTATTCTCCAGCACCACAGTTCCAAAGAATCAATTCTCCAGTTCCCCATAACCGTCCATTCTGAGTCAAGGAGAGGAAACAAGAAAGAGGTGGCCTGTGTTCCGGCTACTGCTGCTGCTACAAAGATAGATAGATTCGTTTCAACATATGTATATTTAAAATGACATTAGCATGGCCTAACATGTATTATTAGCTCAAAAAATGGGGGAGGGGAAGAGATGAAAGTGGAGAAATGAAATTTCCTTTTTGCTCTACTTTATTATGATTGTCCAATTTATCCAGGGTCTGCCGTTTCCCTTGATGCCTGATCATTAGTATTTATACTAGTTTGTGTGTGCTGTGCTCTGCTTAGTCACCCAGTCATGTCCAACTCTGAGATCCCATGGACTGTAGCCCACCAGGCACCTCTGTCCATGAGGATTTTCCAGGCAAGAATACTGGAGTGGGTTGCCATTTCCTCCTTCAGGGGATCTTCCCAACCCAAGGATCAAATCAGTGTTTCCTGCATTGCAGGTGGATTCTATACCAGCTGAGCTAACAAGGAAGCCCTTATACTAGTTTACAGCTTGTACAATGAATGCATTCCACTGTCTTTGTGGACGGTGTACTAGTTTGCTAGGGCTTCCATAACAAAATACCACAAACTGGGTTTTTTAACCAAAAATTAATTTTCTCACAATTCTAGAGGCTGAAAATCCAAGATCAAAATGTCAGCCCATTTGATTTCTCCTGAGGCCTCTTCCCTTGGTTTCTAGATGGCCAGCTTCTCACCATGTCCTCACAGAGACTTTTGCCTGCACACTCACATCACTACTATCTTTCTGTATGTCTAATATTATCTTTTTATAAGGACACCAGTTAAACCAGATTAGGGTCCACTTCACAAGCTTGTTTTAACTTAATTATCATTTTGAATAATCTTTAAAGTTAGTCACATCTGAAGTTTAAGGGTTAAGGGCTTCAACATGAATTTTGAGGGGGGAACAAAGTAACCTTTCAGTTCAGTTCAGTTGCTCAGTTGTGTCTGACTCCTTGCGACCCCATGAATCGCAGCACGCCAGGCCTCCCTGTCCATCACCAACTCCCAGAGTTTACTCAAACTCATATCCATCCAGACGGTGATGTTATCCCGTCATCTCATCCTCTGTCGTCCCCTTCTCCTCCTGCCCCCAATCCCTCCTAGCATCAGAGTCTTTTCCAATGAGTCAACTCTTCGCATGAGGTGGCCAAAATATTGAAGTTTCAGCTTTAGCATCAGTCCTTCCAATGAACCCCAAGAATTGATCTCCTTTAGAATGGACTAATTGGATATCCTTGCAGTCCAAGGGACTCTAAGGAGTGTTCTCCAACACCACAGTTCAAAAGCATCAACTCTTTGGTGCTCAGCTTTCTTCACAGTCCAACTCTCATATCCATACATGACCACAGGAAAAACCATAGCCTTGACTAGACAGATATTTGTTGGCAAAGTAATGTCTCTGCTTTTGAATATGCTATCTAGGTTAGTGATAACTTTCTTTCTAAGGAGTAAATGTCTTTTAATTTCATGGCTGCAGTCACCATCTGCAGTGATTTTGGAGCCCAGAAAAATAAATTCTGACACTGTTTCCACTGTTTCCCCATCTACTTGCCATGAAGTGATGGGATCAGATGCCATGATCTTCGTTTTCTGAATGTTGAGCTTTAAGCCAACTTTTTCACTCTCCACTTTCACTGTCATCAAGAGGCTTTTTAGTTCCTCTTCACTTTCTGCCATAAGAGTGGTATCATCTGCATATCTGAGGTTGTTGATATTTCTCCCAGCAATCTTGATTCCAGCTTGTGCTTCTTCCAGCCCAGCGTTTCTCATGATGTACTCTGCATAGAAGTTAAATAAGCAGGGTGACAATATACAGCCTTGTCATACTCTTTTTTCTATTTGGAACCAGTCTGTTGCTCCATGACCAGTTCTAACTATTGCTTCCTGATCTGCATATAGGTTTCTAAACAGGCAGGTCAGGTGGTCTGGTATTCCCATCTCTTTCAGAATTTTCCACAGTTTATTGTGATCCACACAGTCAAAGGCTCTGGCATAGTCAATAAAGCAGAAATAGATGTTTTTCTGGAACTCTCTCGCTTTTTCAATGATCCAGCAGATGTTGGCAATTTGACCTCTGATTCCTCTGCCTTTTCTAAAACCAGCTTGAACATCTGGAAGTTCATGGTTCACATATTGTTGAAGCCTGGCCTGGAGAATTTTGAGCATTACTTTACTAGCGTGTGAGATGAGTGCAATTGTGCAGTAGTTTGAGCATTCTTTGGCATTGCCTTTCTTTGGGATTGGGATGAAAACGGACCTTTTCCAGTCCTGTGGCCACTGGTGAGTTTTCCAAATTTGCTGGCATATTGAGTGCAGCACTCTCACAGCATCATCTTTCAGGATTTGGAATAGCTCCACTGGAATTCCATCACCTCCACTAGCTTTGTTCGTAGTGATGCTTTCTAAGGCCCACTTGACTTCACATTCCAGGATGTCTGGCTCTAGGTCAGTAATCACACCATGGTGATTATCTGGGTCGTGAAGATCTTTTCTGTACAGTTCTGTGTATTCTTGCCATCTCTTCTTAATATCTTCTGCTTCTGTTAGGTCCATACCATTTCTGTCCTTTATCGAGCCCATATTTGCGTGAAATGTTCCCTTGGCATCTCTAATTTACTTGGAGAGATCTCTAGTCTTCCCCATTCTGTTGTTTTCCTCTGTTTCTTTGCATTGATCACTGAAGAAGGCTTTCTTATCTCTCCTTGCTATTCCTTGGAACTCTGCATTCAGATGTTTATATCTTTCCTTTTATTCTTTGCTTTTCATTTCTCTTCTTTTCACAGCTATTTGTAAGGCCTCCCCAGACAGCCATTTTGTTTTTTTGCATTTCTTTTCCATGGGAATGGTCTTGATCCCTGTCTCCTGTACAATGTCACAAACCTCTGTCCATAGTTCATCAGGCACTCTATCTAGCAAATCTAGTCCCTTAAATCTATTTCTCACTTTCACTGTATAATCATAAGGGATTTGATTTAGATCACATGATTTAGATCATACCTGAATGGTCTAGTGGTTTTCCCTACTTTCTTCAATTTAAGTCTGAATTTGGCAATAAGGAGTTCATGATCTGAGCCACAGTCAGCTCCCAGTCTTGTTTTTGCTGACTATCTAGAGCTTCTCCATCTTTGTCTGCAAAGAATATAATCAATCTGATTTTGGTGTTGACCATCTGGTGATGTCCATGTGCAGAGTCCTCTCTTGTGTTGTTTGAAGAGGCTGTTTGCTATGACCAGTGTGTTCTTTTGGCAAAACTCTATTAGCCTTTGCCCTGCTTCATTCTGTACTCCAAGGCCAAATTTGCTTGTTACCCCAAGTGTTTCTTGACTTCCTACTTTTTCATTCCAGTCCCCTATAATGAAAAGGACATCTCTTTTGGGTGTTAGTTCTAAAAGGTTTTGTAGGTCTTCATAGAACCGTTCAACTTCAGCTTCTTCAGCATTACTGGTTGGGGCGTAGGCTTGGATCATTCTGTCATTTTTGAGATTGCATCCAAGTACTGCATTTCAGACTCTTTTGTTGACCATGATGGCTACTCCATTTCTTCTAAGGGATTCCTGCCCGCAGTAGTAGATATAATGGTCATCTGAGTTAAATTCACACATTCCAGTCCATTTTAGTTCACTGATTCCTAGAATGTTGACCTCACTCTTGCCATCTCCTGTTTGAGCACTTCCAATTTGCCTTGGTTCATGGACCTAACATTCCAGGTTCCTATGCAATATTGCTCTTTACAGCATCGGACCTTGCTTCTGTCACCAGTAATCTCTGCTGCTGCTGCAGCTGCTAAGTCGCTTCAGTCGTGTCCGACTCTGTGCGACCCCAGAGACAGAAGCCCACCACCAGATGGTATATTTTTAATGTAACATTAGTTGTTACAGAATGCAAGTTGGTGAGCGCAACACCATGAGGCCAAACAAATCTAAATGTCCGAGTTTGGAGCAGAGGAAGATTTACTTCATGGCCAAACAATGACAATGAGTAGCTTGTGCTCAAAACAAAACCCAACCTCTACAGTGGTTTTCAAAGGAGTGTTTTCACAGACAAAATTTGGGGTGAGAGTTGTTTGTTTCCACGCTATTATTTCTTGACCATTTCTTCTTCGTTTTTCCATTTCCTCCCTTCCCTAATTAGTAACTTTTGGAATCTGCCCTTTAGAACTCAAGGAAGATCTGGGAGGCTGAAGCTTTTTTCCTACGAACTAAAAATGGTGGACACGGAAGGCTTTTGTACCTGGGAGGGTCTTACAGGGTCTGACTTAGTTTCAGTCCCTCCTTTTCTTTCATAATCCTCAGTCTCGAGGGAAACAGGTATTAGACAAGAAAGAAAATAATGT
The DNA here is from genome assembly GCA_935064755.1 of Tragelaphus eurycerus. Classification (NCBI taxonomy): domain Eukaryota; kingdom Metazoa; phylum Chordata; class Mammalia; order Artiodactyla; family Bovidae; genus Tragelaphus; species Tragelaphus eurycerus. Next base: position 8,366,339 of record CAKXYN010000002.1, on the reverse strand, counting down.
TTTGGACAGAGAGTTTAATTATAAAGTTGGCAGAGGAACTCAGTTTCAATGCCAGGCAATAGTTATATCTCCTTTCCTTCTCCTCATTGGCAAATGTTCAAAGTTAACTGACAGAAGTTTTTTTGTTGTTGTTAAAGTTTGTGATGAAGTAGCCTAGTGACAATACATAATTTTCTGAACTCTCTTGGGATATGTTGATACCTATCAGAAATCATCTAGTCATAAAATTATTGGCATGGGGCTCTGATGACCATGTAGATGGTGGAGAACCCTGGGGGAGGCACTTGGACTAGTAGAGAAGAAAAAAGGGGCAGCATGTGATCTGAAACCAGTAGGAGCCAATACAAGAGGGAGCCTGAAGTAAGATAAATAAGAGTGAGCCTGAAGAAGTTTCCAAATCAAAACACAGACAGCTGAAAAGGTATTCTTTCAGTTCTCATGACCACCAGCATGGATGTACCTGGGGGCATTTCAGAAGCAGAAGAAAAGTACATAGACATGGAAAGGAAGACTTACGTTGTTGAGAAAGATAGTACAGAGGTAGAATCAATAGAACATCGAAAATGTCTGGAAAAGAGAGGAGCCAGAAATGGCAGAACTGGAAACAGTAGAATAGAAGGATAGTAACTAACACAAGAGTAGGTGGACTTGAGGTTTCAGGTTAGATAAATTGAATGCAATATTCCAGCAAGATATCTAAATAACAGTGTATAGTAGGAACTTAGAAATTAAAGGGAGAAGGCAATGGCACCCCACTCCAGTACTCTTGCCTGGAAAATCCCATGGATGGAGGAGCCTGGTGGGCTGCAGTCCATGGGGTCGCTAAGAGTCAGACACGACTGAGCGACTTCACTTTCACATTTTTGCTTTCATGCATTGGAGAAGGAAATGGCAACCCACTCCAGTTTTCTTGCCTGGACAATCCCAGGGGCAGGAGAGCCTGGTGGGCTGACGTCTATAGGGTCATGCGGAGTCAGACACGACTGAAGTGACTTAGCAGCAGCAGCAGAAATTAAAGACTAGAGTTGTTAGAGACTAGAGTTGTTAAAGACTAGGTTAAAGCTCTAGACAGGATTTGGTATTAGTAAGTATAGACAGTGGGGAAAACCACTAAGCCATGCAGGTATGACCTAAATCAAATCCCTTATGATTATACAGAGGAAGTAAGAAATAGATTTGAGGAACTCTATCTGATAGACAGAGTGCCTGATGAACTATGGACAGAGGTTCATGACATTGTACAGGAGACAGGGATCAAGACCATCCCTACGAAAAAGAAATGCAAAAAAGCAAAATGGCTGTCTGAGGAGGCCTTACAAATAGCTGTGAAAAGAAGAGAAGCAAAAAACAAAGGAGAAAAGGAAAGATATACCCATTTGAATGCAGAGTTCCAAAGAATAGCAAGGAAAGATAAGAAAACCTTCTTTAGTGATCAATGCAAGGAATAGAGGAAAACAACAGAATGGGAAAGACCAGAGATCCCTTCAAGAAAATTAGGGATACCAAGGGAACATTTCACACAAAGATGGGCTCAATAAAGGACAGAAATGGTATGGACCTAACAGCAGCAGAAGATATTAAGAAGAGATGGCAAGAATACACAGAAGAACTATACAAAAAAGATCTTCACAACCCAGATAATCACGATGGTGTGATCACTCACCTAGAGTCAGACATCCTGGAATTTGAAGTCAAGGGAGCCTTAAGAAGCATCACTGTGAACAAAACTAGTGGAGGTGATGGAATTCCAGTTGAGCGATTTCAAACCCTGAAAGATGATGCTGTGAAAGTGCTGCACTCAATATGCCAGCAAATTTGGAAAACTCAGCAGTGGCCACAGGACTGGAAAAGGTCCGTTTTCATTCCAATCTCAAAGAAAGGCAATGCCAAAGAATGCTCAAACTACTGCACAATTGCACTCATCTCACAAGCTACTAAAGTAATGCTCAAAATTCTCCAAGCCAGGCTTCAGCAATATGTGAACCGTGAACTTCCAGATGTTCAAGCTAGTTTTAGAAAAGGCAGAGGAACCTGAGATCAAATTGCCAACATTTGCTGGATCATCAAAACATCAAGAGAGTTCCAGAAAAACATCTACTTCTGCTTTATTGACTATGCCAGAGTCTTGGACTGTGTGGATCACAATAAACTGTGGAAAATTCTGAATGAGATGTGAATATCAGACCACCTGACTTACCTCTTGAGAAACCTGTATGCAGGTCAGGAAGCAACAGTTAGAACTGGCCATGGAACAACAGACTGGTTCCAAATAGAAAAAGGAGTATGACAAGGCTGTATATTGTCACCTTGCTTATTTAACTTCTATGCAGAGTACATCATGAGAAACGCTGGGCTGGAAGAAGCACAAGCTGGAATCAAGATTGCTGGGAGAAATATCAACAACCTCAGATATGCAGATGATACCACCCTTATGGCAGAAAGTGAAGAGGAACTAAAAAGCCTCTTGATGACAGTGAAAGTGGAGAGTGAAAAAGTTGGCTTAAAGCTCAACATTCTGAGAATTAAGATCATGGCATCTGATCCCATCACTTCATGGCAAATAGACAGGGAAACAGTGGAAAGAGTGGCTGACTTTATTTTTCTGGGCTCCAAAATCACTCCAGATGGTGATTGCAGCCATGAAATTAAGTCACTTACTCCTTGAAAGGAAAGTTATGACCAACCTATATAGCATATTAAAAAGCAGAAACATTACTTAGTCAACAAAGGTCCATCTAGTTAAAGCTATGGTTTTTCCAGCAGTCATGTATGGATGTGAGAAAGCTGAGTGCTTGAAGAATTGATGCTTTTGAACTGTGGTGTTGGAGAAGACTCTTGAGAGTCCCTTGGACTGCAAGGAGATCCAATCAGTCCGTCCTAAAGGAGAACAGTCCTGAGTGTTCATTGGAAGGACTGATGTTGAAGCTGAAACTCCAATCCTTTGGTCACCTGATGCGAAGAGCTGACTCATTTGAAAAGACCCTGATGTTGGGAAAGATTGAGGGCAGGAGGAGAAGGGGATGACAAAGGATGAGTCGGTTGGATGGCATCACAGACTCCATGGACATGAGTTTGAGTAGGCTCCAGGAGTTGGTGATGGACAGGGAGGCCTGGTGTGCTGTGGTTCATGAGGTCGCAAAGAGTCAGACATAACTGAGTGACTGAACTGAACTGAAGTACAGACAGCAAAAATGAGAGGATACATCTTGTATAGATTCAGGCAACCACCACCACAATTAAGATAGAGAACAGTTATATCATCCTCAGAACTCCCTCCATGTTCATAACATCCTTTATAATAACATTGTGCTCCTGTGTCTAACCCCAGACAATCACTGATTTGTTCTCTGTTGCTCTTTTTTTTATCTTTGCAAGCATGACTTCCCCAGTGGTCCAATAGTTAAGACTCTGCCCTTCCAATGCAGGGAGCATGGGTTCCACCCCTGGCTGAGGAACTAAGATCCCACATGCTGTGCAATGTAGCAAAAAACAAAAACAAAAAAAAAGACATACAAATGGAATCATATTGTATGCAATTTTGGGATAACCAACCTTCTTCTAGTCAGCATTATATATTCAGAAAATATCTAAGCTGTAGAGTGTATCAATAGTTCATTCCATCTTATTGTTGCATAATATTCCATGGTATGTATGTAGTACAGTTTATCGATTCACTCACTAAAGAACACTTCAGTGTTTTGACTCCTGGCAATTTTGAATAGAGCTGCAAATACTGTAGAGGTTTTTATGTTTTCATTTTACTACCTAGGAGTGGGATTGCTAGGTTTTAGGAAAATTTAACTTTTTAAGAAACTGCCAGGACTTCCCTGGTGGTCTCGTGATTAAGAATCTGCCAGCTAATGCAGGGGACATGTGTTTGATTCCTGGTCCAGGAAGATTCCACATACCGTGGGGCAACTAAGTACGTGCACTGCACCTACGGAGCTCGAGTGCTATAACTACTGAAGCCTGAGTGCCCTAGAGCCTATGCCGGAAACAAGAGAAGCCATCGCAAAGAGAAGCTATCAACTGCAAATACAGAGTAGCCACCGTTTATTGCAACTAGAGAAAGCCCGCATGCAGCAACAAAAATCCAGCACAAAGAAAAATAAACAAAAAATTTTTAATTTAATGAGAAAAAAAAAAAAAAGAAAGAAAAAAACTGCTAATCTGTTTTCCAGAATGGCTCTACTGTGTTTTATTATCACCAGGAGTTCAGAAGAGTTCCAGTTACTCTGCATCAGCATTAGGACTTTGTATATTTACTCATCTTAATTTTAGATATTCTGATTGAGATACTGTAGTGGTATTAAAATTATGGTATTAATTTGTGTTTTTCTAGTGGCAAATGGTGTTGGATATCTTTTTATGTGCTATTTATTTGCCTTCTACATAAACTTTTTAGTGAAGTGTCTTTTCAAGCATTTCCACATTTTTAATTGGATTGTTTTCTCTTCACTTTTGAGATACTTTATGTATTCTGGTTATAAGTCCTCTATAGAATATCTGGAGTGCAAATACTTTCTTTCAATCTATAACTTCCTTTTTTTCTTGAAAATGTCTACCACAGAGAAAAAGGTTTTAATTTTTATGAAGTCTATGTGCTAGTGGAGGTGATGGAATTCCAGTGGAGCTATTCCAAGTCCTGAATGATGATGCTGTGAAAGTGCTGCACTCAATATGCCAGCAAATTTGGAAAACTCAGCAGTGGCCACAAGATTGGAAAAGGTCAGTTTTCATCCCAATCCCAAAGAAAGGCAATGCCAAGGAGTGCTCAAACTACCGAACAATTGCACTCATCTCACACGCTAGTAAGGTAATGTTCAAAATTCTCCAAGCCAGGCTTCAGCAATATGTGAACCGTGAACTTCCTGATGTTCAAGCTGGTTTTAGAAAAGGCAGAGGAACCAGAGATCAAATTGCCAACATCCGCTGGATCATGGAAAAAGCAAGAGAGTTCCAGAAAAATATCTATTTCTGCTTTATTGACTATGCCAAAGCCTTTGACTGTGTAGATCACAATAAACTATGGAAAATTCTGAAAGAGATGGGAATACTAGACCACCTGATCTGCCTCTTAAGAAATCTGTATGCAGGTCAGGAAGCAACAGTTAGAACTGGTCATGGAACAACAGACTGGTTCCCAATAGGAAAAGGAGTACGTCAAGGCTGCATATTGTCACCATGTTTATTTAACTTATATGCAGAGTACATCATGAGAAATGCTGGACTGGAAGAAACACAAGTTGGAATCAAGATTGCCGGGAGAAATATCAATAACCTCAGATATGCAGATGACACCACTCTTATGGCAGAAAGTGAAGAGGGGCTAAAAAGCCTCTTGATGAAAGTGAAAGTGGAGAGTGAAAATGTTGGCTTAAAGCTCAACATTCAGAAAACGAAGATCATGGCATCTGGTCCCATCACTGCATGGGAAATAGATGGGGAAACAGTGGAAACAGTGTCAGACTTTGTTTTTCTGGGCTCCAGAATCACTGCAGATGGTGACTGCAGCCATGAAATTAAAAGACGCTTACTCCTTGGAAGGAAAGTTATGACCAACCTAGATAGCATATTCAAAAGCAGAGACATTACTTTACCAACAAAGGTTCGCCTAGTCAAGGCTATGGTCTTTCCTGTGGTCATGTATGGATGTGAGAGCTGGACTGTGAAGAAGGCTGAGTGCTGAAGAATTGATGCTTTTGAACTGTGGTGTTGGAGAAGACTCTTGAGAGTCCCTTGGACTGCAAGGAGATCCAACCAGTCCATTCTGAAGGAGATCAGCCCTGGGATTTCTTTAGAAGGAATGATGCTAAAGCTGAAACTCCAGTATTTTGGCCACCTCATGCGAAGAGTTGACTCATTGGAGAAGACTCTGATGCTGGGAGGGATTGAGGGCAGGAGGAGAAGGGGACGACAGAGGATGAGATGGCTGGATGGCATCACTGACTTGATGGGTGTGAGTCTGGGTGACCTCCGGGAGCTGGTGATGGACAGGGAGGCCTGGCGTGCTGCGGTTCATGGGGTCGCAAAGAGTCGGACACGACTGAGCGACTGATCTGATCTGATCTGATCTGAATGTGTTAATATTTTTCTTTTGTGGACTGTGCTTTTGATACCTTGTCCAGAACTCTTTACTTAACCCCAGTCATGAAGACTTTTCCTAGGTTTACTACTAAACACTTGTAATACTCTTTTTTCCATATACCATGATATACAGGTTAAAACGACAACCCGCTCCAGTATTCTTGCCTGGAGAATCCCATGGACGGGGGAGCCTGAAAGGCTGCAGTGCATGGGGGCGCCAAAGAATCGGACACAACCGAAGTGACTAAATAACAATAACAACAGGTTAAAATGGTCTCTACTTGGGATATTGTAAAACATAACTGTGCTTTCATCAGACAAAAGTCAAGATTTTGCTGAGAAGGGAGGTAAAGGGATTGTTTGGAGTATTTCTGAGCTTGCTGACAACAGAATATCAGTTGAAAGGAAGAGAGGAGCTGTTGTCAGGGGGAAGTTCAAGGCGGTCTGAGAAGGAGGCACAAGAACAATTAAACTGAACTGGATAAGGGTGACAAAGTGGTGAACACTAAACTAGAGGGTTTTCAGCAGCATTTTAGTTCCTGTAACTGGCCCCTCTTCCCTTCTGGGGCTGCCTGGTGAGAGACAATATTATGAAAAGTCAAATAGCTAAGCAAGAATTTATTGCCAGTTTTATTAACAGGAGGGCAAGTATTCTGTGTCTCCACGGTAAAAGATGGATGAGAAAGTCCAGTTTAGCTTTAAGTTGATTTGAGATCTTCTACATGGGAGGATGTTAAGGGAAGAAAAGGCAGGTGGAAGGTGGGTGGTTGTGCGGAGCATACATCTGATCACTAACCCAACCAGCAGCATGGATGAGAGGAAGTGGCCCTACTTCATCTACCCAGTCTTCTGCTTGTTGTGAAGACACTGTCCAATTTATCTAATTTTTGGTTAAATCCAACAGCATATTAAGATTAACCGGTAGCTCAGACAGTAAAGAATTAGCCTGCAATTTAGGAGACCCAGGTTCCATCCCTGAGTCAAAAAGATCTCCTGGAGAAGTGAGTTGCTTCCCACTCCAGTATTCTTGCCTGAAGAATTCCATGGACAGAGGAGCCTGGTGGGCTACAGTCCATGGGGTCACAAAGAGTTGGACACAATTCTTTCTTTCAACAGTGTCAGAAAGCTGAGTCTGTGCCACCAAAGGGCATTAATTTAGCACAGTGACTCAGGCTCCACTAAATCAGCCTTCCACCCCCCACCCCCGCCTGCCCTCACCCTACCACCACTATCACCACTATGGAGAGGAATGTGTATGGGGTGGAAGAAAAGAAGGCCAGAAGGACTCACTTCAAACTTCCTGGGAAGTCTAAGTATGGAGTACAGATAAGACCTAAGATGTAGTGAGTTTGGTATTGAGAGCCAAGGACCAGGAGTCATTGATGAGGTAACCTCTGGTTAGATAGAAGGCAAGAACAAGATGCTGTCTTGGAGCCCAGAAAAATAAAGTCTGACACTGTTTCCACTGTTTGCTCATCTATTTCCCATGTAGTGATGGGACCAGATGCCATTTTCTTTGTTTTCTGAATGTTGAGCTTTAAGCCAACTTTTTCACTCTCCACTTTCACTTTCATCAAGAGGCTTTTGAGTTCCTCTTCACTTTCTGCCATTAGGGTGGTGTTATCTGCATATCTGAGGTGATTGATATTTCTCCCGGCAATCTTGATTCCAACTTGTGTTTCTTCCAGTCCAGCATTTCTCATGATGTACTCTGCATATAAGTTAAATAAACAGGGTGATAATATACAGCCTTGACGTATTCCTTTTCCTATTTGGAACCACTCTGTTGCTCCATGTCCAGTTCTAACTGTTGCTTCCTGACCTGCACACAGATTTCTTAAGAGGCAGATCAGGTGGTCTGGTATTCCCATCTCTTTCAGAACTTTCCACAGTTTATTGTGATCTACACAGTCAAAGGCTTTGGCATAGTCAATAAAGCAGAAATAGATGTTTTTCTGGAACTCTCTTGCTTTTTCGACGATCCAGCGGATGTTGGCAATTTGATCTCTGGTTCCTCTACCTTTTCTAAAACCAGCTTGAACATCAGGAAGTTCACGGTTCACGTATTGCTGAAGCCTGGCTTGGAGAATTTTGAGCATTACTTTACTAGCATGTGAGATGAGTGCAATTGTGCGGTAGTTTGAGCATTCTTTGGCGTGCTGCGATTCATGGGGTCGCAAAGAGTCAGACGCGACTGAGCGACTGATCTGATCTGATCTGATCTAGTCCCTAAAGAGAGCCACCAGGCTTCCATTTATGATACATCTCATTTGCTGCCTTGATCCATTTCAGTTCAGTTCAGTTCAGTCGCTCATTTGTGTCCGACTCTTTGTGACCCCATGAATCACAGCACGCCAGGCCTCCCTGTCTATCACCAACTCCCAGAGTTCACTCAGACTCATGTCCATCGAGTCAGTGATGCCATCCAGCCATCTCATCCTCTGCTGTCCCCTTCTCCTCCTGCCCCCAATCCCTCCCAGCATCAGAGTCTTCTCCAATGAGTCAACCCTTCGCATGAGGTGGCCAAAGGACTGGAGTTTCAGCTTTAGCATCATTCCTTCCAAAGAAATCCCAGGGCTGATCTCCTTCACAATGGACTGGTTGGATCTCCTTGCAGTCCAAGGGACTCTCAAGAGTCTTCTCCAACACCATAGTTCAAAAGCATCAATTCTTCAGCACTCAGCCTTCTTCACAGTCCAGCTCTCACATCCATACATGATCACAGGAAAAACCATAGCCTTGACTAGACGGACTTTTGCTGGCAAAGTAATGTCTCTGCTTTTGAATATGCTATCTAGGTTGGTCATAACTTTCCTTCCAAGGAGTAACTGTCTTTTAATTTCATGGCTGCAGTCACCATCTGCAGTGATCCATTTAAAGAACCTAGAAAACGACCAAATCTGGGGCTTAGATATCCACTTGAAGTCCCAAAGACACAGTGGCTGAGCTCTAATCATATCAACCATGCCATGCCAAACACCCTAACTTTTCACCTGTTTTGTTTCTATGTCTCCCCACTCTCTAAGGTGAAACCCTATATTAGCATTAACTGGTAGTAGGGCCCTAGTTAACTCCTCCAGACTTTGCTTAATGGACTCCCTCCATAGCCTCCCCATATTCTCACAGATCTGTTTCAAACCATTTGTTGAGAAAGGTAAGGAAAAAGACTTGTTCTAGCTTCAGAGGAGGCGGTCACAAGTTCACATCCATTTATGCCTCCCATAATTCTATTTGTTTCCTTTGCATTAAGTGTTCCAAGATAATGAATACCTCCATAGTAACAAAAGTCTGAAAATAAACTGTTACCTTGATTTTCACATTTTCAAAGAAAAATCCCTCAATGGCAACCAAACCAGAAGTCTCAGCAATGAACATGCAATAATGGTTACAAGGTGAACAGTGTTTTTTATTCCATTTTCTTAACAATACCACTGAGCGATTCTCTTGGAAAAGGATTTAGATTGGATTAGGTGATTTTTTTTTCAACTGTATAGCTTGTTATTAGCAGTTAACTATGCAGTTACTTTTGAAAAATTTAGGTGATAAATGACTCCGAAGGAGATTTATTATATTGTGATACAAATGCTTTATAAATGTAGTTTTACTCTAAAAATTCCATCCTTTCTGTTTCTCTGGTTACAACTGTCAAAGTATTCTGAAAGCAGAAAGAATGTGCATATCTGGAAAAAAAGTACAAAACATTTCAGACATAATAAATGTCTTACAGGCTTAATTCAAAGGACTACTGTTGCTACACTTTTTTTTTTTTTTTAAACCAATCCCTTTTTCTCTATGCACAACATATTTCAGGGACAACCTCCCTTGTACTGTGTGAAACCAGAAAACACTTTACAATAAGCTATTAAAATCTGGAAAGACTATACCTATCAACCATGAGAAAAGTGAATAGTGCAGACAGCAAAAAAGAACCAAAGAGTCTCTTGATGAAGGTGAAAGAGGGAAGTGAAAAAGTTGGCTTAGAATTCAACATTCAGAAAACAAAGATCATGGCATCTGGTCCCATCATTTCATGGCAAATAGATGGAGGGAAATGGAAACAGTGACAGATTTTATTTTCTTGCACTCCAAAATCACATCTGACAGTGACAGCAGTGATGAAATCAAGATGTTTATTCTTCTTTGGAAGAAAAGCTATAACAAATCTAGACAGTGTATTAAAAAGCAGAGACATCACTTTGCTGACAAGGTCTATACAGTCAAAGCTACGGTTTTTCCAGTAGTCATGTACCAATGTGAGAGTTGTACCATGTACCATGTAAGAGTTGGATCATAAAGAAGCTGAGCATCCAAGAATTGATGCTTTGGAACTTTGGTGTTGAAGGAGACTCTTAAGAGTCCCCTGAACTGCAAGAAGATCAAACCAGTCAATCCTAAAGGAAATCAACCTGAATATTTATTGGAAGGACTGATGCTGAAGCTGAAGCTCCAGTATTTTGGCCACCTGATGCAAAGAGCTGACTCATCGGAAAAGACTCTAATGTTGGGAAAGACTGAAGGCTGGAGAAGGGGACGACAGAGGATGAGATGGTTGGATGGCATCATTGACTCAATGAAAATGAATTTGAGCTAACTCCAGGAGATGGTGAAGGACAGGGAAGCCGGGCATGCTGCAGTCCATGGAGTCACAAAGAGTCGGACATAACTTAGCAACTGAACAACAACTGCAACTTAAGTTCTGGCAATTTTGAGGGTCTGAGATTCCCAGGGTTCAGCAGCAATATCTTTGTAAGAGTCCAGATGAACACCTCATATTGAAAAGTTGTTGCTGAGCCTTGAACAACGCGAGGATTCTTGGCCTCTGGAGGAGAGGAATTAAATCCGGGGCCAGTGATGAGGCTTGATTGTGCAGAGCTTTTCTGTGATAAAGTTTTATTGAAGTGTGTAAGAGAGAGAGAAAGCTTCTGACATAGACATCAGAAGGGGGCAGAAAGAGTGCTCCCCCTGCTAGTCTTTAGCAGGAAGCTATATATCTACTGCTGCTGCTAAGTCACTTCAGTCGTGTCTGACTCTGTGCAACTCCATAGATGGCAGCCCACCAGGCTCCCCCGTCCCTGGGATTCTCCAGGCAAGGACACTGGAGTGGGTTGCCATTTCCTTCTCCAGTATACCTACTAGCAGGCTTCTAATTAGAGAAAGGAAATGTCTCAAAACTCAGAGTGGCACCACGCCCCTCACCCACAAGATGCATTTTGAGATAACATTGGCACAAGGTGAGTCATCCCAAGCCACAAAACAACTGACATGAATCTTGAAGAAAGTCAGGTTTCTAAGCAAATACATTAACATAGCTTACGAGAACATTTACATGAGCAAAAACCTACTGGTTTGTAGAGTAAAACATACTGGTTTGTCAAGTCAGTTCTGAGTCTTAGGTGAACCCACTTGAAGAAAGGCAGAGTCTAAGGTAAATACATAGTTCATTAACATAGCTTAAAAAAAAACATTTCCATAAGAAAAACGCACTGGTTGGCTCAAGGTTTCAGAAAAGTTAAGTTCAGGTAGAATCAGGTGTCGTCATGGCAACACAGAATTTTAAAAGAAACCTCCTTTTAACTTTGAATAGAGAAGGGGGAAAAAAAAAAGTTTGTTTCCTCCTGCCACTTAAGAGAGAGATAAAAGAAAGTCTGACACTTGCAGCCTATTTCTTCCGTTTGGAGACCCCAGGCCTTCCTGCCTGTTACCCTCTCAATGTAAAACATCAGATCAGACCAGTCGCTCAGTCGTATCCGACTCTTTGTGACCCCATGAACCGCAGCACGCCAGGCCTCCCTGTCCACCACCAACTCCCGGAGGTCACCCAGGGGCAGGTGCAAATCAATTCCTATAAACTGAGAGCTTCAGTGAGCTCAGCATAAGTTTTGAAAGGACAGCTCCCTAAATGTCTACCCTGGCTGGATTGGATATAATCTTAAAAATTAAATACTTACATTTATTTCAATGCTCTAGGCCTTGTGATTGTAGCTTAAGAGAGCCAAAAAATATCACTCCACTCTTCCCTACCCCAAGAGATGCAGCAATCTAACAGAGACCAAACCATGATCCTTATTATCAATAAAAGATAGAAGGAGGATGTGGCTTAAATGTTCGACCTCAATGCATTTCCTTTCACTTTGTCACTATGTTAAATTTAGACCCTCTGTGGTGATGGGTGGAAACTGTCAATGGAAAAATTAATCAGTCAATCTAAGAAAGAAATGAGAAATGTTATTCAAGCCAAACTGAGGGTTATAACCTGAAAACGGCCTCCCAGAAAGTTCTGAGGACTGTCCCACCTGTTAGCAGTCAAGAGTCAGTTATATAAGTTTTTTAAGACAGAGAGCTATACTTTAAATGATGTGTTTTTGAAAGTTTACATAATCCCAGATCTGTAAATATGAAGTGGTGGGTCACTGTGACTCCTTATAAGATCAAGAAGGAATGTTATCTTCTAAGGAGTTAACCTTGTTGATGCTCGGAGAATGTCGCTCTTTATGTCGCTCTTGATCAGGTATATCTGCCGATGGGGAGGTTTGGTTGATGTATAATGCAGATGCACAATGCATGGTAGAGGGGAGAGAAGAGACCAAAAAGCAGAAAAAAAAATGTTTTGCTTACATTTTTCTTGTCTTGCCATAAAATGTGAATTTCATATCACAAAACTAAATTTTTGGTGGTGAGACTGTTGTAGCCATGCATTCTGGGAAACAAACTCACTCAGAAGGACAGTGCAGATAGTGGAGTGCAGTTTATTACACCGGCGGGCCCAAGGCAGAGTCTCCTCTTACCCAAGGACCCTGACCAGTTTTCCTGAAAACCTTATATACCCTAAGTGTACGTGCCCAAACCCACGTGCCCAAATTCCCTGAATCTAGTCTGAACAAAGGAAAAGAAAGATACAATCAAAGCTAACCTGTGATTCATATGCCTTAAGCCTAGGTGGTTCAGATCAGATCAGATCAGATCAGTCGCTCAGTCGTGTCCGACTCTTTGCAACCCCATGAACTGCAGCACTCCAGGCCTCCCTGTCCATCACCAGCTCCCGGAGGTCACCCAGACTCATACCCATCGAGTCAGTGATGCCATCCAGCCATCTCATCCTCTGTCGTCCCCTTCTCCTCCTGCCCTCAATCCCTCCCAGCATCAGAGTCTTCTCCAATGAGTCAACTCTTCGCATGAGGTGGCCAAAATACTGGAGTTTCAGCTTTAGCATCATTCCTTCTAAAGAAATTCCAGGATTGATCTCCTTCAGAATGGACTGGTTGGATCTTCTTGCAGTCCAAGGGACTCTCAAGAGTCTTCTCCAACACCACAGTTCAAAAGCATCAATTCTTCGGCGCTCAGCCTTCTTCACAGTCCAGCTCTCACATCCATACATGACCACAGGAAAGACCATAGCCTTGACTAGGCGAACCTTTGTTGGTAAAGTAATGTCTCTGCTTTTGAATATGCTATCTAGGTTGGTCATAACTTTCCTTCCAAGGAGTAAGCGTCTTTTAATGTCATGGCTGCAGTCACCATCTGCAGTGATTTTGGAGCCCAGAAAAACAAAGTCTGACACTGTTTCCACTGTTTCCCCATCTATTTCCCATGTAGTGATGGGACCAGATGCCATGATCTTCGTTTTCTGAATGTTGAGCTTTAAGCCAACCTTTTCACTCTCCACTTTCACTTTCATCAAGAGGCTTTTGAGTTCCTCTTCACTTTCTGCCATAAGAGTCGTGTCATCTGCATATCTGAGGTTATTGATATTTCTCCCAGCAATCTTGATTCCAACTGTGTTTCTTCCAGTCCAGTGTTTCTCATGATGTACTCTGCATATAAGTTAAATAAACATGGTGACAATATGCAGCCTTGACGTACTCCTTTTCCTATTTGGAACCAGTCTGTTGTTCCATGACCAGTTCTAACTGTTGCTTCCTGACCTGCATACAGATTTCTTAAGAGGCAGATCAGGTGATCTGGTATTCCCATCTCTTTCAGAATTTTCCACAGTTTATTGTGATCTACACAGTCAAAGGCTTAGGCATAGTCAATAAAGCAGAAATAGATGTTTTTCTGGAACTCTCTTGCTTTTTCCATGATCCAGCGGATGTTGGCAATTTGATCTCGTGGTTAACAGTGGACAATTATCAGTAGGCCTGTGGTCATACCCCAATAAGCATAATAGAATTTATGATTCTATTTGGTTACACAGATAATTAGGGTATTCTTTTAGGCAACAGAGAGTCTAGGTACGAGCCTTGGGGCTCTTCCATCCAGGGGGCCTGGTTTTCCAGTTGGTATGTCATTTCCATAGATACTGGGCATATAGCTCAAAGTCCACAGTCTGGCCCAAGATGGAGTCCTGCTTTCAAGATGGAGCCTGTTCTGTCTGTTTCCTCCTTCATTCCCTCCTCTTGATGCTCTTAACTCATTCAGTTCAGTTCAGGTCAGTCACTCAGTCGTGTCCGACTCTTTGCAACCCCATGAACTGCAGCACGCCAGGCCTCCCTGTCCATCACCAATTCCTGGAGTTCACTCAGACTCACATCCATCGAGTCAGTGTTGCCATCCAGCCATCTCATCCTCTGTCGTCCCGTTCTCCTCCTGCCCCCAATCCCTCCCAGCATCAGAGTCTTTTCCAATGAGTCAACTCTTCGCATGAGGTGGCCAAAGTACTGGAGTTTCAGCTTTAGCATCATTTCTTCCAAAGAACACCCAGGACTGATTTCCTTTAGGGTTGACTGGTTGGATCTCCTTGCAGTCCAAGGGACTCTCAAGAGTCTTCTCCAACACCACAGTTCAAAAGCATCAATTCTCTGGCGCTCAGTTTTCTTCACAGTCCAACTCTCACATCCATACATGACTACTGGAAACACCATAGTTAACCCATAGTATGAGCATCATTCATAGGGATATATTGCACCTTGACTCTCCGACCTCCAATTTAGGAGAACAACATCAACCTTTGGGTTACAAAGTTCATAATACATTGTAAAATAAAGGGTCCGCAAAGCAGAACTATCAAGGCAATTATAACAATGGTAAATATAGTTTTCCACCAATCACCCTTCACCCAAGATAGGACCAAAGTCCAGAAAGGAAGATTATCATCAGACATAGCTTTCACCTGACTTTTCATGTCATCTAGGGTGGCTGATATATAGCCAGATAAATCAGGAATATATACATAACATTCAACTTTAATTATAGCACAGATCCCTCTTTGTACTGAAACTATGGTTAGTTGCAAGATGATACCAGCAAGTCCTTGAAGCAGCAGTTGATTGTAGAGCTTCATCTCTTTTTCTTCTTTAAGATGATCTTGGTTTCACAGGGATCAGTGGGGTCCTTTTGTATAGTCCACTCGGCATCCTCTGGGTCTGCGTGGTATGACCCCCTCTTCACCTTCATGTAGAGGATCCAGGGAGTGACACCTGCAACTGTAACTGCCGTAGGGTTGGTTAGAACAACAGTATATGGACCCTTCCCATGTGGGGCCAAGGAGTCGTGTTTCCAGTCCTTGACCACACCTGATCCCCAAGCACAAATTTGTGAATCTGTTCCCCAAGGGGGAATGGCACACTTTCTTGTACAAACTTAGTTACCTGATTTATTACCTTACCCAGTTGTTCCATCTGCTGTGAAATCTCATCTCCCCTTACCTGAGGCAAATTTGTTGACACCTGTTTTATTATGGGAGGGGCCTCCCATACACAATTTTGTACGGACAAGAGCCATGGGACTGTGGGATCATCCTGAGTCTGAGCAGAGCCATCAGAAACAAGTCCACCCAGGAAGTCTCTAAGATCCACTTGGGGAGTGTCTCTTTAAGTGTCCGGTTGGTTCCTTCCACCATCCCAAAACTCTGGAACCTATATGCTGTATATAATTTCCACTTGATGTTTAAAGTTTTGCTCATTGTACTAAATCAGCTATGAAAGCCGGGCCATTGTCCAATCCAATGCTGGTAGGAAATCCAAATCTGGGAACCATCTCCCTAAGCAGGCACCGGGCTACTTCTGATGCTCTTTCTGTCCGGGTAGGAAAACCTTCTGCCCATCCCGAGAACGTACATACTATGACCCGCAGGTAATGGTAGTGTCGGTGAGGTTTCATTTCAGTGAAGTCCATTTCCAGGTGTTCAAAGGGCAGCGTGCCTTTTAGCTGAATCCCTGGAGGTTTCTGGCTGTGCTGAGAGGCAGCATTGACCTGTGAGCAGGCGGTGCAGTTCTGAGATTTTGTCCTGCATAGGGAAGAAAGGCAGGGAACAAGAAATATTTTCCAATTAGCTCTTCCAGTTTATCATGGTCTAGATGGGTCACTTGGTGTGTTTGGCTTACCAGAGTGGGTGCCAGCTCCTCTGGTACCAATAATTTGCCACTTGGCAATTCCCACCATCCCTTTTCAGTCTGGATGGCCCTTTCTGCTTTGGCTAGTTGGTTTGGGGCTTCAGTGTATTTTGGAGAGTCCAGCATTAGCTCAGGTAGCTCTGCCAATATGAGAGCTTTAATAGGAGCTTCACTTGTCACCCCCAAGCCCTCGGCTGCTTGTTTAGTGGTCTTATCTGCCTGTCTGTTCCCTGAGCCAGTGGGTGGCGGGGGGGGGGGGGAGGGCGGAATCCTCTTTTTGACGCCCTCAGGAGTGTATGACTGCAACTCTTTCTGGTTCCCAGGCAGCATCTAATAGGGTCTTAATTTCTTCCTTATTTTTAATATCTTTTTCACTAGCTGTCAAAGGCCTCTCTCCTTATACAGAGCCCTGTAGTGTGGCAAAAGCATACCTGGAGTCTGTGTAAATGTTTGTCTTCTTACTTTTTGACAGCTGGAGGGCCTGGGTTAGAGCATATAGTTCGGCCTGTTGAGCGGACCAGTGTGATGGCAGAGAGCTAACCTCAACGATGGTTTCTTCTGTGACTACTGCATATCCCGACAGTCCTTGTCCTTGTTTCACCAGGCTGGTGCCATTGGTGTACAGGAGCAAATCTGGGTCCAGGATTTGCTGGTGTCTCAAGTCAGGTCTGCTGGCATATTTCTTGCAATAATGTGAGGGCCCACCTTCTCCCACAAGAAAGAGAGTGGCCAGATTCAGGGCCTGACATGGCTCAGTAGTAACATGGGGATTCTCACATAACCGTCCCTGGTATTGAGTAATCCGGGATGTTGACAGCCATTTATGGGGGTCCCCTCGCAGGAGAGTATTGATCTGATGCGGGATTTTATGAACAAATCTTGGCCCAAAGTCAGCTTGGTTGCCTCCCAGACCAGTAAGACAACTGCAGCAACTGCCCATAAGCATCCCAGCCACCCAGTGGCAACACTGTCCAGCTGATTAGAGATAAGTCACTGGTCTGCCCCATGTCCCCAGAGTCTAGGACAACACTCCCATAGCCACCTTGTCCTTTTCAGTCACGTAAAGAGCAAACAGCTAAGCAAGGTCTGGCAGGCCCAAGGCGGGTGCTGACATACTTGTACCGGGTTTGAGTTCTATTACCAGTGGGACTTGTTTTGCAAGCCTGGGGGTGGTGTCTTCTGCCCAGACCTCAGAGAATTGTTGAGTTAACTCTCTCTCTTGACTGTTTAGCCCGTCCGGTTTCCTTTCCAGGAGATTGTGCAACCTCCATTCATCTTGAGGGGTTACTGAGAGGAAGAGTAAATAGGTGGTTGAGGCCACTCGAACAATGGGTCTTTCGTTGGGGGAAAGGTCACTTGTGCCCCCAATTTAGACAGCAAATCTCTTCCTAACAAAGGTATTGGGCATTCATGGATGTATAAAAATTCATGAGTCACTTGATGTCCCCCCATCTGACATTTTCAGGGTAGGCTAGAGACACAAAGGCTGCATTTATCACCATCTGAGACCCAGCAGCCTCTGGCTGGGTCTATTGGCATATAAAGTCTACAGGCCTCACACAGTCTTTTGCAGAACTCAGAGGGTGATTCGCTTTCCCTTTGAAGTCACTTCGGAGGGTTTTGTGATACTCATAGCTTTTCAGGCCCCCCTCTTGAGACCTGGGAAAATAATCACCCGATATCTCTCCAAGTGGCCTCTCCCTTCCTCTGTGTTACAGTCCCCACTGGGCCTCTCATCGGGGGTGGCTAGTTCTGCCCACCGCTGCGGGTTTGCAGTACCCTCAGGTGCCATTTCTCTTAACTATTTTCTGGTCTCAGTTAGGATCCTGTGTCTTTCCTCAGTGCTGAAAAGGGAGACTAGTAGTTGAATTGGGAGAAGGCAATGGCACCCCACTCCAGTACTCTTGCCTGGAAAATCCCATGGATGGAGGAGCCTGGTGGGCTGCAGTCCATGGGGTCGCAGAGTCAGACACGACTGAAGTGACTTAGCAGCAGTAGTTGGATTATGTCATCCTATGTAGGGCAATGGGTTCAAAATATAGTCTCTATTAGCCTAATCATGGCTTGTGGCTCCCCCAAGTATGGTGGAGCATGTCTCTGCCAGTTTAATATATGTGTAGAGAAAAATGGCTGGTAATAACAGGCTACAGGGCGTAGACTGTAGTGCCCCATGCGTCCTGAACTGGAGGCTGTTGTACCCTCTGAGAGGCATCTGTAGTGGGGTTCTTTCCCCCTGTTCCTTGGCAGAGGGCAGCCTCTGTCTAACTGCTGTTTTCTTCCCCCTTCCGGTCAGTACTCACTGGGAGAGGTGAGTACTGATACAATCTAGGAGGTCCAGCTGAGGTGGAATTTTGGGGGCATTGACCAGAGGTCTCCGTTGCTGGGATTGGAGCTTACCGAAATGGTGGCTCTGTGAACTCCGGGAGAGCTCTGGAAGAGCAGTGGCTGCTGCAGGAACTTCACCTGGCCCTGGATCGGGCACTAAGGTGGCCTCCTGGGAGGCAGGCGCATCATTATCCAGTCAGGTCATCCCCGTCCAAATCCTGTAGAATTTCCTTTTTTATCATCAGTCAATTTTTGTGCCATTAATATTTTTCCCTTTCCCTTCTGAATAAAGAACCTTGTCCAAGTAGGAGGGTCTTGAGCTAACCCACCTCACCCCAGTACTTTTGCCTGGAAAATCCCATAGACAGAGGATCCTGGTGGGCTCCAGTCCATGCGGTCGCTAAGAGTCAGACAGGACTGAGCGACTTCCTTTTCACTTTTCACTTTCATGCATTGGAGAAGGAAATGGCAACCCACTCCAATATTCTTGCCTGGAGAGTCCCAGGGACGGGGGAGCCTGGTGGGCTTCCGTCTATGGGGTCACACAGAGTCGGACACGACTGAAGCGACTTAGCAGCAGCAGCAGCAGCCATGAGTCAATATATAGATATTGATCCAAGTGTCCTGGCTCTCCTGTGACTACTGTATAGACTGCTTCCACTATTTTTAAATTCATGGTGTTCTCTGGTAGCCATCCTACTCCCATAAGGGGCCATTCGACCTCACAGAGTATGTGGACGCAGTTAGGCTTCATCTTCACCCCATCACTTCAGTCAGTTCAGTTCAGTCGCTCAGTCGTGTCCGACTCTTTGCAACCCCATGAATCGCAGCACGCCAGGCCTCCCTGTCCATCAACAACTCCTGGAGTTCACTCAGACTCACGTCCATCGAGTCAGTGATGCCATCCAGCCATCTCATCCTCTGTCGTCCCCTTCTCCTCCTGCCCCCAATCCCTCCCAGCATCAGAGTCTTCTCCAATGAGTCAACCCTTCGCATGAGGTGGCCAAAGGACTGTAGTTTCAGCTTTAGCATCATTCCTTCCAAAGAAATTCCAGGATTGATCTCCTTCAGAATGGACTGGTGGGATCTCTTGCAGTCCAAGGGACTCTCAAGAGTCTTCTCCAACACCACAGTTCAAAAGCATCAAATCTTCGGCGCTCAGCCTTCTTCACAGTCCAGCTCTCACATCCATACATGACCACAGGAAAGACCACAGCCTTGACTAGACGAACCTTTGTTGGCAAAGTAATGTCTCTGCTTTTGAATATGCTATCTAGGTAGGTCATAACTTTCCTTCCAAGGAGTAAGCGTCTTTTAATTTCATGGCTGCAGTCACCATCTGCAGTGATTTTGGAGCCCCCAAAATAAAGTCTGACACTGTTTCCACTGTTTCCCCATCTATTTCCCATGTAGTGATGGGACCGGATGCCATGATCTTCGTTTTCTGAATGGTGAATTTTAAGCCAGGTTTTCACTCTCCTTTTTCACTTTCATCAAGAGGCTCTTTAGTTCTTATTCACTTTCTGCCATAAAGGTGGTGTCAGCTGCATATCTGAGGTTATGGATATTTCTCCTGGCAAACTTGATTCCAGTTTGTGCTTCCTCCAGTCCAGCATTTCTCATGATGTACTCTGCATATAAGTTAAATAAGCAGGGTGACAATATACAGCCCTGATGCACCCCTTTCTCGATTTGGAGCCAGTCTGTCTTTCTATGTCCAGTTCCAACTGTTGTCTCTTTACCTGCATACAGATTTCTCAGGAGGTAGGTCTCTTTAAGAATTTTCCAGGAGGAGCTAAGATGGCGGAGGAATAGGACGGGGAGAACACTTTCTCCTCCACAAATTCATCAAAAGAACATTTAAATGCCGAGTAAATTCCACAAAACAACTTCTGAATGCCGGCAGAGGACATCAGGCACCCAGAAAAGCAACTCATTGCTTTCTAAAGGAGCGCGACTGAACAAGTGAGCCTAAAAAAAAAGGGGGTGTCCACCACTGCCCCCTTTGTATCAGGGCAGAAATCAGACACTGAAGAGACCAGCAAACAGAAGAAGCTATAACAGAAGGAACCACCGTGGAAGCAATAGGCAATAAACTAAAACCCCGTGGTTAGTACCCCTACATAGGAAGGGGCCTATAGATATTGAGAAATTTAAGCTGGAACAAGGAACTAGCCGAAAATGAATTTTTCATTTTTAACCTAGATGTTTTATCAATGGTGCTGTATAGAAGGAGAAGTTTTGAGACTACTGCAAAATAAGACCGATAACTGGAAGCAGGAGGCTTAAGTCCAAACCCTGACTCCAGGGAACATTAATTGACAGGAGCTCATCAAATGCTTCCATACCTACACTGAAACCAAGCACCACACAAGGGCCAACAAGTCCCACGGCAAGACATACCAAGCAAATTCTCCAGCAACACAGGAACACAGCCCTGAGCTCCAATATACAGGCTACCCAAAGTCACCCCCAAATCATAGACATCTCATAACTCATTACTGGACACTTCATTGCACTCCAGAGAGAAGAAATCCAGCTCCATCCACCAGAACACCGACACAAGCTTCCCTAACCAAGAAACCTTGACAAGCACCTGTACAAACCCACACACAGTGAAGAAACGCCACAATAAAAAGAACTCCACAAACTGCCAGAATACAGTAAGAACAACCCAAATTCAGCAATTTAAACAAGATGAAGAGACAGAAGAATACCCAGCAGGTAAAGGAACAGGATAAATGCCCACCAAACCAAACAAAATAGGAAGAAATAGCGAATCTACCTGATAAAGAATTCCGAATAATGATAGTGAAATTAATCCAAAATCTGGAAATCAAAATGGAATCACAGATAAATAGCCTGGAGAAAAGCATTGAGAAGATGCAAGAAAGGTTTAACAAGGACCTAGAAGAAATAAAAAAAAGTCAATATATAATGAATAATGCAATAAATGAGATCCAAAACACTCTGGAGGCAACAAATAGTAGAATAACAGAGGCAGAAGATAGAATTAGTGAATTAGAAGATAGAATGGTAGAAATAAATGAAGCAGAGGAGAAAAAAGAAAAATGAATTAAAAGAAATGAGGACAATCTCAGAGACCTCCAGGACAATATTAAACGTTACAACATTCGAATCATAGGAGTCCCAAAAGAAGAAGACAAAAAGAAAGACCATGAGAAAATACTAGAGGAGATAATAGTTGAAAACTTCCCTAAAATGGGGAAGGAAATAATCACTCAAGTCCAAGAAACCCAGAGAGTCCCAAACAGGATAAACCCAAGGCGAAACACTTAAAGACACATATTAATCAAATTAACAAAGATCAAACACAAAGAACAAATATTAAAAGCAGCAAGGGAAAAACAACAAATAACACACAAGGGAATTCCTATAAGGATAACAGCTGATCTTTCAATAGAAACTCTCCAAGCCAGGAGGGAATGGCAAGACATACTTAAAGTGATGAAAGAAAAGAACCTACAGCCCAGATTATTGTACCCAGCAAGGATCTCATTCAAATATGAAGGAGAAATCAAAAGCTTTACAGACAAGCAAAAGCTGAGAGAATTCAGCACCACCAAACCAGCTCTCCAACAAATACTAGAGGACATTCTCTAGACAGGAAACACAAAAAGGATATATAAATTCAAACCCAAAACAATAAAGTAAATGGCAACGGAATCATACTTATCAATAATTACCTTAAATGTAAATGGGTTGAATGCCCCAACCAAAAGACAGAGACTGGCCGAATGGATACAAAAACAAGACCCCTACATATGTTGTCTACAAGAGACCCACCTCAAAACAGGGGACACATACAGACTGAAAGTGAAGGGCTGGAAAAAGATTTTCCATGCAAATAGGGACCAAAACAAAGCAGGAGTAGTAATACTCATATCAGATAAAATAGACTTTAAAACAAAGACTGTGAAAAGAGACAAAGAAGGTCATTACATAATGATCAAAGGATCAATCCAAGAAGAAGATATAACAATTATAAATATATATGCATCCAACATAGAAGCACCACAATATGTAAGACAAATACTAACAAGTATGAAAGGAGAAATTAACAATAACACAATAATAGTGGGAGACTTTAATACCCCACTCACACCAATGGATAGATCAACTAAACAGCAAATTAACAAGGAAACACAAACTTTAAACGATACAATAGACCAGTTAGACCTAATTGATATCTATAGGACATTTCATCCCAAAACAATGAATTTCACCTTTTTCTCAAGCGCACACGGAAGCTTCTCCAGGATAGATCACATGCTGCTGCTGCTGCTAAGTCAGTTCAGTAGTGTCTGACTCTTTGAGACCCCATAGACAGAAGCTCACCAGGCTCCCCCGTCCCTGGGATTCTCCAGGCAAGAACACTGGAGTGGGTTGCCATTTCCTTCTCCAATGCATGAAAGTGAAAAGTGAAAGTGAAGTCGCTCAGTCGTGTCCGACTCCTAGAGACCCTGTGGACTGGAGCCTACCAGGATCCTCCGTCCATGGGATTTTCCAGGCAAAAGTACTGGGGTGGGGTGCCATTGCCTTCCCCGGGATAGATCACATCCTGGGCCATAAATCTAGCCTTGGTAAGTTCAGAAAAATTTAAATCATTCCAAGCATCTTTTCTGACCACGATGCAGTAAGATTAGATCTCAATAACAGGAGAAAAACTATTAAAAATTCCAACATATGGAGGCTGAACAACAGGCTGCTGAATAACCAACAAATCACAGAAGAAATCAAAAAAGAAATCAAAATCTGCATAGAAATGAATGAAAATGAAAACACAACAACCCAAAACCTGTGGGACACTGTAAAAGCAGTCGTAAGGGGAAAGTTCATAGCAATACAGGCATACCTCAAGAAACAAGAAAAAAGTCAAATAAATAACCTAACTCTACACCTAAAGCAACTAGAAAAGGAAGAAATGAAGAACCCCAAGGTTAGCAGAAGGAAAGAAATCTTAAAAATTAGGGCAGAAATAAATGCAAAAGAAACAAAAGAGACCATAGCAAAAATCAACAAAGCCAAAAGCTGGCTCTTTGAAAGGGTAAATAAAATTGACAGACCATTAGCCAGACTCATCAAGAAACAAAGGGAGAAAAATCAAGTCAATAAAACTAGAAATGAAAATGGAGAGATCACAACAGACAGAAATACAAAGGATCATAAGAGACTACTATCAGCAATTATATGGCAATAAAACGGACAATGTAGAAGAAGAAATGGACAAATTCTTAGAAAAGTACAACTTTCCAAAACTGTATCAGGAAGAAATAGAAAATCTTAACAGACCCATCACAAGCACGGAAATTGAAACTGTAATCAGAAATCTTCCAGCAAACAAAAACCCAGGTCCAAAGGGCTTCACAGCTGAATTCTACCAAAACTTTGGAGAAGAGCTAACACCTATCCTACTCAAACTGTTCCAGAAAATTGCAGAGGAAGGCAAACTTCCAAACTCATTCTATGAGGCCACCATCACCCTAATACTAAAACCTGACAAAGATGCCACAAAAAAAGAAAACTACAGGCCAATATCACTGATGAACATAGATGCAAAAATCCTTAACAAAATTCTAGCAATCAGAATCCAACAACACATTAAAAAGATCATACACCATGACCAAGTGGGCTTTATCCCAGGAATGCAAGGATTCTTCAATATCTGCAAATCAATCAATGTAATACACCACATTAACAAATTGAAAAATAAAAACCATATGATTATCTCAATAGATGCAGGGAAAGCCTTTGACAAAGTTCAACATCCATTTATGACAAAAACTCTTCAGAAAGCAGGAATAGAAGGAACATACCTCAACATAATAAAAGCTATATATGACAAACCCACAGCAAACATTATCCTCAATGGTGAAAAATTGAAAGCATTTCCTCTAAAGTCAGGAACAAGACAAGGATGCCCACTTTCACCATTACTATTCAACATAGTTTTGGAAGTTTTGGCCACAGCAATCAGAGCAGAAAAAGAAATAAAAGGAATCCAAATAGGAAAAGAAGTAAAACTCTCACTGTTTACAGATGACATGATCCTCTACATAGAAAACCCTAAAGACTCCACCAGAAAATTACTAGAACTAATCAATAAATATAGTAAAGCTGCAGGATATAAAATCAACACACAGAAATCCCTTGCATTCCTGTACACTAATAATGAGAAAATAGAGAAATTAAGGAAACAATTCCATTCACCATTGCAATGGAAAGAATAAAATACTTAGGAATATATCTACCTAAAGAAACTAAAGGCCTATATATAGAAAACTACAAAACACTGGTGAAAGAAATAAAAGAGGACACTAATAGATGGAGAAATATACTATGTTCATGGATTGGCAGAATCAATATAGTGAAAATGAGTATACTACCCAAAGCAATTTATAGACTCAATGCAATCCCCATCAAGCTACCAACGGTATTCTTCACAGAGCTAGAACAAATAATTTCACAATTTGTATGGAAATACAAAAAACCTCGAATAGCCAAAGCAATCTTGAGAAAGAAGAATGGAACTGGAGGAATCAACCTGCCTGACTTCAGGCACTACTACAAAGCCACAGTCATCAAGACAGTATGGTACCGGCACAAAGACAGAAATATATATCAATGGAACAAAATAGAAAGCCCAGAGATAAATCCACACACATATGGACATCTTATCTTTGACAAAGGAGGCAAGAATATACAATGGATTAAAGACAATCTCTTTAACAAGTGGTGCTGGGAAAACTGGTCAACCACTTGTAAAAGAATGAAACTAGAGCACTTTCTAACACCATACACAAAAATAAACTCAAAATGGATTAAAGATCTAAATGTAAGACCAGAAACCATAAAACTCCTAGAGGAAAACATAGGCCAAACACTCTCTGACATACATCAAAGCAGGATCCTCTATGACCAACCTCCCAGAATATTGGAAATAAAAGCAAAAATAAGCAAATGGGACCTAATTAAACTTAAAAGCTTCTGCACAACAAAAGAAACTATAAGCAAGGTGAAAAGACAGCCTTCAGAATGGGAGAAAATAATAACAAATGAAGCAACTGAAAAACAACTAATCTCAAAAATATACAAGCAACTCCTACAGCTCAATTCCAGAAAAATAAATGACCCAATCAAAAAATGGGCCAAAGAACTAAATAGACATTTCTCCAAAGAAGACATACAGATGGCTAACAAACACATGAAAAGATGCTCAACATCACTCATTATCAGAGAAATGCAAATCAAAACCACTATGAGGTACCATTTCACACCAGTCAGAATGGCTGCGATCCAAAAGTCCACAAGCAATAAATGCTGCAGAGGGTTTGGAGAAAAGGGAACTCTCTTACACTGTTGGTGGGAATGCAAACTAGTCCAGCCACTATGGAGAACAGTATGGAGATTCCTCAAAAAACTGGGAATCGAACTGCCTTATGATCCAGCAATCCCACTGCTGGGCATACACACTGAGAAAATCAGAATTGAAAGAGACACGTGTACCCCAATGTTCATAGCAGCACTGTTTATAATAGCCAGGACTTGGAAACAACCTAGATGTCCACCCGCAGATGAATGGATAAGAAAGCAGTGGTACATATACACAATGGAGTATTACTCAGCCATTAAAAAGAATGCATTTGAATCAGTTCTAATGAGGTGGATGGAACTGGAGCCTATTATACAGAGTGAAGTAAGCCAGAAAGAAAAACACAAATACAGTATACTAACACATATATATGGAATTTAGAAAAATGATAACAATAACCCTGTTTCAGATCGGATCAGATCAGATCAGTCGCTCAGTCGTGTCCAACTCTTTGCGACCCCATGAACTGCAGCACGCCAGGCCTCCCTGTCCATCACAAACTCCCAGACGTCACTGAGACTCACATCCATCGAGTCAGTGATGCCATCCAGCCATCTCATCCTCTGTCGTCCCCTTCTCCTCCTGCGCCCAATCCCTCCCAGCATCAGAGTCTTCTCCAATGAGTCAACTCTTCGCATGAGGTGGCCAAAATACTGGAGTTTCAGCTTTAGCATCATTTCTTCCAAAGAAATCCCAGGGCTGATCTCCTTCAGAATGGACTGGTGGGATCTCCTTGCAGTCCAAGGGTCTCTCAAGAGTCTTCTCCAACACCACAGTTCAAAAGCATCAATTCTTCGGCGCTCAGCCTCTTCACAGTCCAGCTCTCACATCTATACATGACCACAGGAAAGACCATAGCCTTGACTAGGCGAACCTTTGTTGGTAAAGTAATGTCTCTGCTTTGGAACAGGCTATCTAGGTTGGTCATAACTTTCCTTCCAAGGAGTAAGCGTCTTTTAATTTCATGGCTGCAGTCACCATCTGCAGTGATTTTGGAGCCCAGAAAAACAAAGTCTGACACTGTTTCCACTGTTTCCCCATCTATTTCCCATGTAGTGATGGGACCAGATGCCATGATCTTCGTTTTCTGAATGTTGAGCTTTAAGCCAACCTTTTCACTCTCCACTTTCACTTTCATCAAGAGGCTTTTGAGTTCCTCTTCACTTTCTGCCATAAGGGTGGTATCATCTGCATATCTGAGGTTATTGATATTTCTCCCAGCAATCTTGATTCCAACTTGTGTTTCTTCCAGTCCAGCATTTCTCATGATGTACTCTGCATATAAGTTAAATAAACATGGTGACAATATACAGCCTTGACGTACTCCTTTTCCTATTTGGAGCCAGTCTGTTGTTCCATGACCAGTTCTAACTGTTGCTTCCTGACCTGCATACAGATTTCTCAAGTGGCAGATCAGGTGGTCTGGTATTCCCGTCTCTTTCAGAATTTTCCACAGTTTATTGTGATTTACACAGTCAAAGGTTTTGGCATAGTCAATGAGGCAGAAATAGATGTTTTTCTGGAACTCTCTTGCTTTTTCCATGATCCAGCGGATGTTGGCAATTTGATCTCTGGTTCCTCTGCCTTTTCTAAAACCAGCTTGAACAGCAGGAAGTTCACGGTTCACATATTGCTGAAGCCTGGCTTGGAGAATTTTGAGCATTACTTTACTAGCGTGTGAGATGAGTGCAATTGTGCGGTAGTTTGATCACTCTTTGGCATTGCCTTTCGTTGGGATTGGGATGAAAACTGACCTTTTCCAATCTTGTGGCCACTGCTGAGTTTTCCAAATTTTCTGGCATATTGAGTGCAGCACTTTCACAGCATCATCTTTCAGGATTTGGAATAGCTCCACTGGAATTCCATCACCTCCACTAGCTTTGTTTGTAGTGATACTTTCTAAGGCCCACTTGACTTCACATTCCAGGATGTCTGGCTCTAGGTCAGTGATCACACCATCATGATTATCTTGGTCATGAAGCTCTTTTTTGTATAGTTCTTCTGTGTATTCTTGCCACCTCTTCTTAATATCTTCTGCTTCTGTTAGGTCCATACCATTTCTGTCCTTTATTGAGCCCGTCTTTGCATGAAATGTTCCTTTGGTATCTCTGATTTTCTTGAAGAGATCCCTAGTCTTTCCCATTCTGTTGTTTTCCTCTATTTCTTTGCATTGATCGCTGAAGAAGGCTTACTTATCTCTTCTTGCTATTCTTTGGAACTCTGCATTCAGATGCTTATATCTTTCCTTTTCTCCTTTGCTTTTCACTTCTCTTCTTTTCACAGCTATTTGCAAGGCCTCCCCAGACAGCCATTTTGCTTTTTTGCATTTCTTTTCTATGGGGATGGTCTTGATCCCTGTCTCCTGTACAATGTCACGAACCTCTTTCCATAGTTCATCTGGCACTCTATCTATCAGATCTAGGCCCTTAAATCTATTTCTCACTTCCACTGTATAATCATAAGGGATTTGATTTAGATCATACCTGAATGGTCTAGTGGTTTTCCCTACTTTCTTCAATTTAAGTCTGAATTTGGCTATAAGGAGTTCATGGTCCGAGCCACAGTCAGATCCTGGTCTTGTTTTTGCTGATTGTATAGAGCTTCTCCATCTTTGGCTGCAAAGAATATAATCGATCTGATTTCGATGTTGACCATCTGGTGATGTCCATGTATAGAGTCTTCTCTTGTGTTGTTGGAAGAGGGTATTTGCTATGACCAGTGCATTTTCTTGGCAAAACTCTTATTAGTCTTGGCCCTGCTTCATTCCGTATTCCAAGGCCAAATTTGCCTGTTACTCCAGGTGTTTCTTGACTTCCTACTTTTGCATTCCAGTCCCCTATAATGAAAAGGACATCTTTTTTGGGTGTTAGTTCTAAAAGGTCTTGTAGGTCTTCATAGACCCATTCAACTTCAGCTTCTTTAGCGTTACTGATTGGGGCATAGACTTGGATTACTGTGACATTGAATGGTTTGCCTTGGAAAAGAACAGAGATCATTCTGTCATTTTTGAGATTGCATCCAAGTACTGCATTTCGGACTCTTTTGTTGACCATGATGGCTACTCCATTTCTTCTGAGGGATTCCTGCCGGCAGTAGTAGATATAATGGTCCTCTGAGCTAAATTCACCCATTCCAGTCCATTTCAGTTAGCTGATTCCTAGAATGTCGACATTCACTCTTGCCATCTCTTCCAATTTGCCTTGATTCACGGACCTGACAATCCAGGTTCCTATGCAATATTGCTCTTTACAGCATCGGATTTTGCTTCTATCACCAGACACATCCACAGCTGGGTATTCTTTTTGCTTTGGCTCCATCCCTTCATTCTTTCTGGAGTTATTTCTCCACTGATCTCCAGTAGCATATTGGGCCCCTACTGACCTGGGGAGTTTCTCTTTCAGTATCCTATCATTTTGTCTTTTCATACTGTTCATGGGGTTCTCAAGGCAAGAATACTGAAGTGGTTTGCCATTCCCTTCTCCAGCGGACCACATCCTGTCAGATCTCTGCACCATGACCCGCCCATCCTGGGTTGCCCCACGGGCATGGCTTAATTTCATTGAGTTAGACAAGGCTGTAGTCCTGGTGTGATTAGATTGACTAGTTTTCTGTGAGTATGGTTTCAGTGTATTTGCCTTCTGATGCCTTCTTGCAAGACCTACCGTCTTATTTGGGTTTATCTTACCTTGGGCGTGGGGTATCTCTTCCTGGCTGCTCCAGCAAAACACAGCCATTTCCCCTTACCTTGGACGAGGGGTGTCTCCTCACCACCGCCCTTCCTGACCTAGAGGAGGGGTATCTCCTCACCGCCGCCCTTCCTGACCTC
Source organism: Tragelaphus eurycerus (assembly GCA_935064755.1). Taxonomy (NCBI): domain Eukaryota; kingdom Metazoa; phylum Chordata; class Mammalia; order Artiodactyla; family Bovidae; genus Tragelaphus; species Tragelaphus eurycerus. The sequence continues at coordinate 8,336,377 of CAKXYN010000002.1, read as the reverse complement.
GGTCGTGGGGTAGCTCCTCTCGGCCGTGCTTAGTGCGCGGGTCCTCACTGCCTTCCCTCCTCGGTCATGGGGTAGCTCCTCTCAGCTGCGCTCTTCGTGCGCACGCACCCAGCGAGGCGCTCTTCGTGCCCCGCGCAGCAAAAGAGACACTGATGTATAGAACAGTCTTTTGGACTCTGGGAGAAGGAGAGGGTGGGATGATTTGGGAGAATAGCATTGAAATATGTATAATATCATATTTGAAACGAGTCTCCAGTCCAGGTTCGATGCCTGATAACGGATGCCTGGGGCTGGTGCACTGGGACGACCCAGCGGGACAGTATGGGGAGGGAGGAGGGAGGAGGTTTCAGGATGGGAAACACATGTATACTTGTGGTGGATTCATTTTGATGTATGGCAAAAGCAATACAATATTGTAAAGTTAAGCAAAATAAAATTTTAAAAAAATTAATTAAAAAATATATATATATATAAAAGAATTTTCCTGTTTGTTGTGACCTACACAGTTAAAGGTTTTGGCATAGTCAATAAAGCAGAAGTAGATGTTTTTCTGGTAGATGTTTTTCTGGAACTCTCATGCTTTCTTGATGATCCAACAGATGTTGGCAATTTCATCTCTGGTTCTTTGCCTTTCTAAATCCAGCTTGAACATCTGGAAGTTCATGGTTCACGTACTGTTGAAGCCTGGCTTGGAGAATTTTGAGCATTACTTTACTAGTGTGTGAGATAAGTGCAATTGTGCAGTAGTTTGAACATTACTTGGCATTGCCTTTATTTGAATTGGAATGAAAACTGACCGTTTCAGGCCAGTGGCCCCTGCTGAGTTTTCCAAGCTTTCTGGCATAATGTGTGCAGCGTTTTCACAGCATCAACTTTTAGAATTTGAAATAGCTCAACTGGAATTCCAACACGTCCACTAGCTTTGTTCATAGTGATGTTTCCTAAGGCCCTCTTTACTTCATATTCCAGGATGTCTGGCTCTAGGTGAGTGATCACACCATTGTGATTGTCTGGGTCATGAAGATATTTTTTGTATAGTTTTTCTGTGTATTGTTGCCACCTCTTCTTAATTAATATCTTCTGCTTCTGTTAGGTTCATACCATTTCTGTCCTTTATTGTGCCCATCTTTGCATGAAATGTTCCCTTGTTATCTCTAATTTTCTTGAAGAGATCTCTAGTCTTTCCCACTCTATTATTTTCCTCTATTTCTTTGTACTGATCACTGAGGAAGGCTTTCTTATATCTCCTTGCTATCTTTGGAACTCTGTATTCAAATGGGTATATCTTTCCTTTTCTCCTTTGCCTTCTGCTTCTCTTCTTTTTTCAGCTATTTGTAAGGCCTCCTTAGACAACCATTTTGCTTTTTTGCATTTCTTTTTCTTGGGGATAGTCTTGATCACTGCTTACTATACAAGGTCATGAGCCTCCGTCTATAGTTCTTCAGGCACTCTGTCTATCAGATCTAATTCCTTGAATCTATTTGTTACTTCTACCGTAAAGTAAGTGATTTGATTTAGATCATACCTGAATGATCTTGTGGTTTTCCCTACTTGCTTCAATTGCAGCAGACCTGGGTATGCCATGAGTCCTCTTGGAGGAGGTTGCCATTAACCCCACCATAGAGCCACCAGAACTTACATAGGACTGGGGAAACAGACTCTTGGAGGGCACAAACAAAAACCTTGTGCACACCAGGACCCAGGAGAAAGGAGCAGTGACCCCACAAGAGACTGACGCAGACTTGTCCTTGAGTGTCCAGGCGTCTCCAGCAGAGGCAAGGGTCAGTAGTGGCCTGCTACAAGGTTGGGGGCACTGAATGCAGCAGTGCATGCACAGGACCTTTTGAAGGAGGTCACCATTATCTTCATTACCTCCACCACAGTTTGGTCTCAGGTCAAACAAAGGGAAGGGAACACAGCCCCACCCATCAACAGAAAATTGGATTAAATATTTACTGAGCATGGCCCTGCCCATCAAAAGAAGACCCAGTTTCCCCCTCAGTCAGCCTCTCCCATCAGAAAGCTTCCATAAGCCATTTATCCTTATCCATCAGAGGGCAGACAGAATGAAAACCACCATCACAGAAAACTAACCAAACTGATCACATGGACCACAGCTTTGTCTAACTCAATCAAACTATGAAGCATGTCGTATAGGGCCACCCAAGACAGACACATCATGGTGGAGAGTTCTGACAAAATGTAGTCTGCTGGAGACGGCAATGGCAAACCACTTCAGTATTCTTGACTTGAGAACCCCGTGAACAGTATGAAAAAGGCAAAAAGATATGACACTGAAAAATGAATTCCCCAGGTCAGTAGGTGCCCAATATGTTACTGGAGATCAGTGGAGAAATAACTCCAGAAGGAACGAAGAGACAGAGCCAAAGCAAACCCAACAGCCAGTTGTGGATATAACGGATGGTGGAAGTAAAGTCCAATGCAGTAAAGAGCAATATTGCATAAGAACCTGGAATGTTAGGTCCTTGAATCAAGGCAAATTGGAAGTGATCAAACAGGAGATGGCAAGAGTGAACATAGACACTTTAGGAATCAGTGAACTAAAATAAACGGGACTGAGTGAATTTAACTCAGATGACCATGATATCTACTACCATGGGCAAGAATCCCTTAGAAGAAATGGAGTAGCCATCATAATCAACAATAGAGCCCAAAATACAGTACTTGGATGCAATCTCAAAAATGACAGAATGATCTCTGTTTGTTTCCAAGGCAAGCCATTCAATATCACAGTAATCCAAGTCTATGCCCTGAGCTGCAATGCTGAAGAAGCTAACAGTTCTATGAAGACCTACAAGACCTTCTAGAACTAACGCCCAAAAAAGATGTCCTTTTCATTATAGGGGACTGGCATGCAAAAGTAAGAAGTCAAGAGATACCTGGAGTAACAGGCAAATTTAACCTTGGAGTACAAAATTAAGCAGGTCAAAGGCTAACAGACTTACAGACTTTTGCCAAGAGAACACACTGGTCATAGCAAACACCCTCTTCCAACAACACAAGAGAAGACTCTATACATGGACATCACCAGTGGTCAATACTGAAATCAGATTGATTATATTCTTTACAGCAAAAGATGGAAAAGCCTTATACAGTCAGCAAAAATAAGACCAGGAGCTGCCTGTGGCTCAAATCATGAACTCCTTATTGCCAAATTCAGACTAAATTGAAGAAAGTGGGGTAACAGCTGCTGCTGCTGCTAGCAGCAGTAGGGAAAACCATTAGACCATTCAGGTATGCCTTAAACCAAATCCCTTACAATTATACACTGGGAAGCACTGGAGCTTAGCAGATCTAAGTGAAGGACAGTGTTGATCTTAGTGTGCTGCCCTGTGGATAGAAGACCAAGACACAGCTCCTTTTTGCACAAGCAGATCTAAAAAAGAGAGAATGTGACAGGGCAGAGATAAGCAGATTCAATTCCAAAATGGATTAAGAATTTGTTACTGTTTTGTTTAGTCACTCAGTCATGTCCGACTATTTGCAACCCCATGGACTGCAGCACGCCAGGCTTCCCTGTCCTCCACTATCTCTTGGAGTTTGCTCAAATCCATGTCCAGTGAGTCTGTGATGCCAACCAACCATCTCATCCTCCATTGTCCCCTTTTCCTCCTGCCTTCAAACTTTCCCAGCATAAAGGTCTTTCCCAAGGAGTTAGCTCTTCGCATCAGGTGGTCAAAGTATTGGAGCTTCAGCTTCAGCAATAGTCCTTCCAATGAATATTCAGGGTTGATTTTCTTTTGGATTGACTGGTTTGATCTCCTTGCTGTCCAAGGGATTCTCAAGAGTGTTCTCCAGCACCATAGTTTGAAAGCATCAATTCTTCAGTGCTCTGCCTTCTGTGTGGTCCAACTCTCATATCCATACGTGACTATTGGAAAAGCCATCCTCCTCCTAAGTCACTTCAGTCGTATCCGACTCTGTGTGACCCCATAGATGGCAGCCCACCAGGCTCCCCTGTCCCTGGGATTCTCCAGGCAAGAACACTGGAGTGGATTGCCATTTCCTTCTCCAATGCGTGAAAGTGAAAAGTGAAAGGAAAGTTGTTCAGTCATGCCCGACTCCCCACGACCCCATGGACCACAGCCTACCAGGCTCCTCTGTCCATGGGATTTTCCAGGCAAGAGTACTGGAGTGGGGTGCCATCGCCTTCTCTGTACACAGCTTTGTCAGCAAAGTGATGTCTCTGCTTTTTTAATACACTGTCAGGGTTTGTTGCAGCCCTTCTTCCAAGGAGCAAGCGTCTTTTAATTTCATGGCTGCAGTCACTGTCCACAGTGATTTTGGAGCCCAAGAAAATAAAATCTGTTTATGCTGCCTCCAAATGTGAGTGGTGAAAAGAATCCCCTTGGGAGGACATAGAATTTCCAGTCAGCCCAGAATATGCTAGCTGTTGGCCAAGGTAGAAAAAGTTGTCATTTCTTTCCAACAATAAAATGATCTCTGCCTGAGACCTTCAAATGACAAAAGCAAGCGTTTGGGCATTTCAATGTAATCAAGTTATTGAAAGACAGCTAACAATGAAAACTGTTAGGATATATGTAGGTGTAACTGGTGTAAACTGGTGTAAACTGTTAGATGTAAAATGGTAGTTCATTTTATTGTGTATGTTCCATTTATAGAAGAGTATATTGGTATTATTTTTGCACCAGATGTTTCATCAGGAACAGAACTTGCAGTAGATAAGAGAGTCAGAAGCAGAGTAAGACCCATTTACCTCATTTGCTTCACTTGGTTTCAAAGGTCAAGTGCAGAGAAAGCTAGGGATGAGAAGCAGAGAAGGGCCGCCATCAGAGATTATGAGATGGAAGCTGCATATTTAAGGCCAGAGATAGATGGAGTCAGGATCCTGGATCCTGTAGAATGGATCCCATAGAATGACTGCTCTAAATTGCCTACTCAGACTTTAACAAGAGAGAGATTTGTATCTCTGTCTTGTTTAAACCAGTTATTACTGAATGTTTTTCTTTCTTTTTTTTTTTTTTTTTTGCAGGGGAAAATGGACAAGGGAAAGGATCAATGAGGGTGGGAGGGAAATGGGAAGAAAGAAGGGGAGTGATGGTGGGGAGGAGTATATGTAATTTCTTAACCAATGGCTTTCTGTTTTTAATCACAAAGAACACTTAAAAAAAATCATGGTGAGTTCATCTTATATTAGGAGGTTTGTTCTCGAAATGAAAAGTTCAGGAAACAAAAAGTCCAGTTTGGGTGTCCTCATCTTTAGGCACATCTTGGTATTTTGTATTGGTAAGTCTATCTTTACCACAATATATTATTTAGGACAGGATCACATTTGTCACCTCTTCCTGCCTACTTCCCAAAGTGGTACCAAACCCACAAAATAGTCAATAAACCTCCACAGAGTGAGCAAATAAGTCTTTTTTTTTTTTTTTAAGCTCTCCTGAGTGAACTGAATTTTTGGAGGCTCATAGGTAAATATGTTTTCCTCTTTACTTTGTCTATTACAGCCAGATTATATGAGTGGGGTGTTAAAGTCTCCCACTATTATTGTATTGCTCTAGAGAATGTCCTTTAGTTTTTGTTGGAGAAATGGTTTAGTGGTGCAAAATTCTCTCAACTTTTGCTTATCTGTGAAGCTTTTGATTTCTCCTTCATATTTGAATGAGATCCTTGCTGGATACAATAATCTAGGCTGTAAGTTATTTTGCTTCATCACTTTAATTACGTCTTGCCATTCCCTCCTGGCTTGGAGAGTTTCTATTGAAAGATCAGCTGTTATCCTTATGGGAATTCCCTTGTGAGTTATTTGATGTTTTTCCCTTGCTGCTTTTAATATTTGTTCTTTATATTTAATCTTTGTTAATTTGATTAATATGTGTCTTGGGGTGTTTCGCTTTGGGTTTATCCTGTTAGGGACTCTCTGGATTTCTTGAACTTGAGTGGTAATTTCCTTCTCCATTTTAGGGAAGTTTTCAACTATTATCTCCTCAAGGATTTCCTCATGATCTTTCTTTTTATCTTCTTCTTCTGGAACTCCTATGATTTGAATGTTGTAGCGTTTGATGTTATCCTGGAGGTTTCTGAAATTGTCCTCATTTCTTTTGATACGTTTTTCTTTTTTCTCGTCTGATTCATTTATTTCTAGGATTCCATCTTCTAGTTCACTAATCCTATCTTCTGCCTCTGTTATTCTACTATTTGTTGCCTCCAGGGTGTTTTGGATCTCATTTATTGCATTATTCATTATGTGTTGACTCTTTTTTATTTCTTCTAGGTCCTTGTTAAACCTTTCTTGCATCTTCTCAATCCTTGTCTCCAGACTCTTTAACTGTGATTCTATTTTGATTTCGAGATTTTGAATTAATTTCGCTATCATTATTCGGAATTCTTTATCAGGTAGATTCCCTATCTCTTCCTCTTTGGTTTGGATTGGTGGGGATCTATCCTGTTCCTTTAGCTGCTGGGTATTCTTTTGTCTCTTCATTTTGTTAAAATTGCCAAATTTAGAGTGTCCTTACTATATTCTGGTAGTTTGTTGAATTCTCTTTATTGAGGCGGTTTACAGGTCTTTTCAATATCTGATCTCTGCCTTGTTACAGAGGGGGCGGAGATGAACACCCAAATCTAAACCGGCCAGGTTCAGGCACTCAGATAATCCTCAGAAGCACAGACTTGGTTCAGTCTGCGTTTTATGCCCTTCCCAGATCCGAGTAGCGCAGGTGATGAAATGTTCAGCGAGCGCAGGTGCTGCGACTTATCGCCTCTCCGCCACTCAGTTTTCTGGGTATACAAACAGCGCACTTTCTCAGGCAGATGTTGACCATCCAGAGCCCCAAGAAGCATGAGTCAGCACAGAAACCTACTCACAGTTCCGTTAGACAGTGTCTCTCTAGGGCTGTAATTGCCCGCCTCTGGCCCTGGTTGCCTGTCACCGGAGTGGGATGGCCTGCAGCCGGCCAACTCTGTGCAGCCCTTTGTTCCGTAAGTAGTCCTGGTGGTGTCTTAAGTTAGGGCTGGCTTTTGATGTAGTAGATAACCGACAGTCTGGTTATTTCGCTCAGATAACGCCCGAGATAGCCAGGCCAAATCCTTTCTCAAAGCAATGCAGGCCTCGCCGCTCCTCCTAGCCCAGCCCCCACTTGCCAATAGCAAATGCTGGTGTCCGCGCCAGTTGTCCGCAAAAGGAGTTACCGCAGGGCTCGTTTTCTCGTTTTGAAGACAATGAGCTGTCTTTCTAAGTGCCTGATGTCCTCTGCCGGCATTCAGAAGTTGTTTTATCGAGTTTATTCAGCATTCAAATGTTCTTTTAATAGATTTGTGGAGGAGAAAGTATTCTCCCCGTCTTACTCGTCCGCCATCTTAGCTCCTCCCCCTGAATGTTTTTCAACAGCTGAATCTATAATACAAGTCCTAACCAGATCATTGTGCTATAAATGAATGTCTCATTGAAAAAAAAGGATTTTTAATACATATGGCTATAACTCAACCAGTCTTGGTACTTCAACAGAATGCATGTTTCAGCAGGCAGAGAGTCTCCTACACGATGAGGACTTTCACTCTTATTTTTGGCACCTGGGGAGAAGGGTTTCATATTTTTCCTATGGATGACCAAAAATTTCAGATTTCTGCAAGGCTCATGTAACTTGAACTAAACATTTTGGAAAGATTTTCAAATTCACAAATATAAAGATTTTATTTAACACAGTGCAAAATAAAAGTCTTATTTGTCTAATACAGTTGGTGCCAAAGTATAATATGCAAGTTAGATCTTAAAAAATGTAAGCTTTCCAGCTCTTAGCCATAGTGTAGGAACATATTCCTATTTTATAAATGAAGCAACTCCAGAACATGTTTACCTTCTCTTAATTCAATATTTTTTCTATATTATATTATGCCATATTGCAGTTAAATGTACTTCCAAACTTGTGCCATGTTTTTCTTTTATAATTGCTGGTGTCTCTGTGGGTTACAGGATATGCTAAGGAACCAATTTAGTTTCAACATGAAATTCTCACAATTGCTCTTACGTGGCAATTCACAATTTTGCCGCTGGATGGCACCAAATTTTATCTTTTAAAGTTGCTTTTTTTTTTTTTTTGTTGAAATTGATGCACAAGCAGTAAATATTTAAGTTGCGGAACTTAAATATTCATCAAAAACTAAATACTTCAATCAAGTAAAATCATACCCTAATCCTCTAGTCAACACTACAAACTAACATTTCTGTACCACATGTTCGTAACTGACAAAACAAAATATGTGTACAAATGAATATTATAATGTAAACGTGGTGACTCAAAGCAAATTTTATGTAACAGCACCAGTGAGGGTTTAAACTTGCTATTACATTAATCCAAAGAAAACAGTTCAAACAAGCTAGGTCACAGCAAACTTGAAGAAACTTGCAATACAGACACAGAAAGTAATGCAAATATGCTCCAGAAACAAGAATTCAGGTTGGGAAATATCCAAAGCTTATGATAACCACCTATTTTTCCCAATAGTCTGCTCTAGGAGCTCACTCCAGTGTTTTGTTCCTTTGGTGGATTTTGTCAATCTTGCTATGATCTATGAAGTCATCCTTTGATGTCCCCATCAAAGTGACCTTCTCTTAAAGGCAGTGAACCTTCAAGTTGCTCTTGGTTCATGTTTCCAATTTCCTCTGACGGTAATTTACACTTCTAATCCACAATTGTACTTTAATCATTTTTCTATATATGCGCATGTGTGTGTGCGCATGCTCAGTGGTATCCTACTCTTTGCTATTCCATGGACTGTAGCTGCCAGGCTCCTCTGTTCATGAGATTTCCCAGGCAAGGATACTGGAGTGGGTTGCCATTTCCTCCTCCAGGGGATCTTCCTGACCCTGAGATCAAACCCACATCTCTTGTGTCTTCTGCATTGGCAGGCAGATTCTTTCTCACTTAGCCACCTGGGAAGCCCCTTTGCAATATGTATTAATATCAAATCACACCTTAAAATTCCACAGTATTATATGTTAATTATATCTCAAGAAAGCCAGTGGGGAAAAGGTACTTTATCTGCTGACTGGTTGGGCATATCATAAGCAGATGCCTACATACCGCCAAGAAAATAATATGCATAGAAGAAAGAGGAAAACCAGCAAAGAATGGTGCTTGAAAGACAAGAAAAAAGTCTTATAGGACAATTCCTTCCTTCCAGTAGCTCAAACCAGAAGTACTTGGAATTATCCTTGATTCCTCTCTTTTTCTCATTGAATGTGCATTCAATTCAGTCGCAAACTCTATTTTCTCTACCTTCAAAACACATACAAGTCTGCTGTGGTCTGAAAGTTTGTATCTCCCTAAAATCTGTATGTTGAAATGTTCATTGTGATGATATTAGAAGGTGGGGTCTTAGAGAAGTGCTGAAGTCACGAGGGCAGAGCCCTTATGAATGGGACCGGTGCTTTTATAAATCAAACAGACAAGGACTTCCCTGGTGGTCCAGTGGCTAAGATTCTCAGTGCAGGGGGCTTGGTCTCTATGCTTGGTCAGGAAACTAGATCCTATAAACTGTTCAACTGAGACCCAATGCAGTCAAATGAATAAATAAATATTTAAAAAATAAATACATAAAACAAACAAAACCCACAAAGCTCCCTAACTTATTCTGCCATGTGAAGATACAGTGAGAAGTGTGCAACCCAGAGAGGACCTAGAAATGGAATTACTGAGTCAAATGGTAAAGACTGCAATGCAAGAGAGCTGGGTTTAATGCCTGGGTTGGGAAGATCCCCTGTAGGGAATGGCTACCCACCTCAGTATTCTTGCCTGGAGAATCCCATGTACAGAGGAACCTGGTGGGCTACAGTCCATGGGGTCACAAAAGTCAGACATGACTGAGCAACTAACACTTTCACACTTTCAGGGTATGAGAGACGTAAATTGGTGTCAGAGCCTTGTTTCTCATAGTTGCTACTTCCCTATATACCTTTTCCTAGGAGGAAAAGCTCCTAGGAGCTTCTTCTAGGAGAACCCCAGTTCTCTTGGGGTCTACATGGAAATCACAGTGCCTTGATATGACCCTCACGTCCCCTGTACACATGACCCTCACGTCCACAGCACATATGATCATCTCCACCTTGCAAATGTGAGAAATGAGTCTCAAAGAGCTCTAATAAGATTCCACACATTTAGAAAGTACATAAAATGAAAGTCAAACCTAAGTCTGCATGACTCTAAAGCTGTGTTCATTTTCCTATACTGCACCCTGATACAAATATAAAAAATTCTGAATATGGAAGCTAAGTGGATTTTCTAGGACTCAGGATCTTGACCCCGGTTGAATCTGCGTTTTCTGAGCAGCAAGAGAGGGGGAAATCCCCACTCATCAAACATTGTGTGGCTTCAAAATGTTCTGACTCCACAGGACCACACGTCCATGCTTCCGGCTCTCTGGACATGGGTTTTGGTAATACTACCACATGGACTGGATGTTTTATATTTTGTCTGGGTGTTTAGGGGCTATCAGATCAGATCAGATCAGATCAGTCACTCAGTCGTGTCCGACTCTTTGCGACCCCGTGAACTGCAGCACGCCAGGCCTCCCTGTCCATCACAAACTCCCGGAGGTCACTCAGACTCATATCCATCGAGTCAGTGATGCCATCCAGCCATCTCATCCTCTGTCGTCCCCTTCTCCTCCTGCCCCCAATCCCTCCCAGCATCAGAGTCTTCTCCGATGAGTCAACTCTTCGCATGAGGTGGCCAAAATACTGGAGTTTCAGCTTTAGCATCATCCCTTCCAAAGAAATCCCAGGGCTGATCTCCTTCAGAATGGACCGGTTGGATCTCCTTGCAGTCCAAGGGACTCTCAAGAGTCTTCTCCAACACCACAGTTCAAAAGCATCAATTCTTCAGCGCTCAGCCTTCTTCACAGTCCAGCTCTCACATCCATACATGACCACAGGAAAGACCATAGCCTTGACTAGGCGAACCTTTGTTGGCAAAGTGATGTCTCTGCTTTTGAATATGCTGTCTAGGTTGGTCATAACTTTCATTCCAAGGAGTAAGTGTCTTTTAATTTCATGGCTGCAGTCACCATCTGCAGTGATTTTGGAGCCCAGAATAGAGACCAACAAAATCCGATTAAGCACATACAGTGTTCACAGTGAGATGCTCCGATAATTTTAGCATTTCTGATTCAAGGAATGAGTAAAACTGCTATCAATAAAAGCATTCATTTATTTGGACCTGATAAAGCACTCAGATATTATTGATATTTATAAACCAGTATATGCTTGTAGTGATAAGGAAAAAAGAATGAGGCGGGTAATTTCCTTGAATTGTATGGAACACGTTTCAGTAGCAGATGTCTGTTTCCCTTTGGTACAATTCTCTCATCTTACTCTTCTCTAGACTTACTGAGGTCCAGAGCATACATAGCTTTTACATTCCTCACCAGATCCGCATCCAGTGGACAGTGCAGCTCTAACAGAACATACTTGCCTGAAGCAAACCTGGGAATTAAGTCACGCTACCTTCCTTAAAGCATCTGTCTTTCCTATTGTAATAAAACCAGTCAACAGCAATGGTGATGAAGATGACATGATAACAACAAACATACATTGAGCATCTATGCATACGCTCAGGCTCCATGGTCTATGGCCCATTTTTATCAAATGTTCTTAATGTCATCGGAGGTATGTATTTTTATTAACCTTTCTTGAGGAAAAGGACACTGAGCTCCTAGGAACTGCCAAGGGAAGAGGTAGGGCCACAACTCAAACGTTGATCAGACAGGTTCTTCATGCCCTTGTTCTCACAGGCCTCCTATGTAGCGTAGGAAGCCAGAGACCACCATAACTGATCCTCCCCTGGATTCCACATTCCACCACCCCTTCTACTTTACTCAGATTAGAACTTGCCAGTTCTGTGCCTTAGATCTTGGGTGGAAATTTTTATTAACCAATCTCAAGGGCAAAAATGCCCTTGGTTTATGGATTCTAGTGTCTATTTTAAAAACTATTATAGGGACTTCCCTGGTGGTCCAGTGGTTAAGACTTCACACTTCTACTGCAGGGGGCACAGTTTTGATTCCTTGTCAGGGAGCTAAGATCCCGCATGCTGTGTGGTGCAGCAAAATAAAATAAAATGTCATGACCATAATATTCAAAATCAGATCAGATCAGTCGCTCAGTCGTGTCCGACTCTTTGTGACCCCATGAACTGCAGCACGCCAGGCCTCCCTATCCATCACCAGCTCTCGGAGGTCACTCAGACTCACATTCATCGAGTCAGTGATGCCATCCAGCCATCTCATCCTCTGTCGTCCCCTTCTCCTCCTGCCCTCAATCCCTCCCGGCATCAGAGTCTTCTCCAATGAGTCAACTCTTTGCATGAGGTGGCCAAAATACTGGAGTTTCAGCTTTAGCATCATTCCCTCCAAAGAAATCCCAGGTCTGATCTCCTTCAGAATGGACCGGTTGGATCTCCTTGCAGTCCAAGGGACTCTCAAGAGTCTTCTCCAACACCACAGTTCAAAAGCATCTATTCTTCGGCTCTCAGCCTTCTTCACAGTCCAGCTCTCACATCCATACATGACCACAGGAAAGACCATAGCCTTGACTAGGCGAACCTTTGTTGGCAAAATGATGTCTCTGCTTTTGAATATGCTATCTAGGTTGGTCATAACTTTCCTTCCAAGGAGTAAGCATCTTTTAATTTCATGGCTGCAGTCACCATCTGCAGTGATTTTGGAGCCCAGAAAAAGAAAGTCTGACACTGTTTCCACTATTTCCCCATCTATTTCCCATGTAGTGATGGGACCAGATGCCATGATCTTCGTTTTCTGAATGTTGAGCTTTAAGCCAACCTTTTCACTCTCCACTTTCACTTTCATCAAGAGGCTTTTAGTTCCTCTTCACTTTCTGCCATAAGGGTGGTATCATCTGCATATCTGAGGTTATTGATATTTCTCCCGGCAATCTTGATTCCAACTTGTGTTTCCTCCAACCCAGCATTTCTCATGATGTACTCTGCATATAAGTTAAATAAACATGGTGACAATATACAGCCTTGACGTACTCCTTTTCCTATTGGGAACCAGTCTGTTGTTCCATGACCAGTTCTAACTGTTGCTTCCTGACCTGCATACAGATTTCTCAAGAGGCAGATCAGGTGGTCTGGTATTCCCATCTCTCTCAGAATTTTCCAGAGTTTATTGTGATCTAAACAGTCAAAGGCTTTCCCTCGCCGGCTGCGCGGTGCACTGAGAGCACGCCCGAGAGGAGCTACCCATCGACCGAGGAAGGACGGCGGTGAGGACTGGCGCACTAAGCACGGCCCAGAGGAGCTACCCCACGACCGAGGTCAGGAAGGGCGGCGGTGAGGAGAGACCCCTCATCCAAGGTAAGGTGCGATGGCTGTGCTTTGCTGGAGCAGCCGGGAAGAGATACCCCACGCCCAATGTAAGAGAAACCCAAGTAAGACGGTAGGTCTTGCAAGAGGGCATCAGAGGGCAAGTACACTGAAACCATACTCACAGAAAACTAGTCAATCTAATCACACCAGGACCACAGCCTTGTCTAACTCAGTGAAATTAAGTCATGCCCGTGGGGCAACCCAGGATGGTCGGGTCATGGTGGAGAGATCTGACAGGGTGTGGTCCGCTGGAGAAGGGAATGGCAAACCACTTCAGTATTCTTGCCTTGAGAACCCCATGAACAATATTCAAAATGACATGACCTAAAAATACAAAATTAACACAATAATATGTCTTAATGTAATTGCCTTAATTCAAAGATGTTATTTCTTGAAGCAAGAGTTGCTGAGCTCTCTGGAAGGAGATTCTGGGCAGGCAGAGATTTCTAGATTTGCCCAAAAGATATTCCCAGTGAAGGGGAGGGAGCATCAGGGGGCACCAGAAGGAACTCTCCACTGTGGATCCATCCAACTCCAGAACACTTCCTGTCATGTTTGTGCTTGCATGCTCAGTTGTGTCCCATTCTTTGCAACCCCATGGACAATAGCCCTCCAGACTCTTCTGTCCATGGAATTTTCCAGGCAAGAACACTGGAGTGGGCTGCTATTTCCTACTCCAGGGTCTGACATGCTTAAACATTATCCAACTAGGCCTCAATCCTAATAAACAAATTCTCTTTCTATTATTGTTGCCCTTTCAGGACTTCTCCCCAAGGAAATATGCTAAAACTCTAGGATCCACAATACAAGTTTGTCATAAGAAAGAAAATTTCTTCACATTGAATCTTGGGCTCCATTATCAACAATGAAACCTAAATTTCTAAGGATACTTTTAAAACTTATCCCAATGCTTACCATTTCCTCCCCAAACTCCTCCCTAGTTTGCATGAATCAAACCTGAAACAGTTAGGCCTAGAAAGAGGGATGGACTTTTAGATTTCCCAAGAAATTGGCTGATAGTTTATTTTACTTGGTAAGCTTCCTTGCATGTTTTCCATGTCTGTATAATATTCCTATATGGTCACAAATCTTAGTTGAAATGAATAGAAAAAAACTCAAACTAGCATAAGCCAAAAAGGTAACTAGGAAGTTCAAGTGATGAACACACAGACAAAGCTAAATTCAGAGGCTCCGATGATGGCATCAACCTTGGTCTCTTCCCTCCATCTCTCAGTTTTGCTACCTTCTACCCTGGCTTGCTTCTCAGGCCTTTTTTGTTTGCTTTCTGTGAGATGACCCATTGGCAGCCTCAGGTTTAAATTTTGCTAATATAAAATTCATTCAAAGGTTTTCTTTTGCAATAACTCTAGCAAAAGTCTCAGAATTCAGCCTTCCTTGGTGGCTCAGTGGTAAAGAATCCTCTTGCCAATGCAGGAGACACAGGTTTGATCCCTGGGCCAGGAAACTCAGCCCATGGGCCACAACTACTGAGCCCAGAAACATCAACTACTGAAGCCTATGGGCACCAAGAGCCTGCAACAAGAGAAGACACTGCAATGAAAAGTCCACAAACTACTACTAAACAGTAGCCCCGTTTCGTCATAACTAGAGAAAAGCCTGTGCAGCAATGAAGACTCCGCACAGCCAAAAATAAAAATTAAAATAAATTAGTTAATAAATAAAATCACTTTTCAAAAGTCTCAAAATTCCCCTAACTTGGGTTCCAAGCCCAGGTTTGAAGCCATCATAGTAGTTGGAAAGTGAAACTCTCCAAAAGACCAAGCCTGGGACATACATTCCTACTTCTAGGTAAACCCCAAGCCAGCACATGAATTGAGAGTCAGGTGGTCAAGTCCTTAAAGAGTAAGAAAAGACGTTAGATGAAGTTTCCTATATCTTCTGTGTCTGTGTCTTAATCAGACCATAAGCTTATCGAGCAATGACTACATCCTATGATTATTTGTAATCCCCAGATAGAACTCAAAACAGTGCTATACATGAGAGCTCATAAATAGAATTTTATTTACCAAGTTTCTAGCTGCCTGAATACAATGGATTAAAAGGTGCCTTTATAATATATGGCAAAACCAATATAATATTGTAAAGTTTAAAAAAAAAGTGCCTTTATCAAAAGATGGTGACATCCTTCTGCTCCCAAAACAAACAAACAAACCCATGAAATTAAAACAATGAAAAGGATGGCCAAGAGGCAGTTGAAAAGATGCTCAACAACACTAATTATTCGGTTCAGTTCAGTTTAGTGCTTAGTGTGTCCAACTCTTTGCCACCCCATGAATCACAGCAGGCCAGGCCTCCCTGTAGGAATTGTTAGAGAAATGCAAATCAAAATCATGATGAGGTATCAACTCTTACCAGTGAGAATGGCCATCATGAAAAAATCTACAAACAATAAATGCTGGAGAGGGTGTGGAGAAAAGGGAACCCTGTTGTACCTTTGGTGGGAATGTAAACTGATACAGCCACTAAGGAGAACAGTATGGAGGTTCCTTAAAAAACCACAGATAGAACTACCATATGATGCAGCAATCCCACTCCTGGGCATATACCTGGAGAAAACCATATTTTAAAAAAGAATACATGCACCCCAAAGTTTATTGCAACATGTTATTATGATAAATCAGAGACAGAGATACATATATAAATTTATACCTAAACAGTTGACTCTTGAACATCACAGGTTTGAACTGCATAGTTTCACTCATAAGCAAATTTTTAAAAAAATAAATATAACTATAGTACTATATAATCTGGGTTTAACTGAATGCTCAGAAGCAGAACCACAGATATGGAGGGCTGACTATAAAGTTATGTGTTGGTTGCTCAGTCATGTCCGACTCTTTGTGACCCTGTGGACTGTAGCAAGTCAGGCTCCTCTGTCCATGAGATTTTCCAGGCCAGAATATCAGAGTAGGTTGCCACTTCCTCCTGCAGGGGATCTTCCCAACTCAGGGATCAAACCTGTGTCTCCTGCATTGCAGGCAGATTTTTTACCCACAGAGCCATTGGGGAAACCAGAATACTGGTGGGTTGCCCTCCTCCAGGGGATCTTACAACCTAGAGATCAAACCCAGGTCTCCCACATTGCAGACAGATTCTTAACCATCTGAACCACCAGGGAAGGCCATGTACGAAGTTATACATGGATATTTTTACAGCCTGGGGGTGTTGGTGCCCCTAACCCCACATTGTTTGAGATATATATATATATATCCTGGAGACATATATATATATACACATACACATACATACAGGGCTTCCCGGATGGCTCAGTGCTTAAGAATCAGCCTGCCAGTGCAGGAGCCACAGGAGACACAGGTTCAATCCCTCTGTTGCGAAGATCCTTTGGAAAAGGAGATGGCAACCCACTCCAGTACTTTTGCTTGAAAAATTCCATGGACAGAGGAGCCTGGCGGGCTACAGTCCATGGAGTCACAAAGAGTCAGACACGACTGAGCACGCGCACACACACACACACACACCCCTTCAATTGGTTCTGTTTCTCTGGAGGACCCTAACACACTGTCATTATTTCAAAATAATACATTAAAAATAAAAATAAATATATGCTTGCCTACTGAGAAAGTTTGGGTAGGGTTTTTGTTTTTGTTGTTTTGCTTAAGTGTTGTTATTGTTCAGTCAACCAGTGGTGTCTGACTCTTCATGACCCTATGGACTGCAGCACGCCTCCCTGTCCCTCACTATCTCTCGGAGTTTGCCCAAGTTCATGTGCATTGCATGAGTGATGCCATCCAACCGTCACATCCTCTGTTGCCCCCTTCTCCTTAAGTTTTCCATGGAACAGCAATGTCAGCTCTGTCCAGGATGTGAAACTGACAAAACTGCCCTGAAGCCCCAGTTCCTGCTCTGCCAGCAAATTTCTTCACCCACAACCCTCAGTTTCTCATCTGTAAAATGGACTTTATAATAGCTACTGCTCTAGGGATACTGTGAAAATTAAATGAGCCAACTCCCATAAGCACACTACCCTGTGCCTGTAAACCTGTAAGTATTCAACATATTTAGTTACAGTTAAAATTATATTCATTCATAGTTAAGTATATTATATATCCATGCCCACATAATTTTTTATTTTTGTCATAGTTTTAAACCTGGTACAAGTATAAAAAAAATCTTATGGGGAGCTGTTTTCAACCTCATTTTTGTGCTAGAAGATAATTTATGAAATCTTTCATGGGAAACCTTCAGAGCTTTAATTTTCTTCATTCTCTATTTCTCAGCATGCCGGAAAGTGTATTATACCATTGGCTATTTAGTCTTAGAATTTCCTTCACACTGTTCTCAGGAAGTGTTGCCAAGGAGCAAAGATGAAAATCAGAATTGAGAGTCTTTCTTGTCCACATCTCACTGCTAGCTCCATCTCTGATGGCTGATCATATAAAAGACTAAAGTAAGTCTAAATGTGACCTTTGGTTTGCATGATCTTTTTATTGGAAAAAAAAAAAAAAAGCATTATTTACACAGATGGCAGTTGGGAGGCCAGAGCCCATGGCTTCATACAGCATTTTCTAATACAGGCAATTTTCTGCCCTAGAGATAAAACATAAATGGACCAGCTACTGGGATGACCAACAGTGGTGAGGGGTCGGTGAGGTGCGACAGGTAAAGGATAAAGACACAATTAAATGTCACTGACCAGTGTCACTATCATCAGAACATCAGATTTCCTGGAGGCATTATTTACATAATCAAATACTGAAAGCTGATTGGATGAAGATGGTCACCACTGGGTAAAATGACAGAGGAAAGAAAATTCAGGAGGTTGGGAGGGATTGGGGGCAGGAGGAGAAGGGGATGACAGAGGATGAGATGGCTGGATGGCATCACTGACTCGATGGATGTGAGTCTCAGTGACCTCCGGGAGTTGGTGATGGACAAGGAGGCCTGGCGTGCTGCGATTCATGGGGTCGTGAAGAGTCGGACACGACTGAGCAACTGATCTGATCTGAAAATTCTTCATGTAAGTCAATTAGCTTATCAGTCCAAACCATTTTATGACTAAATTTTTAAAAAAACAAATGAGTTAGAATTTATATTTTTGTTTAAAACTTCAGATAAGAAATGCAAAATATTGATGAGATTTAAAATTAAGTAACTGTCAAACAGTACACTCTAGGTAATTGAGGCAGAATTTTAAAGCTTCTGTCCGGAACATCAGGAGACTCTAACCAAAGGGATGAATTCTCTGATCAAAGAGGACAATTTGCTTTGAGAGTGGCCTGCAGCAAGAGCAGGGATGCGATGTCTTAGCTCTAGTATCAATTATTCTGTCATCCAGGTGTTTGAGATTTGCCACCTCTGATTTGTAAAAGTTGTTAGAGGTCCCCTAAAATCTGATTTACCCCAGCTGATCTGAGTGTTATGGTCTTATTAAGGACCCAGCTGTGGTCCTTCTGGTTAAGCTGACCTGGGCACTGCCCCCAGAGCCCACTGAACAATGTCTCTGGACATGGATAACTCTTATTATTTCCTAATATTAGTCAGGACTCTTCCGATTGTGTGTGACAGGGCTCTTACTCCAACCAGTCTAAGGAATAAAATAAAAGGAAATACATGGGATCATCCAACCATTAGAAACTAATGTTTACTTACTACTTGACCCACTTCCTCATTCTTTCCCCCTTTAATATATAAAATGTTGAAGTTGCTTTATTATTACTTACTAGAATTTTCTATAAATATATGGATTAATTACTTATCATTATGGCATACATTTAGTAAACTTAATAATGATAAAAACTATAGTAAAGACCCTATAGTAAGCAACTGATAAAAGGGGATTACAAAAAATATCTCAACTAATTGACTCAGTTCAGTCCCTTGCCCATCCTAGACTAATAACGGTGACTGGAGTTGGTACCTGTCATTCTGATTGGCTGTGTTCAAATCGTGTGCTCCAGTCATGTGCTTCCCAGATGGAGAGGGAGCCGCTAAAACAGACCTAAAAATGTTCATCTTTAAACGTGGCCATCTTAAATGTGCCAGGCATTATAATTAAGATGAAAATAATTACTATAATTATACTTACATATATTTATATAAAATATAATAAATACATCATATAAAATATATATCAATTATTAAACATATTTATAATTATTCTATCATACCTATATTTATATTATAATATATAACAAATTATATATACTTATATGAATACTTGGAGAAGGAAATGGCAACCCACTCCAATGTTCTTGCCTGGAGAATCCCAGGGACGGGGGAGCCTGGTGGGCTGCCGTCTGTGGGGTCACACAGAGTCGGACACGACTGAAGTGACTTAGCATAGCATAGCATAGCATATGAATACTATAATTATAATTAATAAGCATTGTAGTTATAAGATTGCTTCTATGTGCAGAGTACATCATGAGAAATGCTGGACTGGAAGAAACACAAGTTGGAATCAAGATTGCTGGGAGAAATATCAATAACCTCAGATATGCAGATGACACAACTCTTATGGCAGAAAGTGAAGAGGGGCTAAAAAGCCTCTTGATGAAAGTGAAAGTGGAGAGTGAAAAGGTTGGCTTAAAGCTCAACATTCCGAAAACGAAGATCATGGCATCTGGTCCCATCACTTCATGGGAAATAGATGGGGAAACAGTGGAAACAGTGTCAGACTTTGTTTTTCTGGGCTCCAAAATCACTGCAGATGGTGACTGCAGTCATGAAATTAAAAGACGCTTACTCCTTGGAAGGAAAGTTATGACCAACCTAGATAGCATATTCAAAAGCAGAGACATTACTTTACCAACAAAGGTTCGCCTAGTCAAGGCTATGGTCTTTCCTGTGGTCATGTATGGATGTGAGAGCTGGACTGTGAAGAAGGCTGAGCGCCGAAGAATTGATGCTTTTGAACTGTGGTGTTGGAGAAGACTCTTGAGAGTCCCTTGGACTGCAAGAAGATCCAACCAGTCCATTCTGAAGGAGATCAATCCTGGAATTTCTTTAGAAGGAATGATGCTAAAGCTGAAACTCCAGTATTTTGGCCACCTCATGCGAAGAGTTGACTCATTGGAGAAGACTCTGATGCTGGGAGGGATTGAGGGCAGGAGGAGAAGGGGACGACAGAGGATGAGATGGCTGGATGGCATCACTGACTCGATGGGTATGAGTCTGGGTGACCTCCAGGAGCTGGTGATGGACAGGGAGGCCTGGCGTGCTGCGGTTCATGGGGTCGCAAAGAGTCGGACACGACTGAGTGACTGATCTGATCTGATCTGATGCCTTACCTCACTCCTCAAGAATTAGGTGTTATTCTTACTTTATAGAAAATAACACTGAGAATTCAAGAGTTTAAGTGGTTTCCCAGTCTCACTGCTGGTGAGTGGAGGTGTATGGGTTTGAACTCACAAAGTCTAAGTTTCTGCTGGCAGCAGAGTCACAGCCTTTTTTTCCTGATACTTCTTTATCTGGTAAACATCTGCAACCCTCTGATCTTCAAATATTTGATTTTTCCCTTTTCTTAACGAAAGACTGAGTTCATTTTAGTAGTCAGATCTATCATTATTCAGGATATCATGACAAGGAAAGAAGGCCTCAATTACAGGAATGAGGAAATCAAAACACTAAGATGTCTAGTAAAGACTGGACTCTTTTGTCCTCTCAGCAAGGAATAACAGAGAGCTCGCAGAGGCATGAAGAGGGTGTGATAGAAAGGGCCTCCCAACAGCAAGTCCAGGTTAGGGGTGTAACAGTCAATGGTAGTACGGTGGAGTAGGTCTTGCTTTCTGATATAATTATTTGCCCAGCACATCCATTCTTGAACTAGGCTGTCCATATTTGTACCCTAGTTCATGCTGACATCAATAATATAGCTCAGATTCTGTAAGGCAAAACAGCTCTAGTCTTTTTGTTACCTAAGCTTCCCAAACTTATAACTACTGAAAATGGAGTCAACATACTGATAATTTGCATCTTGTGAATCAAAGAACTGATGCCCAGGGCATCATAAATAGCATAAGGAGTAGATAAATTCAAGCAGAGCTTCCTTGTTCTCAGTCTTTGATCATAACACTGATGCTCATAAGACATGTGAAAGGGTTATTCTCTTATCAAACTTTTCCTTCAATTGTTGCTTCTATTAGCCAATTTGAATTGGCCTTCCAGAGATAGAAGTATATTTTACTAAATGCTTGTATAGAACTATAAATTTTATTCAAGATATATGCATAGTAAGGTGATAAATGACTTCCTCAGAAGTGCATCCAAATTAAATTAACATTGGGAGTGAAATCTTCATTTTCAAGAGAATCCTACACAATCTACTGCTTTCCCCCTGCTGAGAGTGTTAATTTATTTTTTCTTAACTAGAAAACCATAAGAAGATCTCTCTTAGGACTGGGTTTTCTATTTATTAATTTCTTTCATTGATTCTAAGATACTTTAGCAACAACTGGGCATCAATGGTTACAGTATTTTCAAGCTATTTAATGTAATGTTAGACAATATGTTTCACAGTAGAATTGCTTTGGAGTGTTAGGCAGTCTGCCTCCCTGTATAAAGCATCAAAGGACAGAGGCAAGTATTTATCACAGCCTCAGAAATTCAGTGATTGGTTGGAATTCTTTGTTCCACAACAAATAGAGATAAATGTTAATTTTCCAAGCATTTTATTTAGAAACCAATTCAGGTGACCATGTCCAAAGAAAGTACTTAGTATTATTAGTGGTTGTCTATGATTTCTCCCTCTATTCACTTAGGGACTCAAAAACTCAGGAAAAACAGTACTGGCACTGCTCTGCTTGTCAAAGGTAATTTCTATTACAACTATTAAGTAAAAACACCTAGGTTAAGTGACTTAGCTATGTCCTCCATACCTAAGACTCCAATTTGAAAACTGTTTCTGCTCTAAAATTAACTTGTAGCTTTAAATATTGTCAGGGTAGGAGAGTATAGCTATACTACTAGCTGTATGATCTTGGGCAAAAAACTTTGTTTCTCTGAATTCAGTTCTTATGCATAAAGGACCTTTCTAGCTTACAGAATTATTGTAAAGATTTAATAGGATAGCAAATGCAAAATATTTAGTATATTTCCTAGCAAACAGTTGATGTTATATGGAACATAGCCCATAAAGGGCAATTTGAACCATTCTGGAATAGAGAATATGCAGATTGTTTTTACAAGAAAATTTGTCACTGAAGATGAATGAACACATAAGTAAAGTCCACAAGTAATAAGTATATTGCTCAATAAATTTAAAAATATAAACACAACAAGTAACCAAATCAAGAAATAGAGCATTACCAGTATTTCAAAAGCCTATTCCTGCGTTATTTTTCCCAGTATTCTGACTTCTGACACTCTATAATGGTTTTGTCCATCCTTCAGCTTTATACAAATGGAATACATGGTATGTACTCTTGTGTCTGGCTTATTACCTTTCAACATTATTGAGATTAATTCATGCTGTTGTACTTCATTTTCTTTGCTCTGTTTTATGCATATACCACAACTTACTTTTCCATTCTAATGTTGATGGATTCTTGAAACTATTATATTACGAAATAATGCTATTATGAAGACTCCTAACATAGTAAAAAGAAAGTAAAGTTGCTTAGTCATGTCAGACTCTTTGTGACCCCATGGCCTGTAGCCTACCAGCTTCCTCTGTCCATGGGACTTTTCAGGCAAGAGTACTGGAGTGGGTTGGTATTTCCTTCTCCAGGGGACCTTCCTGACCCAGGGATCGAACCCGGGTCTCCCGCATTGGAGGCAGACACTTTACCATCTGAGCCACCAGAGAAGTCACTAGTGATAGTATAGAATAGTGTTAAAATGAAAAAATAGAATTTTTCAATTAGAAAAAGCTATTAAAGCTTCTAAGATTATTTGAAAATTTTTATTAGGAATTTGAAGCACAGAATTGATTTAATCATAACAAGCTCGCCCTTTTTACTTTATTTTATCTCAAAAACATAATGAACATTTGGAATTTCACCACCTAATGCAAGAACTGGAATATTAATAGTAACTTACATTTACTACTACTGGTGATTAACAGCATGTTAAACATGATTAAAAAAAAAACCTGAAGGACCAAAAAAAGAGAGTTTAGAAATTACCATAATGCCAAGGACCTACTGTATAGCTCAATACCCTGTAATAATCTATAAGGGAAAAGAATCTGAAAAAATATACATATATAAGTGAATCACTTTGCTGTACACCTGAAACTAATACAAACCATAGGCAAGACTCAAGAAACTTAAAGAATTGGCATTGTACAGGCCACATATAAGAAACTACCAAAAGTGACTGAAAACAAGAGTGTAACTAACAACATTCGGAAGATGAAAGATAAGGAAAGAGCTAAGGGAAAGTGTAAAATGCAAATTTTCCTATTTCTTTCCAAAAGGAATAGTATACCTTAAACTTGCCAAATTAAAAATTTGGAAAAGTAGTTCCAAATTTTGGAATATTAATTCCAAAAATTTGGAATATAAAGTTATAAGGGTAAGAAGAAGTATCAAAAGGAACCAAAAATTGTCAAAATTATTTAAAAAAAATGCACACATCAAGAAATTCATTTAGTGAAAGAAAAATTATGAAGTATAATACTTAGCATGACAAAAATAAATAAAGCTCAATATATTTGTTATAATAAATATAACTGCAAATTCATCTGCTAAAAGAAAAAAACTTACATTGGGTAAATTTTTTAAATTATATATTGTATGTAGGAGACACATCTAAAATAGTGTGATTCAAAGGCAAGTGTTGAAGTATAATTTTTTTTCAGTGAGCTATCAGAAAGAGAAATTAAGAAAACAATACAATTTACAATAGTATCAAAAAGAATAAAATAGTTGGGAATAAACCAAGGAGATGAAAGATTTGTATACTGAAAACTGTAAGGTATTGACAAAAGAAATTGCAGAAGACACAAATAGGTGGAAAGATATTCCTTGCTTGTGATCCAAATTCTATCCAAAGTTAGCTACAGAATTAATTCAATCCTTATCAAAATTCTAATGCATTTTCCACAGAAATAGTTTAAAAAAAAATCCTAAATTTAAATAGAACCAGAAAGTAATTTTGAGAAAGAAGAACAAAACTGGAGGCATCACACCTCTTGATTTCAAACTATATTACAAAGTTATGGGCTTCCTGGTGGCTCAGATGGTGAAGAATCTGCCTGCAATGCGAGAGATCTGGGTTTGATCCCTGGGTCGGGAAGATCCCCTAGAGAAGGGAGTGCAACCCACTCCAGTATTTTTGCTTGGAGAATTCCATGTGCAGAGGAGCCTGGTGGACTACAGTCCATAGAGTCACAAAGAGTCAGACGTGACTGAGCAACTAACACTATCCCTTTCTTCACAGTAATTAAAACAATACGGTATTGGCGTGAAGATAGGTATATAGATAGATGAAACAGAATAGAGAGCCCAGAGATAAATCCATGCATATATGGTCAGTTAATTTTCAACAAAGGAACAAAGGATATACAATGAGGAAAGGATAGTTTCTTCCTTTATAAATAATGTTGGGAAACCTGGACAGCCTCAAAACTTGAAACTACAAAATTCTTGGAAGAAAACATAAGGGGTAAACTTCTTGACATTGGTCTTGGTGATAATTTTTTGGATTTGACACCAAAAGCAAAGCAACCAAAGCAAAAATAAACAAGTGAGACTGTATCTACTAAAAAGCATCTGCTCAGCAAAGGAAAACATTAAGAAAGTGAAAAGGTAAATTTTGGATGGGAGAAAATATTGGCAAGCCACATATCTGATAATGGTTAATATTCAAAATAGACAAAGGAACTCCTGCATCTGAAAAAAAAAATAATGCAATTAAAAAGTGGGCAGAAGACCTGACTAGACATTTTTTCTAAAGAGGACATACAAATGGACAACAGATACATGAAAAGGTTTCAACATCACTAATCATCAGGGAAACACAAATCAAAACCATAATGATTATCACTTCTCATCTGTTAGGATGACTTCTACACAAAACACAGGTGATAACAAACACTCTAGAGCACTGTGGAGAAAAGGAAACCCTTGTACACTGGTGATAGGAAAACAAACTGCTATAGAGGTTCCCCAAGAAATTAAAAACAGAACCACCATAAGTGTGAAATGAAAGTCGCTCAGTCATGTCTGACTCTTTGCGACCCCATGGACTATACATTCCGTGGAATTCTCTAGGCCAGAATACTGGAGTGGTTAGATTTTCCCTTCTCCAGGGCATCTTCAGCCCACCATATGATCCAGCAATCCTACTTCTGAGCACGTATTCACAGGGAGCACAACCACTTTCCCAAAGAGATCTCTGTGTGGCCATGTTCGTTGGTAGCATTATTCACGATAGTCAAGGAATGGAAACAATTTAAGTGTCTATTAATGAATGAATGATCAAGAAAATGTGGTGTGTATTTACAATGGAGTATATTCGGTCATAAAAAAGAAAAACTTTCATTTGTGACAACATGATATAACACGATTTATAAGAAATATATATTTGATATTGAGACTTCCCTGGTGGTCCAGTGGCTAAGACTCCGTGCTCCCAGTGCAGGGGGCCTAGGTTTGATGCCTGGTCAGGGAACTAGATCTTGCAGGCCTCAACAAAGAGTTTGCATGATCCAACTAAAAAAGATCCTTCATGCTGCAACTAAGACCTGATACAGCCAAATAAATAAATAAAATAAACATCTTTTAAAAGAAATAAATATTTCATCTTTATCCCCATTCAGTATCCTATCATTTTGCCTTTTCATACTGTTCATGGGGTTCTCAAGGCAAGAATACTGAAGTGGTTTGGCACTGTACAAAACTGTACAAAAAAGATCTTCAGGACCCAGATAATCATGATGGTGTGATCACTGACCTAGAACCAGACATCCTGGAATGTGAAGTCAAGTGGGCCTTAGCAAGCATCACTACGAACAAAGCTAGTGGAGGTGATAGAATTCCAGTGGAGCTATTCCAAATCCTGAAAGATGATGCTGTGAAAGTGCTGCACTCAATATGCCAGCAAATTTGGAAAACTCAGCAGTGGCCACAGGACTGGAAAAGGTCAGTTTTCATTCCAATCCCAAAGAAAGGCAATGCCAAAGAGTGCTCAAACTACTGCACAATTGCACTCATCTCATACGCTATTAAAGTAATGCTCAAAATTCTCCAAGCCAGGCTTCAGCAATATGTGAACCATGAACTTCCTGATGTTCAAGCTGGATTTAGAAAAGGCAGAGGAACCAGAGATCAAATTGCCAACATCTGCTGGATCATGGAAAAACCAAGACAGTTCCAGAAAAGCATCTATTTCTGCTTTATTGACTATGCCAAAGCCTTTGACTGTGTGGATCACAATAAACTGTGGAAAATTCTGAAAGAGATGGGAATACCAGACCACCTGATCTGCCTCTTGAGAAATTTGTATGCAGGTCAGGAAGCAACAGAACTGGAGATGGAACAACAGACTGGTTCCAAATAGGAAAAGGAATACGTCAAGGCTGTATATTGTCACCATGTTTATTTAACTTATATGCAGAGTACATCATGAGAAACTATGGGCTGGAAGAAACACAAGTTGGAATCAAGATTGCTGGGAGAAATATCAATAACCTCAGATATGCAGAAGACACTACCCTTATGGCAGAAAGTGAAGAGGAACTCAAAAGCCTCTTGATGAAAGTGAAAGTGGAGAGTGAAAAAGTTGTCTTAAAGCTCAACATTCAGAAAATGAAGATCATGGCATCTGGTCCCATCACTTCATGGGAAATAGATGGGGAAACAGTGGAAACAGTGTCAGACTTTGTTTTTCTGGGCTCCAAAATCACTGCAGATGGTGACTGCAGCCATGAAATTAAAAGACGCTTACTCCTTGGAAGGAAAGTTATGACCAACCTGGATAGCATATTCAAAAGCAGAAACATTACTTTGTCAACAAAGGTTCATCTAGTCAAGGCTATAGTTTTTCCTGTGGTCATGTATGGATGTGAGAGCTGGACTGTGAAGAAGGCTGAGTGCTGAAGAATTGATGCTTTTGAACTGTGGTGTTGGAGAAGACTCTAGAGAGTCCCTTGGACTGCAAGGAGATCCAACCAGTCCATTCTGAAGGAGTACAGCCCTGGGATTTCTTTGGAAGGAATGATGCTAAAGCTGAAACTTCAGTACTTTGGCCACCTCATGTGAAGGGTTGACTCATTGGAAAAGACTCTGATGCTGGGAGGGATTGGGGGCAAGAGGAAAAGGGGACAACAGAGGATGAGATGGCTGGATGGCATCACTGACTCGATGGCCGTGAGTCTGAGTGAACTCTGGGAGTTGATGATGGACAGGGAGGCCTGGTGTGCTGAAATTCATGGGGTTGCAAAGAGTCGGACATGACTGAGCGACTCATCTGATCTGATCCCCATTCTGAACATAGAGCTCCTAAAACCCTTGGAACTTCCAGTGATGTTGTTGCTCAAGTCGTGTCCAATTCTTTTCAACCCCAGGACTACAGTACACCAGGCTCCTCTGTCCTCTACAGTCTCCCAGAATTTGCTCAAATTCATGTCCATTGAATCAGTGATATAAACATCTCATCTTCTGCTACTGGCTTCTCCAGTTGTGAGAGCAATTAAAGTGCCTTTTGGGGACTTCCGGTTAAGATGGCGGAGGATTAGGACGGGAAATATGCTTTCTCCTCCACAAATTCATCAAAGGGACATCTGGGCACCGAGTAAATTCCACAAACAACTTCGGAGTGCTGGCGGAGGACGTCGGACACCCAGAAAAGCAACTCACTGCCTTCTAAAGGAGGTAGGAAAGAATATAGAAGCCAGAGAGAGACAAAGAGGGAGGGGCGGACCTCTGTCCGGGGAAGGGAGTCTTGAAAAGAGAAGTTTCCAAACACCAGGAAGCACTCTCCCTGCGGAATCTGTGCCGAACCTGGGAAACACGGAGACTATCATTAAAGGGAGGAGAACGGTTGAGCAATTGGAACCCACAGACTGCGGGCCCTGCGGTAACTTCCGCAGCGGAGAAGCATCGCCGCAAACGCCCGCATCTGCCATTGGCAAGCCGGGGCTGGGCAGGGAGATGCCATGGGCCGCTCCCACGCGGGAGGCTCCCCTGCCGGCCGCTCCCCCTGAGGGACGCTCCCCCGCCGGACTCTCCCCCGCCAGCCGCTCCCGCGCGGGCCACAGCTACTCCCACGCAGGCGTGCCCCCGCCCGCCTGTGCCGGCGGCTCCCACGAGGGCCACCCTACCCCCCTCCCCCACCCCCCTCCCCCCACCCACCTGGCATCCCCGTGTGAGCCACCCCCTCGCCGGCCCCTCCCCCTCTGCGGGCCACGACGCAGACTGAGTTGGCCTGATTGTCTGGAGTGCTGCCTAATCAGAGTAGTTTCGGCCGGCAGTCCAGATTGTGCAGTGCCGACCACATGAGTGGCCGGCCTTGGCTTAGAACACTGCCGAACCGTGCACAGCACAAAGGACTATACAGACCAACTACAGAGAAAGGGGCCTATAGATCTTGAGAAATTTAAGCCGGAATAAGGAACTAGCCGAAAATGAACTGAACCCACAACAATAATAGAGAAACTCATAT
The DNA here is from genome assembly GCA_935064755.1 of Tragelaphus eurycerus. Lineage (NCBI taxonomy): Eukaryota > Metazoa > Chordata > Mammalia > Artiodactyla > Bovidae > Tragelaphus > Tragelaphus eurycerus. Next base: position 8,307,422 of record CAKXYN010000002.1, on the reverse strand, counting down.
ATATTGTTACTATTTTTACCATCATTATTTCCTTTTTTTTTTTTCTTTTTTAATATATTTTTTTAAATTTTTATTATTTTTTAATTGGAGAAAGGAAAACAAAATTTTTTTTCCTTTTAATTTTTTTTATTGTTGTTTGTTTTGTTTTGTTTTCTTTTTATTTTTTTTATCCTCTAGTACTTCTTTAATCTCCACGTTTAGATATAACTTTTGCGACCCTGTTTTTTTTTTTTTTTTCCTTTTTGTCCTTTGCTTTTTTTCCTTTCCTTTTTTCTTTTCTTTACTGATTACTGACTAGATCTGGCTCTCTCCTTCACACTCCCTCCTTTTATCCTCCTGACCACCTCTGTCTCCTTCCTCCCTTTTTCCTTCTCTGTATAACTCCGTAAACATCTCTGAGCGGTCCAGTTGTGAAATGCATTATAGAAGAAGTTTTTGAGACTACTGTAAAAATAAGACCGATAACTGGAACCAGGAGGCTTAAGTCCATACCCTGATCCCACGAAACATTAATTGACAGGAGCTCATCAAAAGCCTCCATACCTACACTGAAACCAAGCATTACACAAAGACCAGCAAGTTCCACGGCAAGACATACCAAGCAAATTCTCCAGAAAAACAAGAACACAGCCCTGAGCTCCAATACACAGGCTACACAAAGCGACCCCAAAATCATAGACATCTCATAAGTCACTACTAGACACTCCACTGCACCCCAGAGAAAAGAAATCCAGCTCCACCCACCAGAACACCGACACAAGCTTCCATAAACAAGAAACCTCGACAAGCCACCGGTACAAACCCACATATAGTGCAGAAACGCCACAATAAAGAGAACTCCACAGACTACCAGAATACAGTACAGACACCCCAAACTCAGCAATTTAAACAAGATGAAGAGACAGAAGAATTCCCAGCAGGTAAAGGAACAAGATAAATGCCCACCAAACCAAACAAAAGAGGAAGAAATAGCGAACCTACCTGATAAAGAATTCCGAATAATGATAGTGAAATTAATCCAAAATCTGGAAAGCAAAATGGAATCATGGATAAATAGCCTGGAGAAAAGCATTGAGAAGATGCAAGAAAGATTTAACAAGGACCTAGAAGAAATAAAAAAGAGTCAATATATAATGAATAATGCAATAAACGAGATCCAAAACACTCTGGAGGTAACAAATAGTAGAATAACAGAGGCAGAAGATAGAATTAGCGAATTAGAAGATAGAATGGCAGAATTAAATGAATCAGAGGAGAAAAAAGAAAAACGAATTAAAAGAAATGAGGACAATCTCAGAGACCTCCAGGACAATTTTAAACGTTACAATATTCGAATCATAGGAGTCCCAGAAGAAGAAGACAAAAAGAAAGACCATGAGAAGATACTAGAGGAGATAATAGTTGAAAACTTCCCTAAAATGGGGAAGGAAATAATCACTCAAGTCCAAGAAACCCAGAGAGTCCCATATAGGATAAACCCAAGGCAAAACACCCCAAGACACATATTAATCAAATTAACAAAGATCAAACACAAAGAACAAATATTAAAAGCAGCAAGGGAAAAACAACAAATAACACACAAGGGAATTCCCATAAGGATAACAGCTGATCTTTCAACAGAAACTCTCCAAGCCAGGAAGGAATGGCAAGACATACTTAAAGTGATGAAAGAAAAGAACCTACAGCCCAGATTATTGTACCCAGCAAGGATCTCATTCAAATATGAAGGAGAAATCAAAACCTTTACAGACAAGCAAAAGCCGAGAGAATTCAGCACCACCAAACCAGCTCTCCAACAAATACTAAAGGACATTCTCTAGACAGGAAACACAAAAAGGGTATATAAATTCGAACCCAAAACAATAAAGTAAATGGCAACAGAATCATACTTATCAATAATTACCTTAACTGTAAATGGGTTGAATGCCCCAACCAAAAGACAGAGACTGGCCGAATGGATACAAAAACAAGACCCCTACATATGTTGTCTACAAGAGACCCACCTCAAAACAGGGGACACATACAGACTGAAAGTCAAAGGCTGGAAAAAGATTTTCCATGCAAATAGGGACCAAAAGAAAGCAGGAGTAGCAATACTCATATCAGATAAAATAGACTTTAAAACAAAGGCTGTGAAAAGAGACAAAGAAGGTCACTACATAATGATCAAAGGATCAATCCAAGAAGAAGATATAACAATTATTAATATATATGCACCCAACATAGGAGCACCGCAATATGTAAGACAAATACTAGCAAGTATGAAAGGAGAAATTAACAATAACACAATAATAGTGGGAGACTTTAATACCCCACTCACACCAATGGATAGATCAACTAAACAGCAAATTAACAAGGAAACACAAACTTTAAATGATACAATAGACCAGTTAGAACTAATTGATATCTATAGGACATTTCATTCCAAAACAATGAATTTCACCTTTTTCTCAAGCGCACACGGAACCTTCTCCAGGATAGACCACATCCTGGGCCATAAATCTAGCCTTGGTAAGTTCAGAAAAATTTAAATCATTCTAAGCATTTTTTCTGACCACAATGCAGTAAGAGTAACTCTCAATAACAGGAGAAAAACTATTAAAAAGTCCAACATATGGAGGCTGAACAACACACTCCTGAATAACCAACAAATCACAGAAGAAATCAAAAAAGAAATCAAATTCTGCATAGAAACGAATGAAAATGAAAACACAACAACCCAAAACCTGTGGGACACTGTAAAACCAGTCCTAAGGGGAAAGTTCATAGCAATACAGGCATACCTCAAGAAACAAGAAAAAAGCCAAATAAATAACCTAACTCTACACCTAAAGCAACTGGAAAAGGAAGAAATGAAGCACCCCAAGGTTAGTAGAAGGAAAGAAATCCTAAAAATTAGGGCAGAAATAAATGCAAAAGAAACAAAAGAAACCATAGCAAAAATCAACAAAGCCAAAAGCTGGTTCTTTGAAAGGGTAAATAAAATTGACAAATCACTAGCCAGACTCATCAAGAAACAAAGGGAGAAAAATCAAATCAATAAAATTAGAAATGAAAATGGAGAGATCACAACAGACAGCACAGAAATACAAAGGATCATAAGAGACTACTATCAGCAATTATATGGCAATAAAATGGACAATGTGGAAGAAATGGACAAATTCTTAGAAAAGTACAACTTCCCAAAACTGGATCAGGAAGAAATAGAAAATCTTAACAGACCCATCACAAGCACGGAAATTGAAACTGTAATCAGGAATCTTCCAGCAAACAAAAGCCCAGGTCCAGACGGCTTCACAGTTGAATTCTACCAAAACTTTAGAGAAGAGCTAACACCTATCCTACTCAAACTGTTCCAGAAAATTGCAGAGGAAGGCAAACTTCCAAACTCATTCTATGGGGCCACCATCACCCTAATACCAAAACCTGACAAAGATCCCACAAAAAAAGAAAACTACAGGCCAATATCACTGATGAACATAGATGCAAAAATCCTTAACAGAATTCTAGCAATCAGAATCCAACAACATATTAAAAAGATCATACACCATGACCAAGTGGGCTTTATCCCAGGAATGCAAGGATTCTTCAATATCAGCAAATCAATCAACGTAATACACCACATTAACAAACTGAAGAATAAAAACCATATGATTATCTCAATAGATGCAGAGAAAGCCTTTGACAAAGTTCAACATCCATTTATGATAAAAACTCTTCAGAAAGCAGGAATAGAAGGAACATACCTCAACATAATAAAAGCTATATATGACAAACCCACAGCAAACATTAACCTCAATGGTGAAAAATTGAAAGCATTTCCTCTAAAGTCAGGAACAAGACAAGGATGCCCACTTTCACCATTACTATTCAACATAGTTTTGAAAGTTTTGGCCACAGCAATCAGAGCAGAAAAAGAAATAAAAGGAATCCAGATTGGAAAAGAAGAAGTAAAACTCTCACGGTTTGCAGATGACATGATCCTCTACGTAGAAAACCCTGAAGATTCCACCAGAAAATTACTAGAACTGATCAATGAATATAGTAAAGTTGCAGGATATAAGATTAACACACAGAAATCCCTTGTATTCCTGTACACTAATAACGAGAAAATAGAAAGAGAAATTAAGGAAACAATTCCATTCACCATTGCAATGAAAACAATAAAATACTTAGGAATATATCTTCCTAAAGAATCTAAAGACCTATATATAGAAAACTATAAAACACTGATGAAAGAAATCAAAGAGGACACTAATAGATGGAGAAATATACCATGTTCGTGGATTGGAAGAATCAATATAGTGAAAATGAGTATACTACCCAAAGCAATTTATAGATTCAATGCAATCCCCATCAAGCTACCAATGGTATTCTTCACAGAGCTAGAACAAATAATTTCTCAATTTGTATGGAAATACAAAAAACCTCGAATAGCCAAAGCTATCTTGAGAAAGAAGAACAGAACTGGAGGAATCAACCTGCCTGACTTCAGGCTCTACTACAAAGCCACAGTCATCAAGACAGTATGGTACTGGCACAAGGACAGAAATATAGATCAGTGGAACAAAATAGAAAGCCCAGAGATAAATCCACGCACATATGGTCACCTTATCTTTGACAAAGGAGGCAAGAATATACAATGGATTAAAGACAATCTCTTTAACAAGTGGTGCTGGGAAAACTGGTCAAACACTTGTAAAAGAATGAAACTAGAACACTTTCTAACACCATACACAAAAATAAACTCAAAATGGATTAAAGAGCTAAATGTAAGACCAGAAACCATAAAACTCCTAGAGGAAAACATAGGCAAAACACTCTCTGACTTACATCACAGCAGGATCCTCCATGACCCACCTCCCAGAATATCGGAAATAAAATCAAAAATGAACAAATGGGACCTAATCAAACTTAAAAAGCTTCTGCACAACAAAGGAAACTATAAGCAAGGTGAAAAGACAGCCTTCAGAATGGGAGAAAATAATAGCAATTGAAGCAACTGACAAACAACTAATATCAAAAATATACAAGCAACTTCTACAGCTTAATTCCAGAAAAATAAATGACCCAATCAAAAAATGGGCCAAAGAACTCAATAGACATTTCTCCAAAGAAGACATACAGATGGCTAACAAACACATGAAAAGATGCTCAACATCACTCATTATCAGAGAAATGCAAATCAAAACCACTATGAGATACCATTTCACGCCAATCAGAATGGCTGCTATCCAAAAGTCCACAAGCAATAAATGCTGGAGAGGGTGCGGAGAGAAGGGAACCCTCTTGCACTGTTGGTGGGAATGCAAACTGGTACAGCCACTATGGAGAACAGTATGGAGATTCCTCAAAAAACTGCGAATAGAACTGCCTTATGATCCAGCAATCCCACTGCTGCGCATATACACTGAGAAATCCAGAATTGAAAGAGACACGTGTACCCCAACGTTCATAGCAGCACTGTTTGCAATAGCCAGAATGTGGAAGCAACCTAGATGTGCATCCACAGATGAATGGATAAGAAAGCTGTGGTACATATACACAATGGAGTATTACTCAGCCATTAAAAAGAATACATTTGAATCAGTTCTAAGGAGGTGGATGGAACTGGAGCCTATTATACAGAGTGAAGTAAGCCAGAAACAAAAACACAAATATAGTATACTAACGCATATATATGGAATTTAGAAAGATGGTAAAAATAACCCTATTTACGAGACAGCAAAAGAGACACTGATGTATAGAACAGACTTTTGGACTCTGGGACCAGGAGAGGGTGGGATGATTGGGGAGAATAGCATTGAAATATGTATAATAATATATCTGAAATGTATTAATTGTTCAAACTAATCACTGTCATGTTACAATTTGGTCATATTAAATGTTTGTAATGTTTCTGATAATCAATAAAAAAATAATAAAAAAAAAGGAAAAAAATAAAGTGCCTTTTGTTATGTTAATGATATCACTTTTGGAAAGCTTGTTATCAGGACACACAACCACGTGATTGGAGACTGAGAACTTTCAGCCCCACTCCCTTGACCTCTGGGAGGGGAGAGAACAGAGGTTGATTAACCACTGAAGTCTCTGTAATGAGGTCTCCGTAAAAACTCCAAAGAACAGGGTTTGGAGAGCCTTCCAGTTGGTGAGTTTGTGGTATTTGGGAAGAGTGAAATACTCAGAGAGGGCATGGAAGCTACAAATCCTTTCCCCCTTCCTTGCCCTAAGCATCTCTTTCATACAACTGATCCTGTGTTTATCCTTTTTGTAATAAACAGATAATCTAGTAAATAAAGTGTTTCTATGAGTTGTGTTAGCCACTCTAGCAAATTAATGAAACCCAAGCAGTGGGTTAGAGGAGCTTCTAATCTATAGTCAGTCAATCAGAAACACAGATGACAAACTTGGACTTTTGATTGGCATCAAATGGGTTGGAGGTTGTGGGACAGGGGGTGGGGGGCAGTCTTCTAGGAGTGAGCCCTATAGCTATGGAATCTGATACTACCTCCAGGTAGATACCATTAGAAGTGAGATGAATACTGCTGCTGCTGCTGGTGCTGCTAAGTCGCTTCAGTCGTGTCCAATTCTGTGTGACCCCATAGATCCCACTAGGCCCCCCCATCCCTGGGATTCTCCAGGCAAGAACACTGGAGTGGGTTGCCATTTTCTTCTCCAATGCATGAAAGTGAAAAGTGAAAGGGAAGTCGCTGAGTCGTGTCCGACTCTTGTCGAGATGAATACTAGGACACTCAATTGATGCCTGAGAACTGCTAGATGTGAGGGGAAAAGCCCCCACACAGGAACTGGATGCACAACTGGACATGTCTGAACCAGGAGGGCTTTATGCTAAGTGAAATAAGCCAGGGAGAGAAAGGCAAACACTGTGTTGTCACTTATTTGTGAAATGTGAAAGAAAGGAAGGAGGGAGGGAGAAAAGGAAGGAAGGTCAAATTCATAGAAATAAAGTATACAGAAGCAGTTGCCGAAGGTGAAAATGAAAGTCACTCAGTGGAGTGGGTAGCCTTTCCCTTCTCCAGGGGATCTTCCCAACCCAAGGATTGAACCCAGGTCTTCCACATTGCAGGCTGATTCCTTACCAGCTGAGCCACATGCCGGGGGTGGGGGTCAGGGAAATAGGGATTAGTTGGTAAAATGGTGCCAACTTTCAGCAGTAAGACCCATGTGGATCTAATGGATAACATAGTGACATTGTTGATTACACTGTATTGTGTAACTGAAAGTTGCTAAGAGAGTAGAACTTAAATGTTTTCATTCAAAAAATCCCAAAAGGTAATTATGTGACGTGATAGATATGTTAATTAACTCAGTGGGGAGAAACCTTTCACAATGTATACAGATATCAGGTTATCATGCTGTATACTTTAAATGTATTACAATTTTGTCAATTCAGCCTCAATAAAGCTGAAAAATATGTTTTATATAAATAAAATTAGTGTTCACATTTACTGAATATTATATCAGAAAAGTATGTAACATAGATAATACATTTAATTCTAAAAACAACCTCTGAGGCTTATTGGCCCCATTTTTATGCAAAAGGAGTTCCCTGGTGGCTCAGATGGTAAAGAATCTGCCTGCAAGGAGGGCTTCCCAGGTGGCAATAGTGGTAAACAACCCGTCTGCCCGTGCAGGACTTAAGAGACACTTAAGAGACACTGGTTCGATGCCTGGGTCCAGAAGATCCCCTGGAGTAGGAAAAGGCCACCCACTCCAGAACTCTTGCCTAGAGAATCCCATGGACAGGGAAGCCTGGAGAGCTACAGTTAATGACATAACAAAGAGTCAGACAGGACTGAAGCAACTTTGCACACACAGATGAAGGAACTGAAGCATGAAGAGATTAAATAACTCAAAATCACAGAACTGGTCATCAAAGGAGACAGGATTCCAATCCCAGTTGCTGGCTCTAGAGCTTCATTGCTTAGCAGCACCATACTGTCTTAACTACAGTGCAAAAATAGAACTTTAAAACATGTATTTTTATACGCTTAAGACATTTTCCAGGAAAAATAAACTAAAAATTACGAAAATAATTGTTCCCTTTAATGTAAGTGCCATGTTATGGAAGAGATTTTTGTTTGTTTGTTTGTTTGTTTGTTTCAATCTCTTTATTTTTGCTGTTGTTTATGTATTTGAGGGAAGACTAAAGACCATCATGCATCCAAAAGAATATATTAAACCTCTATTATGAAGCATAACAGTAAAATGAATCCTTGTGAACCATGATATTAAAAGCAGTGTGTTTAGTCTCTCAGCTGTGTCTGATTCTTTGCGACCCCATGGACTGTAGCCCTCCAGGTTTCTCTGTCCATGAGGCTTCTCCAGGCAAGAACAGCAGAGTGGGTTGCTGTGCCCTCCTCCAGGGGATCTTCCCAACCTAGAGATTGAAACCAGGTCTTTTGCATTGGAAGCAGGCTCTTTACCAGCTGAGCCACCAGGGAAAGTGAAGTCGCTCAGTCGTGTTCGACTCTTTGCCGCCCCACGGACTGTAGCCCACCAGGCTCCTCCATCCATGGATTTCTCCAGGCAAGAGTACTGGAGTGGGTTGCCATTTCCTTCTCCAGGGGATCTTCCCTACCCAGGGATCGAACCCAGGTCTCCCGCATTGTAGGCAGACGCTTTACCGTCTGAGCCATCAAGGAAGTCCAATAATATTGGAGTGGGTAGCCTATTCCTTCTCCGGAGGATCTTCCCGACCCAGGAATCAAACCAGGGTCTCCTGCCCTGGAGGTGGATTCTTTAGCAGAATTCTTTTATTTATTTATTTCTGGCTGTGCTACAAGGGAAGCCCTAACAAACATTACCAATACTGTTACATTTAGACCTCTATTATAACTTCCTACTCATGTGAATATAGTAGTTAATTTTTTAAGTAAAAAGTTCAACCAGAAGTATTTGGATGGTGCAACAGTATCATTTTTCTCACTGGCAAAGCCCACTAATATTTCCCAAGAAATGAAAATAGAATCTGGATATTAAAACCAAGTCTAACCTCTTTTTTTCTCTTTCCTTTCTGGTTAGTCTAGTTTCACTTGCTCATTGGGTGCCTGCTTCATGCACAGGCCACGCAGTCCACACTTCAGAGCAGAGTTCCTAGCATGAAATGCCTTCACCGACACCTGAGCTGGGCAGGCCATGCGACGAAGCATTGCACACAACACTGCAATTCAAGATGGCGGGAGGCAGGCCATGTGCAGAGAGGCTGTGCCCAGGACCAACCTGGCATTGCAATCTTGAACCAGGTGCATCACACATGTGCCTGCACAAAATCAGCAAGAACCCAGTCTTTCCCCCTCCCTGAAAGCAGCCCCACTCACAGCCTGCCTGGGACGTCAGTAAGATCACACCTCTCCATTCTTTTTTTTTTTTTTTTTTTAATTGAAGCGTAATTGTTTTACAGACTTTTGCTGTTTTCTGTCAAACCTCAGCATGAATCAGCTATCAGATCAGATCAGTCGCTCAGTCGTGTCCGACTCTTTGCGACCCCATGAACTGCAACACGCCAGGCCTCCCTATCCATCACCAGCTCTCGGAGGTCACTCAGACTCACATTCATCGAGTCAGTGATGCCATCCAGCCATCTCATCCTCTGTCGTCCCCTTCTCCTCCTGCCCTCAATCCCTCCCAGCATCAGAGTCTTCTCCAATGAGTCAACTCTTCACATGAGGTGGCCAAAATACTGGAGTTTCAGCTTTAGCATCATTCCTTCCAAAGAAATCCCAGGGCTGATCTTCAGAATGGACCGGTGGGATCTCCTTGCAGTCCAAGGGACTCTCAAGAGTCTTCTCCAACACCACAGTTCAAAAGCATCAATTCTTTGGCGCTCAGCCTTCTTCACAGTCCAACTCTCACATCCATACATGACCACAGGAAAGACCATAGCCTTGACTAGGCGAACCTTTGTTGGCAAAGTGATGTCTCTGCTTTTGAATATGCTATCTAGGTTGGCCATAACTTTCCTTCCAAGGAGTAAGCGTCTTTTAATTTCATGGCTGCACCATCTGCAGTGATTTTGGAGCCCAGAAAAAGAAAGTCTGACACTGTTTCCACTGTTTCTCCATCTATTTCCCATGTAGTGATGGGACCAGATGCCATGATCTTCATTTTCTGAATGTTGAGCTTTAAGCCAACCTTTTCACTCTCCACTTTCACTTTCATCAAGAGGCTTTTGAGTTCCTCTTCACTTTCTGCCATAAGGGTGGTATCATCTGCATATCTGAGGTTATTGATATTTCTCCCGGCAATCTTGATTCCAGCTTGTGTTTCCTCCAGGCCAGCATTTCTCATGATGTAATCTGCTTATAAGTTAAATAAACATGGTGACAATATACAGCCTTGATGTACTCCTTTTCCTACTGGGAACCAGTCTGTTGTTCCATGTCCAGTTCTAACTGTTGCTTCCTGACCTGCATACAGATTTCTCAAGAGGCAGATCAGGTGGTCTGGTATTCCCATCTCTCTCAGAACTTTCCACAGTTTATTGTGATCTACACAGTCAAAGGCTTTGGCATAGTCAATAAAGCAGAAATAGATGTTTTTCTGGAACTCTCTTGCTCTTTCGATGATCCAACAGATGTTGACAATTTGATCTCTGGTTCCTCTGCCTTTTCTAAATCCAGCTTGAACATCAGGAAGTTCACGGTTCACATATTGCTGAAGACTGGCTTGGAGAATTTTGAGCATTACTTTACTAGCATGTGAGATGAGTGCAATTGTGCGGTAGTTTGAGCACTCTTTGGCATTACCTTTCTTTGGAATTGGGATGAAAACTGACCTTTTCCAATCTTGTGGCCACTGCTGAGTTTTCCAAATTTGCTGGCATATTGAATGCAGCACTTTCACAGCATCATCTGTCAGGATTTGGAATAGCTCCACTGGAATTCCATCACCTCCACTAGCTTTGTTTGTAGTGATGCTTTCTAAGGCCCACTTGACTTCACATTCCAGGATGTCTGGCTCTAGGTCAGTGATCACACCATCATGATTATCTGGGTCGTGAAGCTCTTTTTTGTACAGTTCTTCTGTGTATTCTTGCCACCTCTTCTTAATATCTTCTGCTTCCGTTAGGTCCATACCATTTCTGTCCTTTATTGAGCCCATCTTTGCATGAAATGTTCCTTTGGTATCTCTTATTTTCTTGAAGAGATCCTTAGTCTTTCCCATTCTGTTGTTTTCCTCTATTTCTTTGCATTGATCACTGAAGAAGGCTTTCTTATCTCTTCTTGCTATTCTTTGGAACTCTGCATTCAGATGTTTATATCTTTCCTTTTCTCCTTTGCTTTTCACTTCTCTTCTTTTCACAGCTATTTGCAAGGCCTCCCCAGACAGCCATTTTGCTTTTTTGCATTTCTTTTCCATGAGGATGGTCTTGATCCCTGTCTCCTGTACAATGTCACAAACCTCATTCCATAGTTCATCAGGCACTCTATCTATCAGATCTAGACCCTTAAATTTATTTCTCACTTCCACTGTATAATCATAAGGGATTTGATTTAGGTCATACCTGAATGGTCTAGTGGTTTTCCCTACTTTCTTCAATTTCAGTCTGAATTTGGCAATAAGGAGTTCATGGTCCGAGCCACAGTAAGATCCTGGTCTTGTTTTTGCTGATTGTATAGAGCTTCTCCATCTTTGGCTGCAAAGAATATAATCTGATTTCGGTGTTGACCATCTGGTGATGTCCATGTATAGAGTCTTCTCTTGTGTTGTTGGAAGAGGTATTTGCTATGACCAGTGCATTTTCTTGGCAAAACTCTGTTTGTCTTTGCCCTGTTTCATTCCGTGTTCCAAGGCCAAATTTGCCTGTTACTCCAGGTGTTTCTTGACTTCCTACTTTTGCATTCCAGTCCCCTATAATGAAAAGGACATCTTTTTTGGGTGTTAGTTCTAAAAGGTCTTGTAGGTCTTCATAGAACCATTCAACTTCAGCTTCTTCAGCATTACTGGTTGGGGCATAGACTTGGATTACTGTGACACTGAATGGTTTGCCTTGGAAAGGAACAGAGATCATTCTGTCATTTTTGAGATTGCATCCAAGTACTGCATTTCGGACTCTTTTGTTGACCATGATGCCCACTCCGTTTCTTCTGAGGGATTCCTGCCCACAGTAGTAGATATAATGGTCCTCTGAGTTAAATTCACCCAGTCCAGTCCATTTGAGTTCGCTAATTCCTAGAATGTCAACATTCACTCTTGCCATCTCTTGTTTGACCACTTCCAATTTGCCTTGATTCATGGACCTGACATTCCAGCTATATTGCAATATAGCAATATTGTTCTTTACAGCATCGGACTTTGCTTCTATCACCAGACACATCTACAGCTGGGTATTCTTTCTGCTTTGGTTCCATCCCTTCATTCTTTCTGGAGTTATTTCTCCACTGATCTCCAGTAGCATATTGGGCCCCTACTGACCTGGGGAGTTTCTCTTTCAGTATCCTATCATTTTGCCTTTTCATACTGTTCATGGGGTTCTCAAGGCAAGAATACTGAAGTGGTTTGCCATTCCCTTCTCCAGCGGACCACACCCTGTCAGATCCCTCCACTATGACCCACCCATCCTGGGTTGCCCCACGGGCATGACTTAATTTCATTGAGTTAGACAAGGCTGTGGTCCTGGTGTGATTAGATTGACTAGTTTTCTGTGAGTATGGTTCCAGTGTATTTGCCCTCTGATGCCCTATCAGAGGGCATCAGCTATAGGTATACATATATCCCTGCCCTTTTGAACCTCCCTCCCATCTCCCTCCCCATCTCACCTCTCTAGGTTGATACGGAATCCCTGTTTGATTTTCCTGAGCCATACAGCAAATTTCTGTTGGCTATTTATTTTACATATGGTAATGTAAGTTTTCATGTTACTCTTTTCATACATCTCACCCTCTCCTCCCCTCTCCTGATGTCTATTCTTTATGTCTGTTTCTCCAATGCTGCCCTGAAAATAAATTCTTCAGTATCATTTTTCTAGATTCCATATATATGCATTAGAATATGATATTTTTCTTTATCTTTCTAACTTACTTCACTCTGTATAATAGGCCCTCGTTTTCATTTGCCTCATTAGAACTGACGCAAATGCATTCCTTTTAATGGCTGAGTAATATTCCACTGTGTATATGTACCATGACATCTTTATCCATGTCAATGTACTTCTAGCTTGCTTCCATGTTCTATGTATTGTAAATTGTGCTGCAATGACCAATAGGATACATGTGTCTTTTTCAATTTTGGTTTCCTCAGGGTATATGCCTAGGGGTTGGATTGCTAGGTCACATCAGCTGAATTATCAAAAAAGCAAGAGAGTTCCAGAAAAACGTCTATTTCTGCTTTATTGACTATGCCAAAGCCTTTGACTGTGTGGATCACAAGAAACTGTGGAAAATTCTGAAAGAGATGGGAATACCAGACCACCTGACCTGCCTCCTGAGAAATCTGTATGCAGGTCAGGAAGCAACAGTTAGAACTGGACATGGAACAACAGACTGGTTCCAAATAGGAAAAGGAGTATGTCAAGGCTGTATATTGTCACCCTGCTTATTTAACTTCTATGCAGAGTACATCATGAGAAACGCTGGGCTGGAAGAAGCACAAGCTGGAATCAAGATTGCCAGGAGAAATATCAGTAACCTCAGATATGCAGATGATACCACCCTTATGGCAGAAAGTGAAGAAGAACTAAAGAGACTCTTGATGAAAGTGAAAGAGGAGAGCGAAAAAAACCTGGCTTAAAACTCAACATTCAGAAAACTAAGATCATGGCATCGGTCCCATCACTTCATGGCAAATAGATGGAGAAACAGTGGAAACAGTGTCAGACTTTGTTTTTCTGGGCTCCAAAATCACTGCAGATGGTGACTGCAGCCATGAAATTAAAAGACGCTTACTCCTTGGAAGGAAAGGTATGATGAACCTAGACAGCATATTAAAAAGCAGAGACATTACTTTGCCAACAAAGGTCCATCTAGTCAAAGCTATGGTTTTTCCAGTAGTCATGTATGGATGTGAGAGTTGGATCATAAAGAAAGCTAAGCACCGAAGAATTGATGCTTTTGAACTGTGGTGTTGGAAAAGACTCTTGAGAGTCCCTTGGACTGCAAGGAGATCCAACTAGTCCACCTAAAGGAAATCAGCCCTGAATGTCCGTTGGAAGAAATGATGCTAAAGCTGAAACTCCAATATTTTGGCCAGCTGATGCAAAGAGCTGACTCATTTGAAAAGACCCTGATGCTGGGAAAGATGGAAGGCAAGAGGAGAAGGGGACGACAGAGGGTGACATGGTTGGATGGCATCACTGACTCAATGGACATGAGTTTGAGTAAATTCTGGGAGTTGGTAATGGACAGGGAGGCCTGGTGTGCTGCAATCCATGAGGTCACAAAGAGTCGGACACGACTGAGTAACTGAACTGATGGTTTTATTCGCAGTTTTTTAAGGAATCTCCATACTGTCTTCCATAGTGGCTGTATCAATTTACATTCCCACCAACAGTACAAGAGCATTCCCTTTTCTCCACACCCTCTCTGGCATTTATTTTTTGTAGACTTTTTGATGATGGCCATTCTGACTGGTGTGAGGTAATATCTCATTGTAGTTTTGATTTACATTTCTCTAATAATGATTGATGTTGAGCATCTTTTCATGTGCTTGTTAGCCATCTGTATGTCTTCTTTGGAGAAATTTCTGTTTAGGTCTTTTACCACTTTTTGATTGGGTTGTTTGTTTTTCTGATATTGAATTGTATGAACTGCTTGCATATTTTGGAAATTAATCCTTTGTCAGTTGTTTCACTTGCTATTATTTTCTCCCACTGAGGGTTGTCTTTTCACCTTGCTTATAGTTTACTTTGCTGTGCAAAAGCTTTTAAGTTTAATAAGGTTCCACTTGTTTACTTTTGTTTTTATTTCCTTTACTCTAGGAGGTGGGTCATAGAGGGTCTTGCTTTCATTTCAGTGTTCTGCCTATGTTTTCCTCTAAGAGTTTTATAGTTTCTAGTCTTATATTTAGGTCTTTAATCCATTTTGAGTTTATGATTGTGTATGGTGTTAGGAAGAGTTCTAATTTCATTCCTTTACATGTAGCTGTCCAGTTTCCCCAGCACCATTTATTGAAGAGGCTGTCTTTGCCCCATTGTATATTTTTGCCTCCTTTGTCAAAAACAGGGTACCCATATGTACATGGGTTTATTTCTGGGCTTTCTATCTTGTTCCATTCATGTATATTTCGGTTTTTGTTGCCAGAGCCATACTGCCTTGATGACTGCAGCTTTGTAGTATAATCTGAAGTCAGAAAGGTTGATTCTTCCAGATCCATACTTCTTTCTCAAGACTGCTTTGGCTATTCAGGGTCTTTTGCATTTCCATATAAATGAATTGTGAATTTTTTTGTTCTAGTTCTGTGAAAAATGCCATTGGTAATTTGATGGGGATTGCATTGAATCTGGAGATTGCTTTTGGTAGTATAGTCATTTTCACAATACTGATTCTTCCTACCTAAGAACATGGACTATCTCTCCATCTGTTTATGTCATCTTTGATTTCTTTCATCAGTTCAGTCACTCAGCCATGCCTGACTCTTTGTGACCCTATGGACTGCAGCATGCTAGGCCTCCCTGTCTATCTCCAACTCCTGGAGCTTACTCAGACTCATGTCCATTGAGTCAGTGATGCCATCCAACCATCTCATCCTCTGTTGTCCCCTTCTCTTCCCACCTTCAATCTTTCCCAGCATCAGGGTCTATTCCAATGAGTCAGTTCTTCGCATCAGTTGGCCAAAGGATTGGAGTTTCAGCTTCAGCATCAGTCCTTCCAACGAATATTCAGGGCTGATTTCCTTTAGGATGGAGTAGTTGGATCTCCTTGCAGTCCAAGGGACTCTCAAGAGTCTTCTCCAACACCACAGTTCAAAAGCATCAATTCCTTGTCATTCAGCTTTCTTTATAGGCCAACTCTCACATCCATGTATGACCACAGGAAAAACCATAGCTTTGACTAGATGGATCTTTGTTGGCAAAGTAATGTCTCTGCTTTTGAATATGCTATCTAGGTTGGTCATAACTTTCCTTCCAAGGAGTAAGCATCTTTTAATTTCATGGCTGCAGTCACCATCTGCAGTGATTTTGGAGCCCAGAAAAACAAAGTCTGACACTGTTTTCCCATCTATTTCCCATGAAGTGATGGGACCGGATGCCATGATCTTCGTTTTCTGAATGTTGAGCTTTAAGCCAACTTTTTCACTCTCCACTTTCACTTTCATCGAGAGGCTTTTTAGTTCCTGTTCACTTTCTGCCATAAGGGTGGTGTCATCTGCATATCTGAGATTATTGGTATTTCTCCTGGCAATCTTGATTCCAGCTTGTGCTTCATCCAGCCCAGCGTTTCTCATGATGTACTCTGCATAGAAGTTAAATAAGCAGGGTGACAATATACAGCCTTGACATACTCCTTTTCCTATTTGGAACCAGTCTGTTGTTCCATGTCCAGTTCTAACTGTTGCTTCCTGACCTGCATACTGATTTTTCAAGAGGCATGTCAGGTGATCTGGTATTCCCATCTCTTTAAGAATTTTCAATGTCTTATAATTTTCTCTGTACAGTTCTTTTGTCTCCTTAGGTAAGTTTATTCCTAGATATTTTATTTGTTTTGTTACGATGGTGAATGGGAATGATTCCTTAATTTCTCTTTTTTATTTTTCCTTGTTAATATATAGAAATCCAAGTGATTTCTGTGTATTTATTTTATATCCTGAAACTTTCTAAATTCACTGATTAGGTCTAGAAATTTTCTGATACTATCTTTAGGGTTTTCTATGCATAGTATAATGTCATCTGCAAACAGTGAAAGCTTTGCTTCTTCTTTTCTGATCTGGATTCTTTTTATTTATTTTTCTTCTTTGATTGCTATAGCTATGCCTTCTAGAACTATGTTGAATAATAGTGGTAAAAGTGGACACCCTTGTCCTGTTCCTGATCTTAGGGGGAATGCTTTCAGTTTTTCACCACTGAGAATAATGTTTGCTGTAGGCTTATCATATATGGCCTTTACTATGTTGAGGTACATTCCTTCTATGTCCATTTTTTGAAGAGCTTTAATCATAAATGGGTGCTGAATTTTGTCAAAGACTTTTTCTGCATCTACTGAGATTGTCATATGGCTTTTCTTTCAATTTGTTAATATGGTGTATCACATTGCTTGATTTGCATATACTGAAGAATCCTTGCATCCCTGGAAAAAATCAAACTTGATCATGGTGTGTGAGCTTTTTGAGGTGTTGCTGAGTTCTGTTTGCTAAAATTTTGTTGAGGATTTTTGCATCTAAGTTCATCAGTGATATTGGCCTGCAGTTTTCTTTTTTGTGTGTTGTCTTAGGCTGGCTTTGGTAGTAGTAGGCTGGCTTTGGTATCAGGATGATGGTGGCCTCATAGAATGAATTTGGAAGTGGTCCTTCTCTGCAATTTTTTGAAAGAGTTTTAGCTCTTCTCTAAATGTTTGATAGAATTCTCCTGTGAAGCCATCGGGCCATGGGCTTTTGTTTTTTGGGAGATTTTCGATCACAGCTTCAATTTCAGTGCTTGTAATTGGGTTGTTCATAATTTCTATTTCTTCGTGGTTCAGTCTAGGAAGATTGAACTTTTCTAAGAATCTGTCCATTTCTTCCAGGTTTATTGCCATATAGTTGTTCATAATAGTCTCTTGTAATCCTTTGTATTTCTGCATTGTCTATTGTAACCTCTCCTTTTTCATTTCTAATTTTGTTGATTTGATTCTTCTCTCTTTTTTTCTTGTTGAGTCTGGCTAAAGGTTTGCCAATTTTGTTAATCTTCTCAAAGAACCAGCTTTTAGTTTTATTAATCTTTACTATTGTTTTTTCCATTTCTTTTTCATTTATTTTTGCTCAGATCTTTATTTCTTTCCTTCTACTAATTTTTGGGGTTTTTTGTTGTTCTTCTTCTTCTTCTTTTTCCAGTTGTTTAGGTGTGAAGTTAGGTTGTCTATTCATGTTTTTCTTGTTTCTTGATATAGGATTGTATTGCTATAAACTTCCCTCTTAGAACTGCTTTGCTGCATCCCATAGGTTTTGCATTGTCGTGTTTTCATTGTTATTTGTTTCTAGAAACTTTTTTATTTCCCTTTTGATTTTCTCAGTAACCTGTTGGTTATCTAGAAAAGTATTGTTTAGTCTCCATGTGTTTGTATTTTTTACACTTTTTCCCCCCTGTAATTAACATCTAGTCTCATAGCATTGTGGTCAAGAAGATGATTGATGCAATTTCAATTTTCTTAAATTTACTGAGGTTTGATTTGTGACCCAAGATGTGGTTTATCCTGGAGAATGTTCCATGTGCACTTGAGAAGAAGGTGTGTTCTGCATTTGGATGGAATGTCCTGAAGATATGAGATCCATCTCATCTAATGTATCATTTAAGACTTGTATATTCTTATTAATGTTCTGTTTTGATGATCTGTCCATTGGTGTGAGTGGGGTGTTCAAGTCTCCTACTATTATTGTGTTACTGTCAATTTCTTCTTTTATGTCTGTCAGCATCTGTCTTATGAATTGAGGTGCTCCTATATTGGGTGCATGCTGCTGCTGCTAAGTCATTTCAGTCATGTCCGACTCTGTACGACCCCATAGACGGCAGCCCACCAGGCTCCACCATCCCTGGGATTCTCCAGGCAAGAACACTGGAGTGGGTTGCCATTTTCTTCTCCAATGCATGAAAATGAAAAGTGAAAGTTAAGTTGCTCAGTCGTGTCCAACTCTTCACAACCCCATGGACTGCAGCCCACCAGGCTCCTCTGTCCATGGGATTTTCCAGGCATGGAGTGGGGTGCCATTGCCTTCTCTGATGTTGGGTGCATAGATATTTACAATTATTATGTCTTCTTCTTGGATTGATCCCTTGATCATTATATAGTGTCCTTCCTTATCTCTTGTAATCTTTTTTATTTTGAGGTCTATTTTGTCTGATAAGAGGATTGCTACTCCAGCTTTCTTTTGCTTCCCGTTTGCATGGAATATATTTTTCCACCCTCCCATTTTCAGTCTATATGTGTCTTTAGATCTGAAGTGGGTTTCTTGTAGACAGCATATATATGGGTCTTGTTTTTGTACCCATTCAGCCAGTCTGTGTCTTTTGGTTGGAGCATTTAATCCTTTTACATTTAAAGTAATTATTGATATATATGTTCCTATTGCCATTTTCTTAACTGTTTGTGGTTGATTTTGTAGATCTTTTTCTTCTCTTGTATTTCTTGACTGTATAAGTCCCTTTAACATTTGTTGTAAAGCTGGTTTGGTGGTAATGAATTCTCTTAAATTTTGCTTGTCTGAAAAGCTTTTTATTTTTCTATCAATTTTTGAATGAGATCCTTGTAGGTACAGTAATCTTGGTTGTAGACTTTTCCCTTTCAGTACTTTAAATATATCCTGCTATTCCCTTCTGGCCTATAGAGTTTCTGCCAAAAGATCAGCTGATAAACGAATGGGGTTTCCCTTGTATGTTACTTGTTGCTTTTCCCTTGCTGCTTTTAATATTCTTTCTTTGTGTTTAGTCTTTGTTAGTTTGATTAGTATGTGTCTTGGTATGTTTCTCCTTGGGCTTATCCTGTATGGGACTCTGCACCTCTTGGACTTGATTGACTATTTCTTTTTTCATGTTGGGGAAATTTTCAACTATAATCTCTTCAAAAATTTTCTCATCCCCATCTTCTTCTCATAAACTTCTTCATCTGGGACCCCTATAATTCAAATATTGGTGCATTTAATATTGTCCCAGAGGTCTCTGAGATTATCCTCAGTTCTTTTCATTCTTTTTACTTTATTCTGCTCTTCACAAGTTATTTCCATTTTATCTTCCAACTCTGATTCGTTCTTCTGCTTCAGATATTCTGCTATTGATTTCTTCTAGAGTATTTTTAACTTCAGTAACTGTGTTGTTTGTCTCTGTGTGTTTATTCTTTAATTCTTCTAGGTCTTTGTTAATTGATTCTTGCATTTTTTCCATTCTATTGTCAAGTTTGTTTGTTTGTTTGTTTTATCATCTTTACTATCATTGTTCTGAATTGTTTTTCAGGTAGTTTGCTTATTTCCTCTTCATTTATTTGGACTTCTGTGTTTCTAGTTTGTTCCTTCATTTGTGTAGTATTTCTTTGGCTTTACATTATTATTTTTTTTAACTTATTGTGATTGAGGCCTCCTTTTCCCAGGTTTCCAGGTTGAATTCTTTCTTCCTTTTGGTTTCTGCCCTCCTAAGGTTGGTCCAGTGGTATGTGTAAGTTTTGTATAGAGTGAGATTTGTGCTGAGTATTTTTGTTTGTTTTTTCTCTGATGGGCAAGGCTGAGTGAGGTGGTTATCCTGTCTGCTGATAATTGGGTTTGTATTTTTGTTTTGTTTGCTGTTTAGATGAGGCATCCTGCACAGGGCGCTTCTGGTGGTTGGGTGATGCAAGGTCTTGTATTCAAGTGGTTTCCTTTGTGTGAGTTCTCACTATTTGATACTCCCTAGGATTAGTTCTCCAGTGGTCTAGGGTCTTGGAGTCAGTGCTCCCGCTCCAAAGGCTCAGGGCTTGATTTCTGGTCAGGAACAAAGATTCCACCAGAAGTTTGTTATGGCATTAAGTGAGATTAAAACAAGTACCCAAAAATGAGAAACCAAAGAGAAAACCCAGACAAATGGCAGTTACAAAATCAGGCAAAATAATAATTAAAATAATGGAATATATACATATACACCCATAAGCAAAATCAAAACAGCCCAACAAAAGTAAAGTAGGGTAGATTGACCCAGGGAACAAAGGAAATCAAACATTATATCTACCAATTAAGAACAAAACCAACTAAAGTACAAACTGAAAAACAAAACTAAAGCAAGGTGCCAAGTGGGGAATAAAGCAATGAAAACTAAACTAACAAATATGTTGAAAGGAAAGGAAAAAAAAAAAAGACAGGATAGATATGCAAAGTAAAGAATAGTTATATACATCAAAGATTAACTGCAAGGGGAAAAGAACAGTAGGAAAAGCAAACAAAGGAATAAATGTAGAAAAATATAGGTTTAAAAAATTTGAAAATTAAAATTAAAAAAAGAAAAGAGAAAAGTAGAAAAATAGGAAGAAGAAAGGAAAAAAAAAAAAGGAAAGCTCCACAGAACTGCAAAAGCACAACGTAGAGGCAGAGGTTTATAACAACAATAAAAAAATGACTGAGAAAAAAAAAAGCTCAAAACCTTAAATAGATTTCATAGTGCCAATAAAATCAACAATTACAATTTGGGGGCAAAGGTGGGGAGAAGAAAAAAAAAAAAAAAAAAGTAAAAAAAAAAACAAAAACAAAAGAATCTACAGAACAAGTCAAAACATAAGAATGATAAATGTTTTTCTTGAGTCACTGCTGTTAGAGTTCTTTCCCTCACTGGGAGTCACAGTCCATCTCACCTCCCTAGGATGCCCTCCAACACTGTGCTGGTCTCTGGACCTGCTGTAGGGGCAGCTCAGCTTCTAATTTGGTCCTACTCCTGTGTGTTCTTGCCTCCAATATCCGCAGCTATCAGAACGAGTGTGTTTTCTTTGTGGGAGCTCCCAATGTCCTTTTATATATTCCATAGACACAGAGTCTGCCCAGTTGATTGTGTGGATTTAATCTGCAGTTTGTACAGCTAGTCGGAAGGTTTTGGGTCTTCTTCCTTATCCACACTGCCCCTGTGTTTCAATTGTGGTTTTATTTCCAGCTCTGCATGTGGGTTGTCCACTGGGATTTGTTCTGGAGGCTGCCCTGGAGGACTTGGATCTGCCCCAGGGAGGGCCAGGTGTGGAGGTGGTGCAGCTGTTTGGGTTGTAGAGGTTCTGGCAGCACCAGGTACTCAGGGGAGTTGGTGGCTACAGCAGCAGGAACTATTGTGCTCTAAAAGGGTATGGCAACCAGTATTGGCCAATACGCTCCAGTATTCTTGCCTGGAGAACTCCTCTGACAGACAAGCCTGGCAGGACACATTGTGGCCTTATCAGAATCTTTTTTTGAGCCTCTTGTAGCTGGTGATCAAAAGGCCTCTTTGACCAGTCTTTCTCTGTAGCTCCTCCTGTTCAGGCACGTAGAGGTCTCCCTTGCCTGGGGTCCTTCCCTATTGTTTGGTGCCAAGCACATAGAGGGGCCCCCTGACTGGGGTCCTCTGTAGATCGCCATGTCAGACACTTAAAGGGGCACCCTGGGTGGGATTCTACTCTCTAGTTCAGTGTGTCAGGCTTTTGATGGGCCAGCCTCTCTATCGTTCAGCTGCCAGTGCTGGCACATGGGGAGAGAGAGGCTATGGTGATGTCTCCACCCTCTGCACCTGACTCAGCAGTATCGGCTTGCTTCCATGGCTGCCTGGCTTTCATCCACAGGAATTTCCCACCACAATCCCCTCCCTTCTATCCCCTCTATCTGTCTCTGCACACTCAACAGCAGCCCTCACCCTGGGATTGCTCCACAATCACTAAACTCCAGCTCCCAGCCACTGCGCCTTCCAGGGGACCTGTGTCCCTCTCCAGAGTATGTATGGCTGCTGTGGCAAGGACTGCCTGACTATCATTTCATTTAGGCTGCCACAGATCAGCTCTTTCACTCTCAGCCTTAAATGTTTCTCCTCTGACTCAGACAATTGCCCCAGTGTGGGGATCAGATTCCTGCTTCAGTTCCCCCACCCACCAAGGGCAGGTCCAGTCCTACTAACACTCCTGTTTTTCCCCTTAGTTCCTTCATCCTACCAAGTTTTGCATGGTTCTATATATTCTTTTCTGCTGGTCAGGTACTCCTGTCCACTTTCAGCTGCTTTTCTGCATGCACTTCTGTGTCTGGAAGGTGTATTCCTGATGCATCCCTGGAGAGAGATGTACTCCACATCCACCTACTCCCCCACCATCTTGTTCTCTCCTCTTTTTTTTTTAAAGTAATTTTATTTATTTATTTATTTTTGGCTGCACTGTGTCTTCTTTGCTGCATAGGCTTTGCTCTAGTTGCAGCAGGGGAGGGCTACTCTCTAGCTGTGGCGCACAGCCTTCTCATTGTGGTGGCTTCTCTTGTGGAGCACGGGCTCTAGGGCGTGCAGGGTCAGGAGCTGTGTCACAGAGGCCCCACTGTTCCATGACATGTGGGATCCTCCCAGATCAGGGATCAAACCTGTGTCTCCTTCATTGGCAGGCAGATTCTTTACCACTGAGTCACCAGGGAAACCCCTCTCTCCAATCCTTCACCAAAGAATTAAGCGTTTATTTGCTTCTGAACCAACCTGGGTCTCCTTCTAATGGAGAGAGCAACACCAGGCAGAAGAACCCTTGTTGGGTACTGACCTGGGACAGTCAGTAAGACTTTTGTCTTCTTTATACATTTCTAAATATTTTTTTTTAAGGAACCAGAGAGTAAAGTGGGGAGGTGAATCAGAATGTCACATTTTCAAAAATGTAGTGGCTTTGAGTTCCAGTCCCATCCAGAGATGCAACAGCACATGGAGCCTCTCAATGCCCTTGATTAAACCCATGTATACCTCCCTCGAGGCAACGTGAAACACTGTTGAAATACGCATTGTAAGTTTGTGTAGCAGGTTATTTTACAACCTCTGAAAGGGAAGTGAATTCCAAAGGGGGGAAAAAAACCTATTTTATGCAAGTTCTTTGCTTAAAAATAATGTGTATGAAAAAAGCTACCCATGGCTAAACACTCTTATCACTATTAAGGATAGCATGAGAACTCATCTCCACTGTTACAAGCAGCTTTTGTCACCGCACTCTTTGTCTCTGCCAGCATCACTTTTTGCTTAAAAAAAAAAAAAAAGAAAAGAAAAAAGCACCTGAAAACCTTGAAACCCAACAATCATTCCCACATGATTCTGCGACAAACAAACAAGTATTGTTCAACTGCTCCATAAAAAGGTTAAGGACCTTTAATAACAATGTCAGCACATTGACGATTTTGTCAAAAGCTTTATTCTAATTCTGAACACACAGCAGAATAAGCTGTGTCATTGGTGCTTTTAGGTGTTCTTTCAGAAACGTTTAAAACCCAGTAGCATATGAAATCCTTAGCGCTTAATAGACAAATTTCAATTCTTGAGAATGCTAGTTGCATGAAATAATGGGTTTTTTTTTTCATTAGTAAATTGAGCACCAACAAAAATTTTGAAATAAATTCAAGTTTCTTAGAAATACATTTTATATAATATATCCTTTTCAAGTGATAGTTTCCTTCTTTCATTTGAACTGTTGAAGGGACAGCTCAGGAAATTGGATGTGAAGATGCTATCTGAAACACTACACACACACACACACACATACACACACACACACACAACCTATTCTTTAACATAATCTTAGCACTGCTGGCACAGGTATGACTTGAGCAGAAGGATATGAAAAATATGAGCCAATGTAAGCCATGTTTCTAGAATAATCTATATATTAGATAGATAATCTGACACATCCCCCATGCCCTCCTCCTCGCATATATCAACTGCCTTCACCTTCTAACCCGACATATGCTTCTTGCTGCTTTGTAACAGGGTAATATAGTGGCTAAGAGCTTGGACTTTGAAAGCAGACTTTTGGGCATCTAATCCTGACTCTGCAATTTACCACCCTTAGCTCTATGATGATGGATGAATTATACAACCTCTCTGTGCCTGTTTTGTCATATGGAAAACAGAGATGATTGTGTTATTACAGATATTAAAGGTTCTGTTCAGTTCAGTCACTTAGTCATGTCTGACTCTTTGTGACCCCATGGACTGCAGCATGCCTGGCATCACTGTCCCTCACCAACTCTTGGAGCATGCTCAAATTCATGTCCATCGAGTCAGTGATTAAAGGTTACTATATGTAAAGCACTTAGAATAGCACCTGCCAGATATTAATAACTGGAGCCAGGAGCAGCATGCCTGTGCCTGCACAAACCCAGCAAGAAACCAGCTCTTCCCCTTACCTACAATCAGCCCCACTGACAGCTTGCCTGGAACTTCAGTAAGATCACATCTCTCCATTCTTTTTGTTGTTGTTGTTGACTTGGACAATTATTACCTTACACACACTCTTCTTTATCCTAGGTCTCGAATCTTTTCCATAACTCCTACCTGCTTTTTCACTCATCAGTTCAGTTCAATTGCTCAGTCATGTTTGACTCTTTGTGACCCCATGGACTGCAGCATGCTAGGCCTACTTGTCTATCTCCAACTCCTGGAGCTTACTCAGACTCACATCCATTGAGTCTGTGATGCCATCCAACCACCTCGTCCTCTGTCATCCCCTTTTCCTCCTGCTTTCATTCTTTCCCAGCATCAGGGTCTTTTCAAATGAGTCAGTTCTTCACATCAGGTGGCCAAAGGATTGGAGCTTCAGCTTCAGCATCAGTCTTTCCAATGAATATTCAGGGCTGATTTTCTTTAGGATTGACTGGTTGATCTCCTTGAAGTCCAAGGGACTCTCAAGAGTCTTTTCCAACACAACAGTTCAAAAGCATCAGTTCTTCAGTGTTCAGCTTTCTTTATGGTCCAGCTCTCACATCCATACATGACTACTGGAAAATCCATAGCTTTGACTAGATGGACCTTTGTTGGCAAAGTAATGTCTCTGTTTTTTAATATGCTGTCTACGTTGGTCATAACTTTCCTTCCAAGGAGTAAGCGTCTTTTAATTTCATGGCTGCAGTCACCATCTGCAGTGATTTTGTGCCCCCACAAAGTAAAGTCTGCCACTGTTTCCAGTGTTTCTCCATCTATTTGCCATGAAGTGATAGGACCAGATGTCATGATCTTCGTTTTCTGAATGTTGACCTTTAAGCCAACTTGTTCACACTCCTCTTTCATTTTCATCAAGAGGCTCTTGAGTTCTTCTTCACTTTCTGCCATAAGGGTGGTGTCATCTGCATATCTGAGGTTATTGGTATTTCTCCCAGAAATCTTGATCCCAGTCTATGCTTTATCCAGCCTGGCATTTCGCATGATGTACTCTGTCTAGAAGTTAAATAAACAGGGTGACAATATACAGTCTTGATGTACTCCTTTCCTAATTTGGAACCAGTCTGTTAGTGGAAACAGTGTCAGACTTTATTTTTCTGGGCTCCAAAATCACTGCAGATGGTGACTGCAGCCAGGAAATTAAAAGACGCTTACTCCTTGGAAGGAAAGTTATGACCAACCTAGACAGCATATTCAAAAGCAGAGACATCACTTTGCCAACAAAGGTTCGCCTAGTCAAGGCTATGGTCTTTCCTGTGGTCATGTATGGATGTGAGAGCTGGACTGTGAAGAAAGCTGAGTGCCGAAGAATTGATGCTTTTGAACTGTGGTGTTGGAGAAGACTCTTGAGAGTCCCTTGGACTGCAAGGAGATCCAACCGGTCCATTCTGAAGGAGATCAGCCCTGGGATTTCTTTGGAGGGAATGATGCTAAAGCTGAAACTCCAGTATTTTGGCCACCTCATGTGAAGAGTTGACTCATTGGAGAAGACTCTGATGCTGGGAGGGATTGAGGGCAGGAGGAGAACGGGATGACAGAGGATGAGATGGCTGGATGGCATCACTGACTCGATGAATGTGAGTCTGAGTGACCTCCGAGAGCTGGTGATGGATAGGGAGGCCTGGCGTGCTGCAGTTCATGGGGTCGCAAAGAGTCGGACACGACTGAGAGACTGATCTGATCTGATCTGTTGTTCCATATCCAGTTCTAACTGTTGCTTCTTGACCTGCATACAGGTCACTCCTGTCTCTCCTGTAATGACTTATCCACTATTCCTGCTATCATCATGATCACAGGTTTATTAGGAAGAAAACAAATTTCTCTGGACTTCCCTGGTAGTCTAGTAGTTAAGAATCCACCTGCCAGTGCAGGGGACACAGATTTGAACCCAGGTCTGGGAAGATTCCACATGCTGTGAGCCACCACTCCTGAAGCCCATGCACCTTAGAACCCTTGCTCTTCAACAAGAGAAACCACCACAATGAGAAACCCATGCACCACTAGAGAGTAGACTCTGCTCACAGCAACTAGAGAAAGCCCACACACAGCAATGAAGACCCAGCACAGCCAAGAACAAATTTTTTTTTCCTTCAGAGAAAACACAAATAACAGCACTCAGTTATTGCATTCGGAAACAAAATCTACCCCTACTCCAGAATATCCCTCTCATGGGTGTTCTCCATCCTGGCCCTGACTCTGTTTCTCAGTCTTTCTCTGGGTCCACCTGCATTTCCTCAGACAACTACAGCTCTGCTTCTTTCAAGCCTCAGCTAGGTGTTGGGTGCTTTGGATTACTTTAAACTCACCACTTAATCTACACAGGCTTTAAAGTTTCCTTCATCACTGTAGTGCCATCCTGTCCTATGCCCCCAATACCACCTATTCTAGGTATGTGGATGAGCGAGAGATAAAGGCCAGAGAGGGTTGCTAGGTAATCGCCAACCATCTTTGGCAATAATTTTGTTTTCTTTCAATCAATCACAGATTGCACACCACCGTATTCGACCATATTCAACAGGTTTTTTGGGTTTTTTCCAATTCATACCATATTCTCTAACGGTGACCTGACACAGATGACCTTGTTGGTTACACTTGTTAATTACAACACAGCTTAGTCCTACTTCTAACCTGCCCCTGGCTTAGTAACCAGGCCATCTCTTTCAACTCCCTCAGTAGAGAGAGACTCAAGGGGAGATGCTGAAAGAAATTTTTTTTAAATATATTTATTCATTTATATTTAGTTATTTGACTGAGCCAGGTCTCAGAGGTAGCACACAGGATCTTCCATCCAGGGATCAGAGCCAGGCCTCCTGCATTAGGAGCAGGGAATCTTAGCCACTGGACCACCAGGGAAGTCCCTGAAAGACCTTTCTATTCCAGTTCACCAGGTTCGTTAAGACAATCTTAGGAGTGATGGGATTGAACTTTCTGCTTGCCTGTAAGTTCTAGGCCTGTAGAGAATTAAAGTAAACCAGGTCTTTGCATGGTACTTGATTTCATGAAGCATAGACAGTTCCTTTTCACAGGGGATTCTGATATGAATTCAATTAGAAGCTGCTTTTTCTGGGATCTGTTGTAGATCATCTTGAAGCAATTTTAATGAAGTTTCCAATAAAAATCCAACAATACTGTTCCTAACTTTAATTGACACTTCTAAGTGTTTACTGCTACTGCTACTGCTAAGTCACTTCAGTCGTGTCCAACTCTGTGCGACCCCATAGATAGCAGCCCACCAGGCTCCTCCGTCCCTGGGATTCTCCAGGCAAGAACACTGGAGTGGGTTGCCATTTCCTTCTCCATCTAAGTGTTTAAAAGACTTTCAAATATTGAGGAGTTAATTAATTCAAACTCCTAAAGGAAGACCCTTAATAACACTTTAATAACAAGAAAACCTAGTAGACCACAAATCTCCCAATTAAGAAATATGTAATATGGGAAAATAATAGATATAATAATATATCTATTATATATACATATTTAGTAACAGAGTTTATTTTATGTTAACACATTATTGACTGGGGGATTTTTGCAGAAACTAATGCCTATTGTCAGTGATTTGTTATGTAAGTGAATACTGAAATGTCTGCAGTCAATAATGTTTGGGAAAAGGAACACAAAGTCAGCAATGGAATGAAGCATAAATCCCCCCAAATTAGGTTCTTATCACCTTCCAGCAAATGCTTCATATAACCTGAAATGCAACTCATGCTCTTTCTTTGATAATTCTTGTTAAACAGGATGAAATGGGAAATGTTTAAATGAGCAATAAAACTTAAACTGTTGTAAATAGATATGTATGTATGTATGTATGTACATATTTATGCATATATTTTAAATGAGAGTAAAAATAAATTCAAGCAATATTTTTTTAACTGAGACTGAGTCCTTTTCAAGGTATCAAGACAAATAAATGCCAGAAGATTTTAATTATAAGCTTTTATGACAATGCAAGGACAAACAACTGGTTTGGCTGAATCATGCCTTAATGGACTTGCTTGATCAAGTAAACAGCTAGGTTTCCTACAAAGTAGATACATCTTGCTGCTGCTGCTGCTAAGTCGCTTCAGTCGTGTCCAACTCTGTGCGACCCCATAGACGGCAGCCCACCAGGCTCCGCCGTCCCTGGGATTCTCCAGACAAGAACACTGGAATGGGTTGCCATTTCCCTCTTAGACTTTCTGAATTTTTCCACTTTTTATCAAAACTACTTTTTAACACCCTTTCCAGTTGCTTGTTTACTTTCCACACCACTGTACACAGCATAAGGAGGCAATATAATGCCAGTTTCCAGCCAAGATTTTTTCATGCAGTGTAAAAACTGGCATTTAAAACAACTATTTTTTATCCTGAATATGACAGCTTCACTTGTATAGTCCAATTAGGTAAGTCATGGTGTCTGATGTAAGTTTTCCTGCTAATCTAATTGGTAACAATTAAACTGCATCAGTAGGCCTATTCCATATTACTTTAGAAGGTACCATCCAACTTAACCGCAGGTAATAGTGCTGTTCTGGAAAGGATTCTCAAAGAGAAGGCTACTCTGCAATTACAGGGCAGCTTGAAGCTTCCATCTGTCTGCCCTTCTGTATTCAATAACCACAGTCCTTGGGTTTCAGCCAGCTAACAAAAGACAATAGAGTGCCATCCTTCTTATTAGATTATGCTGTTGACAGTATGATAATCCATGTGCATGAGCGAGGCTGAAAGGACCGTGAAGGAGCAGAATTTTCTTTATTCACAGCAAGCCTGTGAAGAAAGTCATTTGAATTTTGGCAAAAGACACTGCCCTTAGAGCATCCTTAGCTGTCCTTCGGCGTCTGCACCGTTCAGATTGTATCCTCAGAACATCTGCTTTATTTGTTTGCGCCTTGGCCCCACCCCCATCCCATGTTGTCAGCTTCTTGGAGGCAGAAAATCCAGTGTGCATTCCTCTGAGATCCCTAGGGAAGTGGTGATCTTCTCTGAACAGTAGGTAATCAATAAGGACTTGTTAGGCTAATTTGTTTGCCACTCCTGTTTGCCAACAGCTCACAGCTACTTCACATTGCTTGAAACAGTGCTTCAGTGAATCCCTTATGAGTCCTTGTAACAGTGTCACATAATGGAATAAAGCATGGAACAGAGAATTCTAATACCTGGATTTTGGTCCCAATTTGCTGCTAACTTAGGTGTGGGAGATGCTCGGAAAAAATGCCGGTCCATGGGGCTTTCAGATTTTGGATATCCTCCCACAGGCACCTTTAATGTAATCTTTTAAAAAGAGGCCTTTCCTAACTAGCTTAGTTAAAATTAACACCAGGGCCATCCCTGGTGGTCCCATGGTTAAGAGTCTGCCTTCCAATCCAGCGGACATGGGCTCAGTCCCTGGGTGAGTCACTAAGATCACACATACCACTAGAGAGTCTGGCACCACAATGAAGACCCAGCATGTGGGGACTAGAGCCCAGTGCAATCAAATAAACTAATTAATTAAAAAAGTTTAAACCACTACCAATTCCAATCCAGAAGCGTTTCCCTTCATCCTTCCTTTATTTTTCTCTGTAACATTTAACTGCATTTCACATATTAATTTATTTTTTACTACCTCCCCTCATTAGAATGGAATCTCCATGAAATCAGGGCCTTTCATCTCCTTTAACCAATGTATTTCCAATATTTGGGACAATGCATGAGTGACTGTAGGCATTCAATGAATATTTGTCAGTAAGCAATAAATAACTACATTTCACTCAAGAGGAGGAGATGGCATTAACAGATTGGGACTGGAACTAGGATCCATTGCTCTTTGTGGGCTCTTTTCCCAGAAGATAGGCTTCCCTGGTGGCTCAGATGGTAGAGAATCTGCCTGCAATGCAGGAGACCTGGGTTCAATCCCTGGGTCGGGAAGATCCCCTGAAGAATGAAATGGCTACCCTCTCCAGTATTCTTGCCTGGAGAATTCCATGGACAGAGGAGCCCAGTCCACAGGGTAGCAAAGAGTTGGACACGACTAAGTGACTAACACTTTCACTTCCCAGAAGATAGGCTGTATATTGCAGCCAAGGAAGAGAACATATAATATTGAAAATTTACTATCACAAGTCCCTGCTTGTTTAGAAATTATGCAAACCTACTCTTGTTTCTTCTGGACAATAGGGAGAAACATTCCCTTTAGCATTTAGTTTAATAGAAAGTATCAAAAATAATGAGTGATGATTAGATTCCAGGTAACATAAAACATTTGCTGGAATTTGGCATCCCAGAGAAAGTTAACAAAAACAGATCATAATCATTGCTTTGGGAGACAATACTTCAACACATCAGAAACTCAATTGGAAGTTTCAAGAACCTCTGCTTGTAGTTCATCTCCAATTCTGAGGAGATAATGTCATCTCATGGCCTGGAATCCTTCAATAATTGCAGAATCCCACCTTTAGGCAAAAGACTGGAAGCAGCAGTTAAACATCTCAGCATTGCTTAGTATCCTATTTGACAGGAAAGAAATGGATTGAAAAACTCTTTAGAATGTTGTGTCTCTTGGTGCCCAGCAATTTTCCATTTTATCGTCATTTGAACGAGTGAGAAAATAATGTAGTCCAGAGACAGACAGAAGTGCTGTGAGAAAGAGTCTTGCAAAATTCTGGCAAGTATACATGATAATAATTCCTCCAATCCTTCCCCAAAGGGTCCTATAGCCAGTTGTTTGGGTAATTGTTTACTGAGGAGAGAGAATGCAAAGTTTGTTTGTTGTTTTGTTTTTTTCTAGGACTCTTGGACCAGTGGTCTGGATTGAGGCTGATCTTTGGAGACCTAAGTGCCATTGGACCCCGGTTGCTAGAGTGGCGGAGAGGTAAAGACCCTGCCTGCCAATGCAGGACACTCAAGAGACATGGGTTTGATCCCTTGGCCAGGAAGATCTCCTGGAGGAGGGAATGGCTACCCACTCCAGTATTCTTGCCTGGACAAAGTCCATGGGCAGAGGAGCCTGGTGGGCTACAGTCCACGGGAGCACAAAGAGTCAGACACAACTGAAGCGACTTAGCACAGCACACACAGAACTAACAGTATTTCTTTGACTTGCAAGATAAAGATGATTGCAGAAAGAACACCAGGTAGAAGCTTTTGAATCTTCCCTTTTTCTTGCTGACATAATGGACAAAAAGCAAGAGACTTCCACTTGCAGTTAGAATACAGAAAGTAACAAGAGACCACTGTTCCAACCCTGTTGTCAAACAGCTGGAAAAGCTAACCTTCTGCAAATAAACAACAATAAGAAAAAGCCATGACACTAAATCATGGCTTTATTTAACAACCAGAGAGCTGACAACACAAAGAAACCAAAGTAAACTAAAAAACATAGTAATGAGTTTCTTCCATCTCTTGCAGAGCAGAGGAAAGAGGTGGAAGGCATCCTTGGCAGTGGTAAAGAGTGACCAATCGGACCTTCAACAAGCTTCTGGTGGCAGCACGTATGGATTGGAACCCTGAGGATCCCAAGCCAAGAGTGAGTCTGTGCCTACTCCAATTTTCCTACAGGTTTTCACCCAGTACAGAGGGATGATACACAAAAAGATTGGTTACATGCAGGGGAGCCAAGAGAAGTGCTCTTCAATAACCTGAAAAGCCAGCAACTAGGCTTTAGAGCACAAAGATCTCCAGATATTTGGTAAAGGGGCTACCTTGGTGACATAGACATAAAGAATCTGCCTGCAATGCAGGAGACCCACATTTGATCCCTGGGTTGGGAAGATCCCCTGGAGAAGGGAATGGTTACCGACTCCAGTATTCTTACCTGGAGAGTCCCCATGGACAGAGGAGCCTGGTGGGCTACAGCCCGTGGAGCCCAAAACATCGGACATGACTGAGTGGTTAACACTCTCTCTTTTCTTTCAGAAATGAAGCACTGCTGAAGAAAAGTTCTGATGTTGCCCCCCAAAATATTTAAACCAGAGGTGAATTGAATGTAAAGCTGCAACAAAGTTGA
This sequence comes from Tragelaphus eurycerus, assembly GCA_935064755.1. Lineage (NCBI taxonomy): Eukaryota > Metazoa > Chordata > Mammalia > Artiodactyla > Bovidae > Tragelaphus > Tragelaphus eurycerus. The sequence goes on along the minus strand of CAKXYN010000002.1, from coordinate 8,274,459 downwards.
GATTCAGTTCAGTTACAGATGAGATTACCTTAGTGTTCTATACCAGTAGCCTGCCAGAAAAGATGGGATCATTATATCATTTACTTTAATGTCTACTGTTCTCTTACACGTATATAATATCTGACCATACAATCAAACTATGTAAGACACAAAAAGAAACAAAAAAATACCATCCACGGCCAAGAGAGGAAAAAAGTGAATAGAAGCAGATTAACAGATATCTCAGGTCATAAAATATCCTATAACATAGTGATTTTAAAGTAACTATGATAAATGTTCAAAAGACGTAGTATAAAAGACATTATGTATAAATTCTGAAGGAGATGGGAATACCAGACCACCTGATCTGCCTCTTGAGAAATTTGTATGCAGGTCAGGAAGCAACAGTTAGAACTGGACATGGAACAACAGACTGGTTCCAAATAGGAAAAGGAGTACATCAAGGCTGTATATTGTCACCCTGTTTATTTAACTTATATGCAGAGTACATCATGAGAAACGCTGGACTGGAAGAAACACAAGCTGGAATCAAGATTGCTGGGAGAAATATCAATAACCTCAGATATGCAGATGACACCACCGTTATGGCAGAAAGTGAAGAGGAAGTCAAAAGCCTCTTGATGAAAGTGAAAGTGGAGAGTGACATAGTTGGCTTAAAGCTCAACATTCAGAAAATGAAGATCATGGCATCCGGTCCCATAACTTCATGGGAAATAGATGGGGAAACAGTGGAAACAGTGTCAGACTTTCTTTTTCTGGGCTCCAAAATCACTGCAGATGGTGACTGCAGTCATGAAATTAAAAGACGCTTACTCCTTGGAAGGAAAGTTATGACCAACCTAGATAGCATATTCAAAAACAGAGACATTACTTTGCCAGCAAAGGTTCGTCTAGTCAAGGCTATGGTTTTTCCTGTGGTCATGTATGGATGTGGGAGTTGGACTGTGAAGAAGGCTGAGCGCCAAAGAATTGATGCTTTTGAACTGTGGTGTTGGAGAAGACTCTTGAAAATCCCTCGGACTGCAAGGAGATCTAACCAGTCCATTCTGAAGGAGATCAGTCCTGGGTGTTCTTTGGAAGGAATGATGCTAAAGCTGAAACTCCAGTACTTTGGCCATCTCATGGGAGGAGTTGACTCATTGGAAAAGACTCTGATGCTGAGAGAGATTGGGGGCAAGAGGAGAAGGGGACGACAGAGGATGAGATGGCTGGATGGCATCACAGACTCGATGGACATGAGTCTGGGTGAACTCCGGGAGTTGGTGAAGGACAGGGAGGCCTGGCGTGTTGCAATTCATGGGGTTGCAAAGAGTCGAACACGACTGAGCGACTGATCTGATCTGATCTCAGACTGTCCATGGAATTCACTAGGCCAGAATACTCGAGTGGGTAGCCTTTCCCTTCTCCAGGGGATCTTCCCAGCCCAGGGATCAAATCCAGGTCACTCGCATTGCAGGCGGATTCTTTACAAACTGAGCTTTCAGAGAAGCCCACTACTCTCAAATAATGTGCAAATACACATAGAAAACCTAATTGTATCTTCCCAAAGTACTAATAAAACCACTAATAAAATAAAATGCTAATAAATAATGCTATTAAAAATTACTAGTACTAAGGAATTTATTAATTTGGTTGAATAAAAGGACAGGATGTAAAAATAAATTGTAATCCAAAACATTTTAAAATTACTTTTTAAAAATATAATTTGCAAATCCATCAAAAACACCATATAACTAGGAATAAATCCAACAAACAATACAAAATATACCAACATTGGAAACTATTGATAGAAAGCATTGCTGAAAGAAATTAAACAAGACATATACAAATGAAAAGACATAACTCATTTATGGATTGAAGGATTCAATATCATAATATTTCCTCTCTCTCCAAATGCAATGCAGTCCCAATGAAAATTCCAGGAAGGAATTTTACAGAAATAGACATACTGATTCTAAAATGTATATGAAAATGCAAAGGACCTACATTACCCAAAGCCATAGTTTAAAAGAAAGACAAAGTAAAGAACTTATTCTGCCTGACTCACTGGCTTTATAGCTACAAAAATAAGACATTTATTAAATATTTAATTGGCCTAAGCATCCATGAATATACCAATGAAACAGAATAGAGTCCAGAAACAGATAAACACACGTATGGTGAATTCAATGGGAAAAGGAAATCTTTTTAACAAGCGATTTTGGAAGGGGATAAACATACGTAAAAAAATGGACCTCTACCCCTGAGCTGCTGCTACTGCTAAGTCACTTCAGTCGTGTTCGTCTCTTTGCAACCCCATAGACAGCAGCCCACCAGGCTCCCCCTGGGATTCTCCAGGCAAGAACACTGGAGTGGGTTGCCATTTCCTTCTCCAATGCATGAAAGTGAAAGGTAAAAATGAAGTCGCTCAGTCGTGTCCGACCCTCAGCGACACCATGGACTGCAGCCTTCCAGGCTCCTCTGTCTATGGGATTTTCCAGGCAAGAGTACTGGAGTGGGGTGCCATTGCCTTAGCCCTGAGCAACCACATACAAAAATTAACTTGAGATAGATCATAGACCTAAATGTAAAAGCTAGATCCATAAAGCTTTTAGAAGAAAATATAGGCATATATCTTCATGACTTTGTAGTAGGAATTCTCAAATCACAAAAAATATTCATCATAAAAGAAAAAATAATAGTTTAGATATCGTTAAAAAAAAGTTCTGCTCATCAAAGTCACCTTTAAAAATGAATAGTCAGGCCATGGTATTCTGGGGATATGCTTTTAAAAAGAAATCATGGCCTTGCTATATTTTTAGCAACTACTACAAACCAACAAAAAAAGAAAAAAAATCCCCTCTTTTTTTTTAAATGGACAAAAGACTTGAACAGACACTTGACAATAGAAAATATAGATATAGCCTATATTACAAGAAAAGGTGTTCAAAATCATTAATTATTAGGGGAATTCCCTGGTGGTCCGGTAGTCAGATCAGAACTCAGGGCTTTCACTGAGCACCCAGGTTCAATCCCTGGTGGGGAACTGACATCCCCACAAGCTGTGTAGCATGGCCAGAAAAAAAAAAAAATCAATAATCATTGAAAGTGAAAGTGAAGTCCTCAGTCATGTCCGACTCTTTGAGACCCCTTGGACTGTAGCCCACCAGGCTCCTTCCATCCATGGAATTTTCTAGTCAAGAGTACTGGAGTGGGTTGCCATTTCCTTCTCCAGGGGAATCTTCCCAACCTGGGGATCGAACCCAGGTCTCCCACATTGCAGGCAGATGCTTTACCATCTGAGCCACCAGGGAATCCCACTAATTATTAGGAAAGTCTAAATTAAAACCATAATGAGATACCATATTCCACCTGTTAGAATGGCTAAAGTCAAAAAATATGCCCTTATCAAATTCTAATGAGAATGTGGATCAATTGATCCTCCCACATAGCACCAAGTGTGTGTGAAAAATTAGTAAAACCTCTTTAGGGAATTGTTTGCAAAGTTTTCTAAAAGAGCTCTAGGTCTGGACATCCCTTGTGACATGCCATTGGCCACTCCAACAACGTTATCATGATAACTGAAACAGAGGAGCAAAAGTAACTAGTATGTTGAAAGTTTGGGTAAAGCACCTGTATTCCAGAAGATTTAAAATAGACATTATGGGACTTCCCTGGTGGCTCAGTGGTAAAGAATCTGTCTGTCAATGCAGGAAGTTCAGTTCAGTTCAGTCACTCAGTCATGTCCGACTCTTGGAGACCCCATGAACTGCAGCACATCAGGCCTCCCTGTCCATCACCAACTCCCAGATTTTACCCAAATGCATGTCCATTGAGTCGGTGATGCCATCCAACCATCTTATCCTCTGTCGTCCCCTTCTCCTCTTGCCTTCAATCTTTCCCAGCATCAGGGTCTTTTCAAATGAGTCAGCTCTTCACATCAGGTGGCCAAAATATTAGAGTTTCAGCTTCAACATCAGTCTTTCCAATGAACACCCAGGACTTGTTTCCTTTAGGATGGACTGGTTGGATCTCCCTACAGTCCAAGGGACTCTCAAGAGTCTTCTCCAACACCACAGTTCAAAAGCATCAATTCTTCGGCGCTCAGCCTTCTTCACAGTCCAACTCTCACATCCATACATGACTACTGGAAAAACCATAGCTTTGACTAGACGGACCTTTGTTGACAAAATAATGTCTCTGCTTTTTAATATGCTGTCTAGGTTGGTCATAACTTTCCTTCCAAGTGTCTTTTTAATTTCATGGCTGCAGTCACCATCTGCAGTGATTTTGGAGCCCAGAAAAATAAAGTCTGATGCTGTTTCCACTGTTTCCCCATCTATTTCCCATGAAGTGATGGGACCAGATGACATGATCTTAGTTTTCTGAATGTTGAGGTGTAAGCCAACTTTTTCACTCTCCTCTTTCACTTTCATCAAGAGGCTTTTTAGTTCCTCTTCACTTTCTGCCATAAGGGTGGTGTCATCTGCATATCTGAGGTGATACATATTTCTCCTAGCAATCTTGATTCCAGCTTGTGCTTCATCCAGCCCAGCATTTCTCATGATGTACTCTGCATATGAGTTAAACAAGCAGGGTGACAATATACAGCCTTGAAGTACTCCTTTTCCTATTTGGAATCTATCTGTTGTAACACAGGTTCAATCTCTAATCTGGGAAGACCCCACATGCCTTGAGGCAACTAAGCCCAAGTGACGCAACAACTGAGCCTGAGCTCTACAGCCTGGGAGCCACATCTACTGAAGCCTGCTCACCCTGGAGCCTGTGTGCTCTCCAGCAAGAGAAGCCACCACAATGAGCAGCCCGTGCACAACTAGAGAGTAGCTCCCTCTCGCGTCAGCTAGAGAATTTCTCTCACTGCAACGAAGATCCAGCATAGCCAAATTTCAATAAATTTCAATAAATACATAAACCTTAAGAAGCCTCAGAAGTCAGCCACACCAGTAAAAGTTGTTTAAGATTTTAGTGGTCTGAGGTATGCCAGGATTATCACGTTAGGTTCTGGAGACAGCACATTTCACACTTGCAAATGCTGCTCCAAACCATTTACTGAGGGCCATGGAAGGTGACAGCTTTTAATGAGATCCAGAGAAGAAAGGGGCCCTGGGGCAGGATTAGGCTGCGGGACAAGCAGCCCTGTCACTGGGCTGTATAAACCAGCAGACCCTATGGTTTAGAGGAATCCGTGATGGAATAGATGTTGTGTGGATTTATGGCAAGCTGCTGGGGGAGAATCAAAATGTGAGACATGTACAGTTCTGGAGGAAGGCCATGGCATCTGCAGGAGAGAATAAGCAGGAACTAGATGGAAGTGGTGCATTAGAGATGGGGGTCTGAGCAAGGCCAGAGGCACAGTTAGCAGTGCCAGCCAATGGCCCAGAGGCCTGTGACATCAAATACTAATGCAATGGTGCTTCCTGCTCAGCTCACATGTATAGCCAAGTGTGAGCACAGGCCCTGAGGACAGAGTGACAGTCCTGCTGAGGACAGAGGTGACAAGAGGTCAAGGTGCAGTCATAGATGAGTTAGCTCAGTATATACACCCAGGACAAAAACTGGTGGCAGTGTCACTCTCTCCTCACTTGGAGGGAGAGGAGGTGCCCAGAACAAAGTGGCAACAGGAAAATCTTCCCGAAAAGCAGTCTTGGATGTGGGCTGCTCCTGGGGAAGGGGTGTTGGAAGGCTCAGCCCCCTCACCTCCGTTTAGGACATCTCTGAAGACTGACCCCAACTTCACAGCACACAGTGGGGTCAGGTGAGGCTTCTCTTAGACTGAGTTAACAGTCCAACCTCTCTCCCTCTGCCCGGTCCCGCTTCCCTCACATCTTTATAGGTTATGTCCAAGAATACATCTCAATTATCTCCAAGTCAGCCTGTTTCCCAGGAAACCCAACTTGCAAACAGTGGATTTAAAAAATCAGTGAAATAAGTCAGGATTAAAAGTTCTACATTTAGAAAGTTTGTGGGAGGCAAGGAGGATTGTTTGTTTTGTTTGGAAACTCAAGTTATCAATTTTGAAACTTTTTTTTAAGTATTTATCTATTTATGACTGTGCTAGGTCCTTGTTGCTACGCACGCTTTCTCTAGTTGAGGCAAGTGGGGGCTGCGCTCTAGCTGTGGTTCGCAGGCTTCTCGTTGTGGTGGCTTCTTTTGTGGAGTATTGGCTCTAGGACACTCAGCATCCGCAGTTGCGGCTCACGGGCTCTAGAGCGCCATCTAGTAGTTGTGGCGCACAGGCTTAGTTGCCCCATGGCACGTGGAATCTTCCTAGATCAGACGTCAACCTGTATCCCCAGCACTGGCACGTGGACTCTTTACCACTGAACCACCAGGGAAAACTTTCAACTTGTTTGTTTAATTTTCTTATTTCTGATGGTGGAGGCATACACCTCGACTACAGCTCGCCTAGAATATAGGCTTGGTGAGGGTCCCAGCAGGACTGTCACTCCACTACCTGACAGTAGAGGGCGCTTTTGCCTGGAACATGTGAGAACAAATTTTTTGCTCACTCTTCTGCTGCAAGAGGAGGGTAGTTTCCCAAAGGCTTGCTGATGGAATTGAGAGTTCTCTAGTGATCTATCTATCTAAAGGCAAGGTGAATAGCTAATGTCCAATACTGGGGGGAAAGACACATAGTGCACTATGGGAGCAGCCATGCTTGGAGTATATTACTCAAAGGGCAAATATATATTTCTTTCCTCTTTTCCTTTGTCAGAATTATTTTTTGGACATCAAGTGCAGATAACTGCACTAATCATAATCCTAAATTCATAGCAGGCTTCTATCAGTGATATGTAAAAAGCTCTTATTTATTTATTGTTCATTTGTCAGTTTATTGCTTTCAATAATATAATAAACAATTGTGAAATCACCATCTAAGAGAAAATTTAAATGATGACAACTCACAGCCACATGAGATCCTCACCCATCCTGTGTCCTTGCCTCTCACCTTGAAACTTGAGTTCATTGTTGTCTTTCTTTTTGATATAATTATATTAAACTCAACTGTATTTATTAATAGCATAAAGTTTTGTTTGGTTGTCTTAAAATTTATCAAAGGATCTCTTTATTCATTTTTAGTGTATTATATGTCACAATGAAAGGATTAAAGGTGTCATGCAAGATGTAGTCTCTGAGTACTTTTCACTTAAAATTATACTCCAAAAATTCACCTATGGGTGAATTGTCATATGCGGCTATTGTTATATGTAGCTATGTTCATTTATTTTGTTTACTGATTTTTTTTTTTCTATCTTAAAGATAATGTGAGAACTTCCCCGACAGTTGAGTCGTTAAGCCTTTGCCTTCCAATGGAGGGGTGCATGTTCCATCCCTGGTCAGGTTGCTAAGATCTCACATGCCTTGAGGCCAAAAAAGCAAAGCATAACACAGAAATAATATTGTAACAGACTTTAAAATATTGTACAGGCTTTAAAAATGGTCCACATCAAAAAAAAATCTTAAAATACATAATGTGTTAATTCTGAACAACATAAAAATCTCGTCCATTTCTAGAAATTCATCTACAGACACCATCTTTGTCTCCCCCAGCATCCTCATTCACTTTCCTGTGGATCTCATATGTGCCCTGATGCTTCTTTTTCCAACATAAGTTTCAAGGAACCCTGGCATTGCTTGTTTAGTTTCAGGAGGAGTGCTTGTTTTCCTAGAAAACCAGAACAGAGAAATTCAAAATGCCTTTAATATAATGCCGCATTTGAATGCCCCCTGGGCCTACACATCATCCTTGTTCTTATAGGTCCCTTAAGCCCACCTGAGACTTTACACCAGTTGAGCTGTTTGTAAAGATTCATTTGATTGGGTATAAAGAAATCTCCCGTGGTACTGAAAACACATCCCTCAGAGAATAAAGGACCAAGCTGTTGGGCATAATGAAAATCAAGTATTAAACATAAGCGCTACAGGCACTTCACACACCTGGAACAACAGCCTCATGGTTGGGAGAGACAATGACAGAAAACGAATCTCATGTGTATTCCAGATGGTTCCTAAGGCTCACAGACAAAAAACGTTCGTTCCACCCCCTTTTCAGAGCAGCTCCAATGAAAATTTCCTCCCACTCTCAGCGAAATAAAAAAAGTTAAGTGGTTAAATAAACTCTTGAGTTGTGAAAGGTTATCTTTATCCTCCCAACTTGAATATGAACGTGAAGTCATCTTGCAGGAAGAAATGACAAACACCCAAACTACCACGATCACACTGACGTTCCCCAGTGGACACGATGACCAGCAGATCACACAGATCACTACGCTGAGATGAATACAGATAGGAGTTTTACATATGCTGAGCCCGACGGTGCTGGACAGGCAAGGGGTAGGGAGAGAAATCCCTGGCTCTGAAGAGTAATAGCAGTGAATGGTGCAGCCACATTTCTGCAGACAGAAAGAACACAGTCCCACCATTCACAACAGCTTTTAAAAGAGCAAATATTTTCTATTCATTCTAAAGAAAATTATGTTTGTGAGACTGGCAAATTGTGTGGATGCAGATTCTCCAACCTGGTAATTAGCTCTGCTCCATTTCAATAAGTAAAGGTTTGGGGGGGATTATTCACATCCGAATCATTTTCACCGCTTTATATTTGCAGAATAGATTGGAACTGTATGAATAAGAGACCTTCAACTCCTATTAACATTTTTGCATGCAGTTGAGGCTCTCCAGAAATTAAAAAGACAAACATTGGTAAATCAATAAAAGAAAACATTATTTTATTTCACCTTGGGCTCAGCCACCCACTGCCTAGCTTCTCTACATCCTTGGAAATTTTTCTTTTGCACTGACCCAGCTAGAATGTAGACAGGCGGTGAGGATGCGAGGGTGAGGGAAGTGGGGGGAGCATGGAGGCTGAACGGAGCTGTTTGAACAAAGGTGAAACTTCATGGGGGGGGGGGCAGGAAGTGACTTCTTTGGCGGGATTGAAGGGTTCTCGTGTGGAAGCAGTTGTAGAGCAGGCACTTTGTGGAGGAATTTGAATGTCAGGATAACTGGAAGCCACAGAAGCCATGGAGGTGAGTGAGTGAGCCTGCTGGGGAGGGTAAATGGGTGCTGTCCAAGGACTTGGGCTGATAAGGGATAACCATAAGCAGCAATGGACTATTAGAGCACTGTAGCAGAACCTGAAGGCTTTGTGTCAGACATACTACAACTAAAATATTGGCTTAGCTTCTTCCTAACTCTGCCACCTTGGGCAAATTCCTTATCTAAAGCAAAATTACCCCCTCTCCAACATGGGGATGATATTAACATTTCCTAATTCATGGGAGTGGTTGAGAAGATTCAATAAAATCATCTCCACAAAGTACTAGAAGCATTGTAAGGTTAAGTATAAATATTAGACACAATCGTTGTTATCATCTTCAGTGTTATCATTGCTCTTTCAGGAAAATTAATTCTCTACGTGAGATGTGATGAGATGAGAAATATCAAGATAATATTTATCAAAAATACCAAAATGAGAAATATCCATCTACTACTGCACACTGCTCTGATAGGGAGAACCCATTTTCGGCAATGCTGTAAAGCAAGTAAGATACAGGCTGTTCGTTTTGATCAGCCTTTAAACATATACTTCTCAGAATAAAGAAATTCCTTATTAAAAATGTCCTTAGGGCAAAGTGAACTTCACCTCTTTAAATTGCAAACATTCAACACAGGTGAACTTCAACTTCAGTTTCTCTGTAAATTTTTTGTGGGGAAAAAGTTGGCCCAAGTGTAGAAAAAAAGGACTAACTTACATATTAAAGGCAAGTTGGTGCAAAGAACACACAGTTATGGCCGCGTCAACCAGAGCATCACCTCCTTCCCTCGGGGAGGAGCAGGGGAGCTACAGATTGTAGCAGAAGGGGATTATGTTTTCTTTGTTTGGTTTCATAGGTCTGAGGCCAGAGAACACGATTGAGTTACTCAATTGCAGAATTAGGCAATTCCATACCCACCTAGTGCCTCCAGTTTTCTTTTTATTAAAGGAATGAGGAAATTCAAAGGAACAGCCATGTTATTTTCTAAATAGGCTACTTAAAAGTCAAGATTTATGTTACCTATTTAAGCGGGTGGCTGTGTGAGGCAGAGGAAACCATACTGACATAGAGATGGGGTAAGTGAGATCAGATTCCATCTCTTTATTTAGGCAGAAAGAGAGGCAATGTACAACTTCATTTGCAAGAAAAGGAAAGGGTTTGAATTAGATGATCCAAAAGTTTCTCCCAGGTCTCAATTTCTGATTCTACATTAGCCATATTTTACACAGCAGGGTCTCTGAACTCCTCCAAACCAGATGTGATCTTTCCCTCCATTAAAAACCTGGAGAATTTCCCCTTCTTTTAGAATGCTTGCTGTGCTCCAGCTTGCATTATATTTAAGAGGATACCTGCTTATTTCCCCTAATTGACTATAAGATCCCTTAATGGAAGAGATATTTTTATTCATATTTGCATAAACCCAATAATGTTTAGAAAGAATTACACACCACAGCCAAGTGGTACTTAGTCCAAGGATCTAAGGCTGATCCAACATTAAAAAATCAATTAATGTAATCCACCATGCATGCGTGTGTGTTCAGTTGGATCTGACTCTTTGTGACCCCGTGGACTGTAGTACGCAAGGCTCCTCTGTCCATGGGATTTCCCAGGCAAGAATACTGGACTGGGTTGCCACTTCCTCTTCCAGCGGATCTTCCTGACCCAGGGATCAAACCCATGTCTCTTGCACCTCCTGTATTGGCAGGTGGATTCTTTACCACTGAGCCACCTGAGAAGCCCCTGCAATCCACCTTGTCAGTAGCCTAAAAGAGAAAAATTATGTGATCATACCAGTTAATGCAGAAGGAGCATTTGGCAGTATCCAACACCAGTTAGTAATAACTCTCAGCAAACTAGAAACAGAGAAGAACTTACTCAACCTGATAAGTACTATCTTTAATAAATCTACAGCTAACATCAAATCTACTGATGAGCAACTGGATGCTTTACCCCTAAAACTGGGAACAAGGCAAGGATGTTCTGTTTTACCATTCTTCTTCAATAATGTTCTAGGAGTCCTAGCTAATGCCTGGAACATCTTGCAGTGCCACTGTAAGAAAGTACTCAAATACACACACACTCAGGCATACACACACACATACACACACTGACAATAATTGGATTATGTGTCAAAAGGACCCAGGAGCCAACTGAAAGAATTTCCAATGGCCAAAGCTGAGACAATCTGAGCAAAAAATAAAATGGTGTTTTATTATAACCCAAAGTGTAAAATAAACATCCATCAGCCTATACTGATACATATATATATATGTGTGTATGTGTATATATATATATATGATTAAATAAATAAACAAATGGGGAAAAATAAATCTCTCATAGAGAAAATTTCCAAATAATTTATGTAGCTACTTTGCCTTCAGGGAGGTGGAACTCCCTAGCTGAAATTGAAACCAGTTGTGTACCATGGCATTAATCCACTCAGTTTTGTGGTTTTCTTCAGCAGCACTTTAGCAAACTGTGTAGTAAGAGAGAAAACAGGAATATGAATTGATTCAAGGTTAAGGCTTGAACTGGGGGTACAATGAAATAGAAGGAGACTGAGATGCTGACAATGCTGACAAGCACGTGGCTGAAGTCATGCTAGCTGTGAAATGCTGAGGATCTGGCTGAAGAAGATCGCTGGAATTGATGAATGGCTTGAAGGATGAGGATGACTTTGTATAAGAGCAAACTGACCAGGTAGACTTGTATTTTGACTATGGCAGGGGATGAGTGGTGAGAGAACAGCAGGACTGAATGGTCTTAAGGCTAAGATTTTAAGCAGGCTGGATGCAAGCTTGAGGGGTGTCAACCACTGAGCTCTCCCTATCGTGGATCCCCTACCAAGGAAGTTATCAATACGTCTGTAGTTTAGTGTCACAAATAGAAGGATAGTGAGAAACTACTTGGCTGCTTTGGAAAAGTTGCAATTGGGAACTTCTATTTTCATCCACTTCTAAGAAACTGGATATTTCTTGAAAGCATTGGCAATATCCATCATTGACTATGAGTCTGAGACTTTTTTCCTTCCACTTTATAGAGGTATGATTAACAAATAAAATCATACATATTTAGGTTATACAACATCATGTTTGATAAACATATACACTGTGACATGATCTCTGCAATCAAACTAACTTACATGTCCATTACCTGATATAGTAATTCTTTTTGTGTGTGGTGAGAACAGGTGAGATCAACTCACTTAGTAAGTTTCAAGGACGTAATACACTAACTATAATCATCCAGTTGTATGTTATGTCTCCAGTTTGTACCTTTTGACCAGCATTTTCATTTTCCACTCACTTTATAGCCTTGGTAATTACCATTCTCCTCTCTGTTACTATGAGTTCAATTTTTTTTTCAGATTCCACAGATAAATGATATCATACAGTATTCATCTTTCTTGATTGCATTATTTCATTTAGCATATTCTCCTCTGGCTTCATTCATGCCATTGCAAATGACAGAGTTTCCTTCTTTCAGGGCTGAGTAGCATTCATATATATGCACATATATATCAGATCAGATCAGTTGCTCAGTCGTGTCCGACTCTTTGCGACCCCATGAACTGCAGCACGCCAGGCCTCCCTATCCATCACCAACTCCCGGAGGTCACTCAGACTCATATCCATCGAGTCAGTGATGCCCCCCCCACCCCTCCCCCCCCCCCCCCCCCCCCCCCCCCCCCCCCCCCCCCCCCCCCCCAGAGGCTTCTCCAAAGAGTCAACACTTTGGAGGGGGGGGGCAAAAAAAGGGAGGTTAGGGTAAGCAAAATTTTCTCCAAAAAAAAAACAGGGCGGAGCTCCTTCAAAAAGGACCGGTTGGATCTCCTTGCAGTCCAAGGGACTCTCAAGAGTCTTCTCCAAAACCAAAGTTAAAAAGCAACAATTCTTCGGTGCTCAGCCTCTTCACAGTCCAGCTCTCACATCCATACATGACCACAGGAAAGACCATAGCCTTGACTAGGCGAACCTTTGTTGGCAAAGTAATGTCTCTGCTTTGGAATATGCTATCTAGGTTGGTCATAACTTTCCTTCCAAGGAGTAAGCGTCTTTTAATTTCATGGTTGCAGTCACCATCTGCAGTGATCTTGGAGCCCAGAAAAATAAAGTCTGACACTGTTTCCACTGTTTCCCCATCTATTTCCCATGTAGTGATGGGACCAGATGCCATGATCTTCATTTTCTGAATGTTGAGCTTTAAGCTAACCTTTTCATTCTCCACTTTCACTTTCATCAAGAGGCTTTTGAGTTCCTCTTCACTTTCTGCCATAAGGGTGGTGTCATCTGCATATCTGAGGTTATTGATATTTCTCCCAGCAATCTTGATTCCAACTTGTGTTTCTTCAGTCCAGCATTTCTCATGATGTACTCTGCATATAAGTTAAATAAAAATGGTGACAATATGCAGCCTTGACGTACTCCTTTTCCTATTTGGAACCAGTCTGTTGTTCCATGGCCAGTTCTAACTGTTCCTTGCTTTCTGAAAAAGATATATAAGAAGAGAGATATTTAGTATTATATTTTTATCTTTTATAATTATATTAATTTTATATTTATTATAAAGAAAAAGAGTTGAAAAAAGAAAAAAAAAAAAAATAGAAATTTTTTGGATTTTTTTTTTTTTTTTTGTTTTTGGGGGGTTGTGGGGATTTTTTTTTTTGTTTTTTTTTTTTTTTTTATCTGAAAAAAAAAAAGGAAAGAGAGGGGATAAAATGTTGGTGAGGGGGGGGTGGGAAAATTTAAAAAAAAAATTAATATGGGGGAGAATGAGAGGAATTTTATGGGGGTTTGGTGGAAAAAAAAAAAAAATTTTTTTTTTTTTTTTTTTTTTTATGGGTACATAGGTTTTTTTTTTATTTTTGTTGTTGGGAAAAAAAAAGCAAAGGAAAAAGGAGGGCAAATTTTTTTGTGATAGTTGTTTCCATTTCCTTTAGACATATACCCAGAAGTGGGATTGCTGGATCACACGGTAGCTCTGTCAATTTTTTTAGGACCCTCCCATACTGGAGAGTTATCATGTTTGTCTTCGTGTTGAAGAGGCTAAGAGAACACCAGTGTGGGGGTTATGGAGCAAATGAGAGAGGATGTGGCAGACGATTTAGGCATAATTATTTCACCTTTGATGTACTGGAGAAATATCTTAAGAAAGACAAAAAATAGCTGTTTAGAACTTTCAGAATGTGGGAATAAAGAGTTCAGAAGTCCTGTTCTCCAGCAAAACAACAATCTAACTGGTAAAAACTATTTTATATATGCTTATGTAACATATTATTAAATTATTATACTGTATATATTAAATTGGGTTTCCCGTGTGACTCAGTAAAGAATCCGCCTGCCAAAGCAGATGTGAGTTCGATCCCTGAGTTGGGAAGATCCCTTGGAGAAGGAAATGGCAACCCACTTCAATGTTTTTATCTGGAGAATTCCATGGACAGAAGGAGCCTGATGGGCCACAGCCCATAGGGTTACAAAGAGTATGACACAATTAAGCAACAGCAAATACATTAAATTATATATGTATTATGTATGCATATATAGACATAGATACAAAATAATCACTTAAAATATCTGGAAATTATTCTTAAGGGTACATGACAAGTGCAGAAACATTCACTTAAGAAAATGAACCAAATTCTGTAATTATAGTGAGTCAGGGGCGGTTGAACCATGTCCCAGTTCTTTATCACCCCACCCTTAGCTCCACGATACGGAAGCTCAGTCCTGGGTCCCTGGGTGCTCTATTGCAGGCAGAAACAGTGAAGAAGGTAAGTGTTACCCTCTCTCCCACCCCTACCCCCAGCTCCCAGTCTAAAGTACTGGTTTCCCCCTGGAAGGTGCAAGTTGCCTGTGCTTCTCATCCCCTTCTCCCAGGCCCAGGCTGCAGAAACTGGAGATTCCAGGCCCCAGAGTATGCACCCTCCCCCACGCAGCCCCCATCGGTAGGGTAGAAGAGCTTCCCCAGGTGCAGCAGGGCAGAGAATGCCAGGGATTGGGAGGTGGGGGAAAAAGTGAGTGAGCACCTGTAGGGGTGGGGTTTATTATTGTGGGAACAAAATTGTTCTCAGAAGTCTTACTAATGATTACATAACCTTATGGATTCACTTTAAAAAATTAGAGTGTATGCTTTAGATGAGTGTTTTATATAATATATAAATTATACTTTAATACAGTTGTTAAAGAAGTCAAACTGCTAGGCCCCTCAGCTGTACTTTGACATTTTGCCAATGGCCCAGGCTAGCAAAACTACGCAAAGCAATTTTGAAGAGTTGAGTGTTTACTCAACTCTTTTTGAGGATGAAATTCACTGCATCCTCTCAGTGTCTTCTCTCTAGGAAGACCTACCCGGGGAAATTCCTACCATGTCTCACTACCAGTGTGGTATATTTCTTCCCGCCAAAACTTCCCATAGATACAGTCTATCATGACACTGATGAGTTCTCTCTTTTCATGTTTGCTTTTCGAGTGTATAAAACAAAAGTCGTGTCTCTGTGCCAGGAAACCACTAAGATCTGGCTATAAATTCCAGGGACTAAACCTAATCCAGGCTTGATTTTATGTTTCCTGCCTCCATTTTCTCACCTGTTAGCTTTAAATTTTATTTTCTTATCATATGTGTGTATTTTAATAACCTATTTTTAATTGCTCCTGGAACAAAACAAAACAAAAAAATAGTTCCCAATACCCCTAAGGAAACCTTTCTTGGAATCTGTTTCTGGCTAAATCAAATGAAAATTGTGAGGGGAATTCAGGTGGCCAAGTAGGAGGAAAATGTATGTGTTTCATCACCAGCGTTCTTCTTTAAATGCTACTCTTCAACCTACTCTACCATTCAGCATAGACTGTTGCTGTGGGGAAAGAAAGAAAGACCTTTTGTAACTCATTTTTGAAGGCTTTTTGATGAGCCTTGAATCTCTAATCTGGGGAAGCTTAGACAGATGAGTGGAATAAACACCCAAACGCCATTCTCTGAGAGGCCAACGTGGGATTTCTGGCTGGGATTCATTGTTCTGAGATATTAGCACAAGGACCCATGGCTGTGATGGAGTCAAGTGTCTAGCACAATGGTGCCACTGGCAGTATCCTAGACAGAACCCTGGCTATGCCTTGCCTCCCTTTGTTTCTGCCTGAGTTCAGTTCAAAACTCTGTAACCCAAACTGTGAGCAATAGGATTTGTAAGCCAAATGATTCCTACTCAGTAACTTCCTTTTTTTTTTTTTCAGATCTACAGATACAGGTTTGTGGGCTGGATTTCATTTCAGAAATCTTGATTAGTACACAGGACCATTCACATTTTCTTCCTTTTTTAAATCAATTTTTATTGGAGTACTTGACTGACATCCATTGGATCATCAGAAAAGCAAGAGTGTGTCAGAAAAACATCTACTTCTGCTTTACTGACTATGTGGATCACCAAAAACTGTGGAAAATTCTTAAAGAGATGGGAATACCAGACCATCTCACCAGTCTCTTGAGAAACCTGTATGCAGGTCAAGAAGCTACAGTTAGAATTGGACATGGAACAGCAGGCTGGTTGCAAATCAGGACAGGAGTATATCAAGGCTGTATATTTTCACCCTGCTTATTTAACTTATATGCAGAGTACCTCATGAGAAATGTTGAGCTGGATGAAGCACAAGCTGGAATCAAGATTGCCAGGAGAAATATCCATAACCTCAGATGTGCGGATGACATCACCCTTATGGCAGAAAGTGAAGAAGAATTAAAGAGCCTCTTGATGAAAGTGAAAGAGCAGAGTGAAAAAGTTGGCTTAAACTCAACATTCAGAAAACTAAGATCATGGCATCCAGTCCCGTCACTTCATGGCAAACAGATAGGGAAACAATGGAAGCAGTAAGAGACTGGATGGTGACTGCAGATGGTGACTGCAGCCATGAAATTAATACATTTGCTCCTTGAAAGAAAAGTTATGACCAACCTAGACAGCATATTAAAAAGCAGAGACATTTTGGAGCTCCCCCCACAAAATAAAGCCTGTCACTGTTTCTACTGTTTCCCCATCTATTTGCCATGAAGTGATGGAATCAGATGCCATTATCTTAATTTTCGCAATGTTGAGTTTTAATCCAACTTTTTCATTTTCCTCCAGAGAGTGAAATTCTTCAAGAGATGGGAATACCAGACCACCTGACCTGCTTCCTGAGAAATCTGAATGCAGGTCAGGAAGCAATAGTTAGAACTGAAAATGGAAGTTCCAAATAGGAAAGGAGTACATCAAGGCTGTATACTGTCACCCTGCTTATTTAACTTATATGCAGAGTACATCATGAGAAACGCTGGGCTGGATGAAGCACAGGCTGGAATCAAGATTGCCAGGAGAAATATCCATAACCTCAGATATGCAGCTGACACCACCCTTATGGCAGAAAGTGAAGAAGAACTAAAGAACTTCTTGATGAAAGTGAAAGAGGAGAGTGAAAAAGTTGGCTTAAACCTCAGCATTCAGAAAACTAAGATCATGGCATCGGTCCCATCACTTCATGGCAAATAGATGGGGAAAAAGTGGCTGACTTTATTTTTAGGTCTCCAAAATCACTGCAGATGGTGACTGCAGCCATGAAATTAAAAGATGCTTACTTCTTGGCAGGAAAGTTATGACCAACCTAGACAGCATACTAAAAAGCAGAGACATTACTTTGCCAACAAAGTTCCATCTAGTTAAGGTTATGGTTTTTCCAGGAGTCATGTATGGATGTGAGAGTTGGACTATAAAGAAAGCTGAGTGCAGAAGAATTGATGCTTTTGAACTATGGTGTTGGAGAAGACTCTTGAGAGTTCTTTGCACTGCAAGGAGATCCAACCAGTCCATCCTAAAGGAGATCAGTTCTGAATGTTCATTGGAAGGACTGATGTTGAAGCTGAAACTCCAATCCTTTGGCCATCTGATGTGAAGAACTGACTCATTGGTAAAGCCCCTGATGCTGGGAAAGATTGAAGGCAGGAGGAGAAGGGGACAACAGAGGATGAGATGGTTGGATGGCATCACTGACTCAATGGATATGAGTTTGAGTAAACTCCGGGAGTTGGTGATGGACAGGGGGATCTGGTATGCTGTGGTCCATGGGGTCACAAAGAGTCGGACACGACTGAGCAACTGTACTGAGCTGATGTATAGGTATTATACCCCTCCCTCTTGAACCTTCCTCCCCCTTCCTATCCCACCCCTCACGGTCATAACAAAGCACTAGGTTGGACTCCCTGTGTTATACAGCAGCTTCCCACTCGCTAGCTATTTTTCACATGATAGTGTATATATGTCAACACTACTCTCTCAAGTTGTCCTACCCTCTTCTTCCCCCATTGTGTCCACAGCTCCATTCTCTAGGTCTACGTCATCTCACTCCATCCAGGCAAACAGGTTCTTCAGTGCTATTCTTCTAGATTCCATATATATGCCTCAATATATGATATTTGTAAAACCTTGTTTTTCTTAAACTTAACTTTGTAAAATTCCAACCACATTCTAAAGTCCTTTCTAATTTTTTTGATGATTTCATGGTTTTTATTATATGAATAAAGTACAGTAAATTTAACCTAGTTCTAGGCATAGATATCGGAGAAGGCAATGGCACCCCACTCCAGTACTCTTGCCTGGAAAATCCCATGGATGGAGGAGCCTGGTAGGCTGCAGTCTATGAGGGAGATAAGAGTTGGACACGACTTCACTTTCACTTTTCACTTTCATGCATTGGAGAAGGAAATGGCAACCCACTCCCGTGTTCTTGCCTGGAGAATCCCAGGGACGGGGGAACCTGGTAGGAGGTCGTCTATGGGGTCGCACAGAGCTGGACACGACTGAAGCAACGTAGCAGCAGCACCAACAGCAGCAGCATAGATATACAAGTTGTTTTCAGTCTTTCCTCTGATAAATTATGCTGAAATAAACTATATAATAAGAATTTTCCAAATAGGAGATAAAGTCATAGAAGTAGAATTGTGGCGTCAAAGGCGATGTGCAAGCCATAATTGGAATGGTATTGTCAAATTGCCCTCCACCCATATTGTATCAGTAGTAACTACTGCCAATAATGCCTGAGTGCCTGTTTCCACAAACCTCACCAACAAAGTGAGCTAAATCTTTGCTAATCAGATAGGTGAAAATTGCTTCATTGAAGTTTTAATCTACAATTCTCTTAATACAGTGAGGTTGAACATCTTCTGATATTTACCAAACATTTGTATGTTCTTTTTAAAGAACTATTTCTATAAACACTTGTTAGGTACATCCTTTTAATAACAAATGTGTCAGGAACTCTCCTTCATACAGCAAGGATATTTGCTCTATGTTTGGTTTTTAAGTTGCAAATGTTCTCCCAGTTTGTAATTTTCTTTTGACTTTGCTTTCTTTTTTTTTTTAGATGTGCATTTTTTTCATATTTATGAGGTTAGTTTATACACATCTCTTTAATGTATTCTGAATTTGTTGTCATACTTAGAAAGTTATCCTCACTATATGAGTATTAAAAAATATTCCATAATTTCTTCTATTTCTTTTATGGTTACATATTTTTCATATAAATATTTGTCCTTTTGCAATTTCCCTCGGTTAAGGCAGGAGGTATGAACCATATGTATTTTTTTCCATGACTACTCAGCTGCCTGTGTAAAACACACAAAAAAACTGGAAAATTCTTCAGTTCAGTTGCTTGGTCATGTCTGACTCTTTGCGACCCCATGGACTGCAGCACACTAGACCTCCCTGTCCATCACCAACTCCCAGAGTTTACTCAAATTCATGTCCATTAAGTCGGTGATGCCATCCAGCCATTTCATCCTCTGTTGTCCCCTTCTCCTCCTGCCCTCAATCTTTCTCAGCATCAAGGTCTTTTCCAACGAGTCATTTCTTCACATCAGGTGGCTAAAGGATTGCAGTTTCAGCTTCAGCATCAATCCTTCCAAGGAATATTTAGGACTGATTTCCTTTAGGATGGACTGGTTGGATCTCCCTGCAGTCCAAGGGACTCTCAAGAGTCTTCTCCAATACCACAGTTCAAAGACATGAATTCTTCAGCACTCAGCTTTCTTTATAGTCCAACTCTCACATTCACATGTGACTCCTGGAAAAGCCATAGCTTTGACTAGACGGACAAAGTAACGTCTCTGCTTTTTAATATGCTGTCTAGGTTGGTCATAACTTTTCTTCCAAGAAGCAAGCGTTTTTTAATTTCATGGCAGCTGTCACCATCTGCAGTGATTTGGGAGACCTAAAAAATAAAGTCTGTCACTGTTTCCCCATCTATTTGCCATGAAGTGATGGAACCAGATGCCATGATCTTCGTTTTCTGAATGTTGAGCTTTAAGCCAACTTTTTCACTCTTCTCTTTTACTTTCATCAAGAGGCTCTTTAGTTCTTCTTCACTTTCTGCCATAAGGGTGGTGTCATCTGCATTTCTGAGGTTATTGATATTTCTCCTGGCAATCTTGATTCCAGCTTGTGCTTCATCCAGCTCAGTGTTTCTCATGATGTACTCTGCATATAAGTTAAATAAGCAGGGTGACAATACACAGCCTTGACATACTCCTTTCCTGATTTGGAACCAGTCTGTTGTTCCATGTTCGGTTCTAACTGTTGCTTCTTGACCTGAATATAGATTTCTCAGGAGGCAGGTTAGGTGGTCTGGTATTTTCATCTCTTTAAGAAGATTCCCTGAGAAGGAAATGGGAACCCACTCCAGTATTCTTGCTTAAAGAATCCCAAGGATAGAGGAGCCTGGTGGGTTGCTGTCCATAGGGTCAGACAGAGTCAGACATGGCTGAAGCAACTCAGCATACATGCATGCCTTGGAGAAGGAAATGGCAACCCACTCCAGTATTCTTGCCTGGACAATCCCATGGACAGAGGAGCCTGTTGGGCTGCTGTCTATGGGGTAGCACAGAGTTAGACACCACTGAAGCGACTTAGCAGCAGCAGCATCAAGAATATTCCAGTTTGCTGTGATCTACACAGTCAAAGGCTTTGGCATAATTAATAAAGCAGAAGTAGGTGTTTTTCTGGTATTTTCCTGCATTTTTGATGATCCAGCAGATGTTGGCAATTTGATCTCTGGTTCCTCTGCCTTTTCGAAATCCAGCTTGAACATCTGGAAGTTCACGGTTCACATACTGTTGAAGCTTGGCTTGGAGAATTTTGAGCATTACTTTACTAGTGTGTGAGATGAGTGCAATTGTGTGGTAGTTTGAGCATTGTTTGGCATTGCCTTTCTTGGGGACTGGAATGAAAACTGACTTTTTCCAATCCTTTGGCCACTGCTGAATTTTTCAAATGTGCTGGTGTATTGACTGCAGCACTTTCACAGCATCATCTTTTAGGATTTGAAATAGCTCCATTGGAATTCCATCACTTCCACTAGCTTCGTTCGTAGTGATGCTCCCTAAAGCCCACTTGACTTCGCATTCCAGGATGTCTGGCTCTAGGTGAGTGGTCATACCATTGCGGTTGTCTGGGTCATGAAGATCTTTTTTGTATAGTTTTTCACTGTATTGTTGCCACCTCTTCTTAATATCTTCTGCTTCTGTTGCTGCTGCTACTGCTAAGTCTCTTCAGTCATATCCAACTCTGTGCGACCCCATAGACAGCTGCCCACCAGGGTCCCCCTTCCCTGGGATTCTCTAGGCAAGAACACTGGAGTGGGTTGTCATTTCCTTCTCCAGTGCATGAAAGTGAAAAGTCAAAGTGAAGTCATTCAGTTGTGTCCGACTCTTAGTGACCACATGGACTGCAGCCTACCAGGCTCCCCTGTCCATGGGATTTTCCAGGCAAGAGTACTGGAGTGGGGTGCCTCTGTTAGGTCCATACTATTTCTGTCCTTTATTGTGCCTGTACCCATCTTTGCATGAAATGTTCCCTTGGTATCTCTAATTTTCTTGAAGAGATCTCTAGTCTTTCCCATTCTATTGTTTTCCTCCATTTCTTTGCATGGATCACTGAGGAAGGCTTCTTTATCTCTCCTTGCTATTCTTTGGAACTCTGCATTCAAATAGGTATATCTTTTCTTTTCTCCTTTGCCTTTAGCATCTCTTCTTTTCTCAACTATTTGTAAGATATATATGATGGATAACACCAATTATATGCATTGGATTTCTTAGGCATTTTAGGCATTGCAAATTTCTTTGTACTCACTGGGTACTTACTAGCCTCATTTTCTTGCTGTAAAATTTCTTAGCCTGAAACTTTCATGTGATAGAAAAGTAAATGAGGAATTTAGCGAATCCGTAAATCAAAGTGCTGGCAAAAAACACTATGCACAAGAAAGACAAATCTATGTACAGAATGTGTATCTCTTCCAGCAAAAAACAACATACTGTCCTTCAAGAGGAAGGAGTCCAGTGTCATCAATGTACCAGCAGCTAGTCATCTGGTCTCATGGTACCATACCAGAGGCTCTACATTAGGTCCTATATTAGCAAGGAGGTCTTTCATCCATTTAGATCACATCAGTCTTAGTGAAAGGGAAGTCTGTTGAGCCTACACACAATTTTATGTTTTCCAAAATAAAATGTGAATTCCAGGAAGATAAAATAATATGAGTGTTAATTCTTATTGGATACCCAGACCCAAGCACTTTGAATAAATCAATGAAATAATGAACGAACACTGAGTCTTAGTTTTGGTTTTCTTGGAACTGAGTGGCTACACAATGCTGAGGTTTCCCTTTTCTGTACTGCTTTTCACTTAACCCTTGCATATATATATATTTCTTCTGACTATCTCAAATATCTTAACCAATATAATCTTTCACTTGTCATTCACTCTCACATTTTGCTTCTCGAGAGAGTAGGAGATTCAGTGGTTCTCCTCCTTTATATTCTCTTCCATAAACTGACAGTTATTTAGTTGCTTTATTGTAGAATGATTTAATTCTACAATATGTTTAAGGTTTTCTATTGTAATGGTGTTAATGCTAGAATCAGACTAAAAAGAACAGCATAAACAATTAATGCTTTATTCAGGATACACAATTAATGCTTTCAGGTGATAGGAATAGGAGTGTTTAGGGAGAAAATGTTTTATGATATAACTTACTGTAAAATATTTTTAAGTGAAAATTTAAATTTAATCAAAGTATTCAGGTTGTATAATATAGTATTGTTTATCATTACCCAGCTTCAACAAGGATTAATTCATGGCCAATGTTATTCATCTGTACTTATATCCTTTCCCTTCTTCTGCATTATTTTAAAGCAAATTCCCGATATCACTTCAGTCTTAAATCATTGAATACAGTTCTAAAAGAACTGTTTTTTTTTTTTTTAACAAAACCACTATTATTTTTTCATATCTCAAAAAGTAAACATGATTTGTTAATTTTATTAAACAGTGTTCAAATTTTCAATTGTCTCAGATGTTACAAATGACTTTCATTTTTACAGTTTATTTCGTTAATTTGGGGTTGAAATAAGATTTATATGTAGCAATTGATTATTAATAGCACTATTTTAGCAACTGTTAAATAGCTGTGTTAAAAACATGGCAACCATCTTTAAAATCTCTTTTGGAGTTCGCCTAGTCAAGGCTATGGTCTTTCCTGTGGTCATGTATGGATGTGAGAGCTGGACTGTGAAGAAGGCTGAGCGCCGAAGAATTGATGCTTTTGAACTGTGGTGTTGGAGAAGACTCTTGAGAGTCCCTTGGACTGCAAGGAGATCCAACCAGTCCATTCTGAAGGAGATCAGCCCTGGGATTTCTTTGGAAGGAATGATGCTAAAGCTGAAACTCCAGTATTTTGGCCACCTCATGCGAAGAGTTGACTCATTGGAGAAGACTCTGATGCTGGGAGGGATTGGGGGCAGGAGGAGAAGGGGACGACAGAGGATGAGATGGCTGGATGGCATCACTGACTCGATGAATGTGAGTCTGAGTGACCTCCGAGAGCTGGTGATGGATAGGGAGGCCTGGCGTGCTGCGGTTCATGGGGTCGCAAAGAGTCAGACACGACTGAGCGACTGATCTGATCTTGGGACTTACCTGGTGGCCCAGTGGTTAAGACTTCCCCTTCTTGCAACCCACAGGTTCAATCCCTGGTTGGGGAACTAAAATCCTTCACACCTTTGGGCCAAAAAGCTAAAACATAAAACAGAAGTAATATTGAAACAAATTCGATAAAGACTTTTACAAAAATGGTCCACATTAAAAAAAATTTTTTTTTAATCTAAGTGATAGTTGTTTTCCTCCTTGTGCTCATCCTTTTCCTCCTTGCCCTCAGCCTTTCCACACTTACCACTTGCTTCTCTTTTTCCAGCTCTCCCTCCCACTCTCTTACTACTGTTTGTTGAAGAAACCAGGCTGTTTGTTCTATAGAGGTTTCTTCCAAACTTTAGTTCTAGCCGAAATTTAAAAAAATGCAAATCTTACTCAGAAATTTGTGTAAACAATTTACACGTGTGGAATGTTACACCAATTCCAGGTTTTGTTCACATTTAACTGATAAATTACATTTCTATGTATGCGTGAGAGCTCAGTCATGTCCAAGTCTTTGCAACCCCATGGACTGTAGCCCACCAAGCTCCTCTGTCCATGGGATTTCCCAGGCAAGAATATTGGAGCGGTTTGCCAGTTTCTCCTCCAGTTACATTTCTATGTGGGCTATCAAGAGACATCTCAATATTTGCTACTATGCAACCTCAGATATGCAGATGACACCACCCTTATGGCAGAAAGTGAATAGGGGCTAAAAAGCCTCTTGATGAAAGTTAAAGTGGAGAGTGAAAAGGTTGGCTTAAAGCTCAACATTCAGAAAACGAAGATCATGGCATCTGGTCCCATCACTTCATGGGAAATAGATGGGGAAACAGTGGAAACAGTGTCAGACTTTGTTTTTCTGGGCTCCACAATCACTGTAGACGGTGACTGCAGCCATGAAATTATAAGATGCTTACTCCTTGGAAGGAAAGTTATGACCAACCTAGACAGCATATTCAAAAGCAGAGACATCACTTTACCAACAAAGGTTCGCCTAGTCAAGGCTATGGTCTTTCCTGTGGTCATGTATGGATGTGAGAGCTGGACTGTGAAGAAGGCTGAGCGCCGAAGAATTGATGCTTTTGAACTGTGGTGTTGGAGAAGACTCTTGAGAGTCCCTTAGACTGCAAGGAGATCCAACCAGTGCATTCTGAAGGAGATCAGCCCTGGGATTTCTTTGGAAGGAATGATGCTAAAGCTGAAACTCCAGTATTTTGGCCACCTCATGCGAAGAGTTGACTCATTGGAGAAGACTCTGATGCTGGGAGGGATTGAGGGCAGGAGGAGAAGGGGACGACAGAGGATGAGATGGCTGGATGGCATCACTGACTTGATGGGTGTGAGTCTGAGTGACCTCCGGGAGTTGGTGATGGACAGGGAGGCCTGGCGTGCTGCGGTTCATGGGGTCGCAAAGAGTCGGACAGGACTGAGCGACTGATCTGATCTGATCTGATGCTTCAAGGGTTCTGCATTGGTCTGAACTTTTATATTTCTCACACACAAAAGTGTATATTATTGCTATCAAGGAGAAGAACATTCAATCAGACTGGAAATCTGTTCTTCACTGGGGAATAGATTTGTAGCTTGAGTGAGGAACTGGTACATGATGCTGTTTCTCCCTACTCCCATAGCTTTGTACCCATGAGCAACATTTGTTTGTTTGACAGCAAAATATTAGTCCTGGAGACTTGTATTGACAGAATTTTATTTCGTCTTTATTTAGTAACTTGATCTTCATAAGACCAATAACAATATGATTTCATTTGACACCAATATCACCTTGGACTTGAACAGAAAATGTATATGGTTATTTGTGATATTTGAATGGTCAAATGCATGATGGATTTTGACTTTTCTTCAAAGTTTATTATGAGCAACATGTCACAATACAAGCAGAAAAAATATAATAGCAGAGGTAGCTTTTCCCATCAAGGTCATTTAAAAACCAAGCTTCCTCTTCTTTATTGCCTGGAGTAAGTAACCTATCCTGGCTTGAACTGGCAATTGCTTCAACACCAAGAGAATATTAATGACCAGTGTGTTGATGAATGTATCTGTTTTTAGTCTGCCTAGAGGTGGAATGGACATCTGAATAGATTTCTAGAAACAATGAAATCTATAATAAGGTATCTTATAATTGCAAATATGATTTATTTTTTGGTCTTTAATTAACTTAATGGAAACAAATTTCTTGTGTGAAAGTAACATGTGTTTTTGGCAAAAATATAGAAAAAGGCAATGTTTCCTGGGACCAGACAACAACAACTGCATATTCTTACCCAGTGAGATTTAGGTTTGTGTTTAATTTTCATGTTTTTGAAAATACACTGTTTGTAACAGAGCTAGTCATGATCCATTAAAATCAAAAACTTTATGCATCATAAAGATTTTACCTATTAAAAGGGTTTATAAAGTGACAAAAAAAGTTTCTATAAGAAATAAACCCTAATTTTGAATCTGAGATCATTTGTATTTTATACTATATATTTGGGGATAAATATTTTGCAGAGACAAAATGTTCCATTACAGTTATAACTTAGTCAATGCTTTGAGTCGTCCCCACATCTAACAAAATTATGATTTCTGACTTATCTGCCACTAACTAAGGGGCAACTGTTTAATACAGTGTTCATATTTCTGGAAATTAGATTCCATTGCACCTTGTGGAATCATTCCTTTCACATTTAGAAAGGAGCAAAGTTCTACAAAAAACTCACTAAGCTGCAAACTTCAAGAACAAATAACTGCTATGATAAGCCCCTAAAAATCCTTCCATTTACTATTGAAAAATTGACACTTCAGTCCTAATCTTGCATAATAACAACTTTACTCAAACTAAATTTTTTAAAGTTGGAACATTTTATATCCTTTGAGAAGAGATTATTAGAAATCAGAATTTGGGATCTGGATTAAAATAAAATTTGTAGGTATTAATTACCTTTGTTATTAATTCCATTCTACATTGTGATTTCCCAAACTGAGCAAAACATAAGGCCCCAGATTAGTAACTTTCTAAAACTGGTTCCTGCAGTCTGACGGGCCACCTTCCCCTGTACCCAATATTATTAATAACTCCAGCTGAGAGTTGAAGATAAACCATTTCCCTCTGCAGATAATCGGAACACTGGCCATTCTTCCTTCCTAAAGAAGAGAATTTGCTGGCTAAAGATAGTGGATTAAGATATGAGTCAATTTGTGATGCATACCATTCTGTTGCCTATCTCATGAATGAACACAAACATTTATATAAGCACACACAAACACGAACATTCAGGTTAGATAGTGAAAGGGCACCTTTTAATATCTGTTGGAAGTGGGAGAACTGTAAGGTCTTCTATTGACTATTAGCTAAGTAGCCCTTTTCATCAATTTTCAACACCCCCTTCCCCATTGGCCACCACTCCAACTAATCTCTAAGCTCATCCTGTTTTTAGAGAGATTCTCCTTGATGTTCAGTGAGTTCTAACAGCTTTGTCATAAATCAAAGTTCATCAATGATTCACCTCCTGACAAGTAGTTCTCCAGAGTGCTTAGTTTTAAGAATTTCCTTTTGGCTTCTCCTACTTAATCATCACTACTTCAGGCTGCTGAAACCTGTGACCAGACAGACAACAGTTCCACTCCCTGTCTTCTCTGGAATGGCTGCCCCATCCCAAATCAGACCTGCAAAAGGTCATTCCAGATTACAATAACAGATCCTCTATACCTCGGCCCCCTCAACAGACCAGTTCTATCCTTCTCTAGAAAATTTTTTTTCAACACAAGTCAAGGTACACTGGCAGGGGCTAAAAGATGGGAGGACCACTTATAAGTACTTCCTAACTATAAGTGTTTTATGGCTTAGTAATTTTCCTCAAATATGCTCATTTTCTTTTCCACCAGTAAAACTGTGTAATCTTGAAAGTCTGAGAGAATTACATCCTGGTTTTCAGAATAAGTTCAAATACTTACTGAGAATAAATTCAAGAGGCAAAGGCCGTTTTCTGCCCTTTATAATGACCTCTGACTTCATTATGTGCACCTAAAGAGAACAAACGCTTTCAAGATCCGACTAAGCCACCTTGATATTTCCCCCAAGCACCCTGGGGCTCAGGCAGCTGCTCTGAGGGAATGTGGCCAACACCTCGGACAAGATTTCCCACTTGGCTGCGATATTCAACTGGAATTGCCATTCTGCCAGCCTTGTAGATTCAGAATTTACCCATCTATGGAATTTCAAAACTCTCCATCTATTTCTGAAGTTAAATCTAACAGGGATCTAGTCTCAGCAAAGGATAAGGGGAGGTGTGGGGAGGTCAAGAAAAGAGAAAGTTTGAGTTCAATTTCCAGATTGCTGGATTGGGACTTCAGAGTCCCAGTGCCCCCGGGGGTGATGGGGTGATTGATGAAGGGCATGCGTCCCAGCTCAAGGGCTGAGAAGTCTAGACTGGACCTCTGCGCGCGGAACCAGGAATTCATTATTCTCGGAAGCTCTGCGGTCCACTCCATGCCCGGGGTCTTGGGCTCCCCAACCCGAGAGGGGTTCCAGTGGAACTTGGCTAGGGTGTCCTGTGGGACCTGCTCACCCACTCGTCGGTGGTCGCCTCACCCAGGGTGCCTACCACCTCTGTGATTCTTGGACCGCCGAGGAACCCCTCGGGTCGTCGGCTCTCGGATCCTGGAAGCCGTCAGTCCTTTCACTACCTGGAAATGCGGGACTCTGGTTGACAAGGAAATCGCGACCTCGCCAGGAGGTGCCCCCTGCCTATCTTCCCTTCCTCCAGCCTGTCATCTTTCGCTGCATTTCCATCAGCGCCCCTGAAGACCCTCTTTGAGGCCAGATCAAAAATTTGAACTCCTTCCCCGAACCTCTCTTGCGACCGTCGAGGCACTAGGAGGGCCGGGAAGACCTCCCTGCCCCGGTGCGGGAGGGGATCCTAAGCTCTTGGTGAGGATCCGCGGTGAATTCTGCATCATAGTCTGGCCTAACCGGAGCGCCAGGCCGAGGGAGGGGCCGAGATGCACCCTGAGGCTCCCGGCGCTACGGGGACCCCTGCTGCCCACTCCCCCCACCCCCAGCTTCTCTCCCTGGATGTGGCCCCGCTGCAGCGGGATGGCTGGGCTGGGTTGGGAGCTTGTCTGGCAGCTTCTACTGAGCAGCTAATAGTATAACAACCCGGCTTTGATAAATCTGAACTAATTACCCCTCTTAATTAAAGTCTTTAGCAGTTGTTTCACTGTTTTGGCAAGGAAACAGGAGAGACTTGCAGTTAGAAAACACCAGAGCCCGAGCTCACAGCGGAGCTGCTGATTAACACTTGAAGAATTTCAAGGACCTGGCAGCCGCCACAGTTTGGTTTTCATCCATGTTTCCCCGTTGAATGGAGGTATATTCGTCTATAAACATACATAGACACATAAAAACATGCAGGCTCCCTTTGCCAGCAGTGTACAAGTCAGTATGTGCCTTCAGGATATGAACAATAGATCCCCCGTTTACAAGGCATCCCTGTAAAACTGTGGGAAGGTGCATATTACATGCACCTTCTAGATATGTTGTTCCCACTTAACTTTGCACCACAAACACATCTGATGGTCCAGGACAAAGATATGCTTCTGTTAGAAAGCACCACATCTTCTGTCTTTGAACTGAATCAAATTTCGTTACTTTAACAAAGTTGTAACAATTTACTGTTATTTGGAGAGACTATTATTTGCTCTTGGTGAATTGTTTAGAACATTGGGGGGTACTAATCCATGGTTGAATATTTTAAAAAAGAAGGCTGAGGGGGTCAGAATCAGTGATCTCAAGCTGAAAAACAGGAACAGAGCCCTGAAGGTTGTTGATTAAATAAGCATGTTCCAAGGATTTATTTCCAACAGTCAATGAAGCAGTTTGCACGTGCAAGAATCAAAATTTCAACTTCAAATTGATCCATAATGAACCACCCTTATCTAACGTGTATGTGTGCATATGTGCATGTGCGCTCATGAATGTGGCATGTGTCTTAACAGACACACACATCTATGCGTGTATATATAACATACACACAGAGTTTGTTTTTGACCTCAGGGAAAGAGAAAATGGTAATAAACAATCGGCAGGCATCTCAAGAATGCAGAATCAACACAATGGGAATATATACAATAATAAAATTAAAACAGTTGCAGCATCCCCGCGTAGGATAATACAGATCTCAATAAATACAGCAGAAAATTTGTTTTAAAAAAACAAAAGAAACACCATCTCTCCAACCGAGATGAAAGTCTTTCCAAATTAAAAAAAAAAAAAATCAGAACACAAACAACCCTCAAGTTTTCTCATAATTGGTAGTGCCTATATAGCATATAATACACGAAACCATGTAGCAGGTGCATGCAAGAGGCGAAAAGACCGGGGGATTCAGAGGCTTCTGGTTGGCGCTAATGCGTGGGGCCCAACATGCCCTGGGTTCTACAGACGAGTTTGGGTAGAGAGGTCCAGCTCTATTCCGCCAGCTGCTTCGGGAGTGAGGACGCCGGCTGGGGCGGGGAAGAGACTTTGGCCTTGATCACTGGTGGCCCGGATGCAGCCCAGGCTGCAGGGGCCCCGGCGGCGGCAGCGGCGGCGGCAGAGGCGGCAGCGTCGCGGGCGGCGGCGGCGGCTGGAGAGGGGGCGACGGGTCCGCACCTGGCTCCCCAGCCGACGGGCGCGGCAGCCCCAGGCCGCTGTCGTGTAGCTTCCGGACGTGCTTCTTGAGGTCAAAGTTCCGGCAGAAGCCCTTGCCGCACGTGGGGCAGGTGAAGGGCTTCTTGTCATTGTGGGTGTGCATGTGGAATGTGAGGTTGTAAACCTGGTGGAAAGCCTTGTTGCAAATATTGCACTTGAACTGCTTCTCCCCGCTGTGGGTCAGCTTGTGGTTTTTGTAATTCCCTGCAACAGACAAACGACAGGGACGTGGACCTGAAAAGAGAGCTTGAAAAGGGAGGAGCAGACGACGGAAGGACCAGGAGGCGGGAGAGAAGACGGGCCACAGATCGGACAGCCCCGGGCAGGACTTAGATGCCCACCTGCACTCGGCTCCCCGAAGTTATTTTTAAATATCGACAATGAGGTAGTTCCCGCCACATTTCAATACAATAGTTATTAATTCAATTCTATAAAACGAGAACAAGAGGTTAAAAAGAAATATCCCTTCTGTGTAGGAGCCATGCCTTTGTCTAATCCCACTTACGGATAGGAGGTTGGAAAGGCAACGCACGCCCTGGTAACCAGGTGCACTTAAAACATATCTTCTAAAACAGCCCCCAGAACTGAAGGCTTTCGGTAAGACTCCCGGGAAAGACAACGCCTTCTGGGTTCCATACCTTTTTGATGAAATCCTTTGCCACAGAATTCACACACAAACGGTTTGTAGCCTGCGTGTATTCGGGTATGCGTGTTTAAAGTAGAACTTCTATTAAACGCTTTGCCACACTGGTTACATTTATGGGGTTTTTCCTAAGCGGAAAGAAGAAACATGCACGGAAGTGAAGCTACTTTGTTATTGAGTGGAGTCTGAAAACTCAAAACACTGTCATGCTCTCCCTCAAGCTTTTAATCAGAACAAAGGCAAACAATACCGTCATTTCCCCTATGTCCAGCCGGCACATTTCAAACAAACCTTAACTGTAGGGAGTAAGAGTTTATCGACTATTAGACAAAAACAAAACCGTTCGGAAACAAACCAAGTGAAACTGACACAGTCGAACACACCTGGGTGTGAATGATCTTGTGTCTGCACAGGGTGCTGGCTTGGCGGAAGCCCTTTCCACACACTTTGCAAACGAAGGGTCTGGCTCCTGTGTGCACCGGCATGTGACGGGTTAAGTTATAGTGCGCGTTAAAGACCTTAAAATTAAACACAAATACAACAGGTTAGCCCCAAAAGCCCTTGGAGATCACCCCAGCGTAGAGGAAAGGGAAGGAGGTGATAACATACTGACAAGTGTATACAAATAATTACAAAATAAACAAATTTAGAAGGAAGGAAGGAAAGAAGACTCATCGCCCCCGCCCCCCAGTACTTGCCTTTCCACACACTTCGCAAGTGAAAACTTTGGGCTTGGTGTTAGGGGAGCCTCGGCTGAAGTCAGAGGTTTTGAATGCTATTTTTTCCGACAGAAGCTGGGCGCTTTCTTTCATGTAGTGCTGCAGCTGAGCCTGAGACAAGTCTTTGAAAGCTACTCCCGAGGGGTACTTCTCCACCGCCGGGACCACCAGTTTATTCCTTTCGGCTAAATACGTTTTTGGCTGCGGGTGCAAAGGGGAGCTGAGGAAGTAGGAGGCCACCGGATGGATGTTGACGCCGGCCGCCGGGTGGCACGGGCCGTCACCTCGGTTCAGGTAGCACAGGGCGCCCATGGCGTGGAAGGAGGAATGGTTGACCACCCGCGGCCTTACCAGCTTGTACTGCTGCAGCGGCAGCGCGTCGCGGGCCAGGTCACTCTTGAGACTCAGGGCGCAGTTGAGCAGGTCGCTGCAGCTGAACGCGGGCGCCGCGGGTGCTGAGGCCGGGGCCCCGGAGCCTCGAGACTCGCCTTCCGGGTCTCAGCGCCCGTCATCCCCGCCTTGGGGTTCGTGTCGTACGCCACAGGCACGAAGGGGATCATGCAGGGGATCGACGAGTTAAGATGCAGCGAGTGCTTGGGGTCCCCTTTGGGCACGGCTCCCTGCAGGAAGTGGGGGACGGGCAGGGCTTTGGGCTCGGGGGTGCGTGCCATGATTCTTTCGATGGAGAAAGCCAAGGGTTTGGAGGTGTTCATCACGTTGCCCCGGGCCGGAGCAGTCGCTAACATTTTGGCAGTCGCGTTGTGGCAGCTATTGTCCATGTCGGAGTCGCCAGCGTCCGTCGTCAGCCGGGGCCGGGTTGCGCCGTCGTTGCCTTGTTCCCTGCTTGTCACAGACCTGCGGAGAGGGGGACGGGCACCATCACCACCAGCAGCCTCTTCCTCCTCCTCCCCAGCATCACCAGCCGAACCTGTCTGCCCAGCCCAATGGACTCCTGCCAGCCCATCGCAGAGTTCTTGGCGCACCAATGACTCGGGGACAATCACTACTTATTTCTATCAATAGAAAGTGTTGTGTCAATAACGCAGCCAAGATCTCGCCAATCGTTAACTTCCAAGAGGAGAAGGTAAACTAGATAATTGCTCAATTCGCTTCCAACAGTCAACAGGAAAACTTTTTTCCCCCCTCGGCAGACAGTGACTACTTTTCATTGGTGAGTGAGGTTCCCCCGCCCAGAAGAGGCGGGGGCGCTCTCCCTCCGCGCGGCGGGCCCTCCCCTCCGCGCACACACTCTTCGGGCGCACACTCCGGTCTCCTCCATCCGCCCCCCCTCCCCCGCTTTGCTTTTTCCTCTGTCTTTTTAATTCTCAATCTGCTTAACCAGGCTTTAGAGGCCAAGCAAATCTGAGATCAATTTTCTCGTTTAGCTCTAAATGACATCATCTAAAATCATTGTGCAAGGGCTAAATAAGGAAACAGACTCTAATTCAGGGGCAAACGCCAGGCTATATTTATCAAACGCCGGGCTCTAGAAAGCCACGGCCAGGAAGCCTCCGGCAGCGAAATCCTAGCCTTCCCCGCTTGGTTTCTCCGGGCCGGTGCTGGACCTGGGTGGGAGCCGCGCCTCCTCCTCCGCAGTCTCTTCCTCTGGGGCCCGGGACCAAGGGCTCCCGGAATCCCGAAGTCTCCGCGGCCCACACCGACTCTGGACCATTTGGAAGACGCCAGCAGGTAACTGGCCTCCCTAAATGCCTCTGAGAATTAAAGGCCTATCGGAGGTTTGTGTTTGTGGTTTTGTAAGTGCGATGCCACAACAAAAGCTTGGGAAAGACACACTCCATCCAACAAGTAAAGGAGGAGTTGCAGGGAATAAGCGGGAGTCACACCAAAAGAAACCTCGGCTAGGACCGAGCCCACTCCCGCCCCCCTCACACACAAATATACGCGCGCGCTCTCCCGGAACGAGTCCTTAAGTACCTGAGCTCATCTAGAGCTCTCTCGGAGCATTTAAAATAACTGTTGGGCAGAGAAGGCAAGCAATGTTATTGATTCCCTCCTTCAATCTTCTGATTGCTGGTGTCCGCACGCCTCCCCACAGAAGCGCGGGCGACAGCCAGGGTGAGTGTGCAGGGGGGCAAATGGGGGCGATGAGCATAGCGACCTGCCTGCGCTCCGGGAATGGCCTTAGCCGCGCTTCCGCTTCGGAGAGAGCGCTTGGAGACTGTCCTGCAACGCCCCTCTTACAAGCTCCCTCTGGGTGTGGCGTCTGGGCCAAAACTCCCCGGGAGTTGTTGCAGAGCGAAAGGAGTGTTCCCGGAAGACTGCGGGGCCAGCGACTCCGGCAGCCCGGGTTCTCACCGCTCAGGTGGGCGCGGCCAGGAGGGTTCCGGGAGCAGCGGTGCGCACGGTCCTGGTCGTTCGCCTTGGCCAACCTGCGACCGTGCAGAGCTTGGCCTTGCGGCCAGATGTGCTAGTGCCGGGCACTCACTAGCCGCTGCACCGGGAGGAGGTGGGAGCAGGGAGCCCACGCCGGGAGGCCGGAGCCCGCGCCTAGAGGCAGAGGAACAGCGCAGAGATGCCAGCTCTCGGGTCTCGAGGCCTGCAAACCCTTGTGAGTGGCCACCCGCAGCAGCCCAGGGTGCCATCTACCTGGTGAGTTACCCCGAATGGGTGCGTGTAGAACGGGTGGTGGCGGGTGCCAGACATCGGGCCAAGCGGGTGTGGGCGTCCTCTTCCAGCAGGAGCGATGGAAAGGGTTGGCGGTGGGAAGCTGGATGCAAGCAGACTAAAAACCCTGGAACTGTTGAGCCGCTGATCAATTACACACCGAATGCAAAGTTGGACCCCAAGCGGAGGAAATTGACCTCCATATACTCCAAAATAGTCCCTTTTTCCTACCCCATTGCCCAGAAGAAGCTAGGAGCCACTCCCTCTGTCTTTTTTGGGGGATCTATCCTGCCTCTGCCCAGCGGGCCAAGGAGAGTGGAAACCCAGAGTCTGGGCTGGGAGAGCCGGAGAGATGCCCAGCCGAGAAACAGAGCAGCTGGATGGATGGGGGTGGGGGGTGGGGTGGGGGAAACCCGATTGCTAAGGAAATGGGGGAGGGAGGCGTGAGTCTTATTGGAAGTTGAAGGTAGCCGAAGGGCCAGGTGGGAGGAAGGTCCAGATACGACCGGCCTTAGCCACTAGGCCTGCAAGTGCCCGGTTTCAGGTCTCGAGGTGGCGCCGGGCTGCTGAAAGGACAGATGCAGCTGTAGAGAAGTGCAGAATGGGGCGAGCGCAGAGCGCGGGCTGGGGTTCTGGAAGAGGCACCACGCCCACGGGGGCTCTTTGGAGCGGTCCTCGGCCCAAGCGCAGTCACCCAGGGTGTGCCCAGGCTGGAAACTGTCTTTCCGTTTGCTGTTGGGGCCGCCGAACCTGTGTCTTCTTCTCCCCTGCTCAGACAAAGAGCGCCGGACGGCTTTGCTAAGGGAAAGTGGGGGTGGGGGTCCCACGACAGATGGATCACGGTTAAGACTTTAATTGCTGCCTTTTGGGGGCAGATCAGGTTTCCTTTCCTACCTGCCGCTTCTCAACATCCAAAAATCCCCCCTCCTGCTGCACTCCTCCGATGCAGTGCCAATTTAAAGGAAAAAGCAAAGAAGCACGAAACTGCCCAACTCTGGAAAGCTTTGGAGCGCTTAGCCGACAAGTACAACTCACCGGCTTCCGGAACGTTACCTGTCTCCTAGACCGAATGCCACCAGTTCGTTTTACGTTTGCCGCGTGTCCCTCCCTCTTCTTCCCCTCCCCCACTCCCTCCTCCTTAACGGCAAAGAGCCTTGATTTGACCCTGGTAAATTTCTCCTTCATCGGACACTGAACTGTAAAGGAAAATTATTGGCTGAAGTATGTGTTTGGTAGGGTTAATATTTCAGTGGTTTGCTTTTCACTGGTCTCTTGCAGATTTGCCTTTTTGACAAGTGTTGTCTGAAAGTATAGTGTCATTTGAGTAACATAAATATCACAAAGTAGCAATTATACCCGTTCTTTACTAGACTGGATCTTCCTTACCCTAAAGACTGCAGAGGTGCTTTAGTAAATACAGGTCTTGTGATTCTAACACTCCTTGAATATTTTCCATTAAAAAAAACCTAACCTATATGTTAATTTTTAAAAATCTGTATTAAGTTAGGGCTCTCTGAAACAAAATGCACAATATTCAGCAAAATCTTCCATTTTATTAACAAATCTATCCAGTACTTTGGGTTTTTTTCCAAGCACATTTGGAAAACAACAACAACAAAAACACCACCAATGAAAGCAGAGCTTATTTGACAAATTTAGAGGCTTCTAAAACAGTTCAGCACTTTAAAATTGTTTGTTAAAAGAATGCAAAGGCGACCTGTTTGTTTTGTTAATGGCAAAATAGAAACTTGGTTTCTTTGGATTTTCTTGGAGAATCCTATAATCCCCCCTTTGCTCACTAGAACTGACAATTAAGTATCCCTCCCTTTCCCAGTCACAGAAAAGCAGTATTCATTTGCCCTACTACTTTAAATCCTCATGGAAGGTGAATTTCAAATGGGTGGTTTATCTTGCAAGAGATGTATAAGGGAAGCAGAAAAACCTTTGGTAGGAAGAAACCAGATAACAAACTCTAACTTAAGACTTTCTGAGAAAAGAAGAAAGAGATTCTGTTTTGCAAAAATAATTTAAAAGTTCTCTTCTTTTTTTCTAGGGAATCTGATTTTCATCTCAATGCTTCCTAACCTGTGTTCTTGATATTTTTCAAGAACTTGCATAATTTTCACAGGCTTTTCGTTTACGTACCTGTCACAAGGAAATGCCATTACGGGTCATGATTAGTGCAATCTGCAATAGAAGACAATATAATAGAGCCATCAGTTACCAAATAATCCACAGTCTTTAACCTCTTCTTCTTTGAAGTCACAAAATACTGCTGAATATTTAAAAACTAAAAAGTAGACTAGGAAATATTATAATGTATTCATCCTCCTACCAAGTGCCCTATTTCATCCCCAGTCACATTTTTAAAGTTTTTAAGGTTTTCAGGGCTTTCCAACATCTACCACCCCCACCTCTTCAGCAAAAGCAACTATCCGGCTTTCTTTTTGCTTCTTATTAGTTACTGAAAGCTAAAAAAGAGAGAAGAGATTAAGATGATGACCCCTTACACTTTCCCAGGCATTTAGATTCATCCCCACTTTTTTCCTATTTAATAAATAGTACCAAGGCTAATGTACTTTCTTCTAGAGGAGGAAAAACATTCATAAATTCTCCTACAGTTTTGCTCAGTCTTTATCTCTGACTGGTCTTTTGTTATTTCTTGTGTGTGATGGAGGCGGGTGATGGAATAGGACACAAATAGGAAGGGTCTGCAGAGTTCAGGGAAGGAGCCTGTTGTGTTCCTCTGATTAGTTCAGAAATATACTGTGAGAACTAACTTTCCAGGACATGAACAAATACACGGGCCAAGAGTTCAGATATAAGGCTTCTATTTTTGCTTTTGGTTAGTTTGGTAGCAAATAAGGAATTCTTGCTAATTTCATATAGCACTTGAAAGGCAGTAAGTATCCCAGGTTAGGAGTATAGGAGGTTAGTTAACTGGAAGACCTCTCCTTTCTTTTGAGGGAGGAGGGGTGGAGATATGGCTTGTTTATCCCTAGGTTTTTGTTGTTACTCTTTTTTTCATATTAGGGTTTCCCTTAAACCAAATGAAATTACTCCTCTCAGAACAGCATTTGCATATTAGGTCAGTTTGTCAGAGTAAATGAAGAGCCCCAGAGGTGAGAGCTGGTAATGAGCTGGCAGGACACCTGCCCTGGGTTTGTTTCTGCCCTTCCACTAACGCTGGGCTTTTTCTCACCCATTCCCACAGGCCTGTGAGGTGTTTTCCCTCCAGACTACCAGGCTGCAGTTCAGGGTTGGACTTGATGGAAAATGAAGTTTATAAACAAGCAACCCAATTTCTCCAACATATTCGAGGAGCTGCCTAGAAGTTAAGCAACAAAAAAACCCAGCAAAGTTTTGCTGGTAATTTACAGCGATGTTACACAAACCTGGCAAGTGAACAATGAGAAGAAGGATACTTCTAGTAGGCTCTCTTGTCCTACACTGGTAGCACGGTTATGCAATTGGCCGCTTGGCGTTTTACCGCAGTCGGGATATTTTTTGAAGGTGCTTTTTTGGTCAAAATAAAAACTTTATTTAACACACAACGCGAACCTTTCCTTGATATTACGCACGAAGTTTAGAGAAGTTTTATTGTCCAAGTTTCTTCCTTCTCTCTCACGAAATAAAAGTCGACAGTCACCATTCAAATAACACAGAGCAATGAACGAGCTTAGAAAACCGGAGAAGCAATCGAGGTGAATCAAAATCTTTGGGCGAAAAAGAAATCTCTGAGAGTCGTGTATAAATTCATTTACCTCCCTGGACCCCGGCCGTCCGAGCGCCCCGCGCCGACCTTCAGCGCCTTGGCGCTTCCAGCCCCGGCCTCCGAAGGGGACTGCCTTCTTGTGGCATGAGAGCCCGGGCACCGGCCTCACTCCCACACACAGGCCGGAGCAGAGCCAGGTGATAAAAGCCTGAAGTGAAACACAAAAGCTGTCCCACTCTCCCCGGCCGGACTCTCCACTCATTGGCTCTTGCTCAGAAGTCTCAAATAGTTCAAACGACGTTAGTGAGACCGAGGGCGACCCGGCTCCCCGCGGTGGCCTTGGAGAGGCCTGGGGGCGGTGGCTCTGGCCTGCAGGAGGGGGCCGGGAGCCGGGGCGCCGCTGCCACCGCTCGATCCTCCCTCCCCGCCCGCCGCGCGGTGCCGATGCCAGTCCGGCCGATTCCGCGGCCCCGGCTCGGCCTCCCGGGTGCGGGGTCAGCCAGCGCCAAGCGCTCGCCGACCTGATCCCTCTGACCTCGGGCCCTGGGGACCACCATCAGCCCCGGGGGCCCCGCGGCCCCTCCCGGGCGTGATCACTCTCTCCGCGCACCCCAGCGGATCCTGCAGCGGCTGCCCTCCCTCCGGGCCCCAAGGCTGCGAGAAGAGGGGGGTCTCCAAAACCTCCACAGGGTTTCGGGAGGGGGAGGGGGTGCTGGATCTGGTTTAAAGACAACGTTAACAGATGGCAGAGAGATCGTGTTTGTAAAGTTTTTGAACAGAACATTTGCTAATAGACTTGCTTTGACGACTCAGAGTGTAACTGAAGGGTCATTGAATCTAGTTGTCAGGTGAAAGAAAACAGGCCTGACGCTGTGACACGCCCCAAAAGGAACTAGAACATCTTTTTATTAGTTTTGCCCATCATTTTGAGTTTCCCGGAGAACACTTTCTTAAGCCAATTTTATACGGACACGGTGGGGCGCGGGTATCTCTGAGTTCTCCCCCCAAAACCTTCAGTCCACTGTCCTGTACTGCATTTTTAGCCCCCCTGCCTGTCCCCACGAAGAGTCCCTTCGGGCCCTTTTGCTTGAGCTTAGAATGAGTTCGCGTCTTCTGGCGGTCCTGGGGAATGCGAGGGAATTTTCCAACTAGATTCTCCTGTTTCAAGACAATTTCCTTCTACCTTCTCCTCTTGCCCTCACCCTCCAATTTGTCCTTTTATTCCGGGTCCTAAACTCTCCCTGTCAAACCCCTCCTTTTTTCTCCCCTCTTCAAAGGAGATGGGACGGCTGTCCACAGAGCACAATGCCCACGCAGCCGCCTGCAGGTGGCTTCCCCAGTCCTGAAGCTGAGGAATCGCTCAGCTACTGGCCGGCCCCCTTTTCTCAGTAGGGGCGCCCTGCCACCTCCCTCCCTAAGGCCTCTCTCAGACCAGATCCCACAGCTGTTGACCCTTTCCCAAGAGTTGAGCTGTAACACCCACGCCGGGAAGATCCCAAGATGAGGCTTGATCCATCCGTCATTAAGGAATCTGACAACTTTTACCATGTTAAATCATTGCTTTCTTAGTTTGAAGTCATTTGGAAGTCATTTTTCCTTTTCTCTTCTCACCGCCTCTTCTTTAAGTTCAGTTGAGCCTTTGAATTTCACGAATAGTGGGGCTGCTACCCTCAGAGATTCCCCTGGGTCTCACAGAGGAAGAGGGTGCCGGAAACCCCGCGAAGCCTCCGGCGTCCATGGGGACCTTGGATTCAGAGAAACAGCATTCCTCGAACCGCGGTGACCTCGACGGCCGGCTGACGTCCGGAACGCGGCCCGCCGCGGCTCCTGGGCTAGGTTGGCGGCTCTGATTCTCTGCAGATCCGCGAGGTCGAGGGGAGGCAAGCTGGGTCCGGGTAAAAAGCGGGAGAAAGAAACAAGGCTGTGAACCGTTCAAAGGCTGAATGGGGTCGGGTTCCTGCTGCAAGTGGAGGCGAGGGTGGTGGGTATACCCTCTTCTGTCTAACCCTGTGATTCACAGCTTCTCAGAAATTTACATAATACAAGGGCGTCGATGTAAACCTAAAGGACAAAAATAATAATTCGACAGCACATATTCCGTTTTTCGCACCATGGGCCTGGATATATTCCCGGTGTTGGCACAGTCGCTGATTCTTTGAGCTTTTTGCTCACGCGGGAGAGTAACTGAAGTTTCACAACAGTGTTGAAAGGAAAGGCAGAGAGGGAGGGAAAAAAAAAAGGAGAGAAATAGAGATTGGCTTTAGTGATGCTGATTTAGATTTCTCATTGATGGCAAAAGAGTTCTAAAAATTGAGAGCATATGCTGTGTTCAAAAGGCAGTGGACATGATAGTAATTGGGGTCCCTCATTTTCCAAAGGACCTGTTCCCCTCTTATTTGGCTAACGTGGGCCTTTTATTCATAAAGCAAATTCATTGCCCTTTAATATTAATAATAAATTTCAATTTATTATTACCCTAGATAAATTACCCTAATTTATTCATTTACCCTAGATAAGTGAAGGCCCCACTGTCAACCTGGCTCCAACTGACCAAAATAAATGTAAGAGCCAAACGCAAAACGCAGTAGCTACAAAATATATGTAATTGCTGTCTTACCTTTTGGATTAGGTTATTTTCTTTCTGCATTTGAACTCAGATGTGCGTGTTCAGTGGCTCAGTGGTATTCAACTCTTTGGGAGCCAATGAACTGCAGCCCGCCAGGCTCCTCTGTCCATGGGATTCTCCAGGCAAGAATACTGGAGTAGGTAGTCATTCCTTTTTCCAGGGGATCTTCCTGACCCAAGGATCAAACCCCTGCCTCCAGCATCTCCTTCATTGGAAGGTGGATTCTTTACCACTGGGGATTGTTGTTGCTGTTCAGTCTCTAAGTTGTGTATGACTCTTGGCGACCCCATGGACTGCAGCATGCCAGGCTTCCCTGTCCCTCACCATTTCCAGAGTTCACCCAAATTCAAATTCTGGAGCCCTGCTGGAGGCATTTTCTTAATGATTCCCTGTGCAACATGAGGCAAGGGAAAACCTAAGGACAAGGTTTGTGGGATCCCAGCATCCCCTTATTTTAGCAGGTGCTCTTTAGACTGGTCTATGCCTCCGCCAAGTGCTTCCCGCCAGGCAAGTCTATTCAGTCTGCCGGTAAGCAGTGGCATGCTCCCCTCTTGCCCAGTTGCCGAGGTGGTTGTCATTGGAAATTGGCAAGAGGAAAGGTCTTTTTTTCCTCTCATCTCTGCCTTTCTGCATCTGACTGTTATTCCAGCTTCCCCTTTCTCTGCAAAACCTGTGTGTAAAGTTGGTCACATTCTCTAACATTCAGTCCAATCCATTAGCAGTTTACAGTTATTTTAATTTCTAGAGCTTTTAGTTAAACCTGTATAGGCAGGAACTTAAGAGGAGAAAACATCTACTTTTTCAAGTATGTAGTGAATTCTGCCTCCACTAAGCGCCCCCACCCCATTGCTGCCCCATAAAGGGTAAATAATAATCCTCTTTCCTTCTCTTTGTTTCTTTCCATCCTTTTATAACTAGTTTCTTCAATTAGCCATTGAAATTGAGAAACTTTCCTCCCCTCTAAGAAACTTCTTTGTAAGTACTCCTACCGATGTGTCCCAGACATTTTCAGGGCTGAAATAAATGATGCCAGTTTGGCGTCCTGCTTTGGCCTCCTAGCCCGGGAGTGCCAGCTTGGGGAGGGCCACACAGCTAGTGGACTCCTTGTTAACCAGAATGGATGGTGGCAGTTCCTCTTTGCCTTGAATTGTTTTTCTGTAAAATGGGACTAAATCAAAGCCCACTTTATTGTTGGGAGGCTTTGAGATTGAAAAGAGAATTCAAAATAAAACTACTTTGCATATGAAAAGCTATCCATCACCTTGTTAAAAAGTTAAGCTATAAACTTTTCCCAAATGTTTTTCAGACAACTGTATTTTAAAACAACTGTCCTGCTCAATGATTTGCTTTCTGGTTATAGACATGGAAATGCTAAAATGCACTTGAAGAATCCCATTTGCTAAATTATTTTTTCACAACCTTGAGGACTTTCCTTATCCTTGGGGGCCTCCTCTTCCACATCCAGCCTTGAGTTCCCCAGAGGACAATTTCTTCTGTAGAGGTGCGAATTAACCTTTCACAAAAGCTTTTCAAAAATCCCAATTTGATTAAAGCAGATTTCATCTCTTTAGAAGCTGCTATGCATTTCTATAATTAATCAAATTTCTGATAGACTGTCCTAATTATATGAAAGAACACACCTAGCAATCACCCAATGTAACAAAACTGCACAGTTTGAATAAATGACTTACAAGTAAGCTTCTTCAATATAGCAACTTTGACATGAGTTTAAAAAATCATTACCCAGTTTTGGGTTTGTATGTGGGAGTTGGGGAGGGATGCTTAACAAAAGCCCTCCCCTGATACAATCTGCTGCTACCCTGGCATTTCTGTTTCACTTTTCAACTTTTTGAAATCGAGTCCTGTTGAGTTCTGATCTTTTACTAATATAACCCCTTTTAATGAATTTTTTTTCTACCTCCCTACCAAAAATCTCCTTCCGAAGAAGTTACAATTAGCTTTGATTCCTTGGCATTTTAAGAAAATACCCTTAATAACAAACTTCAGCATTTAAAGTTTTCTTTCTGGCAATCACACCCAAGAGAGGTGTTACCAGTTGGATGTCAGAAAGGAGGTGGTGTTAAAAGGCAAACCAGGGACTTCCCTAGTGGTCCAATGGTTAGGAATCTGCCTTGCAACAATGCAAGGGTTCCATTCCCTGGTGGGAGAAATAAGATCCCACAGGCCAAGGAGCAACTAAGCCCACATGCCTCAACTACTGAGCCCAGGTGCTATAACTGGAGAGTCCGTGGGTGGCAACAGAAGATCCTGCAAGATGCAACTAAGACCCGATGCAGCCAAATAGATAAATAAATAATTATTTTAACAAAAGAGGGAAAAAAAAAGGCAAACTGGAATTGACAAAGTAGAAAAAGAACTTGACACACCACTTTCAGTTTTTGCAAAGAGACTTCATAAACAAGCCTGTGCCAGGGCCAGGAAAGAGTGCCTGATGGTGCTTGAGTTTTAAATCAACTCTTCACTTCCTCTCGGACCAGAGAACCGCTGATCCAAGGGATGGACAACACGAAACGAGATTTCAGACAAATCTAGAATATGATTATTGGCTGATTTATTTTTTAATCGCACAGCAAATAAGCACACAAAGCTAACTTTAATATAAAATGCAAAGTAGGGGAGATAAAAGTCACTGTGGCATTCCGGAGTGGGAAGTTGGAGGTGGGGCCATGAAATCGTGTTCCCTAGGTCTGCAACTCAGAAAGCTGCAAGCAGGATATCTTAAGGGACTGAGCAGGCCCGAGGAACATCCCTCCAGCATTAAAAAAAAAAAAAAGAAAGAAAGAAAGCAGTTCTAGTCCGGGCACAAAGCAGGGCTCGGAATCTTTCTCTTTGGTGAATGATCGGTTTCTACCTCCTCAAGGCCACCGCGTGCCTGGCCCCGGCACTACCGGGGGCTCGCGTCTCCCCCACCTCAGGCATCCTGGTTTATGACCCTGGGCGCGCCCTTGCCCCACGCAGGGTCTCCACGCTATTGGCGTTTTTCTAACAG
Source organism: Tragelaphus eurycerus (assembly GCA_935064755.1). Classification (NCBI taxonomy): domain Eukaryota; kingdom Metazoa; phylum Chordata; class Mammalia; order Artiodactyla; family Bovidae; genus Tragelaphus; species Tragelaphus eurycerus. Next base: position 8,230,412 of record CAKXYN010000002.1, on the reverse strand, counting down.
CTTACAAGAGCTGTCAGTTCAACGCTCGGGGCAAGACTCCGTGCTGGCGGTCAAGGCTGCCGTTTATACTTGGCTGCCAAGGCTGAGGCCACGAAGGCCCAGGTTGGGGCAGCCTTTGACCTCTGCCTCTCTCTTTGTGCCGCTTCACATTTTCCAAGCGCTTTCTGTGCGAGCATCTCTTGGCTGACTCAGGACGTCATTCTAGCCTCCTTAAACTTTGGAAAACATTAATGAACAGCAATTTGTCCTTGAAAGTCTCTTGAACTCAACCTACTGGGCACAGGCCGAGGCCTGGGATTCCTCGCTTGTGGTTTGACACCCCCAGATCGGAACCTTACAGTTTCGGAGGCCTTGGCCAACAATATACCCATGTGGACCCCAAGACACGTCTCCAGCGGCCTCCCGTCCCAACAGCAAGGCCGAGGAATGCTGGCACTCTTTGGAGACAATTTAGTTAATCTACCCTGTCTCCTCCCCTTCCACCAGGCTGGCCGTATAAATAACCCTAGAACTGGACAGTTCTAGCCAGTCCACAGACATGCCAGGGACAGAGCTAAAGGTCCGTGGAGATGATTGTGATCTAGAAAGACCTTGAGCCAACCCGGAGGAACTACGCTGTGGGACAGTGGTCCTGTATATTGGCAGAGATTGACCTCCTACAATTTCTTCCGAATCCACCCCTACATTCAGAAATAGTTAACAGGGGACTTCCCTGGCAGTCCATCCGTTGAGACTCTGCACTTTCACTGCAGTGGGCCCCGGGTTCAATCCCCTGTCAGGGAAATAAGATCCCACATGCCCCGTGGTATGGCCCAAAAAGAAATAAAAAATAAAAATAACAATGACCACAACTTCTTACATGCCTCTAACTCTCACAATCACCTTTACAGAGAGTTTAAGTAACTTGCCTAAGGACAAGAACTCAGACGAGGGGACAACGTGTAGCTGTTGGGATTCAAACCCAGGTTTTTCTAGCTGTAAGGTCATGGCTCTTTACGGTTTCCGGTTTCCGTAAAGCTGTGTCTCTGGGTAGTTCTTTACACCGGGGTCTTTTTCACCTGGGGAAACACATCGCATTGTTGCCTAGCTTCCTTTCTCTAGGTACATACTCACACTCCAGGGTCTCCTTCTCCCTTAAAACGGTCACGTATTGCACCCCGACTGGAGAAGGCGATGGCACCCCACTCCAGTACTGTTGCCTGGAAAATCCCATGGACGGAGGAGCCTGGTAGGCTGCAGTCCATGGGGTAGCTAAGAGTCAGACACGACTGAGCGACTTCCCCTTCACTTTTCACTTTCATGCATTGGAGAAGGAAATGGCAACCCAGTCCAGTATGCCTGGAGAATCCCAGGGACACACAGAGTCGGACATGACTTTAGTGACTTAGCAACAGCAATTGCACCCCGATAGAGGCTGTGGTTGACCCTCCCTGTGACTTCTGGATAACCCAGTTCTCAGAGCTTTGCGTTCACAGCGCCTCTGTTCCCTTAAAGTGTCTTACAAGGCAGGTGCGCTCCGCAGCATCTTCCAGCCCAAACAGGGGTGGGGGTGGGGGTCCCAGTTTGGGGGTGGGGCACTACGGAGCTGTCCCTGCTGCTGGGGTCTACCCCGCTCCTCTTTGCGTCTGCCAGGCCCCTAGGCTTGACTCCATCTGCAGCGAAATACTGGGGCCAAGGGAGCCGTCGGCCTTTCCGGAAGGTTCTTGCGGGTCCAGAGAGTCATACTTGAAGGGAAAAGGAGACCCCGGACCACGGCGTCTCCCTGCACAGCACCGGGGAAGTGGCGACGTGGGGACTCAGCCCCACCCTTCCGAACCTCCACACACTAGACGTCGGAGCTCCGGGCTGAGCCCCCGGGGGTGGGATGGGTGGAGGGGCGGGGGATGCGGGGAAGGGCGAGCACAGAGGCTCCTGGGCCAACTGACTACGCGATCTCCGGGCGAGTCGCCGCTCTGTTAGCAGCGCGTGAACAGTTCTCGGGAACATCGATCTGTCACCTCCCTTTAGGGATCCGGACCGGGAAATTTCCATCTTCTGTGTCGGGAGGAAGAAATAAAAGCGATCGAGCTCTTGCTCTAATTTCTTCCTTCAGGCCTTTTACCAAAGGCGTGGCGGAAGAGTCTCTGGGAGCCCGGGCCTGGAGTCTCCGCGCGCCTTCGCGGGGTGGCTGCGGGCGCGCCCCCTCTCGCGGCAGAGGAAAGAGGTTTCAGGGTTCGGGAAAAGCGATGGCTGAGTGGCCGCTTTCCCACTAAGGGCACCTTCCTGGAGCTCAGGGACCCCCTCACCCTCAGTCGCCGCGGGGCCAGACAGGCTGTGCCCCTGGGGGCGCGGCGGGAGCCCCGAGTCCCTTTGCCCGCGTGCTTATTGCGAAAGTAGCAGGAAATCCTTTCTCCAGAGCGAGGGACAATGAACAAGAACTAAAGGGAATTCAAGTGGAAAAATCCGTGAATACAAGAACGACCCACAGCTGGAGCTGCGAGGTTTCCATTAAGCTCTGTGTGTTTCTTTCCCTTTCCGGGAAAAAGGCATTATTATTATTATTATTTTTCTCCAACAAGTGCTTGGAGAAACTTTCCCTCTAGATATGTTATTTAACAGACCCATTCCGGCTGGATATTAGACTGTATTATTTTCTCCTGTAACAGTCACCGAACTGTCCAAAGAAGGTCCCCCCCCCCCCCGCCCTGTCTCAAGACGTTTAGGAAGGTAGAGAGATTCCTTTTAAGTTAAAAATTATTTTCATTTCAAAATTTGTGCTACATTTGTTAGATTTTCAATTAAATTCTTAATAAAAAAAACAACACTTGGCTTCCTTTTAATAGACAGATGCTTTGGCATTCACCTTCACAGTTACACACACCAATGAACAATAATACATGAAGTTATTTAAAGCAATTGGCAGTTATATTGAAGAGCATTTCTGGGCAAAAACCCCAAAATAACTTTTCATTCTTTTGCAGGGTAACTTTATAAATTTCTTTCCACACACCTTTCTGTGGCTCAAAGGTGAGTCCACACAGTCCTTATAAAACCGTGAGCATCTCCACTACCTGCCCTGACTGTTGTCCTCTCTGTGCAAGCCATGGAGACTGGAGTTGGGGAGGAAACTTTCAGAAATCTCCTGGATGTACAAAGGAAGAACACCCAAATTGGAGAGAAGCTACAAGAGGCTGACCAGCAAAGAAGGCTAGTGACCAGCAAAGAAGGTGACATAGGTCAGGTCAGCAGTGAGACCCTCCTGGTCCCAACTAATTTATTTCCCCTACAACACATGCTTTCCCCTTTATTTCTGAATTCTATCAGCTAGATAGTCCTTGAATATATATATGGCTAAGAGAGTGGGGTCATCAATTATTCATTTTAGGACAAAATGTACCAATTACTCTTAGGTATGCTGTTTCAAGGATTTGCCTGGTAGCTCAGTGGTAAAGAACCTGTCTGCCAATGCCAGAGACTTGGGTTTGATCCCTGGGTCGGGAAGATCCCCGGAGTGGGAAATGGCAACCCACTCCAGTATTCTTGCCTGGGAAATCCCATGGACAGAGGAACCTGGTGGGCTATAGTCCACGGGGTCACAAAGAGTTGGACAAGGCTTAGCAACTGTGTGTGCTCAGTTATGTTCGACTCCCTGCAACCCTTAGGACTGTAACCCATCAGGGGATGTTCCCGATCCAGGGATCGAATCCCCCTTTCTTGCTTTGCAGGTAGATTGTTTACCAGACTTAGAGACTAAACAACAAACAAGGTGTGTCAAAGAAACAGGCATTTGACATAAAGGAAAAGAAGTGTAATTTCCAAGTAGAGAGCAATTTGAGCTGTGCAGAGCTACCTTGGGGAGGGTACCACTGGGAATTTGAGGGTAGCATGACTGGACAGTTGAGGACTTGAAAAAAGGATAGTATTGGCATGATGGTGGACAAGAAAGGAAAGGACAGCATTCCAAGACAGACTGCCTGTCAACATAGAGTGGGTCTCTAATCCAGGAAAGGAGAAGAAATTTCCTGTCCTGTTTATCTTGTATTATAGGGTCTCCTACCCCTAGGACCCAGCACTGAATGAATACAATATTTTACAGTATTTTAACTGTGGTCTAGTCTAGGTCAGGCACCAGAATAAATGTGGAGAGCCAAGAAGTTGTTTCACTTCCAATGCTTCAGAAATTATGTTTACACAACTTCAGGGGTACCTTCACTTATTCTGCATTAACTTACTTCATTTAAAAATTATTTATGGGGACTTCCCTGGTGGTACAGTTGTTAAGACTCTGTGCTTTCCACTGCAAGGAATGTAGCTTCGATCCCTTGTTGGGGAACTAAGATCCCACGTGGATAACATGCAGCCCAAATAAATAACAATTTAAAAAAATTTAGAAATTGCTTATGAATGAATGCTGACATATTTTTGAAAAAAAAAAACAAAAATAAAATTCAAAGATAAATAGTAATTCAAAATTATAGCCAGAAAATATTTTGGAGGAAGAAAAAAATGTTAATTAAATGTCAATTGCTAGTTAACATTATTTGCATTTCTAGTATTACTCATTATTAACACTAATTGATAATGTTAACTAGTAATACATAGTATATGAATATGTAGTCAACATTACCTTTGCTATGGAAATGTGCTGTCATAGTAACTAGTTCTTTGAACAAGTGTGTGCCTACTAGGTGGAAAGCAGTGTTAATATCTATACTCATTTGATTACAAATAAACAAAATAAAAACACAGAGCCAAACTGTTGAGATGTTTGTAATACTGCTAACATTTTTTTTACTGCATTTAATTTATACAATCCTAATAAATACAGAGGTGGTTAGGATGAAGCAGACTTCTATTGCCTGCAAGCTGTTACACTGAGAAGTAGAACATAGTATGTTGAAGGCAGCACATTTATTACCCACACTTTGAGATTTTTTTTTGTACTTGAAAGAAGACATATTCAGAATGGAACAAGACACAAGTCCATTGGATAATCTAGTCTATATTTGGGTTTGGCAATCTTTTAAGCCCAGGAATACACCTGCAGACCAATTTGGAGTGCTAAGAGCCAAGGTTACACATCACAACAATGATAAATTAACTAGGAGACAAACCTTGCACATAAATGATAAACTGTCAAGTACACACCATTTTAACAAAGGTACATGAGATGGGACCGGCACAGTGATTAGAAGTGGCTTATTCTCACAATGTTGTATCATGAGAAATACATATCTCACTTCACAACACAGGACATGACTTTGATGTTATTACAGAAAACAAAGGTCAAATCTTCTTCAAAAAAAGATTCATGTTCCAATCACAGAGCCAGCCAAAGGTCATCATTTTAGATCAAGCTACACAAAAAAAGGCTGTTTTTTTTTAAAAAAAAAAAATACTTGCATTTTCTCCTTTAACTCTAATTCCACATTAACTTTTTAAATGTAGCGTGAAATACAAGCATTTATATTTGGTCCAAACAATCAGTGTAATTACAAGAACAGGTACAAAATAAAGTCAAGGTCCTCCTTCCTTCTGTAGAGCTACGTTTCATCAGCCTTCTTCTTCTTCATCACTGTCTTTCATCGTGATGCCCTGAAGTCCTCCTCCTTCTGAAACAGAAGCTGTAGCCTCCTCTACCGTTAAACGTCTGTGTAGGGTGTCATAGGTCTTACTGTTCAGGGTGCCTTCCAGCACACCCTGCAGTCGGAAGTCCCTATAGGTTTTCTGGATGAAGGAGAGAGAAACCGCTTAGATCCCTTACAGATTATATGTATGGATGTATATGCGTGCATGTGTGCTAAGTTGCTTGAGTTGTGTCTGACTTTGCAACCCAATGGACCGTAGCCTGCCAGCTCCTCTATCCATGGGATTCTCCAGGCAACAATACTGGAGTGGGTTGCCATTGCCTTCTCCAATGCATGAAAGTGAAAAGTTAAAGTGAAGTCGCTCAGTCGTGTCTGACTCTGTGCAACCCCATGGACTGCCGCCTACCAGGCTCCTCCGTCCATGGGATTTTCCAGGTAAGAGTACCGGAGTGGGGTGCCATTGCCTTCTCCATTAAAATGCTAAATATCTTTATTTTTTCTGTTGTATGTTAGATTTAGGATACTAAACAGCTAGGTTTCAATGGATTGTCCCAGAGTATCAGTACATATCCATGTGCCAGTTTTTTGTTCTAAATGATTGCTAAAAGTCACTTTTTTGGAGGTTGCAGTTAGTATAAGAAAAAAGTCAAAGAAGTAGAAGGAATGTTGTACTTTCTGGCCCAATGTAACAACTCCAATAGCGGAAACATTATGGGATGCCTGATTTCACTCAACACAATTAGAAGGAAAATATAATATTCAGACAGTTGAGCTGAAGGTGCTTATTCACTTGAGGGCAGAATTGCTGATGGATGGCATCTTAAGCCCCTGGATATACATACCTGGTCTATGAACTTCTGGGAAGGAGCAGAACCATTACCAGGTAGTGGGGTCATTGGTATTTTCACAGTTTATCTTCTTGTCATCTAGGATTTGATTTATGCCCTATGGTACCATTCACATTTGAGAAGTGATATTCTCTTGTCATAATTAAAATGCATATTTGAAAAGTCTACCACATGTCCAAAAAATAAACTGAACTGTGAGGAACACGGACTGTATCTGAGGTCAGCATCTCAACAGCAAAAAGAATTTAGTGTTTTTTTTTTTCCTTAGATGACCAAATGATTCTAATTGGATTTTAATATTTTATATTAAGACACATAAAACCTACCATCCTCATTGTCTCATTCTAAACCATTCTGTGCCACTAGGGAAGCCCTCTAAACCATTAAAACTTATTATTACTATGGTGATATTTCACACCAAAATTTATGTAATTTGCTCCAGAACCCACAAAGTAACTCTGTTAGGCAATTTTGTCTAGAAAATCTGGTAACTAGTTTATATGGTATTGCTACATAAGACATTTGTGTTCAAGCCTCTAACAATGGTCTAACAGGTTAAAAATATATCAAGCATACAAAATATTCATCTACAGATAAAGCATCTGAAATAAAGTATTATTGTTCAACTGACAATTATATACTGAGTTTGTGAGTCCTACTTTCTTATTTTATTGGAATGGCTTTCTTTACATTTATTCTAATTATCAATAAGTTGGCTAGGACAGAGCTATAGTGTGGATTTGTCATATTAAAGGCTTTGTAGTTTGTATAAAATTGGATTCTGCTTCCTTATTTTATTAGGAAGTGATAAGCCATTAGGGGAACTGCAGGGCAGGAACCCTTGCAATCTCTCTCTCTCTCTTTTAGAATTCATAAAATGTTATTGACACGTAGAGATCCTCTGTGGCTGCCAAGAAGGTGTGCTTGGCTCTTACTTAAGACAAGTGCCTGCCGCGGGGTGCTGCTCACTTGTTGTCTTTTCTCCTGGTAAAAGAGGCAGCTCATTTATGTTAACTGCTTCAAAATGTCAAATGGCCTCTAGGGAGAACAGCAATACATCAGCCATTTTATTTGAGGATTCTATTTTACCCTTCCCCATATAAATCATTCTGATATTACAACTTTGTTAATTTCTTAGTCCTACATCTTCTGTGAAAATTTTATTGCAATTTGTTTTTCTTAGCAACACGAATGAACCTAGGTCTAGGTGTCTTTGTGGGGCAGAGTTGGTTATCATATACATTTTGATGGCATCCGGGTCTCCATGGGCACAGAACAATGACAATGCTTGCGAGGACCAGGTTTCTAGAGCCTGGTAGCTGGGCTCCTGAGTAGAATGCACTACCCTGCTGTAACAGGTAGGTCCAGTCCATGTGGTGTGGCTGGAAGGACAGCCTACTCAGAGCCTGCATGTGATGCTTAAGAGCTGCGTAAATTCATTGGAAAATGAACATTATAACTTTATAGGCTCCAAAGAGTGATGAATCTATGTATGAAATTGGCTAGTGTCTGCTTATATTCAAAGTAGAAAAAAATAATTAGAACACTAAATTAATTCATCCTAATTTTTATTGTAAAAATAATCACTTTTAATTATTAAATAAAACACTAGGACTTGATTAAATGCATCAGCCCAAGAAAGTACTGACTGAGTTTGGGGGCCTGATTATGAAAAATAATACCTGGAAAGTCAAACATATATACATGAAATTTAATTTCATATTTATCAGTCTTGATTGCTGGTAGCCATAATGAACACTATATTAAAATAAGATTAAAAAACAAGATAGATTGACTTAGAAAATGGAAATGTCACCCTATAATTAACAAAATTAATCATTTTTCCTGCTAACTATGTGAATGACTAGTGAACATTAGAATAGGGACGACTTTAAAAGAAAAAATGATGGGTTAATAAAACATGCAGATTCTTATTCTAAAAACAAGAGCTTACCAGCCTATCAACTAATATCAGTTACCTGAGTTTGTAATTTCTGACATCCTGAATACAGTAGATACTAGCTTGAAAATATGGCTGATCCTAAGGGATATTAGCTGATCCTAAGCTAATCCTAATATTAGTCACATTATTGACTGCAGTCTTAACATGTACATATATTTAGAACATAAACACAGATTATTCTGATTCTCTTTTATGAAAAACAAACTTCATTTGAAAGCTCTCCAAGTCACGTTTATAGAAACAAGGAACAAATCATAGAGGAGCTAAAGCAAATATGAACATATCGTGGTGTGTTTTCAGTTTTTTTGTAAAATAAATAACACCTGGTAAAAAGTGTTCTAGATCAAAGGTAGTTTGTTGATTGAAACGGAATGTGTTTAGTGTATAGAAGTTACTGGATGGCTGTAATTGTACTTGCTGTTTATGACTAATCATGATTGCTATCACTGTGACATCATAGGTCTGGTTCTGTTCTAGCAGATTTGCCAATTTCTGACTTTAGAACTTTCGTCTTGGTGGGTAATCTATGATAACTTCTGTGTCTATGGTACAAAAGAATCTGCAATCTAATGAGACTGCAGGAACCAAGAGAATGGTGGAAAATATTTTAATACGAATAAAATTTTTAACAATGTGATACAATGGTTCTTCTCAAACTTTATCATCTATCAGAATCCTCTGGAGGGCTTGTTCATGTGCCGCTCTCAGACACTCTGATTCAGTTGGTCTGGGGTGGAGCTCAAGAATTTGCATGTCTAAGTTCTCAGGTGATGCTGGTAATGTTATATCAGGAGTGACATTGTCAGAACCACTGCATAGATGTATGTACACATACACATACGAATATACATACATATGTATATATGTGCATAAAGATACATGCAGATATATAGCAAAAAACACATATATATAAATACATGAAAGTGAAGTGAAGGTGTTTGTTAGCCGTTCAGCTGTGCCTGACTCTTTGCGACCCCAAGGACTGTAGCCCAGAACCGCAATAGCTTTGTAATAGCTTAGAGTTCTGTTTTTGGCCAAAATGTAGAATTTGTCTCAATTTTAAGAAAAAGTTATACCTGTGGTACATTCTGCATTTCTACTAGAATTTATAAGGTGTGAAAAATCATGTGAGTTTTAAAGGTGTGAATAAGATATTATCTTAAAGTCCCTAAGTATACTCTTGAAAAGCATAAGTCAAGACAGCCTTGGTGAACTGAGATTACATCTGTTGGTGGTTATGGATGGTCCCCAATACTAATACTGTTCATCTCTCACATATTGGGGTATGCTTCCAAAAGAATTCAGGCACTAACAACGTTTTACTTTCATATCAGGATAAAACAAAAATAATGGAGATTCTCCTTGTCCTAGGGACAAATATAATTAAAAATCCTTCTATTAATATATTAATAAATGTGAAGGAAATGTATGAGGAAAAAACATTGCTGCAACTAAGATAATTAATACAAAATTATTATGGACCTACTACATTTAGGTAAATATGGTATGGGCTTTATGTATATTATCTTAAAATGTGATTCTTTTATGGTAACAAAATACTTTTTATTAGTGGAAACATGATAAATCTGTGTTTATTTTGTAGTCTCACTGAAAATGGAATAAACAGCAGTGCATCACTGCCAACAGTGATGTTTTTAAAGTACTTACATCCACTCGGTTCTATTAAATATGATTTTCTTATATGTCAATATCTTGCCATTCTTTATAGCTTGGTGGGCAATTCACATCTCAACACATTTTGTTTACCTTCACAATCTTGATGAGTGTCTTCAGTTGGTAAATATGAAGCTGAAGGTCTAATCTATCAGCCAGCCACACACAGATGACTTTCATGGAGCTGCTGTACCATTGCTGCAGAAGGATGGGGGCAGAAGGCAGGAGAACAAAACAAGAAAACAACCTCTGCAGTACTTATTTAACAGATTCGGTAATGAGGGGGTAATGAAACACTCCAAAATGACCACAGATCAGCACTTGAAGTCAATAATGCTATAATTTCCTGTTAACAGAATTGTATGTTTTGTTAGAAAATCTGCTAAGTTGACCCAGGCTGTTCTTTATATGAATTAACATTACAGTCTTTCAGCTGCAACATATTCATGGGAAACAGTATTTTTGCATTTGTAGCCTAGCAGCCTGCTTTGTAATTTATAGGTAACAAAGGGTACTAAATACATAATATGGGAGTGAATGGACTGCCAAGCAGCAGGAAAAAAACGGGTAAATTATTTTCTACGGGAAATTTCCCATTAATCTGTAGGTTATGTAAAAATCAGTAGATGCCATAATGCATGTAGGCAATACCTAGAAACAGCATTTTAAAGTCGGGATGGCAAAAAACATCCACAGTTTACTAACCTCTAATCTCCCAAAATACCTTTATCTATTACTGGTTGTTAAGGATTTGCCAAGATGGCTTAAAACCACCTAAAATAAAGACTTCAGATCTTAGAAAGGAATGTTATCAGGATGGAATTCTTGTGTCTTATAAGAATTACAAAAACACATGTCAGTTGACCAAATTATAAAAGAAAACAATCTTTTTTCATTTTGCAAGTGTTTTTGGAGGGTTCACGTTTTCTGTTTATGAAAACTCTGTTGGGAAAACTGAAATTCTCCTCTAATGTACTTTCTTGCTCCTGTATAATGTCTGTGAGTATTGTAAAGGAAGAAATTTTGTTCCCATTTTCAAGAAAAGGCAATCTGCCATTAGTGATGACATTTTAAGGGAATTGGTACTCATATGCCAGAGCCAGGTTTAGGTAATACTATAAGAAAATAATGCTATTCATCCAGATAAGTGCGAGAAATATCAACCTCCATGCAGCATTTAGGAAGTGACAAGAGTTCTTGAGAGAGAAAGGATTTTGTGCCTTGCTTGAATATACAAAAACAGTGATGCCACAGATCACAAGTGCATATGTTGTTAGGTATTCAAACAGAAAAAAAATTCTTCATATTTCTTCTACAATAAAGCAGTAAATTCAAATTTCTAAAAGAAATCTCAAGTGATATAAGTCTGAAATTCACCTGGACTTGTATTTTATAACATGTTCTAACAAAATTTAGTGTAAGGAATGGTAGTTTAAGCCTAATGTAAAAATGAATTGGTTTAAGATTTCATCAGACTTATTTCTTATAATTGGTAGATATACATGAGATAAGCTATTTGAAAATGAATAATTGATCTATTGAATACTGTGATATCAAACGGATGAATGACCATTCCCGTTTTTAAACTGTGAGATGGGCTAAGGTTTTTTTAAAAAATGTTATTCATGTACCCAATTTTGCTTTTTCCTAATGATTACTTTCCTAACTTTCAGAACGTGTAAAGGTATCAGATACAAGTTTTATAAAACAAGATAATCCTAAATTCTTAAAAAAATAAACTAATAATTTCAGTACTTCAGCTGACATATTAAATCTTAATAGATTAGTATGTGATATTTAAATCCTCTACTTTCTTATTTTAAATGATAGCCTCAACTTCTTGAGTTCTATTTTAATGCAAGCAAACACTCAGAGGTATTGATGATATTGAATATGAGTATACTGAAGTAACGTAACACTCTTACCTCAACTCCACTCTCCAAGTAACTTGAAAGCTAAAATGTAGCCGTAATGGTTATAACTCTTAAATTATAGTGCTTCTTCAAGGGGTAATTTAGTTGGGGGACAAAATATGATATATTGTACTAAGTTTATAACATACACAATAATCTGGCTGTCAGACTATAAAGTTACTATATATGTGGTAAGTTGTATGAATTTGAGATAAATGAAAATACTTTCTTAAAATTACTCCTTATGCATCTTATGTTCTTAAAAAACCCACAGATAATTTAAAATTAATGTAACTTCATTTTTCTATTACATGTAAATGATACTTATGATTAAGTGATAATTGAAGGGACATCTAATATAACACAGAAACTTATTATTAATATAACTTCTGTAACACAATGCCAAAATTGTAATTTTAAAGAAGAATAATTTGGAAATCAAATATCTAAAGTTAACTATAAAATCAGAGAAAAAGAATTAATGTTAATAAAATGCTTAAGCCACTTTATCATCATCTTGCTTTAAAGGCAAACAAATTATTCTACAAGGAACATTCTATAAGGGAAATGATTTCATCCACTAATCATGCATAATTTTAATTCCCAAGTCAAAGCATTTTGAAGAACTTCAGCGAAAGCAAGCAAATGAAGAGAAATAAGCAGCTTAGCTTAGAGTTTATGGTGTTATGAAGAATAAGCTAACAAACCAACAAAAACCTCACTGGGGCTGCTTCTTTCTTGTATATCGTGAAACACACACACACACACCCAAAAAATGTCAGTAGCATTCTCTTCTTTTGGGTAGAGGATGGTAGGTCCCATTTTTTTTTCCATTTTTTTTTTTTTCCATTTTGAGAAAAAATTCAAAGGTAAGTTAGCTTCATTCCCCTCACCCACCCACCCGCTCTACCAAAGCAAACCAATCCCCCAAAACAAAGAAAAAAAAATTTGAAAGGGGTGAATGTGCAGTGAAGTGTGACTGTTAGAAAATGTGCTTTCAGTTTGGAAAAGTTAATTTTATAAAGCAACTTGGTTGACTATTCACTTTTCCCTTCAGGGGATGACAACGAAGGGGCGCTGGAGCTTGCACTCAAGTCATGAGTATGGCATTACTGCTTTATTCTCTGCTTGGTCTACTTAGGAATAAAGCAGTAAGTGTATATTCTGCACTCTTTTTTTCCCCCTCCATCAATCCATGCCAGCAGCCTACCACTTTAACAAAAAATATGTGGCTTTTTTTTCTTTTTGTGGTTCATTCAACTCCTGTAAGGGCATGCATTACTCACTTCATTTTCTTGAGATATCTCTTTTAAAGCAAAAATAAAAGAAAAGGAAAGGCTAGGGTTGACTCTGTGAGACCCCTGTATTTATTCACACTTATTGTGCATGACTGTAGACTGGTAAATCATATTAGCGGCCTGTCTCCCCATCAAGCTGCTACTTGCTTTCCAGCCCTGGGAAGGTTCAACAAATCAACAGGAGCACGGAAAACAGAACATCAGTCTAATCTAGTGTTTAAGGTGAAGTTTTCAAACCCAATCTAAGAAGATCTTTAGAGCAAGCAACAAGCTGAAGGGCTCAGAAGGTGGTATTGACAATGAATGAGTGTTGAAATATTGAGAAGCGCAGCACTTGTGCATTTTTAATAACAAGAGGGTCAACAAGGACACAGCTCCCTTAGTGCCAGGAGTTGCCACTGACTATGGAAATTGCCACACCAGGGCTATAAACGCTTGCAGTTCATCAGCTTTCTTAAACAGTTCATCAGCTTTCTTAAACACCCTGAACCCCCTCAGTGGACCTTTAGTCTTGAATTAACAAACCAAAGCAATGAAAGAGGGTGCATTCTGAATGGCTGGCATTGATCCCCAACTGTGTCAGCACTGCTACAGGCCCTGAAAAACTCTCTCCATTGTCAATAGAAATTGACAAACCTCGTCTCCTAAATAGTGCAGCTGAGCCGGGCGGGATCCACGCAGCTGTAAAGGGCTCTGCTCTTGGGGCCGGGGAGCACTAACAATGGAACAAGCATGAGCTCTTTGTCAGTCCCAGACTCGGCAATTTTCTAACAAGGATTAAAGTTGTTTCTCGGCAGTGCTGGTTGAAAAGAGATTTAGCAACACACCGTGCTTTCTTCATGCAAGTTAAAGAGAAGTAGTTAAGGAATTTCATTATTCCCTTGACTAGTGGAAATACAAAACAAATATATTAAATATGCGCGGCTCCCTTTTCTGCCTAATTTATAACATTTGGAGGCAAGAGGATTCAATGCAATATAACACTTCTTGCCTGGAAACAAGCACTCTACCTTTATTTTGGAAGTTTTATATATTTTTCTTTTTAAGAAAGTCCAGCCGCTTGCCACCTGGAATGAGGTCTCAATACATACTAATGCACAATGTCTTCAGACCCTCTGGGGCTGATATTCCTAAATCTGAATCACAGGACCCCATAGGGTCCATGTATTACGGTGGCTTCGAGCAAATCATTTGTCATAATGCGGCTTCTGATGATGATGGCTGGGTAAAAATAACTGCTTTGCTGGGGAACAAATCTGTGATCTATTTTCTGCTTAAGTGTTTAGCGTTTTTATTGATTATGAATTGGTACAACTAGTTGATATATTTTCATTCTTCTCCAGCTAGTCTCATCTCAATAGGTGAACAACAGAGAGAAAAAAAAAAATAAACCCACAACCAATACTTTTTAGTGCCCCCAGATATGGAATGACTAAATTTCCACAGTATGTCTGTATTTCTTCATTTATTTCAAGAGAAGCTGTCCGTTTTTATCAGAGTCAAGTCACTATGTTGAAATGAAATACCATCTAGAAAATCTCATCTGAGGAAGTATGTACCCCTTAAATGTTAAGATGAATTGAATAAAAGAACTAATAACAGTTTTGAAAAGGTGAAGGTTTTGAAAAATCTGATAAATATAAAGCATCCTTTAAGATCATGTTGTGGCTTCAGAGGGCTACAAAATATTTAGAAAAGTGAATACCTTACAGTTTCACCAGTACATTAAAAAGTAAATATAAATGCTTCTTTATACATGGAGTGCTCCTTTGGTCCACAGTACATCTGTTTGACATAATTAAATTTGTAGTCACTCACTTCTCACTTTTTAACACTAAAATGTACTTTTGGTGTAATAATTCCATCCTTCCCCCCTCTATTGAAGGCATCCCCCAGAAACAATTATATTTGGTTCTACAAAACAGACCCTCAAAACACAAGCATTTTGAAAGTTCTAAAGTGTGGATTTTTTGTTGGTTTGGAATAGGATTAAGGGCTTTAAGGAAAACTGAAACCAGTCTATTAGGTTTAGAATACAGGAAGTGTTCAACCCAATCTACATCTATCAACCAGCTGGACCCAGAGGCATGCAGGAGGACTTAGCCGCTGAGGGCTGGTCGTGAACACACCAGAGAAGGACATCATCAACACAGAAACTTCGGGGGCTGAGTTCCCGGAAGCCCTGTGAGGCTACCATTCACCTGACTGAGCCTCTTGCATTCTGTATGCCTCGGTTTTCTCATCTGGGATATGAAGGGCAGCTGAGATGAATCTAGCTTTACAGTAAGATTCATATACTCTCCAGAAATACTTTGAGATTAGATTTGACTATCAAAGGAAAGGGCATGATTAGAAACAATGCAGCTTGTGATTCTCCTAAAAATGAACGGAAAGGAAAAGCCAAATTGTCTTTTTTTAAAAAATGCTGGTTAAATATAGCTTTGTTCATCCAAATATGCAAGTCTAGAATTACAGATGTTTCTATTAGATGTTATTTTGTTTTAAATTTATTTATTTTGGCCTTTTAATGAAGAATAGATATTCTACGAAAATGAAAATAAAGTATAAAGAAGAATAAATGGAATTTATTAAGAACTCTGAAGCATTATTACTATGATTTTATATTAATAATGCTACCTATAATATATTATATAATATATAATAATAATCTGACTATAAAAGTATCTGGTGTTTTTTTTTTAAAAATACCTCCATGGGAAATTCAAGTGCATCAGCTCAATTTTCATTTGATTCTTATACCAACCGTGATGAAATGATTCTTATTTTCATTTTGCATGGAAACTGAGCTCACAGAGGTAGAAAACTGAGTTTAGGTTAAATAATTTACTTATTTAAGTTTATATAAGTGGCAGGGTTAAGATTCATCTTATATCTATGCTTCAAAGTCTGTGCTCATGACTACTAGGTTATTCCATTTCCTTCTACAAAACAGTTTGTTTCATCAATGAAGTCTCTGATTTTTTCAGAACAATTTGGTATTTGCAGAAGACAACTAAGAAAATAGCTCTATCATTCCTGGTGCCCCCTCATGGTTATGATGCAGGATTATGAAATAATATAGGAGAAGCTTATTGTTCCAAAGAAGTCCATCACATTTTCTTACAAGTTAATGTAATCTACATTTCCAAAGGTATTTGTACACCTGACAATGTAATTATACAATATAATAAATTTTTTGAAGAACCAGACTGTTAGGATAACTAACCAACTGGCTCTGTGCTATGCATTTCCCACATATTTTCTTCCTAAGTGCCATATACTCTAATGCTTTTAAAGTGCCATATACTCTAAAACTTAGGAATACTGAGAAAATCCTTTTTCACTGCAACAAAACAATGTGGAAAGAAGGTCCTAGTTTATTCATGAAGGGATTCGATCTATATGTAGTTTTCTTATTTTTTAAATACAGAACATAGAAGAACTTGACTCATGCTTTTTTCCCTTCTGTGTTCAATAAACTCACATTTCGGGCGATTTTCATTTTTTAGTTCTATGAAAGTGAAAGTGGAAGTGAAGTCATTCAGTCGTGCCCGACTCTTTGCGACCCTGTGGACTGTAGCCTACCAGGCTCCTCTGTCCATGGGATTCTCCAGGCAAGAATACTGGAGTGGGTTGCCATTTCCTTCTCCAGGGGATCTTCCCGACCTAGGGATCTAACACAGATCTCCCACATTGCAGGCAGACGCTTTAACCTCTGAGCCACCAGGGAAGCTCTATGAGCTTCTATTAGTTCTATGAGGAAGACTGCAAAGCAGAGTTCATGAGCACTATGGTGTCTGTTAAGAAGGAGAAAGTGTAAGAAGTGCAAACATGGGAGGTTTGGCATATAGTTGGTACCTAATAAATGCTTGTTGAATGATGAAACATTTTTCCTACTCTTGAAGTTAAGTACTTTTTTCCATTCTTTTTAAAAATGCATGAATGTAATAACTAAGATGCTTCCAGATGCATTCAACCCTCTTCAATCATAAAACAGGGTAAGTTATATAATAGGGTAAGTTCCAGAAACTGGGGGTTGCACAAGCTTTTTTCCACTCACCTCTATTTTATTAACTCCAAATTTCCTTTCTCCCAAGATATCCTGAAAGTAATATTACTTAACTAGCCTATCTATCCTCACACTACACAAAGAGCATTAAAATCAATACTATTCTTCATTATTCGTTATCATCAAGCAGGCAAGTGCCTTTGTAAATTTATTCTGCGGTTCTCTTCCTGGTGCTAAAACGACCAGGGATTACAAAGTGAAAATTTCAGATCATCAGTTGTTTCCCTCTCCCCTACTTAATGACAAATGATGGAATGCATACTGGTTGGGCTAATCTTTTGACTAATCAATGGTTTGGCGGAACACAGTGCTCAACCCAGTCGTAAGGGTATGTGTATTAGTTTGGGATGCAGACATAGACTGTGAATGATTTATTTGGGGATAAGACCTGTTCATTTGGTTCAGTGACTCGTTTTGAGTACTATATATAAAAGTTTGGTCAATACTGCATTTAAATAAATAATGTAGGATCTGGACAAAAATAAATTAGACTCCTGTAATTTCTATTGAATGGTACAAGTTTGAGATAAAACCTCAGCCTGAGAATGAACCGTTAGCCAGTCTTTCTGCTTCAGTTTCCTTATAAAGGATAGGGAAAAAGTATTCCAAAGTTCCTTTTCCAGAGTGTTGTAGGGACTGAAGTAAACAGTTATCGCTCTGTCTCTGACTCATGGTGCACTCTCACAGGAAATGAGTGATCTGCTGCTCTGGTAGACACTGGGTTTCTCTATATCTACAAATTTTGGGTAAGTCAATCCCTCTCTTGGGAGTTTTATCCCCACGTACATTTCACTGGCCAGATTCATGACACTGAAGACTCCGTTCAACCATCATTTCTCCTATGAAGCCAACACTATCTCTTACCAGGTAAAATCAGAAGTTCCCATATTTTCTGCCCCTAAATCTCTGTACATGTGTCTGTAGAAATACTGCACAATGTGCTCTATATCTGCTTCAACAGGATGTGAGTATCCATAAGGCAGAAACTGAGTCTTTTTATTAATATCTCTAGCCCTTAGCAGGATGTCCAGCACATAACATGTGTTACATATTTTTTGAGGGACTGAATGCTTTTAAAATATTTGGAGATATAAATTGTTGCACATATAATAGTGGCAGGGCAGCTTTTCAATAGACAAAGGATAATATCAGAGCCAGAAGAACTGTTGACTTGAATGAAACATTTCATTAATAGCAAAATAATTTAATGATGCTAAAGTTGCAGGCATCACCAAAAAGTAAACAACTGCAATTGGCTAGATCTGATAGATAGAGTGCCTGATGAACTATGGAATGAGGTTTGTGACATTGTACAGGAGACAGGGATCAAGACCATCCCCACGGAAAAGAAATGCAAAAAAGCAAAATGGCTGTCTGGGGAGGCCTTACAAATAGCTGTGAAAAGAAGAGAAGCGAAAAGCAAAGGAGAAAAGGAAAGATATAAACATCTAAATGCAGAGTTCCAAAGAATAGCAAGAAGAGATAAGAAAGCCTTCTTCAGTGATCAATGCAAAGAAATAGAGGAAAACAACAGAATGGGAAAGACTAGGGATCTCTTCAAGAAAATCAGAGATACCAAAGGAACATTTCATGCAAAGATGGGCACGATAAAGGACAGAGATGGTGTGGACCTAACAGAAGCAGAAGATATTAAGAAGAGGTGGCAAGAATACACAGAAGAACTGTACAAAAAAGAGCTTCAAGACCTAGATAATCATGATGATGTGATCACTGACCTAGAGCCAGACATCTTGGAATGTGAAGTCAAATGGGCCTTAGAAAGCATCACTACGAACAAAGCTAGTGGAGGTGATGGAATTCCAGTGGAGCTATTCCAAGTCCTGAAAGATGATGCTGTGAAAGTGCTGCACTCAATATGCCAGCACATTTGGAAAACTCAGCAGTGGCCACAAGATTGGAAAAGGTCAGTTTTCATCCCAATCCCAAAGAAAGGCAATGCCAAGGAGTGCTCAAACTACCGAACAATTGCACTCATCTCACACGCTAGTAAAGTAATGCTCAAAATTCTCCAAGCCAGGCTTCAGCAATATGTGAACCGTGAACTTCCTGATGTTCAAGCTGGTTTTAGAAAAGGCAGAGGAACCAGAGATCAAATTGCCAACATCCGCTGGATCATGGAAAAAGAAAGAGAGTTCCAGAAAAACATCTATTTCTGCTTTATTGACTATGCCAAAGCCTTTGACTGTGTGGATCACAATCAACTGTGGAAAATTCTGAAAGAGATGGGAATACCAGACCACCTGATCTGCCTCTTGAGAAATCTGTATGCAGGTCAGGAAGCAACAGCTAGAACTGGTCATGGAACAACAGACTGGTTCCAAATAGGAAAAGGAGTACGTCAAGGCTGCATATTGTCACCATGTTTATTTAACTTATATGCAGAGTACATCATGAGAAATGCTGGACTGGAAGAAACAGAAGTTGGAATCAAGATTGCCGGGAGAAATATCAATAACCTCAGATATGCAGATGACACCACTCTTATGGCAGAAAGTGAAGAGGGGCTAAAAAGCCTCTTGATGAAAGTGAAAGTGGAGAGTGAAAAGGTTGGCTTGAAGCTCAACATTCAGAAAACGAAGATCATGGCATCTGGTCCCATCACTGCATGGGAAATAGATGGGGAAACAGTGGAAACAGTGTCAGACTTGATTTTTCTGGGCTCCAAAATCACTGCAGATGGTGACTGCAGCCATGAAATTAAAAGACGCTTACTCCTTGGAAGGAAAGTTATGACCAACCTAGATAGCATATTCAAAAGCAGAGACATTACTTTACCAACAAAGGTTCGCCTAGTCAAGGCTATGGTCTTTCCTGTGGTCATGTATGGATGTGAGAGCTGGACTGTGAAGAAGGCTGAGTGCCGAAGAATTGATGCTTTTGAACTGTGGTGTTGGAGAAGACTCTTGAGAGTCCCTTGGACTGCAAGAAGATCCAACCAGTCCATTCTGAAGGAGATCAATCCTGGAATTTCTTTAGAAGGAATGATGCTAAAGCTGAAACTCCAGTATTTTGGCCACCTGATGCAAAGAGTTGACTCACTGGAGAAGACTCTGATGCTGGGAGGGATTGAGGGCAGGAGGAGAAGGGGACGACAGAGGATGAGATGGCTGGATGGCATCACTGACTCGATGGATGCGAGTCTGAGTGACCTCCGGGAGCTGGTGATGGACAGGGAGGCCTGGTGTGCTGCAGTTCATGGGGTCGCAAAGAGTCGGACACGACTGAGCGACTGATCTGATCTGAAAACAGAACTGAAAATGTGACAGTCTAATTTCGTTGTAGGTGATGAACTAAGTGAAAGTACTGTAAACTAATGAACCCCCCATGCCTAGGTACATATAAGAGTATCCACATATAGAAAATCAACACTTCACTGGAAGGACTGATGCTGAGGCTCCAATAATTTGGCCACCTGATATGAAGAGCCAACTCATTGGAAAAGACCCTGCTGCTAGGAAAGATTGAAGGCAGGAGGAGAAGGAGATGAAAGAGGATGAGATGGTTGGATGGCATCACTGACTCAATGGACACGAGTTTGAGAAAACTCCAGGAGATAGTGAAGGACAGGGAAGTCTGGAGTGCTGCAATTCATGGGATCGCAAAGAGTCAGACACAACTTAGCAACTGAAAGACAACAACACAACATATACATTCTTACACACAAAGATATGATAACATTATATGTGCTCAGAGGTTGATGTGCTCAGCTCCAGACTGGTTTTTCTGAGTCTGTCATGCATGCAGCAGACAACCTTTCTGGCATATGCTCAGGGGGATTAGTAGCTGTTCATGGAGGGTATCAGAGGCTGTGGGGCTACGTAGTGTGGCGCTGTCAGTGCTGCCTTGTGAGTTTTCACCACTAAATGACACGTCCTGGGTGCCTTCAGTGCTTGCTGGTCTTGTGAGAGGTGTATAAAAAAGGCAGAGAAGCCCCATGCTGTGGCACTGTGACTCAGATTTGAGTCTGAGTGAACATGAAGAGCCCTCCTGGGAGGTGGCATAAGCCTGGGTTTTCAGCAGAGAACCTCTGAAGGGTAGAGAGGGAGAGCATGCCCTTGTTGCACCGTCATGGCATTTGATATTGTAAGCACTAGAGCTAGGCACAACTGTTGAATCAGCTCTACATCCTGGCAGGTTTCCAATCATCTACTTGCAACAGAGAGAAATAAAAACAAGTTAAAGATAATCACGATCTCCTATTTGAAAGCTTTCTAAATTTTAATTCTCCACGGTATACTATTTGAAAAAAACAACAACAATGTCTATTCAGTTGATGAAAATGTGAAACATTTTAATGTAGAAGTTAACTTTTTCAAAAGATCCATTTGACCATAAGAATGTAACTTCCCTTATTAGAGCAAGAACTTGGTCTATCTTACCTAACATTGTATTCTCAGCCTCTAGCAGCAGTATGTGGCTTCGAGAAAGTAAATACTAGTTGTAATTCGAATCCTATTGAGTCATTGTGACAGAGATACTCAACGACGTGGGACAAAACCAACGCCTAACCTTTTTTATTTTTTTGGCTATGGAGCATGTGCGATCTTATTCATAGTTCCCTAATCAAGGATTGAACCTATGCCATCTGCATTGCAAGTGTGGAGTCTTAACCACTGGGCCACCAGGGGAGTCTCTATGCTTAACCTTTCAGTCTCAATATTTACCACCATTTCTTACATATCCTAATTGAAAGATCAATTGGATTTGTTTTCTAGATCTTATGCACCCAAAACATGAAATGAACAATTGGACATTAATAAACATATATTTTATGTGTATAATATAGGCAGTAACTAAGGAGAAAGGAAAGGAAAATGAAGTTGCTCAGTCGTGTCTGACTCTTTGCGATCCCATGGACTGTAAGCTACCAGGCTCCTCCGTTCATGGGATTTTCCAGGCAAGAGTACTGGAGTGGGTTGCCATTTCCTTCTCCAGGGGATCTTCCCGACTCATGGATTGAACCCAGGTCTCCCACGTTGCAGGCAGACACTTTACCATCTGAGCCACCAGGAAAGCCAGAACTAAGGAGAAAGTCAACAAGAAATGTGGGGAGTATATGGAGCCAAATTTATGAGGATCAGTAGAGCAAAAGTATGGGAAAACTTTCCATGAGAATGTATAAATAGGAATGTGCACAGCCACATTCAAATGCTACATCCTACTCCTGGCAAATAGAAGGGGAAACAATGGAAAGTAACAGACTTTATTTTGTTGGGCTCCAAAATCACTGCAGATGGTGACTGTAGCCATGAAATTAAAAGACACTTGCTCCTTGGGAGAAAAGCTATGACAAACATAGACAACGTATTAAAAAGCAGAGGTATCACTTTGCTGACAAAGGCCTGTCTAGTTAAAGCTATGGTTTCTCCAGTAGTCATGTATGGATATGAGAGTTGGACCATAAAGAAGGCTGAGAGCCAAAGAACTGATGCTTTTGAACTGTGTGTTGAAGACTCTTGAGAGTCCTTTGGACTGCAAGGAGATCAAACTAGTCACTTCTAAAGGAAATCAGTCCTGAATATTCATTGGAAGGACTGATGCTGAAGCTGAAGCTCCAATACTCTGGCCACCTGATGAGAAGAACTGACTCATCTGAAAAGACCCTGCTACTTGGAAAGGTTGAAGGCAAGAGGAGAAGTGGGTGGCAGAAGACACAATGGTTGGATGGCATCACTGACTTGATGGACATGAGTTTGAGTAAGCTTCTGGGAGACGGTGAAGGACAGGGAAGCCTGGCGTGCTGCAGTCCATGGGGTCGCAAAGAGTCAGACAAGACTTAGTGACTGAACCACAATAACGAATTCCTGACTCTAAAAGCCTAAGCATGACACAGAGCATTTTGAGAAGCTTCAAAGGACAGCCCCCCAAAAGATTAAAGGACTAGAAAAGGGGCCTATGATGAAAAGTTGAGCAAAGAGGGATTATTTATCCTGGAGTAGACAAGGATGACAGGTGTCTTACTAACAGTCTTCATATATAGGAGGGATTATTCCCTAGAGATACTGGCTACCTACTTTTTGTTCTCCACTGAGAAGAAAAGGGGAAATGGGCTTAAAAAACAGCATGAAGAATTTAGGTGAGGTAAGGATTAGAACTTGCTTTATTTCAAATAAAACATTTTGCCCATTTTAAGAGAGTGAAATTTAGATGGTGCCTTACTTAGGGCTGGGCTGAGATCAAGAAATTGAGGGCTCTTGAGTTTAGGTAAGTACCTGTGAAAATTGTTTATAGAGTTTCCTTTCAATGAATTTAATAAACACCCTGTTTTGCCACAATGATGTTGGTTTACTACAACAGCTGCTTCCTGACACAGACTTTGTTTTTAGTTGGACTTAGTCAGTGGTGGCATTTTGGCTGCCACTCCTGTGCTCACTTGTGAATGGCACCAACCATGTAGATGAGGCTGCAGGGGAGGCTTGCAGAGGATGTGTTTGATGGAGGAGGAGATCAAAAAGCCACCACAGAAAATGGCTTTAAAGCCTTGTGTCATTTGCTTATGAAGTCGGGTTTAAAGAGAAGGAGAATGGTAGCCACCATTTCTATGAAAACATCACACTGGCCAACTGATGGCGATGGCTGGTCTCAGGGGAGCCCTGGGTAGCTTCATTAATAGGTCACTGGTAGCCAGCTGCAGTGCAAGTATGCAAAGCCACCGAGGAAAAGCCAGGCTCTGTGTGGAGAAGCAAGAGTTTCCAGACCATCATCCATGTGAAAGCAGCAAGCAATCAATACTAAATAACTTTTGAACTGCTCAACATGTTGCTTGTAATTATTTCAACTATCTTTGATAAAATCAGGAGGGGGAATATTCTGATTTCTTCCATGACTATTAAGTTACTGTCACTGGCTTGGGTGAATGAAAGCAAATACACATTTATGCACTCGATGTTTAGAAAAATTTCTTGAGGAAAATGCAAGTTTTGACATCTTCGATTCATCAGAGAGAGTTTTACCATGGTGAAGTGATTTTAAGTGATCAACCCCAATTTTTTTTTCTCCTATTCAAGCAAAAACCTCAGATCAGTTCACAAGTGAGATTTTTTTTTTTTTAAATTCTGAGCACAATTAAAGGTGAGTTAAGGCTCTGGTGGAAATCTAAAGAGCATCAGCAAAATCTGAGCACTGCTCAGCTTTTGAATTGCTTTTCTACTTTTTAGTTCTTTTAAATGGTTTTCTATGGCAGGAACATTTTTCTTAATTAGTCACAGCTAATTAGTGTTCTGGCATAGACAAGTAATCAGAAATGTCAGAGCTGCAAGGCTACATCTCCCTAATCCTTTGATAATAATTTAGCCTCCTGGGAGGGCCCCAAGCTGCGGTAAGTAGTGACTGACAATAAGGCAAAATTAGGTGGGCAGCAGACCATTAGGATAGAAAAATAAAAAGCACTACCCGATCCTGCTGAGCACCATCAGGCAACTAACTGCACTGCCAGATGAGGTGCCTGTTTAAGCCTGTGTTGTTAATTAGCCTGATTCTACCAGACCTGCCACATATGTCCAGGTGCCTCATGCAAAGATGTGTATTTCTGGGCATGTGCCAAATGACAATTGTGTTCCGTGATCACATTTCAAGAATCTAAGGGAGAAGTCCACATATTTCTTGAAGATTCTTTTGAATTATCAAAGAAATAAGATCAACCGGCTACAATACATTTTTTCTGGTGGAGTTTCTTTTAGGCAATTAGGCATGCTTAGCTCAGGTTTCTTAGGTCTTCATTCACCAACAGCTTAGATTCAAATGAGGGCCTTTGGCTGTGAGGAGCCATGTCTGAACTTGCCAAAGTTATTCTGGCGCACACTGTACATCTAAAGTAGATTCTTTCATAAATTCTTACACTTACAAATGATAACTCAATATTAAAATAAGGATGATTAACTAAAATGAATGAGACAGCTGTAATTTGAGAGCAGAGGTTTTGAAGAGAAATAAACTTGGTGGGGGGAAGCAGGTAAGGAGCAAGGTTTGTATGCCATTTACTAAAGCAGATGTGACCATATACAGAACAAGTGTTGACTACAACTGTCTTAAAAGAGGTCAAACAACTTCTATGTGAGTACAAATACTGTGGATAAAATAAAGTGGGAACAAAAACATATAATTACATTAAAAAACACCCCCTGGAAAACAGTATATTAAAGCTGCTAAATAAATTGTTAAAATGTAGGAGAGGCAACATGCCAGTCCTATGAACATAGATAAGAAACAGTCAAGCTTCTGATCTACCTTTAGTGCACAAGGTGACCCCAAGGTACATGCCATAACAGTGGGTAGAAATAAATGATCTTTGTCTTAAGTACGTCACTGAGCTTACATCATTCATCTTTTCTAGTGATGGAAAAGCAAAATAATGGTTAGGACATGACAGTGATAGTAACGTTTGATTTTGACTGTTGATAGGAAAATCATGGATGGGTCCAAGTTAATGTTTTATATTTGACTTCTTTTTACATAGAGACAACACTGAAGAGAAAATACTCTGTAATCAGAATCTACACTGATTTAGTGGTTCCCAGCCTTTTTGGCACCAGGGACTGGTTTCGTGGAAGACAATTTTTCTATGGACTGGGGTGGGGAATATGGTTTTGGAATGATTCATGAAGATTACATTTATTGTACCCTGTATTTCCATTATTATTACATCGGCTCCACTTCAGATCAGCAGGCATTAGATCCCTGAGGTTGGGGACCCTTGGATATAACAACTTGTTTGTCACTTGAAAGTGAAATAACATTGAAAAGAGGAAATCTGTTATTTTAAAATCGACAGTCATATATAAGCGAATGTGTCTATAATATTATGGAATTATAAGAAATGCAAGAAGGCAAAGAAGCCCTCTGAATGGGTCTTACTGGGTTCCAGTCTTTGTTTTTAATGAGGCTGATTACACATACAAAGAAATTCATCCATGGAATATGACTGAAAAAGTAGATGGTTAGTTCTAAATATATCCTACTGTCTATTAATAGCAGCCATTCTTACTCATGTTCTGTGGATTTCAAGTATTTCTGGAAAACCAATGAAATAAATTTAATTTTTAAATAAGTTAAGAATAGTAGCATCAATCTTACTGAGGATGAATAAATTCTTGAATCAAAAAGTTTGGGCATGGGTGTGAAACACTGAACTCAAAAACTCTGAGCATTTCCTCCCTTTTTTATTTGGGCGTCCAGAGATAAAGCAGAGGTAGAAGTGCAAAATTAGTTTTATTTTGAAAAGCATATTCACTTGCAAGAGTTTCATTTTTTCCCCTCCTTACCATATCTTAAAATGGCCACGAAACTCACTAACATTGTTGAAGTCAGTTTTACTTAAAATGCTTAGAGTTTCTTTCCCAAAAGAATCCTTTTCAAGGAAAGTCCTGAAAATTAATCCTTTACAAAGCACTATGTGGATGAATATCACTGATTAACTATCATTTAAAGGATTACTTTTAACTTTAGAAGACATCACAACACAATTAAAAAAAAATCTCGTTGAGATGAAACTCCTCAACAATTAAATATTTAATCAGTTTATAACACAAGAGAATGTTTAATCTGCATGATTTACCAATTAAAGACTGCACCCTGATGTGTCTTCAGCAACATGAGAGCTAAAACAAAACTGTCTCAGAGGGTCTCAAGATGGGCAATGCCTTGTAAAGGCACAAACGTTTAGAGTTAGGTAGGTTTAGTGTCTCTCCCAGACAACGGGATGCACTTCTGTTGACCCCTACTAGCCTCAGCATTTGGGATATTCTTGGACATTATAAGTGACCACAGAGGGTGCTCTTGGGACAATTACTGTGAGCGTCAGTTTTGATTTCTGAAACATCACGACTTTTCAACCCAGAGACTCAAAGCTCTCTGGGAAAGTGTCCAGCCTCTCTGCTGACCCATGGGTACCTGGGGCAAGCTCTGTGTTTCCTGGAACCTGACAGTGTGAGGAGAAACCTCATAGGAGGCATTAAAAATGGGACTTGTGCTGCATGGTCAGCTGCGTCTGACTCTCTGCCACCCTATGGACCATAGCCTGCCAGGCTCCTCCGTCCATGGGATTTTAAAGGCAAGAATTCTGGAGTGGGTTCCCATTCCCTTCTCCAAAAACAGAATTAGAAAAGCATTGCCATGGTTTTACATTGGGATCCGACAAGTTGTAAATGGTTTTGATTTGCTAGCATTTTGTAAACAGCTACTGACAATGACGTTTTATAAGCTGGGATAAGAGAGATTACCTGTAAAGCAGAACTTCTTCTGGTAAATCCATATTCTCTTCTGCTAGAGAACTTCCTTTACATTTCTCTGACTCAGATAAGACACAGTTTTGTAATGTGTCTTAAGGTAAATTTAACATGTGAGATTTTTTTCCATTGGCTAAATTCAAAATACAATGATAATCACTAAGTTTAATTCTTTTCTTTTTTAAAAGTATAGTCAAAGTGTTGTTTTTTTTCCAGTAGTCATGTATGGATGTCATTGGAAAAGATCCTGATTCGGGGAAAGACTGAAGGCAAAAGAAAAAAGGGGTGGCAGAGGTGGTTAGACAGCATGGTTAGAGATGGTTAGACAGCATCTTGACTCATTGGACATGAATCTGAGCAAACTCCAGGAGATAGCAAAGGACAGGGAAGCTTGGCATGCTGCAGTACACGGGGTTGCAGAGTTGGACATGACTTAGTGACCGAACAACAAAATAGTTGCTGTATAATATTATATTAAGGCTTCCCAGGTGGCACTAGTGGCAAAGAACTCTCCTGCCAATGGAGGAGACATAAGAGATGTGGGTTCAGTGCTTGGGTTGGGAAGATCCCTTGGAGGAGAACATGGCAATCCGCTCTAGTATCCTTGCCTAGAGAATCCCATTGACAGAGTAGCCTGGCAGGCTACACACCACAGGGTCATAAAGAGTCAGACATGACTGAAGCAACTTAACACACACACGATATTGTATGTTACAGGGGTACATGTAGTAACTTACAATTTTTAAAGGTTATACTACATTCAGGGAAGCCCGGCTGCTGCTGTCTATGGGGTCACCAAGAGTCAGACATAACTTAACGACTGAACAACAACAGTTGCTATAAAATATTGGCTTTATTTCCCATGTTGTACAGTATAAGCTACAAGAATATATTGTGCAATTCCGGGAATATTATATTCACATATAGATTTCAGTATGTGTGTCACTTGACAAGCAAAGACAGCCTCCGTTTAAGATATTCTGGTCATTCTGAAAGACTTAACATGAATACAGAATATACGGGTTCCAACTATTTTTCTACCTGTAGGATTCAGAACCATGGTGGTAGCTGTATAGAACATCAAATGACATTCCTTATGTAGAATCTCTTTTCTACTTATCTACTGTAACTGCTACTGCTTCTTGCTTTCACCTGGCCATCACAAAAACACTTTAGAACTGTCTGCGACTCCGGGGTGCAAGACTTGGCATGTAAGGAACCCAGTAACTTTTGACTCCATTGCTAAAATTAAAACTATTTAAAATCTGGAAGGGATTTCAGAAACCATCTGGAGTTCTAGACCAACTTCTTTGGTTTACATGTGCTATCTATACTGAGTTTGAGACAGGTGACAGAACTTCTTGAAGTGCACTTATCCAGTCAGTGGCAGAACTGTGGCTAGAACTCAGGTTTCTGGATTCCTGGTCTAGTCCTCTTCCTCCAAACACTGTTTTATCATTTCAAATTCTGTAAATCTGAAGCTGTTGTTCAGTCACACAGTCATGTCTGACTCTTCATGCCCCATGGACTGTAGCACTCCAGGCTTCCCCGTCCTTCACCATCTCCCAGAGCTTGCTCAAACTCATGTCTAATGAGTTGGAAGTATGGTAGGCATAAGATGGACTTTGAAACTAGAGTGACACCATTTCAAAGTCTGATTTAGTATGTAACAAGTCTTTCATCATCTCTGGATGGGACATTTCTTAACCTGAAAATAAGGCTAAAATGGGGGTGACGGCTTTCCAGGTGGCGCTAGTGGTAAAGAACTCACTTGCAACGCAGGAGACAAAAGAGACACAGTTTCAATCCCTGGGTTGGGAAGATCCCATGGAGAAGGAAACGGCAACCCACTCCAGTATTCTTGTCAGAAGAATTCCATGGACAGAGGAGCCTGGTGGGCTACAGTACATAGGGTCACAAAGAGTCGAATATGACTGAAGTGACTTGGTGTGCATGCAAGCATCTACCCAGGTTAGAGATGATACAGGTCAAGAACCTAGCACATTTCCTGGTACATGGAGGTGCCCTAGGAATAGCAGTGATGACAGATAAGGCCACAATTATAATTTTGACACTTGGAAAAAATTAGGAATGTATTGGGTTGGCCAAAAAGTTTGTTTGGTTTTAAGTAACAATAAAAGTCATATTTTTTGATTTTCACAATGAATTTTACTGAACAATGTATTCACTAACTGAACAACTTTTTGGCCAACCCAAAACCTTAGTCACACCCAGTACCTTCTATTAAATATGGTATCTGCCATCATTTACTGAACATTTTTCTGAAGTTATTTCTGTTTAAAACAGAAAGTGTTTTATAAGTTTAACTTATGGAGCAAAGCAGAATGTCTTGAAATCTGTTCTGATATTAACCATGATCTTCAAATGATACTTTAGTTTTAATACTTCAAGATTTGACCTAAAAGTCTACGGTTATCCTATTTATGGCCTTTTAGATAATATATATTTTAGTCACCTCCCTCTTTCACACATTGAAGAAACCAAAAAACCTCCATAGAGGCTAAAACAATAATCACAGCAATGCAGGATGCTCAGAAAGAAGGGTGACGGCGTATGGCTGAGTGGGCTGCTCGTGGACAATGATAGGAGGCACCATTCTCCTTCATGGTACAGCCCCAAAACAACGGACACAAATCTAGGGCAGTGCCCATCTTTTTGGACCTTAGTCACTGGTATAATTATTTAAACAGAACCCTAAGGTATTTAGTCAGAAATATTAGGAACTATTATCAGGCCTCCCAGGTGGCACTAGTGGTAAAGAACCTGCCTGCCAATGCAGGAGACACAAGAGGTTTGCGCCCCTAGCCAGGAAGATTCCCCCAGAGAAGGGAATGGCCACCCACTCCAGTACCCTTGCCTAGGAAATCCCATGGACAGAGGAGCCCGGCGGGCTACAGTCCATAGCGTTGCAAAGAGTCAGACACGACTGAGCACATACCTCCCTTCAAATTAGGAACTATTAAGATGCTTCATTAATCAAAAAGATTTTAAGACCAGGAACACCATGAGTAATTTATTATTACTCTTAGCACAAGTTTCACAGAATTTTCAGCAGTCTTTTCCATGCATGGGGCATCACGCAGATAAAGACTCTTTAGTAAAACACCTGATTTCTTTTGTAAAGTGTTGGTATTGGAGGCAGGGTCAGTGCTTTGTAGAATAATTGATTTATATAGAAATAACCAATACAATATTGTAAAGTTAAAAAATAAAATTAAATTAAATTAAAAAAAGAGAAATATTAGTATATATTCTAAAATGAAGCAAATTTCTTTTGGATAAAAAGCATATCCTTTATAAGGAATTAAGCTCTCATACTGTAGCCCTTGTACTGTTATCTGGGCTGGTTAAAACCACTAGGTAATGACTCACTGCTGTGTGTGTGTGTGTGTGTGTACACATATTCCTTTGCATCTGAAGGTGGGAGGCTCCATTCCCTTACTTACTCAGGAAACACTTTAATTGGAATAGCAAAAGTTTGTCACTGATGCCTGAATAAAATTGTTCCTTTCAATCTTTTATCTGTAATAGACTCAGGTTGCTAACAGTATTTATAGGGTCATTATTTTCAACTGCTTCTTGACACCTAACAATATTATTTTAAGCTACAGCCAAGTGGATTTCCAATAATTATATAATGTCTCTTGGTAATGATTTGTTGCTTAAGATACACATTCTACTTTACCTTTCAACACATACTTGATAACCTCTCATTTACTAACTGTAATTGAGGCAAATTCAGTCTTGGCTAATTAGGGGCTCTTAGTACCCCCTCATCTATGTTA
The DNA here is from genome assembly GCA_935064755.1 of Tragelaphus eurycerus. Lineage (NCBI taxonomy): Eukaryota > Metazoa > Chordata > Mammalia > Artiodactyla > Bovidae > Tragelaphus > Tragelaphus eurycerus. Next base: position 8,199,030 of record CAKXYN010000002.1, on the reverse strand, counting down.
TTCTTGATGACATATCAATAGAATTAGAGTCTACTTTTTTGTTTTTAATTACAGTAATGCAAGTGTGCAACTTAAAATTATTAGAATGTTTAAGGACACTGTAACTATTTTACAAATAACAAGTCCAATGTCCTACTGGGGATATTCAAAATGATAAAACCTTCACAACCAAAACAGAATGGTTTTTGGTTATGGGTTCCTTTTAGAAGCAAACCCAAGCCATGTCTGATGCTTAGGCATTGGAAGGAAAGTGCAATATACACCTACAGCCATGACAATAGAATAAGCACATCATTTTAATGTTGGCCTCCTGGCATCTACTTTAGTTAGTTCTCTTTGTTAACTGCTGCCATACAAAAGTCTCAAAAGAAGTTTGGTGAATGGAGGGGAGTTGAAGTGCAAAATATTTTTATGAAGAAAGAAATTCTACCTCTGTTACAAACTGAGGATGAGTTCTGTAGTAAAAAGGTCACCAAGACAAAAAATTGAAGATGTTAAGAAATGTGTAACACACAGAGACACACACACACAGACATGCATAGTGGGCTATTTGTAGAATGACTCTACCATTTTTTCAACATAGAAAATGTGCTTCCACTATAACAAGAAGAAACATAATGGGAATAACATAAACTCTTCTTTTCTGTTCAACAGTTTTGAAAATTACCACATAAGCAAAAAAAAGTAAAAGAGAACTTGGAAGTGAAACATATGCTCGTAAATTCAGAGCAATACCAAATGGAAGCAGAAGTTGTTAATACGGTTTCAGTATTTTGTAAAAGAGCCAGCTGGATGGATGATAATTTTTCTACCCCTGCAGGGCATCAAAGCTTTTTGGAAATCATTCTCTTCACACATATTAACACTTAGCTTATTAAAACAGATGATACTTTTATTGTAAAACAGCCCAGGTAGAGGCTAGAAACATAAAATACGAAAGAGAAGGCTCATTGTGACCACCCAACCTGACAAACAGCAAACACTGACATGACAGACCATGGTGGAGAGGATGACGTTGCAAGACCTCCTGTAACTGCCACAGCTGAAGTGTCACCATGAAGCCCGTGAACTGCTGTTGTGAAAACATTTGCAGAAACTTGCATAATTAAATGAAACTGCCAGAAAAGCATTTCTAAAATGCAGAGAAGATGTACATAAATAAATACAGTTCAGAGCAAATATTACACGTCAGAATCAGCAATGGAATGGATTATGCAAAGTTATGTCATCAGCAAAGTACCATTTCCTTTGAACTGACGGCTGCCTAATTACAAATAAGTGACAACATTGTTATTGAAATGGACTGCTCTCTTAGTCTCTTTTATAGATACTCAGTGGATGAAACTTGTGGATTAAGGCATCTAAAACTACAACCTCCCCTTACTAGGAGCTGCCAAGCTCTGTGAAGACCTCCATGAGACCGGAGCAGCATTCTATATGTTAGCAAACCTTAGTACTGGAAAACAAGATGAAAGGGCTAACAGTGCAGTGGCAGATACCTGGCTTTACTGCGACTTATTTCTTTGTTTGCACGAAGAATATCATATTGACTTAAGAAAAACTTTTATAGTAGGGGCCAAATACATTACAGTATGATTCTGTTTACGGATTGCTGCAAAGGCAAATGACGTAAGCTGCACAAAGGTAAGCTGGATATCATCTTGCTTGCTAAAATGAACCTTCAAATGATTTTGAGATTCTCATTCTAATAGAGACAATTTTCAAGTATAGGAAAAAAAATCTATTAAGACTTCTGTCAGCAGTCTAAGAAACAAAACAATAAACTATTAGCTGTGTAGAAGGAAAAAAAGGAAAGAAAAAGTGATTTGCACACACAGCCTCAAAATGCAACTTTTCCCTTCACAGTACATCTACAATGCCAGCTGGCTCTGGCAGAGTAGCTACTTACATCGAACAACTTTTCTATGTACATTTCCTCATTGACCTTTTCTCGAAGAATGTCTTGATTTTGCCGAACAAACATAATATAGGTATCTGCCAGATCCATTCCTGGTTTCTGTTGCGAGGAAAAAGCATGGGGAATAGAACAATATTAGGTTTTGATTGTGAAAATTTATTTAATCACCACCCTAGAAAAGCATTCATTATATCATTTCAAAAGTTACACTAGAAAAAATATGCTTAATATCAACAATTGTCGTTGTTCAGTTGCCTAGTCATGTCTGACTCTGTGACCCTATGGATTGCAGCACTCCAGGCCTCTCTGTCCCTCACCGTCTCCTGAAGCTTGCCCAAGTTCATGCCCGTTGCATCAGTAATTAAAAAAAAAAAAAAAGATCAACAATGGACACCTTCAAATTCCATAATTAAAAGTTTATTATTAAAGTCTATAACTTGAGGTCATAGTTATTGTTCATCATTTAAGTGATTAGAAATATGTGGCTGTAAGACAGTAGATACCTTTTTTAAAAAATGGCTACCTTGCAAAGCCAATACGCTGAGTATAAATAAATTTTTCCAAAAATTCCCATAATCAATAATCATTTCTTAATTGCAACCACAACTTCTTTTTCATCATTTCTGGCTGGTTTATCCATATATATATTTAAAAAATGTTAGCTTTCCTTGGGTTGCCTTCCTCAACTACTATGGGTGTTCAAGGAATACAAAATAAGTTTTCTTATTAGGAAGATATTGAACAAAAAGCATTTAATGCATTACAAAGTGAAATGCAAATCAAAATTTTTGGGGTTATCCATTGCTTCTGCTCATCCATATTTATCAATACTACCTCAAGGACTTACATTATTTTAGAAATGCAATAAGACTATGGATGAACTAGTCTCCTATGAAGAGCCAAAGGCGTGGACTAGCTAACTTTCCAAAGTTATCCAATATTTCACATCTTCTAACGTTAGATGAGACAGGGCAGTTAATAAACGTCCTCCTTTCTATTCAATCTACAAAATCTGCACAAGGAGGGGACAAAACTCTGAATGGTTCCTAAGGAGTATTCCTTCTAAACTTATCTTTAGTTCTTTATAGAGTTTCACATAGCTTGACTAGATGATTTGTATACTCTATACCTGGAGTTCATTCATAGTCTGTACTGAGTTATTCATTTAATTAGAAGAGGGCAATAATATGATGAAATGGTAAAACTGATGCTCAAATAAGTCTGTCAGTTGTGCATCACTTCATATCTGTAGGATTCACTTATATAAGCCATTAATGGACTCTTTACAAAAGTAAATAACATAAGGAAATCAGGTGAAAGAGGATGTGAATCAATTAACTGTTCAGGAAGATCCCCTGGAGAAGGAAATGGCAAACCACTCCAGTATCCTTGCTTGGAAAATCCCATGGATAGAGGAACCTGGTGGGCTGCAGTTCATGGGGTTACAAAGAGCTGGGCATGACTGAGCTACTAACACACTGCAGGAAAGACAAGATATACCTCTGAGTGATGTTAGGACAGTGGTCATGGCTTTTCCTTAAATGAAAGACAGAAAGTTCTTATCACTTCTTTTTTTTGGGGTGGGAGGGATAATAGTTTATATACAATGATAAAACTGCCCATCTCTTAACCAGTGCACAGGGCAGACATTGGCATATCTCATTGATAAAAATTAATTTGACTTTTTGTTAATGAAGTTATTTCTGGGCAATGAAAATCCCAGGAAGTACTTACTGTTCTTATACTTAGGCTAAAGGGAAATTTATATCACATACACTGAAGGATACTTTCAAACATAACCTTGATATAACAAAATTCATGACTAGTTATAATCAGAAACAACTATTTATATAAACGTCTTTATTAATCTTTCCTTCAAGAGCATTCCTACACAATGCAGAAAATATATTCCAAACTTACCAAACTCATTTTGCTGTTTTTCTACATAATTCTCATCAGCAATGTTTGAAAGTTTAAATAATTGCAAGGATACTCAAGAGAAACCTAGGCGATTTTCTTCTTTAGGGGCAAGTGGTGTTATATTGAGATTTCCAGTGAAAAGGTAGGGTAATTTTTACAGGATTATTAGCTACTATTAACAGTTGAAGCCCGTAAGATAAGGATCTCTCTCTGTGTCTCTCAAACTTTGTCAAAACACTAAAAATTAGTACATTTAGAAAACATACTGCTGCAGAATGAAAATGACAGAATAATTTTTTACGTATGATAACAAGTCAGTTCCACCTGTGAGTTTCAGTCAAGTGTGTGGAAAGGAAACGCTATGATACGTATAATTCCAAGGCAGCAGGGTTTTGCCCGGCTGCACTGAGAGTTAAAGAATAAACACATGAGAGCCTTGCCTCCTTCACCATTTCTCCTCACCCCACCCCATTTTTATTTCTGCCTTTTAAAAGAGGAGTTATGCTTATACGTTTACACTAGTTAAACACTGGACCCATCAGACTCACTGGAAACTGAGTTATAGCCAGGTGAAATGGAGAATGATGCCTTTATACAACTGCCACAGACTCGGAAGGTGATTTTCTGTTTCCTTGATCACTTTTAAGATAACATTAGACATCATGAAACATTGTCCAGGAAAAACCTATCTTTTGCCACCTGAAACTAACAAACACTTTACAATTTAAGCCTAAAAGAAAACTCTGTGCTGTTCCCTTTGGCATACCGAAGGGCTGTTAGTACTGAAATGTGTACGCTGAGACAGTTCTACAACTAAGAAAATTAGAATCCCTGGTTGGGGGTGTGAAGTAAGGCTCATTTAAGTTTATTTCAACAAATTAAGTGTCGTCTTTTTCTTCTTGAAATTATATTTTCTCCCCTTTGGCAAATTAAGCTCTGCTTGCCTAGTAAACACAACCTACAATTTTTACATTCCTCATTAGCATTATTTCTTCCTTTATCTTTGAGCTGTTTACCTATTCTTGAAACTGTGACATACGGGAATTTCACACCTAGTGAATATATTTTCATGTAGCTTGTGGCATGAGACTATAATCATTAAAAGAATATACACAAGTAAGAATAACTGCAACAGCTGGTGACATTTACCAATTAGAATTATAGTTCTTTAAAACACTTTATCGTTCCTTTGGTGTATGAAGGGTAATTATCTCTGATAAATTGCTGAAAAAGATATAATTTTCCTTTTAAACAGTTTCTACTTACAGTACAAATGTGTTTGGATAGAAGACATTATTGCTGGTTCAGTGCTCCTTCGTGCTAAGACTCTTGCTTTATGGCAGTAAAATTTACATACTTTGGAAGTCACTGTGTCTCATTCCATTAAGACATATTATCTTATTAGGAAATAAAGTTTAGTCAGAAAACAAAAACTGAACACACTTGGTTCAGTTTTCATTTTCTGGTGCGTAAATGAAATGCACATGATGCATGTGACGGCATCAGCCAGACAGAACACTGCTATGCATTTTGGTGCAAGTGGGTGTCCTCAATCTTATCAAAGGAACAGCTGGTTCAACAACTCCAGATTTGGATGAGTTTTTATCAAGAATATTATGTTCTAGAGAGGTACACTTAGAAATGTTTTCTATATCGGTAATTATCAGTTCAGTCGCTCAGTCGTGTCTGACTCCTTGCGACCCCATCGACTGCAGCACACCAGGCTTCACCAACTCCTGAAGCTTGCTCAACTCTTGTCCATCGAGTCAGTGATGCCATCCAACCATCTCATCCTCTGTCATCCCCTTCTCCTCCTGCTTTCAATCTTTACAAGCAGCAGGGTCTTTTCCAGTGAGTCAGTTCTTTGCATCAGGTGGCCAATGTACTGGAGTTTCAGCTTCAGCATCAGTCCTTCCAATGAATATTCAGGACTGATTTCTGATTTCCTTTAGGATGCACTGGTTTGATCTTGCAGTCCAAGGGACTCTCAAAAGTCTTCTCCAACAACGCAGTTCAAAAGCATCGACTCTTTGGTGCTCAGCTTTCTTTATAGTTCAACTCTTACATCCATACATGACTTGGAAAAATCATAGCTTAGACTAGAAGGCAAAGTAATTTGTTGGCAAAGTAATTTGTAATTATAGTTTTCTTAACAAAGCAGAAAGTAACGATTAAAGACCATATAGTAAGCGCATGCGTGTTAGGTTGCTTCAGTTGGTTCCAACTCTTTGTGACCCTATGGACTATAGCCCACCAGGCTCTTCTGTCCATGGGATTCTTCAGGCAAGAATACTGGGTGTGTTGCCATGCTCTCCTGCAGGGGATCTTCCTGACTCAGGGATTTAACCCGTGTCTCTTATGTCTCTTGCATTTGCAGGAGGGTTCTTTACCACCAGTGCCATCTGGGAAGCCCTATAGCAGCACATTATGTATAAAATACTGGGTCTCCTGCATTGCAGGCAGATTCTTTACCATCTGAGGCACCAGGAAAGCCCTAAATACCCCTAAAGGAGAGTCAATGTTGTTTTCCATTCTCCATTTAAACCTTTGAGATCCTCAGTTCACTAAGCACTAACTTCTCCATCTTGCTTTTTAGGGTAGTAATCTCTAAATCAAAATAAGACTTCCTGGATTACTTTTAAATTGATTCAGAAAAGAACAGAATGTGGCTAATGAAATAACAGTAAAAGGTAAAACATCTAAAAAATTCCCCCAGGGGCATAAAGAAATCAATACATATGGAAGGGAATAGAGTATGGAAAGGTGAGTTCCTCTGACTTGGGCCGCATAAGAAACAGAATACACCAGTGGTGAATGTGTTTAAGTAAGGGTGCAGACTCCAGCAAATTTTCTTCCAGCGTTAATCACTAGGCAACTTAGTGAGATGAACATGCCGTTCAAAAAAAGAAAGAAAAAAAATTCCTCGTTAATTATATGCTACAAATGCTCTTACTTCCTGCCGCTGCACCTAATTCCACAGGTGCAAGTCTCCACTTTCCTCATTCATGGGTAGGTGGGTGCAGTGCTGCAGACATTTTTCACAGCTACAGATTTAGATACAGAAGAAGCCGCTTAACCTTCCACGGAAGGTTAACAATACACTATGCAAACACTGTCATGGTGTCTATTTAACAAGGAGACAAATTTTTAAATATACTATTCTCGTCTCAAAGATTAATAGAAGCTACAGTCTAATTGACTTAATTTGAAAGTGCACGTCTCATAACCTAGAAAAGCCTGCCTTGAAGAAACAATCAAGAGTGGAACTCGGATATCTTGATTTATGATAATCTGTGTGCTTCATAAATGAAATACCTGCACCTGGTCATTATTTTAATTTGCAAGAAAAATGGATCTTCTGAGATTTAAAACAATAGCATGTCTCTTCAATTTGAAGTTGTGGTAGGAAAAATTTACATTTCCATTCTGGCATTTCAGATTCAGGAAAAGTCTATGACTGATCATCGGAGGACACAGGACCTAATTGTACAAACATACAACTTATCCGAGGTACTTTTAACAACAACATATTTTTTCTTTTATTGTTTAATATGTTCCTTATTAGTTTGGAATTTATGAAGCAATTTCTGTGTTTTATATTTGAGTGAAAATGCTCTTAAAATTAAGCTTCTCAAAAGCATTTGGAGTAGTTCAAGAAGTTCAGTTCAGTCACTCAGTTGTGTCTGACTCTGCGGCCCCGTGAATTGCATATTACATACACTCAAATACTTAAAATAAAAAAAAAGTTGAGTATAGCTGTGATGATTATATGTAAAACATATATACAGTTTTTTTAACCAAATTTTCTAAAAACTAGAATAATTATATTGTATTCATATAGAAAATCAAAAGGAAAGAAACCAAACTAAGGTCTTCAAATTAGATTTATTCCAATTTAAATATAAGCCCAGGATAAGGACTAATTCATAAAAAGGGGCAGAAGAAATGTAAATAATGGAAAAGTCATAAGGATATACAATTTTCAAGATTTTCTAATAACAGTTTATCCAGTTTTTTAAAACAAATTATTTCCAGCAGCAGCCACAGACACCTTTCCCTTTGTTAAATGTAGAGCTATTCAAAATTCTATTAATTCACAGTATAATGCATTTTGAACCCAAATTAGGAAGTAGAAAATTCTGAATTAGATAATGGCATGCACATCCATTTGAAAACATCTCTTGGACTTGGAACATGTAACATGTATGTTTTAAGTATGTAATTTTATTCAGTCCCACATTCTAAGGGAGAGGGTTCCATTACTCCAGGATCTTGCTCTGGATAAGGGTCTTCTGTTTGCTCCCCGTAAGCACAGTCAGTAAAAAAGCAGATTCCTATCACAATGCTGTGAGAGTATCTTACATCAGAATCTGCTATAATGAACACTCCTATAGTTTATGCAGTCATATTGTTCAAATTCTTAAAATTCACCTGAAAGCTTCACACTATTCCTTCTAAATAGTGTGAACATATTTTATGTGTTCATTGATTTAAGCGCTAGCACGATTAAGCTTTTTTGTTGTATCGTGTCAGAAAACCTTCCAAAGAGGTTATTTTAAATATTAAAAGGAATATTGAAATTTAAAATAATAGCCTAAAGTACTCAAGGAAAAGAGGCAGGTTGATTTTCCACTGAGACTTATGGGCTTCATTTTCATCTTCCTATGACTTTCCCACTTGAGGTCATGAGCGTATAGTATCTCTCTGGCTATTTCTGATTGATAAGATAACTAATGTCTCAAGAGTTTTGATGATTAGCTGCCTGATACAGAAAGTGCTAACATGTATGTCACACGTTAGCTTTATACTATTATTTTCATTATTACATATGCTCAATATTATATTTCATTGTTATGAGTAATAATTAGGGTGATTATGAAGATATTAAATCTCCCATTTATAATACTGTTGTAACCTTTCCCCTGTCTATCTATAGTTGCTATGATGTCAACTATAGCAACTACACTGAGGACTTGAAGAAGTAAAATTTAAATGCTGTGGGTATTATTTCATTTCGTCTTTAAAATTCAGATTGCCTGGGGTTGTGTTATTTGGCACTAATTTGGAACCTTTCAGATTTTGGCCGAAAGGACGCATGAGGATGATAGAATGTTAGGGTCCGGAGGCAGTTCATGGATTTACCTTGTGTAAGAAGAACGAGACAGACAAGAAAACCAAAGAAATGAAGACGAAAGCAGCAAAGCACTCTCCTAGGAAGCACAGAAGGCAACCTCCCCTGCTCCTCTAACGGCGAGACTCAGCCTGTTCCTGGTGCGATCTGCGTCTGCAGGTGAACACGTCCCAGTGGGCACGCACACCATTCCCCATGTTCTGCCTGGCTCTCACTCTGACGTAAAGCACTCAGTGTTCCAGCGGCCTCATCTAAGTAACAAACAATGTCTGAACAAAGGAAGGAGGAAAGACACCTCTTGTCACTGAGCTGACTGGCTATACTTTAAAAAGTCATCACTGGCATATGCAAGGTGCTTGAGAGTCTAAAATAAAAGGAAAATAAATGCAAAACAATCTAATGTTTTTCACCCTGTGGAAAACAAATGGTTTTTCTTTTGGAAAATGGTCATGTTCTGAAGCAGAGGGTGCAGGGCAATGTATGGTGTAGGGAGCATCATTCCAGGTAGAAGCGAAGACAACCCTGTTTATATCAATAGTGTGTGACATTTATAAACCACATAATCTGCTTTTATTATTTTTATAATATATTGATATTTATTTCTTTTATTATTTTTATAAACAAATATGTACTTTCATTATTATTTAATATTATCCACATTAATATGTGCATCAAATCCTCAAAAGAGCCTACGGAAGGAGGCTGCACAGGGGTGACGGCACTATTGTCACTGCCCAGGTGGGGAGCCCTGGGGTCAGACTGCCAGTGAGGGGCAAAGGCGGGCCTGGAACTGAGAGCCTGGACTCCACACCAGGCCTGTTCAGTATGGTATGCTGTGTGCTTAGTTGCTCAGTCATGTGCGACTCTTTGCAACCCCATGGACTGTAGCCCACCAGGCTCCTCTGTCCATGTGACTTCCCAGGCAAGAGTGGTTGACTCCAGTGTGAACTGGAGTGGGTTGCCACTTCCTTCTCCAGGGAATCGTCCCAACCCAGGATTGAACCCATGTCTCTGCTGTTTCCTGCGTTGACAGGCAGGTTCTTTACCACTAGGACCACCTGGGAAGCCCACGCAGTATAGAGCTGAATTCAAGTCACACTGTGGAGAACTGGAAGGTTAGAAATCTTTGGCAAGTGTTAGAGAGAGAACAGTTTGAGAGAACTGTTAACAAAGACAGGAAAAAGATAAGCCATCTCCACCTTCTCAGGGAGGACCACCAGGATCCGGCAGCAGCGCTAAGCAGCCGATCCAGGCAGTTTCCTTGCCCTTGGTTACCGTCAACCTCATCTTGTCCTCCAGGTCTCTTTAGCTGTGTCACCTCACTGACGAGCACAGAGATCATACGTGATGTGTGTAATAATGGCAGCAGGATAACCTGCAATAGGCATTGTTCACACACACACACCAAAATGCCCGATAACTTAACGACCTATGAAACAAAATTTCAGAATTGGAGTTGGAAAGGGCTTTTACAAAAAATTCATTTGGTTCCATCCGGTCTCTGATGTGGCAGGTGGGGTCTCCACTGCGGTGCGCGGACTCTCTAGTGATGCATGGGCTCTTAGTTTCCTAACCTGGAATCGAACCTGTGTCCTTTACATTGCCAGGCAGATTCTCAGCCTCTGGACTATTAAAGAAGCCCCAGAAAGGGCTTTTAAATGTCATCTGGTTGTTTTCCCCACATAGTTCAGCAATCTACAGTACCACACCTGGGAAAGAGTGGAGTAACTACTACTATACATATCATCCTTGTAAAGAATTTTAGTTTTTTGTTGTTGTTGTTCTTAATACACTGATTTCAGTTCTGCTTCCCACTGGGTTTTAGTTACTGATCCTTGTTCTGTCCTCTTGACTGATAAATATTGAGGCTTCCTCTTTTGCAAAATGGGAACCAGATCAGATCAGATTAGTCACTCAGTCGTGTCCGACTCTTTGCGACCCCATGAACTGCAGCATGCCAGGCCTCCCTGTCCATCACCAACTCCCGGAGGTCACTCAGACTCACATCCATCGAGTCAGTGATGCCATCCAGCCATCTCATCCTCTGTTGTCCCCTTCTCCTCCTGTCCCCAATCCCCTCCCAGCATCAGAGTCTTCTCCAATGAGTCAACTCTTTGCATGAGGTGGCCAAAATACTGGAGTTTCAGCTTTAGCATCATTCCCTCCAAAGAAATCCCAGGGCTGATCTCCTTCAGAATGGACTGGTTGGATCTCCTTGCAGTCCAAGGGACTCTCGAGAGTCTTCTCCAACACCACAGTTCAAAAGCACCAATTCTTCGGCGCTCAGCCTTCTTCACAGTCCAGCTCTCATATCCATACATGACCACAGGAAAGACCATAGCCTTGACTAGGTGAACCTTTGTTGGCAAAGTAATGTGTCTGCTTTTGAATATGCTATCTAGGTTGGTCATAACTTTCCTTCCAAGGAGCAAGCGTCTTTTAACTTCATGGCTGCAGTCACCATCTGCAGTGATTTTGGAGCCCAGAAAAAGAAAGTCTGACACTGTTTCCACTGTTTCTCCATCTACCCATGTAGTGATGGGACCAGATGCCACTCCATACATTAAACAGGACTCTCTTCTCTTAGGTTTTCCTCCCTCAAGAGTAATATCCTGATTTCTTCCCCTTTCTTTTCTCTATAAGCCATTATTTCCAGATTCCCTTAACTATGCTGGCTGCTCTCTATAATAGGAGGTAAACTAAAAAGCATATGTTGATTTTAAAAGACTATTGATAGATTTGCCACATTAATAGATGTGAATAAGATAGTACAGAACAGAATGATTATTTCTTTAGAATCTGGACACTAGATTTACTATAATCAATAATAATGTTGTATAATGACAGCTCGAAGAAGGCAATGGTACCCCACTCCAGTACTCTTGCCTGGAAAATCCCATGGACGGAGGAGCCTGGTGGGCTGCAGTCCATGGGGTCGCTCAGAGTCGGACACGACTGAGCGACTTCACTTTCACTTCTCACTTTCATGCATTGGAGAAGGAAATGGCAACCCACTCCAGTGTTCTTGCCTGGAGAATCTCAGGGACGGCGGAGCCTGGTGGGCTGCCGTCTATGGGGTCGCACAGAGTCGGACACAACTGAAGCGATTTAGTAGCAGCAGCAGCATAATGACAGCTAACATTTATCAATCACTAATTTCATTCTAGGAATCTTGAAAAGTGCTTAACATATTTGCAATAAGCCTAGAAGTGGTATAATTCTATTTCCATTTGATAAAGTAATTGGTGTTCACGCAGGTATATGTGTGCTACGTGTTTACTTGCTCGGTCATGTTTGACTCTTTTGCAATCCCATGGACTGTAATCCGCCAGGCTCCTCAGTCTATGGAATTTTTCAGGCATTAATACTGGAGTGGGTTGCCATTTCCTCCTCCAGAGGATCTTTCCGACACAGGGATCAAACCGGGTCTCTTGTGTCTCCTGCACTGGCAAGTGGATTCTTTACCACTGCACCATCTGGGAAGCCCACACACAGGTATATGCCTATTTCCAAACTCATCTAATTATAAACACTAAATATGTTCAGTTTTTAATATATCAGTTATGCCTCAATAAAGTTGTAAAAAAAAAAAAAAAAAGAAACTGATGCTCAAGATTATACAGATACTGAGCAAAGTGATGCAGCAAAGGTTGAAACCGAGACAGTCTGGCTCCTGAGTTTGGTTTGTACTTTCTCTGTCGTGTTCCCTCCAAAGGTCCACACCACCTCGTGGTTTTTAGTAGCTTACTGTCTCATACAATTTTTCATCCTACTTTCTAACACACATTGCTATCAGCTACATCTTCTCAACCTTATAGGGAGGCAATATGTCTTTTGGGGGGGGTTAGTTTTAATATACTACCTAAACTTTTTTTAATTAAAAAATTTTTATTGGCACAATAGAGACACAGATGTAGAGAATAAATGTTATGGACACCAAGGAAGGGTAGGAGGGGTGAGATGAATTGGGAGAGTGGGATTGACATATTTATACTATTTGTATAAAAGAGCTAACTCCTTCTCTAGGGGATCTTCCCAATCCAGGGATTGAACCCAGGTCTCCCCACTGCAGGTGGATTCTTTACCAGCTGAGCCACGACGGATGCTCAAGAATACTGGAGTGGCTAGCCTATTCTTTCTCCAGGGGATCTTCTTGACCCAGGAATTGAAAAGGGGTCACCTGCATTGCAGGCGGATTCTTTACCAACTGAGCTATCAGGAAAGTCCAACTAATGATAACGTACTGTATAGCACAGGGAACTCTACCCAGTGCTCTGTGGTGACCTAAAGTGAAGTTGCTCAGTCATGTCCAACTCTTTGCAACCCCATGGACTGTAGCCTACTAGGCTCTTCCGTCCATGGGATTTTCCAGGCAAGTGTACTGGAGTGGGTTGCCATTTCCTTCTCCTGTGGTGACCTAAACAGGAAGGAAATAGAAAAAGAGGGGAGATAGGTATACATATAACTGATTCACTTTGCTGTACAGCAAGAAACAAACACAACATTAATATACTACTTTAACTCTACTGAATTTTTGGTTTGGGCCTGGTGTTCCCATCTGTAAAGCTAAGGTGAATGCTTTCATGCTGGTCCTACGTCTACTACAGCTGTTTTCCTTCCCCATCTCTCAGGACTGAGTTCCCGTCATCTAAGTTACTGTTGGACAGGGTGAACAGACTCATTCTCTCCAGGCCTTGCTTTTCTTTAATGTCTGAGGTTTCACCACCATGAACACACCAAGGTTCTATGATGGAGGCTTGAACTGCATAACTATGACAGGAACTTGTCTCCAGATTGGTGGTTTGGTGGTTTAGTCTCTAAGTCGTGTCTGACTTGCGATCCCATGGATTGTACCCTGCCAGGCTCCTCTGTCTATGGGATTCTCCAGACAAGAATACTGGAGTGGGTTGCCATTTCCATCTCTAGAGGATCTTCCCCACCCAGGAATTGAACCTGGGTCTCCTGCATTGAAGGCAGATTCTCTACTGACTGAGCTATGAAGGAAGCCTCTTGTTTCCAGATTAGGGCTATTTAATCAAGAAAAAAATCTATCAAACCATCTGAAAGTCACTATTTATCACCTTGACTAGGAAGACATCATGAGGGGCCCTACTAATGTCTTTGCTAAGAAGTAGGAGATAACAAAGTTTCTTTTTGTTCAGGAATATATTGATGATTTTTCTATTATGTATGATTTTCTTTTATACAGAAGTATCATGAAAGTACAAAGATACATAAGACTATGTTCATAACATTATATTTAAATGACTAGATTTGAATTATTTTCTGTTATTGACACTTATACATCTTTAGCCTGTGCTATAAGGTATACCTGATAATCAAGTATGTTCCAGGAACATGAATTCCTCCTTCTCTTTTGTGTTAGGAATACCACTTAATTGTATGGACATACCACTTCTTGTTTATCCATATGCTGGACTGAAAGACATTTTGGTTGTTTTCAATTTTTGATGATTATGAATAAAGTTGCTAAGAACACTTTTGCAGGTTTCATTGCGGATATATGTTTTCAGATCAGTTGAATAAATACCTAGGAGTATAATCAGTGGGTTGCTAAAGCCTGTATTTAGGTTTGTAAGAAACTGCCAAATAGTCTCCCAAAGTGGCTGTACAATTTTGCATTTCCACCAGCAACGAATGAGAATCCCTTTTGCACTGGATCTTTGTAAACATTTTGCTATTAACAGTGTTAAATTTTAGCCATACCAATAGGTATGTAATAGTATCTGTTTTAATTTTCATTTCTCCAATGACAAATGATATTGAACATCTTTTCATTTGCCTATTTGATACCTATATGTCTTCACTGTAGTATCTGTTTTGATCTTTTGCCCATTTTTTAAATTGTGCTGTTTGTTTTCTTGAGTGTTGTTTGTACATTTTACATAAAGTCCCTGAGCAAAATATATGTCTGTAGCTTGTCTTTTTACTTTCTTAAAAGTGCAGTGTGCTGTGTGTGCTTAGTCGCTTAGTTGCATCTGATTCTTTGTGACCCCCATGGACTGTACCCTGCCAGGCTCCTCTGTCGATGTGGATTCTCCAGGCAAGAATACTGGAGTGTGCCGGCATGCCCTCCTGCAGGGGATCTTCTCAACCCAGGTCTCTTGCATTGCAGGCAGATTCTTTACACTCTGAGCCACCTATTAAGTCCAACTTAAATGTTTTTCTTTCATGGATGTTTTGGGGTTTGTATCTAAACTTAAGGTAGTATTTTCTCTTATGTTTTCTTCTAGAAGTTTTATAGCTTGCATTTCACAAGTAGGTTTTTAAGTCAGTTGTGAGTTAATTTTTGTGAAAGATAAGCCACTGTTCTTTTTTTTTCATAAGGTTCTCTGTAAAAGACTGCTTCAGAAAGGTATCTTGCTGGAGTTTTGGAATAAAAAAATAGTAACAGCTAACAGATCTCATAATTTTTGAAATAAAAGTTTATTTCCAGATCTAAGGGAGAAACTCTATCTTTAGCAATCTACCATGGCCACACCACAGCTATGGTTTAGTATGCTTTGCTGATATAGTATGCTTGATATAATAGTGACATTAGTAAGCTGGAATTCATTAGAGAGTGACTGGTATGATAAAGAGTCTGAGTACAATTGCTATGGCTGTTTCCATGAAATGTCTATTTCCCTGATGTGAGAACTGACTCATTGGAAAAGACCCTGATGCTGATTGAAGGTGGGAGGAGACAGGGATGACAGAGGATGAGATGGTTGGATGGCATCACCAACTCAATGGATATGAGTTTGAGTAAGCTCTGGGAATTCGTAATGGACAGGGAAGCCCGGTGTGCTGCAGAAAAGCAAGGCCTGGAGAGAATGAGTCTGTTCACCCTGTCCAACAGTAACTTAGATGACGGGAACTCAGTCCTGAGAGATGGGGAAGGAAAACAGCTGTAGTAGACGTAGGACCAGCATGAAAGCATTCACCTTAGCTTTACAGATGGGAACACCAGGCCCAAACCAAAAATTCAGTAGAGTTAAAGTAGTATATTAATGTTGTGTTTGTTTCTTGCTGTACAGCAAAGTGAATCAGTTATATGTATACCTATCTCCCCTCTTTTTTCTATTTCCTTCCTGTTTAGGTCACCACAGGAGAAGGAAATGGCAACCCACTCCAGTACACTTGCCTGGAAAATCCCATGGACGGAAGAGCCTAGTAGGCTACAGTCCATGGGGTTGCAAAGAGTCAGACATGACTGAGCAACTGAACTGAACTATTTCTCTATCTATTTTATTCCTAGACACTGAACAGCTTGCAGGTAGGACATATATATTTTCATTGTAGCCCAGAGTCTAGTACTTAGTGAGTGTTAAATAAGATTTAATCAACAAATTTAGTGAAGAAGTTGAGGATGTTTAATGTAGAAAATAAGAATTTCTTAGACAACAAATCCTTTTGAATAGCCATCATATCTCTTGGGAAGAGGATGCATGATAATTATACCAAATATCTGAAGGGCTATCATGCAGAAAAGGAATTAGAACCAAAACAGAATTCACAGAGGTACAGAATTTCAACTCATTACACATAAATGGAAGCTTCCTTATGGTGAGCCTACAATCACTGAAAAAATTAAAAGAGCTTGACTGAATCTTTTTGAGGGCTATTAGGAGAGGGGGCTTCTGCATTGAGAAGGAGCATGAATGAACCACTTTCCGTGTCTTTCAATGATGAAGCTCTATGGGCCCTAACAGATCTAGTACAGAGTCAAATTAAGAATTGCAAAAGCCCTAAGAACAGAAATAATTACGCTGTTCCATTCCATTTGTATTTAATAATTCAAAATTAGAAATTCAATCTATATTATAAAGTACTCATTAAGAACAATAAAGTCCATATGTTCCCATGATGACTTGTCCTTTTTTTCTTCAGATAGCAAATATAAACTATTCCCCTTTACTGCTTCCTTTCTCTCTTTTGAGCAGCTCCTTTGCAGGACCACACACATGTGATTATTTCTGCTTATTGCCCAGTACTGATTTTCTGATTCTAATACAAGACAAAGAGTATGCCAAAACTTCTTTGGGAATTACTTGTAAAAATAAAATCAAACAAAACCTACTCCCAAGAAACCTTAGGCAAAGATAGGAAAGTCCATGGCCTTTTCATTTCAAATGTTCATTTTTAATAACTATAGCATCGATAAATCTGGGGACTGTCTAATCCATAGTATAAAATGAAGTCATGCAATTTAAAAATAAGAGCCACCTACAACGGATATACAAAGCTTGCCAGCACTAAAAGTGCTAACATTTATAATAATGACCTAGAGATGGTAATGCTATTCAAGCACAGCCTGAATTAAAGATGAGAGGACTTATATTCCACTTAGTTTTAAATTTTATGTTTTTTTTCCATTGTGCTCTCTTTGATATGCATGCCAAGACACATGATTCAACAGAACACCAGAGGCCTTCATCATATATACGTGATAACAGAATTTAAGGCAAAAACTTTGTTAATGATTGTCAACTTACAAATGCTGTACTAACTTGTTGATTATATTTATCACGTAAAATTTTTTTCATCGTAGCTAAGTAAGTTTCATAGTTTACTCTCTTAATTTTTGAACAAATTTACAGGTTATACGTTATTTCCCAAGAATTCTGTGAGAAACCAAATGATAAGTAAGTCAATATTGATTTATTTATAACACTTTTGTATTTAGAAAGCTAGTCCTCTGATTTAACTGATTCCTCTTGTTTGTTACTTAAACTCCAATAAGACACCTGTTAGAGCCTTCATGAGAAGAGAAGGAGGGTGAACTTTTTTCTATAAATAATGTGAGGCATTTTCTCCCTGATCCTAGAGCTACCCGTGAGCTGGTATGTTCTCACGATGAACTGACCTCCATAAGCGTCCCCAGGTTACAACAGAAAAAGTGCACTGAAATAACCTTGCCAGGTTTTGCTATGAGGGCTAGTCCTCCCTTAAGAAAAATAAACTGCTCCCTGAGGGAATCACACTGCTTTAAAGACTTGAAATAAATCCATGGTGAACCATACATACTTTTTTAAAAGAATTATATATAGTTTTTAAAAGCAAATAAAAAATACTTACTGGAACATCAACATATTTTGCAGCTGCTTTCACCTTAAGTGGAAAAGAGATAATTATGAGAATTATTTTCTTAACTTATAACTACTATGATAGCAGTCAAAAGACAGCAGAGGAGAACTCATTCAAAATACTCACAGTGAACGACAGGATGGATGAAAAGAAAGTGCCTTCATCATATCTTGAGAGCTTAGACAACACCCCTTCCAGCACTGAAACAAACTAGAATCCAGTTTATGGTTGAGTA
This sequence comes from Tragelaphus eurycerus, assembly GCA_935064755.1. Lineage (NCBI taxonomy): Eukaryota > Metazoa > Chordata > Mammalia > Artiodactyla > Bovidae > Tragelaphus > Tragelaphus eurycerus. The sequence goes on along the minus strand of CAKXYN010000002.1, from coordinate 8,180,736 downwards.
TTTAGGATAGGACTGTACACACAAGCACACGACAGGGCAAACAATTCTTGAACCAACTTCTCCCGGCACAGAAACCCTAAACACACAAACTGACACCTAAGAGGTTGACTTGTGATGTTTATTATCTTATTTTGAAGATGAACTCTAAGGTCCTTTCACTTTTCAGGAAGTAATATGTACATTTTTAAAGATAAAAGAACAATGTATAATAGGGGCCTGGTTACTATGTGTGAGATAATTTAAACCACTTAGTAAATAACTTTAAATCCCTGAGACTATTCCTTAAAATAACTTTCAACTCCAGTATAGATGAGTTCTCATCACAAGGAAAAATATTATAACTATGAATGGGGATGGATGATGTTAAGCAGGCTTATTTTGGTGGCCATTTTGAAATTCATACAGGTATCAAATCATGTTGTACACCTGCAACTAATATAATGTTGCATATCAATAACACCTCAAGAAAAAAGTATAGAGGTTTAGAAACAACAGTGGTCAAGCGTTCAAATCCCATTCTATCATATATCACTTGACCATTCGCCAACTTTTTCTAACCACAGAAGAGGCTGAATGAAAAACAGAACAGATAATGAAAAGGAGGTGTAACATCTGAGGCTCTTGTAACACGAAAATGAAGTCTGATACATTAGCTTGCGAGTATGCACCAAGCAGCTCCAACTGGGACACGTAAGGACCACCCTTGCTTTCAGAAGCTTACAAAGGAATCAGGAGCTCGAACAGAGACAGACACGTCAAGGTACAATGGAAAGAGCACCAGACTGAGAAAATAAATCCTGATTCTGTTACTGACTGCTATGTGGGCTCCAGACAACCAGTACACCAGTTCCCCCATCAGTCAAATAGTGTGTTTGTGTTGGGGGAGGGATATGGAATTTAAATTGTCTTAAGAATTTTACCTTTGTAAAACTTTCAGTTTCTATGAAATGAAAATTAAGATATATATATATAGTCTTAAGAATTTTACCTTTGTAAAACTTCCAGTTTCTATGAAATGAAAATTAAGATATATATATATATATAATATACTGTAATGTAATTAAAAATGTGAAGCATTTTATTTCATTGAGTGGGAACATTAAGATATGGCATGAAGATAAAGAAGAGATGTTAATAAGGATCTCCTACCCTACATCTTTCCTTTTTAGAACTAAAATAATATGCACTATTGAAAAATTATACTTTCCCAAAGGGAAAATACTGACAAGGTTTTTTAAATACGAAAAGGGAAATTAATGAAGGCTGGTTTTTGTTCACATAGCAGCTTCTTCAACAAAGTGATAATAGTTCCAGGGACACAGCTTATTGGTCTCTGGTGACCAGGGAACTCACTGAGAGTGCACAGGAGATAATCTTTTCTCTATGGCTGGTCAATTACTGCAAAATAGTTTATGCAAAAGAAACAAAAACTTCCCTATAGGTTTCTCCTTCACATCATTTGCGACATGATGTAAGAACACAGAAACAAATTCATGCAAACTGCTGACTAAAATTTTGTTTTTAAAGAACAAGAATTATGTATGGTTGGTTAGTGATCCTAGGGCATACAAACAGCAAATAACACAGAATTACAAATTGCTCACCACTAAAAGTCAATTGAGCACTTTCCTCCTGCTTGTTCAGATTTCTTACCAATCACAGCTAGCTAACTCAACTTGATGCGGTTGGCAAAGACCCAGAAGGCCAATACTCCAGGGCTGTGTCAGATCAGGGGAAGGGAATTCCAAAGTTAATGGCCCTCTGTGGAAAATGCCTCATCTCTAGTAACTCAAATCTTGAGTGCTAGTGTGAACTGGGTGATCTCATTTGCCACGAGGAGAGCCACCATTGCTATGGTTACCAGACAACCTGAACCACTGAAGGCTCTAGCACAGCACCTGGTTCCTGGTGCCTGCAAGCAAGTATTTGTTTACACAGGTGAGTGATGCTGAGGGGCTAGGCAAGGTAGGGGCCGACCTTGGATGGACTTAGAAGGTCTGAGGTCGAGTTGTAGCTCTGCCTACTCTTTGCCTGTGAGTTAAGAGGCTGGACATTCAGCTTCTCTAGCCTCAGTGTACTCATCAATAAAACGAGGAGGCGGACACTGCTCTGCCCACAACAAGGATGGGGTGAAGATCAACAGAGATGATTCAGATGAAGGGGCTGTGAAAACGGCAACACTCTAAGAGATGTAAAGAATGAATATTATTGGTATGATTAGCTAAATCACTAGGGATTATATGTCTAAAAACCTACACATATTAAGTTACATGTTAGTGGGGGTAACCTTGGGGTTGTTCAGTGGTAAGGAGAAATAATAAATTTGGTTATGAGAGAATGGGTCTTATTCAATGAAATGATATCTGTGGAGGCAGGATAGAGTTGACATCATAAGTCAGAAGACACAGGTCGGAATACTATCTGTTTCAAGGTCTTGGGGCTGACCGTGGAGGAGGGAGGCTTTGGATACAGGTGGTCTGGCTCCAAAGCTCTGTTTTTTATCATCACACTACAAAGTTGTAATAATTAAATGATATGACAGTTATGTGGCTGGTATATAATAAGTGTTCAATAAACACTACATGGTCATTATTATTGAGCACCTAATATGGGAAATACAAAAAGAATGAATCTTAGAACCTTCCCTCCAGGAACATACGAACTATCAGGAGAGAAAGAGATGTATACAGTTGGTCATGAGGCAAGGCTGGAAGTGAGGAGGGACAAACAGTGTGACTGAAACTGACTTCCATCGCAGGACAGTGGGTGAGCTTCATTCACATGGTAGCTTGCGACCTGAGCAGGATAGCTGAAAGGCAGTGGCTAAAACAACATTGGGGGAAGTCCATCAGCAGATGACCCGCAGGCAGAAGTTTCCCCACTGTGGCAGATGGCAGCCTGTCTAGCTTGTCCTTTCTTTAGAGTATGAAGCAGCACTGGGTTATACCCCACGAAGTCCAATGTGTGGATGGGTGGTCCTGCTGCACACATGTCACAGAATTCTTGGCCTCCATTTTAACAACAGGGCAGAGTCTCTCCCTGGGATCCTTCCTACTCCAAATGGTCCTGGGGGAGGCCCCATACAGCAGGGACTCCAAGTGCTTACATGGCAGTGAGCAGTGACTGTCCCCCTGGGACCAGCCAGGTGAGCCATATGGTTCCAACAGGAAGGTTTTCTTTGTCAAGGCACATGTGGTGGAAGAGCTCCCGTAAAACCCCACATCTATTAACATCAACGTTGACTAACAGTGATATAGTTTCCACCTGGCTTTTAACTGTGTAAAGCTGCAAGAATCCAAAAAAATCCAGTTAAATGCTGGATTTAGTTGCTGTGTCTTTAACTGCTTCCTGTGAACCTTCTCTGTATAGCTCAGGGAGTATATAAATACGCACAGATTGCCTTGAGCTCTGTTCTCCTGAGACCGTCGGGTGGGAATGAAACCCTATAATCTCTTTGTTGCCCTGCTCTTTACTGTGGATGTCATTTACTGGGTTTGTTGGAATAATACTGAGCACCTAAACTCTGTCTGAGTGATTACCAACTTTGCCTCATCACGTACATACACCTCAGGGAAATTAAAGAAGAAGGCACATTGAAGTGAGCGGTAGAATGAAACTTGCAGTGTGCCACATGGCATATGGGTTTAAATTTCCTGCTGGGTTTTAACAGGGTTTAAGAGTCATTCGGAGAAGGCAATGGCACCCCACTCCATTACTCTTGCCTGGAAAATCCCATGGACGGAGGAGCCTGGTGGGCTGCAGTCTACGGGGCCGCTAAGGGTCGGACACGACTGAGCAACTTCACTTTCACTTTTCACTTTCATGCATTGGAGAAGGAAATGGCAACCCACTCCAGTACTATTGCCTGGAGAATCCCAGGGATGGGGAAGCCTGGTGGGCTGCCATCTATGGGGTCGCACAGAGTCAGACATGACTGAAGTGACTTAGCAGCAGCAGCAGCAAGAGTCATTTTTTTATGTGTATGTAAAGCTACAAAGACACGCCACAGCCAAAAATACATAAATTAACAAATCTAAAAAAAAAAAAAAAAATAGTTGACTTAATCAGGTTGAGTTAGGGTTGGGGGAGGAGATATTTTAATTATATCATCCAGACAGGTCAGATCTGTCTTCTGTCCCTCTTAAGGGAAATACAGGGGAAAATATTCTAGGTTATCAAGAAGAATAGGTCTTCATGTGTATGTGTATGTGTATGTATATGTATTCATGGGCTTCCCAGGTGGCACTAGTGGTAAAGAATCCGCCTGCCAATGCAAGAGACCAGGGTTTGATTCCTGGGTTGAGAAGATCCCCTGGAGAAGGAAATGGCACCCCATTCCAGCATTCTTGCCTGGGAAATCCCATGGACAGAGGAGCCTGGCAGGTTGCAGTCCACGGGGTCACAAAGAGTTGGACATGACTTAGTGACTGAACAACCACCATCTAAGACATATCTGAAGACATTAAATATTGATATATCTCACAAACATCATAAAAGTATATATAAATATGTCACAGACATTATAAAAATGCTTGAAAAGTCCCTGCTAGGTGATCTCAGGGCTGTCTTCTAACTCTAGCACATCGTGTGTGCTATGCAACTTGAGAGCCTGGGCAGAAAAGATGCAGGCCCCTGAGGCCTCCACATACAAACATATATAAGGATCTTTACTTTAGACTGAGAAAAGGCTGTAGATATTTTTCTCATCCAATGCTCCTGCTTTTTTGATGAGGACATTGAGTCATACAAGGAGACCTAGTTGGTAGCATGAAGCAGGAATGAAGTCTAGCTCTCCTGAACTCCCAGTTTGTCTGAGTTAATTCTAATATAAGCTAGGACAAACCTAGATAGTGTTATTAAAAAGCAGAGACATCACTTTGCCAACAAAGGTCTGTATACTCAAAGCTACAGTTTTTCCAGTAGTCATGTATGGATGTGAGAGTTGGACTATAAAGAAGGCTGAATGCTGAAGAATTGATGCTTTCGAACTGTGGTGTTGGAGAAGACTCTTGAGAGTCCCTTGGACTTAACCAATCTTAAAGGAAATCACTGCTGATAATTCACTGGAAGGACTATTGCTGAAGCTGAAGCTTCCATACTTTGGCCACCTAATGCAAAGAACTGAGTCACCTGAAAAGGACCCTGACACTGGGAAAGATTGAGGGCAGGAGGAGAAGGGGACGACAGAGGATGAGATGAACTCAATGGACATGAGTTTGAGCAAACTCCATGAGATAGTGAAGGACAGGGAAGCCTGGCATGCTGTAGTCCACAGGGTGCTAAAGAGTTGGACACATGACTTAGTGACTGAACAACAACAATATAAGGTAGCAATAAATATAGCATTTCAATCCTTGGCAAGATTAAATGTTCCTGCCTTCATTTTTTTTTTTCTTGGTAAAAATTATCTAAGTCCTTTTCTGGCTAGAAACTTTTTCTTCAGCCACATCACATAGCATTTGGGATCTTAGTTCCTCCACCAGGAATTGAACCCAAGTCCCTTGCATTGGAAGCACGGAGTCTTAAACACTGGCCTGACAGGGAAGTCTGTGAAGCTTTTGCTTTTGTTTTAAGGTGGTTTTCATCTCTCGATGTCTTCCACAGGGGTTCCTGTAGATCACAGTTATAACACATATGCCTGAGAATAGCAGTTATTGATAGAATCATTTCCAATAGCTGACATCTTATGATTACATCAGTATTTCAATCCTATATCCTTCCTCTGAATTCCAGCCCCAAACACCTAAATATCTTAATGTTCCCTTGGTATCCCCTCCTTCCAGTGTTTCAGAGGCAGCTCAACTCCCAAATGGCTGATACTGGTATCACTGTCTTTTCCTCTAAATCTGTTTCTCTCCCAGGGCATCCTGCATCACTGAAAGACATTAACATCCATCTCCTGCTTCAGGCTATAAACCTAGATGAATCCTCAATGTTTTTCTTCCTCTCCCCACTACTAACCGCTTGTCTTCGTCTGCTCAGACTGCTGTAACAGAATGCCGTAGACGGGATGGCTTACAAACAACAATAATTTCTTAGTCTGGAGGCTATAAGACCTTCTAGAACTAACACCAAAAAAAACCTGTCCTTTTCATTATAGGGGACTGGAATGCAAATGTAGGCAGTCAAGAGATACCTGGAGTAACAGGCAAGTTTGGCCTTGCAGTACAAAATGAAACATGGAGAAGCCTAATGGAGTTTTGTCAAGAGAACACACTGGTTATAGCAAACACCTTGTTCCAAAACAAGCAAGAGATGACTCTACATATGCACATCACCAGACGGTCAATACAGAAATCACACTGATTACATTCCTTGCAGACGAAGATTGAGAAGCTCTGCTGCTGCTGCTGCTAAGTCGCTTCAGTCATGTCCGACTCTGTGCGACCCCATAGACAGCAACCCACCAGGCTCCTCTGTCCTTGGGATTCTCCAGGCAAGAATACTGGAGTTGCTATTTCCTTCTCCAATGCGTGCAAGTGAAAAGGGAAAGTGAAGTCGCTCAGTCATGTCCAAATCTTCGCAACCCCATGGACTGCAGCCTACAAGTCTCCTCTGTCCATGGAATTTTCTAGGCAAGAGTAGAGTGGGATGACCAACCTAGACAGCCTATTAAAAAGCAGAGACATTATTTTGCCGACAAAGATCCACATAGTCAAGTTCAGTTCAATTCAGTCACTCAGTTGTGTCCTACTCTTTGCTACCCTGTGGACTGCAGCACACCAGGCCTCTCTGTCCATCAACAACTCCCAGAGTTTACGCAAATTCATATCCATTGAGTGAGTGATGCCATCCTACCATCTCATCTTCTGTCATCCCCTTCTCTTCCTGCCTTCAATCTTTCCCAGCATCAGGGTCTTTTCAAATGAGTCAGTTCATTGCATCATGTGGCTAAAATATTGGAGTTTCAGCTCAACATCAGTCCTTCCAATGAATATTCAGGGCTGATTTCCTTGCAGTCAAGGGACTCTCAAGCGTCTTCTCCAACACCACAGTTCAAAGCATCAGTTCTTCAGTGCTCAGCTTTCTTTATAGGCCAACTCTCACATCCATACATGACTCCTGGAAAAACCATAGCTTTGACTAGGCAGACTTTTGTTGGCAAAGTAATGTCTCTGCTTTTTAATATGCTGTCTAGCATATTAAAAAGCATATTGATCATAGCTTTTCTCCAAGGAGCAAATGTCTTTTAATTTCATGGTTGCAGTCACCGTCTGCAGTGATTTTGGAGCCTCTCAAAATAAAGTCAGCCACTGTTTCCCCATCTATTTCCCATGAAGTGATGGGACCAGATGCCATGATCTTAGTTTTCTGAATGTTGAGTTTCAAGCCAACTTTTTCACTCTCCTCTTTCACTTTCATCAGGAGGCTCTTTAGTTCTTTTTCACTTTCTACCATAACGTGAAGGAACGTGAACATGAAGTCATTCAATTGTGTCTGAATCTTTGCGACCCCATGGACTGTAGCCTACCAGGCTCCTCTGTCCATGGGATTTTCCAGGCAATAGTACTGGAGTGGACTGCCATTTCCTTCTCCAAGGGATCTTCCCAACCCAGGGATTGAACCTGGGTCTCCCGCATCGTAGACAGACGCTTTACCGTCTGAGCCACCAGGGAAGTCACCCTTCTGCCATAAGGGTGGTGTCATCTGCATATCTGAGGTTATTGATATTTCTCCCAGCAATCTTGATTCCAGCTTTTGCTTATTCCAGTCCTGCATTTCTCATGATGTGCTCTGCATATAAGTTAAATAAGCAGGGTGACAATATACAACCTTGACATACTTCTTTCCCGATTTGGAACCAGTTTGTTCCATGTCCAGTTCTAATTGTTGCTTCTTGACCTGCATACAGATTTCTCAGGAGGCAGGTCAGGTGGTCTGGTATTCCCATTTCTTTTAAGAATCTTCCACAGTTTATTGTGATCCACACAGTCAAAGTCTTTGGCATAGTCCATGAAGCAGATACTTTTCTGGAACTCTCTTGGTTTTTTGATGATCCAATGGATGTTGGCAATTTGATCTCTGGTTCCTCTGCCTTTTCTAAAACCAGCTTGACACAGTTCATGTACTGTCGAAGCCTGGCTTGGAGAATTTTGAGCATCACTTTGCTAGAATGTGAGATGAGTGCAATTGTGTGGTAGTTTGAGCATTCTTTGGCATTGCCTTTCTTTGGGATTGGAATGAAAACTGACCTTTTCCAGTCCTGTGGCCACTGCTGAGTTTTCCAAATTTGCTGGCATATTGAGTGCAGCATTTTCACAGCATCATCTTTTAGGATTTAAATAGCTTAACGTGAATTCCCTCACCGCCACTAGCTTTGTTTGTAGTGGTGCTTCCTAAGGCCCACCTGACTTTATAATTCAGGATGTCTCGCTTTAGGTGAATAATCATACCATCGTGATTATCTGGGTTGTGAAGATCGTCTTTGTGATGTTCTCTGTGTATTCTTGCCACCTCTTCTTAATATCTCTGCTTCTGTTAGGTCCTGTTCTGTGGTTTTGTGGTGCCTCATAATGACTGAAGGGAGCTCCCAAAAGAGGAGCCTTGTCAGGGGTTTATACTGACCTGCCAATCCCAAGAGATACCCAAGGTCTCTGCTAGGGGAGTGGCCAGAGGTGGGCAAAGTGTGTGGACTGAACTTTCCTTTCTTGGTCACCTTTTCCTGGGCTCTTTGACCATTCTGTAATTGCATGGGGAATCAGAACTACTAACATAATCTGTTGGATCATAGACTTTCAATGGACTTGTGATTGATGCCGTTACTATGTACTTTTACTTAGACCCCAAGCTTGGCAGTCATGGAAGTGCCTAGCCTTGCTGGGAGTTACAAGTTACAATAGCACGTTTGGGAGTGAGGCAGAGCTCTAGCTCCAGGAAAGTCGCAAAGCTATGGTTTTTCCAGTAGTCACATATGGATATGAGAGTTGGACTATAAAGAAAGCTGAGTGCTGAAGAATTGATGCTTTTGAACTGTGGTGTTGGGAAAGATTCTTGAGAGTCCCTTGGACTGCAAGGAGATCTGACCAGTCAAACCTAAAGGAAATCAGTCCTGAATATTCACTGGAAAGACTGATGCTGATCCTTAAATTCCATTCCTTTGGCCACCTGATGGAAAGAACTGACTCATTGGAAAAGACCCTGATGCTGGGAAAGACTGAAGGCAGAAAAAGGGGATGACAGAGGATGAGATGGTTGGATAGCATTACCAACTCGATGGGCATGAGTTTGAGCAAGCTACAGGAGATGGTGAAGGACAGGAAAGCCTGGCGTGCTGCAGTCCACGGGGTTGCAAAGAGTTGGACATGACTGAGCAACTGAACTGGAGGCTGAGAAGGCAGCAATCAAGGTGCCGGCAGATTTATCATCTGATGAGGACCCACTTCATGGTTCCCATATGATATCTTCTGGCTGTGTTTTTACCTGGCAGAAAGGACTAGGGAGCTTTGTGGGGTGTTTTATATAAGGAAACTAATCCCATTTATGAGGGCTTTAGCCTCATGACCTTATTACCTCCCAAGTGTACCACCTTCAAATACCACCACACTGAGGATTAGGTTTTAATATATGAATTGTGGGAGGACACAAACGTTCATTCTTTAGCACCCTACCCATTGTATATCTTAAATGTCTTTGGATTAGTCCAACAGAGACCAGTATTACAACCTCCTTCCTACTCCCTCTCAATCAGTTTGCTGTGCACAATCAAATGAATCATCTTATAATGCAAATAAATATGATTAATTCCCTACCGCTGCTCTCTGCCACTCCAACCCTTCAATGACTTCTCATTGCTCTTAGGATGAACACATTAAACTCCTCAGGCCTGTAGCTGGGCTTTGCAAAGATTCCATACGACCTCTCAGGGAGAGGAGTTTCCCTGTATGCTGAGGGAACCATCAGCGTATAGTTAAATGGGAAGTGGGAAAGTCACAGAAATGTATGGAATGAGTTCAAAAGAAAAGCGTAGATGGCAAGTCAAGAATACCACCATGCTAAGAGTCAGACATGACCGAGCAACTTCACTTTCACTTTTCACTTTCAGGCATTGGAGAAGGAAATGGCAACCCACTCCAGTGTTTTTGCCTGGAGAATCCCTGGGACGGGGGAGCCTGGTGGGCTGCCGTCTATGGGGTCACACAGAGTCGGACACGACTGAAGTGACTTAGCATAGCATAGCATAGCATAGCAGCTAGGTGGAGAGAACACAAGGATGGAAAGCTGAGATCATTTCCAGGCATGAAAAATGGGTGTGTAGGTGGGACATATGCTGCTGAGTGTTACATATGATTAACAGCCATGGATCATCTCAAAATATTTGTGAAGAGATGAGGATAAGAAGAGGATATAGAAGTAGAATTGAAGAGAGGAGATAAAAAGAAGGATGTGTTACTTCTTATTCATCCATGTATACTAAACATATTTCTCAATATGCACAGACCACTTAAAGTATGGAAAGAAACATTTGGGATACAAGGAATTCACTATTTTATTAATCTACTTTATATTGAATTAATATAATATTGAAATAATTAATATGGTATAAAAGGTCTAGGACAAATCTCTTAGAATTTGCTGTTCATAAAGATTATTAATGTAGAAGTTACATATTTTAATTTTCACAGTCTTTTGCTTTTTACTGATTTCCTGGAGATCTGGAATCAGCAAGTGCATTGGATTGGGAATCTGAAACTCAAAGCTTTGAATCTTGACACTTGCACTTATTAGGTGTGTGACTCTGGTTAGTTTACTCTGCTGGTTTGAAGAATAGATTCTTATCTGTGAAATAGGGTAGGCCCACCTATTTCCTAGGTGCTATGCATGCAGTTAGAATTAAATGATACATGTATAGTTACTCTTTCTCAGTAGGTACTTCATAAATATCTCTCTTAAAAAATCATTTCTTCTTTGGTGAAAACAAATGGGAATACACTATCTTGCTAAGTTGCTTCAGTCGTGTCTGATTCTGTGCAACCCCATAGACAGCAGCCCACCAGGCTCCTCCGTCCCCGGGATTCTCCAGGTAAGAACACTGGAGTGGGTTGCCATTTCCTTCTCCAATGCATGAAAGTGAAAAGAAAGTGAAGTCACTCAGTCGTGTCTGACCCTCAGTGACCCCATGGACTTCAGCCTACCAGGCTCCATCCGTCCATGGGATTTTCCAGGCAAGAGTACTGGAGTGGGGTGCCACTGCTTTTTCCGTACACTATCTTAGGAGTTGTCTTATTTTTAAATATACTTTAGTCTTAAGGTAGTTTATATAGCCATTTAGGTGCAGGGTCATCAGAGCAAGGGTGTTCAAAATCTGACTCAGGAACCCATACATCAAAATCACCATGATGAGTGGTTAAACATGCACAATCCTGTCCTTCTTCCAAAACTTCTGGAAAGCAGGACTTGGGCATCTGCATTTTAAAAAGCTCTCAGGCAATTTTTTGGCACTGTAGCATTTAAGGATTGTATAACAGAATTGTAATTATCTTTGCTTAATGATATCAAATTTACTATTTATTATCATCTTTGTGCAAATAGCATTTTTAAATAAGATGGCTGCCCAAACTACCAAATGAATTTGTTTTATACTTTTAAACTAAAGATTATTTAAAAGTGCTATCTGACTATAAGAGAAAGGATCCGTAGAGAATAACTACAGTCTAGAACTGATTTCTAAATATCATATTAATAGCTAGTTTCAATAGACTATTTAAAATGAATTAAAATGAAAATTTCAATTCCTCAGTTGCACTAGCCACGTCTCAAGTGCTCCACACCCACATGTTACCATACTGGATGGTGCAGGATAAACATTTGTATCATAAAATAATGAATTTTATTTATTGCAAATTCAATAAAGACCTTGAAAAAATAAACAACATGTCCTATGTCTGTTTACTGAATTGAAGATGGCTTTTCCTTTGTATTTTTTTATTCTTTTGCATTCTGTATATACTTCTAACTCCAGTATTTTGGCCACCTCATGCGAAGAGTTGACTCATTGGAGAAGACTCTGATGCTGGGAGGGATTGGGGGCAGGAGGAGAAGGGGACGACAGAGGATGAGATGGCTGGATGGCATCACTGACTCGATGGATGTGAGTCTGAGTGACCTCCAAGAGCTGGTGATGGACAGGGAGGCCTGGCGTGCTGCAGTTCATGGGGTCGCAAAGAGTCGGACACAACTGAATGACTGATCTGATCTGATCTGATATACTTCTAATTGTTTTATGAAGTCTAACCTTGGGTTCTTCAAACAAGTACCTGTTCTTATGAAAGTGCCCCTCAGGGACCCATCCATCCTCTTTCCTCACTCTGTCAGCTCCCCAGGCTCTCAGGCTGTCCATCTCTTTTCCTATCAGACCCTGATCTCAAATGTCACCTATGGCAGTCTGTTCCACCTTAGTGGTAGTGCTAGTCGCTCAGTCGTGTCTGACTCTTTGCGACCCTATAGATTGTAGCCCACCAGGCTCCTCTGTCCATGGGGATTCTCCAGGCAAGAATACTGGAGTGGGTTGCCATTCACTTCCCTACGGGATCTTCCTGACCCGGGGTTTGAACCCAGATCTCCTGCATTGCAGGCAGATTTTTACCATCTGAGCCCTTAGTAGAATTTTAAATGGAACACTCATTGATGCTTCATCACTACTTATACAACTTAAGGCCATAGCTTTTGTCAAAGATATCTAAAGGAAGTTGTGGGAGGCCGCTGAGTGGAGAACCTCAGACATCACCCTGTCAGCCTTCTTTGTCCACCTGTGAAACTAGTTCTAGAGTCCCAGTGCTGCCACCACAACCAACAAGCTGATTCCAAGAACTGATGGCCACTCAACTCATCCCTAGAGACAAACAGTAAGAGAACGTGAGTGTGAAAGGTAAGGGGTTACTGGACAAGAGAGTTATTTTTAGAAGGACAACTGAAAAAAAAAAAGCCAAAATTAATCATAAACAAAAATCCAAAAGTTACTGATAAAGAGCGTTCATAATTTGATTCTAATTTTTCTTAAAATATGAACTTTTTCCTATCTACTTTAAAGTTATTATTTCTCAATCAGGTATTTTGAGACCTAAGACACACATTTCTAAAAATTCACAGTTGAAAATTATATAAAGAATACCTTACCTTTGAAACTAGGAGTGAAATGATTTCCTTTACAGTGTTGTCAATCAAATCATCTATTTTGGAATGGTACTGCTGCTAGATATTAAAAGACAAAGATGTATTAGCTGAAGTGGACACAAAACTTATTTATGTCATTAGGCATAAATGCTTTAAAGCTACTAGTTATGACATATCAGATTTACACAAAGTGACTATTTTGTACCTTAGAAGAACAAAACCTTGAAAATGATCCACCAATCAACACTTTTTACATTGTGGGGTTTGAAAATTTTCCCATGTGCTCTGTTGAGTTAAGCAGCTAATGGGGTTATTATACAGATGAATCGAGTTCTTATTCTTATTCAGACAGAGGAATGTGAAGGATACTTTTTGTCTTCTCCTCTATAATTAAGGTGGCCGAGTATTTTTCTAAAGGGTTGGTTTAGCCGGAGAAGCAAAAAGACTGGAAAAAGATTTAATTAATACAGCATTTCATGTCTGACAACTCTCATTCATAAGTTATTTTAAATGTGCTCTAGAAATAAAATGAGCTCCCAATTGTTCTCGCTGAAAGGACCTTTTTGTCAGCATGGGGAGCTGCAGTTTATACAATTCTTACAATATGCTCAAGCAAGGGCAAAATTAAAATTTCATCAACAAAGGTGATAGATGGTAACAAATTAATAGGCCATAAAAGGAACAATGAAACAGCACTCACTCCCCATAGTTTTTTTTTTTTTACTGCTTCCTCATGAAAATGATGCGTTTAAGTAAATGCAAAAAAAAAAAGATGTATTTAAAATAAACCTGAAAGACTCTTTATTTTTTGCCTTCTTTAGAGACTACTAGAGAGTTCTCTTCTTAAATTAGCAGGAGCTTTGGCTTCGGCGGCGTGTGAAGGCACATTCATTGAAACAGTAATTCTTCCTTTAGAAGCATTTATCTGACGGCTGATTGTCCGCAATAGCCACTTCACAGAAAATGTGACTTGTAAAGACTAACCCTATCTTGATGGTTCAAGGCTTCTTGGAACAGCTAACATAATGCATGGAATAAAAGTACTCAGGTCACTATAAACATTAGACCAACTTAACAGCTGCTGGTTGAATGGTTTCCAAAGATGTGAGTTTTTGAAAGCTATTTTTCCTTCTGAAAACATGTCTCAAAGTTTCCACACAGAACAAAACATCAACTTAGGTCTGTTCTGGAACACGCAGGAATGAGGTCCCCCCACAGGCTTTCAAAGTGACAAGCCATCATCTACCTGCATAAATAATGAAGAGAAGAGGCAGAATTTTGGAGCACGGGAATTATTTTCTTTTCCTGCTTGTGTATGTGTTTATGCCTGTGTGTATATGTGTGTGTTGAGAAGAGGTCTTAAATTAAGCACATATATATGAACAGGGAACTTTCTAGGCATGTATTTTTCACTCAGGGCAAGAAAATACTAAGTGTCTGTCTCACCTAAAGCCTTAGTGATCCCCAAATTTGTACTCCCCAAAGGACAAACAGAATGGAAGCCTAGAGGCTGGATTCCTACTGCTATAGTTTTTTTTTTTTTTTTTTTTTTTTTTGCTTTCAGAACAGCTTGAAGAGAAGGAAAAGGAACAACAAAACAAAGAAAAGCAAGGTAGAAGAGGAAGAGCTTGAAAAACCTGGCCTAAAACCCTGGCTGATAGTTGAGATGATCAAGGAGACCCCAGAGATACAGGTACAAAAACATCACTTCCCTCTCCCCACTAACACCCTCCTCCTAACTGAAACTGTTCCACTGACCAGGCAGTGGAGAAGCTTATGCAAATGAGCCCTGCGTGGCTCCCCCTCCATGCAGTCTCTTTTCATATCCTTCTCTCTCCAGATTTGTGCCTGTGTAGCAGGAGGAAATAAAAATAGCAGACTGAGGCTTCTCTTTGGGGCAGAAGAGGAAAGGGATACAGGAGACAGGTTTCAAGCTACTCTCCTTCCTCTACACGGAAAGTGCCACAGAACATTCAGAGTCACCTGAAGCTGCAAAGTTTCATCTTCTTGCGCATGCCTTATCCTCAATGTTTATCTCTCTTTGTCATAACTTTCATGTTTCATTTTTAACATTATTTAAAAAAAATAATGAAATGGCATCAGAAAGCTATTGGATATAGAACAGCAGAGCTTCTACACATTTGACTTTTGGGTTGTGCTGATTTTTGGCCATTTCTTAAAATCAAGAGATGAGCCACTAAAGAGGTCATTTATATCCTTTTTATTGAAAGGCAGAGAAAAGCAGGCTCTAGGAGCCATCCAATTCTCCTATAATGCACACTTTTAGACTGCTGTTTTCTTTCATGTTTAATCCAGCCAAAAGCAGAGGGAGGGAAAGAGAGCAAGTTAAAAAGGAAGAAACGGGGTGGGAGGGAGGCTCAAGAGGAAGGGTACATGTGTATACTTATAGCTGATTTGCATCGCTGTACAGCAAAAACATAATATTGTAAGCTTTTGTAATCAATTATAATCAATTACACTCTGAGTTAAAAAGTATATAATTTAAAAAGAGGGGAAAAAAAGTAGACATTTTAAATGTGTTACTGGGTAGCGGGGGGCAAACCTAAATAGTATAATGGTTGCTAGGTTGTTTTTTTTTTTTAATATGAGATTTTGGTGGTGCTAAGAGTAAAGAACCTGCCTGCTGATGCAGGAGACACAAGAGAAGTGGGTTCAATCCCTGGGTTGGGAAAATCCCCTGCAGTAGGAAATGGGAACTCACTCTAATATTCTTGCCTGGAAAATTCTATGGACAGAAGAGGCTGGCAGGCTACAGTCAGTGGGGGTGCAAAGAGTTGACCATGACCGAGCGACTGACCAGTAGTTTGCTACTGCCAATATATCTGATCAGCTCTGACTTCACTAATACTAAATCTGAAAGCAGCTGGGAACTTTCAGAGTCTGCTCCAGCTGTACAGGTAGCAGAGGTGGTCTAGGAGTACTCTGAGTGGAAATGAGGAGGTGGTTTCAGAATTCACATTTTATATACATACTCTGCAAAGAGAATAACCCGGAAATGCCACATATATGTAACAGAAAATTAGCTAGAAAAAAGTTATTCATTAGGGGATCTAGATTTCCAAAGACAAATATAAACACACAAAGAGATCAAAACAGTTATAAACAGAATTTATCTGGAAACATGGACATTTCCTAAGTTAAAGTTGATAGGTTCTCATTTAGATTAGCAGACCAAATTTTTGTTCAAAACCTGCCAAGTTTTTGTCTGCAACAATAAAAGCTTATAAAATTTCTATCAGAATATTTCAAGTTGGATCAATGATTCTACAAACTGGTACTTTCCAGATCATTCTTAGATGAATTCTTTCCACAACCGACCTCAAAAGTAAACTGTCGGTGCCCTGCTTCTCCAATAGGTGTCCCTGCACTTCGATTAAGATGAACTTTGATGGTGACTGTAGCTATGAAATTAAAAGAAGCTTGCTCCTTGGAAGAAAAACTAGGACCAACGTAGACAGCATATTAAGAAGCAGAGACATTACTTTGCTGACAAAGGTCCATCTAGTCAAAGCTATGGTTTTTCTAGTAGTCATGGATGGATGTGAGAGTTGGACTATAAAGAAAGCTGAGTTTCAAAGAACGGATGTTTTTGAACTGTGGTGTTGGAGAAGACTCTTGAGAGTCCTTTGGACTGCAAGATCAAACCAGTCAATCCTGAATTAAATCAGTTCTGAATATGCATTGGAAGGACTGATGCTGAAGCTCCAATACTTTGGCCATCTGATGTGAAGAACTGACTCACTGGAAAAGACCCTGAGGCTGGGAAATATTGAAGGTGGGCAGAGAAGGAGATGGCAGAGGATGAGATAGTTGGATGGCATCACCAACTAGATGGACATGAGTTTGAGTAAGCTCCGGGAGTTGGTGATAGGCTGGGAAGC
This sequence comes from Tragelaphus eurycerus, assembly GCA_935064755.1. Taxonomy (NCBI): domain Eukaryota; kingdom Metazoa; phylum Chordata; class Mammalia; order Artiodactyla; family Bovidae; genus Tragelaphus; species Tragelaphus eurycerus. Next base: position 8,163,724 of record CAKXYN010000002.1, on the reverse strand, counting down.
CTAGTGTGCTGCAGTCCATGGGGTTGCAAAGAGTCGGACACGACTGAGTGACTGGACTGACTGAGGAATTTTTACTTCATGGAGCCCAGGGAATTCAGATCAGGCACGGGTCTGAAGTCCTGGCCCCTTTACACATGGGTAAATATCCTCATCTCACCTGACTATTCTCATGCAGACATGTAAGAAATGAAGACTAGCCAAATGCCAGTGCAATCCAGTATTCTTAAAAATTTTGGTCCTTCTGCTGGGATGATTTTAAAGGTATTGGATTGTTAGATCTGGAAACGGAAGTATTTTATTGCAATTGTAAACAAATTCCACATATGTAGGGGTCCCTGAGTTGCTCCATTAATGTGTTTTCACTTTCAATGGGTAGACCATGAGATATAGTGGGTCTGAGAGCATATGATTGCTGAAGGCCCATGCAGTCATCTGCTCTTTTGCAGGGATGGATAACAAGGATTTCTAAGCACTGGTGGTTTTTGGATCTCCAAATCTGTCCCTGAGGGCCTGGCCTGAGATTGCTGACTCATTACACACAGCTGTCACAAGAGCAGATCATTCGATCACTAATTACTCCATTAAATGCTGTTCCGGGCTGTGGCTGAGAGTGTCTGCATCATCGTATGCCACGTAAGAAAACAGAATCATAATTCAGGAGTCCAGAAGGGGCTTCACTGTGGGTAAGGAGTTGGTAAGCTTTTGTCCCAGCAATGATGATATGATAAATTTACTAGAGATTGTGCAGAGGTAATTCCCTTAAATCAAGAAAAAAATAAAATCTGCTAGGTTTACCTACATAGTATACTATATATCTTTATGAGTTTCCAAATTGTGTAATAATCTAGTTTTTTCAATAACTTTAATTTGTTGCTTGCTATACAATGGGGTCCTATGCATGGGCTCACCTACGCATGTAAGGTATTCATCACTTTGCAGTCATCTCCAAACTTGTCTTAAACACATACAGAGAGGAAAAGCTGGTGCAATTACATGTATATATTTCCTGGAGATTAAAAGCAAAGTATAAAATACTTCTTGTGCATGGAAACTCTTGTTTACCACTTTTCAGGGTTGCTAATGGGTTTTACACCTGCCCATTTTGAAGTATATTAATTGTGTGAAAGTTGTGGGGAACTAATTGTCTCTGGTGAGAAGGTACAGGTGCAGACATAATGAACAACAGCAGATTACTCTTCAAAATCATCCACCTATTAATGTAAAGAATCATTTTACAATGCAACAGTGTTTTGTCATTTGCGTGGGCGCCTGCTTTTCTTTCAGAGTACTGGAGTGAGTTGTTTCTTACAGGGGAGGATTTGTTTTTTTTTTTTAATGGGGATAAGATTTTTAAAGCAGTGACAAAAAATCAGTCTGCTCATTCAACTAACATTTACTATGTATCTATTGTGTGTCAGGTACTGAACAAATGGATAAATCCAGTATTAATGGAAGAGGCAAGAGGATTCCATAAACCTGATGAGAAATGGATGTGTGTATAAAGAGACAGACAATGTTCTCAAGCAGACAATAAAAGGTTTACATCTGGCTACAGAAAACCAAGAAGGTGGTTATGAGCCATTGATAGCCAAGCCAGCTGCCTACTCATTCAGATAATTAGAGATAATAAATCACGTTTAAAGAGATCAGAGAATGATAAAACTGGACACTCCATAACACGTATCAGCTCCTTACTGTGTCTGTAAGGTTGTATGCTGTGGTATTAGAAATACACTTTTCCCCCCTGAATTGCTCAAAGAATGAAATACGTGGATATGTGAACAAATTATGGCCAAATAGCTAATGTCTGTCTCTTGGTTAAATAAGCACAACATTCAAAATACTGGATCTTCTTATCCTCTTGTGTAGTATTGTGTGTGTGTGCTCAGCTGTGTCCGACTCATGGACTGTACCCAGGATCCCCTGTCCATGGAATTTCTCAGGAAAGAATACTGGAGCAGGTTGCCATTTCCTCCTGCATTGGATCTTCCCGACCCAGAGACTGAACACACGCCTCTTGCATCTCCTGCACTGGCAGGCGGATTCTTTACCACCCATCACCTGGGAAACCTCTTATCCTCGTAGTGGTTACCTAAGCCCTTCTGCTTGGATTAGAGTTGTTAGCCCAGTGAAGAGTTGGCTCTGAGTTTGACCCCCACGTGTCAACTCTAAGAGTTGTAAGATTTAACATATCCGTAGAGCACAGAAGCATTTGACTTATTAAAAAAAATATTTATTTAATCTAGTCAACCCTGTAAGGTATAAAAGGTTTTCAAACGATGTTCCTCCAAGGTTCTGGGTGGTACCTCAAGAAAACCTGTGTGTGGAAAGGGAAAGGATTCTGACACAGGTGGGCTGCCGTCTATGGAGTCGCACAGAGTCGGACACGACTGATGCAACTTAGCAGCAACAGCCCTTCCCTGAATCTGATGATGGTGCTATCCCAGACCATGAGTAGGAGGAAAGGCTGTTATCACAGTGGGCATATCTCTCACTGAGATTCATAACTGGGGTCTTCTGTATGGAGTGACCTCAAGAGTGGCCTTCTGGTTCTCAAATTTACAGGCTACCCTGTATATATGCTATATGTCTTCTATAGCCCCTAACTCTAAATTCTTTTAATATTATTAGTGAAAGTATACACTACATATATATGCATCTTAAAAATGTTAACAATCACTCTGCTTCTGAATACATTTAGAATTTAAAGAAGGGTGAATTCACTTGGTTTTAAATCAGATCAGATCAGATCAGTCGCTCAGTCGTGTCCGACTCTTTGCGACCCCATGAACCGCAGCACGCCAGGCCTCCCTGTCCATCACCAGCTCCCGGAGGTCACCCAGACTCACACCCATCAAGTCAGTGATGCCATCCAGCCATCTCATCCTCTGTCGTCCCCTTCTCCTCCTGCCCTCAATCCCTCCCAGCATCAGAGTCTTCTCCAATGAGTCAACTCTTCGCATGAGGTGGCCAAAATACTGGAGTTTCAGCTTTAGCATCATTCCTTCCAAAGAAATTCCAGGATTGATCTCCTTCAGAATGGACTGGTTGGATCTTCTTGCAGTCCAAGGGACTCTCAAGAGTCTTCTCCAACACCACAGTTCAAAAGCATCAATTCTTTGGCGCTCAGCCTTCTTTACAGTTCAGCTCTCACATCCATACATGACCACAGGAAAGACCATAGCCTTGACTAGGCGAACCTTTGTTGGTAAAGTAATGTCTCTGCTTTTGAATATGCTATCTAGGTTGGTCATAAATAATTTTATCTTAAAAAATTGTACAGTGGTTTGTTGGTTCTGCAGCTCAACAGAGAAGAAACATTCCTTTTGACATTATTTAAGGTGAAAGTATTTACATGTGTTTTGACGCATCTTTGGGTATTGCTATGTAGCATTATACACATACACACCAACCAAAAACCTGAAAATGGAATTCTGTTATTTTAATTTGAAAAGATGAACATAAAAAAGGTACACATACAAGAATAATAATTCAAATGAAAATGTGTGCGTGTGTGTTTTTTAAATGAAACTTACCCACTGACTATCAAACTGGATCATGCCATGAGGGAAAATAAAACACGATGAAGGAGAACATAAGGGAAAAATAAAGAAATGATGAAAAAGTAATTACAATGGGCAAAGATGCAACAAAATATTAACTTAAAGAGATAATCTAAGAAAAAGAGATCCATTTCACCCAATCACCACTCTCAACAAAAATAAAATCACGGGGTAAAATAAACTCTATTTCTGAATACAGAACCAAACAAAATAGAAATCAAATTGAAACAATGGGGTATTCATTGAAAAAAGCAAAGACCAATTTTCCAGTATATTTCTACTTGATCTTTTTTTTTAAAAAAGGACACTTTTGTGTAAATAAAATATTTCATATTTCATGGGCTATTTTCTGTGGCCTGTTTTTTGGATGCAAACTGGATACTCTATATTTGTATAAACAAAGCAAGTAGCTTTCTAGCTTTCTCATTTGCTTGTGAAAAGCAAGGTTTATGTAAATACACAACACCTAAGCCATTAAAAGGTATATCTGAAATTCAACGGCTACTTGTAAAATTTGGGGCAGTCTTTGTATTAAAAAGAAGAGACTGATAAGAGCAAAGGATAAAGGGGCATTCCATTATGATGATATAGGAAAGATCAAACTCTTTTTCATCTAGTCAAATAAGAAATTTCTGGAAACAGCACGTTCTTCTCTGCAAGGGCACCCTACATTATCACATGTGACATTCAATCCACTTACCTCCTGTCCTCCATCCAGGGCACAGAGCTTGGTGCTTTGCTTTTTGGCATCAACTAGCACATTAAACATCGTACACATAGAAGCTGGGATGCGCAAGTCAGTGGTTTTGCTTGCCTTTTGCAGCTTGAGTTCGAATGCGGTTCTTGTTCTATTCATTAAAACATGAATTCAGAGTAAGAAATCTGACATGTCCCCCCTGATTTGTAAAAGTGAAATCAACACTACAAGATGCTAATTTAAAACATGCAAATATGGAGTGTGGCATTGCCTGGGAGCTGGGAGGTGGGATGTTCTTTTTTTTAGGTGTCTTGTATGAAAGATCAGACTGTGATACTACTTGGATACTCAGACAGTTAACTGAAACCGTGAAGTTTTTCCATTAAAAGTACACACTAGATGTCTGTGTGAGTATCCAAGTAGTATGTTAAACAGAACAAATCCTCTGTGTGAGGGTTTACCAAACTAAGGACATATTTGGGAAACACTAAAACACATAATTAATGTGCAACACAGAATGTATAATTCTTTTATGTCACTTAGTTTCTCTTTGAAATACCTGAAGTTGCATTTAGGTTTTTTTTGTTTGTTTTGTTTTATGAAACTGCATAATAGATGATTTGGAAATGGTTTTGCTAAAATGTCCAAAGAATATCCATAGATTTGATAAATTAGAATCACAGATGCCAAACCTGATATTTTTTAAACATTAAATAATCTAATTCATGGCTTTGCTTTACAAAGCCATTAAACATTATTTTAAAGAGAGAATTTTCCTTGCTTTGAAGATTTCAGTATTATCCAGTTGCTCCAACCAGAATTTGTTATTCCAATATGCTGCCTGCATTGCTCTTGTATATCTCATGAACAAAGGCAATTGGGAAAATAATGCTAATTAGGATGAAATGCTGATTTTGTAAAAAGTATTAAATACAATGAAAGTGCATGTGGAAGAATTCAAAGCCTCATAACTTATTTCTGGTTAAGTTCTGAAGAATGTAACTGGACAGTTGGAACTCATCTGATGTGGATAGAGAATACCAGAAAACAGAACAATTGATGGCAATGAACATCATTGAAGTTTGCCATGCCATTTCACAGCATGCGAACATGGTACGTAATTTATAAAGTACTTAACAGATCTCTTCCATATGTCTCAGGAAGCACTGCCTTGGGGATTTAAAGTACAGCATTCCCAAAGATAACAATAAGCACAACAGAAAGGATTAATATGGGTATGGGTACTATGGCTGAGAGCAATGATTAATTGTTTAGTCACTAAGTTGTGTCCACCTCCTTGTGATTCCATGGACTGTAGCCCACCAGGTTCTTCTGTTCATGGGATTTTCCAGGCAAGAATACTGGAGTGACCTGCATGCCCTCCTCCAGGGGATCTTTCCAACCCAGGGATTGAGCCCGCTTCTCTGATGTCTCCTGCATGAGCAGGAGGGTTCTTTACCACCAGCGCCACCTGGGAAGCCCCAAGGGCAATGGTTAGGAGACCTGAAAAAAGTAGTGGGCCAGTTGTGTCAAGTACATTCATCCTCAGAGTTTAGGTCGAAGTACGTAATGTTCTTTAAATTTTGGAAAAGCTATACATATTGAAACCTTTCTTGTGACAGTTATGTAAAAAGTACTTGGTGAAATGTGGCATTTTGGGTGCTTGGCAGAGTAAGCAGCAACTTGAAAATATATGTCTACCTTTTGACACAGGCTTCTATCATGTCACTGGCCATTAGTTTAAGTCTTTGCTCTAAGTGATGGGCAAATTCTTGTTCTGGCCAGTGAAGATCGAAGACAAACATTTGCAGTGCATCAAGTTTCCAGAAAAGGTCTTCTGATGTTGCTGAGCCATTGCTAGAAGAAAAACGAAGAAGGAACATTGTGAATTTCCACTATTAGCTACATGGATCACCCATACATTATTATTATTTTTTTCTGTATCAATTGTTATCAGTGAAAAAATGCTACATAAAACCTCTAATGATCAATATTTTCTTTGCTCAACTTCCTAATTTTCCCTTTTCACTTCTTCTTAATGAATGAGGCAAGGCAAGGATAACAAAATACAAATACAGCAGTAAAGTTTCATAAAAAGGGGTCAAATAATGGGTAATGATCTTTACTAAAGAAAAAAATAAAACTATATATATAGGAACAGACAAATGTTCTTTACCAACCTCTAGGATAAACATAAAATACATATTTTCTCCTAGAAATTCAAAGAAGTATGTTTTATGCAAGAAAATCCATATGATGGCAACTATAAGCTTTACTCAACTCATGCATATATGCTTCTGTCATCATGATGGCTTCTGTTTGTCTTCACGTATGTTGCCTTCAGGGCTTTAAATTTCTCAGTTACAGGTAAAGGTGAAACAGGTACTGGGAATGAAATAATAAATTGGGTAGGGAAGCAAATCTTGCCTCTATTTTGAAATGCTTTGGGCCTTTTCTCGCTCATAATTAAACCTTACTTAGTACAAGGTATGGTCTAACAGAGAAAAGATATGCAAGGTGCTCTCAAGTTGGAGCAACATCATATATTTCAAGTCCTTCCATCTATCTAACCAAGAAGCCAAGGTCTGCTATGCCTTCACTACTATGGTAGGGTTACTCTGCTGCTGCTGCTAAGTCGCTTCAGTCATGTCCGACTCTGTGCGACCCCAGAGATGGCAGCCCAACAGGCTCCCCCGTCCCTGGGATTCTCCAGGCAAGAACACTGGAGTGGGTTGCCATTTCCTTTTCCAATGCATGAAAGTGAAAAGTGAAAGTGAAGTCGCTCAGTCGTGTCCTAGCGACCCCATGGACTGCAGCCCACCAGGCTCCTCCGTCTATGGGATTTTCCAGGCAAGAGCACTGGAGTGGGGTGCCATTGCCTTCTCCGAAGGTTACTCTAGGGACTGTTTTCACACCATGCAAGGAGGTAATTTGTGTCAGAGTATATAATATTTGGGCCAATGATAGTATTATTTACTTTCCATTAACCTAGTATACAGCCTAAGAGGAAAAGAGATGATTTGAAAACAACAGTCCTATGTATGCTGCTGCTGCTAAGTCACTTCAGTCGTGTCCGACTCTGTGCGACCCCATAGACGGCAGCCCACCAGGCCCCCCTGTCCCTGGGATTCTCCAGGCATGTATACTGCAACTTAATTATAAAAAAGAACAAAAGAAAAAGAAACGAAAACTGCTGTATGATTCATTTCTGCTTAGCTTTCCAATATTTAACGTATATATATTGAAATTCATATTTCAGGTTTGTAAAAGAAAAATTTTAAGATAAACTAATTTATCACAAGGACATGGTGGAAAATTTTTAAAAAGAAAAATTCTTTTAAATAACCACATTGTTTAGCTAAACATATCTTAACTAGTCAGCTTAAAAACAATCACCTCCTGCTCTGGCTAATTAAAGGCTTATTTCTATGCCCTTGCTCCCTCACCACCTCAGCATCTCAGCTCCATCCCCAATCTACTCTGCTTTCCTCCTCCCATTCTGCCAGTAATTCCTCATGATCTCCTCATCTAGCCAAGATGTCCTCAGAGTTAAATTCTCAAGGGAGCAATCACAGCAAAGCAGTGAACATTACCCACAGCACTTTCTTCACTTACTGTCTCCAAACCTTAATATTCAGTGCCCCAAAAGTATCGTTAAACAAAAGAACCAGAGAATCATACTGACACTGCCGTAAAAAAAAGTTTGAGAAAACACTGTATTTAATTCTTCATTTTGCCACTTATAAAGTGAAAAAAATCATGAAGCAAAATCCTCTGATACAGTTACAGTGTGCAGTTTGGTAGATTAGAAGAACAATATTTTGAGAGTAATTGAATGTAACTGGCAAAGAAGCAAATTTATTTCTTATAATTTTTCAACAAAACAATGGCAACAAATCCCACCATTAAGACAAAACCCCAAATAGTAAAGGTAGAATTCTAATAAAAATTGACTTTCTCATAATATGTGACAACCAAACCTTTATAGAGAATATGGATATATGTTTTTTGTTCTTTGATCCTGTTACAGAATGATTCTAAATGATACATATGCTTAATTGGGAATGTAATTAAGGTAACAAGTGTTTGGTACAATTAAATAGATGAAAAATGTAAATAGGTTTTCTCTCAAGCTGGCATGTATAACCTGCAATTTATTCATAACTTTTTCATTTTAAAATTACTTCTGATTCGTGACCTATCCCTAAAAGTATTAATCACAGGTTAAAGAAGCCAAAGGTGAAAAATGGAGTCTGAGATAATTTCCTGAAAATGCCAGCAGTAAACTTACCTTACTGACATTCACTCCTAGAGCTAAAAAAGCCAGAATTTTATAGACAGGGAGAGATTTGGAGGAGCATCTATTAAGATGATTTATACAGATGTGGGTTCAAAGCCTGTCATTTGCTGACTGTGAGACACTGGCAAGTTCTGCCTTTTAACTTCTTGGTGACTTAGTTTCCTTAACTGGAAAAAGCAGAAAGTGATGTTTACCTCACAGGGTTGTCACAAGGCTTAACCATGATAAAGAATTTGGCCCTCTATCTCAACTAATGGTAGCTAATTTTCTTCTTTGAATTATTATTTTTTCTAGCTGACTTCATGTGAGATCTTGTGTAAAGCATGGGGTACTACTGAGTTCATTTAATTTCTGTGAGGCTCAAACTTTTGGAAACCATTCAGTTCTGGGTAATAATGATGATTGGTGATAATGTAACAATAATTATGCTAATAATCATAACATAGATTGTAGTTATATAGTAGTTGTCATTTATGGAGACCCTAGGCTGTGCCAGGCTCTTTTCAGTTTTTTTTTTTTTTTTAAATCCTCCCAAAACATCTTTAAATTAGATGTCATAACCATTTTAGAGTTGAGGAAACTGAGGTTAAGGAAGACTTAACGATGAATAAGCTAAGCTAATGATGAATAAGGATCTCAAAGTAAGGCTGATTGATTTCAAAGCCCATGTCCTTTTCACTTTAATGACTCTCATTTACCAAATCTGCAATAGGGAGGCTTGTGACAATCTGGAGTTAATAAATATGGCTTATAACGATATAAAGATTATATAAAAATAACAAGATGCAACAAATGGTACATGAAGGGACAAAAGAAGACTTGCTGGTGCTGAGAAACAAGGGACAAACCCTTCTCTGCAACCTGCATTATTGTTTCTTCAAAGGTGAGACTAAGATAAAAGCAGGAAAAGATTGTGTTCTTAAAACTGTTCTTACAAAGATTTTTCTACATAGACAAGATAAATCACACAACTGGAGGCAACAAAGGATCCTGGACATACACAGCGCTAACCACACTGCTTGCCTGAATATGGAAAACTCCGGTTATATCACTTACACTAGAGTCACAACCTAGGGCACAAAATGACCCTGCCCCACAGATCACATATGAACATCAAAGCTGGGAGTACTTTTTTTTTTTTAAATCTATATTATGTATCATCGATATGCTAAGCTTAGCTTAATAGCTTCAAAAACTCAAACAAATAAAACCAAAACACAGTATTCCTCAACCAATGAAGATAAATGCCATGCAATCTAAACACATTTGCACAGAACACAGCCAAGGCCATGCACCAGCTAACACACCACCAGGAAAGAAGTGAGGGATACACACGTGGACTCATATAAAGAAGCCATCCACGAAGGAGTAGAAAAGCTAGGAATCTGTGGAAGATTAAGAGGCAGACTTGGAACTTTTGGAAGAGCTACATTGGGAAGACTGTTGGCGATATTCCTGTAAAGAAACAAACAACGTGGGAAGGGACCACCATAAGCAATAACTACAGATGGCCATATGTAAAGTCATAAGGGCAGGACAGAAGAGACAGGGGCTCTGTGGACACTATTGCAAGATACCTACTTGACAGGCTGCCATGTCTCTTGCTCAAAACCTCTGTGAATTGACTGAGCGATGGAGGACTCCATGAGATCCACGTAGCGGACAACCAAGGGCACAAAGATTTCTTGCAAGTGTTTATGGAATTTTCCATTACATAAAAGTGCTGAAATAGTCAAGCAGAAACAGAGTTTGTCAGAGGGCTTATAGCAGGCATCTGGAAAATACGGATGAAAAACTTTTCTGGAAAGAGTATCACACAGAACCAATGAAATATAGAGAATAACGGGCTTTGTTCCTCATACTGGATATCATGCAATGCAAACTAACCAAGAAGTATAGTCACCTTCTCCATATGGCTGTCAAAACCATAAATGTATCTCTATAAAATCTTCCTGGCAGGTGGTATGGTTTTATTTTCTAAAAGGTTTAGCTCATGAGGCATTTGGCCACTTATTGGAGATTCAAACGAACTGTGGAGTGCCCTACATATCTTGAGACATGTAAATACGGCAATTAACCAGAGTTCTAATCCTCGTGGGCTTCCCAGGTGGTTCTAGCGGTAAAGAACCCGCCTGCCAATCCAAGAGACATAAGAGATGGGGATTAGATCCCTGAGTCAGGAAGATCCAGGAGGGCATGGCAATCCACTTCAATATTCTTGCCTGGGAATACTGGGAAAGTCCCAATTCTTGAGACTTCCCTGTAGCTCAGATGGTAAAGAATCTGCCTGAAATGCAGGAGACCTAGGTTTGATCCCTCAGTTAGGAAGATCCTCTGGAGAAGGAAATGGCAACACACTCCAGTATTCTTGCCTGGGGAATTCCATGGACGGAGGAACCTGGTGGGCTACAGTCCATGGGGTCAAAGTCAGACATAACTGAGCGACTAACACACATTCTTGCCTGGAGAGTCCCACGGACAGAAGAGTCTGGAGGGCGAGAGTCTACAAGGTGGCAGGAGTCAGACACAACTGAAAAGATTTAGCATGCATACATAATCCCTGTGGCATGCTGTGTATCACAGAACTAAACCTACTCAATTAAGTCTGGTTGCTTCTAAGAGATATACTAGTTTAACTCACCAGGAGAGCGACTGTGGCCTTGGGAATGTCTATTCCACTTTATGAACTGAACTTTTTAGTTATTTGTGAAATTTTTCTTAATCACTCACTTCTCCATGTGTGTATGTAAAAAGAGTCAGCATATCACATGCATTTTTTAGTTGTTCATTAGTCTTTAGTGAATTGTGATGTAGTAATAGAACAAACATCCTACCTAATGCCATTGCAGGAGTCTAAGAATCCATAATACTAGGACAGGACTGCTGGACAAGATGCACTTTACCTCCACTAAGAGATGGCTGCTTTCTACGCACAGGTCATAACTGTATTAGAGTAGTCAGCGCTGTGGATGTAATGTCCATGTCCAGAATTCATATGTTGAAATCCTAACTCCCATTCCCCAAGGGCTCAGCACATAAAAAATCCATTCACAAAGGAGGAGATACAGAACACAGGTTCAGTCCCTGGGTCTGGAAAATCCCCTGGAGAAGGAGACAGCAACCCATTCCAGTAGTCTTGCCTGGAAAATCTAGGCAAGGAGGAGCGCAGTGGGCTACAATCCTTGGGGTTGCAAAGAGTTGGACAGAACTGAGTGACCGAGGACAGTAAGCACATTAATAAGATGGTATTAGGAGACGGGGTCTTTGGGAAGTGATTAGGTCGAGGGCAGAGCCCTCAACAATAGGATCAGGACCCTTCTTAGAGACCCTAGAGACAATCCCTCGACCCTTTCACCGTGTAAAGTTACAGTGAGAAGATGGTTGGTGGTGAACCAGGAAATCTAGCCCTCCCTAGACACTGAATCTGCTGGTGCTTTGATGTCAGACTTCTCAGCCTCCAGAACTCTAAGGAAGAAATTTCTGTGACTTATAAGCCACCCAGTGTGCGGTATTCTGTTGTGGTAGCTGGAACTAACACAGTGTGTGACCAACTTGCACCATGAATGAAGAGAAATTCTGTAGGAAAATACTTTCTGTAGGAAAGTAATGCTAAGCAACTGTCAACAAAGAATTTGTCATTTTTTAGATGATAGTACATATTTCTCAAGGGGACATCCTAAACTCAGTTGTGATTTCTTTAAATAATCTTCAAAGTGAAAATGTATTCATTTAAAAAATACTCTGTGGTTAGCAAAGGTACTTCTTAAGAGATGGTATTTTAACTGAGCCTAAAAAGAGGAGAGTAAAAAAGCTGGCTTAAAGCTCAACATTCAGAAAACGAAGATCATGGCATCTGGTCCCATTACTTCATGGGAAAACAGTGATGGGGAAACAGTGTCAGACTTTATTTTTTGGGGCTCCAAAATCACTGCAGATGGTGACTGCAGCCATGAAATTAAAAGACGCTTACTCCTTGAAAGCAAAGTTATGACCAACCTAGACAGCATATTGAAAAGCAGAGACATTACTTTGCCAACAAAGGTCCGTCTAATCAAGGCTATGGTTTTTCCAGTGGTCATGTATGGATGTCAGAATTGGACTGTGAAGAAAGCTGAGTGCCGAAGAATTGATGCTTTTGAACTGTGGTGTTGGAGAAGACTCTTGAGAGTCCCTTGGTCTGCAAGGAGATCCAACCAGTCCATTCTGAAGGAGATCAGCCCTGGGACTTCTTTGGAAGGAATGATGCTAAAGCTGAAACTCCAGTCCTTTGGCCACCTCATGCGAAGAGCTGACTCACTGGAAAAGACTGATGCTGAGAGGGATTGGGGGCAGGAGGAGAAGGGGACGACAGAGAAGGAGATGGCTGGATGGCATTACTGACTCGATGGATATGAGTTTGAGTGAACTCTGGGAGTTGGTGATGGACAGAGAGGCATGGCCTGCTGCAATTCATGGGGTAGTAAAGAGTCAGACACGACTGAGCAACTGAACTGAACTAAACTGCAATGATAGGGGAGCCTTGCATGGAAGATTTAGAGGGAAAGTTTCTGGGAAGGAATGAGTTGGAGTGCTCCTAGTAAAACAAAAAAGCCAATATGGCAGAAGCAGAGTGAGGGAGGGGGAAGAATACTCCCAGGTAATGTCTAGATGGTAGGACACTGTGAAAAGGATGAATTTTACTGGGGAATGGGATGCATTCTTATTTTTATTAAGAGAGGAGTGACATGATATTGTCTCTCTGGCTGCTGGGTGGAGATGGAGTAAGTGCCAAAGGGTGGAAGCAGAGAAGAAGGTGAATACTCAGTTCTTTTCTACAACAGATCAGATGAAAAGCTGATGGTCGTGGCGGTGGCAGAGGTAGGAGGAGACGCGGAAAAGGCTCATCAGTAATCCCATTCCTTTTCTTTTCCAGCAGGAGGAATGTGGTTTACAATACTGTACTATATACTTGAAAGTTGCTCTCAAATGTTCTTACCAAGTAGATCTCAAATGTTCTTACCAAGCCCCCGGCTAAAAAAAAATTGTAGCCATGTGAGGTGAGGGGTGTGACAACTAACCTTAATGCATTAATCATATCAATACAAAAGTATATCAAATTACGGCATTGCACACCTTAAACTTACACAGTGTTAAATGTCAACTATCTCAATACATTTATTTATATGAATTTGAACAGCTGTATATGCTTATAGTTACTAATCTAATTACTAGAACATATTACTATTGGCTTGGCCAAAAAAGTTGTTTGTTTGTTTCTTTCTGTAACATCTTATGGAAGAACCAGAATAAATTTTTAAAGCAATCCAACAGTATTATCTTCATAAAATATTCAGCTAAATACACCAATTTCCTCCTAATCTTTCTCAGGGCAAAAATACTTCAAAAACCTAAATACTGTTTTAAAACTTGGGCAAAGTATGTGATGTTTACCATGGTAGCACTAATAAGAAAATGCTCATAATCACTTTAATTTAGTGATTCTAAAATTGGTCAGAGGCTGAAAACTACAGACACATGAACACGGAATAGGAAGTTATTCCCAAGTACAGAAGGAAATACAACACTAGTTTTTTTTGAATCTCTAATTGACATAGTTTAGCTTTTTTTTTTTTTTTTTTCAGGTGTAATAATCATTACTGGCTTATCTATTTGCTAAAAGATTTCCCACTAAAGTGAGAATGATAATCATATTTAACAGTAAATATCTTATGGAGGAGATTCATGTTATCTTAATGATGCTTTTATTAACACACTGAAAGGAGCTTTATTTATTCCTGAAAGGTAGAAGATACTATAGATCATGTAATTCAGTTCCTTTTACCAAATGGCTTCCCTGCTGGCTCAGATGGTAAAAGAATCGGCCTGCAATGTGGGAGATCTGGGTTTGACCCCTGGATTGGGAAGATCGACTGGAGGAGGGCATGGCAATCCACTCCAGTATTCTTGCCTGGAGAATCCACATGGACAGAGGAGCCCGGTGGGCTACATTCCACAGGGTCACAAAGAGTCGGACATGACCGAGTGATTAGGCACACATAAGTAAGGATGCTTACTCAATAAATCACTGTAGTAAGAAAATTTAAAAGCATATACACTAACTTGAATATACTGGATCTCTACTTCAGAAATCTCCTTATGTTCCTCCTCCACCTTCTTCTCTTCATTATCATTAGAATTTCTGAACTGTCAGTACTATATTAAGTTCCTTTCTAGGTATTCTCTCATTTATTCATCACAAATGCTCTGTGAGGAAAGTGTTACAATTTTTTTTTTCCAATCTTTTCCATATAGGAGATCGAGGCACAAATCATTTCGGACGCTTGGCCAAATCACTTAGTCATTAGATAGTACAACAAGGATTTGGTATCAGAGCCCCTTCTTAACTTTCAGATTATAATATTTGCTGTTTAGTCACCAAGTTGTGTCCAATTCTTTTGTGACCCCATGGACAGTAGCCTCCTGGGCTCCTCTGTCCATGGGATTTCACTAGGCAAGAATACTGGAGTGGGTTGCCATTTCCTTCTCCAGAGATTCTTCCCGACCCAGGGATCAAACCTGCATCTCCTGCATTGGCAGGTGGATTCTTTACCACTGAGCCACCTGGGAAGCCCAGATTATAATACTATTTTTTCTCAATTTTAGTTACCATAAACTACTATCAGTCTCTCTATTCATTTACACGTCTGTTCAACTTACTATCATCATATTAGCATCTTTTAAGATCTAGAAATGTGGTAAACTCTTCTGGGTTAACAAAAAAAAAGAAAGAAAAAAAATCCCCTGCAAATGACAAACATACTACACCATATCTTAGATGACTTACATGTATTCAGAATTAGAATTTTTAAAAACTGTTACAACATGAACAAGTGAAAAGGTTAGCAAAACCATTATATTGAATGAACTGAAAAGTGAACTAAATTGGGGAGCATGATTTATCCAGCTCTGTTCTTCTTTCTCAAGATTGTTTTGGTTCTTTGTGGTCTTTCAGCAATTCTACTCCTGTGTATATGTCTGAAAAAAAACAAGAACACTAATTTGAAAGGATATATGCGCCCCAATGTTCATAGCAGCATTACTTACAATTGTTAAGATATGGAAGCAACCTGCTGCTGCTGCTGCTGCTGCTGCTAAGTCGCTTCAGTCGTGTCCGACTCTGTGCAACCCCATAGACGGAAGCCCACCAGGCTCCCCCGTCCCTGGGATTCTCCAGGCAAGAACACTGGAGTGGGTTGCCATTTCCTTCTCCAATGCATGAAAGTAAAAAGTGAAAGGGAAGTCGCTCAGTCATGTCCGACTCCTAGCGACCCCATGGACGGGAGCCTACCAGGATCCTCCGTCCATGGGATTCTCCAGGCAAAAGTACTGGGGTGGGGTGCCATTGCCTTCCCCAGGTGTCTATCAACAAATGAATGGAGAAAGAAGTGTCTACCAACAAGTGTCCATATATAGATAATGGAATAATACTCAGCCATTAAAAAAGAAATTCCGCCATATGCAGCTACACTGATGGACTTGGAAGGCACTATGCTAAGTGAAATAAGTCAGAAAAAGACAAATAGTATATAATATCAGTTACATGTGGAATCTTAAACATGTACTTATCTAGTAGATAAACAAGACACAGACTCACAGATACAGAGGACAAAATAGTAGTTACCAGTAGGAAGGGGAAGAGGACCAAGAGGTGTGTGCATGCTAAGTCACTTCAGTCATGTCCAACTCTTTGCGACCCCATGGACCGCAGCCCACCAGGCTCCTCTGTTCGTGGGATTCTCCAGGCAAGAATACTGGAGTGGGGTGCCATGCCCTACTCCAGGGAAGAGGTATAAACTACCAGGTATAAAATAAGCTCCAGGGGAACAGAGACACTGACGCAGAGAACAGATTTGTGGACACAGTGTGGGAAGAGGAGGGCGGGATGAACTGAGAGAGCGCGGCATACATACACATTTATACACACACATTGCAGTGTACAAAACGCATAGCTAGTAGGAGTTGTTGTTTAGCAAGGGGAGCTCTGTGATGACCTACAGGGGTAGGATGGGGGGTTGGCAGGGAGGCTTAGGAGGGAAAGGACATGTGTACACTTATGGCTGTTTCTTGCTGTTGTACAGCAGAAACAACACAACATTGTTAAACAATTGCCCTCCAATAAAAAATAAAAGAGTATGCTCCAGTGATACCTTGCAAAACACAGGAAATATAACCCACGTTTCACAGTAAAGATAAATGGAGTGTAACATTTAAAAATTGTCAATCACTACACGGTACACCTATATATATGTGTGCGTATTCAGTCACTCATTCATGTCTGACTCTTTGTGACCCCATGGACCACAGTCTGCCAGGCTCCTCTGTCCATGGAATTTTTCCAAGCAAGAATACTGGAGTGGGTTGCCATTATTCTACTCCAGGAGATCTTCCTGACCCAGGGATCAAACCCGTGTGTTTTGTGTCTCCTGCACTGGCAGGTGCATTCTTTACCGCTAGCACCACCTGGGAAGCCCTGTACATCTGTAATATATAATATTTTATAGCAACTATATTTCAATAAATAGAAGTGAACTAACACTGTGAAAATATTCAATGTGCTTATAATACACATTGAAAGGACAATTTCATGGACAATTTTACATGGCTGTACAGATAGACTGTGTGCCTAAACCTTCATTTATATGGCCTCTGAATAAAAAGTATAAAGAACCTTAGGCTTCGCATCTTGATGAAAGTGAAAGCTGCTCAGTCATGTCCGACTCTTTGCCACTCCATGGACTATACAGTGTACAGAATTCTCCAGGTCAGAATACTGGAGTGGGTAACCTTTCCCTGCCTTTGACTGTGTAGATCACAATAAACTGTGGACAATTCTGAGAGAGATGGGAATACCAGACCACCTGATCTGCCTCTTGAGAAATCTGTATGCAGGTCAGGAAGCAACAGTTAGAACTGGTCATGGAACAACAGATTGGTTACAAATAGGAAAAGGAGTACGTCAAGGCTGTATATTGTCACCATGTTTATTTAACTTATATGCAGAGTACATCATGAGAAATGCTGGACTGGAAGAAACACAAGCTGGAATCAAGATTGCCGGGAGAAATATCAATAACCTCAGATATGCAGATGATACCACCCTTATGGCAGAAAGTGAAGAGGAACTCAAAAGCCTCTTGATGAAAGTGAAAGTGGAGAGTGAAAAGGTTGGCTTAAAGCTCAACATTCAGAAAACGAAGATCATGGCATCTGGTCCCATCACTACATGGGAAATAGATGGAGAAACAGTGGAAACAGTGTCAGACTTTGTTTTTCTGGGCTCCAAAATCACTGCAGATGGTGACTGCAGCCATGAAATTAAAAGACGCTTACTCCTTGGAAGGAAAGTTATGACCAACCTAGATAGCATATTCAAAAGCAGACACATCACTTTGCCAACAAAGGTACGCCTAGTCAAGGCTATGGTCTTTCCTGTGGTCACGTATGGATGTGAGAGCTGGACTGTGAAGAAGGCTGAGCACCGAAGAATTGAAGCTTTTGAACTGTGGTGTTGGAGAAGACTCTTGAGAGTCCCTTGGACTGCAAGGAGATCCAACCAGTCCCTTCTGAAGGAGATCAGCCCTGGGATTTCTTTGGAAGGAATGATGCTAAAGCTGAAACTCCAGTATTTTGGCCACCTCATGTGAAGAGTTGACTCATTGGAGAAGACTCTGATGCTGGGAGGGATTGAGGGCAGGAGGAGAAGGGGACGACAGAGGATGAGATGGCTGGATGGCATCACTGACTCGATGAATGTGAGTCTGAGTGACCTCTGAGAGCTGGTGATGGATAGGGAGGCCTGGTGTGCTGCAGTTCATGGGGTCGCAAGAGCCGGACACGACTGAGCGACTGATCTGATCTGATCTGATCTGATCTGAACCTTTCCCTTCTCCAGGGGATCTTCCCAAGCCAGGGATCTAACCCAGGTCTCCCACATTGCAGGTGGATTCTTTACCAGCTGAGACACAAGGAAGGCCCAAGAATATTGGAGTGGGTAGCCGATTGCTTCTTCAGCAGTTGCATCTTGATAGGTTCTATTAAATATCATCATTATTGTGAACTACACCAAAGCCAAAATAGTGCCTAATGTTAACAAATTTCACCTGCAAATGAGCAGTCTACCTCATCAGTTCAAATGCTACTTTACTACACATTTAGAGATTAGGTAAGTTGGCTATTCAGCCATACTTAGTTTGTTAAGATGAAAATGCACATAAGGAAAATCACGCTCAGTTACCTTTAAATGTTACAATGATTCTAAGATTAAGTAGCAGTTGACTCAAATGTATTTCTGGCAAGAGCTCTCTCTTATGAAACAAATTTTACATCTACAAATGAGCACTTTACCTCATTAATTCAAATGCTATTTTATTGTACATTTAGACATTAGATATGTTGGCTATTAAGCCATGCTTAGTTTGTTAAAATGAAGCACATAAAGAGAATCACATACGATTATTATGTTGTTATTATTACATGTTATAATGATTCTAAGATTAAGTAGCAGTTGACTCAGATTATTTCTAGTAAGAGCTCTCTCTCTCTCTTTTTTTTTTTTTTTGATATACTTGATAAGCACTGGATTTATTATCTTGTTAAACAAGCCTGCTTCTCTTCTCTTATTCTGATCCCAGAAATAAAAACAGATCATCCATCTGATCAATATACCAGCAACCTGGAAGTTGTACCAGAGGGCTTTCCTTCAGTTCCTACCTCCAATTAGGAGTGAGAGGCTGCATATTTTATATCCTTACTATCTTTCTAGCACATCTCATCCTTCTGTTCATCAACACTGCTGTTGTCTTAGGTCCAACCTTCTCATCTCCTGTATTGGCTAATGCAATAATTTCCTAACTGGTCTTAGGCACCTAATTTTCCTTCTGCCCATTCATCTTCTTAAAATCTCAAGCAGAGGGGTGTGCTAAAATATGAAACAAAGAATGCATCTCTTAAAGATTATAATTTTTAAATGGAACCTCAAGACAAACTTCAAAAGCCTTAGCATGAAATGAAAGCCATCTGTGAGGTATCTTAATATGACCTCTCCGGCTCATTTTTGGGGGTTACCTGACACCCTTACTTCCTGTGGTCCAGCCATAATGATTCTGATGGTTTAGTTCAAGTAGACACTTTCCCGCCTAAGTCTCTCTTGAAATGCTTCATTCTGTTGTCCTTTTGCCAAATTACTGGTTTCCTCTGTTTATTCTTCACCCCGCACAGGCTTCTACTGTGGTCCATGCTATACTTCTGTACTTGATGATGTATCTCTTTCTTCCTATAAGGGTGCAAGGTCCCTGAAGAAGGGACCATGTCTGTGTTCTTAGTACTCAACAAAATCCCTGTCTCAGAGCAAGTGTTCAAATCTTTGTTGAATGAATGACTTGAATACTCCATGAAGATTACTATATAGTTACTACATTATTATTCTGTATAAGAATGTATCAAGGCCTGTGTATCTTTTCATATTTTATGTAAAATATACAGTACTAAATACTTTTATGAGAAATCCTATTTTTAGACCAGTATGTTCAATATTAGACCTCTAAGGATTCTACTGGATATTCATTGTTGTTCAGTCACTAAGTTGTGTTCAACTCTTTGTGACCCCATAGACTGTAGCCTGGGCTTCCCCTGGTGGCTCAGTAGTAAAGAATTCATGGGCAATACAGCAGCCAGAGGAGACACAGGTTTGACCCCTGGGTTGGGAAGATCCTCTAGGAGGGCATGGCAACCCACGCCAGTATCCCTGCCTGGAGAATCTCATGAACAGAGGAGCTTGGCGGGTGACAGTCCATACGGTCACAAAGAGTAGGATGTGACTGAAGTGACTCCATGAACTGTAGCTCACCAGGCTCTTCTGTCCATAGGATTCTCCAGGCAAGAATACTGGAGTGGGTTGCCATTTCCTTCTCCAGGGGATATTCCCGACTCAGGGATCGAACATGTGTCTCCTGCTTGGCAGGTGGATTCTTTACCACTAAACCACCTGGGCAAGCTCCTCTACTGGATATAAATGTCAATTTTGTGTCTCTCATTTCATTATTATTATTCCTTTGGGCATGCTTGTGGGATCTTAATTGCCTGACCAGTGACCAAATCCGGGGTCCCAGCAATGGAAGCCTGGAATCCTAACCACTGGACCTCCAGGGAATTCTGTGTCTCTTATTTTAGTGAATGTACCAAAGGGAGTGTTTCTTCTGTTCAGTTATGACTTGACAGCAGACTATTACATCCTGCAGAATTAGGAGAAAATGGACATTTCCCTTTTTTCCTATGTATGGTCACAAGTGTTGAATTCTGGCCAAAAGTTTGCTCACGTTTTAGCAGAGCTTTCCTTTTTTTTTTTTTTATTAAAAATATCAAATTATAAACCCAAGTTCCAAAGTTGTAGAAAATTGGCAATTGGTAGTACTACTTCTTTAGTAAAAGGCAAGGAAGGATGAAGGGAGAGATGGGACAGAGGAGAGAAAGTAAGAGGAAAAATGAGAAGAAATGAAGAGAAAATACATACGGAAAGGTAGAGAGAAAGAGAGGACTCAGTTTCAAAAAGCAAGACTCCTTGGATACAGATGACACTGTACTTGTGTATGTAAATGTATGCTCCTCTTCTCAGTTGCCCATATGCCAGTTTGCATCCCACTCCTATCAGACACTGTCAAAAGCCCTCTTAATACATAGCCCCAGGCATCAGAATGAGTGCTTCTATCTTCCCCATATGGTGTAATGAGGATGGGTTAGGATTTGGAACTGCCACCTGTCCAAATCAAGCCTTTACAAGGCATCCACTGCAACAGCTCATTGGAAGAGGCAGGTTCTCAACATGGCATCATTCAAGAATGTCGTGACCTTATACCAGAGGTGTGGAAGTAGAAAGAACTGCTCAGAAGGATTCTCACATAGTGGTTATGAGAACGTAAGTGGAGGATCAGCATCTACTTTGTTGATAAAAGCATTTTTTTCCAAAGGATTCCATGTTTTCCAAATACTACCTTGTCAAAAATAGGGAAGCATCAATGACATCAAGCCCAACAGTACAATTAGAAATGGCAAAAAAAGTAAAAGGCTTAAATAAAAGGTAAACTGGGGTGCAGATGTGCCCAATTATTTTGAGCATTAATTAATTTCAATAATAAATTAGTGTTGATTATTTACATACCCCAAAGAGTCTTACATTTACAAAAGTACTTGTCACAGGCTTTTAACAGTCAGATTTCAACAGAGAATTTGAACTTGATCCATTTAGTAACAATTACTAAGACAATAATCACTGGAAAAATTAAGAATAAGCAGATAAAAGAGTTTGTGTATTGTGTTTAGGGTTCATGTACCTCCTTTAGGGAGAGGGGAAAGGCTACCCACTCTAATATGCTGGCCTGGAGAATTCCACGGAGTCCATGGGATTCCATGGGGTCGCAAAGAGTCAGACTCAGCTAAGCAACTTCACTTTCTTCCTGTTGACAGATGCATATAATGGGATCCCCATCACAGGAAGTATGAATATGAAGTTCAGGAGAAAAGCCAGGAGGACTGTAGCCTAAAACAGCATTATGTAAAAGGAAAACACACACACACACACAAAAGCAAACCAAACGTACTCCCCACTCAGATATAGGAACAGTACCCAACCAAGAGTCTGGGACATTAAGCAGCCACTCAGTAAATATGTGTTTACTGAACAAGTATCAATAAAAATCCAACCCCTAAAGGGAACTCTGAGAGCATCCCACTGAAGTTTAAGTAAAATAGAAAACTCTTCAGGTTTTATTCTCCATTAATTAAAAACATGATCAGCAATTTCATATAGTTTGGTAATATTTAATTTATGCTATATTGGAATGAGAACCTCCTAAAACCACACCCAACCCTCCCTTTCCTCTCAGTACAGTTTCAAAAAAAAATTGTCTATTTGGCTGTTCCAGGTCTTAGTCGTGGCAGGCAGTATCTTTTAGTTACAGCACATGGGATCTAGTTCCCTGACCAGGGATGGAACCTGGGTCCTCTGCATTAGGAGTGCAGAGTCTTAGCCATTAGACCACCATAGTAGTCCAGGGCACTTGTTAAAAAGTCTCTCTCTCTCTAAAGATAGGAGGTTAGAAGGAGCGAGAGCACCGATGTTATAATGTTTATAATTTGGGGGGCAAAAATCCAACAAATCCAAGTTTAAAACTATAATTAAAAATGTCATAGCACGTAATACATATAATTGAATTGTAGCTTTATAATCTGTTGCTTTATAGTTAGTAATGCCCATAGTAGCACCCATGGATGGGCATAGTAGTATATGCCCATCTCCATTAGATTATATCCTTTTCAAGGGCAGGAACTGTTTTTTATTTATGTACCAGTAAAGTGTGGCTCAGACGGTAAAGCGTCTGCCTGCAATGCGGGAGACCTGGGTTCAATTTCTGGGTCAGGAAGATCCCCTGGAGAAGGAAATGGCAATCCACTCCAGCACTCTCGCCTGGAAAATCCCATAGATCGAGGAGCCTGATAGGCTACAGTCCATGGGGTCACAAAGAGTCGGACACGACTGAGTGACTTCACTTTCACTTCACAAGGTGACTTAGAGTTGGTAAATCGTAGGCATTCAGACCCTGTTTCTTATAGATTTAACTCAGGGAAAAACAAACTAATATAAATCATTCAGCAACTTCTATTTTAGTCCTCAGTTATTTCTAATACCAGAGTGGGTTGCCATCTCCTTCTTCAGGGGATTGTCCTGACCCAGGGATTGAACTGGTGCCTCCTGATTGGCAGGCAGATTCTTTACTACAGAGCTACCTGGGAACATTCAGCAAGGCTTAAGGCAAAAATAAACAGAAAGTCTTGTGGTCTAGCAATTCTCATGTTGCCTTTCATGAGATTAGTATTAAAGCCAAATGGGAAAGTCTGGAATTTTACTTCAGTTACATGCAGCCTTCTGATCTTTGGGGTTATGTCCCTCAATACCATCCTGGTAATGGAAACAATTGAGTATGGTAGTAACACTAACTTCTAAGAAAATATACAAATAGATGAAAATTTAATGTCTACATGGAGTAAAGATTCTAGAGAAGAATTCAATATAAACAAAACTAGTGAGTCATTGCGTTTACCTTCCTTTTACTATACTGGTGGGTAAAACAAGTTGTCACACACAATTTTGAATTTAATCAACTTTGGGATCGGAGTCATTTTTGCATTTTAGTGGTCATTTCATCGTTTGTAAGAGCGTTATAAATCTAAGTGGGCACACAGCCCTGCCATAGTCTAGAAGTTACATTCAACTGTTCCTAGTAGATGCACGTACAGATCTATCTGTAAACACTAATTTGTGAATTTCAGATGTACAGCTCATTTACGCACTGAAGGAAGAATGACATGCAGGTGCCAGCCCTCCATATTTCAAAGCTTGAAGGTTAACCTAATATACAATATGGTGACCTAACAGTTCTTCATTTGAAAGAAATCTGAAAAATAATCTCTGATACAGCCGAAGTGTGAGAATAACCCAGCGGGATTTCCAACTCTTCATTTCTTAATGAGTTTTTTGATAATGAGAGGTGACTTTGCCAGTCACTCTGGGCTCTATTATGGCTAATTTGACTCCACTTCACTCTCCTTGTTAATTATTAACACTAGCCTTTTTATCCTCACGAGACCACATTCCAATTTTTCTTTTTTCGATTTTTGTGAGCCCATCTTTATGAAGGTGAAAGTCCTGGAGAATAGGTTTTCACTTAGTGTAGAACCTGAACATTTATTATTCGTTTAGTCAGAGATGCTGTGACACTGATTATCCAAGCACGGGTGTTCTTTGGGATGGCTTTAATGTGCTAGCAATGTGAAAAAGGCTGTTAATTAAAGAAGAAGCGCCATGGTATTTTTCACCCGGGAATCAGTTCCCAATAGAATGGTCATTTGCCACTTGCTAGCATATCCACAGATTAAAAGGTGACTAGCTCCAAGGGTTTGCCTTTCGGTAGTCGGGAGAGGACTGATTTGTGCTATTTGCAGATGGCCTTCATTTGTCAGAAGCAGTCACTAGCCCTACCTATTATCCACAGGACAATTGTGGAAAATAGCACACAAGGGTAGAGTCTATTTGTACCAGCTTCACAGTCATTCAGGATCATTCAACTATCATGCTAATTGCTTCATTATGAAAACATTTATTTTCACTAATTTTAATACATCTCTTTTTCAAAACTGTTTCCTTAGATACCATTTAAAGTGATTATCCATCTAATTAAGGCTTTAGTAAGGGAGAGTGCACCAGGATGGATGGAGGCAGGGTGGAGAGGCAAGCGGGAATTCAGCCTTTTTCGGACAGAAATGAAGGAGCCCAAGTTTGTTTTCTTCATCAGTTCTGCTCTGGGAACCAGTGGATGAACCTGTGAGGGGCAGGAGATTGGGGACAGTAGCTAAAATTGTGGTGCAGCTGGTACTCTTCCCTTGAGGAAAATCACGTCGCATCTCTAAGGATTCTCGAGTCTAAGACTTTCCCTAATCATGTACAACTGGAAGGAAACACACCTACCCCAGACACAATTCTTTGCTTCCCCTCCTTAAAACAGCAACCGAATTTGCTATCTTGACTCTGTTTTCCCTCTAATTTGTTCAGTCCCTGGAATTCGTGTCATGGATGTTTTACAGTGTACATGCTAAGACAAGACTTTATCTGGTCCTTTCTGCATGCTTTAACTAACCTACTTCTTCTACCTCTATAACTCAAGGTCCTGATAAACATTTTATTAGACAAGAATATAAGTATAAACGGGCTTCCCTGGTGGAACAGATGATAAAGAATATGCCTGTGATGCTGAACACACTGGTTCAATCCCTGGGTCAGGAAGATACCCTGGAGAAGGAAATGGCAACCTACTCTGGTATTCTTGTCTGGAGAACTCCATGGACAGAGGAACCTGGTAGGCTACAGTCCATGGGGTCACAAAGAGTCAGCCGTGACTGAGCGACTAACATTTTCACTTTCAAAAGCTTAAAGAATCTACTATCTTTAAAAATATTATCTTATTTTCTAATGTCCCCAGAATAGCATTTGTTATTGCAGACCAAGTGGTCAGGCTCCAACTCACTGCTGTCCTGGTTTCCTGTCAGCAAGCCCTAGCCGAGGTACCTCATCTCCCAGGTACCTTGCCTCCTAGATGGAAAATGAAGATGTTTGCCTAAGATCCTCTCCACTCCCCTAAAGAGAAACACTTTGTTTTTAAATATCAAAGCATAAATGTTTTCACAAAATAAAGATGGTAAATATCCAGTGCGAACAGCTAAATTATTCATTAATAAAAACAAAGATAACTCAGCTAGACAGCTTCCAAGCACAAATAAAGCACAAATTTTAACTAATATCTCTGTTAGAGGCTTGTTAGTAATTTTTATTTTGGAAAAGCAGACATAAGTATGTGACATCATTAATAATAAATCACAACCATTTAAAATTTCTGTATAATTAGTGGTATGCTACATGTGGGGTAACAGCTGCTGCTGCTGCTGCTAATTTGCTTCCGTCATGTCCGACTCTGTGTGACCCCATAGACGGCAGCCCACCAGGCTCCCCCGTCCCTGGGATTCTCCAGGCAAGAACGTTGGAGTGGGTTGCCATTTCCTTCTCCAATGCATGAAAGTGAAAAGGGAAAGTGAAGTCACTCAGTCGTGTCTGACTCTTAGCGACCCCATGGACCACAGCCTACCAGGCTCTTCCGTCCACGGGATTTTCCAGGCAAGAGTACTGGAGTGGGTTGCCATTGCCTTCTCTGGGGTAACAGCAAGCAGTGCTATTCAACAAATTATCTCATCTAACAAGACTGGACAGTTCAGAGCAATCTGTTCTTATTTTAACCCTGACTAGTTAAGGTTGAAATTAATTAGAATTTGGACTATAACTCTAATTGGGTCAATATGGTAAAAACTGTCATACCACGGCAGTGACAAAGAATTTTTCTTTGGGGACGCGGTGGTAAAAGGGTAGAAATTTTATGTTTTCCCATAAGCTTTCCAACCAGTCCATTCTGAAGGAGATCAATCCTGGAATTTCTTTAGAAGGAATGATGCTCAAGCTGAAACTCCAGTATTTTGGCCACCTCATGCGAAGAGTTGACTCATTGGAGAAGACTCTGATGCTGGGAGGGATTGAGGGCAGGAGGAGAAGGGGACGACAGAGGATGAGATGGCTGGATGGCATCACTGACTCGATGAATGTGAGTCTGAGTGACCTCCGGGAGCTGGTGATGGACAGGGAGGCCTGGCGTGCTGCGGTTCATGGGGTCGCAAAGAGTCGGACACGACTGAGCGACTGATCTGATCTGATCTGATCTGATAAGCTTTCCAAAAGGACAATTTGGGGGCAGCTTTAGGTTGACATTTAACATTTGAACTGAATTCACTAAATGACCATCTGACATTTCAGGAATTTAATAAAACAAACACATAATTATTGACAATAATTTTATTATAATATTCTTCATTACTATACTACAAGCAAAAAAATTTATGTCTTAGCAGCTAGTGAGATATTAATACTAAGCGGTCTTGGCTTTGGATGGTAACTTGTGAGTTTGAGTTAAAAGTTACTGTGTTCTATTTCAATTCCCTAGACCACATTGTTTTCCCAATACCAAAAGGAAATTATGGCACAGGGGAACTTTTCTATTTACCTGACTACACAGAGGAGCTGTTTTTCTCTGAAATAATTGATGCTTTCTAAAATATGTTAATCACTGCAAAATCAAACCTAGATCTAGACTTGCCCCCCAAATGGACAGCACTCACAAGAGATCATTAATAAGTGCTTCTGTGTGATTAAGTAACATGTACAAAAATGACAAAACACACTATGTTATGCATATGATAGTAGCCAATATTATATAAATGGTTTAAACAGGAGAGGAATATGACATTCTTTTGAATTAAACATTCGGTTAAAAATCACATTTCTCTTTTAAAAATCAATTTTTCTCTTGTTAGTGTTTTTATTTTTGGACATTTTAAGAGATCTTAAAAATAAAATTTAAAAGATGGTAACTTATTGGCATTATAGCAGAGGTTCCCCAAGAAAATTTCTACAATATATTTTGTTTTCTCTATAAATAAATTGCAATATATTGAATAAGTTAAATCATCTTTACTGTGAGCATTAATAAGTACTTTCATCTTAAAATAACCCTTTAATAAATTTAAATATGGTTGATTCTTGAATTTTCACGCAAGTGGAGAAAAGCAATGTTAGAAATAATCCTAGACTTATTTATTTTCATTTAGGGACTTAATGTATAATATATTCATCATTTTTGGTGGCAGGTTTATTGCTATATATTTATCATAAGACAATATTAAACCTGACTTGTAATTTCTTCCAGAAAATAAATGATGATAAGAGTCTGGGAAAGAAGAAGGTCACTTGAAGTCTGCTAGCTGGAGAATCCCAGGGAGGGGGAAGCCCGGTGGGCTGCCATCTATGGGGTCGCACAGAGTCGGACACGACTGAAGCGACTTAGCAGCAGCAGCAGCTGGCAGGAGGGAACTAAACTAAAACTTAAAAACTGGTTGAAGACAATTTGCAGAATAAATGATTCACATATGGATAACTGTGGATGTAGCAACTCCTAAGAGCAGACATTATTGCTGAAACTGAAGTAGGAATTGTAGCTTAGTTCTTTGACTTATCAATAAGACGTTTTTGGAAATTAAATTGGATAAGAGAATGAATAAGATGGCTAAAGGAATCATGATTGAAATTTTAACTGATTAATATCTAAAATATTTATTTAACATTCATTATACATGAGCTATTGCCTTCTTTAATCCTCACCACCAATGACACTGTACGTACTATTATTTCTTTATTTTATAGATAAAGAACTTAAAGTTTAACAAGATTAAGTGATTGTCAAAGGTCAGGTAGGAACTAGCAGAGACAGATGTGAATCTGTTGGGCACTAAAGCCCATGTTATTAATTACTACCACATGATGCCCCTATTACTAAAACAAAGGTTCTTACCCTGATATCCAAAATACAGATGGCCAATATTACACACAATTTCATATCTATGTAGATGTTTTTTCCCGATAAAAGAGCTATGGTTTTAGCATACACTCAAAGGGATGAATAACCAAAGGAAGGTAAGAAATGATGGACTAGAGTGATGAATAAAATCAATAGAGTAATTAAAAAAAAAGATAAAAGTCCAAAAAACGATTGGATATCCTGGAAAGAGAAGGAAAAAGATCTGGAGTTTTCAAAGATAGCAAGTGTGGACTGTATTACCAGTGTAACTAAGCTCCTGGGAAAGAGAGGGCAGTCACAGGCTGCAGGAAGACAAGGCAGAAGACGGGCAGCTGTTCTTGGGGCCTGGGTTACTCAAGTCATGTTGTGGGCACTGTGTTCTACTTAGCACCGCACTCCAGAGCAATACTGAAAAATGGAGCGACGTCTTTTTAGAGGAAGCTGATAAGAATGGTAATGGGCATGAAAATGCTAAGAGTTAAATGACTGGGAATAATGGCTGGAGAAAAAACATATGCAACAAAAGAAGGACATTCCACTGACCTAACAGAATAAATCAGAACCAGAGGTTAGGAGGACACAGAGTTCAACCTGGCTTATAGTGAGAAGAATGTTTCTAGAATAGGGAATTAGCCACCCCAAGACCACTACAAATGTTGAAGCAAAGGCTGTTAGTAGAAACCAAACTTAAGTTGAAGGGAAATTTAAAAAAAAAATTAAATTTTCTAATGGAGTATAATTGCTTTGTAACATCATATTAGTTTCTGCTGTACAGAAAAGTGAATCAGATAATATGTATACATATACAACCTGCCTGTTGAGCCTCCCTCCTACCCCTGTAGGTCATCACAGAGCACCAAGCTGAGCTCCCGTGCTATCAAGCGGCTTCCCACGAGCTGTCTATTTTACACTTGGTGGTGTATATATGTCCAAGCTACTCTCTCAATTCTTCCAACCCTCTCCTTGCCCTCCTGTGTCCACAAGTCTGTTTTCTGTGTCTGCATCTAAAAAAATCATCATAGGAAAGGCCCACAGGAAACTATATACTAAGAAATGCCTCCGAAAATTCAGATGAAAACCTGTGTCCATACAATCTGCTAGAAGACCACAGACCAGAATCATGATAAAAGTTATTACTGCATTGGAAAAAAAAATGTCTCAGTAGAGAACCTTTATATTCTCTTTAATTTCTAAATGACAGAGAGCAAGCCATACCACAGGGCAACATTACTATCATCTGTAGAACCGAATCTGTTCTGCAAACATTAGCACACTGTGGATTAGCAGAAGCCTTGATATGGCAGGACACCTAGAATAAAAAGTTTCTAGGATGTTTTTCAGGGATGTTAGCATTCTCAGGTACTTTAGAAATATTGATCTTTGAAGATTTTCTGAATCACAAGGTACAGTGAGAAGGTCCCTGTGTTATCAGTACTCCTGAAGGCAGGAGGGTAGGCATAAGAGCAACTTTGGGGGCCAGTGGAACAATTTGAGAGTGCTGCTGGTCTCCTGTGGACCCCAGCCAGATATACCTGGGGAATGAGCAAACATGTTACCTGGGTCGATCCTTGTTGAGCGAGTTCTAGAACTCTGTAAATACACACTCACACACACAACGTTCTCTCCTCTTCCTCATTTAACACACTAAAAGAAATCCAAATGCTTACCGTCATTTCTGAGGAAATTATTAAGCAGTTGGAAAAGAGGAAAACTGTCCCAGGAGTCTTGTGGCTGTGCTTCAAGTGCTGTATCCATATCTACCGTGAATAAAGCCCAAAATTTCTCTGCATGCTCTGCCAGTAAGTCAGGCCACCAGGCAAATGCCTGTAAACAAATAAAGAAATAATGTAAACATAGATTACTTGATAGAAACACACACAAATACTGTGAAAATGTGATTAAAAGTGAAATTGTAGGGCACTATTGCAGAATATGATACCAAATGTTTTGATATTTCTAGTCATAGAGAAAAAGAATTGAAATAAATATACCAAAATATTCATGGTAGTTATGAATAAATTAATACATAAAAGGAATTTTTGTTTTACATATTTTTCAAATGTTTTAAATTGATGTATTTTTAGAAATAAAATGTCATTTTATATTTTAACTCTATATTAGATTTCATATTTATCAATACAAAATTTGCTTACTATTTAAATATATATCCATAAAACAATTTCTCATTTAAAGAATTACATTTTACTTGCAGTACTTTTTTATGAATCAAGAGTCTAAAACTAAAACACACATTCAGAGAGAGGGATTTCCTGTCCCTCTAGTGTAAATTAGGTCCCACTAGATAGGACCTAAAAACTCTCTGCTGTTTAGATGGATGAAAAGATATTTACTTTTTAGGAAGTTCTCAAAAATAATGTGACCTGTCCATGGAAGCTGGAAGCAGGCCCACCAACCAGCCCACCTATGGATCTGACCAACCAGACTACCTAGAATATCTGGCTGAGCTGACTGGTGAAGGACTTTCCTTGCTGAAGTCAGTCTGTAAAGAAAGGAGGAAGTGACAGTTTCTTCAAATGCACAACAATAATGCAAGACTAGAAGAAATATGAAGAATCTAGAAACAGAACACCAAGCAAAAGAACAAAATAAAGCTCCCATAGCCAATTTCAAAGAAATGGAGACCTATAAAGTTCCTAAAAAAGTTTAAGAACTGTTTTAAAGCACTTCAGTGAGTTACAAGAGGAAAAAAAACAAAAACAAAAACAGATAACTAAATGAAATCAGGAAAATAATATGAGATATTATTATAACAATAATATAATATTGTTCAACAAAGAGAACAATAAAAAATAACCAATTATTAATCTGGAGCTGAAGAATACAGTAACCAAAAAGTTTAACAGCAGATTTTAACAGTCAACAGCAGACTTGATCAAGTAGAAGAGTGAAGCAATGAACTTGAAAGCAAATAATTTGAAATTATCTAGTCAGAGGAATGAAAAAAAGAACAAAAAAGACTGAATAAAGCCTATATTTGTGGTACATCTTCAAGTGAACCAATCTGATATATATTATTAGAGTTCCAGAAAAAAAAGAGACAGAAAACTTATTTAAGGAAATAATGACTGAAGACTTCCCAAATCTGGGGAATGAAGTGGACATACAAATTGATGAAGCCCAAAAGATCCAAGCTGGGTTGACTCATAGTGAGACTTATTATAATTATAAAATGTCAAAAATTAAAGATAAAGAGAGGATTTTGAAAGCAGCAAGAGAAAAATGACTCATCATATAAAAAAATGAGGTTAAAATTATCAGATTTCTCAGCAGAAACCCTAGAGGTTTGGAGGGAGTGGTAAGATATATCCAAAATGCTAAAGAAAAACTGCTAACCAAAAATACCATACACAGCAAAACTGTCCTTTAACAATGAAGGCACGATAATGACTTTCCCAGTCTTAGTGAGTTTGTCACCACTAAATCTGCCTTACAGAAAAGTGTGAAAGAAAATTCTCCAAGTTGAAACAAAAGGATACTAAATCTAACATAAATATGTATGAAAGTATAAATATCACTGGTAAAGGTAAATATATAGACAAATAATACTGTAATGCTGGTACATAAATAACTTTAACTGTACTATAAAATCCAAAAGAGGAAAGTAGTAATAATAACTATAACCACAAAAGTTTGTTAAGGGCTATATATTAGTACAGAAGAGGTAAAATTTGATACCAATAACATAAAGTGCATTCAGGAAGTAAAACTGCAGGGTTTTGTATGTGACTGGAGTTAAAAGTTTAAAACAGATGGTGAAAAGATCTGAAGTCCAGCTGAAAGGTAAGTCTTATCTATCAACAATTTTAAATGTAAATGGATTAAACTCTTCACCAAAAGACACAGAGCGGCTGAATGGATAAAACCACAAGATACAACAATAAGGTTGCTGCCTATGAGGAACTCACTTTAAATTTAAGGACACACATAAGCTGAAATTGAAGGGGTAGAAAAAATATTCCATGCAAATGATAACCAAAAGTGACCAGTAGTGGCCATACTTACATATGTTAACAATTACCACAAGAAACAAAAAAGGTCATTACATAATGGAAAAGGGTCAATTCACCAGAAAACTAGGATAATTATGAATATATAAGCATGCAAATGGTTGGAAAGATGCCCTGGAGGAGGGCATGGCAACCCAGTCTAATATTCTTGCCTGAAATATCCCATGGACTGAGCAGCTTGGTATGCTATAGCCCATAGTGTTGCCAAGACTCAAACATGACTGAGTGAATGAGCATGCATGCACACACGTGGGATATAAAACCAGCATACAAAAATCATGTGCATGTCTGTATACACTAATAACAATCTGAAAAAGAAATTAGAAATTAAGAAACAACAGAGTAAAAATTCCTAGAAATAAACCTAACCAAACAGGTAAAAGATTTGTAGACTACAATTCATAAAACACTGATGAAAGAAACTAAAGTAGTCGCAAATAAATGAAAACTACCCAGTGTCATGGATTGGAAGAGTTTATATTGTTAAAATGCCCATATTACCCCAAACAATCTACAGTTTCAACACAAACCCTATCAAAATTCCATTGAACTTTTTTTTTTACAGGAACAGAAGAAAAATTCTAAAACTCATATGGAATCACAAATGACCTCACATAGCTAAAATAATGTTAAGAACAAAGCTGAAGACACCACACTTTCTGATATCAAAATAGGTATATTACTAAGCTGTGGTAATTAAGTCAATCTTGCACCAACATCAATACAGACACCTAGACCAATGACACAGAATACTGATCCCAGAAATAAACCCACACATATATGATCAACTAACCTTCAAAAAGGTTATATTCTTGCGGAATATAAAATGAGGAAAGATTAGTCCCTTCAATAAACAGTGCCGGGAAAACTGGATATTCACAAGCAAAATAATCAAACTCGACTCTTGCTTTGCACCATATACAAAAATCAACTCAAAAAGCATTAAATACTTAAACTTAAGACATGAAACTATGAAACTCCTGGGAGGAAACACAGAGAAAAAGCTTCCTAGCTTTGCCTTGGCAATGGTTTCTCAGCTATGACACCAAAAGCACAGACAACATGAGCAAAAACAGGCAAATCATCAAACTAAAAACTTAATGAACAGCAAAGAAAACAATCAACAAGGGAATGAGAGAAAATATTTGTAGGCCATATACAGGATAAAGGGCTAATATTCAAAATATATAAAACACTCCTACAACTCAAAGCAAAATCAAAACAGAAGAAAAAAATAAATAACATGACTAAAAGATGGACATAGGACCAGACGGACATTTTTCCAAAGAAGACCAACAGGTATATGAAAAGGTTCTCAACATCACTAATCATCATTTGATTTTCAAATGCAAATCAAAATCACAATGAGATATTACCTCACTCCTGTTAGAGTGGCTATTATTTACAAAAGCTAAAGATAAGTTTTTTTGAGGTTGTACAGGAAAGAGAACCCTTGTACACTGTTGACAGAAATGTAAATTGGTGCAGCCACTATGGAAAACAGTATGAAAGTTCCTTCAAAAATTAAAAATAGGACTCTCACATGATCCATCAATCCCATCCTTGGATATATTTCTAAAGGAATTAAAATAAGAATCTCAAAGAGATATTTACACTGCCACAGTCAACGCAGTACTATTTACAGTAGCTAAGACACAGAGGGCTTGACAACTCACTCTAGTATTCCTGCCTGGAGAATCCCCATGGACAGAGCAGCCTGGTGGGCTACAGTCCTTAGGGTTGAAAAGAAATGATGCTAAAGCTGAAACTCCAGTACTTTGGCCACCTCATGCGAAGAGTTGACTCATTGGAGAAGACTCTGATGCTGGGAGGGATTGAGGGCAGGAGGAGAAGGGGACGACAGAGGATGAGATGGCTGGATGGCATCACTGACTCGATGGATGTGAGTCTGAGTGACCTCCGAGAGCTGGTGATGGATAGGGAGGCCTGGCGTGCTGCGGTTCATGGGGTCGCAAAGAGTCGGACACGACTGAGTGACTGATCTGATCTGATCTGAAGACACAGAGGGCTTGACAACTCACTCTAGTATTCCTGCCTGGAGAATCCCCATGGACAGAGCAGCCTGGTGGGCTACAGTCCTTAGGGTTGAAAAGAGTTGGACACAACCGAAGTGATTGAACATGCATGCAAGACATAGAAGTGAGCCATCACTTTGTTGACAAAGGTCTGAATAGTCAAAGCTATGTTTTTTCCAGTGAGAGTTGGACCATAAATAAAGCTGAGTGCCAAAGAATTTTTGCATTCAAATGGTGGTCCTGGAGAAGACTCTTGAGAGTCCACTGGACTGCAGGGAGATGAAACCAGTCAATCCTAAAAGAAATCAACCCTGAGTATCCATTGGAAGGACTCACACTGAAGCTGAAGCCCCAATACTTCAGGCACCTGATTTGAAGACCTGACTCTTTAGAAAAGCCTCTGATGCTGGGAAAGATCGAAGTCAGGAGCAGAAGGGGGTGACAGACGATGAGATGGTTGGATGGCATCACCGACTCAATGGACATGAGTTTGAGCGAGCTCCAGGAGATGGTGAAGGAAAGGGAAGCCTGGGGTGCTACAGTCCAGGGGGTCACAGAGTTGGACATGACTTAGTGACTGAACAACAATTACAAAAGCCCACAAATGAATGACTGGAAAACAAAATATGATAGGTACACACAATAAAATAATTTTCACCTGAAAAAAGAAGGCAATCATGCCATTTGTAGCAACATGATTGAACCTGGAGGACATTAAATACAATAAGCCAGACAAAGGACAAATACTTTACATAATCATACCTTATGATTTATATGACGAATCTAAAATAGTCAATTTCATAGAAGCAGAGAGTGGAATGGTCATTTCAGAGAGTGGACTGACTGGGGAAAGGATCTAAAAGGAGGGTATTCATGAAAGTGTGGTGGTGGTGGTACTAAGATTCAATTATATAAGGTGAACACATCCTAGAGGTCTACTAACAGCACAGTACCTACAACACTATTGTATACTTGACATTTTTCTTAGAAGGTATATCTTATTTTTAGTATTCTCATTATGTGCGTGTGTTAGTCACTCAGTTGTGTCTGACTCTTTGTGACCCCTGGACTGTAGCCTACCAGGCTCCTCTGTCCATGGAATTCTCCAGGCAAGAATACTGGAGTAGGCTGGCATTCCCTTCTCCAGGGGATCTTCCTGATCCAGGGATCAAATCCAGGTCTCCTGCATTGCAGGTAGATACTTTACTGTTTGAGCCACCAGAGAATACTCACACAAAAAATAATGGGAGCATTTCTGGCTATAGTATCTCAGTTTGGTTTTAATCTGAATTTTTCTAATATTGGATGAATTTAACATGTTTTAGGGCTCTCTTTTGGAGAAGGCAATGGCACCCCATTCCAGTGTTCTTGCCTGGAGAATTCCAGGGATGGGGGAGCCTGGTGGGCTGCCGCCTATGGGGTTGCACAGTCAGA
The DNA here is from genome assembly GCA_935064755.1 of Tragelaphus eurycerus. Classification (NCBI taxonomy): domain Eukaryota; kingdom Metazoa; phylum Chordata; class Mammalia; order Artiodactyla; family Bovidae; genus Tragelaphus; species Tragelaphus eurycerus. The sequence goes on along the minus strand of CAKXYN010000002.1, from coordinate 8,127,627 downwards.
CATGACTGAAGCGACTTAGCAGCAGCAGCAGCAGCAGGGCTCTCTTTACACTGCTTTTAGTGAAATGGCTCTCAGGTCTTCCCCTCTCCCCTTTTTAAATGTAGCTTTTGATAGCACTATAACTTTTTAACCGAGTAACTATAAAACTATCACATGCATTTGTGTGATACAGATATTTTTGTTATTCTTTCAATTAAAAATAACCTTAGAAAAAGTTTCATCATACTATACTCAGAGAAGTCCATATTTATTTTGAATAACTTTCTAAGAACATGTGAGATTTGTGGTTGCAAAACCCCATTAATTTCTTCCAATGTAAATTCAATTATAATAAAAAGAGCCAAACCACAAACCAAAAAAAGTAGATTATAAGATACTGACATATTGAGTATTTTCTTAAAAACTTTTGCCACAATAATAATGTTCAATATATTTATAAAAAATATTATTGTGTAACTAGTTAATAGGTGGAAAATGAAGAAAACAGTAAAGAAAAAGGGTGGTAGGGCACAAATAACAGACTCTAGTGTTAGGAACATTTTAATGGTTGACTCCATGCATATTTGACTTTGCTGTTACAAATATGTTAATGTAAAAATCTGATGGAAGCCATATCTATGTACATCAAGCTATTGCTCTTTGAAAATATTATATTTGAATTTTTAAATTTAAAAATTTCTCTTAGAATGAGTTTATGAAAATAATATAAATGCAAAAAAAAAAACAAACCCATAAAGTAGCAGACACAATTTCATTGCATATATCTTGCTCCTGTCTTTTAGAGCTGTGTTAGTGACACAGATAAGAAGAATTGGATTCTTTCCTCTGAGTACAGCAGGATAGAAATGCTAGGAAAAATGCAGTACTGCAAAGAGAAACATTTTCAAAGTCTCACTTCCAGTTCACAACCAATAGCTTTGTAAAAGGTTCAAATTAAGAAAATAACAGTCATGTTAGGTCACGACTGTCTCAAGACTCTGACAAAAATTTCCAAAGCTCTTTTTAAAGTTAACTTGGAAGACAGAGCCATGATGGAGAATGGAATGCAAGGTTTTCTTAAAAACAACACACACACACAAAACAGCTTCAGGTTGGCAAGATTTTGCTATCAACTTGAAATTTTCATTATGTTTTACGGATGAATATATTTTATGTTTCAAACTGTATTTCTGATAATGTTATTCCTGCTGAATGTAAGACAATCTGTGATGGATACTGATTGTTCTAATGATTAGCTGAGAAAGCTTTAAGCAGCTACTGTCTTTGAAAATGAAAAGCAAGGGTTGTGGGCTGTTACCTTGAGAACACAGGGTCAGTTCTACCACCCTGTCTGCCCCGTTCTGCTTTTTGCCACCCCTCTGGGTGGCAGTCCTCCCACTCTGGGTTGGTAGTAAGAAGAGAGGCTGTATAATTTCCTACCTACACACCATTTCCTGGGGGTGGCTGAGGCTCCTCATCATGAGGGGCACCACCAGGGAGGGGAAAACCCTTCTCAGAAACGCATTCATCTGTAGGGCACCAATCAGAAGTCTTGGCCCTAAAGCTGAGCCACTAATTAGTGTAAATGAGACAGCAGGGGCAGAAAGCAACGTTTAACTTAAGAGGGAAGTAAAACAAAACTTGATTGCAGTTCTTTAGCCATACTATTTATATCAAAATTCTAACAATAAATAAATCTTGTATGGTCAGAACGATATTTGTGGCTGACAATACTTTGAAAGCCATGTTTGTTTACTCAGTGAAGTTGGAAACAGCGGCAAGTAAGGCTATCTCTGACACTGGAAGAGTACTGAGCTTTTGAACTTGGTTAGACTTGAGTGTTCATGGGCAAATCAGTTCCTGGATGGATTTCCATTTCCTCATCTGCAAATTGGCAGTAACAATACTTGTCCTAGCCTCCTCCAGGGTTGTGTGGAAAAGTCAAGGGATATGAAAATCTTGCTGTACAAAAGTAAAAAATGAATCCTTATCAGCAACACAAAAATGAGTCAAAATTCACACAAATCTTACAATGTTAGTTTTAGATGTTTTAAGAATAGTAATGTCCAGCATGAGTGGAATAATTTCTATGTGCTGTTCTAAAGACTTTCTGCACATTATTTTACTTAATCCTTTCAGGTAGATGGTACAATTATCCTTATTTTACAGGTTGCATGCTAAGTCGCTTCAGTTGTGTCTGACTCTTTACAACCCTATGGACTGTAGCCCACCAGGCTCCTCTATTCATGGGTTTCTCCAGGCAAGAATACTGGACTGGGTTGCCATGCCCTTCTCCAGGGGATCTTCCCAACCCAAGGATTTTACAGGTTAGCAAAGTCAGAAAGATTAAGGAACTTGCTCAAAGTCATAAAATTGGTAACAGAGCAATAATTTGAATTCAGGTCAGCTGGAGTTGTAAAGACCAAGCTCTTACATATATGGCCTCTTCTTAATCAACTCTATATATAGCACACTGCCTTTCTGTCTTTCTAGTTTCTTAATCACCTACATATTTAGAAAGTGTCTGTCTAGTTTCTTAATCAACTATATATATATATAGCACAGTGCCTTTCTGACCATCTGTTTGTCTACCTAGTTCTGCAGATCAGACCAATGCTTTTGTCCTCTGAGGATGTTCTTTGCAGAACATCTATTATAGTCTTATTTTAAAAAATATCTTTTCATATTTCTTTGGGGTCTAAGTCTTTTTATTACTTTTACCCTCAAAATGCAGTAAACATTTCATATTTTACAACACCAAAAAAAATGATGACTGCATAAATGAGCAAAAACAGCGCATCTGATTTTAGAACGTATTATATGCTTCCTTCACACCCCAAAAAGATGAGTTTGTAATCTTGTATTTTGTGGATGATCCTAAAAGCTCTGGACACAGTTCAGTGTCTAGGGTATCATTACACCCCACAACATACACATACAGTAACATGATGCTGAGAGACCATATTCTAGAAATACTGAAGCTCTCTTGAGGAGCAAGTAGAATGGATTTGAACCTTCAGGGTGACACCTAAACTTGTGTCAAAGGAATCATAGTTTTCTGCAACTCAATTCATGAAAATATCTCCCTAATTGGGTTCCTAGATGAATATAAATATTGAAATAATCAAGTGAAATGAGGAGCTGAAAATACTTCAAAAGGTATGTCAAGGTAAAGTGCTACTCTTATTATTACATGTTCGTAAGTTAGTGACTAAGAAACATTTTCGGTAGGGTATTTGTGACCATGCAGTTTTGTCTGAGAGTCCTGCTGCAAGTGGAATTCTTCCTCTATAGCTCAGCCATATGAAAGTCACTTGCTGGTCATCTTCTTCCAAAAAGAGGGACATTTGTTGTACCACAAGCTACTCTAACCCTAAACCTAAACCCATCCTAAAAATGAAAGGTTGATTTATCTCACTGGCTATCCAGGTATAAACGCTGTGTAATTAAGATGAACTCAACTGTTGAGATGACTGCAATTACTTAGTAGTGGGTAGTAAACAGATCTTGTTTATGAATAAGTCACTGGAAAGACTGATTCTAAAGCTGAAGCTCGAATACTTTGGCTACCTGATGTGAATAGGCAACTCATTGGAAAAGAACCTAATGCTGGGAAAGACTGAGGGTGAGAGGAGAAGGGGGCCACAGAGGATGAGATGGTTGGATGGCATCACCAACTCAATGGACATGAGTTTAAGCAAACTCTAGGAGATAGTGAAGGACAGGGAAGCCTGGTGCACTGCAGTTTATGGAGTCACAGAGTTGGACAGGATTTAGTGACTCAACAACAATAAGGATAAGGAATAAACAAAAACAATGGGAAACATTTTTAAAAATCAAACATCCTTTCTCTTTTTGTTAGAATCTATCCAGATGCATGGGCTTCCCTGGTGGCTCAGACAGTAAAGAATCCACCTGCAATGCAGGAGACCAAGGTTCGATCCCTAGGTTGGGATGATCCCCTGGAGAATGGAATGGCTACTCACTCCAGTATTCTTGCCTGGAGAATGGTATGGACAGAAGAGCCTGGCAGGCTATAGTTCATGGGGATACAAAGAGTCAGACATGCCTGAGCGATTTTCACTCACTCACGCACATCCAGACACATAATCTGGCTCAGACACTGATGTTTACATGAATGACCATAATCACAAGTATGCATGTCCGCACTGAACTCCTCTCCCCGCACCCCTCTGCTGCTGGAACAGCCTGGGACCCAGTCAGCTGGAGAGCTGGATATGTCCACCATTCACGGTGAGCCAAGTGGCAAACACCGAATTACTGCCTGACATTCGTCTGGCCTACAGTGTCACCAATATGGCGGACGATATCATATTTAAAATATTTTAGGGACCTTCAGTTAAGATTCTGGTGCAACAATAAGTCACAGAGTAATAACCTGAGCTGGGCTCATATCCATCACGCTGTCTCTCTCTCTGCCTCTTCCCTGGGGGATATTCCTGACCCTCCATCCCCATAGCCCAGTCCCAGGATCCGCCAGGAGAGGAAGAGTCTGACAGGATTGAAAGGGACATCTCAGGCTTGCAGTGTCATCTTTCTCTCTGCATTTACATCCCTGCTATGATGCTGAGTGTCAAACCTGCCAGCAGAACTAAGACAAGATGCCCATCCCAGCCACTCTACTGAAATTGAGAATAACAACGTGGCTCCCTGGAAAGTGTAGAGTCTGGAGTTGGCCTGGCTGTGTACCCCCGGCAAGTGTTCTCAGCAGGAACGTGGTGCATGTGTGTGGAGGTGTGTGCTGGGGTGAGAGCCCAAGGCTTTCCGGAAGGCATCTGGAACTCGCCGCCTTTGTCAGAGTGAGAGGCCTTAGATGGACAGTGGTCGGATCAGTTTGTCTAAATTTCTGGTCAGACACAGTCTCGTCCCAGGAATATGAAAGATGGCTTTAAAGATTTTCTGGAAAGGAGCTTAAACTATCTTTCTCAAGAGAAAACACAGAAATTCGGAAGAAAAGCCTGAGGGGAGAGGTTGAGAGGCCCTCAGAGAGAAGGGAGGACTGTCTTAGAAGCAAGTTATTGTGAAAGATCTGAAGGATGTGAAACCCGCTCAGCTGAGGAACTGCTGAAGGACAGAAACAACCTCTTGGCCCCATGAAGTGCACCAGCCCTGAGGAGGGAAGGAGGAGGCGCGGACACACGGCCACTCGAAGGTGCCTCAGACAGATGCGTTGACCTCCACCGAGGAAGCTGGGCTGGGTTCTCTTTCGTGCAGTGAAGACAGTCTAGCCTGGACATCCATGGAAACTCTACAACCAAGACTGGCCCATTTAAATACATACAGTCTTTAATTTTGGCTTCCCTGGTAGCTCAGCTGGTAAAGAATCTGCCTGCAAGGCAGGAAACCCAGGTTCAGTTTCTGGGTCAGAAAGATCTGCTGGAAAAGGGAAAGGGTACCCACTCCAGTATTCTTGGGCTTCCCTGGTGGCTCAGCTGGTAAAGAACCCACCTGCCATTTAGGAGACTTGGGTTCGACTGATCCCCTGGAGAAGGGAATGGCTAATTCCAAGGAGAGGGATTGAGGTAGCTTTAAAACTATAACCCAAGTGGGTTCTATCTTATCTTCACATAAAAGAATTATTCCATGCTAGAAAAATGATGAAAACAATTCTACTCACCTCTCTTCCCTGAGGAATCCCAAGAATTTGGAAGCATTGTGGAATGAAGACATGCCATAGTGTCACAAAGCGTTTTAAAAAGAGGTCATTAAAATACTTCTGTATTTTGGCATCTAGTTCAGTGATATTTATAAGTTTTGATTATGTCTGTTCAATAAAATCAACTTCATTTTTGTAGCTTAGAAAATAAGTAATACATTTTAATTGTGTTTGGATACATTGTACTTTAACAAGCAGGTAGTGGTTGCAGGTAGTATTTAACATTATTTACACTTAAAAGACAGAAGAGTTATTATTTTCCTTATTAGTGTAGGAAGATTAAATGTAATTTTTGTGAAATGTAAATTACATGTACCTGTTTAGGTGGAATTGGATAGCCAATCAGAATTTTTTTTTTTTTGAATTCAAAAAGGTCTAATATTCTGATGATAATGCCTTTTAACAAAAGACAAAGACAACACATACATACATTTTTATCATATAATCATTTTCATTGTAACACAGCAGTAGTACTAGCCTAGAAAAGCTCCTCCTGGGAATTCATTTCAAATTATTGAAGCAGCTGTTTCTTCAGTTTAAAATAAAATATCTATAACAAGTTCACACATGACAGATGCAAGGTAAAAACTAGATTCCATAGTGTGAGCTAAAAGCAGATGTTTTGAATGATCATATTTATAAGCAGATACAATACATCTTAGTTATCTATAGCAGGGCTCCATGAATATTCTTTTCTGAGAATTTGCTTAAAGTGTACTTTCTATAGTTTCTTATATTTTTGAGGACCAGGCTTCATTAAATACAAATATTCTATAAATTCTTCTGTATCTGTTCTTTTTCCTTCTTGCTCATTTCACATACTTTCTCAAGAATAAAAGGATTGCTAGGGCACTGAAATTTATTACATTTATTTAATTTTATACATTTTGCCTACCTAATTCAAAGTCAGAAAACTCCTGTTTTTACAAAAAAATAAACTCATGGCTATTAGAAAGAATGACACTTTTAAATCTCAGAATAAGCAGCTTGCCTGATGAAATACCATTTTATATCTCTACTGAATGTTAATACATAATTAGAACCAGAACTTTTGAAAACTATTAAAAATGCAGGGTTAGTGAAAATTGAAAGAAAAGCTTGATGGTAAAAGTGAAACACTAGAGTTACCAGTGATGCAGTTATGAATGTCTTCAGTGCGATTTTGTTACTGTTCACTACTTTTCCTTGCGCACATCGACTAACTTACATTTCTAAACTAAAGCCATCAGGATACAGGGAGAAAAGCTGGTGAGTGATCTGGCATCATTAGATGCGGGTCATGTCCCAGCTTTACTTCTTGCTAGTTGTACACCTTTGGCAGATCTCATACGCTCTTCCGTGTTCCGCCCAGAAAGACAGTTGTCAGGTACAGATACTAAATTATAGACATACACAATTCCTTTGTAACATATGGGAGTTATATTTCCAGGAAAAGCACACACACTCAGTTTACTGTAGATAAATGGCCAGGTGTGTATCAAAGGCTACGGACAGGCCACATCTTCAGTGCCATTCCCACCATCGCAAAGCATTATGCGCGGCTTTGTGTGACAGTTACAACAAGTCATCACCTCTGCATGATGCTCTTCATTCTGCTGTAAGACTTCGATGCAGAGCTCCGCTAGATGAAGAACCTCTTCCAGCTTCCTTGCAGGAGTCGCCTGGTTCATGGTCTCTATATTAAAAACAAACCATAATCATGTTACCTTGAAAATAACAAGCCAAGCAGATTCTAAAAGACGTAATGATGAGACCAGGGTGTTGAAACAGAATGAGAAAGCATATTTTTGAGAAATAAGAGAGACAAGAAATACAAATGAATACATTCTTTAAAACAAAACAAAACAAAAATCAGTTCACCAGATTGCAGAAAATACTTCACCCACAAAGCAATCACAGGGAACGGCAAGTGCTTTGCCATTTAACATATCAGAGCTAACAGGTGCATCAGCACATTAGATGCTCAACTTCTGCAACAAACAAGTTATAATTCTCCTCAAGGTCAGAGATACAAAGCAAAGCAGATACCACAGTCTTTTCCTTCTCTCGGTATTGTATTATCAGCACAATACCATTCTCACCAGATGAGTCATTCCTGGCATTAGCGAAACCCAGGCTTTTTTGCTGCTATTTAAATTTCCAGCCTGAAATGTCTAAGGTTCATGTTGATCTTAAACTGAAGAAGTACAAAGTCACCTAAAACAACTCTGACAGGCTGCAATTAACTGATTTCCTCCCTTCCAACTGGGGAAGGGTGGGGAGCCGTTCTTTAAAGCTGAAGGTTCTTTTCGTATTACAGCAAACTAGTATGAAAAGGCCAGGCCACAAAGAGATTAAGTGCAGCTACCTGGAATTCAGAAGGCAAAGCAATTGATTTCAGAGAGAAAATGAACTGGCAAAAATTAGAGGTGCCCTGTGTAATGAGATTGTTTCAAAATAGAGCTTTCAATAAGGATATTAAAGATAAACATTGTCTTAGATTTCTGGACTCTCTCTTTGCCCATATATAGAGATTGTAGGGAAGAAAAGGAAAATATTCAGATAAAGAGCTTTTTCTGAGGAACCTAAGGAGTCTTTTTTGGGGGGATGGGTAGCAATAATCTAGTCCCTCAGCATCTCCCTATAACCTCAGCCTTAAATGTGGAGGAGACTTTATTTGCTCTTAATTTGTCCCCAAGTGACATACAATGATGCAGTGAAACACAGCTTGTGGTTGGTGCTTGTTCATTAAACATTTATTATACACTCACTATAGGTTACAGTGTGATTCACGTGGGGGTTCCCATCCTCCAACCTTCGTACCCATCCTCCTAAATTCCCCTGCAGGATGAAAGCCACTGGCCCTCTTGACAAGGATCAAAGAGTAGGTTGATTCTTCAGGAAAACAGTGAGCCAAACACCGCAGAGTGGAGTGTGCCTACAAGGATCTCGGCTGTGGGAAATGGGAGGAAATATAAGACATGTCCTTGCTTTAAAACAGCTCAGACTCCAAAAATCACTCCTGCTAGGACCCTCAGGCATCCGTTATCCAGTCTTCCCTCTGTTTCATGATCACTTCAACGTCCTCACATAAAGGTGAAGTACCATGTGCATGACTTTGCACAACAGTCTACTCTACTTGGGAACAGTTCTAGCTCTGATGGTGAGGAAATGTAAGAATTTTGGAAACGGTATCAAGCCAACAGAGGTGATGAAGGGGATGTGAGGAGAGACAGCTGAGGGCAGGTGCATATGGGGGAATCAGTGGGAAGATAATCAGAAACTGAGGCAAGTCCTAAAGGAGAAACCAATGACCTTGGTAAGCGAAAGAAGTGTTTCTAGAAACAACAGAGACGTGGTGCATTTCAGAGGAAGGTGAGGATGCAGCTGGCTACAAATGTTACCTTTTATTGAGAACCAAGGATGTGTCAGGTGCAGCACCAGGCACTTCTTATGTGTCATAACACTAATTTTCCCAACAACTTTAAGCCATTTGGCTATTTATTCATGTAAGTCATAGATGAAGAAACAAGCATGGAGAGATGAGATGAAATAGCTAATACATGGTAAAAGTGAGACCTAACTTAGCATGAGCTCTTACCATCTCTGCCCTGCACATGCCCGGATGGAGCAGAAATGTGCTGGGTTATGATGGCTGAGGGGCCTGAGATTGGATCATCCAGGCTTTAAGTAAGAAAATAAAAGACTTAGTAACTATATCCTATGGGGCTTCCCAGGTGGTGCAGTGGTAAAGAATCTACCTGCAGTGCAGGAGACATGGGTTCGATCCCTGGGTCAGGAAGAGCCCCTGGAGGATCAATGGCAACGCACTCCAATCTTCATGCCTGGGAAATCCCATGGACGGAGGAGCCTGGTGGGCTACAGTCCATGGGGTCACAAAAGAGTCAGACATGACTGACCACACACACACACACACACTACACAACTCTATGCTATAGGTAACTTGGAATGAATGTTTCTTCTCTGGGCTTTAGAATAAGTTAATTTGGGGAAAATGAATTTGTGACTGTGCAGACAAAGGAAGGACTGGTGGGGGCCAGGTTTAGTGTATGGAGAATGATTGGAAGATGGTAATGGGAATAGAAAAGAAAGAGGAAGGCGGAGGGACACTTTGAGGAGAGGATTTGCAACCATTTGTGACTGGAAATTGCAAGCCAGAGAGGACAATGACCATGAGTTCTGCAAACCGTGTGGCTGAGAATGAAGACGCATCGTTGATGAAACTACCAAACAGGTCTTTTTAGGTCACCCCACACATATTGGGAGTAATTACCATGTACATATAAAGTAAACAAGTTATTCTAAACTGAAAGGAAAGTTGTGATTGTATTAAAATTTGCATCCACAAGGAGTTAGGTCATTTGGATGCTTCGAGCAGAAAACTACTCATCATTCAAGTCGTAACTCTAATGTTACCTTAAGTGTGGGACATCCTCAGAGTTTTGAGGCTGAGTGACTTACTCCTCTCTCTGAGCTCTCCTACTAGAGGCTCATGAACCTGTCGTTAGACTGGGCTCAGATCCGTGAGAAACTGGGTCTCAAGATCTTGTGCTCTCACTCTCTTGAATAGACGTTGGACCATGATGGGTACTTAATGAATGTTCACGAGAATGCAGTAGTATAATTTTGGGGAATGTGCATGTTAAAAACAGAAGCAATACCCAAATTATTTCATTTCACTTTGTGTGGGACTACAAATAGCTTTTAGTCACTCACACACCAAAGGCTGACGAGACAGGAAGTCCACCGATAAAATGCAGCTGTGGTCTGAGGACACTGCTCAAAAATCAATGAAAGCTGTGTTCTTAAATTAGAGATTTTGGGGGGAAGAGTTTTCAAAATAATTTTGAAATTATTTTGGTTCTCAAAGAGCATATCACTTATATTTCTTAATTTTTCCATCTTTAGACTGAGGGTGTCACATGAAATTGAGGATTTCTAACCCTAGGTTTGAGGGAATCCTTGAACCCCTTAAGGTTATATGATAATTTTTGTGTATAGAGGCATTTTTTTCGGTAGTGAAGAGTTACGACTCAAGATTCTCAAAGTAGTCCATGAGCCACACAAATGACAAGAATCACTGAACCATATACTTTCTAAGATTGCTTCCATCTAAGAGAGTCTAGGAGAAGGCAATGGCACCCCACTCCAGTACTCTTGCCTGGAAAATCCCATGGACGGAGGAGCTTGGTGGGCTGCAGTCCATGGGGTCGCTAAGAGTCGGACACAACTGAGCAACTTCACTTTCACCTTTCACTTTCATGCACTGGAGAAGGAAATGGCAACCCACTCCAGTGTTCTTGCCTGGAGAATCCCAGGGACAGGGATCCTCGTGGGCTGCTGTCAATGGGGTCGCATAGAGTCCGACACGACTGAAGAGACTTAGCAGCAGCAAGAGAGTCTAAGCTTCCTATTGATTTGGGGCTTTATCTATATTGGGTTATATTATTTCAACTTCATGAGGAAAGGGAAAGGCAACAAAATGTAATTGTCTTGATCACAGAAGGGGAATTTATTTCTCCTACATACTTTAGAACATTATTTACTGAATCCCTAAAACCACTCTGCCAGTTAGGGAATCAGGACCCCCATTTCCAGATTAGGGAAAAGAGTCTTAGAGAGGTTAAAACAGTAGTAATACAATAACTTGAATTCTTTTCCACTCAATTCTTTGAATAGGATTAACATACACATATATACACTCAATATATATATATATACACATATAAATATATATATATATAAATAAGCTCAGTTTATTCAATATAAATAAACTTCTCAATAAACTCAGAAGTTTATTTAATATAAACTCATCCACCTTTATTTAATATAAACTTCTGAAATAGCTGAAAGTTTGAGCTTATAAAGTCACCATATTCTTGGTCACAAGTAGGCAACAATGGAAAAGAACCAAGGAAGCTACCGGAAAACTTATTACGTGTGAATATGTCAAAACTAGCTTTTACATTTGACATTCTCTTAAGGAAAAACTCAGAGTACCTTGTGTTCTACTGAAACTTAAAAACAGTCTGAAACATTTTCTTCGAGATTAAATTTACTGAGAGTCTCAAAACTTCGTACTTGAACATAATGGCCACTCTAACACTTTAAATAAATAGCATTTTTATCAAGCACACTATGTATGCCATCTCTGGCTGCCACTCATTTGACTACTGCCAAGAAGTTTAATGCATTTTGTAGTCAGAAGTCTATTAGATAACAAGGTTATCAATAGCACCATTAAAATTCTGAACGCTGTGAATATTTGAGAAATCACCCTTAAAATGTCCACTTCCCTCTTTGTAACATTTCTACAGCATTATAGATGCCTGAATATTTTTCAAGCTTCAACATCAAGTTGCTGATAGTTGTAATACATTTGAAATAGTGATATTAAAAAAAAAAATAGATACCTAAAGTAGCAAGATTTCTTGATGAATTTCAAAGTATTGCTCTTGGCTAAGATGGTTTTTCATTCTGGAACACTTTTACTTTTCTATGATAACACTTCTTGGCTCCTCAAAGCAATTCCTTTTAATTATGTGTTGTTTAGTCACTGAGTCGTGTCTGACTCTATTGCGACCCCATGGACTGCAGTCCACCAGGCTCCTCTGTCCACAGGATTTCCCAGGCAATAAAACTGGAGTAGATTGTCATTTCCTTCTCCAGGGGATCTTCTTGAGCCAGGGACTGAACCCCTGTCTCCTGCATTTGCAGGCATATTCTTTACTCCTGAGTCACCAAGGAAGCCCTTTAATTATGTAATCCCATAAAAGGAGGGGGCTGGTAGGCTGCAGTCCATGGGGTCTTAAAGAGTTGGACTCGACTGATTGGCTTCACTTCTGTACATTTAAGAGGGGCTTCCCAGGTGGCTCACTGGGAAAGCAGCTGCTGCCAATGCAGGAGACACAGGTTCTATCCCTGGCTCAGGAAGATCCCCTGGAGCAGGAAATGGCAACCCACTCCAATATTTTTGCCTGGAAAATCTGATGCACAAGGAGCCTGGTGGACTACAGTCCAAAGGGTTGCAAGAGTCAGATGCAATTGAACATGTCATTTAAAAAGACAGCTTGACCACTGTGCATTAGTATGCTTTAACTCTGCTCCCCTGCTTCAAATAGGGTGCACATTCTCAGCATCCTTTCCTTGGCTGCCTCTCTCCCTGCCACTGCCTGTCAAAGTTCCTTGTGGATACACACTGATGCTCATGGTGAAGTTTGTAAGCGGACATGGGGAGAAGACTAGTCTAAAGATCATTTGGCCCATTTTTCTCCATATAAGATATACAGAGATTTGAAATACATTTGACCTTAACTTTTAACAGACTGTCTATATCTGTACTTGCAGCTAAAGAAGAAATAGAACTCAAGATGGTGTTGGATTGAGGGCTACGGTGATAATCCCATCACAGTACTGCCTTGTTTTTCTCCTTTGCGTCTAGATCATGACAACTAGCTGGAGTACACCAACAATAGCTCCTATATATGTGCTAAGATTTCTTCCTGGTTCTTCACCATCCCCAGATTTTGTGGCCCTGAATTTGATTCAACAAAGCATATACTGTATATAAGATATTGTATTAATAACTGAGGGGATAGGATGATGAACAGAACTTCTGCCTTCAATGAATTTATGTATCTCTTTCCCTAATCAGCTTATAAGGTAGAGGACAGAGCTGTATCCCATCCCTTTTTGGTCAATAAATTCTACTAAAAAAGCTCTGACAAAGAGTGAATTAAATGTACTCACTATGCAGAAAGAAATAGGATCAAAGATGTATCAAAAAGAAGGCTTTTAACTGCTTGTGTATAATACATGGAGTTCTTCAGAATCAAATTATCCTCTTGGTGGGTGTGTGTTTGAGTTCAGAAACTTTAGATCAGAGAAAGTTAGCTGCAGCTGAAACTGAAGTCGCCCATCTTTCCCCTCCTCCCATCTGAAGGAAAAGAACTCACTCCCTCTCCTGTTGTTTCTCGCTCCCTCTAAAGGACAGAAATCAGACGAATGAGGAGAAAGCCCTGACATTCAGGGGGTAACTGAGGACAGAAACTTGTACACCAGAAGAAGAGATGCTGGGGAGAACTGCAGGTCCTGGGGAGAAAAGGAAAAATAAAGAAATAAAAAGAGAAAGAGGAAAGAGGGGGAGGAAATGGAGAAATGACCGTCATCTAGAGAAAGGCGTTAAAGGAAGGTATATGGCTTATTCCAAGTAAGGAGATGGGCAACACAGAAGCATCTACATGGGACACTGTGGAGACCCAGACAGGGAGCCTGTGCCTTGTGAGATTCAGCTAAACAAGGAGGCTGGTCCAAGCGTACAACAACTGAGTTCTTCTACCTGAAACCCACAGGTCATTCAGTAGCAAGGACTGTCGGCACCCTCCCTGTGGACTGCTGATCAGAAAAACTTATCTACCCACAGACCCCGCTGAGAAATGGTGGAATGGATCCCTCTATTTCCTTGTGCCCCTCCTCCACCAAAGTATTGAGCTGGCCAAAAAGTTCATATGGGTTTCCATAACATTTTATGGAAAAATCCGAATGAACTTCTTGGCCATCTATTGGCCAACCCAAAAGATGGTGACCTCTCCTGTCACCCTCCTCACCCTCTTATAAAAATACAGGGTGGTATATTACGGACATATGCTGCACACTGCTCTGTACACATACATGCTTTATACCAGTCAGATCAGAAATTGCTCCATCTGAGCTACCACCTCTATGTTAAATGCCTTTTTCCATTCATACACCCTTTAGGCCAGCCCAGCTGGCTCAGGGAATTTCTACTGGCTCCCGAGCCTGTCTTAATTTGAATCTTAATTCTTGTCTGGGGTCAATGTTCTCCCTGTACATGTGATTCAGATGGAGAATACAATTGGAAAATGTAAATTTTATTGAGATTTTCCGACTTACCCTTTTGCTCCAGGCACAGCAACCTGGTAAGAGATACAGTGCCAGAGTCTAGTACAGCTAGGTCCTTGCGGGGTCCTACCCCGGTCAGACCTCAATACTCATGGGTCTTTATATCTCAAGAGGGAAGGAGGGCAGGAGATCAAATACTTTCCTATTAAACAAAACAACCACTCCTCCTCCCACCTGTCTGCCACTTTAGAGCTTATGACTACATGAGATGATTTTGTGGGAAATGTTCTCAACTTAGTCCCCTTGAGGGAAAAGAATACAACCTGCTAGCTAAAAAGACCATCCTAGAATCTAGGGGAGGTGTTGCCCAAATCTGAACTCCACATACCCGACCGGATATATATCTGCTTAGGATATGACTCCCCCAAACTTGGCACTGTTAACTGTTGCAAAAGGATGGCTTATTACCAACTCTCTCTTGAATTGTCTTACTGCAACCTATTATGGTTCTATGAGTTCCAGATGGGCTTCCCCGGTGGCTCAGTAGTAAAGGACTTGCCTGCCAATATAGGAGATCGGGTTCAGTCCCTGGAAGATCCCCTGGAGGAGGAAATGGCTACACTATTCATGCCTGGAGAATTCCATGGACAGAGGGGCCTGGTGGGCTACCATCCATGGGGGTCACAAGTCAGACAAGACCTAGCTACTGAGCATGTACGCACACACTCTGAGTGCTAGACATAATACATAGCTCTAATTAATGAATTGTATGTCTTCAGTATAGGTCTATGATTCACAACTTCATCATGCACCAGAATCACCTGGAGGGCTTATTGAAACACAGATTGATGACACCACCCCTAGAGTTTTAGATTCAGTAGCTCTTGTGTGGAGGTCAAACAATTCGAAGGTCCCAGGAGGTGCTGGTCTGGGGAATGCACTTTGACAACTATTAGTGTTTATGAAAAACAAAGATGACCTGTTGAAACTGCAAATTATTTCTTCCTTTACCTGCAGTTAAGCTACATGGTTACATAAATTTCATTTTAGAAAAAAAGTGAATTTATTCCATAGAATCAGAACACACTGTCCCTTTCTGTAATGTTATTCCAGATAGGATAAGGTATATTTTTGGACAATCCTTAGGTGAATGAAAATAATCTAGAATGCCTCCTTATGCTGCTGCTGCTGCTGCTAAGTCACTTCAGTTGTGTCCAACTCTGTGCGACCCGAGACAGCAGCCCATCAGGCTCCCCCGTCCCTGGGATTCTCCAGGCAAGAACACTGGAGTGGGTTGCCATTTCCTTCTCCAATGCATGAAAGTGAAAAGTGAAAGTGAAGTCGCTCAGTCGTGTCCGACTCTTATCGACCCTATAGACTGCAGCCTACCAGGCTCCTCTGTCCATGGGATTTTCCAGGCAAGAGTACTGGAGTGGGGTGCCATTGCCTTCTTCGATGCCTCCCTATAGCCATTTACAATCCCTGAGAATACCAATGCCACAGATGTTTGAAAACATTAGGTCTGTGGCTTCCTAATTCTAAGACTCCCTTTGGGGCCAACTTGTTTAATGACCCTGTCATTTAAAGCAACAGTTGCAGTTAATACCTCCTTGGAATTAATCATGCTAATGATACAGTGCTTTCCAATAATTGTCCTGTGGTCACAGATATATTAAATACTTTACCTGGATTGTCTTTCGCATCAATAAATCCATTTTTAAGGAAATGGTTGGCTATAGAGCACAGGAGAATTGACACTGAACTATAAACAATGGCAGCCAAATTGGATCCAATTGAGCAACCTCAATAAGCCACAGCCAGTGATCTACGAGGGACAGGCCAGAAAAAGTCAGATATATTTGGAGGTACATGTCAGTGACACTGGTGAAACTTTATTGAGGAGGAATATGGAGGTATTGTCTCCTCTGAAGATCTTTTTTTAAAAATTTTATCTTATTTATTATTTATTTACTTGGCTGCTCTGGGTCTTAGCTGTGGCACACTGGGTCTTTGATCTTGGTTGCAGCATGCAGGATCTTTAGCTGTGACATGTGAACTCTGAGTTGCTGCCTGTGGGATGTAGTTCCCGGACTAGGGATCAAAGGCTGGCTCCCTGCACTGGAAGAGTGGAGTCTTAGTCACTGAACTGCCAGGGAAGTCCCTTCTCTTAAGATCTTAAAGTGAGGAATGTTGTGATGGAATTACAGATAAAGGACTATTAAGATCCATACACAACCAGTTGAGTATTATTTAACATTTGTCACAGGCTTCTAAGACGTGACTTTTAAGAGCGAATAAACAGGGAAGTTGCCTGGTGGCCTACTGGTTTTGGGGTTTCACTGCTGTGGCCTGATTCCATCTCTGGGCCAGGAACTGAGATCCCACAAGCTGCAAAGGGGCCAAAAAAAAAAAAAAAAAAGGGCGTGGAGAAACAGATACCCTCATTTGAGTTTTATTCAAGTTTAACTTAGTCCTTTTAGCTATTGAGACTCTGGCTTTCTTCAAATCTGTGAAACCAGAAGATCAAAGATCTCAACCAAAATGAAAATCTGCAGTGTTTTGACTGCAGAGCCTATGATGGCTTGAAAGAAAAGAGAAGAAAACTTCCTTGTGTGCATATTTACTTTGGCCTGGTTAGCTCTCGCTAGAACTATGTGGCAGGATTCTAATGACAGCAGAATTTTTTTCGATTGGCAGTTCTGACAGCTAATAACTGTACAACAGGTGCTTTTCTAAAGACAAGTCTTCAGCCATGAAATTTATCTGTATCTTACACACACACACATATCAATACATTCAGCACCTGAAACTGAGAAATAGTCCCTTCCCTGGTTTTATTGCTCTTCACACACACACACGTGTATGTATATACATATACATATGTATACACATATATATGTATGTGTGTGTATGTACAACCATGGACTTCCCTTCCCTGATGGCTCACCAGGTAAAGAATCCACCTGTAATGCAGGAGACAAAGGAGATGTGGATTTAATCCCTGGGTTGGGAAGATCCACTGCAGGAGGAAAATGTCAACCCACTCCAGTATTCTTGCCTGGGAAAAATCCCATGGACAGAAGCCATGCAGGCTACAGTCTAAAGGGTCACAAAGAGGTGTATGTAACTGAGCAAGTAAGCACACACATATATTTATTTCTCAATATAACTCAGATTCAGAAACTGAAAACCATCAGAATAATCTCAATTATAGTAACTGTCACACCAATACTAAATTATCATATAATTAAGGCCTGCTGCTGCTGCTGCTGTGCTGTTAAGTCGCTTCAGCTGTGTCTGATTCTGGCGACCCCATAGACGGCAGCCCACCAGGCTCCCTCGTCCCTGGGATTCTCTAGGCAAGAACACTGGAGTGGGTTGCCATTTCCTTCTCCAATGCATGAAAGTGAAAAGTGCAAGTGAAGTCGCTCAATTGTATCTGACCCTCAGTGACCCCATGGACTGCAGCCTTCCAGGCTCCTCCATCCATGGGATTTTCCAATTAAGGCCTATAGCATCTTAAATTTCATGCCTAGTCCTTCCAGTCTTCTGATTGAAAGTGAAAGTGTTAAGTCACTCAGTTATGTCAGACTCTGAGACCCCATGGACTGTATCCTGCCAGGATCCTCTGTCCATGGAATTCTCCAGGCCAGAATATTGGAGAGGGTAGCCTTTCCTTCTCCAGGGGCTCTTCCCGACCCAGGGACAGAACCTGGGTCTCCTGCATTGAAGGCAGATTCTTTACCATCTGTGCTACCAGGGAAGTCCCAAGAATAAAGGTAATCAGAAGCTATTTACCTAAAACAAACAGCCTTTCCATGGTCATTCATTACATTCCTACATAAAGGGAGTAACTGCATACCTCCATATTCATCCTTCTCCTGGCCCTATACTCTTTCCATTTTCTAGGAGAAAGCCTGCCTGTGAACAATGTGGGTTAGGTAAGCAGGATCCAGTGAGGCAATGGGGTGAAGATGGTTTGCTCAGCAATGAGCAATGGCCAAGGAGAAAGGCATCGCAGAGGCTTGCCAGCTGGAAGACAAGCTGAAGGAGAAGAAATGAGAAGTTTTCTAGACACAGCAACCACAACTGAAGATTTGTAGCCTTGGATGCTAAGAAATTAGTCAAAAGATCTTTAAGATAATTTTTTGTTTTGATGTTCACTATTTTTAAAAACGTCTTTATTGAGTGTGTTACAATAATTCTGTGCTTTATGTTTTGGGTTTCTGGCCACAAGCCATGTGAAATCTTAGCTCCTTATTTAGGTATTGAACCTGCACACCCTACTTTGGAAGGTGAAGTCTTAACCCCTGGACCACAGAGGAAGTCTCTAGTCAAAAGATTTTGAAGTCTGTATGTATGTATGCATGTCTTTGTTTCTTTGACACATAATCAAGATCTGTTAGGGCAGCCAGCCCACGCATTAGTGTTGATACTGTATTTGAAGCCATGATTTGGAAAAAGTCTAGTTGGGCAAGTATACAGACCAACTGAAGACAGTAGGGTTGGGCTTGGTGACCTCCTGAGTATGTCTACGGTTGCTTGCAACCTCCTGGGTCTGCCTGCCACCCTGAATGAGTGTGTGTACATTGATGCCTTAGGGATATTTTATAGGTTTCCCTTTTGAAAAAAAAAAATCCAGCAATACAAATTCTTTGATTAGGTCTTTTAAATTGAGTGCTTGAAGCTATATGGCCACTTTGCTATGGGCTACAAGATATCTCCCTAATTTCCCAAACTAGTTATCTGTCTAAGGCTTTGAGCACTCACACATCCTGTTGAGAAATAAAGAGGTGAAATCTGTCAGTTTGCATTACTCTGGTTTTGTCCAAGTGAAAAGACTTTTTAATACATCTAAACTACTCGGATTAACAAGGTGCTACAGGAGCCACACTGCTGCCTGTCACTTGGTTTGCCTGTTGACATGTGTTAGTAAATAAATAAGAGGGTCATCAATCAGTTGGTTTCAAAACCTGGATTTAGAGAATGATAAATGTGACAGAATTGCTCAGGAAAGCTAGTTATTTCAAGAGTACATTTATCTGTGAGCCACATTCTATACAAAAATAAAAATAAAACACAAAACAATACACGACACACTGTCAAGTGAGCTGAACAAACTGACGTCCTTTCTGAGACCTTTTAGGTAACAGGTGTTGAACACTTGTAATGAGATTTCCATGCATCTTCAGAGGAAGGGGATAAGATTCTAGCAAGAGCTGTTCAGAGTGTTACGGAGCAGGGCCAAGGGAATAGTTCTCAGGGACGAACGCTCTGAAGGAGACATTACATAAATGTTTTGTTTTCTCAGCAAGTGCTTATGTTCTCACTAAGAATTTTTACAGAAGGCAAATATTCACCCAAGAGAAGCTTTTGGAAGGCTGTAACTTTTCCAGATTCTGAGGAATCTGGGGTATATTTAAGTACTCCCGATACCTTATCTTGGGCATTTACTTCATATTATTTTACAAATCTTCTTTGAAATGTTGAGAGCCAGAATGGTTTATAGAGTGCTCAAAGTAGCTTTTCAGAGTGTGTGAAGAATTTTTTTTTTTCAAGCATAAATGGTTAACAATTCTGCACAGAAAAATGCAGTTACTAAACTGGAAATTTGGAAAACTGAGGAAGTGAAAAGATAAAAAAGTTGTTTGATGATCAGATCAGATCAGTCGCTCAGTCGTGTCCGACTCTCTGCGACCCCATGAACTGCAGCACGCCAGGCCTCCCTATCCATCACCAACTCCCGGAGGTCACTCAGACTCACATCCATCGAGTCAGTGATGCCATCCAGCCATCTCATCCTCTGTCGTCCCCGTCTCCTCCTGCCCCCAAGCCCTCCCAGCATCAGAGTCTTCTCCAATGAGTCAACTCTTCGCATGAGGTGGCCAAAATACTGGAGTTTCAGCTTTAGCATCATTCCTTCCAAAGAAATCCCAGGGCTGATCTCCTTCAGAATGGACCGGTTGGATCTCCTTGCAGTCCAAGGGACTCTCAAGAGTCTTCTCCAACACTACAGTTCAAAAGCATCAATTCTTCGGTGCTCAGCCTTCTTCCAGTCCAGCTCTCACATCCATATATGATCACAGGAAAAACCATAGCCTTGACTAGACAAACCTTTGTTGGCAAAGTAATGTCTCTGCTTTTGAATATGCTATCTAGGTTGGTCATAACGTTCCTTCCAAGGAGTAAGTGTCTTTTAATTTCATGGCTGCAGTCACCGTTTGATGATAGTTAACAATAAAAAGAAACGAAGCATTTACAGTAGTAGATGTTTTCTGTAATACTCTGATGTCTTAAATCTGTCTGGAGACCATGTTTTTTCTTAGAGACAGCTTCAGTTTCTCTTAATCCATTTAGCTGCTGCTGCTGTTGTCTTTTTAACACTCCTGGAACAGCCTATCCTTCCAAAGTGATTTGTGGTTCCACTGTATTCTGGATGAAGCACATCAATGTCCCATTTATCCTCGCCTCCGTCTCTACATTCCTGTTCTGAGTATCTGGTTGATCCTGGGTTTTGGGGATTGTTTTATAAATTGTCTCAGTATGTGGCAAGGCAAGTGCCTACACTGTTTTGCTTTTACCTTAATACAGTTTTCCTGTACTCTTTATTCTTTTATTTAAATTTTGAAGTAACTTTTATCAGTTTTCCCTAAAATCCTGGAATTCTGATGGACGTTGCCGTGAAATTATAGATTAACTTGGGGGGAAAGTTTATATATTATTAAGTCATCTCTCTTAAGGACATGAACTGTCTCTATATCTATTTAGATTACTCACTGTGACCTTTATTTAAATTTCAAAGTTTTCTTTATAGAAGTCTACAAGTTCTGGATAGTATGGCTGGATGCCTCAGAGTTTGGTGGTTACTGTGAAAGGTACCTTATCTATCCATCTACCTACCTAGTAGAATGATGGTGCAAAGTAGTATTTCTGAGCATGGTCCATGAACCACTGTGGATCCCCAATACCTTCTGGGGGGGCCTGCATAGTCAGAAGTACTTTCATAATAAGATGTTTTGCCTTTGAATTCTGTTGACATTTATACTAATGGTGCAAAAGCAGTAGTAGCTAAAACTGTTGTTACCTCACCATGAATCAAGGCTTAAGGTGCTAAATTATACTTCTCATGTATTCTTTATCACTGTGTACTCAAAAAAAAAAAAATTGCTGGTTTTACATAGGAATGTCTGATGAAAGAGTAAAAATGATTAATTTTATTGAATTTCTACCCTTGAGTATACATTTAAAAAAATATTATCTGTGACAAAATGAGAAATTTGTGTCAAGTGCTTTTGTAGACTGAAGCACAGTGACTATCTCAGGGAAAAGTGTTTGGACTGTTTCAGTCCAAGGCTGAGCTAACTGCATTTTATTCTTTCACAGAGAACCAATTTTAGTTGAGAAACTACTGACAAAGTATAGTTATTCAAACTTGGAAATCTAGCAGATGTTTTCTGAAAAATGAAGTAACCCTGTCACTTTAAGGAAATGACAGATAATATTTGTTGCCAGTGATAAAATGGAAGCTTTCAAGTAAGGGCAGAATTTTAGAAAACATATCTGTCATGAGCTTGATAGCTTTCCAACACTTTAAGTCTTTTTTGATGAGTCAGGGGTGATACTGACAAGGGTGATTTTTTCAGTATTACATAATAGTTGTCAATATTAAAAAGATCACAAGTCACTGCATATTTTTCAAATGATCAATACTTGGTGTTAAAAATTACACAAGGTGAAAGATGTATTCAAAACACATGATAAATCAATGGAACTTAATGAAACATCATGAAGAGTTTACTGATTTGCTTTCAGATTCCACATTTCAATTAGCCTATAACAAACTTCCACTTGCTGAGAAGAAAACTCATATGAAAAGTTTACTAACACTTTTCAACTACAGTAAGTTTGAACACAGATTTTTTTCCCTGTCTTAACCAAAAATAACACACTGCAATAGACTGAATGCAGTAGAATGTATGAGAATCTAGATGTTTTCAATTAGGGAAGCAATTAAAGGAGATGTACAAAGAGGTAAAACACTGTTACACTTCTCACGACATAGTTTTTTGTTCGTTTTGGACATTTTTTCTTTTCATAAAAATATTTTATGTTAACAAGTAATGGGTTTATGTTTATTTTTAAACAACATTTTATACGTTTGTTTTATATGTTTGTTTTGCATTAATTTTTAAGAGTATAATAGGTCCCAAATTATAAAGTTTGAGGATCGCTGGTGTAGAGAAAGGCAATTGATTTTAACAGGCTGACTTTACAACCTTGATGAATTCTAGTATATAATAGGTTCTATTTAGATCCTGTAGAATATTCTAGGGAAGATGATCATTTGCAAACAGTGGTGGTTTTATCTCCTCTCTTTCCATTCTTTTGATTCACTTTGTTTCATTCCTCTTAGGTAGAGAGTCTGAGACTCAGTATTATGAAAAATCAGATAAGATCAGATCAGTCGCTCAGTCGTGTCCGACTCTTTGCGACACCATGAATCACAGCACGCCAGGCCTCCCTGTCCATCACCAGCTCTCGGAGGTCACTCAGACTCACATTCATCCAGTCAGTGATGCCATCCAGCCATCTCATCCTCTGTCGTCCCCTTCTCCTCCTGCCCTCAATCCCTCCCAGCATCAGAGTCTTCTCCAATGAGTCAACTCTTCGCATGAGGTGGCCAAAATACTGGAGTTTCAGCTTTAGCATCATTCCTTCGAAAGAAATCCCAGGGCTGATCTCCTTCAGAATGGACTGGTTGGATCTCCTTGCAGTCCAAGGGACTCTCAAGAGTCTTCTCCAACACCACAGTTCAAAAGCATCAATTCTTCGCCGCTCAGCCTTCTTCACAGTCCAGCTCTCACATCCATACATGACCACAGGAAAGACCATAGCCTTGACTAGGCGAACCTTTGTTGGCAAAGTGATGTCTCTGCTTTTGAATATGCTATCTAGGTTGGTCATAACGTTCCTTCCAAGGAGTAAGAGTCTTTTAATTTCATGGCTGCAGTCACCATCTGCAGTGATTTTGGAGCCCAGAAAAACAAAGTCTGACACTGTTTCCACTGTTTCTCCATCTATTTCCCATGTAGTGATGGGACCAGATGCCATGATCTTCGTTTTCTGAATGTTGAGCTTTAAGCCAACCTTTTCACTCTCCACTTTCACTTTCATCAAGAGGCTTTTGAGTTCCTCTTCACTTTCTGCCATAAGGGTGGTGTCATCTGCATATCTGAGGTTATTGATATTTCTCCCGGCAATCTTGATTCCAGCTTGTGTTTCTTCCAGTCCAGCATTTCTCATGATGTACTTTGCATAGAAGTTAAATAAACATGGTGACAATATACAGCCTTGACGTACTCTTTTTCCTATTTGGAACCAGTCTGTTGTTCCATGACCAGTTCTAACTGTTGCTTCCTGACCTGCATACAGATTTCTCAATTTCATATCGTTATGAAAAATGATAATGTATATATTTGTCTTATTCCTAATCCTAGAGAATGACTTTAAATTTTCTTCAGTAAATATATATTTACTGTATATATATATTTATATATATATTTTATATTATATTTAAATATATATATTTAAATATATATATTTAAATATATATTATATTAAAAATATATTTATTTACAGTAAATATATATATACAAATATAATGTATATATTTGTCTTATTCCTAATCCTAGAGAATGACTTTAAATTTTCTTCAGTAAATATCCACCGTAGGTATTTTTCTATATGAATTTTATAAAGCTAAGGAACTCTTTCTAAGCTAATGGTATAATTTTTTTAATGCCTACGTGTTGAACTGTTTCACCCTTTAAAAAATATCTATTGAGGTCATACGATCTTTAAGTTTTTTTTTTAATTTTTTTGCAGGTATTTATTTATTTTATTTAGTTTTATTTTGCTTAACTTTACAATATTGTATTGCTTTTGCCATACATCAAGATGAATACGTCACAAGTATACGTGTGTTCCCCATCCTGAACCCTCCTCCCTCCTCGCTCCCCATACCATCCCTCTGGGTCTTCCCAGTGCACCAGCCCCAGGCATCCATTATCAGGCATCGTACCTGGACTGGCGACTCGTTTCAGATATGATATTATACATATTTCAATGCTATTCTCCCAAATCATCCCACCCTCTCCCATTCCCAGAGTCCAAAAGACTGTTCTATACATCAGTGTCTCTTTTGCTGTCTCGTAAACAGGAAAGAAAATAACCTACAGCCCAGATTATTGTACCCAGCAAGGATATCATTCAAATATGAAGGAGAAATCAAAACCTTTACAGACAAGCAAAAGCTGAGAGAATTCAGCACCACCAAACCAGCTCTCCAACAAATACTAAAGGACATTCTCTAGACAGGAAACACAAAAAGGGTATATAAATTCGAACCCAAAACAATAAAGTAAATGGCAACAAGTTTTTTAGTTTTTGATGTTGAATCACTTTTATATATTTGAAACAAATCTCACTGATCATGATATATTATTTTCCAAATACACTGTTGGATTCCAAATACACTGCTGGAGCTAATATATCTAGGCATTTTATATATATGCTTACAACGAAAAGGACCTATAATAATTCTCTCTTGTTCTATTGTCATTATCAGGCTTGGGAATCAAGATTATGCTTGTTTTATGAAGTGAACTTCCTCATTTCCCATTTTATTGAACTTATTTTGGATATGAATTATTTGTTCCTTAAAAGTTTGGTAGAATTTACCTCCCCAAACAACTGTTCTTAGGGATTTGGGGATGGGAGATTTTTGACAACTATTTCATTTTCTTTAAAACTTATGGCCATTTAAACTTTGTTTCTTGGGCTAATTTTACCAATATACAGCTTTTTGAGAAATGCATCAATTCCTGACTTTCAATTTGTGTATTTGTAAATACACAAATTTCAAAAAGTATTTGAAAATACTTTTCAAGTATTTTCTCTGTCATGTGTCTCTAGTTCATTTTTGTTTTCATACTGTATTTATCTGCATTTATCCCTAAGTAGCCAGACAGAAGTCTATCTTTCTCTATTTCTATTCTTTATAACACTTATATTTTTCTTTTGTATTGTCTACTTATTTCTCCTTTCTTGCTGCCCTCCTTCTAATTGCCTAAGTCACTAGCAAGTTTTTCAGCTGTATTCATCCTATATCCTGTTTTTCTTACAACCATATTATTTCATACGCAATATGTCCACTTGGAAAAGACTCTGACACTGGGAAGGATTGGGGGAGGAGGAGAGAGAGGAAGAGGAGGAGAAGGGGACAACAGAGGATGAGATGGCTGGATGGCATCACCGACTCGATGGACGTGAGTTTGAGTGAACTCCGGGAGATGGTGATGGACAGGGAGGCCTGGCGTGCTGCGATTCATGGGGTTGCAAAGAGTTGGACATGACTGAGCAACTGAACTGAACTGATTTTCACTCAGTTTTTCACTACTGCTAGTTGCTACATCATATTGCTAAGCACCTTCCTGTATTGCTTTGAGAATATTATGCTCAGTTTAAATTCTACCTCCACCAGTTTCAGATAATACATAGTACTTATTGTCTTTACTAAGATCTTCACTCCTTAGGGGTCTAGTAATTTTGGATTAAGAGCTCAAGATCATTTGGAAGAACAGAGAATGGGGTGATGGGTGGGCCTGTGCCCTTTGCAGGGACTTTGAAAGGAGAGAATCTTAGTCTTTGGAGTAGAGAGTCTCAGGCAACACAGAACCAATACTGATAGATTCCCTCAGGCAATTCCTATGGACAGGGATTCACCATTGATTTGTTAGATTTAAAGCAACAGCACTTGGTTAAAAGTTTCCTTAGCTTTAGTTCACCAGGCTAGAGGGTTGGGATGCAGAAGAGTGAAGGGATGAGTTGGGGTGGCTCAGCTCTTTCCTGTTCTCATCAAGCTCTCACTGAAGCACAGCTGAGCCCCTCTACTGATGATACTGCAGATCTTGGCCCCCTGACCTACTGCTACCAATCCCAAAGACAAGAGGTAAGGCACTGGACATCTCAAGGCAATGTGACAGGAGGCAGGAGCAGAATTTAAAAGTTTCTCTCCTCCCTCTCTCCTTCTGACCAGCCATACACCAGACTAGGGTAACTTAACTCCCCACCAGACAGACTGGTGAGACTGCAAGGCAATCTTTGGGCCAAGTAGAGTGAAACTTCTTGGGGCAAAATGGAACGAAAGTGAGTGAAACGAAGGTGAGATTATACCCGGCTCTTTGGATGGCAGCTAAAAGGAGGCAGAGCTCAAGATAAGGTGTTTTTTAGGGAAATACCAATGTTATAAAAGGAAGGTAAATAATGTAGAAGAAGACAGAGGTACAAGCTACAGGAGAAAGAAGGGATATATGATGGAACAAAATACCTCCGGAAAGGGGTAGGTAGAAGTGGGGTCAACATCACAGGTGGATGAGTTGGCCTTGAAAGAGAAGATAGCTCATCCCCTGATGACGCAGAAGAGGAGAGACAAGTGGGTGTGAGTAACAGGAAGTTTGCAGCTACAGAGCTAGAAAGCTGAGGCTTACTATGCCCTTTGTAAGACTAAAAGGTACTGACTGCCCTTAAAAAATCTTAAATTTAGGTGTCATTGAGACTTAGGGTCATGTTCCTATGATAGCCTAATCTGGAAAGAGAACATTGTTCATGATTGACTCAGGTTTTCATTCTTTTATATATGGAATACACTATGACTGTCTCTGAAACTGTCCTTATCTATTGCAATTCACACTTAAAACAGAATAAAATGATAACTGAAAAAAAGATGGATGACTCATTGACAAAGAGACTGATGATCAAGGAAAAGTTCTGCTCACTTAGGTCACAAAAGACTTTATGGCATGACAAGTCATTCAGCACTGGCAATATTAACCCCAATATAAAGGACAGAAGCCAAGAGCAGAGGGTAGCATGACAGTGCAGCCAAGAGTTGCTTTAGACGGAGCAGTACATACTAATGCTTTCCCAGAACTAAACGAAGGTCAATCAGAAAGGACATTAGAGGAATGCAGACCCAGGACTAATTCTAGAGGAGACAGGGCTAAGTGTCCTGAAATGTCTCCATGATGGACCTAGAGATTGTCATGCTGAGTGAAGGAAGTCAGACAGAGAAAGAGAAATATATAACATCCCTTATATTTAGAATCTAAAAAGAAATGATACAATGAACTTATTTACAAAACAAAAACAGACTCAGACTTAGGGAACAAACTTACGGTTGCCAGGGGGGAAGAATGGGGAAAAGAGATAGTTGGGGAGTTTGGGATGGACATGTACACACTGCAATATTCAAAAAGGATAACCAACAAGGACCTACTGTATAGCACAGAGAACTCTGCTCAATGTTACATGGCAGCCTGAATGGGAGGGGAGTTTGGGGGAGAATGGACATATGTATGTGTATGGCTGAGACCCTTTGCTGTCCTCCTGAAACTATTACAACATTGCTAACTAGCTGTTCAGTTCAGTCGCTCAGTTGTGTCTGACTCTTTGCAACCCCATGGACTGCAGCACACCAGTCTTCTCTGTCCATCACCAAATCCCAGAGTTTACTCAAACTCATGTCCATTGAGTCGGTGATGCCATCTAACCATCTCATCCTCTGTTGTCCCCTTCTCCTCCCACCTTCAATCATTCCCAGCATCAGGGTCTTTTCAAATGAGTCAGTTCTTTGCTTCAGGTGGCCAAAGTATTGGAGGTTCAGCTTCAGTACTCCAATATAAAATAAAAGTTGAAAAGAAATGTCTCCATGCTTTGTCAGAACCCTTGTCCTTTGGTAACTGAAGCTGTGTATAAACAGTGGGTGCAGAGGTCCTAGGAGTTTGAAAGCACTGCCACCATGCTGCCACTGGCATACAGGGGTGCACCTCATGTCTTCATTTGACTTTTCACTTAGTTGGTTAGTGTTCTGAGTGTACAGAGAGCTAATGAGCAACTGTACCACACACTTGTACTCTGTCCTAAGCTGATGGAAGATACAAACAGAACATTAAAGCTCTGTCAGACGTAAGCAAATCATGCCTTCTCTTGTCTCTTCTAGTCAATAATCCCTGCAACTCCTGCCTGTTATGTTCCCAAATTGGCTTTGGATATATGGAACAAATCTGCCAACAATGTCATCAGTTGGCTAACGGACATGAACACAAATTTTATAGTGCAGGTGCTTATCTTGAGTGCCTAGTGAATTGGTGTGAGAGAAAAGTTGGGGCAAATAAACATACTAGAAATCCTCATTTATTCCAGATCAGATGTGGAAATAGTCAAAATGAATTTATATTATTTGCATAATACTTAAAAAAGAATATGGTCTTAATACCTTCTGTACATGCATCATATAGAATAAGGCTAATGGTGTGGCAAGGAGGTGTGAAAGACATCAATATATTGACAAGCACATGCTGATAAAAATAGTTTAAAATTAACTATCATCCTAGGCAATGGCACCCCACTCCAGTACTCTTGCCTGGAAAATCCCATGGACAGAGGATCCTGTTGGGCTGCAGTCCATGGGGTCGCTAGAGTCGGACATGACTTAGTGACTTCATTTTCACTTTTCACTTTCATGCATTGGAGAAGGAAATGGCAACCTACTCCAGTGTTCTTGCCTGGAGAATCCCAGGGACGGGAAGCCTGGTGGGCTGCCGTCTATGGGGTCGCACAGAGTCGGACACGACTGAAGTGACTTAGCAGCAGCAGCAGCTGATAGAATCAAAGTAATTTATAGCTATCAGAAAACAATTATCTTCTTGCTGCTAAGTTGCTTCAGTCATGTCTGACTCTGTACGACCCCATAGATGGCAGCCCACCAGGCTCCCTGTCCCTGGGACTCTCCAGGCAAGAACACTGGAGTGGGCTGCCATTTCCTTCTCCAAGGCATGAAAGTGAAAAGTGAAAGTGAAGTCTCTCAGTCATGTCCGACTCTTAGTGACCCCATGGACTGCAGCCTACCAGGCTCCTCCGTCCATGGGATTTTCCAGGCAAGAGTACTGGAGTGGGGTGCCATTGCCTTCTCCATTATCTTAGGTAGTTTAAATATTTTATTGACCACCTGAAAAATTCTCACAGCTTTTCCTTATATATAGTGCAAAAATGAATTTTAATTTGATCCCTATCTAGATAATCAGCAATACTAAATCAGGGTAGCTCAAAAAACAAAAACTTTACAGATTTATATGATTTTCTCAAATATTTTAAAGAAAATGACAACAGGTCATTCTGTTTTAGAGTCAGAAATTGTATCTATCAATTTGTCACTAAACCATCAGTTGAAATCATCAGAAGTAGAAATGGTCACTGAGGTTTTTACTTTCAGGCCAAGATGCCAGAGTCCAAGTCACATTGTCCTAAAAACTGGACAGAAATTCTTCAATTCTTTAATTTTATTATTTTCAAGGCAAGGATTTGGGGCTTCCCTGGTGGCTCAGATGGTAAAAAATCTGCCTGCATGCAGGAAACCCAGATTCAATTCCTGGGTCAGGAAGATCCCCTGGAGAAGGGAATAGCAACACACTCCAGTATTCTTGCCTATAGAATTTCATGGGCAGAGAAGACTGGCAGGCTCCAGTCCATGGAATTGCAAAGAGTCAGACATGGCTGAGAACTAACAATCACATTTCCACTTGTTTCTTTTAGTATACACATTACCTCTTGAAAAGTGTTGCCAGGGTTTATGGGAATGCAAGATTTCAGGTCTATTATTCAGACATTCTAGCCTGAATTCATGGTGACACATAATCCTTCAAAAATTTAAAAATCAAATTTGTAAGGAAACTCAAAAAACTTTGATGATAGTAAACTGTTATGTTATCCTGGAAATAGTAGAAAGAAATTATTCATTAACAAAAAATTTTTCATCAACTCTGCAGTTTATATACTTACTTCTGTACACACATGTCCTTAAGTAGAATGTGCATGCATCCTAAGTTGCTTCAGTTGTGTCTCACTCTTTGTGACACCATGGACTCCTCTGTCCAGAAGATTCTCTGTCCATGGGATTCTCCAGGCAAGAATACTGGAGTGGGTTGCCATGCCTTCCTCCAGGGGATCATCCATAACCAGTGATCAAACCAGCATCTCCTGGGGCTCCTGCACTGCAGGCAGATTCTTTACTGATTTCATATATTTATTATTTACCGCTCCACTTTGACAATGAAGTGCTAAATTAAAATGCCACCCAGATGGCAAACACATCCTAATGACGTAAGGAGAGCTGCAGTGCAACTTCCCCACTCAAAGAAAGCAGGCAGTACGGCCCTCTGGGGAAGCACGTCTCTCCTGTTCAAATGAGACCTTGAAAATGAGAGCACTAGGGGGTTAGAGCCGGGAACCTGGCAACAAGGGCCCAGACAGATCCTCACTGCACAAAGCCTCTGCGTGTTCATTCCATGCTACCTTCGGTTCAGGGCACCTCCACGTATTGAGATTTACAAGGAGCTTAGGCACCAAACTGATGTAAAACATCTCAGGTCAAGGCAAGCTCTAAAGAGAGGTCTCCCTCCTCTTTCATTGTAAGTCACAAAATGTTATGTAGTTTTTAGGAGAAAGCAGAGATGGTTATTAGACATTTTATAGTTGTTTCTGTCCATTAAAAAGATTCCTTGAATTAAAGAACAAATGGATTCTTCTTTAAAAACAACTAATTTGCATCAATAAGGCATGTGATTAGAAAAACACATACACAATTAGAAACCTAGTTTCAGTATCATTTTCAACCTTGGATTATCAATAAAAATGATCCTCCTATTATACAAAAAATTAGGGGTAAAATTAAACCAAAGAGGAAACTAGCTGATTTTGCAACAGTGTAAATCTCAAACAACAGCAACAAAAAATTGCTTTCTAGAAATTTCAGGTTCTTCAAATGAATTCTTCAAATGAACTACAAATGTGTTCTCATAAAACTCATATAAGTAATTTCCAAGAAGGAAAGAAGGCATTTAGAGAGGGCTCATCTGTTTTATTTCATCTAATACAAAGTTGTCAAATTTCTTTTTCTCTTCAAATCTGTGCTGCCAATGGAAAATTTGAAGAATTCCCAAGGATGAGAATTATGAGTCAAATGCTGAACATCGTTCTAAATTACAGAAACAACTACTGAACAAGTTAGATTACTAGCTGTAATTAATACAATTGCTGTCTATAACTTCTGGCTTGTGTGATCCAAAGCTTCTTCACCACGCCTCCCCCAACCCCCACCCCAATAAAGAGCATGAAATTCTGGTTTAATTTTTCCAATCTTGTTATTTTAAATCAGTGGTTCGTTTTTGCTCTATACTATTAACTATTCAGGGGTTGGTTTGAATGACCTTTTGTAAGCCAGCTTGCTAGTTTACAGATATTCTCTCTACTGTAGAGTCTGATCACTGTGCCATAAACTGAATCATTTACTCAATAAAGTTTATAACGAATAACAACGCACCAGGCACTCTTCTCAGCACTAGAGATACAGCAGTTTTGAAATACACAAGCCCTGCCCTTGGGGAGGAGGGGCTAACATTCTAGGACAACAGCTGGATGAAATAACTCTCTTGCGTGTTAGATCATATGGGTTATAAAGAAAAATAAGGGAGAATCACTCAGGGTTGTAGAGAGGTGGCACCTTTTAATTACATTCAACATTTGACACTTTAGAAGTGTCAGGGAAAATAAAGATTTAGTTTCTGGAGTCCTCTTAGCCTTCCACCTGAGACCTGTGCTGTCCAGTTCAGCAGCCACTGGTCACTGTGATGTGGAGGAGTAGCTACTTCTCATGGAGGTGTACTGGCAGAGGAAAATACCCACTAGATTTCAAAAACATCGTAGGAAAAAAAGAACGTAAAATATTGTAATAACTGTGTATACCGAATACATTTTTGTATGGTAATATTTGGATATATTGGGTTAAAAACCTATTTTTAGGTTTTTTTTAAATTAATGAAAATTAATTTCATTGCTTTTAAAAATACCTCTTAAATACAACTATCAAAGAATTTGAAGTTACAAATATGGCTTTCATTGTATCTCTATGGGCAGCACTGTTCCATTTCAAATGTCCATTTTAACTGAGTGCAGAACGGAGAGAAAGGAAGACACAGGGAACTATGAAGACAGCTTAATAGGTAGACAGTGGGTTCTAATCTTCCACTTACTAGCTATGTGACCAGAGACCAGCTCGTAGATAATTATCCCTCTGCTTCTGTTTCCTAAGAGGTAATAAGAGTAATACTTAAAATAAAAGTAATATTTACGGTAAAGAGAGGTTGTAAAGGATAAATGGATCCATGTAAAGTGCTTAGACTAGTGCCTAACATGTAACTGTTTCCTCTTATTAAATATTATTTTTGGAAAAAGTGATTCTACAAACAACCCTTGGCTTTTGTGATGCATGTGAGTGGTTTCTCAGAAAATGTCATGACTTTGGATCAGACAGCCCTGGAGGCAGGGAAGCTAGAGGAAGAGCATGGAGAGGGCTATGGTGACTGAGGAACATGGGTGCAAATCTCAGGTCTGCTGAATTTTAATCACAGCACGACCTCATGCAAGTTGCTGACTTTTTCTAAAGTCTCAGTTGCCTCATCTGTAAAATATTTATTTTGAAGAGCAGTTTAAGAAACTATTGAAGCAGTATAAATGAAAAACCTCTGGGGCAACAGGCAGGTCAATAGACGACAAAATGATGACAAACCCTGCATGAATTTTATTCTTTGTGTCATACAAACTAAGGATAATGATTATAATGCTCAAGAGAGTACTATTTCAAAGTTTTATCAAGCCTTTAAGCTCCTCCACATGCAACTGATGCTCTCATTTTTACTTACTGTTAAAAGTACCTCCAAGAACATTTACTAAGCAACCCTGTTAACTTGCAACCCAATGCAACTAGAAGAATATAACTACATTTCTTAAAAACCTCTCTTCTGTTACTTCAGAACAGTCTTCCATGGAGGGTATCTTTCTCTTCCATTCACTCAAACTACTGAGACTATATTGATTTTTTTTTCTCTTTTCTATGCAAGCATTTAATTTTTAAAAAGTCTTTTTCCCAGAGTCTGCAGCCTAGACAGCTGAGAAATGGCAGGGATGTTAAACACAAGTGAAGGGAAGACTGACTTTTATCTGGTGGAGGCGAGTGCTCAGGGGACAGCATGTTTCACAAGTAGGGCAACTGCCTCTGCTCCATCCTTACCAAGGCAAACTGTGACCCTGTCTCATTTCACAGGGGCAGAAGCGTAGCCACTGTAGGTTGGGGATCAGGACACCTGACTCTAGTCCCAGCTGGCTGACTTGTTTACTCTATGGCAAAAGGGAAAACCACTGACAACCCTGGACTTCTTGTCTGCAAACTACGTAAAAACTATTTTCAAAAGAAATGTGGGGGATAAAATGCTCTCAAAGGTTTTGAAAAAGTTTGTTAAAGAGCATGGGACTGTGGCTCTCACAATGGGCTGTCACGAGAAGGGAGGAGAGTCTCATATTCTTTTCCAAATTCATTTTTTTCTAAAGTGCACTTCAGCGATCATTGTAGGTGTGTTCTTTCCCCTTTTCTTTGCTCTGAGTGTTTTGTTCCTGACACTTTCTGAGGTCAAATACTGGAAGAGAATTGAAGGTAGGAAAAAACAAAAATGAGATAGTGTCCTTAATGGAAAACTTCAGTTAAAAACAACCCAAGTAAACCTGTCTATAAGACTGAATGCAAAATTTGACTAAGATGAGAAAACTAGCATTAGAAAGGTCCATCACTTGTCTCGAGCACCTTTGTTTTCAGGTGGAGCTAACTAATGGCCCTTTTGTCTCTCTCCAAGTAGTGAGTATCTACTTTGTGTAATGGGCACAGTGCTGGGTGTAGGAGACAAAACAGTGAACAATTTCAGTAGAGACCTTGCCTGCAAGAATCTGAAGCAGAGATGGATGGGATGAACACACAATGGCCCCTGTAATTAAATTAATTATAATGGGAAAAAGTGGTATGCACACACACAAGAATAACAAAACCTTTAAAAAACCTTAGAGACCTGGAGAAGAACTCTTTCCCAGCAATTTCTTGAGAATGGAGTTTTATAACCCCTGCTATGATGAACAATTAGCAAAGGTAAGAGCAGCTTACTTTTTATTTAACAGCTTTATATGTTTTTACTCTTAGGTTATCTTCCGGGAATGATGAAAGGAAGATGGTCCTCTTTTCTAGTTGTAAGAGTCCTTCAAATATTGGCGACAGCTCCAATAAGATTAGTGTACATGCTTAAAACCTGATGCATAACATTAATACAGCCTAACATGTATGCTCTGAACTCATATCAAAAAAAATTTACTGAACTTTTGCAGAGATAAATGGCCTGTATTTTCCCTACAAAGCATTAGCAATAGCTCCAACAGAAGTCAAAATCTTTTCAGTATCTTAGTCAAAGTGATCAAACAAGACCCCTGAAAGGGAAAGAGCTATTCATCCACATCAAAACACAACACCACTACGTTAGAAATAACGGCACATGCATGCACGAACATTTATTACCTGCTTCCTTTTCTGCTGGGCCTAAAACATAAGAGAAGAAAATTAAGGAGAAAAGCAAAGTCTATCCATATTGTTCACTTGCATAATGTAAAAGCAAAGAAATCACCCACTTCCTATTTCTAACTTAAAGTTGAGTTTGTTCTTGGTCTGACCCTAAGTATGAAACAAAACTCTTTATTTTTGAAGGTACAAAAAAAGAGGGGAAAGGGAGAAAATTAAAAGCATAAAAGTTTTCCTTATCTAATAAGCATGCTTTTTTTTTTTTTTTTTGAAAAGAGACTGCTCAGCAGTCCTACCTGACAAGATTTCTAAGATCTCTTTTCTAGAATGTTCTGAGAGAGATGACTCCAGAAAGGAACAGGTGGGAGAATTCCCTGCTCCCACCCCACTGGATCCTATTTTAAGCTGTTCTCTAACACAGACTTGTTTTTGTGTGTGATTCAGAATAACCATTTCTTTCTGATCACTTTGTTAACGTGTTTATTTAGCTGATTAATGAAAGAAGCCTATGGTTCTGTATAAATAAAAGAAAGTTTTTCATTTGTCCGTATTAAAATGGACTTTACAACTAGAAAATAAATACAGAAATAAAATTTAAAATATATGGCATATTTTTTCAATATTGTTGGATAAGGTAATGGTCAAAACTATTAACTAAAATAGTTAAGACCAATGTTGGATAAGATAATGGTCAAAAATATTAACTAAAATAGTAAAGACCAAAAGGATTCTCAAAGTTTTTTTGTACAGGGTTCATAATATTTGGATAAAACAATACTGTGTTTGCTTAGGTTATCTACAAGTTTTCTCTCTTTGCCAAACCTGAAAGTTTTAGTATCTCTATTTTTATATAAATTCTTTCAATCCATGTTCACAAAACCCAAAATATTCCCAAAACATGAAAATTGTTTGGATGAGTATTGAAAATGTGAAAACCAATCTGTTTCTACTTTCCCCAAATGATCTAATATTCATCCTTTTGCTTTAACACAACATGATATCATAATTAATGATGTTAAACTGGTAACTAAGGAGGTCTCATGTTGTTACTCTCGTGATATAATATTGGTTGCTATAGTGATGGGATGGCTTTTTTGTTAATCACTCAGGAGGTTGGTTATCACGTGCTCGTTAGAAAGCCTGATCAGGTTTGGAGAGAGAAAAGAATATAACACAGCCAATTATAATCATCTATTTCACCGTCCCAATTTTGATGAATCTATCATAATATCAACTAATTAATAAACTTATAATTCATTAACTATACTTTTATATTAGAAGTCATTAAATTTTTTTCTAATGGACAATTATTTTTTATTTTTAGAGATAACTATTTAACACCATAAACTTTTTCTTCCCTAAGTTAAAGCTACATATATTACATAAGCTAGTTTTATGATAATTAGAGAATCTGAGGTCATTTCTATTGCTTTTAATTATATCAGTCAAAGGATGGTTAGATAAGAGCTGATTGTGCAACTTCGCCACAAATTTCAATCTATGTATTTCTAAGCATCTTAAACCTTAATGAAGAAAATGAATAATTATCCTTAATGAATAAAACCTGAAGAAAGAGAAAAAATGCACAATCCTCTCTAGAGATCTAATCTTTCCAATGCATCAGTATATTGTAAGCAATTAAAAGTTGCAAGGACATTCTACCAGTTTGTTTCAGCCCTCATCATAATCAACAAGTTTCCTCTTTTCTCTGAGAGATGCTGCAGAAGCAAAAATGAAATTATGTAACACTACACTGTTACAGACCAAGAATGAATACACTGCCCATCCTTTAAATGTTAGACATACTCACTGTAATGTCAAAAAATACAACCCATGAAAACACGTTTTGGTTTCTTCAAAACTCAAAATAAGAACAAAGGACAACTTAAGCACGAATCCCGGGTCTTTCATTCAAGCAGAGTCCCAGGAGGCATATTAAAGCAATGAATAGGAAAAAGCTCTTCAGTTCACCAGCTGAGATTTTAATGAGACATTTCCCTTTGCCATGGCACAGGTTTGTTCAGGGAAGGAAAGGACTTCTCACAGAAAATGCAGTTAATAGGCATTGTTGGCTCTCACAGCCACTTCAGCAATTGCTCACTGCACTGACCTTCTATTTTGGCGTATTCTGTGAGTCTCGTGTAATTGATCAAGGCAGCTTTCTCAAGACATTTTCTGACCACTTTTTTCACCTCTTCTGCTGGTATGGGAGTGGCAATATCTTTCATTAAAACCTAGAAAAAGAAAGAGAAAGACAGAGACTGTATAGAATATGGAAAGCAAGTACACACATTGTCCTAAACGTTATTAGTAGGAAGGGGTCCTAGGTAACCTCGGGGGAGGCAATGAGTAGGCACTTCGCAACTGGGCAGTAACCTCTGAGTCCTGGCTCCTCCTGTCTAAGCCTCATGTAAGGACATCAAAACCTCCCATAGGCCAAGCTACCATTCAGTGTGACTGTCACTCTTCCTCCAGGGAAACACAAAGCCACTAGAGCAGCTGTTTCACATGAGGGTTACGGTCCTTGGGATGAAACTTTTGTCCTTGTACAAAGTTTACCTTGTACATCCTTGATTTAAAAGCCTTAAATATTTGGAGCAATATACCTGAAAACACAAATTCCATTAAAATAAGCATTATTTACAGACTCTACAAAAATCAAGATCTCTACTGTTTCTAATTTTACTTTATTTTGATCTGCTGGAGGCCGGTGGGGTGGGGGGGACTTCTTTGTCTTAGTGAAATGAAAGGACTATTAAATGTCAAAACAAAAGGAAGCTTTCTGAAATTAAAAAAAAAAAAAACCCAAACTGATTACTTTCCTAAATTATTATTATAGGTCCCTAAATTATACTTTTGGATTTTCCATGTACAAGTATTACTGTTGGCAAATGGAAAATGCAATTATATCCAGAATTCAAAATATAACTCAGTTAAGTACTTTTATAATGACTCCTTGACAGTTTTCCTTAAAACTTTCGTAGTGATTAAAAACAAAAAAAACCAACAAAAAACGGAGAAGGCAATGGCACCCCACTCCAGTACTCTTGCCTGGAAAATCCCATGGAATGAGGAGCCTGGAAGGCTGCAGTGCATGGGGTCGCTAAGAGTCGGGCACGACAGAGCGACTTCACTTTCTCTTTTCACTTTCATGCATTGGAGAAGGAAATGGCAACCCACTCCAGTGTTCTTGCCTGGAAAATCCCAGGGACGGGGGAGCCTGGTGGGCTGCCATCTCTGGGGTCGCACAGAGTCGGACACGACTGAAGCGACTTAGCAGCAGTAGTGATAAAAAAAACTGCTTACAGTACATTTTAATTATACAATTAGTCAAACTCTATCTTCCCTATAAGTAATGCGATTTTTCTTGCTTTGATTCCATTCAAATTCTACAAAATACAGGTATAGAAAAATCTTAACATAAAGAAGACAATACTTTTGTAAGTGTTCTTATTACTCTATCAGTCTTTCACTTTGAAAAAAATATTAAAAGAACATGAGGACATCCATTTCATGCTTCATTTTATCATTCTATTTTGATCAGCCTCCGCACTAAGAATTTTATAATCTCAAATTCATTCAATTATTCTAGCACTGGTGACCCTTGACAACATGTTTTCATCTTGTCAGGCAAGGTTTCCTTCTTAAAACAGCAAACTTTACCACTTAAAACTTTCCTTTCCTATCAAATTAAAATTTCTTCATATTCTCATATTAAAAATCTTTAACACACTGACATATATTTGGTACTTTAACTAGAACTGTACATTAGACTCTTTATTGCCACACACAAAAAATTCTTCTTCTACCTACAGTTGAAGCATTAACAGGCACTATTCTTTTTAATGTGATTACTACTAAAATTTAAGATTAGATTTTACTCTTAGGCTTTCCCCATGGTGCCAAGCTTTCAAATAACAGTAACGGCTTTAAAATTAGAATACCTGTATCTAGGGTTAAAATCAGGCAGTATTTCATAGTATCTAGAAGCTGGACACTGTCTGAGGTGTGTGTGGGGAAACTGAATCCCCTTTCCTGGAGAAGTACAGATAAAGGACTGGCAAGTGCAAAAGGGAGGCACAACATATGTTTCATGCTTCCCCCCCATGTTTATTCAAGGCATTGTAAGTATCAACAATTCACACGCAGATTTTATTTTTCTGAGATGTCAGTAAGTACAGACACGAAAATGAAGAAATAGCCCTTACCATTTCCCTCAATTCAGTAAAAGACATGATCAGTTACTATAATTGAAATGAAGGTCACTGTTCATTCTGCCACCTGTCAGTGTGGGGCATGAGGGCATCTCTGCTATTACTAACTCTTCCCTGCTGGGGGAAGGAGAGTAGCTCTGCCATGGAAACCAGCACATAGCCAGGCTACGCTGGGTACCCAGGATGGGATGCCGTTCTAAAAATCAAAGCTGCCTTTAAAGACTTTTGTCTCATCAACAATACCTTAATGCATAGGATGAAATGAAAATTATGAAAAGTCTGTGTTACATGCAGCTTTTAATATTATGCAAATTCTAGTAAAATAATTATGACAATAATATTCACAGTGATCAAGGATAAGACAGAGATAGATAGATAACACTAATCTGTATCCCAAAGATCTCACTTCAGTCATCAGTTATAGCTCTCCTCTCCTAAACCTTTAAATCATTGAACACTGTCTCCCTTTTTTGCTTTTTCAGAGAAGTGTGAATAAATAATGCATTACCTGGAATTCCTTGAGCAGAAAAATCAGTAAGAACAAGTGCTCTGAAGTCAACAAATCAAGACCAGCATAATCAAATCATGAAACAGAGATGATCGCTAGATATACTTTTTAATATGGATAAGGAATAAAACTTGTCCACATTACTCAACTGCTAGTTTCCAACTAGCATGTGAATAGTTTTATAGATAGATGAAATGATATTTCACTTTCTCACCTAATCTACTACAAAAACAAAAGCAGTGGAGAATATACTTCCATTAACAAATGATTTTTAACATGGACATAAAGCCTTATTTGCATATACTTATATAATTTCATGACTTCTATGATCATCAATTTCTGTCATTTGTGAATTCAAAGTAACACATAAATTGAATTGAAATAAATTTTGAGACAAATTGAGAATGAAAGAAATGATATGTGTGTGAATATTAAATGCTGAGAACTCTTACAGATATGAGGAATATGACAGGTAGGAATATAAATAAGAGGGGATACTATAAGACAACTGTAAAGTCTGAGAAACAGATGATTATATTAAGCTGAAATAAAAAATGACTATTTTCTGAGGGGGAGGAGGAGAGGTGGGAAAAATGGATATTACCAAAAGGATGCTATAAACTCAGGATGGCAGTGGTGTAGGCTTCACAAACGTTTTGGAGAAGAAAAGGAGGATATAGAAGAATTTGAATGTAGTAAGAAAAAGTGAGAAACTGATGAAATGCAACAAACCTAGATGATATCACACTCCTAAGGAATGGGGCCGGCGGCCTGGTTCAATAACTACACAGCCATCGAGGAGGCAAAAAGTACTTACAGAGTCAGGTTCAAACATACCCTTTCAAGTAATGAAAGTGTAGCTTTCAGCGCACCCTCAGGTCGTCCAAAGGGGAAACAGTATCTTTTAAAAAAGGAGGAACAAAAGAATCAAACATGTAACATCCAAGAATGCTAAATAATTCCCTTTTCGATCACCTGGCATTATTGGACAACAGTAAAACACGGTTAAAAGGGCACTGACCCATACAGGAAATTTCTAACTGCTGAAATTTATATAGTCCCATGATTTAAATCTCTTAAAACGATAAAGGTATAAACTATGATGAAAAAGATTCTCAAGTGTTGGTGATACAGGTACATTGAAAAATATGGTAATCAAAGTGGAATCCCTAAGGTCCTATAAAGGAAACTTAAAATGCATCTCCTAATTTCTTGTTTAAGTTTTGTTATTCAAACTCTGTGATAAAATAAAATGATTTCCCCCACTTCTTCGTGTATTTATGTGTGATTTTAAGATGGAAACCCACACCACATATCTAACTTCTGTGGGAAGCAAGGTCCCAGCTCCCCACCTTTCCTCATATTTGCTGGTCTCCGCTGGTGTCACTGCATTGTCCCCCAACCCCAACCCACCCGCCTTCTGCAGCTCTTTTGCCAGAAGTCATTTATCCAAAGTATTTTAGTCCCATGTAATCCTCAAACACATGGATAACTGGAGGGCAGGCCACGTGGATATTCTGAAATGAGGGTCGGAGCTGGGAGGGTGTATGGGCTCCTAAGTCAGCTGCCACATGGTAGGGGCAGGTCTACTGCTTTTTACAAGGGGTCCCTCTTAGGGTCACTTTCCACTTAGAGAGCACAGAATGTCAGCCATTTCATCCTGCAGGAGCACCTCCCTTGTTCAGTTAGGTTCAGCAAAGCCTCCTTCCTTGATCTCTTCCACTCACCCCCCGCCCCTCCAACCCTGCTTCAAGATCAAGTGCTTGAGGCAGCTGGGCTATCGTGGCGCCATTTTGCTCTGACTTAGACACCTTCAAACTAATAACTTGGAAAGTTTACCCATTTCCATGTCTTTCGCCATTCATTACCCAAGGACTCAGTAGACATATTTTCTAAGGCATAATTATCATGGGAATGATTATTTTTCACACTGTAATTTGAAGAGGTTTCCCTCCAAAGTACACATAGTTTAAACTCAAGTTCTTTACTGGACCCAAATTTTACACGGAAAGACTGATTCCTCACAAAGCAGTAGTTGAATTTACATTCAGATTAGGTTTTAGTTTTGTGAAACTTTCGGTGGTGTCAGATAAATGCAGATAAGTGTCATATAAATCTAGCCACTTACATTTCTCTTTAGAATACTGTGCATCATTTCATTTACTGTTAAAATTTTCCTTCATTTAATCTTGCCTCTCTGCACCCTCTTAACCCTCTGCCCCACCCATACATAAAAAATATCACCAATTTATTTTGATAGAGTTCCCTGCCCCCCACTCCCACCCCACTGGGGCTTTTCTTTTGAGTATTAGCAAATTAGGAAAGTAGCTTTAGTCATTTTGTATACCATAAACCCTAATCCATGTTTAAATAAAACACAAATTGGGTTCTTGTAGTCCCCTCCTCCTGCTTAAAATCTTTTCAGCATATTTGCATAATCCACCCATTGTCTTTCCTATTGTTTATTTCCATTAACCTGTGGGTGACACATTTTATGAATGGAATGTTACTGATCCGCAGATTACATTTAGCATTTCAGGGCTCTGAGGTCCCACTGGGTATGTTCTGAATTAGCATTAGCTGCCCATGATGTGTAAATAATTTAACACATTTACAGAGTACAAGTAATCCTGAATCAATAAAATACAGAAAATAACTATACAGAAGCTTAATTAATCCTCACAAAACAAGTTTGAAAAGAAGGGAATCATTTTGTTCTGCTTTTCAGGATAAATATTTTGGGTTTTTACCACTTTGATAGCTCTCTAATAGTGAAGCAAAGTCAAAAACACTCAATTATCAAATAAAATTCAACCAAGTTTAATACTTAATCTGAATAAATTAAAGTCACCCTGATTTTCACTTTAGTCAATTAATTACACAGATAAATGAGCCTGCATAGATCTGCCCAATGATTAAACTATTTCTTTTCTTTGAATTTTAAATTAAAAATTTAAATACAGTATCTATTTTTATCAAAGTCACATATGCACATAGTCTAAAAGGAAACTTCTTCTAAGGGAATTTTTATGAAAAACCTAAGTCCGTTTTTGTCAGTTCCATCCCACTTTTCAAGAAATTTCTCTAGGAAAACATATTCTAAACATTTAGCTGATTCTTTTGGTATTTAAATGTCATATCCCTGACCTACATGATAACATTTCAAATTTTTAATTTTTCAGTTTTAGATATTATCCTACTAACTTCCCACAATGAAAGAGAAGTACTTAACTTAAAAAAATAGATTTAGAGGTATAAGTGATATAGAATGAACTACACATATTTATAAAGTATTCAATTTGATAAATTTTGACAATATGTATGCATGGCATACATGTGTGAGCCCATCATGACAACAAATGCAATATTCATATTCATGACCCCCAATGCTTCCTTCCAACACCTGGGGCCCAGGCAACTGCTCATTTACCGTCATTTAGTTTATATTTTCTGTAATTCCATGTTAAGAGAAGTCATACAGTATGAACTTTTTTAGGTCTGATTTCTCTCAGCTGTTCTGATATCCTTTCATGCTATTGCAGTGAATCAACATTTCATTACTTTTCATTTCTCAGAAGTAGTCTAATAGTTTTTTTAATCCATTCTTTATTGATGGTCACCTGACTTGTTTCCATATTTGGCTATTATGAAAATGCTGGTATAAATATTCATATCAAAGTCTTTCTGTGGGTATATACCATCATTTCTCTTGGGGAAGTACCGAAAAGTGAACTAGCTGGGTCATACCTTAGGTGTTTCATTTTTTAAAAATCACAAACTATTTTACAAGGTGAGTTGTATCATTTTACATTTCTGTCAATCAGTGTGGCTTTAGGTTATAGTTCCCTAAAGAGTAATGATGTTGAGCATATTTTTATATGCCTTTTCACCATCATACATCTTCAATAAAGTATCTGTAAAAACAACTTTCTATTGCGTTGTTTTATTTCTTATTGTTTTAAGAGTTATTTATAGGGAGTTCCTTGGTGACTGAGGACTCTAGGCCTTTACTGATGTGGTCTAGGTTCAATCCCTGGTCAGAGAACTGAAATTCTGCAAGTCATGTGGTGCAGCTTAAAAAAAAAGTGTTATATATTGTTGATAGAAGTCTTTTGAGGAATATGTATTGTATAAA
This sequence comes from Tragelaphus eurycerus, assembly GCA_935064755.1. Taxonomy (NCBI): domain Eukaryota; kingdom Metazoa; phylum Chordata; class Mammalia; order Artiodactyla; family Bovidae; genus Tragelaphus; species Tragelaphus eurycerus. Next base: position 8,083,746 of record CAKXYN010000002.1, on the reverse strand, counting down.
TATTTTCTCCCGTTCTGAGATTCCCTTACAGCATCTTTGGAAGATCAAAAGTTTTTAATGTTGATAAAATTCAAGGTAACATCTTTCCATTTATGAATCATGATTTTGGTGTTTCATTTAAGCATCTGTGCTTAGTCCAGTGACACAGATTTTGTTTTCTATGTCTATCCATCTTGAATTAAATTTCAGACCAAGTGTGAGGTATAGATCCAGGTTATTATTTTACATTTGGATATCCAATAGTCAGTTTCATGTGTTGAATAAAGTATACTTTACAAATTATTTATACATTTGTTGAAAATCAACTGACCATACGTATGTGGGTCTGTTACTGGACTCTATACCACATTAATTATTGATTTTTGAGTACATAGTCTTGCCTTACTTTTGATCAAAGGTGGAAAACATTCATTCTTCCTTCCTTTTCTACCATTAAGTATGATGTTAGTTGTAGGTTTCCCATGATGCCTTTAACAGCTTAAACATATGGTGTGCTGTAACAATAATTATTTTAATACTGTTGTTCACTAATTCTATCTTCAGTGTCATTTTCACTTTTGCTTGTATTTATTCTCTTAATTGGTTGTATTTTACTATTTCTTTGTATGCTGAGAATGTTAGACTGGATGTTAGACACTGTTGTTTTACCATATTTGTGGCTGAAAACTTTTGTATTCCTTTAAATATTCTTGAATTTTGTTCTGGAAGGCAGTTAAATTACTTGAAAATAGTTTTATTATATGAATCTTGGTTTTAACCTCAGAGCTAATTTTTTTTCCACTATTGAGGCAAAACCGTCTGTATTCTATCTGATGCTCATGATTTAGGCTTCTATTTTAGATACTGAAAACTGAAACTAGCCCTAGCTCTGTGAAAAGAAATCCCTTGTAATCCTTTCACATAATTCTTTGCCCAGGTTCAAAGTTTCTTCACAGCAATGCACAGATCACTGCTTAGCTGAAGACTCCAGGGGGACTCTCAGCAAATAGTTGCAGGTCTATCTACTCTCTCCTTTAGAACTTTGAGTTGAAAACTCTGGCTGCCTTACACTTCCTGGACTCTCAGCTCTGTCTTCTCAAGTCAGGGTGTCACTGGGATCTGCCCAGATTCCTCCTTTTTGGATCATAATCTAGAAACACTGACTTGGTAGTGAAAGTCTCTCAGTCGTGTTCTACTCTTTGTGACCCCATAGACTATACAGTCCATGGAATTCTCCAGGCCAGAATACTAGAGTGGGTTCAGTTCAGTTGCTCAGTGGTGTCCGACTCTTTGCAACCCCATGAACCGCAGCACTCCAGGCCTCCCTGTCCATTACCAACTCCTGGAGACCACCCAAACCCATGTCCATTGAGTCAGTGATGCCATCTGACCATCTCATCCTCTGTCGTTCCCTTCTCCTCCTGCCCCCAATCCCTCCCAGCATCAGAGACTTTTCTAACGAGTCAACTCTTCGCATGAGGTGGCCAAAGTACTGGAATTTCAGCTTCAGCATCATTCCTTCCAAAGAAATTCCAGGGCTGATCTCCTTCAGAATGGACTGGTTGGATCTCCTTGCAGTCCAAGAGACTCTCAAGAGTCTTCTCCAGCACCTCAGTTCAAAAGCATCAATTTTTCTGCACTCAGCTTTCTTTATAGTGCAACTCTCACATCCATACATGACCACTAGAGTGGGTAGCCTCTCCCTTTTCCGGGGAATCTTTTCAACCCAGGAATCAAACCCAGGTCTCCCACATTGCAGGTGGATTCTTTACCAGCTGAGCCACAAGGGATGCCCAGGTGAAAGTGAAAGTCACTTAGTCATGTCTGGCTCTTTTCCACCCAGGCCAGAATACTGGAGTGGGTAGCCTTTCCCTTCCCCAGGGGATCTTCCCAATGCAGGGATTGAACCCAGGTCTGCCACATTGCAGGCGGATTCTTCACCAGCTGAGCCACAAGAGAAGTCCATCCAGCTAGGGTAATTAAAGGGCCTCTTCATTGTCTCCCATCTCTTAGGAATCATTGTTATTCATTGTCTTACATTTACTAGCTTGAAAAGCAATTTTTCCCACATATTTTGTCTTTAAAAAATCGTTTCAGGTGGAAGGTAAATATCATCCCATTATTCCATCTTGGATGTAAAGTTGCTTTTTTTGGAGACCACTCTGTACTACCCTAAACATAATTTCGGTTCCTCCTACCCTTCTGATGCAGTTACATCATTTCTGTGGGTTAGATCTAAATTCACTATCTACATTAATTATATAAATGTCCTAGATAGCTGAGATGTATTTAATATGATTACTTTCTGTGTGCCACTATTTGGTTTATAATTAATACTTTGCTAAATTTGTCTCTTTTACTTTCGTTTTTATATACTTAGTTTAATACAACTTCTCTCGTCATGTTAAAATATCTCCGTGGTCTGTCACTTTGACCTACTTGAAGAATTTTCTGACCTGCTCTGGTAGAACGATTTCCTTTCTAGGCCCAACTCCACTTTGGGAGTCTCTACTAGCTACCACTTTGAAGATTCCTTTCTCTCTCACATAGATTTCCTGTTGCAGGCATCTTAATTCTCCCTCTTTGTCTTTTCCTTTGTTTTGGTAAATTTCATTCTCCAGAAGGGGAATATGGGAAGCACATGTTTTAAAAGTATCATTATTTTATGATATCCTGAAAATATCATTATCTTACCACTACCCTTAATGGCTTCCCTGGTGACTTGGACAGTAAAGCGTCTGCCTACAATGCGGGAGACCCGGGTTTGATCCCTGGGTGGGGAAGATCCCCTGGAGAAGGAAATGGCAACCCACTCCAATATTCTTGCCTGGAAAATCCCATGGATGAAGGAGCCTGATAGGCTACAGTCCATGGGGTGGCAAAGAGTCGAACATGACTGAGCAACTTCACTTTCTTCTTTTCTTTCTACCCTTAATGGAGACATTTACTAGTATAGAATTTTAGGCTAGAAATAATTTTTTTCTCAAAATTATGAAGTCACTGATGAATTGCTTTCTGTATATCAGTACTGCTCCTCCCATCAAAATGAAAGCTAAAGAAAAGGATCATTTAAAAAAATCTGTTCACTGCCTGGCACATGGTAGGTTTTAATAAGTTATTGTATGTATCAATGTAATTTTTTAAGTTATCACATAAGATGTTAATTTTAGGTGAACCTGGGAGATGCATATACAGGAGCTTTCTGTGCTCTCTTTGCACTATTTCTATAAATATAATTTCAAAATAAAATATGAAATAAATGTACAAAACAAACAAAAAACTGTTGTAGAATAAATCAGTGTTGAGAAGTAATTTTGATTCTTGATTTTTTTGTGCTTTGGGATCCCCACTTTTATGTCCAAGATTGTGAAAATTCATAAGAACATACTCTAATGAGTGTCTATTTTAATTCATTGTGCTTGGTTCTCAATGAACTCTTTTAACCTGAACACTTATGTCTCTTAATTCTGGAAAATTGTTTTGAATAACTTTACTGATAATTTCCTACCTTCAGCCTTAACTGTTTCTGGATCTCCTATTATTTATGATGATAAAATCATGCTATGCTATGCTATGCTAAGTCACTTCAGTAGTGTCCGACTCTGTGTGACCCCATAGACGGCAGCCCACCAGGCTCCCCTGTCGCTGGGATGCTCCAGGCAAGAACACTGGAGTGGGTTGCCATTTCCTTCTCCAATGCATGAAAGTGAAAAGTGAAAGTGAAGCTTCTCAGTCGTGTCCGACTCTTAGAGACCCCATGGACTGCAGCCTACCAGGCTCCTCCGTCCATGGGATTTTCCAGGCAAGAGTACTGGAGTGGGGTGCCATTGCCTTGAGAAATATTAATAACCTCAGATATGCAGATGACTCCACCGTTATGGCAGAAAGTGAAGAACTAAAGAGCCTTTTGATGAAAGTGAAAGAGGAGAGTGAAAAGTTGGCTTAAAGCTCAACATTCAGAAAACTAAGATCATGGCATCCAGTCCCATCACTTCATGGCAAATAGATGGGGAAACAGTGGCTGACTTTATTTTTCTGGGCTCCAAAATCACTGCAGATAGTGACCGCAGCCATGAAATTAAAAGACACTCCTTGGAAGGAAAGTTATGACCAAACTACACAGCATATTAAAAAACAGAGACATTACTTTGTTAACAAAGATCCATCTAGTCAAGGCTATAGTTTTTCCAGTGGTCATGTATGGATGTGAGAGTTGGACTATAAAGAAAGCAGAGCACCAAAGAATTGATGCTTTTGAACTGTGGTGCTGGAGACGACTCTTGAGAGTCCCTTGGACTGCAAGGAGATCCAACCAGTCCATCCTAAAGGAGATCAGTTCTAAGTGTTCACTGGAAGGACTGATGTTGAAGCTGAAACTCCAAAAGTTTGGCCACCTGATAAGAAGAGCTGACTCACTGGAAAAGACCCTGACACCGGGAAAGATTGAGGGCAGGAGGAGAAGGGGACGACAGAGGATAAGATGGTTGGATGGCATCACCGACTCAATGGACATGGGTTTGGGTGGACTCCAGGAGTTGGTGATGGACAGGGAGGCCTGGTGTGCTGTGGTTCATGGGGTTGCAAAGAGTCGGACACCACTGAGTGACTGAACTGAACTGAATGATGATGAAATGCCTAAGCAAATGCTTCATTTTTCCTGTCTTCGTAGGGCTGTCCCTCAATATCTGTGGCGGATTGATTCTAGGACCCCCATGGATGTTAAAATCCACACAGATACTCAATTCCTTTATATAAAATGGTGTGGTACAATTGGCCCTGTATACGTGCAGATTCAACTAATCCAAATCGATCCAGCCAGGGATGTGAAACCTAAGGACAGGAAAGGCCAACTCTTTTCCTATTTTCCTATCCTTCTCACTCTCCTACTTTTTGGAAGGTTTCATTAACTTCTCAATAGTGTGTATGTATTGTATCATTTGCATCAATTTCTAAGAGCTCTTATTTTTCCCCAAGATTTTTTTTAAAATCTTGTTTTTGTTTCATAAACACACTATATTCTCAAATCTCTCCAAATGCATTAATAATAGATGCCCACCACCTCCTCCACCATTTTCTTCCCCCATATAGTCTGTTTTTTTCCCAAGTTGCTGTTTTGTGTTACTTGTTTGGGCTTTGAGTCCTACAGTAAATACTTTCCTCAAATATGTGAAGCCTTACCTTGGCTGTCTGATCATTTTCAAAACTGCATTATTAAATAACTGAACAGAAGCTATACACACCTAGGTGGGTATGTGTAGACTGTGGTCTTTGCTGACAGGGACTAGAGCTGAGCTGTTTTAGTGGGAGTCTTTATTTTTCACAGCTTTAGGTCTTTTCTCTTGGGCTAGTCAGAGTCCCAGGGGAAGACACTTATAATATGTATGGAAGGTGTAAGCCTGTTTGCCTGCCTGCCAGCATTTTGGGTGCCAAGTGCGTGAGGTGGAAGAAGGCTGTGATTCTCAGATTTCAGAATAAACATTTATTTAATCCCCACGTTTCTATATAATCCCGAACTCCAACTGTGCCTGTTTCCTCCCCTCCCCCACCTCACCCCAGGTACCCTCTAATTTTACCCTCTCTAGGGAACAAACCTGCAGTGCTCTGCTAGGGAAGAGGAGGGGCAGTAGCCTAGCTGATGAGTTAGAAAAGAGATCTGGGGACCTAAGTGTCTTAAGCAGATTTACAGCAAATCGTCCTACTCTTAATTTCCAGGAGGGTTTACAACTGGCAGTTCCAAATGTTTTGGTGATTGTATGACATAAATCAGATTGCTTCTTTCTTTTTCCCTACTTCCAGTTTATGATCCAGTTTTTCCTGGGTGGCTAAATTAGATATCATCCATTCATCTGACTTGCACATTTTAAATTTTTTCCATTTTTTTCCTCTTTTACTCTTGTCTTTGTAGGTTTCTATCTTCTGAGAAATACTGTTCTGCTGTTTTGGTTAGGTTCTGTTAGGAAGCTGAGCCAGACATGCATTTAACCTGCTGTCTTTAACCAGAAGTCCTGCATTTATGTTTAGTTTAATTTGCTTTACTTTATCTGTGTCTTTGAAATTCATTTCTGAAACACAGTTGGGCCTGAATAAATTTTTTATGCAAGAGTTATTAATAGTACTCTGGTTACTTCTTTAGTGTGAGTTGATAAGTAATTTATGTTCTCTCTAAATTTTAATGTATTGATAAATGGCTAAAGAAGATCATTTGATAGAATCCTTAGGAAAATCTTCATGGATAATTTAAATATGCTTCCAAATTTGTCTATATGGAAACCTAAAATTTCCTCTGTTTTATTTTAACCTCATTTCCTCTCATCCAGTTTTCTATGGACTCAGGAAAAACAAAACATAAAATTTATACAAACTCTAGATATATCAAAAGGGAATATTTTCAGCCCAAAATATCTAGAGCAGTTTGGTTTAGCTCTTATCTTTAGTACATCAAAGAAATAAAAATGAAAAAGAATTCGAGTACATGTTTACAGACTTTACACAGAAAAGTAGAGAAATAAAACTGTAAGAGAGAGGAAATGAATGCAATAAATGATATGGACAGTAGTCATTCTGCTGGCTCAGATGGTAAAGAACCTGCCTGCAATGCAGGAGACTTGGGTTTGATCCCTGGGTCGGGAAGATCCCCTGGAGAAGGAAATGGCAACCCACTCCAGTATTTTTGTCTTGAAAAAGTCCCATGGACAGAGGAGCCTGGCAGGCTATAGTCTGTGGGGTCTCAAAGAGTCGGACACAACTGAGCAACTAACACTTTCACACTTCACAACTCCTGCTGTGGTGGTAGGCCCCTGGTGGGCTGGTTCTGACCAGGCTGACTCAATCATGGTGGTCCCATCGCTTGTCAGTGAGTAAGCACCTAGTGCATGGGCTTCCTCTGGCCCCTGGGTTGGGTTAAGGACCAGGCCTATGACCTATCTGGGGCAAATGAGATATGAAAGGTGTTTGCCAGGATCTTCTAAGGCAACTTTCCATCTTAAGAGAGAATCACAGAAAGAGAGAGCCTCTACTAGTTTCCTTTTAAACCTCCATGTATAAATGTGAGGTCAGGAATTCCTGGTCTTGCTACCCATCTGGGGCTAAAGCTACCCCATGAAAAAAGACAGCCATGTGAGCAACACAAAGAAATGGAGCTCTGCCTACTAAATTCAGCCTGTATTGAAGTTCACCTTATCTGAGACCTGCGTGTAAATGAATATATGCATCTATTTGTTTAAACCAATATGAGGTGGGATCTGTTACTTGCACATGAAAGCACTACTACAAATAACCATGGAGACTTATATAGTTCCTGATATAGATATTCAATTGAATGATGAGCTGTGTCTCAATAATGCCAACAACAGAAAAACTACATATTTTCATTAAATGACATACACAATGAATATAATGGTGTCGATACAACCTGAAAGATACTAATTTTGGCAGCAAATGCATAAATATCCTCTGCAAATGTGTTTGCTAATGTGAATTTATTGGCCTTTTGGACAAAATAATTCTCATAATTCTCCAATAATTCTGTCTCATGCATAGCATTTCTAAATACAGCACTGAATGACTGACCCAGGCCCAATTCTCATGACAAAGTAAATCGTCTCTTATTCACTTACCTTAAATTGGTGGTATCAGCTCCAGCTGAAACCACTAATGCAGGGAAACAGATGAATAGTATATTCTATGATAATTTTTTCCTTCAGGATCATTTTAATAAATCACAGAGTCTAAGCTTTTCATATTACAAATAAGAAAACTGAGACTCAGAGCAGCCATACACCATTCACAGTGTTTTCAAACTGTTGAGGGCAATATTAACTAAATTTATTTTTCAGTAAGTTCATATGAAATGATTCCAAATTACATACCCACAACATGACAGATGTGCTATAAGATACAATACATTGACATGGCAGAATTTTATAGGATCTAATGAGAGTAGTAGAAAAAGGCATAATTCTGTTTTTGACCGTTAAGTTCTATAATGGGAAAAAAGGAATATTATTAAGATATTTATCTTTTATCCTGCAAATGTTTCTTAGTGTCAGTACTTCATTTTTTTTTGACTGAGAAACTGTGCCCATGTGCATTGTGGTCCTTATTCTCACAGGATGTAAATAAAAGGATAACTTATGGACTTAAGAAATGTATGTCCTTACTAGGTGATGGGTGACTAGGGCATAGTACAGATGATGAACAATAAAAGACTTCAGGTTTTCCACTCTCTGTTGGAATAAATGAGAAAGTCTCCTTGCCTGGTGATGCAGGAGGAGGGGGTAAACGTGCCCAGAGCTGATGGAACAGCTTATGCAAAGCTGAGAAGACAGTGTGAGCGGAATGGATATTGCAGGAGGTGGGGGCTACCTAAAGAGTTGCGGAAATTGAAAAGGCAGGCTGAGAAGGAGACCACAGATGGAGGAATGTGTAGATCATACCTTGTAAGCAATGGAGGAGAAGCTAACTGATAGTTCTTGAGCGGTAGTAGAACAACATAATCCACATTTGTAGGAGATTAGAAGATTGAGTGAATTAAGCAAGCAAACACTTGTACTAATGGAGTACATACCTGAAATGGCTTATCTGATTCTCTAAAAGGGAAGAGAGTCTTTCTTTTATCTCCTCAAATCTCTCTTTTTCTTCCACTGAAACAGTTCCAATTCCATCAGGCCTGGAAAAAAAAAGTAGAATCAGTAATTTTAGTGATAGAAAATGAATATATTTTATATTTTTCTATTTCCCTGAAAAATCAAAATAATAAAGGAAAATGCACACTGGCTCACAGTATACATAAAGCTTATTATGGCTACAGTGAAATTTTATTGGAGGTGTTTGCAGTCGTTTGCTCCATATTTTGACCTGGAATGAATGGAAGGCATTTATTCTCTTTTAGAGAGCCTTCAAGGCAAAGGATAACAATAAATAGTTTGCAGATCCAGAAAACAATAACTAGTCCTTGAGAATGGCAATGAAAAGTGTTTTATAGTGATACCAAACAGTTGACCAATTAAATATCCTGAATGGAATTATTATAAAGAATATACTGAACATCAGCTAAAATGTCTTAACTGCTTCTCTTCCAAATAAAATTTGAGCTAATGTGAAATTAGAGATTTAATTTTAATTGCTATATGGAAAAGACATTTTGGATATGTGTAGTGATTTACTGCCTTTTTTTTTTGTTTGTTTAAATATAAATTAAATATAAACATTTGAATGAAAACACACAGAGAAGAAAGTCTACCTATGTTTCAAGATTTTTGTGCTTAACCAAATAAGCTTATGAAATAAGGTGATGACCGAACAGAAGTATTCTTTTACTAAGAGATTAGAATTGAAAATATAAAATATACCTAATAGCATGGATTCAGAATTTATTCTGTATCAATTTAAGTATCTGGTAGTATAGCACTCATCTAAAATTTTCAATATGTGAATTTAACTGTCTTTGTTAAAAACACAGAAAAAGATACAGGACTTTTGCATTAACTTTACATATTTATACAATTCAACAAAATGAATCTTTCGCATTTCTTAGCACCAATCATTCTTTGTCCAATTAACTTATTTTTTTAAGATTATATTTTAATTTCTGAAGATTTATCATTTGAACTAATTTTTAATGTTTATGTATAAAATAGGTAGAAGTGAGGATTATGAAAAAAATGGATATTAAAAATAACTTTCCCAACAAGATTTGTATTTGTGGTTCCAATTGTTTTCTACAAAAGGATCTATGAATATGTGTGTGTGTGTGTGCATTTTTGATACTTATAAACTAGTCAAGTAGGATAAAAGCAATTAATTCAAAGATTATATCTGAATCAGAATGGCTTAAAGACCTATTCGTATCAGAAAAAACAGCTATCAGTAAAGTCTGAGAATTTTTTTCTAAAACAGAGTAAATTTATTATTTGAGAAAGTTGTATCCTGCTTGAATTTATGCTTTAAAAATATTATCTACAATTATATTTCATTCTGATCCATCAAAATGCAGTTTGAAAGTTAACTGAAAAAAAAAAAAAACAACTAATGGCAAAATATTGGTCTTTCAAAATTTTTAAGAAAGAAAAAAAGAAAGTCTGATTTTAAATTCTGGAGCAATGAACTATGAGCTAACCTCAATGGTTTATAATAATTTAACAATGGATTTTTTTCACGTTTACTTTGGAGTTATTACCTATCGAGCAAATTACAGCACAAAACCCAGACTACAACCCAAGAATGACTATTACCAATGATCACAGAAGTTGAACTGGATAGTTTTATCTATATAATTCATTAATTTGGGAATTTGGGTAGATGAAAACTATTAACTACATTGTTATTATTAATACATAGCATAAAAACTCTTACCACCAACTTGTAGGTGATTATTTCACTAAATACACCTATGCAAACTTGATGAAAAAGAGCGAAGCCCTTATCTTTTTTGTTCTGATGACTGACACAGCCCTTGATCTGGCTCTCTGATGGATGCCACGTGATTATATTTGAGTGAATTTTACTGTTTGTTTCAACTATCCAAGGAGACTAATCCACAGTGATAGTATTATGTCGTCAGGTGATATGAAACTTCGCTGGGGCACATCGCCTACCTGACTGAATGGAGCCAGGGGTTCAGTGGGTGAAGAGTGAGAAAAGTCAGGGGGATGTCGCTTGTGTCACCTTCACTGAGATAGACAGCTATTCATACTGAAGGGCTGTCATTGTACTGAGCTTATTACTAAGTTAGGTGCACATCTGACAGGTTAAATACATTTTATATTTTGGACCTGTTCTTATTCATATGTCCTTATTTCAGTGTATATGTCAGTGAGTAAAAGTCACTCAGTGGTGTCCAACTCTTTGCGATCCCATGGACTGTAGCCTGCCAGAATCCTGTGTCCATGGAATTCTCCAGGCAAGAATACTGGAGTGGGTAGTCATTCCTTTCTCCAGGGGAATCTTCCCAACCCAGGGATCAAACTAAGGTCTCCCACATTGCAAGTGGGTTTTTTAACCATCTGAGCCGCCAGGGAAGCCCAACAATGCTGGAGTGGGTAACATATCCCTTCTCCAGGGGATCTTCCCAACCCAGGGATCAAACTGGGGTCTCCTGCACTGCAAGCAGATTCTTTATCATCTGAGCTACAAGTGAAGACCCAATATACCAGACTGTGTACTAAATATCAGGTGTATGAAGTGGCCTTCTATATCTAAAATATTGAGGTTAAATGGCAACTTTGCTGTAGTCAAGCCTCAAAGTAACAACTCCTTCTAAAATTATTCTTCCGAGGAAATGCAAATACTTCTGTGTCATTAATATCTTCTTGTCATGATTGTTATTAAAACAACACAGTAATGATCAATGCACTGGGTACTGTGCTGTTTTATATGTATAGTAACATAGGCTGAACACAGTAATCTTCTCTCTAGGCCCCAAGAGTAGGCTATTGAGGCTCAGGGAGGTTAGGTGACTTCCTTAAGGTCACAGAGCTTGTAAGGACAGGATCCTGGACTTGAATCTAGGTCTCTTACATTCCAAATCCAGGGCTTTTAGTGCCCATGCATTATTGTCTTTCCTCTATTTTTTTTTTTTTGCTGCATCATGAGGCATGTGGGATCTTAGTTCCCCATCCAGGGACTGAACTTGTGCCTCCCGCAGTGGAAGCATGGAGTCTTAACCACTGGACTTCCAGGGCAGTCCTTCCTCTATGTTTAAAAGAAAATACAGAGCAATAAAAGAAACCCTTAATAAAAAATGGAAGCTATATTTGAGAAGCAACAATGGTGGACCTTCTTTTCAGTTTCAGTTCAGTCGCTCAGTCGTGTCTGACTCTGTGTGTCCCCATGAACCGCAGCACGCCAGGCCTCCATGTCCGTCACCAACTCCCAGAATTTACCCAAACCCTTGTCCATTGAGTCAGTGATGCCATCCAACCATCTCATCCTCTGTCGTCCCCTTCTCCTCCTGCCTTCAATCTTTCCCAGCATCAGGGTCTTTTCCAATGAGTCAGCTCTTTGCATCAGGTGGCCAAAGTATTGGAGTTTCAGCCTCAGCATCAGTCCTTTCAATGAATATTTAGGACTGATTTCCTTTAGGATGGACTGGTTGGATCTTCTTGCAGTCCAAGGGACTCTCAAGAGTCTTCTCCAAAACCACAGTTCAAAAGCATCAATTCTTCAGCTCTCAGCTTTCTTTATAGTCCAACTCTCACATCCATACATGACCACTGGAAAAACTATAGCCTTGTCTAGACGGACCTTTGTTGAGAAAGTAATGTCTCTGCTTTTTAATATGCTGTGTAGGTTGGTCATAAATTTCCTTCCAAGGAGTAAGCGTCTTTTAATTTCATGGCTACAATCACCATCTGCAGTGACTTGAGAGCCCCCCAAAATAAAGTCTGACACTGTTTCCACTGTTTCTCCATGCATTTGCCATGAATTGATGGGACCAGATGCCATGATCTTAGTTTTCTGAATGTTGAGCTTTAAGCCAACTTTTTCACTCTCCTCTTTCACCTTCATCAAGAGGCTCTTTAGTTCTTCTTCACTTTCTGCCATAAGGGTCGTGTTATCGGCATATCTGAGGTTATTGATATTTCTCCCAGCAATCTTGATTCCAGCCTGTGCTTCCTCCAGCCCAGAGTTTCTCATGATGTACTCTGCCTAAATAAGCAGGGTGATGGTATACAGCCTTGACGTACTCCTTTTCCTATTTGGAACCAGTCTGTTGTTCCATGTCCAGTTCTAACTGTTGCTTCCTGACCTGCATATAGGTTTCTCAAGAGGCAGGTCAGGTGGTCTGGTATTCCCATCTCTTTCAGAATTTTCCACAGTTTATTGTGATCCACACAGTCAAAGGCTTTGGCAAAGTCAATAAAGCAGAAATAGATGTTTTGTCCATCGGATATCACGCTTATTTACATCATACATTTTCTGTTACTTGTATAAGGCAGAGAGCTTAAATATCACTACAATTTAAAACACCTACTATCACATCAGTAATTCAGTTAAAACAGACATTAACAAAGCAAATCTTAAATTTGCTCTTTCATACATTACAACATAGGTACTCACAGAAGCCTTGAGAGAGATTCAAACCAGTCATATTTATGAACATCTACCTAGTAGACTCAGGGTAAGGGGAGATTTAAAATACAATAGTTTTACAAGCTCAGTTTATAAATTAATTTGTCTGCGACATGTGCAAACCCTATTCAGAGCTGACTACTCCGACCACTTCTGCTGCTCCCCTTGTCGCTGTCATTCATCACGGGCTCTCCCCTGAATACGATTGCAGCAAACACGGTCTCCCTCTTTCAGTCTTTTCTTTATCAGAGTATTGGCTGCACACTCCTGTGAGCCATTTTCAAGCAGGAGTCACATCCTTGCAGAGGTAACACTCACCGTAAAAGCCAAAAGCCCACTCTGCTCTTCTCCGCCTGCTCAAGGCTAGTCCCTTCACTGCAGCCGTGCTGGCCTCCCTACCCCAGCTGTCAAACACAGGAAGTGCCCTGTGCCTCATGGCCTCTCCCTAGGCACACACACGGCTTTCTCACTTCCTTCATTCTCATCTCTAGTGACATGACTCAGGATTAACGAGGTCATCTCTAACCACTCGATGTACGAGTGTAGTCTCCCATTGCCACAGGCCTCTTTGTTGTTTGCCATTATATATTAGATGACTGATGTCATCTAACATGTTATACATTTGTTTCCTCTGTGCTGTTCCACTAATGCCCTGAACAGTAGTTGGCATATGGTTAATATTCAATATATAAATGCTAAAAATATGAATGAGTGCAATGTAGAATAGAAAATATCAGCTATATAGGATTATAAGAATTCATGAATTAACAATATCACATATATTATTATTATTACATATTAGTATTAATATGGCATGCACTATTTGGAATGTCTTCATTATATAACAGTGGGTAAAATAGGAAATTTTTGAAAAGCAAACAGTAGCAGGAATTATAGTCAATAATTCTGGGTAAAAAGATCTCTAACAAAAGTTACTGTGCATTTATACTAAGCTGAAAATTTTTAGTGTTTACCTAAACACTATTATTAGTAAAATTAAATGCTTTAAATCTTAAGAAGAGATTTTTTTCCCTGAGATAATAAAAGTAAAAATAATATTGCCTCTTTGACATTGACAATAATGAAGGTAAAATATGGTTATTTAAAATTCTAACAAAGAAGACCAGTTTTCTAATTCAAATGTTAACTGGGGTTTAACTCTCTGCTTAATATATTAAAGTGGTTCCAATGAGAAGGAAGGGTATGCTCATGTACCAAGAGTTAATACATATTTTCATTTTTTTCCTGAGGTCTGTAGTTATTGAAGGTACATGATTTTAATAAAAATAGAGTATTAGGAGAAATAAGTTTAAGATATGAATAAATTATAAAGCATAGTTCAATAGTAGATATACTTTTTAAAATAAAAGATACTGTCCAGTGAATTATGACATAGAACTTCCTTCTGGTATTACATAAAAAGCGATTGAATGCCCCAAGCAGTTGTGTCTATGTTAATTATTACCTGAAAGATTCTTAAAAAACAATCGTATAACAGAACTTTCTGCCATTCATTCATGCTTAGTAGACTGATCTTACATCTGTCTATGGGTCATATTCTGTTTTCACAGAAGCCATTGCGTGTGCACGCCTGTGTGTGCACACATACACGCAGAATACCTTTTTGAAGGGCAGATTCATCCAAAAAATAGATCCTATACACATACTAAGGCCTGTAAAATTAATTTCATTTAATTCCTTCACGAACTAAGGGATTTTATACTTGTACTATCCATCAATCTGGCACATTAAGCACTTTAAAGCAAACAGAACCCTTTCTGTATATGTGACATCTGTCCATGATTACCAATTCCTTCCATAATGAGTGCAACATAAACCCTAAGTGAGGTGGTGGTTTAGTCACTAAGTCCTGTCTGACTCTTGTGACCCCATGGACTATAGCCCGCCAGGCTCCTCTGTCCATGGGATTTCCCAGGCAAGAATATTGGAGTGAACTGCCATTTTGTTCACCAGGGGATCTTCCCAATCCAGGGATTGAACCCGGGTCTCCTAAATTACTGCAGTCTCCTTCATCGCAGGCTGATTCTTAACTGACTGAGCCAAGGTCTAAAGTGAGGCAGATTCTCTGAAAAGAAAACTGCAGAACAAGAGGGATGCACAGTATTACCCATCCATTTTCTATAATCTATGATGGCCTTTGGGGTAGTTCAGGTAATAGTTTCCATGAAGGGAAAGGATGATTCCACTGTATTTCAAGAAAGATCTGAGAGGAAAAGAGTACAGAACTGGATATTTGAGCAGAAGAGAGAATATCACAGAGGGGACCTGCCTAAATGTTCAGACATGGACTAATCTGGTAGCTTCCCTTCCCTTGACAGGACAGCAGACAGTTTATGTGTTCTGTAGCCCTTTTCTCAGTATCAAAAGCAGAGACATTACTTTACCAACAAAGGTTCGCCTAGTCAAGGCTATGGTCTTTCCTGTGGTCATGTATGGATGTGAGAGCTGGACTGTGAAGAAGGCTGAGCGCCGAAGAATTGATGCTTTTGAACTGTGGTGTTGGAGAAGACTCTTGAGAGTCCCTTGGACTGCAAGAAGATCCAACCAGTCCATTGATTCCATCAATCCTGGAATTTCTTTAGAAGGAATGATGCTAAAGCTGAAACTCCAGTATTTTGGCCACCTCATGCGAAGAGTTGACTCATTGGAGAAGACTCTGATGCTGGGAGGGATTGAGGGTAGGAGGAGAAGGGGACAACAGAGGATGAGATGGCTGGATGGCAACACTGACTCGATGGGTATGAGTCTGGGTGACCTCCGGGAGCTGGTGATGGACAGGGAGGCCTGGCGTGCTGCGGTTCATGGGGTCGCAAAGAGTCGGACACGACTGAGCGACTGATCTGATCTGATCTCAGTATCATACAACATTTCAGAGGCCTGTAAGACCAATACAAATTCTGGCATTTTGATATCCATTTTATCTGCACAAATTTGAGTAAAGACGATTTACCGGCTACCACCGTACTTTAAGGAGCAATGATTCTGTGACAAATCCCAACAAAAAGGGTGAAATAGCCCATGTATTTTATTTTTGAATACCTCAAATCATGAGAACTTGTTGGAGGTTCTTAGTGCAACTGTGAGGTCTGAGAAGGTTGACAGTAAAGGAATCGGTTTAATTTGCTGTAATGGTGCATCCGGAATTATTCAATCATGGGACGTTCCCACAATTACCACTTAAAAAAACACCATTTGGGGATGAGGAGCATTTGTGCTATTACTCAATGAAAACCATAACATTTCTATGATTATTTTATTTCTTTTTATAACTTTTTAAAAATTTATTTTTGGCTGTGCTGGCTCTTTGTTGCCGCACTTGGGCTTTCTCTAGTTGCAATGAGCGGGGGCGGCTCTCTAGTTGTGGTGCTCGGGTTTCTCACTGCAGTGGCTCCTTTTGTTGCAGAGTAAGGGCTCTGAGGCACGTGGGCTTCAGTAGTTGTGGCATGTGGCCTCAATAGCTGCAGCTCCCTGGCTCTACAGCACAGACTCAACACCTGAGGCACCTGGGCTTAGCTGCTTCAAGGCATGTGGGATCTTCTCAGACCAGGGATTGAACCCATGTCTCCTGCATTGGCATATAGATTCTTTATTACTGAGCCACCAGGTCAGGCCTATGGTTATTTCCTTAAGCACTTTCATCATCAGGACAGTGTCTAAGATACTTAAAGGATAAATGTGCCCTTTGCTTTATAATCTCTAGCAGTGGGCATACCACCTGCAACAGAGTGCTTGGGAAATCTGTGGGTTGAATAAATACCCCAGGAATGAATACTGCATAGAAAAGTCTGGTAAATTGATGAGATTTCCTTTCCCCTCCTCACACACCTTTTCCTTCTCCAACTCCGTAGGCAAGTTTGCTTATGCTGGCAGTTTGGTGGTTTGTGGTAAAAAGCTATTTTACAAGTAAAGAGTAGGCAAATGATAAAGTTCATGGTGCCTCTGAGATTCTTACTGGCTGCTTTTCACCTGGCCTGTCTGATGAGGGATATGCGACATCCTGGCTCCCGCCAGCGAGAGTGAGAAGGGGAGACACACCTGGAGGGAGGTCTTTCTGAACTGTCAATTGGGCCTGCAGCACAGCAGGTAAGAGTCACTTTGTACTTGGTGTATTTCCCACCAATATCCATTTGTGAACAGAATGAAAAAAAAAAAAAGACAAAGACACAGCGCGAGAATGAGAACTGGTGGAAGCTGAGGGAGAAAACAGTAACCTCTCATTTTTGTTCTCTAACCTATAATACCTCCTGTTGTTTCAGACAAAAGGATACATCACTTAGATGGCCATACAATACATAATCAGTGTTCTTGCACTTCCCCTGAAATTTTAAATATCTAGAAGCAGATATTAATTCTACACCTATACATTCACTGAAATAGAAGAAACCCATTTTCTAGGTGCAAATATCTTGGAGATGAAATTTAAAAATCATATTCTCTTTTTCCAAACCCTCCTCCATCCTAATCCTTTCCATATTTGAATTTTCAATTTTATGCTATTTTCTTTGGAGGTTTTAGATACTTCTACAAAAAGAGCAGGAATTTGATATGCAATTTTGTGACTTAGTTTTTATGGTAAAGCAGTGATACACAGGCAAATAAAGGATAGTTATCAAGTATTTCATAACTGGCCTCTCCTAGAACGAAACTAAAATCATTATTGCACACAATTCTTGAGTTAAAGAAAAATAAAATATTGAGAGGATTTTAAAATAAAAATAAAGAGAATTAAAGTTAACAGTGTTCTCTGATATAACTATTATATCTAATCAATACCTAATATTATTTTTAAAAATAACTTTTTAAAAAATTAAAGAACTATATATACATCATAATTTGGGACAATTCAGAAAAACAAAAAGACAAAAATTTTTGTAAACAACTGATAATGCCATTTTGTAAATATAACCCAGTCTTCTTTCTATAAATCTATACATATACTGCACATTTGGATGTATAATTTGATTCTTTTAATGAAGTATAAATATTTTCTCACATCACTTAAATATCCTAAGATATGATTTTTAATGGAAGTATGGTATTGCATTATATGGATATACCACAATCTATTTATCCAATATTCCATTAGTAGAAATTTAGACTTTTTCCATTTTTTATGACCATAAATACTGCTGCAATAACCAATCTTACACTACATATTTTTAAGCTCTGATTGTTTCCGTGGGATAAATTCCTGAAAGTATATTGTTGGGTTAAATTGTGCTATGGATCAAAATGCATTTCCCTAAAAATTTATAAGATGTAGTCCCAACCCTCAATATTACTGTATTTGGAGACAGGTCTTTTAGGTAGTACTTAAGGTGGCTTCCCTGGTGGCTCAGAGGTTAAAGCGTCTGCCTGGCATGTGGGAGACCTGGGTTCGATCCCTGGGTCGGGAAGATCCCCTGGAGAAGGAAATGGCAACCCACTCCAGTACTCTTGCCTGGAGAATCCCATGGAGGGAGGAGCCTGGTAGGCTACAGTCCATGGGGTCGCAAAGAGTCGGACACGACTGAGCAACTTCACTCTCGCTCGCAAGGTGGAATGAGGTCTTAGGGCTGGGACACAAATCTGATTGGATTGGTTGCTTTGTTAAAGAGGAAGAATGAGTCTCTCTCTCTCCTGTAAGAACTGATTACTCCCTGGTGGCTCAGATGGTAAAGCGTCTGTCTACAATGTGGGAGACTTGGGTTCGATCCTGGGTGGGGAAGATCCCCTGGAGAAGGAAATGGCATTCCACTCCAGTACTATTGCCTGGAAAATCCCACGGACAGAGAGGCCTGGTAGGCTACAGTCCATGGGGTCGCAAATAGTTGGACACGACTGAGCGACTTCACTCTCTGACTTCACTCTCTTCTAAGAACACAGAGAAAAGGCAGTCATCTGCAAATTAGGAAGAGGGTCTTCCTCAGAACCCAAGCACATTGGCATCCTGAACTCAGATTTCTAGTCTTTGGAACTGTTAGAAAATACATTTCTGTTCTTTAAGCCATGTAGTCTATGATATTTTGTCATGGTAGCCTGAGTTAGGACAAATAAGATGACATTTGCAGGCATTTGATATATATTGCAAAACTGCTTAAGAAAGCACTTATCAGCTTACATTCTGATCCATAGCACATGGAATTATTAATTGCCCTCTAACCTTATCAACTGTGGCCTTTTATCATTTATTATAATCACTTTCAATTATATATATAAAAGGGTATTTCACTGTTTTAAGTCATTGATTTCTATGCAGCAAAATGACACAATCTTGATGGTTATATGGGGTCTTTCCAAGGGCCATAAAATTCACTGTAATTGATTCATTAAGAACACTTAATTGTGAGCTGTATTTATGAAGTGTTCCAACATGTCACCTATAAAATTTGTAAATAGATGGTCCAATATCATTCATTTAACTTACTCAACGAATATTTACTGAGTACTGGCCAGGTCCTGGGGACAAAATACAAACCTAACAGAAATATCTCCTGCTTAGCAGAGTTTATAATAGGGAAAGGCATAAAACAGAAAAATCAGACAGTAAGTGTACCTTACATTAAGAAGGACATAAACACAAAGCTCTGTTGTAATTTGAATTTTAGGTAAGGATGTAGTTTGGGAACGATATTTAAGCAGAGATGCAATGGATGAGCAGCAGTTAATCAGGTGCTGCTTGAAACAGAAGGATTAGGGAGAGGATCTCAGGAGGTTCTCCTTAGAGATATCCAAATATTTTTCTCAAAATGCAAGTTTTATCACATAATTTTTGCTCCTAGTAGGCTGAAACAATACTCCAAAAATCCCTCTTCATTGCAAAGCACCTAAACACTGAATAAAAAAATAGGTATACTGTTAACTGTTATGTTATACTTACAAAAAAGTAAAAAATTCTCCTAAGGGCAGGAAAATAAAAAATGAACTAGAATCTGAAACTGAAGGGGAATGTGAACACCAGAGCTGCCTTAGAGGCAAATGTCAATTTCAAGAAGGTCTACGCCTATGTTCGGGGCTTCCCTGATAGCTCAGATGGTAAAGAATCTGCCTGAAATGCAGGAGATTCCCGTTTGATTCCTGGGTTGGGAATATCTGCTGCAGAAGCCACCCACTCCAGTATTCTTGGGCTTCCCTTGTGGTTCAGCTGGTAAAGAATCTGCCTGCAATGTGGGAGACCTGGGTTCGATCCCTGGATTGGGAAGACCCCCTGGAGAAGGGAAAGGCTACTAACTCCAGTATTCTGACTTGGAGAATTCCATGGACTATATAGTCCAAGGGGTCCCAAAGAGTCAGACACAACTGAGGGACTTTCACTTTCATGGCTATATTCAAGGGGATGGATGCACCATGAGTCAGAGACAATCTCTAGGGGCTGCTGAACCTGAGATGCTTGCAAAAATGGGACACTTGAATGGGCTATACCATCAGGGAAAGGATGGGCTAGAAAATAAATATCCTTGCAAAGGAGAGCAAACAAGGAAATCAGTCTGTTTCTACCACATCCATAGACTGAATAAAAAGAGTCATTCCTCAGAATACGCCTGACTTCATAAACTGGGTACCACCCATGCAATTGAGAAATTTCTAAGATGGAAAATAAGAGAGCTCCTGTAGCACCTCCTATCACTAAGTGAAAACAAGAGCAAGTCCTTTTGGGAAGAAAGCATTCTCAACCTGGGCCTTGAATTAGAATTTCCTCAGATTAATCCAAGAATATGTGCTTACTACAAAAAGTGTTAGCAGAATAAGCAAACAGTGACCATGGCAAAAACATCAGCAGAAACAATAGATAAACACACCTAGAAAATGCAAGTTAACAATTAATGAGTGGATCAAAAGGCAGATGTCATAGCTTATTGAGAAACGTGGAAGGAGAGTAAGGGTCAGCAAACCACAACCCTCCCCCCAACCTATCTTCGTGAATAAAATTTGTACAGAACACAAGCCACACTCACTCATTTACAAACTGTCCTTTGACTCCTTTTGCTCTACAGGAAGAGTAAAGTAACTGTGATAGACACCATATTGCCCATAAAGTCCAAAATATTTCCTATGTTTACTATCTGGCCCTTTATAGAAAAAATTTGCTGAGTTCTGAACTAGAAGATAGAACTAAAAATATTACACAGAATGACGCTAGAGAAATAAGTAGATAGAATATATATTAGACATATTTAGAGATATAGAAGATAAAATGCCTAATATATGGTTAATTGGCATTTAAGAGAGAGCAAGTTTAGAGGGGAGACAATACTTAAAGAGATTACAGTGTTCCAGAACTGATGACAAGCATGGATCTTCATATCCTAATCAAGGTAAAATTCCACAAGAAATTTATACCTACCCAATATCAGGGCATGTGGATCAGAAATCCACAAAAATCCCAAACAGAATTCTTTAAAAAGAAATCCACATGTAGTCACACAACAGTTAATCCACAAAACATAAAAAATCAAAATAATCTTAAAAGTCTTAAGTTAAATTCCCCTTCAAAGAATGGTAATGAAGCCTTCTTAACAAAGGAAGCCAGAAGAAAATGGAGTGCTGCCTTCAACGTTTGGAGAGAAAATAACAAAGTAGAATGTATAACAAGCAAAATTTTCTTTCAAAAATGTCAATGAAACAAAGATAACTCCAAATAAAAATTCATGATCTATAGGTATTCTATTTTAATAATATACTTTGGGAAAAATGTAATTTCTAAATTGAAGCAAGTATTGAGTATAAAATAATAAAAGCAATAAAAATAATGTCTAATGCTTAAGATTAGAAAACAAGTAAGGATACAATTAAACTACTAGACAGCATAAGTGTGTTACTCGTGTAAGTCGCTCAGTCGTGTCCGACTCTTTGCGACCCCATGGACTGTAGCCTACCAGGCTCCTCTGTCCATGGGATTTTCCAGGCAATAGTACTGGAGGGGATTGCCATTTCCTTCTCCAAGGGATCTTCCCAACCCAGGGATCGAACCCGGGTCTCCCGCATGGTAGACAGACGCTTTACCGTCTGAGCCACCAGGGAAGTCCATAAGTGTGTTAAGTCACATGCAAATATTCTAGGGTCTCTGCATGCTCCACTCTCTAGATAGCATAAGTGTGTTAAGTCACACACAAATATTCTAGGGTCTCTGCACGCTCCATTCTCGAGAATGAGAGGAAATTTGCTGATGAGTGTAAGATTTAAAATTTTAGAAATATACAAGGTAAAATCTCAAATGGTGAAAACTGTAAATGAGGAGGAAACAAACAAAAAAAGACAATAACCTGTATGAAACAAAAAGGAGGCAATAAAGAAACAAAAAACTTAGAAACATGAGCCACAAAGAGTCTCAAATATAATGGTAGAAATGCATTTACTTATATCAATACATCTGATAATCGTAAATGAACTAAATGATTAAAAATAGAAATTATTATACTAGATAATTAAATCAGAATCTAGTTTGCTATTTATAAGACATAAGAGTACAGCAGTGTCAATATGACACTAAAAAATAAACATATATCAGACAAATGCCAAAAGAAGGCTATGCTAATAACCATCTAAAGAAACTTTAATGTAAAATGCATTATTAATTATGAAAGGGGTCACTAAATCATGAGAATAATTGCCATTTGCCAAGAAGATTTAATAATTTTTAAACCTGAAAGTACCTAATAAACAGCTTCAAGTTGCAAAGTAAAAATTGGTAGAAGCAGAGGAAGAAACCATGACTGCAGTGGCAGCTTTCCATTCACCTTGGTTATAACCTTACAGATCAAGTACGCAAAAAATCAGTAAGAGTTTGGAAGATTTGAACCACACAACTCCTGCTTGCCCCACAAAGCTACACAATATATATATTTTTCAAGCAAGATGAAACATTTATAATATTTAACACATAATTGGCCATAAAGGAGTTTCTAGTTTTGAAGAATCAATATCACATGGATTACATTCTCTGAACATAAAGAAATTAAGTTAGAAATCAATTTTCAAGAATCTAACCAAAAGAGATTCACTTTTGTAGAGATTCTAAAATATACTTATAAATAACTCTGTGTCTAAGAAGAAATTATAATGGAAAGTTAGAATTACTTACAATGAATTTTAATCAGATACATTATCAAAATGCATATATGTAATAAAAGCAGTACTTAGTGGAAATTGAACCTTAAATACTTATTTTAGAAAAAGAAGAAAAGATGACTATTAATGAGTTAAATTTAGGAATTTAATTAGTTAATTTAGGAAGGTAGAAAAAAATAATCCAAGAAAGTAGAAGGAAGGAATAATAAAGACAAAATTTAATGAAATGGTTGACTACAGAAGGGAGCACACAGGGGAACTTTTAGGGTTACAGAACAGGCACTAGGGTAGTGAATAGATGACTCGATGTATCTGTCAAAACTGACAGAACTGTAAGAACCATACAGCAAAATAGTGAACTTCACTGTATCAGTCAGTCAGTCAGTTCAGTCACTCAGTCCAACTCTTTGCAACCCCGTGAATCGCAGCATGCCAGGCCTTCCTGTCCATCACCAACTCCCGGAGTTCACTCAGACTCACATCCATCGAGTCAGTGATGCCATCCAGCCATCTCATCCTCTGTCGTCCCCTTCTCCTCCTGCCCCCAATCCCTCCCAGCATTAGTCTTCTCCAACGAGTCAGCTCTTCGCATGAGGTGGCCAAAGAACTGGAGTTTCAGCTTTCGCATCAGTCCTTCCAATGAACACGCAGGACTGATCTCCTTTAGGATGGACTGGTTGGATCTCCTTGAAGTCCAAGGGACTCTCAAGAGTCTTCTCTAACACCACAGTTCAAAAGCATCAATTCTTCAGTGCTCAGCCTTCTTCACAGTCCAGCTCTCACATCCATACATGACCACTGGAAAAACCATAGCCTTGACTAGATGACCTTTGTTGGCAAAGTAATGTCTCTGCTTTTGAATATGCTATCTAGGTTGGTCATAACTTTCCTTCCAAGGAGTAAGCGTCTTTTAATTTCATGGCTGCAATCACCATCTGTAGTGATTTTGGAGCCCCCAAAATAAAGTCTGCCACTGTTTCCCCACCTATTTCCCATGAAGTGATGGGTATAAGTGTAAAAAAAAAATTTCTATATCAACTAGGATGCTGAGGGACCCTAGGATGGAATGCATATTGTGCACATGACTCTAACTGTATTGTATGACAGAACCTCACTAGAGAGAGTGAGGGAGGAAAGGAAGTGTCATATTGAACCTTGGAAGACAGTTTTGATTGGAAACTCTAAGCTCAATGGTCCTGAAGGACCTGTACACAAAGTACTCTAGTTGGTGGATTTTGAAACTGCTTTTCCCATATACTGGGACTGAACAATAAGTAAATGGATGGGATGGTGGAAGCCGAGTTTCTCACTGCTGAAGAGAAAAGTTACATATAAGCAAAAAAGGATGGTTAATATGATCTCTGGGGTACTGGATTGGAGGCAGAGACATCAGTATGAACTCATGGGTTAGTATACATATACAATACAGTGTTAAAGTACCAAACTGACAAAAGAAAAAATAATAAAAAAGTTGTGCCTGAAAAAATAAAGTACCAAACTGACGTGCAATAGTGATAGCAAATGGTTTGGATGGATATATTTTGTTTCATTGGATTTTTAATGCAATAGCATCACACACTATATTCTTTAAAAACGTTAGTATGTTAGAAAACCACACAGAGATCCAACTTGAGACCTCAAACTCTCTTCCACATTTTAGATGCTAAAAGGCTTGAAAAGTCCTAAACTTTCTGCTACACCAGAAAAGCAGCTCTTGCTTCTCTTCATTGTTAACATGATCTATATTCTAACACGGGGGTCCCCAACCCACGCTACTGGTCCATAGCCTGCTAGGAATTGGGCTAAACAGCAGGAGGTGATCAGTGGGTGAGTGAGAGAAGTTTCATCTGTATTTACAGCCGCTCCCCATGGCTTATATCCCCTCAGTCCATGGAAAAAATCTTTTACGAAACCAGTCCCTGGTGCCAAAAAATTTGGGGACTGCTATTCTAAGGCATACTGAAAAATCCCTTTGCCTTATTTCTTATGCAGTGATTTATGTTCAGTAGGCTATTTAATGCATTGCTTTGGCTGGCTAAGTCACTTCAGTCATGTCCGACTCTGTGTGACCCCATAGATGGCAGCCCACCAGGCTTCCCCCATCCCTGGGATTCTCCAGGCAAGAACACTGGAGTGGGTTGCCATTTCCTTCTCCAATGCATGAAAGTGAAAAGAGAAAGTGAAGTCGCTCAGTCGTGTCCGACTCTTAGCGACCCCATGGACTGCAGCCTACCAGGCTCCTCCGTCCGTGGGATTTTCCAGGCAAGAGTACTGGAGTGGGGTGCCACTGCCTTCTCCGATGCATTGCTTTAAGGGGAAAAAAAAAGGAGTTGTTTGCTGTGCATGAATGGTGTGGAGTGACAAGAAAGAAAATTGATTAGGTGACCTTGGCAATTACTGTCCAAGGTGCAGTATGGTAACTTCCTTACCCTGGGTAATGGGGTACCTGGTTCCTGCTTTAGCTGTGTCTATGTGGCTGCCCTGTTAGACCCCCACTGCTTTCCAGCAACAGGAGGGGCTGGGGTGGAATGTGGGGGAAGAGATCCCAGAACCTCCCTGTGGCTCCTTCTAATGATCATGGACAGTAGATGAAGTGAAGCACCTACTTAAGGCTTTCCCAGTCTCATCTTCCTGCTTGAGACTCGTGTAGAGTGAGCTACTTGATACCATTCTTAAGGCCAGCTCTGCACTGTCAGTCTTTTACAGAGAAACTTCCCAAATCTTATTACCTACTTTGTGTGTGTGCGTGCACTCAATCACTCAGTTGTGTGCAACTCTTTGTGACCCCATGGACTGTAGCCTTCAAGTCTTCTGTTTATGGAATTTTCCAGGCAAGAGTACTAGAGTGGGTTGCCATTTCTTTCTCCAGGGGATCTTTCCGACTCAAGGATCAAACTTACATCTCCTGCATCAGCAGACAGATTATTTACCACTGTACCACCTGGGAAGCCCTTTAAGTCCCATACTCTATGCAAAATATCACTGCTTGATATTTGAGTGATATACTATCACTTACAAAGTGTTTACATAATCATATTTGACCGATTTAGCAACCTCATGTGAAGAGTTGACTCATTGGAAAAGACTCTGATGCTGGGAGGGATTGGGGGCAGGAGGAGAAGGGGACGACAGAGGATGAGATGGCTGGATGGCATCACTGACTCGATGGACATGAGTCTGAGTGAACTCCAGGAGTTGTTGATGGACAGGGAGGCCTGGCGTGCTGCAGTTCATGGGGTCGCAAAGAGTCGGACACGACTGAGTGACTGAACTGAACTGATGGGGTAGGCAAAATTGATAGTATTAGTCTCAAGGAACAGATGGGGAAAATGAGGCTCAGACAGGATCAATAGCTCCAAGAAAAATAGTTCAAAAGTGGGGGAACCTGGGCAAGATGACAGATGTGCTGACTGCTAACTCAATGCTCTTTCCAACATAGTAAATCTCTCCTCACCTTGCTTGGTTTCTGACTCTGTCTTATTTTAAAAAGCATAATTATCAATAGTACTGAACTCCAGGTTGGGTAGGTATAGGTATTTCTGTTGGAAAGTCTGATTGAGGCAGATTTGGGTTGTAATATAGTTTCTGACAGAATCAATAATAGTTCCTCAGTTCAGTTGCTCAGTCGTGTCCGACTCTTTGCGACCCCATGAATCGCAGCATGCCAGGCCTCCCTGTCTATCACCATCTTCCAGAGTTCACTCAAACTCATGTCCATTGAGTCGGTGATGCCATCCAGCCATCTCATCCTCTGTCGTTCCCTTTTCCTCCTGCCCCCAATCCCTCCCAGCATCAGTCTTCTCCAATGAGTCAACTCTTCGAATCAGGTGGACAAAGTACTGGAGCTTTAGCTTCAGCATCATTCCTTCCACAGAACACCCAGGGCTGATGTCCTTCAGAATGGACTTTTTGGATCTCCTTGCAGTCCAAGGGACTCTCAAGAGTCTTCTCCAACACCACAATTCAAAAACATCAATTCTTCGGTGCTCAACTTTCCTTATAGTCCAACTCTTACATCCATACATGAGTACTGGAAAAACCATAGCTTTGACTAGATGGACCTTTGTTGGCAAAGTAATGTCTCTGCTTTTGAATATGCTATCTAGGTTGGTCATAACTTTCCTTCCAAGAAGTAAGCATCTTTTAATTTCATGGCTGCAGTCGCCATCTGCAGTGATTTTGGAGCCCAAAAAATAAAGTCTGACACTGTTTCCCCCATCTACTTCCCATGAAGTTCCTCAGTGTGTATTTAAAAGGCCCTCATTGCTAACCGTCCTTTCTGCTTCTACACATGTAGCACCTAGGATAAAATCTGTCAGGTCAGCCACATGGTATAAATTTCACCTTGCTATGATAGTTTATCTGCTTGCTCCCCTGTCCCAGAAGTGAGTCTTTAGATTCATAATGGGTGTGATCAGATCAGATCAGTCGCTCAGTCGTGTCTGACTCTTTGCGACCCCATGAACCGCAGCACGCCAGGCCTCCCTATCCATCACCAGCTCTCGGAGGTCACTCAGACTACTTACACTTAATTTCTCTAAGTCATATATCAAAAAAGCAGAATTAAGACGTGGTAATGAAAATTCTCAATGAGACTATTTGAGGCAGTTTTTTATGATTTAACTCAAAATGTGCACCCGTCTCTAAAATGAGAAGCAGGAAGTTGAGGCATGATTTCCGAAGTGACAGGTAAGAGGAAATGTCGTCTCTGAAGACGGAGGTATCATGATATTATGATTTGACTGATACCCATGAAGGTTGTGTACTACTATGTGGTATGATCTGGAATCCACAGAAAGCAGGGATTGCTTTACACATGAACTGCAGTCACATTGTCCTCCGTGGACTTGAAAAGCTTGCACAGCTGAGCTTGCTTTTGTTGGGTACACAGCAGCTCAAAGATGGCCCTACTAGATCACACAAGAGTCAGGGTCTCCGCTGAGTCTCTCACATCAAACAGGGACACAAAAGCCCTTCTGTGTTCTTGCTTGAGTTTCTCCACCCTCAGCCTGACTCGCAAAACCAGGATGCCTAAGCCCGTACATCAGCCTAGAACTCTGCCCGACAGGCATTGTCTCTTAAAGTATCTTTTCTCCTCGCCGACAGCCCTGAGTGGCGCCGAGGCTACGTGTGGGGCCATGTTCTTCATGGCCATGTGAGGCAAGCATGCTGCATCCTGCAGGAGTGGGCGGGTTTTCTGTCCTTGACTCACTTTTCTCTGTCGTCTTTTCCTTTTCTCTCTCTTCCTTGGGTCTTAGTACCAGCCAGATCTCTTGTGTTGAACTCTATTCTCTTAGTCCCGAAACACTCAGAGTGCTATTCAGAGATGCTGGGTCTGCTGGGAATGCACACGCCTATGGTGCTGAGTGCCTTGTCACAGGATGGGCTCTTGGAAATGGTTCAGAGCCAGACAGCACCACTGTCGTTTGCGTCCATCCTGAACAAAAGACAGTCTTCGTTTTTTTTTTGAATTTTTGACAGAGGCTGTTCAGGTAATGAGCAAAGTGACTCTTTGAGGCTGTGTCTTGACAGAAGGAAAAACGATCACAAGAGAATCTGGCCAATGCTGTAGAAAAGTCAGACTTGACATTGACGATATTTTTAATGGAAGTCTGGATAAATATCAGACGCCACAGACAGGGATGAGAGGTTTATTTTCACAAGAGGAAGTTGCTAAAATCCAGAACCTTCTATCAGTGAAGAAATTAAGAGTGTAATTACATACACACTGAAATATTTCAACTGAGCCTGCAGTGAAAGTGAAAGTCACTTAGTTGTGCCCAACTTTTTGTAACCCCATGGACTACACAGTCCATGGAATTCTTCCGGCCAGAATATGGAGTGGGTAGCCTATCCCTTCTCCAGGGGATCTTCCTGACCCAGGAATTGAACCAGAGTCTCCTGCATTGCAGGCAGATTCTTTACCAGCTGAGCTACCAGGGAAGCCCTGTATAACTACTTATTTTTCACATTTTTTTTTCCTCTCACAATTCACATGCTTCTGGCTGGCTAACAAAGGGAAACATTAGAATAATGTCCAATCCATATTGATATTGTACTTTATAATTACCCAGGATCTTCACCTTAGTGTTTCCCTTTTTCTATATGATAATGCCCAGTTTCAGAAAAATTAGATAATTTGCGCAACATGGCTCAGTTTGTAAGTTTCAGAGCCAAGGTTCAAGTAGAGATCTCCTCCCTCTTAATTCTTTTACTGTGACAGCATGACATTTCTGAGTGACATTTGTTAGACTCTGGCACCCCACCCCAGTACTTTTGCCTGGAAAATCCCATGGACGGAGGAGCCTGGTAGGCTCCAGTCCATGGGGTCGCTAAGAGTCGGACACGACTGAGTGACTTCACTTTCGCTTTTCACTTTCATACGTTGGAGGAGGAAATGGCAACCCACTCCAGTATTCTTGCCTGGAGAATCCCAGGGACAGGGGAGCCTGGTGGGCTTCTGTCTGTGGGGTTGCACGGAGTCGGACACGACTGAAGCGACTTAGCAGCAGCAGCAAACATTATAATAAGTATTATGTCTTTAAGGTTATCTTGGAACATTTTACCCTAAATTGAGGTTCAAATTTCTCTAAAACCTATACTCTTTCCTTTCTTTTTTTCTTACGATATATCTGACCTAAATGCTGAATCAGAAACTGACTATTGACTATTGAAACTGACTATTCTAAAACCTCACCCAGGGATACTTGCATATGTACACATTTTAACATGGAAAATGGATTTAATGTGTAATGAAAAGTGAAAGTGTCAGTTATTCAGTCATGTCTTTCTGAGACCCCATGGACTGCAGCCTGCCAGACTCTTCTGTCCATGGAACTCTCCAGGCAAGAATACTGGAGTGGGTACCCATGCCCTTCTCCAGGGGATCTTCCTGACCCAAGGATTGAACCTGTTTCTTTGGAATTGCAGGCACATTCTTTACAGTCTGGGCCACCAGGGAAGCCCTTAATGTGTAATAGTAAGTATAATATATGTGTGAACATATAAACATACCTTACATTGCACTTTACAGTGTACCATCATAAGAAAAACAATAGTTTATAGAATAGAAGTAACTATGGCAACCTACAGATTCAAATCACGCTGCCTCCCATGTGGTGGCAGGAGCTCCCAGTTACCTCAGTAACTTTCTATTAACATGGGTCTCAAACACATGCATTTTCAGGGGCACATTAGCTAAAATTTCCACTTAATGTTCTCACTTTAATTTCACCTTTCTGTGTTAATGACTAAAACATGCTGATCCTATTGTGCTCTCTGGGTTTGTCTATTTCGCTGCAACCTTCTTGTTCTCTTACATTTCAGACTGCTGCCTAAACTTGGAGGTCTAGCTTTTGATACCCATTGGTCAGGAGGAATTAAGATAGAGCCTGGAGTGAGAAGAGACCGTTTTAACTACAATAGCCCTGTACTTTGCCTACCAAAGATTAGTCATCTGGTTATCCTAAGTGTCTCTTGCTTGCCCTGGCATCTCACCCAATCCTTCAAAGTTTGCTGAGTGCAGAGGGTTTAATTTGGGGTAACAGGAAAAGTGATTAAACTCTGTAGTTAGTGTTAGTTGCTCAGTAGTGTCTGACTCCTTGTGACCCCACGAACTGTAGCCTGCCAGCTTCCTGTCCATGGGATTTCCCAGGAAAGAATACTGGAGTGGTGTAGCCATTCTCTTGTCGAGGGGATCTTCCCCACCCAGGGATCAAACTGAGGTCTCTCGCATTGCAGGCAGAGCTACCAGGGAAGTAAAAGGAAAAGACAAATGGAAGATGGATAGGCTGTTACTGGAAAAGACATTAACACAAATAATAAAGTCATTCATTCATTCATCAAACGTTTTCTGAACACTTAAGATTTTGTGCTCAGGTGTTACTTTTTGTCAGGCACTCACTCCGCTAGGAGCTCAGAGAGGTATAGGAGCTGGCTTCATGAGATGATGGATTTAACTTTAAATATGGAGACTTTAAAGCAGCAGCAGAATAGTCAAGCTGCAAGTTGTAGACAGAGACCTATAGCTTAGGAAAATAATTTAGTTGGAATTATCTCTATAAAGAGAGGTCAGCATTAAAGCTGTGGAAAATGGCAAGACCACGAAGGTAGAATTTTTCACTGAAGTAGAAAAAAATTCTCAGGACGAGAGAGCAAGTTCAAGAACAGATATAAAAACAAAACACCATGCCACACTTGGGGTCTAGAGAAACATAAATTATTAATAAAGAAGTAGCAGGAAAAAAATAAAATAAAAAGAGGAGAGCTGAAATAGCTACATTGGGGAAAATGAGCAGCCTTTACCAGAATCATAGGGACTTATGAATTCCATAGCACTGACCTTCCCATGAGAGTAAAGAGGGTGGAGCTGGAGAAGGAGATCCATTTCAAGTAAGCTCACCAGCAAAGCGAGGAGCTGGGAGCCAAATGGGGGAAATGGTGAGAGGAGTTTTGTGGGGAAGATGAAGAGAACAATGGAAAGGTAGCTTGACAGGATAATCAGACAATGTAAACTATACCCTTAACATGCTTTTCTTTGGGAGGGCTCCAAAATCACTGCAGATGGTGACTGCAGCCATGAAATTAAAAGATGCTTGCTCCTTGCAAGAAAAGTTATGACCAACCTATACAGCACATTAAAAAGCAGAGATATTCCTTTGCCAACAAAGGTCCGTCTAGTTATGGTTTTTCCAGTAGTCATATATGGATGTGAGAGTTGGACTATACAGAAAGCTGAGTGCCAAAGAATTGATGTTTTTGAACTGTGGTGTTGGAGAAGACTCTTGAGAGTCCTTTGGACTGCAAGGGGATCCAACTAGTCTATCCTAAAGGAAATAATTCCTGAATATTCATTGGAAGGACTCATGCTGAAGCTGAAACTCCAATACTTTGGCCACTTGATGCGAAGAACTGACTCATTGGAAAAGACCCTGATGCTGGGAAAGAGTGAAGGCCAGGAGAAGAAGGGGACGACAGAGGTTGAGATGGTTGGATGGCATCAATGACTCAATGGACATGAGTTTGAGTAAACTTCGCGAGTTGGTGATGACAGAGAGGCCTGGCATGCTGCAGTCCATGGGGTCACAAAGAACTGGACACGACTGAGCGACTGAACTGAACATTCTTTTCACCACTCCCAAGCCAGGCACTGTTCTAAGTGCTTGATGAATCTCTATCACAACTGATGATTTTTGAGAGAGATACTATTCTATCTTTCTTAGAGACAGGTAAGTGGAGACACAACTAGATGAAGTAGCTTGCCCTCCCCCACATAGTGTTATTGTTCTGTTATGTTGTGAGGCTTAGGCTTGTGGGAAGAATGGAAATAAAACAGAGGGAGATAGGAACTTTCCTGGTGGTCTAGTTGGTTAAGAATCTGCTTTCCAATGCAGGGGATGTGGATTTGATCTCTGGTTGGAGAACTAAGATCCCACATGTCTGGGGGCAATCAAGCCCAAGTGTGTCAAAACTACTGAGCTTGCAACTAAGACCCAACACAGCCAAAATAGACACACATGTATATGCATATATATATAAAGAAAATAAAGAGGTGAGGATGAAAGAATGGTTGAGGCAAGGTACAATGATAAGAGCTACCTCCTTTATGGGAGGAGCCCCTGCTAGCAAAGTTTCCCTGGAAAGAGACTGGGAGAAGAGAGTAAATAATATAAAAGAAAGACTTAAGTTCAGAGATACATAGTTGTGGGGGCCTGCATTACATGATATTTTGCTATTTTGGTAAAACAAGAGGTGAGGTCACTGGCTCAGAATGCTAAAACGGGATACCTGTTTTTCAAGTGTGGATCAGGGAAGGGGCTGGGAGGAGACCTACATCAACCCATTATTTATCTTGCTTTATCAATGAACACATTTCACCATGGAAAAGCAAGAATCATTAGGTATTCACAAATCTGCCCACAAACCCTACCCAGACATATATGTGCATTA
Source organism: Tragelaphus eurycerus (assembly GCA_935064755.1). NCBI lineage: Eukaryota > Metazoa > Chordata > Mammalia > Artiodactyla > Bovidae > Tragelaphus > Tragelaphus eurycerus. Next base: position 8,050,680 of record CAKXYN010000002.1, on the reverse strand, counting down.
CAATAGAAATCCAGAGGACACTCAAGCTAGGCAGATCCTAGTACTAGGTGGTACGTAAGAACTAAAAGGCAACTTCTAATCTCACAGATACTCTCTCTGTGTTTCAAGTGGTTTTAATGGCAAAAAGAAACATAAAGTGCAGCCCACCTAAATCAACAGCATATTGATGTACATTTTTCCTTTGTGGGTTGTTTTTTTTCCCCTCTTGCAAGAAGTGTTTGCTATTTAAAATCTGTTACTAGGTGATGATGGCAAAGCACGTTTTTCTCTCTTCCCAAGTTCAACCCTCCACATTTCACTGTGTGTTTGCAAGTAAAAATACCTGTTGCCATGCACATGAGAGGCACAGAATGCAAAGCTGTAATGGAGCAGGGTTGGATCAATGACAGCACCGTTTTCCGAATGTTCCATCAGTTCTGTAAGGTAGCAGAGATGTCTGTGACAGCCCCTCACGCCGTAGCGGGCACAGTACTCATCCAACACAAAGACCTGGCCGGGGCTAAACCAGCCCTGCAAAAGGAAGAACAACAGAAAAAAATTATTTTTTCTGTACCAGAATTCACTTTTCTGCAGGCACCATTAGGTATTATAAACAGAAAATGCGTTACAGTGTCTTTTGACAATTTTTTTTTTCTATTAGCAGTATGTTTCATATTGTTTTTAAAACAGCAAATGCCATCAATTTTGGAACTGGTTTGGGCCACTGACAGATCACACCATACTCTCTTTACTGCCACAGCGAGGCAGGGGCAACCTGCTCTTCTCCGCTGTCACTCACAATTAGTCAAATTTATTCACAGCATCTAAAATGTGGATTGCAAAGAATAACCTTCCAACAGACTTCAATCTCTGTATGAATCAGTTAAAAAGAAAATGGCAAAGCAGACCCAATAACTGAAATCACCTAGTTGCCAAAAGCACTGTATAAAGTAAACAGAGAATTTCAGTAAGTTTTAGCAGTGGTATTTAAATTATTATTTTGGTATTTAAATAGTTTGGATATTGTTCTCACTCTACTGTCTTTCAGTGACAAATATAACAAAGTTAATGTCTTATGGCAGTAGTTTCTGGTTCTCTTGAAAAGAGATATTAGGGTGAGTATGTGAGCTTGGCTAACAAGAGAGAGCCAGGTCAGGGAGAGTTGGTTTACAAAATATTTCAGTGGATTATATGGATTAATTCAAGATAAAAAAAAAAAAAGAGAAAGAAGGGGGGGATGGAGAGTTTTCAAAAGGGGCAGTATAATCATGAAAGTGTGTGAAATGCAGAAAGATGAGATAAAAATAAAATGCACTAAAGTTCAATAAAAATTTTTAAAAGAAGGAAGAGGAGAAAAAAATACTAGAATAATACTGTGGTGATGGTAAAGGCACTGTACTAGACATACTGTATATATCTTTAATATTTAGAACTACCATGCATACTAGTTATTATGATTCCATGTTATAGATACAGAAGCTGAAGCTGAGAGGTGTTCAGAGAATTGCTCAAGACCCACAGTGCAAATCAGCTGCTGAGCCCTGTTAACATCCAGGGTCATCTCGAGCTCAAATGCTCTTTCTAATCACACCTGCCCTCGAGGTCCACTTGAATATACTTAGTGTTCTCCTCACACTCCATATGGCCTGTGAGGTCATCCACATGGTCAAAACGACTTTCTGACATTTCAAGAACTAACCCCATGGAGTGGAATCCAAGAGGAAAGTGTTCCTGTTGATGACCAATCTATGTGTGCTTGTCCCCGGAAAGACAGAAGAGGGTTTTGTGATGACTTGTTTTACTCTCCGTCTAATTATAAAGTTTGGGCTGGACTGGGTTTAAGCTACACAACTGCATGCTGAATAACAGGTACTTAATAGTGAGTCTATAAATGAATTAATGAACATCAGCATAATCATGGCAGTACGTTATTCCATTTCTTCCTGTCTGTTAGAGTATGTCCTGTTTAAAATCTTTTTTAATTTTTTTAATTTTTATTTTGTTTAACTTTACAATATTGTATTGGTTTTGCCATACATCAAAATGAATCTGCCACAGGTATACATGTGTTCCCCATCCTGAACCCTCCCCCCTCCTCCCTCCCCATACCATCCCTCTGGGTCGTCCCAGTGCACCAGCCCCAGGCATCCGGTATCAGGCATCAAACCTGGACTGGCGATTTGTTTCATATATGATATTATACTTATTTCAATGCCATTCTCCCAAATCATCCCACCCTCTCCCTCTCCCAGAGTCCAAAAGACTGTTCTATACATCAGTGTCTCTTTTGCTGTCTCGTGTACAGGGTTATTGTTACCATCTTTCTAAATTCCATATATATGTGTTAGTATACTGCATTGGTGAAGACAGTGTGACTGTATTGCATGCAGCTACCATGTTCAGTAGCCAAGAGACTAAGTGGTGACAGAAACATGAAGATTCTGGCCAGAGGAATTTCAGAGGAATTGCCACCAACAAAATAAATCCTTGGACTTAAAGGCACAAGAGATTTTTAGGCTATAGTTCAATGCACACATTCTAAGGAGTCAAGGATTCCTTCGCTTCTAATTGTAAATTATACCTTGCATTCCAAATTTTGGCTGGTTTAAACCAAAAGTAGCAGTTTAGCTACTCTTAATGTGTTTTTTAAATAAAGTAATTCCAATTATTTTTGGAGGGTTAGATGAAACTAAAGCTTTCCTCTGTTATATCCAGCCGTCATAATGTTGTGTGTTACACGGTTTCTCTCTCCTATCACTTAGGTAGTTTTTGTAGGAATGAGAGAGAGACATGAATGGTATCACCATTTGGTGAGGAGAATTTAAACCTTAAAATGTCTGTATAGGTGTTAGTAAATCCTATCAGAGGTTATTTTTTTAGTCTTTAGTATAAGCCTTCTATTTTCACTCCACCTCTCCAGAGGGACCAAGAAACCGCAGTTCAGCGTCTGTTCGAGTCTTTTCTCCCGGCTATTGAGTGGCACAGCAGTGATCTTCAAGTGTATAATTTTCAAATTGGGAAGCAATCGATTGGAATCCTTTATCCCTAAGTCCAACTATAGTTATTAAATGAGTCAGGGATAAAAAGGCTGCCCCATAACAAGTATTTCTCACTTTAAAAAATCTCTCACTCTAACCTATAGGGGATGAGATAGGTTTGTACTAACCAAGCAAGAATAGGAGTCATTCAGTCTATGATCCAAAGTCTGCCTCTGGAGTATTCTAAACAAGAAGGCGTGGTCCAGCTTGCAGGGGTTCGCAGAAATAAACTCATCCATACCATGTTTCTGAAAACGGTCTGCGTCTGTGAATTCAGAAAAGCATGAACCTTTATTTTTCTGGTTTAATAATAATAGCAAATGAAAAAACACAAAATGAATGTCTCATGATAACAGATAAATACTTTGCACTACATAAAGTATGAGGCCACGAATTCCATAAAATACATAAAATACAAAAACCATAAAATACAAAATTTTTGTAGCCTAAATAAAAATGACAGGGAAAAACCTGCCAATCAGTTGGAAGGAGGAAATTCTATTTTCATTCAAAGCTACCTCAAATATCTACCACAGAAATAATCTCACCCCACCCTAATATTAAGAAAAGTTGATACATTTTAAGTATATATTTACTGAGCTGGAAAACAGCCCAGGTCTATTCATAAAAAAAAAATGACAACGATGGCTAGAAGCCTGCTTTCCAAATGGCAAACTAGGGCAGAAATGAACACACTTGCTTCAGCTGGATCACTTCCAGCCTTTTTTTTGTAGGGAGCTTTTAATGGGACCAACTTTAATGTAGAAATGGCAATGAACGCTTCCAGGCTTCAAGTTTAAGAGACATGAAAAAGGGAACATCATGCTTGTGCAAATATGCAGACAAAGCACAACGTCCCAAATGGCACTTCAATCAAAGGCCCAAATTTATTGTTCTTCACAGATTGCATCTTTCAACGCCTGTAGACCCTGCGGGTTTATCAAAAGGCAAGCTTTTATGATTGCCTTCATTAATGGTATGTTTTGTCAAAGTCTTCAATGTGAGTCCTTTACTAACGATAGAGACAGCGAGCCATACACCACCCCAAAGGAGTGCTGGGGTGTTACATTAGCTCCGTAAGAGATGTTGCGCATATTGGGCAAGCAACCAGCTATCAAGATAAAAGTGGGCTCTCCTGACAATGGTCGAGCTAAGGCTCCATTGTTCCTTAAAATTCACAGAGAGATCTCATTTCTGGTCATCACAAGCAGCACAGTTCTAAGTGTAAGCTAAATGTAGTTTTTAAAAACCTAGATGGTCCAACTCTAAAATTGCAATAGGAAAGGAGACAAAAGTTTATTGATTACACCCAATTATAGAGTCCGGCTCATAATAAAACTCAATATTGATCTGTGGACATGATGCTAACATAATCAGTCACATTTAGATATTTAGCCCAGATCATATTGATCCATGTCAAGTTCAACTTTCAGCCATATTTGCGGATGGAAGAAGTATATAATTCAAGCTGAAGGGTCTTCAGAATCACATGTTAAAAAAAAAAAAGATACACAAACTAATTTATATCTCACATCAATGAAGGATATCAAAAGGTGAATGCAGCAAGGAAGCAATGAATGGCCATTCATCAACGATGTGAGGTATGAAGGTCTATCCTTGGAGGAAGTGGCATATATATTCTTTTGCATTTAATAATTGCTTATCTGAATGATTAAATACATTACATGTGGTAAATTAGTATTAGTTGCATTTAACACTGAACTAAATTGCTTTTCCTGAACTGAGAAATGAGACAATCCAACTTCTCTTGTATTTATCCTCATGTCTGATCGCCTTTTAATACAGTTAAATATAGGATAATGTGAAATTATCTCAAATGTGAAGGCAGAATATTGAAAACTGCAAGGCATCCATTATAAAATCAGATTTTATATTTTAAAGAATTTATCTTAGAACCTTCATCTCTCCATTTATCTGAGTAAAAAAAAAAGTTTTTAGCATCACCTTTAGGAAATTATAGTTTTAAAAAACATCTGCTGAATTTTATTCATTATTTCTTTCACCAGATAAGGTCATAACAAGATGTTAAAAATAATGCCCATTAATGGTTTACCTGTTGAGAACATGATATGTAGATATTTCAGAGAAAAAAAAAATCCATAATTCCCCTTTTACTATAAAGGTTTATAGAAGGAAATTCTTATTTTAAAATAATAGGTGTACAGTCTTTAAATAAAATATACAAGTTCATGAAAAAATTGAGCCAATAGTTCATTTCTGTAATTAAATAATATTTTCAAAAATGAATTTATGAAGTATCTTTCTCATGAAATATAACTCATATATTATTTAATGTAATAAGCTTTTCCAAATTACACACATAAATGGATAAGTACTTTTCTAGCAAATACTATTACCAATAAAAATAATACTTACAATAACAATTTAAGCCACAAACAGAATATACATTGACAGTGAAAAAACATACATGCAAACCCGCTAAAATTTTTATTTAAAAAAAAGAAAAAAAAAACCTACAATCCCTCCAGGGCTATAAATTCGATGAAAGGGAAATGTTCTCTTAGGGATTATCCCATTTTCAAACACGGGCTGTACAGACCCTGAGTATTTACTTCTTTTCTACTTTACTTTTCTATTCTGTCTGATCAGCACAATTCAAAATATTTTATGCAAACATACTTCACCATGTACTACTTTACTATATTTCTTGAATTTATGAATAAAAATAAATTATAAAGGAGACAGTTTTGATCTTTCTGTAGGAAAACATTTCATTTTAAAATTCTCTCATGAACCAAAGTAAAAAAGGAAAATAGTTAACTCATAGTTCAGTCGCTCAGTCGTGTCCGACTATTTGTGATCACATGAAACGCAGCACGCCAGGCCTCCCTGTCCATCACCAACTCCTGGAGGTCACTCAGACTCACATCCATCGAGTCAGTGATGCCATCCAGCCATCTCATCATCTGTCATTCCCTCCTCCTCCTGCCCCCAATCCCTCCCAGCATCAGAGTCTTCTCCAATGAGTCAACTCTTCGCATGAGGTGGCCAAAGTACTGGAGTTTCAGCTTCAGCATCAGTCCCTCCAAAGAAATCCCAGGGCTGATCTTCTTCAGAATGGACTGGTTGGATCTCCTTGCAGTCCAAGGGACTCTCAAGAGTCTTCTCCAACACCACAGTTCAAAAGCATCGATTCTTCAGCACTCAGCTTTCTTCACAGTCCAACTCTCACATCCATACATGATCACTGGAAAAACCATAGCCTTGACTAGACGGACCTTTGTTGGCAAAGTAATTTCTTTGCTTTTGAATATGCTATCTAGCTAGTATTAAATATCTAGTTTCTTATTTTTATAAAATTATATTTTCCATATAGTTTTCTCTTGGTATAACATATCTTCAGTTAACTGTGGGGGTAACACAGAGTTATCAATTGGATTAAATAGAAATCATACTTTCAATCAATTATGTAACCAAATCCAAGGCTTGGGAGACTTGCTTTAAAACTGAGTTATACTTGATTATCTTCAATTAATGTTCATCATAACACAAAAGTATGATAACTAGTCTTAAACAGAAAGTTATTCATGGCACTAATCAAATCTTCAAAGGTAGTTTGTCTCCTGAAATAATATAAGGAAATTATCAAAAGAAACCAATGAGATATGTACTGTAAAACTGTCATAAATTGTGATGATTAACCTATGGACTAAGTACAGATGTTAGACATGGTAAATGAGCATACTGGTGGAGAGTTTCTATGGTAACAGTTGTACACTTGCTCTAGCGTCTTTAGGTAGTACTGTCACCAGGTGTGGTAAAAGTGGATGGAATAAAACTCAAATTGAGAAAGATTACTATTTGCAATAGATTTAAGAAACGTTAGAGGCTTTATTTAAATGGGATCTGAGAATGTAAGTTTTTCATTAATAGCTGTCGGACGTCAAGAGAAAAGATTAATCTAAACAGTATCAATCTAAACAGTTAACACTGACTTGACAATAGCTAGCAGAGAAAACCCTGTGAGGTCTATTAGCAAGCTGGCAGATCCCACTATGCTGGGAGGACTATTTGGTGGGAGCTGACCACAGTGAACCCAAACCCTAGGAAGGGCACCTAAGTCAGAGTTCAGAATGTGAGAAAGGAAAAAATTAATTGAAATGTTTCTCTTTCCTTCGCAACTAATTTTAAGGATTCTGAATGTTTTTCCTTTCTTTTTTTTTTTTTCTTTTGCTGTTCCTGGTGTGAGAGAGATTAGCGATTAGCAGAGCAAAGGGAAGGTAAAAAGAGGGTTGGGAGAAAGGGCAAGAAGAAGAGGAGAAGGCCACTGAAGAAGAGGAGGCCATTCATTCGCCTTTTAAGACCATTCATGCGCCCAGGGGTCCAGGCCTGGGACCCAGGTACCAAAAGGACTAATAAAAGGGTGCTGCTAGCTGAGAGCTTGTCTCTTCTGCAAAATCTTGAGCTAAACGAAGTAGCACATGAACCTTTGGAAATACAACAACTTGTTTTAGAATTACCCTGTGTTTAGGGATTTGCCTGTAGCTCCATTTACCAGATCCCACTCCAATTAAACTTTTCTTTTAGCTTCCAACCTTCATTAGCTTGAAGATTCACAGCAAGTTAAAAATGACACAAAGAACTACCACCTCCCTTTTTATGGCACACATATAGCCTTTAATAGGAAGAGCTAATGTTTTAAAATTTTATGTTGGTATGGCTGGCTGGTATGTTTCTGTACGTTTGATGCTGAAGACCTAAGAGAAAAAGTTGGTAGATTCTGTTTCTTGAGGAGTCTGTTCATACCTTTATTACTAACTCAAATAATTTTTTGGCCTATTTTGGTAAATACATTAAAAATGAATGTACGGATTTATACGTCTTACTTTCTGCAGCAGATAACAAACGATACTTTTACGTGATGACAATTTTAATCAACACATATAGACCTGTAATCATAGTGAAGTAAACATTTATTTTAAATAATCTATTCATCATATTTTACCAATGAAGGGTGAAATTTAACTTACTAGGGTCGGTGAGGAGAATTAGTTTAAAAGATTAAATATAAGTTTACAATTTGACTAAAGAATTTTTTTAAAATTTGGCTTAACATTGAAAAGAAGTACTCAGGTTCATTTTTGACACTGATTTATTATTGAAAGTCAGCTATTACTGTATTGTATTAGATAACAAACACAATATATTATGTTTGTGCCTAAGTGAAAGGAAAATTTTTTAAAAAGGTGCTTGCATAATTTTTTGTTTGGGGATAACAATGAAGGATAGTGTAACCAAACAATGTCTGGCAGTTTGGCAAAAGACAGTGCACAGTTTGAAGCAGAAAAACTGGATAGCATTCCTGCAGCCTTGCTTTAATTCACTTTTTTCCTTAGAATTTCCATTTATCTTAAAAGTAAATGAAACAGGGAAGTAGAATACATCCACTTATCAGATAAATCTATGAATACCCACCATTATTTATATTTTAAAAAAGATAATAATGTTGTTCCTAATAAGTTAGATTTGATAATTATTATTTTGTTCTGACTATTCCTAACCATTCAGTATGGCTGGATTTAAAACTGAGCTTTTCTTTTTAAAGTTATAACACAGACACTTCAAAGAAAATTCAGGAAACAGAGGCAATGAATTAGCAATCAATCCCTCTAAACTTATCCACTGTAAATATTTTAGGTATAATTCTACCTATATTTAAAAAATTTTAACAGAGTGACTAATATCACATATATAATTTAGCATTTTCTCACTTGGCATTACAGAGCATTTTTGCAAGCTATAGTAACAATTTCATAGCAATTTCCTTTATGCTCACATGAATGAGAGATACTAGGTTGTTTTTACTTCCCTGTTATGGCAAAAATAAGCATTTCTGTTTCCTAAATGACAAGGTTACTGTAAATATTCCAGTTCTGACTAGAAAGCAGTATCATGATACTGTAAATAAGATCATGATATTACTTCAAAAAAACTTATCATTATAAAAATTTTAATACGGTAAAGCAAAAAAAAAGTCATAAAAATACTTACCCTTACCAGCTATAGGCCAGCAAAGAAATGAAAAAGATATTTAAATGGGTTAGAAACATTTATTTCTAGTCAATTAAATTTTATGTCATTTTCTCAGTTTCCACTAATGACTCTAGAAGTTGTCTTTTCAAGAGATGATCAAGAAAGAGAGAAAGGAATAATATGGAGGTCAAGGAAGAGAGGAAAATTAAGGCAAAACTACTCTCTGGATCAGTTCAATGGCATCTCTGATAAAGGTCATGGTCAGTATCTCATTTAGATGAAACAGAAATACATTTTTCTTTCTTCTTTCTTTTCCTTTTTAAAGATAAAACATCAGGGTCTGTGAGTAAATTAAAAAAAAAAACCCTCAACATGACTGGAACAGTTTGGATTTTTAGAACAAATTTAACTTTTTTAAAGCAAGTTAATCAAGGGGCTAAAAAATTCAGTTCCACTTAGGCTGATCAACACTGCCTTGACAGTATATTGCTATTCAATGGAAAGATTTTGATGGGAAGACATTATATGGCTCTCTTACTAAACTGATGAGATCTTTTATTAGATCCATATCAGGAAGTCATGATTTTAATGTTCTTGACCCAGTGCTTCCCAACCACTTCTCTTCCCACTTTGTGTAAGATGGATGATATCCTTCATAATACAGGCTTCCCTGGTAGCTCAGTGGTAAAGAATTCACCTGCCAATGCAGGAGACATAGATTTGATTCCTGGGTTGGGAAGATCCCCTGGAGAAGGAAAGGGCAAACCACTCCAGGATTCTTGCCTGGGAAATTCCATGAAGAGAAGAGCCTGGCAGGCTACAGTCCATGGGGTTGCAAAATAGTTAGACACGACTTCACCACTGAAAAACAACATCCTTTATAACACCAGTACATGTCTTGGGTATTCCTTATACTCAAGACGTGAAGGAAAAAATACAGGAACACAAGGAATTAGGGAGACATTTTCATAAAAATAATTTCCAAGTCAATGCAACTTGGCAGTTCTTAAAATGGCGGTAACCTTCCCCACCTTTGTCTCTGTCCCCAGGAACATTTGACAACATCTAGAGAAAATTTGGAAAAGGCATTGGTAACCCACTCCAGTACTCTTGCCTGGAAAATCCCATGGTCGGAGGAGCCTGGTAGGCTGCAGTCCATGGGGTCGCGAAGAGTCAGACACGACTGAGCGACTTCACTTTCACTTTTCACTTTCCTGCATTGGAGAAGGAAACGGCAACCCACTCCAGTATTCTTGCCTGGAGAATCCCAAGGACGGGGGAGCCTGGTGGGCCGCTTTCAATGGGGTCGCACAGAGTTGGACATGACTGAAGCGACTTAGCAGCATTAGCAGAGAAAATTTTGGTCGTTAGACCTGGGACAGTGGAGTCAATTATTACAGGGATCTAGTGGGTAGGTTCACCAGACACATCCACAGCTGGGTATTCTTTTTGCTTTGGCTCCATCCCTTCATTCTTTCTGGAGTTATTTCTCCACTGATCTCCAGTAGCATACTGGGCCCCTACTGACCTGGGGAGTTTCTGGAATGTCAGGTCCATGAATCAAGGCAAATTGAGTGGTCAAACAAGAGATGGCAAGAGTGAATGTCGACATTCTAGGAATTAGCGAACTAAAATGGACTGGAATGGGTGAATTTAATTCAGAGGACCATTATATCTACTACTGTGGGCAGGAATCCCTCAGAAGAAATGGAGTGGCCATCATGGTCAACAAAAGAGTCCGAAATGCAGTACTTGGATGCAATCTCTAAAACGACAGAATGATCTCTGTTCGTTTCCAAGGCAAACCATTCAATGTCACAGTAATCCAAGTCTATGCCCGATCAGTAACGCTGAAGAAGCTGAAGTTGAACGGTTCTATGAAGACCTACAAGACCTTTTAGAACTAACACCCAAAAAAGATATCCTTTTCATTATAGGGGACTGGAATGCAAAAGTAGGAAGTCAAGAAACACCTGGAGTAACAGGCAAATTTGGCCTTGGAATACGGAATGAAGCAGGGCAAAGACTAACAGAGTTTTGCCAAGAAAATGCACTGGTCATAGCAAATACCCTCTTCCAACAACACAAGAGAAGACTCTATACATGGACATCACCAGATGGTCAACACCGAAATCAGACTGATTATATTCTTTGCAGCCAAAGATGGAGAAGCTCTATATAATCAGCAAAAACAAGACCAGGAGCTGACTGTGGCTCAGATCATGAACTCCTTATTGCCAAATTCAGACTGAAATTGAAGAAAGTAGGGAAAACCACTAGACCATTCAGGTATGGCCTAAATCAAATCCCTTATGATTATACAGTGGAAGTGAGAAATAGATTTAAGGGCCTAGATCTGATAGATAGAGTGCCTGATGAACTATGGAATGAGGTTCATGATACTGTACAGGAGACAGGGATCAAGACCATCCCCATGGAAAAGAAATGCAAAAAAGCAAAATGGCTGTCTGGGGAGGCCTTACAAATAGCTGTGAAAAGAAGAGAAGCGAAAAGCAAAGGAGAAAAGGAAAGATATAAGCATCTGAATGCAGAGTTCCAAAGAATAGCAAGAAAAGATAAGAAAAGATAAGAAAGCCTTCTTCAGTGATCAATGCAAAGAAATAGAGGAAAATAACAGAATGGGAAAGACTAGGGATCTCTTCAAGAAAATCAGAGATACCAAAGGAACATTTCATGCAAAGATGGGCTCGATAAAGGACAGAAATGGTATGTACCTAACAGAAGCAGAAGATATTAAGAAGAGGTGGCAAGAATACACAGAAGAACTGTACAAAAAAGAGCTTCACGACCCAGATAATCATGATGGTGTGATCACTCACCTAGAACCAGACATCCTGGAATGTGAAGTCAAGTGGGCCTTAGAAAGCATCACTACGAACAAAGCTAGTGGAGGTGATGGAATTCCAGTGGAGCTATTCCAAATCCTGAAAGATGATGCTGTGAAAGTGCTGCACTCAATATGTCAACAAATTTGGAAAACTCAGCAGTGGCCACAAGATTGGAAAAGGTCAGTTTTCATCCCAATCCCAAAGAAAGGCAATGCCAAAGAGTGCTCAAACTACCGCACAATTGCACTCATCTCACACGTTAGTAAAGTAATGCTCAAAATTCTCCAAGCCAGGCTTCAGCAATACATGAACCATGAACTTCCTGATGTTCAAGCTGGTTTTAGAAAAGGCAGAGGAACCAGAGATCAAATTGCCAACATCCGCTAGATCATGGAAAAAGCAAGAGAGTTCCAGAAAAACATCTATTTCTGCTTTATTGACTATGCCAAAGCCTTTGACTGTGTAGATCACAATAAACTATGGAAAATTCTGAAAGAGATGGGAATACCAGATCACCTGATCTGCCTCTTGAAAAATCTGTATGCAGGTCAGGAAGCAACAGTTAGAACTGGACATGGAACAACAGACTGGTTCCAAATAGGAAAAGGAGTACGTCAAGGCTGTATATTGTCACCGTGTTTATTTAACTTATATGCAGAGTACATCATGAGAAATGCTGGACTGGAAGAAGCACAAGTTGGAATCAAGATTGCTGGGAGAAATATCAATAACCTCAGATATGCAGATGACACCACCCTTATGGCAGAAAGTGAAGAGGAACTCAAAAGCCTCTTGATGAAAGTGAAAGTGGAGAGTAAAAAGGTTGGCTTAAAGCTCAACATTCAGAACACGAAGATCATGGCATCCGGTCCCATCACTACATGGGAAATAGATGGGGAAACAGTGGAAACAGTGTCAGACTTTATTTTTCTGGGCTCCAAAATCACTGCAGATGGTGACTGCAGCCATGAAATTAAAAGACGCTTACTCCTTGGAAGTAAAGTTATGACCAACCTAGATAGCATATTCAAAAGCAGAGACATTACTTTACCAACAAAGGTTCATCTAGTCAAGGCAATGGTCTTTCCTGTGGTCATGTATGGATGTGAGAGCTGGACTGTGAAGAAGGCTGAGCGCCGAAGAATTGATGCTTTTGAACTGTGGTGTTGGAGAAGACTCTTGAGAGTGCCTTGGACTGCACGGAGATCCAACCAGTCCATTCTGAAGGAGATCAGCCCTGGGATTTCTTTGGAAGGAATGATGGTAAAGCTGACACTCCAGTATTTTGGCCACCTCATGCGAAGAGTTGACTCATTGGAGAAGACTCTGATGCTGGGAGGGATTGAGGGCAGGAGGAGAAGGGGACGACAGATGATGAGATGGCTGGATGGCATCACTGACTCGATGGATGTGAGTCTGAGTGACCTCCGGGAGCTGGTGATGGACAGGGAGGCCTGGCGTGCTGCAGTTCATGGGGTCGCAAAGAGTCGGACACGACTGAGCGACTGATCTGATCTGATCTGAGTGGGTAGGATACAGGGAGGATACTAATCATTCCATAATACACAGGATAGCCCTCCCCTTGAACCCCTGAAACAAAGAATTATCTAGCGCAAAATGATAGTCTTGCTGAGAAATACTGCTCTAACAAAGAAAACAATCATTCTACGTCTGGTCAAAACAATGTAATTAAAAGCAGATTAATCCTCCTACCTGAAACAACTAAAGAAAAAATCATTAAAAATACTTTTAAGAACGTTCTCAAAATTTTGGACATCCGGCAACATAGCAGAGTGATTCCTGAGAGGCGGGGAAACCAATGAGATGAGCCTTTTAGCTCCCTCAGGTTAATACCTGGAGAAACTTTCAAAGCGGTGGCTCTGGGAAGAAGAACTCAGAGAGAGCTAAGGGTCTCTCTGGGCTGAGAAGATGGGAGTTCACAGTTCAGGAAGGTCAAGGCTGCTGAAATTTGCAGGAAAGATGATTGTTTCCTCCCCCTACCCCACTCCATATTCAAATAAATACTGACCACATCACTCAATGGAGGCAACAATATGAGGATGGGGAAGAATCCTCAAAGGATTAGAGGGGACAGTGCCCACATGCACACATAGACCGAAACAGTGCTTGTTTCCAAAAGCCAGAAGGTAAAACTTCAATGTTTACTGCTCATCAGTTGGCATCCAGGTGGTGGTGGTTTAGTCACTAAGTCGTGTCCAACATTTGTGACCCCATGGACTGCAGCCCTCCAGGCTCCTCTGTTCATAGGATTTCCCAGGCAAGAATACTGGAGTTGGGGATCTTCCCAACCCAGGGATCAAACTTGGTTCCCCTGCATTGCAGGCAGATTTCTTTACCCACTGAGCGACCAGGAGAGCCCAGACTAGATGTTATTTGGCTCCACCTAAAAGCTAAACCTGAAAGGATTAAATTACTTTTGAGTAATTTAACTATGTCTTAGAATAAAACTCAAGAATATTTTTGTGAAGAAAATTACACCAAGATCAGATCAGATCAGATCAGTCGCTCAGTCGTGTCTGACTCTTTGTGACCCCGTGAACTGCAGCACGCCAGGCCTCCCTGTCCATCACTAACTCCCGGAGGTCACTCAGACTCACATCCATCGAGTCAGTGATGCCATCCAGCCATCTCATCCTCTGTCGTCCCCTTCTCCTCCTGCCCCCAATCCCTCCCAGCATCAGTCTTCTCCAATGAGTCAACTCTTCGCATGAGGTGGCAAAAATACTGGAGTTTCAGCTTTAGCATTATTCCTTCCAAAGAAATCCCAGGGCTGATCTCCTTCAGAATGGACTGGTTGGATCTCCTTGCAGTCCAAGGGACTCACCAAAGTACATCATAATTAAATTGCTCAAAACCAGTGCTTAAGCGAAAGGTTTTAAAGCAGCTTGAGAGGCGGGTGGGGAACAAACCACAACACACATTATGTACAGAGGAAGAAACAAAAATAATAGCAAAATTTTTCATCAGGGAAGAAAAAAAAGCAAGTTAGCAGAGAGCAGAGCAAAGTCTTTAAAGAACTGAAAGAAAAGCATCTTTCAAAATGAAGGTAAAATGAAGACATTTCCATACATGAAAAAGCTAAAAGCTATGGACGTACTGCAAGAAAAGTCAAAGGACATACTTTGGGAGGTGAAATATCTCAGTAAGTGAATAAAGACTGCTAAGAATGGTAACTACATGTTTGAGTATATAATATTTTCTCTTATTATTTACATTTCTTTAAAAGGCAATTGACTGCTCCAGGCATAATACTAATGTCAATGTATTGCAGGATTTATAACATTTGTAGAAGTAAGATGCATGACCAGAATTGTACAGGAGCCAGGAAGGGAGATACAGAAGTCTACAACTGTGAGGTGCATGTACTATGTATGAAGTACCATCATCACTTGAAGATGGATCAGGTAAGTTTGAAGGTGTATACTAAGAAGTCTAAAGCATGCAGGAGACGGGTTGAGCTTATATCCCATCTTTATTTGGCCTAAAATGCCTTTGTTTAAGATGTCTAAATGTAATACTAAGGGGTGTCTAAGCAGAAGAGGAAGTAGTTATTTGATGCATGAAAAGTAAGAGAAGTCAGAATGTTGCTCTCCTGGAGATGAAGCCTGAGAATGAAGGATGTTGAATGAAAAGTCACAATTTAAGCTTACAGTTAAAGACAAACTGATTTATTACATTACAGGAGAAAACAGAGAAGTTTTGGAAAGGAGTATAGGAAGTTAAAACATTTGGTTTAATGATTACTAAAGCTATGTTTGAAAATGTTTCTATCGTTATTACATAATTTGCAATTAATTACTTGCAAATTAAAACAAATAATTTAGTTCTTAATGATTTAAATTAGCATACAGAAAGTGACATGAATATAAAGGTATTTAGAAAAAGAAAGTTACCTTGATGACTTTTGTTTTCCCGACTTACTTTAGAAAATAGGCCTAGTGTTCGGAGAAGGCAATGGCACCCCACTCCAGTACTCTTGCCTGGAAAATTCCATGGACGGAGGAGCCTGGTGGGCTGCAGTCCATGGGGACTGAGCGACTTCACTTTCAGTTTTCACTTTCATGCACTGGAGAAGGAAATGGCAACCCACTCCAGTGTTCTTGCCTGGAGAATTCCAGTGATGGGGCAGCCTGGTGGGCTGCCGTCTATGGGGTCACACAGAGTTGGACACGACTGAGGTGACTTAGCAGCAGCAGCAGCATTCTCTTGGTTTGTTAAGAACAACTCTAAAAAGCGACAGTTCATCCTTTCGGTGTTCTGGAATCTTATCAATGCCAATTTGATTTTGCAATATGCTTCTCATTTCAATAGAACATATAAGTTAAAATTACATTAAGTTTAAATAAACTTTCTGTTATGCTTTTGAGATTCCCAGAGACACCCCAAGACCTGGCAAATTCTTGACTGAAAACCACATGCACCATTTACTCCAGGTTTGTGTGAAAAGCTAGATAACTTATTCTATGACTACTAAAATGAACTATTTTTATTCAATTAGGAATCAGGTAATGATGCAAACTATAATACTGAGCAAATTTGACTCAGACAATTTTATATCTTATTAAGGTTATTAATTGATAATCAAGTTATTTTTCAACAAAACTTACAAAGTTGAGCATCTGCATGGAGACTTCCTCCTTTAGGATTCAGCTTCTGGGCTTGAATTGCAGGAATAGGTTTATATGACTGTCCAGTGGCCCTGTACATGGCTTGAACCCACAGTATTCTATCCTGTTCATCATCACTGGCAAATATTACAGTGTCTCCTTCTTTAACAGCATTGAAGAACATATGCCCACCCTGAAGGCCTGTGGAAGAAAAAAAATTGTTAAAAATTCACAGGGTTGGCAGATTTTAGCCTCGTTCATTAAATGGTCTCATGGAAAAGAAGTGATCTGCTATTTGCAGCTCAAAACCTTTGAATCATATCCACAATTGAAGAATTGAAGAGAAATGATATGAGAAAGATTTATACTTCCATATCACTTTGGAAATTAAAAATAGCCTAGGAAACAGTTCATAATACAGCAGAGTTCTGCAACACACACAACAATGCATAGCACAGTCTGGTATTTCATGCCAGAGAAGACACCCCTTATCTGCTAGCACATTTCTCATTTTATATATAGGAGACAGATACGACCAGTTTAGCAGAAAACAATACAGGTAAGACTAAAATGATATTTACACTGTACAGTATTTTACTTTTGCAAAACTCTTTCACAGGGAAGACACTTTGGATTTTAAGTGATTTATTAGTGGATATAATCACTGATTCTTTCATCTCTCTATATTAATTTCTTATTCTATTTATTAGCAGATACATGTATTGCTTTTTTATCGTTTAGTCGTGAAGTCATGTCCGACTCTTGCGACCCCAAGACTGTAGCCCACTCCTCTGTTCATGGGGTTTCCCAGGCAAAAATACTGGAGTGGGTTTCCATTTCCTTCTCCAGGTGATCTTCCTGACCCAGAGACGAAACCTGCATCTTCTTCACTGGCAGGTGGATTCTTTAGCACTAAGACACCAGGGAAATATATATATTTCTTTACCTTGCTGATTAATTTTATTAATCTCCACATAATCATTCATTTACTCACTCACTCACTAATCTCAGACACTGAGTATCCAGTACTATACCCAGCATTAATACATTAGGAGGGAGGGAGAGAAATATAAGTATCCATTGTTGGGGAAAAAATTAGTAGAATATAAGATATGGTAGTAATTCATTAGCCATTTCTTTCCCTATTTCTGTCTCTTGTACCTTTTTGCTTTGCAGTAAAGAAGTTTCTGCAAGCACTGCTGATACGTATCCTATAATTTCCATATTATAGTATCTTTCAGATATTTCATCCTTTCACTAAGTTAACAGAGATGGTGAGTTATGGCTAAAACTAAGTAGCCTCATAAAGATATAATTTAAATCTCATCAAGTCTTATCTAGCTAGGTATATGAATGAAATATGTTGCATTTACGGAATGGAGTTTGAATGGAAATAGACACACGATATTTATGAGAATTTCATGAATACAGGAAAGGCATGGCAAGTGATTCAACTAGGAATTACCTGGGTGGGGATCTGTGTAATCCACAGTGTATCCTTCAAGCTGCATTAATTCTTGTGGCTCAGACTTTTTTTCTCTATAACTGCACATAGCAAAGGTGTATTGGCTAACCTGCATGAGAAAAAAAGTTTACATATTGGTTGCATTAAATTTATCTTTTAGTTTTTTATCAGAAGACTGCCCAAGTTTAAAACCATAACATAAAATTTGCATATAAGTTATTAAATGTTAGCATTTTTTAAAACCTTGGTTCAGAGATTAAAGTACTTTTTGTTTATCCATTTACAGTTAGGTCTTTAATGCCTATGATCCAGCATTTCCCAAATTGATGATCTTCTAGCCAAAATTCTATGAACTACTAATAGAAGAGCCCTTAAAAAATAGTCATGCTGCTGCTGCTAAGTCACTTCAGTTGTGTCCAACTCTGTGCGACCCCTGAGATGGCAGCCCACTAGGCTCCCCCGTCCCTGGGATTCTCCAGGCAAGAACACTGGAGTGGGTTGCCATTTCCTTCTCCAATGCATGAAAGTGAAAAGTGAAAGTGAAGTTGCTCAGTCGTGTCCGACTCTGAGTGACCTCATAGACTGCAGCCTACCAGGCTCCTCCGTCCATGGGATTTTCCAGGCAAGAGTACTGGAGTGGGGTGCCATTGCCTTCTCCAAAAAAGTCATATTAAATATAAATTGGGGACCATAAAACTTTTAGAGGAAATCACAGGCAGAACAGCCTTGCTATAAACCATAGAAATATATTTTTCAGATCTATCTCCTAAAGCAAAAGAAAAGAAAGCAAAAATAAGCAAATGGGACCTAATTAAACTTACAAGGTTTCCCACAGCAAAGAAAACCATCTATCAATATGAAATGAAGACAACCTATTGAATAGAAGAAGATATTTCCAAATGACCAATAAGGGATTTATATCCAACATATATAAATAGCTCATACAACTGAGTATCAAAAAACCAAGTCACCCTATTAAAAACACGGGCAGAAGACTTGAATAGACGTTCTTCCAGAGAAGACATACAGATGCCCAATGGGCACATGAAAAGATGCTCAATACCTCTAGTCAATAGGGAACTGCAAAGCAAAACCACAATGAGGTATTACTTCACACCTGTCAGAATGGCTAGTACCAAAAAAATCACAAACAACAAATGTTAGAGAGGATGTGAAGAAGAGGAACTCTTCTACACTGTTGCTGGGAATGTAAATTGGTGTAGTCACCATGGAAAACAGCCTGCGGGGTTCACAAAAAACTAAAAACAGAACTACCATGTGACCTGAAATTCCACTCTTGGGTATATATCTGAAAAAAAAAAAAAAAAACACACGAATTCAAAAGGATACATGCACCCTGATGTCCCTAGCAGCACAATTCTTTACTATTTCTAAGATGTATTACAATATAAAGAGAAGATTTAAGAAAATGTAGAGTGCACTTTTTTGGGTAAACAATATTCATACATGTGAACAGTAGTTATTACTGCAGGGTACAATTATAGGTCATTTAAAGTTCTTTTTTTTTTCCAGTGTTTATGAGTGAAGTTGCTCAGTCATGTCTGACTCTTTGTGACCCCAAGGACTGTAGCCTACCAGGCTCCTCCTTCCATGGGATTCTCCAGGCAAGAGTACTGGAGTGGCTTGCCATTTCCTTCTCCATCACTGTTTATAGTTTTCCTCAAAGAATATGAATTACTTTATAAGATGACTTTTTCTAATTTGGGAAAACACCCAAAGCTAGGTTTGGGAACAGTGAATCTAATAACTTGAGACACGGTTCTTGCTACTCTAGGATTGTGGACAATTCTGAAAAAGATGAGAATACCAGACCACCTGACCTGCCTCTTGTGAAATCTGTATGCAGGTCAGGAAGCAACAGTTAGAACTGGACATGGAACAACAGACTGGTTCCAAATAGGAAAAGGAGTATGTCAAGGCTGTATATTGTCACTTTGTTTATTTAACTTATATGCAGAGTACATCATAAGAAATGCTGGGCTGGAAGAAGCACAGGCTGGAATCAAGATTGCTGGGAGAAATATCAATAACCTCAGATATGCAGATGACACCACCCTTATGGCAGAAAGTGAAGAAGAACTAAAGAGCCTCTTGATGACAGTGAAAGTGGAGAGTGAAAAAGTTGGCTTAAAGCTTAACATTCAGAAAACGAAGATCATGGCATCTGGTCCCATCACTTCATGGGAAATACATGGGGAAACAGTGGAAACAGTGGCTGACTTAATTTTTCTGGGCTCCAAGATTGCTGCAGATGGTGATTGCAGCCATGAACAGTCCCACGCCTTGATAGACTAACGTCATAGAACGTTATTGTGACCACAACTGGAAGTACATTTTGGAAGAAGAAATGTAGGATTTATCCACTCTGCCAAGGTGATCTATCCATAAGAATCATCTATTCAACTTCCATAAAAAAGAAAAAAGGTTTTTCTACGTTAACATATGTCACCGTCTCCCTGGGCTCTGCCCAATTAACTCTGGACCTGGGTTTCTGACACACGGTGAGCAGTTCAATGTGGCCCAGTGTGAGCTGCATCATTATCACTTCAAGGACTGTAAGGAGATCCAACCAGTCCATCCTAAAGGAGATCAGTCCTGGGTGTTCATTGGAAGGACTGATGTTGAAGCTGAAACTCCAGTACTTTGGCCACCTCATGTGAAGAGTTGACTCATTGGAAAAGACCCTAATGTTGGGAGGGATTGCGGGCAGGAGGAGAAGGGGACAACAGAGGATGAGATGGTTGGATGGCATCACCAAATCGATGGACATGGGTTTGCATGGACTCTGGGAGTTGGTGATGGACAGGGAGGCCTGGCGTGCTGCAGTTCATGGGGTCGCAAAGAGTCGAACACGACTGAGCAACTGAACTGAGCTGAACCCATAGATCACTGAATTTAGTTTCTTACCATAAGGTCATCAAAATGCTAAGAAAATTCAGGAAAAATACAATGAAACAACAAATATCAAAGCAAAAAATAATTTGGGAAACAACTATTTAGGGAGTGATTATTCACATTTTAAAAGAAATTCTTAACCTTCTCAAAAACATCTGGTTCATATAAGTAATGGTATCTCTATAGTTCATGTATTTCTACTTCAAGAAAAGAGACCAAATAATAAAATGTAGTGCAAACTGAAAGCTGTTCAAACAAAAAACAGTAAGCAGTTTCAAAACCGTAAAGGAACATAATAAAATGCATAACTTCATTCCAAATTCCAAATATTATTTACATGTGTATCAGATACATATTATATAATAACACATAGGATTGTTGTATTTTTCAACATTACAGATTTACTTTTTGAGAGTACTGTCATAACATTCTACAAGGTATTTATTTAATCAGTAAAAATTGACCAAGGGAACAAAATATTGTTACATTTGCTAGAATTACAGGTTTCAATTATGTGGTGAGGATTTTAAAATAATACATTGGAAACTAGAGACTATGATTTCTCACTAAATCAAGTAGCTACTCCCAGAGCTAAGCTTCACTGAAAAGGAAACATAAGATTATTCTCTGAAACATACTGCTATTGAGGGATGAGGGTTATGTATGAGCCCTTGAGAGTACGATTTTAACTATAAAGTTCACAGATGTGGAAACTGATTTTCCCAAGGTCACCCAGAAAGAGAACGCTATCTGGAATGCAGAACACAAGTCTCTACAATCTAGTAAGTAGTCCTTCCAATGCATCACATTAAAATTCACATTCTGGAACTTACAAACAACTGTACTTCCAAATAACAAGCTGGGCTCTGTGCTCTTAGTTGCTCAGTCGTGTCCGACTCATTGGGACCCCGCAGACTATAGCCCGCCAGGCTCCTCTGTCCATGGGATTCTTCAGGCAAGAATACTGGAGTGGGTTGCCATGCCCTCCTCCAGGGGATTTTCCCAACCCAGGGACTGAACCCAGGTCTCCCGCATTGCAGGTAGATTCTTTACCATATGACCCACCATGGCAGCCCAAATAACAAACTAATTGCCTCAAATTCTGGCAAAGCTA
Organism: Tragelaphus eurycerus; assembly: GCA_935064755.1. Lineage (NCBI taxonomy): Eukaryota > Metazoa > Chordata > Mammalia > Artiodactyla > Bovidae > Tragelaphus > Tragelaphus eurycerus. Next base: position 8,028,676 of record CAKXYN010000002.1, on the reverse strand, counting down.
CTATTTAAGATAGGTGTAAGACATTTACTTAGATATGTGTAAGAATCTATCATCAAAGACTACTAATGGTATGGGAGAGAGAGGAAAGTGAGTTGAGCGGCAAACAAGGTGAGGCATTATCTGTTTATTATTTATCTTCTCTCAGGTACATATTTGATAAATCACCCTCATTTGTTTTACAGTAATGTTTATATCTGTAATTGATATAAAAGTATAATCCTTTCATATATTTAATCCTCTTCTTGAATTTAACTTGGTCTTTATTTAACACTGTCATCCAACTTTCTCTCTGTGTTTTAGCCTTTTGTCTGTGGTATGTCTCACATGTGGATTTTCGTTTTTAATTCTATTCCAAGAATCTGTCACTAGGTCCATTTAATTCATTTAAACTAAAAATACATATGAATTTTACATATATATTTCTGTCTTCTGCTATATGGTCACTAAAAATTCCTTGGCATCCTATTTTTAATCTATACCATTTTATAAGTTTTCAAAGGCATCATTGACCCCATATTTTCTTTACCTACTGTAAGACAAATCCTTTTTTTTTTTTTTTACTGTATATAACTTACATACAATATATAACTTCCTTATATAACTTTCACAAAATCTGGAGTTTACATTTCACATAATGTTATAATTACTTAATTACTTCATAAGCCTGTAGCCTATTATAGGAATAATTTTTCAAATTTTTCTTTGAGTCAAAATATTTTGTAACAGTAATTTAGATGTAGCTATCTTTGTTTCTTAACATTATGCTCTTTAATTCTTCTATATTTTAAGTTTGATATTTCTAAGATACTACAACTCATTTACTTGATTCCTGGTCAGGAAGATTTCCCTGGAGAAGGGATAGGCTACCCACTCCAGTATTCTCGGGCTTCCCTGGTAGCTTAGACAGTAAAGAATATGGGAGACCTGGGTTGGGAAGATGCCCTGGAGGGGGGCATGGCAACTCACCCCAGTATTTTTGCCTGGAGAATCCGAAGAGCAGAGGAGCATGGATGGGCTACAGTCCACGGGGTTGCAAAGAGTCAGACACAACTGGGCAACTAAGCACAGCACTGCACGCTCATTTACATTTTAAATACCAGAAATTCCCTTTAAATATTTTTAGGCAAGTGAATTGTGTATTTTCTGAATCCCATATTATAGTATAATTATGGAGAAGGAAATATATATTATTATAGTATAATAATTGGAGAAGGAAATGGCAACCCACTCCAGTGTTCTTGCCTGGAGAATCCCAGGGATGGTGGAGCCTGGTGGGCTGCCATCTATGGGGTCACACAGAGTCGGACACGACTGAAGTGACTTAGCATAGCATAGCATAATATGGGTTATAATATATAACCCATATTATAATACTGGGTTTGGCCAAAAGGTTGGTTTAGCTTTTTCTGGTAAGATGTTGTTATAGAAAAACCTGAATGGTTTGGCCAACCCAACATTTTTTTCCAGTGCTTTTATTCATGAACAACTTCTTGGAGGTATATTGAATTCTCAAGTCAAACAATTTCCCATCAATTCTCTGCAGCTGTAACTCTACTGAGTTCCACAGTTCAGTGTTAAGGAGATATCTGAAGCAACATATACAACCGTAATTGAAAAAATATTTTGAAAGAAATGTTTAGATTAAAATCTGTTTTCACTAAACTTCCTGAAATGTGGGAAGTCTGTGTATCTGCAGACTAATATCTTTCAAATTTCACAAAATGTTTCTTTTGTTGTATTTTTTACTTTTATTCTTATTTCTGCTCTGTTCATCTGTTTTGTCTTCTCGTCACACTTAGAAAAGCAGATTTTTGTTTTATTGGATACTTGCTTTCTTTCCTTAGTATCTGCCATTGTGAGCAGCTTTCAGTTCACATTTGACTCAAAGAAAAACACGAAAAAGGATTCCTAAAATGTTACAGGTGTATGAAATAATTAAGTAATTATAACAATATGTAAAACCTAAACTTCAGATTTTGTGAAAGTTATATAAAGAAGTTATATACTGTATGCAAGTTATATTTAGTAAAAAAAAAAAAAACAAGATTTGTCTTTCAGAAACTTTTCTTCTTCTATAGAATTGACTTTGAAACAGTGGTCGTTCTGTATATGTGTGCATGCTCAGTTGCTCAGCTGTATCTGACTCATGCCAGGCTCCTCTGTCCATGGGATTTCCTTGGCTAGAGTACTGGAGTAGGTGGCCATTTCCTTCTCCAGGGCATCTTCCTGACCCAAGGATCAAACCCGGGTCTCATGTCCCTGCATTGGCAGGTGGGTTCTTTATCACTGAGCCGCCTGGAAAGCTCCTTATTCTGTACATCACTACCTAAAATGTGGGCACCAATACATCTGCTGTTTTTAGTTTTAATCCTTCTGATTTCTCCCAGAACTCTTTCATTAATCTCAGACAACTCCTCATTTTTACAAACTTTTCAATACAGACTGTGTTTCTCATACATTTAAAAAATAAAATCAATATATTTGATTTCAATGTTATAGAATCTCTTCATAGGTCTCCCTTTGTCCCTCCTCCACCGCTTTTTAAATCTATCCCTGAACAAATAGATTTTCAAAGTCTGCTATTTGCCAAATGATAGGAGAGCCTCATTGATTCCTTGTAGTTTCCCCCTGAAGTAGTGACAGAATTCACCTCTTCAGCCTCAAGCTTGAAAGCAAGTAGAAACGAACAGCTCTTTCTAAGCCAATTTTCATTATTTAGCAGGCATTTATGTAGCATTTTTTTTTTTTTATTGGGGTAAGGTTGTTCTACAATGCTGCATTGGTTTCTTCCCTACAATGAATTGTATCAGCTATGTGTATACATAAAATGCCTCCCTTTAGGACTGTCCTCCCCAATCCCACTCATCCAGTGACCGAGCTGAGCTCCCTATGTTATACAGTGGATTTCCTCTAGCTCTCTGTTTTACACATGATAGTGCGGTTTGACAGATATTCTTCCTGTTGCAACTGTATGGTTCTTTACACTCAGAGGCAAAACAACATATTTTGAAAGTAATATGGTTTCCATAATTTTTTGTTTTCAGCATAACTGTAGAAGGCTCTAATTCTAAAGCCTTCTTGAATTAGCCTTCTAGTTATAAAATGACCAAATATTAAAAATAATAAGATATATCACTTTATGGGGCATCTAACTCAGGAATTAGAAAAAAATTTTGAGACAGTGAGAGATATCACTGTGACAAAGGTTCTGTTCCCATCTGCTTATTTAGATAAGCCAGGCTTCCCCATGTTCACATTTTGGAAAGTTATAAGAAAACATCTCAGAAATGCTCATATCTTGGAAAACAGAAAAGGATATTACTGTGAAACCTTTTCTCATTGCAGAATAAATAAGTCATTCACAGGTAAACTGGGAAGGGAAGCTATATCCAGCTCATTAACATAGGCATTTCCAGTCAAATTTAACCTTAATAATTATTCTTCAATTACTTATATGATTTCATAAGCGGTGTGCTACTTATAATTGCAGTTATACTTCAATACAAAATACATTTTTAATACTTAAAGCCTTTTGGTCACAGGAATTTTTATTACTCTTCCTCTTGTTTCATTTTTTATAATTAAAAACAATTATTTTTGGCCGTGCTGAGTCTCTGTTGCTGCTCAAGATTTGTTCAAGCTGCAGCAAGCAGGGCCTGCTCTCTAGTTGTGGTGTGCAGGCTCCTCATTGTGGTGGATTCTCTTGTGGAGTATGGGCTCCAGGACGTGTGAGCTTCAGTAATTGCAGCATGCAGGCTTCAGAAGTTGTGGCTCCTGGGCTCTAGAATACAAACTCAGTAGTTGTGGCACAGGGGCTTAGCCACCCCATAGCATGTGGGATCTTCCAGGACCAGGGATTAAACCTGTGTCTCTTGCATTGGCAGACAGATTCCTCACCACTGAGCTATCAGGGAAGCCCTTGACTTTTATTTTTCTTCAGGTGAGGCAGTTTGACTGACTTGGTTTTTTCAAACAGAGGGACAAGGGGAAATAAATCTGGGAGTTTAGGAGAAAAAGATCTAATAACAAAGATTTTTTTAGGCAAAGGGGATTTTTGGCCTTCCTGTGTTATTCTTTATATTGGCTCTCTATGCTCTCTGGATATTTATTTATTTTATTTGGCTTAAACAACAGAAATTTATTGTCTTGAAGTGCTAGAAGCTAGAAGCTGAAATATTAAGGGGTCAGCAGGTTGGTTCCTTCTAAGGGCTGTGAGGGTAGTTTGCTCCTTGTCTTTCTCACTTGTAGTGGGTTGCTGGCAAGTTTTGGCACTCCTTGGCTTGTGGAGGTATCATATCCATCTCTGCCTTCATCTTCACTTGGCATTCTCCTGTGTGTGTATCTGCTTCCAAGCTCCCTCTTTTTTAATATGGGCACTAGTCACACTGGATTAGGGGCACACCGTTCTCTGGTATGACCTCATCTTGATTACGCACACAGTGCTATTTTCAAGTAAGGTCATATTCGAAGGAACGCGGGTTTAGGACTCCCACATAGGAGAGTTTTTTATTCCAATTTTGTAGACATTTTTAATTGTAGAAAAGCGCGATAGAGGGATCAGATTCTGATGCATAACGTGTGCTTAGTTGCTCAGTCGTGTCCCTTTGTGACCCCATGGACTGTAGACTGCCAGGCTCCAATGTCCATGGGACTTCTTAGGCAAGAATACTGCAGTGCATTGCCATTTTCTCCTCCAGGTGATCTTCCTAATCCAGAGATCGAAACTGTGTCTCCTGTATTACAGGCAGATAAGCTAAGCCATCAGGGAAGCCCATTGATGCATAATACTTATTTTCTAAGAATAAAATTCTGCTGGGGATCAGTCATGGAAATAAGAATTCAAGGAGAAAAAGCTGCTGCTGCTGCTGCTGCTAAGTCGCTTCAGTCATGTCCGACTGTGTGTGACCCCATGGACTGCAGCCTACCAGGCTTATTCGTTGGTGGGATTCTCCAGGCAAGAACACTGGAGTGGGTTGCCATTTCCTTCTCCAATGCATGAAAGTGGAAAGTGAAAGTGAAGTCGCTCAGTCGTGTCTGACTCTTAGCAACCCCATGAACTGCAGCACACCAGGCCTCCCTGTCCATCATCAACTCCTGGAGGTCACTCAGACTCACATCCATCAAGTCGGTGATGCCATCCAGCCATCTCATCCTCTGTCGTCACCTTCTCCTCCTGCCCTCAATCCCTCCCAGCATCAGAGTCTTTTCCAGTGAGTCAACTCTTTGCATGAGGTAGCCAAAGTACTGGAGTTTCAGCTTTAGCGTCATTCCTTCCAAAGAACACCCAGGACCGATCTCCTTCAGAATGGACTGGTTGGATCTCCTTGCAGTCCCAGGGACTCTCAAGAGTCTTCTCCAAAACCACAGTTCAAAAGCATCAATTCTTCGGCGCTCAGCTTTCTTCACAGTCCAACTCTCACATCCATACATGACCACAGGAAAAACCATAGCCTTGGCTAGACGAACCTTTGTTGGCAAAGTAATGTTTCTGCTTTTCAATATGTTATCTAGGTTAGTTAGAGATGCACATAAAATCACAATATTCAAATTTGATTGAGAATGTTTATGATTAATTTAATGATTTTATTTTAGAAACTACCTCCATTGTAACTATTCAAATTTATGATGAAAAGTTTACAGTGACCTACAGTTGTAAAATCTAGCAAATTAGCAAAACAGTTTGAAGACTGATGGGCGCGCTCCTATTTCTCTCTGGTCTTTTTTAGGAAGATGCATCTGGTTCTTCCTTGATATCTTTTAAAGATGTGATAACTAGTATTTCATTTCTTACTAGTCAGAATGGCAAATAACTAACTGTAGTTCTATGTCCACTTTCAATTTTTATTATCTTCTTCCATGGGTAATTTTCCATGTTATTCATTCATTCAACAAATATTTATTGAATATCTACAGTGCATTTTTTTCTAAGCCTTGAGTATACAATAATGTCCTCGGCATCAGAATAAGAAAAAAGTAGAAAAATAATATCAATTCTCACACAGTGATATGGAGAAGACTGGATTACAGATAAACAATACATACAACAATTTTGGGTTGTTTTGAATGAATTGTTTTGAGGAAAAATAAAACAGAGTAAAGAGTATGACAGGGAAGGGAGTCTATTTTGATAAAGCATCCAAAAAAGGGCTCTCTGAAGACAATCATATTTCAATATTGGAAGTATTTTGATTGGAAGGGGGATAAACCACGTTTAACAAATGAGTCTGCCATTTCAAATCTAGGTCCCACTTTCATTTCTCCCTCAATTACTTCTCCTTATTCTTTTCAGCTTCTGTTTGACAAGACCAGGGACATCTCACTCTAACCCTTGTATTGCTCAGCTTGATTTTCTATAAAACAGAGACAATAACACGTGTTCTACAGGTCTTTTCGAGCACTGTGTGCTGAGTTGCTTCAGTTGTGTCCAACTGTTTGCTGCGCAGTAGACTGTAGCCGCCCAGCTTCCTCTGTCCATGGGATTTTCCAGGCAAGAATACTGGAGTGGGCTACCATTCCTTCCTCCAGGGGATATTCCTGTCCCAGGGATCAAACCCAAGTCTCTCATGTCTCCTGCATTGGCAGATGGGTTCCTTACCACTGGCGCCACCTGGGAAGCCCTTGTGAGCACTGGAGATACTAAGGCAGAAAAGCTAGCACCATGCCTGCCTGATACGCAGTCGTCTCCCAATAAGTCAAATCCAGCTGTCAGGGATCCATCATCCCTCTCTCTCTTCTTATGTGTCTTTCTAGAGTCATTTCATTGTGGGTTAGAGATACATTTTGTTCTGTAATAGGTAGCGAAGTGTGATGTCAGGATTGACCCCATTTTGAGGCTGTATGTTTCCAGGCTGGGAATGACTAAGGACTGTTGGCCTTCATGCCTCAGGCTTCTGCTTTCCAGCCTCACTGGGTTCTCCCCAACTTATATGTCTACTTCGCCCCAGGCTGATGGGTTGCTTCTTTCCATTAAAAAGATAGCAACCATGGTATTGAAAATACCTGTTGAATATTCAAATATATAAATGGACAAGAAATTGAGGATGAGAAGAAAAATCAGAGATGCCTCTAAATGTAGTTTAGATATTATTTCCTCTATTTCTAATGGATATTATCATGAATATATATTTTAATGTATATATTTTAAAAATGATTCTCTTAAAACAACAAAAAAGATTAATCTCTAAAGGTCTTTATTCAAGTCATGTTCATGCTGTCGTGCATTAGAGAGTCCAGGCTTGACATGCATAGCATACCTAAAGTGCTAAAAATGTGCTTGCTATTTAAGATCTAGCTTTAAAAACTACCTGTCAAAAGGCTACTTGTTTTTCATATGCAGTGTAAAATGCTTACATCTATGTTGCTTTTTTCTTTATATAACTTGAAGTACAGGTTCGGTTGCTGTTTTATGCTTTAAGTACTGTATTTCTAGCTAGCTTTAAATAACACGATTGTTTCTTAACGTGATGGACATGTTTAAGCACCAATTTCAAAATCTTTGGAGATACCAAGAAAAAAAAATCCAAGCAAAAAAGCTGCCAGCTTCAGAAAAATCACCTACTTTTGACAACCATGGTGATTTAAATGATAAGTATTAAACATATGTTTTATTTTTACTTCTTTTAATATTGTTTAATATTTCAAAAGTCACCTAACAGTCCTGGAGTTTACCACAGATGATTGGGCCGTAAGTTTTAACGAAGAGCACAGATGGAAGGGAAACAAAATACCAGCGACCAACAAAGCTGTCACTGACAATTAGGGAATCTGACCCAGGAGACAACTGAAAAAAGTGCAGTTTGGCTTTTCAATACTTTGGTTTAAGAAGCAAAGAAGTATGAACACCATCCTTTGAATCACTAGCTCCTGGTTCTGTTTCCATAAAATGACACTGCATTTTATTCTTTTGATTCCTCTAATATCCCCAAGCACCTTCCACTTTTGCCCATTTCTTTTGTAAGGTCATGGTAAATCACCTTACTGAGGCAAACCTTACAATGAACCTGTAGCATAAGATCAAATGAATCCTTCTGAACAGTGTCAACACCTTGTAGCTACTGGTCTGGCAGCCAGCAACCAGGGTGAGGGTACACTGGAGAAATCCCACTTGGAGATAACTTATCATCAGTTGGCACTAATCTTTAATATATGCTGTGCATGGGTGCTAAGTCGCTTCAGTTGTGTCTGACTTTTTGTGACTCTATGGACTGCAGCCTGCCAGGCTCCTCTGTCAATGGGATTCTCCAGGCAAAAATTCTGGAGTGGGTTGCCATTTCCTTCTCCAGGGGATTTTTCTGACCCAGGGATCGAAGTGCATCTCTTATGTCTCCTGCATTTGCATTTGCACTAGTGCCACCTTGGAAGCCCTAATATATGCTGCTGAAAGCTAAATGGTAGGGGCCAGGGGTTCCCCATGCTCCCTGTGCTTCCAGCTGAAGGCAGTCTGGCCCATCTCCACATGCCAGGGAATTAGATAGAAACAGGTGGTCAGACCTATTCTGATCTGGTATTTGTTTTCAGGGATAAGCTGACTTATAAGCTTATATAATATACTATATTGCGACTGAAAATCCATTCAGTGGAAAGACAGAGCCATGATAAACATTCAATATCCTTAACCCAATCTATTCTTAATAACTCCATAAAGAATGGATTTGTTGAGAACTGGGGGATATAAATGTACTTTAATCTGAGGACAGAGTTAAATCAGGCTTTTTTGGCATCACAAGGTGCCTTAATTTGCTAGGGTCCCATGAGGAACCAGCATCTGATCTAGGAAACCTCCCATTTTATTTTCAACTGCCAACCTGTTCAACACCTGTCTGTGTCCACACGTGTAAGTGCTAACGATGAGTTCTTAGAGACCACCGCATTCTGGTTTGTATGTTGGGTTCCTACTGCAGGGATCATGTTAACAGCTGGCAGCTTAGCAACTGCCACCATCTAATTTCAGTAAAGATTAAGGCTTAAAAATCCTTAGCTGGAAATGTTCTTGGCAGAGGCCAAAGGTGCTGCTAGAGTTATTAAAAAAAAAAAAAAAATCCCAGAGCTTAATTTAATCAAGGAAAATGAATATATTCCTCAAGATCATGATGGATTTGAAGGGAATATATATTTACTGTCTTGACCAAATGGCATGAAAAAGATTTAGCAATCAGTGTATAAATTAGAAAGAGGAAAGGCAGTCTTTTTAAAAACAGTGCTCAGAGTGACTCACATATATTCATCTATTGAACAAATATTTAGCCAGTTTCTACTCACAGTAGATTACAAGACAGACAAGGTCTTTATTTTCATGGAGCATATATTCTAGGAGGGATAAAGAGATAATTAACAAATAAATATATAAGGATGGATAACTCTGATCAGAGAAAAATGTTCTGAGAAATATAAAATTGGGTAATGTGACAGGGAGTCACTTCAGATTGCGTGGGCAAGAAAAGACCCATTTAAGGTGACATTTGACCTGATACCTAAGTGGGTAGGTAGAGCAAGCTAGTCATGGGGAAAATGTAAAAGCTAGAATAAATGTTCCGAATTTCTTTAGATGCTTAAGAAGCTAAGCAACAACCAAGTGGAAGAAAGGTGTGTGGTATATGTTTAGTCGCTGAGTCATGTCTGACCCCATGAACTGCAGCACAACCAGGCTTCCCAGTCCTAGGAGGAAAGGTAGGGAGACTGAATTCAAAGGCATATTTGCATAGAGATGGCAGTTTAAAAATAAACTTATATATTTGAGAGAGGAGGCTGGTGACCTGGAGGTGCTAAACCCCAGTTCTCGGCGCTGCAATGAACCTGGACGCAGAGCATTATAAGCCAAGCCACTGCTTAGTGATAGGCGAGGACTCATTTGAGAGGAAGCTAGAGGCCACGATAGGGACGATATATAGGACTTTCCCTTGGTTATGGTCAGAGGTTTCCTAAGTGTAATAGGCAGTCATGGAAGAATTTAGACAGAAAATTGGCAAAACTCGAGTTATGCTTCAAATAGATTATTCTGGCAATGTGAAGAATGGATTGTCGGGAGAATGGTGGAAAGGAGACCCAGAGAGAACAGCTGGGACTCTATTGTGAAAATCCATGTGAAGATAATAATGGTTTCAAATAGAATGATAGCAGAGAAGATGGAAAGAACTGAATGTAAGCAGGAGACTATTCTGGCTGTAGATAAAATAGGATTTTCTGATTGACATGGGGTAATGAAAAAAAAAAAAAAAAAAGGGAACAAAAACGACACCATGATTTTGGTTCAAGTATGCTCAAGTATGGGCTTCCCCAATGGCTTATGGTAAAGAATCTGCCTTCAATGCAGGAGATGCAGGTTTGATCCCTGGGTCAGGAAGATCCCCTGGACGAGGATAGTGCATAGGGTTATAAAAAGTCAGATACACCTGCACACAGATGCTCAAATATAAATCAAGTTTATATTTTATATAGGTTTGAGAAGGAACCCAAATTAAAGGTAAGATAATATTTACTTATCTTACATTTACCAATCTTTATCATGCAGCAGGAACACTCCACATGTATGTGTAAAGATATGCATATGAATGCATGCATACATATGAACATATACACATACAGCATTTTAAAGTTGAGTCTTATAAAACAATCAAGTCCATTAACATTCAATTCAGATAAATAATACGGTTACAATATTGCACATTCCTCATTCATTGGTCTTTATTCTTTCATGTAGGTGTGAGCTAGAAAAGAAGAGAAACAGATATTTTCCTACATGAAAATACCAACACAAATTTTAAAGGAACACAAGGTACATGGAAAAGAGGAATTTTGGCATTGGGATCATTTCCTGATCCTTATGAGATATTTCTTATCAAATTCAGCTCTACTCTCATTCTACTTTCTTTTATAATTTTAACTTTTGAGACATAGGTAAATGATCATTTCAACATATTTTACAACTATTTTGAAGAGTAATGCATTATTTCATTTACAGAAAACTCGATTATTACAAAGGTTATCATAAAAAGGAAACTTAAAAAATTCTTTTCCTCTTAAGATTTTTTCCCCACAGCCAAAAGAATTTTCAATTTTCTTTCCTGTGTGCATTTTGAAAGATAAAATAATACATGCAACTTGACTCATAATGACCATCAACTATTAAAAAGAAGACAAGTTAAAAAAAAAACAATGAAGTTTCAGTGAATATTTAAATATTCATGAGTCATCAAGTTGTATAAATCTTACTTCATATTATAGGTATCTATGCCCTGGCTCAGCAATTTCATTTCTACAGGAATACTCTAACACACATGCACAAGCCCAAAGATCAAGCATATATATTCCAGCATCATTTGTTGGTTAAAGAAAGGAATTTAAATTTCTAAAAACAGGGAACTGTTATGTAAATAGAATGACAGAAGACAAAAATAGCCACATTTATTGAACTGGAGCATCTTTTCTTGAGATATTTGATTTCTATATTACATTTTTAAAGGAATTTTCCTTTTGAAATTTTCTGATTAATTATATAATTTTTTTCCCAAAAGTTAGAATTATAGTAAAAAATAAAATCAATGTATTTTATTATGCAGGGAAAAAAAGGTTAAAATTTGGAGTAAGTTTGGAATGTTCTAATAAACTGTGATAGCATTGTACAAGCCATTTGTTTATGATTTATAAAATTTCCACTCGGGGTTATGTCTCCATTTTCATTCTTGATATTGCTATTTAATCATTTCTCCTTTCCTTTCTAATAACCTTTGCTTCAAAGGAGCCTGTTTTATTGGTATTTTTTTCCCAAAAGCAGTATTTGTTTTTTGGGGGTCAGATCTTTTTTGTGTTTCATCACTTTCTGTTCTTGAAAACATTCCTTTTTCCATTGGTTTTATTTACCTCATCCTTTCAGCTGCCTTACATTGAACTTGTAACATTTATATCAACTTTCTCCCTATATTTAAATAAATGCATGTTTAGATATAAGTGCACTTTAATAAAAGATTTTAACTGCATTCTAAAAAAAAAAAAGTAAATTATGGAATCCAATCATCCATTAAAAGGAATAAAGTGAATTTTTTATTTTTTATTTATCTTAAATATTTGTTTTAATTAATTTATTTCTTTAGCTGTGTCAGTCTTGGTGGCATGTGGGATCTTCAGTCTTCATTGCAGCATGCAGGACCTAGTTCCCTGACCAAGGATTAAACCCAGGCCCCTTGCACTGGAAACAGTCTTAGTCAACTGGACCACCAGGGAAATCCCAAAATGCATTTTAAAAGCGGGTCAAAACAATTCACAAAAAACATAAATGCGGATGATTCCATTAGGATTGGATTATACTGAAACAAGTTTAAAAGCTCAAACTACTAGCGGTGGCTACTTGGCCATTGGGGGAAAAGACTGAAATCAGGGGGCTGTGCTGGTAGGGGTTCTGATGAGGGCCACAGAGACTTCTATATGGTTTGAGTTTATCCTATACTGAGCATGTCTTGGGTTTGTACATTTTAAATCAGTCTAAAACATAAAGCCACAGAGACGTTACCCCATGACTTTCTTGATTTGACAGCAGTATATCTATTCACTTTGCATTACTATTAGCAAACATCAGCTTATGTCCTAAGACTAAACCTATATCATCTAATTTTCTGCAGAAGTGGCATTCTCGGATAATGTGACAGCAGTCTGCTGCAGGGTGTGCAGATATCAGTAGCCACTTCTTTAAGCTGAGAGCAGATTTTGATGGAGTCTCATTAAGAGAGTGGCTCTTGTATGTTTCCAGCAGGTACAGACCACTTAGTGGCGTGGCTGACTGTTTACATCCTGCGCCAGCTCAGCTGATATGTAATTAACATTATGCCTTGATAGCCTGCTGTTGTTTGCAGTAACTTCAAGTCATGATTCTGACACATCGACAATAAGCAGTGAACACTTTGATACGAGGCCAAAACAACATAGATGTCTATCTACTTCAGTTTCCAGTAATGTCCCACGGTAAGTGGGCTTCATGAGTGCGGGTCTCTTTATGCCATCACTCAATGGCCATTTCTTTAATGTAGTAACACTGTTGTGTACCTCATGAAATGAATGTTCCACAATGATTATGCATATACCTGTTTGTCTTCGGATCAACTGTAGTTGTGTGCATTTATTTCATCATGGCATGGTGACAAAGGATATGGGAGCTTAGCCTCTAGAGATTGACAGAACTGGATCTGATTACCAGATGCCACCTACCACATACTAACTGTATAATTCTGGCCAAATTATTAATATATAACCTCTTTGTACATCAAGTTAATCTGTACAATGGGGAGAATAATACCTATCCTCAAATCTTATTCTGAAGCCTAAAAGAGAGAGTATGATGGTAAAAAAGTGCTTTGCATAAATGCCTGCCATATTTGCATAATAAATATTAGATTAAAGATGGCAATAGTTGTATTTATAGGTGAGTGCTTCAGGAATTTTTATATTACCACAAAATATGCAGCATCTGAGGGCATACAGTTATTTGCAGAGGTATTAGTTGAATACAGATTTATGAAATAATTCAGTTTGCTTAAATTGTAGATACAAATATGGAATTTTAAAGCCATTAAATGGTTTATTACAATGAACTAAAACATACTAGTGTCATAAGTACTTTACATCAAAGATATCCTCCAAATGTAACACTAAAACACTGAATACGCTTAAGAAAAATTAATAAGAAACACATATAAGTTTAATAAAAACACATGTAAGTTTTGGGAAGATTTTCAACATATTCCTCAAAATCACTGTTCTTTCAGTTTGGCTTGGACCCAAATTTACCTTCAGCAGAAACAAATGCAGCCTCTTAAAAAAAGCATGAAAAATCTTTTTAATACCATAAGCATACCGGCTTTAGAATGTAAATGGGGTCCAAAATTAATCTTACTTAGCTCAGTTAATACCCGACAATGATAAGTAATTCATTTTCCCATTTTCACCTCTGACTTAAATGTTGATACAAGAGTCTCTGAAAAGTCTCTTCACCTCAGCAACTCCGCAAGTGTTCACTTTGAACAACGACTTTGCAGCTGAGCAAACGAGACTCTCAATCAATTTTTATGAGCACAAATTCTTGGGCTGATGGCTAGACCTCCAGCTCCATCACTCAGATAATACACACTCACAAGTGGTGATGAGATTCACATTATCACCAGAGCACCATTCTGCCGATGGCAGCAGCAGACACAGCAGGGGTACACTGTCTGCCTGGAAACAACTCCTCACCTTTCAATAGTGCAGCCTGCAGGTATGGATCCACAAGCCATGTGCCAATAGAATGAGAGCTATCTTTAAAGATACTAATAAAATGACCCACTTCTTCCCAACGAGTCCTTCTTACTGAATCTCCATACATACCCAACTTGATTTTGAAATGTGTACATCCATCTTCCCATTACATTTGGAATTGAAAGGATGATTCAATTATATTTAACACTTTAAAAAGTTGTCAGAGTACTGACATGTAAATCTTAATACACTTGGGCATGGGATTCTCTGTGTGGATACGTGTGTGTGTGTGTGTACATATATATATATATTTGTATAAAGATACAATGCTTCCTTGGTGGCTCAGACAATAAAGAATCTGCCCGCAATGCAGGAGACCTGGGTTCAATTCCTGGGTTGGGAAGATCCCCTGGAGAAGGGAATGGCAACCCACTGCAGTATTCTTCCCTGGAGAATCCCATGGACAGAAAAGCCTGGTGAGCAACGTCTATGGGGTTGCAAAGACTTGGACACAACTGAGTGACTAACACTTTCACAATACTTATATATGACTTCAAATTTTAAGATGATATGTCAGGTAGAATATATCTGAATTCATGAAAGTTTGGTTGTGTTTATCCTAAAATTTTAATTATGGAGTATAGAGGTTTACCTCCTTTGATTTAAACTGAATGTTGTCATTAAAATGTTAAACATATTTTTGTTATATGGAGAATTTTCCACCTCTCCAAAGACATGGTTAATGTTCTGTAAAGAACACTTAATGATCTCAAAACACTGAAATTATTTTTTTTTGAATTTTTTGAATAAAATAAAGTCTCTTATGGGGTAATAATGAACATATATATGGTTGCTCTGTAACTTGATTTTTGTGATTATATATCAAAAAATAAGGTAGGGAGCATAGGATTATCCTGAACTTTACCTGGCTTGAAGCATAAGGTGTCCATCTTAACTCTCAAAACTGATCTACTAAGGCCTAATTTTCATATTAAAACAATGTATATTAGAATCTCTTTTAGCCTACTGTTACTTTACTGGATCTCTACAGGATTCTTTCTTTAAAAATAATGAATATGATCCAGCAATCATGCCCCTTGGTATCTACCCAAAGAAGCTAGAAAGTTATGCCTACACAAAACCCCACACACAAATGTGTATAACAGCTCGATTCATAATTGCCAAAATTTGGAAGCAACCAAGATGTCATTCAGTAGGTGAATAGAAAAACTGCTTCATTTGCACAATGGAATATTATTCAGTGCTAAAAAGAAATGAGCTTTTAAGCCATGGAAAAAACATGGAAAAACCTTAAATGCAAATTCCTACGTGAAAGAAGCTAATGAGTAAAGGCTGCATGCTGCAAGATTCCAACTGTGACATTCTGGAAAAGGCAAACCCACGGTAAAAAGATCAGGGGTTGCCAAAGGTGGGAGGGTGAAGACGAACAGGCAGAACAGAGAGGATTTTCAAGGGAGTGAAATGATTCGTATGATATTACAGTGATAAATAGTATGTTTGTTCAAATACACAGGTGTACAACACCAAAAGTGAAATCTAATGCAAAGTATGGACTTTCGATGAAGATGATGTGTCAAGTGTAGTTCACCCTTGGTAACAAATGTTCCATTCTGATGAGCGATGTTGATAGTGGAGGAACATATGTGGGGACAGAAGATAGGTAGGAAATCTCCACCTTCCCTTAAATTTTGTTGTGAATCTACAACTGCTCTTAAAAAACCATATTGACTAATAGGTATGACATGTTGAAATCTGTGGTTACTGGGTGACATTCTCATGTGTTCTTATACTTATTTCCACCAGTTCAACTCTATGCTTACTGAGAATCAGTAGCGTTTGATTCGGCCAATAACATCAGCTACTGATCTTATGGGATGAGAACTTATGATATTCTGTGTAAATGCATGATATATGACCATGAAAAAGAAGCTACAGTTTTTATGAAAAATCATTTGAATGCTTTGGAAAGATTTGACAAAGACAAGTCACTAACACAAAATTGCTAAATTAGACGTAGGTGAGAAAATCTATAAGTGGAAGTAAAATAAAAATGTACAGAAAGATATGCGCTCAAACTGCCTAGAAAATGCACTTAAATTTTTGTGCCAGTGTAAAGAAATTAAGCCTAGAAACCGAAGAAGATGCCTTATAAGTGTGACTTTTGGAGGACAGACCATTGCGAACTCCCAACAGGGAGCCCTTACTCAAAGAAAATGTGTGGGTTTTATATAAAAAATATTGTCTGTGTGTGTGCAAATGTATGTTCATATTTTATTAATCTGGTTCTATTTACTTACTTATAAATTTTGTTATTATTTATTTTTGACTGCATTGCATGGCATGTGGTATCTTGGTTCTCTAAACAGGGATTGAACCAAGGGCCCTTGCAATGGAAGCCTTAACCTCTGGACCACCATGGGATTCTCAGTTCTATTTACATAAGAAAAAGTTACACTTTACCCAGGGAGGGAAAAAACCCACTTTTGATTAAAAATGTACACTTTCATGAAGTTACCATGCTATTATGGCACATCAATAAAATAATTGCATCCAGCAGTAGATAGATTACTTTATTTCTGGAAGATAGCAAATGATTTTCCTGCCTTGGGATATCACCATGTTAACCTGATCTAGTCTATACTTGCTTAATGCATTGAGTAGGGCTTTCCTGGGGCTCAAGTGGTAAAGAAGTCACCTGCCAATGCTGGAGATGCAAGTTTGGGAAGATCCCTTGGAGGAGGAAATGGCAACCCACTCGAGTATTCTTGTCTGGGGAAATCCCATGGACAGACGGAGCCTGGGGGGATGCTACTGTACATGGGCTTGCAAAATAGTTCAGATATGACTTAGCAACTGAAGAACAACAATAATGTGTGGATAGGAATCGATAAGATTTTACAGAACTTCTCTTCCATATATATTCATTGGGAATAAGACAGCTTGAATTTATCATGAACTGGAATGACTATTACTCAAAATTATTCCTTAAAGTAACATTAACTAAATGAATATATTCTATAAGCAAAGGTCATTCATGATTCAAACACCAAGAGTCTGCTGAACTGTACATTGTAGTACTCTGCCTATATTCAGAAACAAACAAATCCACCAGTCAAGGCAATTAAAACACCTGTACCTCTGAATAAGCAATATATATGATACATTTTTTTTAAAGGCATGTTTTTATGAATTAAGTTTTATCTATAAAACATCAGAATAAGGCAGTGGTTCTCAAGGTATGGTCTTGGGATCCTGGGGATCTTCAAAAACCTTTCAGGGGACTTGTGAGGTCAAAACCATTTTAAAAATTATGTTTAAACATCTTTGCCCATTTCACACTTACTCTCTCAAAAGCATATGGTGGAGTTTTCCAGAGGCTGAATTCCACCTGAGACTGCAACAGATTGAATGCAGAAACTGATTTGAAAATACAGCTGCATTCTATTTTTATTAAGCCAGACATTGAAGAGGTGCACAAAAGCATAAAATAATGCCATTTAGTTCACTAAAATGTTTGGCTTGAAAAAATAGCTATTTTAAACAAAAAGGTTAGTTGCATTGGAATGGCCTTACTACTTTCATTTTTAAAAGAAATATTTTCTAAATTTCTCAGTTTTAATTTCTAATACAGTAGATACTGACAGATATAACCCAAATAAAAGTTTGATTGGCTTACAGTGATTATATGACAGGAAAAAAGTGTACTTACCTGAACAAGAACAAAGTAACGTTTTTTCCATCTTTTCCAAACCTTCTGCCCAAGGGCATACAGATATCTGGTGAGAAAAACAAAAAATATTTTATATGAATAATGGTGTGGTGCCATATAATCATATTTATTCCATAGGTATTTATTCTCGAGAGCAGCCTGCAAAGTTTAGTTCAGTTGGAACCTGTGACAGCACGCGACTTCTGTGTTACAAAATGACTCAGTCTGTTCTAAGGCTCTTGAAAGGGAATTGATATATGTGGCTTATCAATCTGTCAGTTCTCTCCACAAATTGAGTGAAGTTGGAGTTAGAAAGGATAATCAAAGAAGCAGTAGGAACTGTATTCTTACACATATTTCTCAGGAGAGACGTATGCTATGAATTGAGGCTAGGGTACCAGATGTTTCAGCTCGTAGGTGACAGAGGCTGAGGAGTGTGGCCTGGCAGGGAGCTGGCTGCAGAGTCCAGAACCCAGGATGAAGAGTCTCTTTCCAGCTGAGTGTCCCCAAGATGTGCCTGTACCAATCTCAGTTTCCAATTCCTCAACTATTAAATCAAAGAACTATATGTGATGATTTCTAAGGTCCAAGCCCTGTAACTTGGAGATTTATCTGACTTATGCGAGCTTCTTAATGCAAAATTTCCTAAGTATGAAACTCAGATACAAATGAAAGTGACATTGTATAATTTAACAATGGTTTCAACCAAGACTTCTGTTTAATTGTGCATTGCTGTTAGTAACCTGAATTGAAATGATTCAAGTAGTTAATTACTGGAGAACAACTTTTGTTCTTATTGAATACACAGATGTAGGCTTAAGGATTGAGGAGGAAAGGGAAGAAATTAAATATTAATCAAGTATGAGCATGTCATGGAGAGCTATTTAAAATTATATCACATATCTCCCACAAAAGTGGAGAACATTTTAGAAGTTAAAAAGTACAGATTCATGTTGATGTATGGCAAAACCAATACAATATTGTAAAGTAATTAGCCTTCAATTAAAATAAATAACTTTATATTTAAAAAAAAGTATGACAGAGACCTAATTTTTAAATTAAAGTATGATTTTTCAATATTTTATCACAATTCCTTTTTCTGTAGTCAAGATTTAACATTATAGAGGGTATTCAAACTAATTTAAATTATACACAATTCTGAATGATTTAAAAAAGCCCTTTAGCTAATAGTTTGTTGACAGTCTTAAAGCCTTTAGACTTTCTCTCGATTTTTAAAACTGAAATCTTAGCTTGCAATTTTAGCTTCTGTTTTATGAAAATAATTATCCTTTGCAAAAAAACCAAACATACTTTTTGCCCACTTTTAAAAAAGATATGGGATATTGGCTAAGGGGTGCTGAAATGATGGGCTTCCCTATTCACTGCTCATGGAATGTAAAATAAGACCACCTTATTATAGAATAACATGACATGCAAAGATGGGCTCAATAAAGGATAGAAATGGTATGGACCTAACAGAAGTAGAAGATATTAAGAAGTGGCAAGAATACACAGAAGAACTGTACAAAAGACATCTTCACGACCCAGATAATCACGATGGTGTGATCACTTCACCTAGAGCGAGACATCCTGGAATGTGAAGTCAAGTGGGCCTCAGGAAGCGTGACTAAAAGCAAAGCTAGTCGTGGTGATGGAACTCCAGTTAAGCTATCTCAAATCCTAAAAAGTGATGCTGTGAAAGTGCTGCACTCACAGGACTGGAAAAGGTCAGTTTTCATTCCAATCCTAAAGAAAGGCAATGCCAAAGAATGCTCAAACTACCACACAATAACACTCATGTCACACTCTAAGTAATGCTCAAAATTCTCCAAGCCAGGTTTCAACAAGATGTGAAGAGTGAACTTCCAGATGTTCAAGCTGGACTTAGAAAAGGCAGAGGAACCAAAGATCAAACTGCCAACACCTGCTGGATCATGGAAAAAGCAAGAGAGTTCCATAAAAAAAAACATCTATTTCTGCTTTATTGACTGCCAAAGCTTTTGACTATGTGGATCACAATAAAATGTGGAAAATTCTGAAAGACTTGGGAATCCCAGACCACCTGACCTGCCTCTTGAGAAATCTACGTGCAGGTCAGGAAGCAACAGTTAGAACTGGAAAAACAGACTGACTCCAAATAGAAAAAAGAGTACGTCAAGGCTGTATACTGTCACTCTGCTTATTTAACTTATATGCAGAGTACCTCATGAGAAAGGCTGGGCTGGATGAAGCACAAGCTGGAATCAAGATTGCTGGGAGAAATATCAATAATCTCAGATATGCAGATGATACCACCCTTATGGCAGAAAGTGAATAAGAACTAAAGAACCTCTTAATGAAAGTGAAAGAGAAGAGTGAAAAAGTTGGCTTAAAGCTCAACATTCAGAAAACTAAGATCCTGGCATCCGGTCCCATCATTTCATGGCAAATAGAGAAACAGAGGAAACAGTGACAGACTTTATTTTTTTGGACTCCAAAATCACTTCAAATGGTGACTGCAGCCATGAAATTAAAAGATGCTTGCTCCTTGGAAGAAAAGTTAAGACCAGCCTAGATAGCATATTAAAAAGCAGAGACATTACTTTGCCAACAAAGGTCCATCTAGACAAAGCTATGGTTTTTCCAGTAGTCATACATGGATGAGAGAGCTAGACCATAAAGAAAGCTGAGCACTGAAGAATTGATGCTTTTGAACTGTGGTGCTGGAGAAGACTCTTGAGAGTCCCTTGGACTGCAAGGAGATTCAACCAGTCCATCCTAAAGGAAATCAGTCCTGAATATTCATTGGAAGGCCTGGTGTTGAAGCTGAAGCTCCAATACTTTGGCCACCTGATGCAAAAAGCTGACTCACTGGAAAAGACCCTGATGCTGGGAAAGATTGAAGGCAGGAAGAGAAGTGGACAATAGAGAATGGCATCACCAACTTAATGGGCATGAGTTTGCGTAAAGTCCAGGGGTTGGTGATGGACAGGGAGGCCTGATGTGCTGCAGTCCATGGGGTTGCAAAGAGTCGGACATGACTGAGTGACTGAACTGAACTGATACAAAAACAGTCCCTCACTTCTTCATCATGGAATTAGGGAAACAGACACACACACACACACACCGTATACATATGTTACATGGATATACAGAACAGTATTATTCATATTATTAAAAAAGGTAACAATGTCCAACAGTAGGTGAATTGTTTAATAAATGCTGGAAAATGCACAGAAATAAATACTATGCTGCCTTTGAAAAAATATTTTTTATAAAATTAATAACAAGGAATATCTCATGATATAATGTTTTATGAAAAAAACAGTTTCAAAAACATATAAATACTTAAGAGATTTGAAATTTGTAAAAAATATATGAAATAGATATTTCAAAATTTTTAGTAATAGGGCCTTTGAATCGTGGGATTATGGAAGATTTAAATTTCCATCTTTATTCTCCGTATTTCTAAATTTTCAGGGAAAAAAAAAACCACACACACAAACAGAAATGGAGTGACTAAAAGTTGATATAAATCCTAGGCTCCTGCCTAGAAAACATCGCCAGTACTGCCCAAATCAATGATGTAGTTTCTTTCTCTCAGACACATTAGTTAATGGGAGTATTTTGTAAACTTCTATTTACTTTTATAATACTCTGGATATCCTATCGTCTGCGCTTCTGAATGTAGTACTGACGCAGTTAGAGACTATCAGAAACATCCGTCAGTCCCCGTCTCACCTGCTCACTTTCCCCTCCTGAGGGCCCCTGAAAACCCTCTGCCCCACCTTTGCTCCAGCCTCTAATTTCTCTTCTATGGTTCCAGTGGTAGGTGTTGAGTTGCTCTCTTTCTGTCTTCTCTATGTAATTTTCCTCTTCTGAAAGGCACACACCCCATTGCTTATTACAGGGTTAACAGCAATGACCTCAAGAGCTACATATACCGTGGACATGACAGATGCTCTCTGTACAAATTCACCAGCAAGATGCGCAGCAAACAGCTGCCAAGCAGTCAAGAGGGCATTTGGAATAACTTCTGCCTGTGACCGCAGGCTGCTTCTTCAACGTGTCTCACTTATGTCTCAGTCAGACATAAGCGAAACTGAATAGTGATACACAAACCATCAACACCACAAGCAAGTGTAATCTGGCCGACAGCGAAGGTTCTGCATAAGGGATAATACTGTCAGCAGCAACTTCATTCAAAATGATGCCTCGACACATTTGAAATGAAAAGGTATGATCTCTGTGAAGAGAGAAAGCAAAAGGGTGGGTGGATGCACGTGGGTATATTGAAAGGTGTTGTGAAGAATAGAATAAAAGACAATTCAAGATTGGAACCAAGGTAAGCATTTGAATGTTGGGCCTTGAGGCATTATGGGCTATTGTACTGTAAGAATTCAATAGAACATGCACGGAAGAAGTCACCACTGATCAAACATTTCTAGAAAGGAATTCCTCATTAGAGTTTTCATCTCAATATAAAAAAAAATTATATTCAACAGAACTAAACATTTCTGCATAATGTAAATGTTACCAATGCTATGAGGGAAAATTATGAGAGTTTCTTCCTTTAGTTTTCCTAGTAGCCAGACAAAAGTTTTACATAAGAAATGAACAGAAATAAAAGATATCAGAAGCAATAATACTAAATAAGAATATATTAAACTTAATTTCAAATCTAACTTTTTTCACTATAATCACGCCTTCTAGAATTAGGTTATCAATAATCATCATCTACCTGCTTTTTTACTGGTATGAAATCAGATTCTTAGTATAAGAGACACATGTAAAATTCAGGGGAGAATGAAGAAAAAAGATGTTCACCAACGTCAGTCAAGAGCAAAAAGTCACAACCCAACTAAGAATCAAGGAGTCAAAATGATTAGGTTGTCATTAAGAGTGATGCCAAAAAGAATGACATGGAAATTATAATGCTATGTTTTTAAAAAGCTGTCATGTGAACTCATAATGTATGGCAAAAAAATCAAGAAAGATATATCAAAATGTTACACCTGAAAATTAATACCTGGCTGATGAGATTAAGGATGAATTTCATTTTCTTCTTAATGTCTTTCTGCATTTCCACAATTTCTACATTAATCATGTCTTCGTTTTTTTTTTTTTTTTGGTTACCATTTAAGTAAGGTTTATTGTTAGGGTACTTAAAGTAAAATTCACCCATTTAAGATATATAATTTGATGAAAGTTGACATAAGAGGACTGTAACCACCACAATGAATTTATAGAACATCTCCACTCCTCACTCAAAGTTCTCTTTATGCCTTTTTATAATTAGTCTTTTCCTCACACCCTCCAGCACTGCAACCACTGATCTGACCTTAGAGTTCAGTTTTCCAGAAGGTCATGTAAGTGGAATTGTACACTAAGCAGCCTTTTGTGTCTAGCATCTTTCACTTAGTATAAAGTTTTTGAGATTCAGCTTATGTACGTATCAGGAGTTTATTCCTTCTTATTTCAATGTATGACTTCAATGTGTTTATCTTTCACCAGTTGGTAGATATTTGTTTCCACCTGTATGGCTATCATAAATAAAGGAGATCAATCCTGGAATTTCTTTGGAAGGAATGATGCTAAAGCTGAAACTCCAGTATTTTGGCCACCTCATGCGAAGAGTTGACTCATTAGAGAAGACTCTGATGCTGGGAGGGATTGAGGGCAGGAGGAGAAGGGGACGACAGAGGATGAGATGGCTGGATGGCATCACTGACTTGATGGGTGTGAGTCTGAGTGACCTCCGGGAGCTGGTGATGGACAGGGAGGCCTGGCGTGCTGCGGTTCATGGGGTCGCAGAGAGTTGGACACGACTGAGCGACTGATCTGATCTGATCTGATAGTCAGTCACATTTGGACTTTCCCAGTGGCTCCGCAGTAAAGAATCCACCTGCAATGCAGGAGCCGAAAGGAGATGCAGGCTTGATCCCTGGGTTGGGAAGACCTCCTGGAGGAGAGCATGGCAAACCACTCCAGTATACTTGCCTGGAGAATTCTATGGACAGAGGAGCCTGGCAGGCTATAGTCCATGGAATCACAAAGAGTTGGACATGACTGAAGTGATTTAGTATGCTTAAATAACCATTCACAGTTAAATCCTTGTGTGCGCACATATTTTCATTTCTCCAGAGTAAATATCTAGGATTGGGATTATTGAGTTATAGTGAAAGTGTGTTTAACTATAGAAACCGCCAAATTGTTTTCCAAAGTGCTGTACAATTTTTCATTACCATTAACAATGCATGAGAACTCATCCTGCTAACCTGCCCCCGGCATGCAGCATGTGGGATCTTAGTTCCTAGACCAGGGATCCAACCCATGCCCCATGCACTGGAAGCATGGAATCTTAACCACTGCACCACCGGGCAAGTCTCCTCATCTTACTTTTATAATTAGGGGAAAAAAACACTTTTATTAAGGATTTGAGGATGTGGACATTACATAAATAATACAGAAATAAATAAATTTTATTTCTGTAATATTCATTACAGAAATAAATAATATTTCTGGCATGATTAAGCTGAATTCCTGTAGACCAAAGATGAGGATGTCCTGTCACTTTATCTTAAGTACTGTGGCGGACTCCTATAAGCTTTAATGGTTAAATGGGTTTTCTAGTTTTCAAAGCTATTCTCAAGTCTGGTATTTAGAGCAGTCTAAATTCTTTGAAGGTGGGCGGTCTTATCTGGGGATGACTGAAGTGTAAAGAAAGAAAGGAAAAAGGAGCCCAAATTATTTGAATATTTGGTTGTAATCAGGTAGTCCATTTATTAGAAATGGAAAATGTGAAAATGCATTCTCTTCGGACTCATCTTTATGCTGAGCACTACTGCTGAATTGAGAGTATGGTGTTTTGTTTTTAATGTTGAATGTTAGGCTATAAATTATCTCTTTTTTGGATAAAAATGCAGTAATTTAATTTCAGAAAAATATACTAGAGTTACATTTACCATATGTTATATAAGGCAAAAAATTCATTTCATTACACACATATGCTAAAGCTGAAACTCCAGTACTTTGGCCACCTCATGCGAAGAGTTGACTCATTGGAAAAGACTCTGATGCTGGGAGGGATTGGGGGCATGAGGAGAAGGAGACGACAGAGGATGAGATGGCTGGATGGCATCACTGACTCGATGGACTTGAGTCTGAGTGAACTCCGGGAGTTGGTGATGGACAGGGAGGCCTGGTGTGCTGCAATTCATGGGGTCGCAAAGAGTCAGATACGACTGAGTGACTGAACTGAACACATATAGAAATACTTAATTACTGAAAAATGAGTTATTCTAGGGACACTGTATATACATCTATAATGAATTTTTAAAGAATTTATATACAATACGTTGCTGCTGCTGCTGCCAAGTCGCCCGTCGTGCCCGACTCTGTGCGATCCCATAGACGGCTGTCCCTGGGATTCTCCAGGCAAGAGTACCGGAGTGGGCTGCCACCTCCCTCTCCAATACAATAGGTTGACTTGACTTCAAATAGTCATAAAATATAATTTTATCATTCCTTACTGATTTAGAATAGGACCCTATAAGTATCTCAGGGTCATTACCATGAACATTAACTATAACTGCATAGTTCTGTAAAAGGAGAAGGTATGCCTGATAGGACTAAATCTATTCGACGTATAGTGGCAATACTGTTAATTAAATCCTTGAGAGTTATTTACTTGTCACTTGTTTCTGCTTCATAAAAATAGTTTAGAACTTTCAAAAGTCTATTATGAATATTCCATTGCTATGTGAATCTGAACTCTGGAAAAATTCATTTTTTAAAGCTTTATGAAATCTGATTCTATCCCATAAACATATAGAGAATATTATTCAAGAGGTGTATTTGTCATCCAGGAGAGAGACAGTACCTTGGCTGGTATACTATAGAGGGGCTGGGGTGGGGGCAGTGGATTTGCTCTGCAGTTGTATTCTCCCCAAATATTCTATAGCCTGTTGAGTCAATATTGCTGCTAAGTTGCTTCAGTCGTGTCCAACTCTGTGCGACACCATGGACGGGAGCCCACCAGGCTCCCCCATCCTTGGATTCTCCAGGCAAGAACACCGGAGTGGGTTGCCATTTCCTTCTCCAGTGCATGAAAGTGAAACGTGAAAGTGAAGTCGCTCAGTCATGTCCGACTCTCAGCGACCCCATGGACTGGAGCCTACCAGACTCCTACGTCCATGGGATTTTCCAGGCAAAAGTACTGGGGTGGGGTGCCATTGCCTTCCCCGTGAGTCAATATTAGCTTCCTCTAAATACATGATTATCTCAAAAAAAAAAAAAAAAAAAAAGTTAAGAGTATGTACATCAGACCTGCCAAACAATAGGCAAAATGGGAACAGACATTTAACTGGGTTTTGGAGAAGGCAATGGCACCCCACTCCAGTACTCTTGCATGGAAAATCCCACGGACGGAGGAGCCTGGTGGGCTGCAGTCCATGGGGTCACTAAGAGTCAGACAGGACTGAGTGACTTCAATTTCACTTTTCACTTTCCTGCATTGGAGAAGGAAATGGCAACCCACTCCAGTGTTCTTGCCTGGAGAATCCCAGGGATGGGGGAGCCTGGTGAGCTGCCGTCTGTGGGGTCACACAGAGTCGGACACGACTGAAGTGACTTACCATAGCATAGCATAGCATGTGACAATTTATATATGTTACCCATTAAAATAAGTATCACACAGTGGGAGAGCAACATTCTTTAACCAATGAATTCTTTTCACCTTATTTAAAGAGGCTTTAAAGAGTAAAGCAAAAGCAAGTCTTATGTTTTAGTTTTGGTGGGGCTTTAAACATTATTCATTTTCATCTACCTACAGAATTTGGTTTTAAACAAAACCATGTTTTCTCATCCTGATAAATAATCTCAGTTAGTAAGAAATGGATGAAGGGACTTTCTAGGTCGTCCAGTGGTTAGGGCCCTGGGAATCTACTGCAGGGGATTCAGGCTGGACCACTGGCTGGGGAACTAAGAGCCCACAAACTGCATGGTGTGCCTCCCAAAAAACCTGAAATGGATAGAAAAGGCACACATATCAGCAGTTTTCACAATCAGAGTCATATTGCATTCTCTTCAGTTCAGTTCAGTGGCTCAGTCGTGTCTGACTCTTTGCGACCCCATGAACTGCAGCACACCAGGCCTCCCTGTCCATCACCAACTCCTGGAGTTCACTCAAACTCATGTCCATCGAGTCGGTGATGCCATCCAGCCAGCCATCTCATCCTCTGTCGTCCTCTTCTCCTCCTGCCCCCAATCCCTCCCAGCATCAGTCTTTTCTAATGAGTCAACTCTTCGCATGAGGTGGCCAAAGTACTGGAGTTTCAGCTTTAGCATCAGTCCTTCCAATGAATACCCAGGACTGATCTCCTTTAGAATGGATTGGTTGGATCTCCTTGCAGTCCAAGGGACTCTCAAGAGTCTTCTCCAACACCACAGTTCAAAAGCATCAATTCTTCAACGCTCAGCTTTCTTCACAGTCCAACCCTCACATCCATACATGACTATTAGGAAAGCCATAGCCTTGACTATATGAACTTTTGTTGGCAAAGTGATGTCTCTGCTTTTGAATATGCTATCTAGGTTGGTCATAACTTTCCTTCCAAGGAGTAAGCATCTTTTAATTTCACGGCTGCACTCACCATCTGCAGTGATTTTGGAGCCCCCAAAATAAAGTCTCACACTGTTTCCCCATCTATTTCCCATGAAGTGATGGGACCAGATGCCACGATTTTCGTTTTCTGAATGTTGAGCTTTAAACCAACTTTTTCACTCTCCTCTTTCATCAAGAGGCTTTTTAGTTCCTCTTCACTTTCTGCCATAAGGGTGGTGTCATCTGCATATCTGAGGTTACTGATATTTCTCCCAGCAATCTTGATTCCAGCTTGTGCTTCTTCCAGCCCAGAGTTTCTCATGATGTACTCTGCATATAAGTTAAATAAGCAGGGTGATGGTATACAGCCTTGATGTACTCCTTTTCCTATTTGGAACCAGTCTATTTGTTCCATGTCCAGTTCTAACTGTTGCTTCCTGACCTGCATATAGGTTTCTCAAGAGGCAGGTCAGGTGGTCTGGTATTCCCATCTCTGGCAGAATTTTCCACAGTTTATTGTGATCCACACAGTCAAAGGCTTTGGCATAGTCAATAAAGCAGAAATAGATGTTTTTCTGGAATTCTCTTGCCTTTTCTATGATCCAGCGGATGTTGGCAATTTGATCTCTGGTTCCTCTGCCTTTTCTAAAACCAGCTTGAACATCAGGAAGTTCACAGTTCATGTATTGCTGAAGCCTGGCTTGGAGAATTTTGAGCATTACTTTACTAGTGTGTGAGATGAGTGCAATTGTGTGATAGTTTGAGCATTCTTTGGCATTGCCTTTCTTTGGGATTGGAATGAAAACTGACCTTTTCCAATCCTGTGGCCACTGCTGAGTTTTCCAAATTTGCTGTCATATTGAGTGCAGCACTTTCACAGCATCATCTTTCAGGATCTGGAATAGCTCAACTGGAATTGCATCACCTCCACTAGCATTGTTCGTAGTGATGCTTTCTAAGGCCCACTTGACTTCACATTCCAGGATGTCTGGTTCTAGGTGAGTGATCACATCATCATGATTATCTGGGTTGTGAAGATCTTTTCTGTACAGTTCTTCTGTCTTCTGTGTATTCTTGCCATCTCTTCTTAATATCTTCTGCTTCTGTTAGGTTAATGTCATTTCTGTCCTTTATAGAGCCCATCTTTGCATGAAATGTTCCCTTGGTATCTCTAATTTTCTTGAAGAGATCTCTAATCTTTCCCATCTGTTGTTTTCCTCTATTTCTTTGCACTGATCACTGAGGAAAGCTTTCTTATCTCTCCTTGTTATTCTTTGGAAGTCTGCATTCAAATGGGTATATCTTTCCTTTTCTCCTTCGCTTTTCACTTCTCTTCTTTTCACAGCTATTTGTAATGCCTCCCCAGACAGCCATTTTGCTTTTTTCGCATTTCTTTTTCATGGGGATGGTCTTGATCCCTGTCTCCTATACAGTTTCACAGACCTCTGTCCTTAGTTCATCAGGCACTCTATCAGATCTAGTTGCTCCTCTTGGCCCACTGCATTCTCTAGTATTCTGCATTAGAGTATGATGCTAGGGAAAAAATTCCCTAATCAAGTTAAATTTGATTCAAGATTATTATTTAAATGAGGATAAGAGATATATTCTATTGTGTGTAATATATTTGAAAAGCAAGTACTTCCAATGCTAATTTATACCAAAAATAATAATTTTTCCATTTAAATGTCCAATGTGACACAATAGTCATGTAAACTAGAATATTTTTGGATTAGTTAAAAATAACTGCTCAGATATTATTGTAAAGTGTTTGCTTTCATCAATAAACCCAACTTAAGTATGGTATTAAGATGCTACTCCTTTTGAACAGAAAAATTGCCTGCTTAACTTTAAAATCTTCTCTGTTTACAAAGAAATTAGCAGCACTGACACAAAGCTCGGATTTTACATATAAGAATTAAGCCTTGAAACATTTGGTTTTATAAATCAATATACATACAGCAATAATCTTAAAGTATTAATCCCTCTTCTAGGACTATTTCTAATGAAAAATACTATTTGCTTCCCAGAAACATAGGAATCAGCTAGGAAACAAGGCACAAAAAGAACTAAATGTGTATCAATGCTTCATTCACCTATGATTTTTTTTTTTATTTCTAACTATTCTTAGGTCATGCTCTATCCCCAAATGTCAAAGCTAAGAGACAATGAACTTCAAATCTGTTACTTGTATACTTAAAATATGGTATGGACATGAAGATTACGTACCATGATAACCATATTGTTAGGGAAAAATGTCAAGAAAAAGAAAATAAAAAGAGTTTTGGTATAGTCAAATCTTTAAGTCAATATAGTTATTATCAACAAGGCAAACTGGTCATCATTTTCCATCCATTACAGCACAGTTATATATGAGGATCTCAATATTTAACATTAAAAATCATACAACTTCTATGGTCTTAACGTGATCCTTAAAAGCGTTATCTGTTAACCTAAGAAGCCAGCTGGGACACATACCACAGTTGTTCCTTAAAGTTTTCATTTGTGAATAAAGAAAAGCAGAGTCTTAATGAGATCCATCAGAATACTCTCTGATAACAGGAATAAAAACTTTTCTGTAGAGATATGTTGATCTTAACAGCATGTATTATTCTTAACAGCATGTATTACCAATAAAATGATCTCAACATATTTGTTGAGTAAAATGAAGTTTGGTAAAAATCACCTTCAAGCAAAACAAAAATCCACATAATTAAGAAGTTTATTTCTGCTGAATTTTCAAATAGATATTCATATTTCATCACATGTTCACACTGCAATGCCTATAAAAATAAATTATTTTAAATGCTTGTTTTTTTACACAGTACTCCTGTGAGTATTTAATAAAACAGATTCCCATATAACATTCTATGACTTATCTTCCTTTAAGCCAGAAAACCTTTGAAACTAGTTTTACTAATAAATCAAGCCACTTTCTACAAATGCTATATATCATCTGCTAATATATACATATAATCGGAAAAGTTAATGAAATTTCAAGTGCTCATTTTCTGATTAGTTTTAAAAATTTAGATTTAACTTATGCACATAACATAATATGTCTGAACTACAATATATCCTATATTATTCTAGTAAAGAAATACCCAATATTCTCTAACCATGCCATATTTGAAATAGAAAATGGAATATTAAAAGAAAATATTGGAAAATGAAATCAAGAATTCATTTATCCAAACATTTTAAAATCACTTTATAAAATCTTTCTAACTAGAAAGTTGTTCAAAGAACACTTTAACACACAAATTCTCCAGATGTATTACTAAATAATTGTAGTTTTAGTTTCAATTAGAGCAGTGGCAGACAGTTCTAATAGCAAGGTGAATATGACGATTTATTTGCACTGAGTCCATGCTGTGGGAGTTCATGATTTTACTTTATGATGAAAAATCATCACTAATGAATATTTGAAAAACATAATTGTATACAGAATCTGGGAATTATTTGGCACTTAAGAAAAAAAAAAAGACTGTTACTTTGGGCAGATCACTTATGACTCTAGCTTTTTATTCAAAGAAATGGAACAATCAATCTACATGTGGAATGATAAAGCCTATTCTTCTATGAGCCTTCATTTTTCAAGGAAAAATACAGAAAGGAAAAAAAAATCAATATATAGAGTAGTTTAGTCCTGGAAAGGCCTTTCTTAAAGAGAAACCTCAGTCAAGGTTGAAAGAGCAATTAATGCAGACTCAAAAATCGGGGCCATTCTGATAGAGTTCGGTTAACATGTGGCAGAAGTAATCATCCACTTGTGAAAATGATTTTCGGTTCATTCTCAAACACCTTTCAGACACTCATGATCCCATTTAACTGACAACAATACAGGCTATCCATGGGCACCACTGCATCTGATGTGAAAACCAAGAGGGACCAAATGCCCTCAGGCACTTTCAGTCATTTCCCCACATGGTCTTTGCTTGCCGCTCCCACTCTGCTCCAGAATAAAAGGAATCTTCCTTCTTTCACTACATTCTTTCCTTTATTTAACCCCACAAGATTAAGTCTTTTTTTGTTTGTTTGTTTTCAGCTAAGCATGAGAAAAAGAAATTGATTCAAAACAACAGCGTGACCTGGGCATTAAGATACCTAGAAGTATATACTTGCCAGTTGGCTTTTATAAAACTTCTTGAATTCTTCTGGGAAAGAGAAAAAGAGGTGAGGAGGCCAAAGAAGGATCATCACTAAACAAAACCATAGAACATTTTGAAAGAAATGATAAATGAGAAATTAAAAAAAAACCCTATTGTTAAGTAAGAAGTTAAAATGTGTGTGCTATGTAAACAGGAAACTTGTAATCGCAGAGGAGTAAAATGCAGTTCATTTTCTGTATCATGTTTTGTAGAATCAGTAACATAAAAAATGCCTCTTTCTCCCTGAGGAGTTTCATCTCCTGTTAATTTCAGTTAAATCTGAGCTCATATCAGTATTATCAGATTAAGTCTAACAGTCTAAGATATAAAAGCTATCCTTTAAAAACTGGCTTATGGTTAGTCACTCATTTGTGTCTGACTCTTTGCGACTCCATGGACTGTAGGACAACCAGGCTCCTCTGTCCATGGAATTCTCCAGGCAAGAATACTGGAGTGGGTAGCCATTCCCTTCTCCAGGGATCTTCCCAACTCAGGGATCGAACCTGGGTATCCTGCATCTCAGGAGGATTCTTTACCATCTACACCAACACTGTACAAACTGGAAAATGAATATAGGCAAACTTCCAAGATGAGAAGACCTTATAATCATATCCTGCCCTTAGACAAGACATCAAGATCTACAAGTGACCACTCTGAAAGGAGGTGCTCTAAAATAAATGATAATACACTGTCACCTAGAAACAAAAATGATCTGGGGAAATTTACCCAAGCAGTTCTACAAAAAGTAGTTTTAAATAGCTAAGTACAAGCTAAACCATTCTAGCTGTGCAGAGAAATCTTTTCTTATAGAGACAGTGTTTCCTGTTTTTTTGATAACTGACCATCAATACTCTTTTACATCTCAATTAGCAGACAAAGTGCCCCAATACATATGCTTTAATGGTTCATTATCTCACCAATTCTGATATTTAAAAAGTTATACAAATATGTTAGGCTCTTATTCCAATATACTCTACCACAGAGGGCATATTTTGTAGGCACAGTTTCATGCTTTTCCTCCATTTAAATGTATTTCAAATTACAACAGTCTTCTGCATGTGTGGAAACTTGACTGCCTTGTTAAAAGCTGAAGAAAATCAGTGAACTTACCAAGCTGATTATAAAATGTCTCAGAAGAGAGTAAGAGGAAAACGAATGTTACAAGAATGCACTGAGTAATCTATTCCTATCAGGCAAACTTGCTTAGAGTCAAGCCTATGCCTCCATCCCCTTGGAGGAGGGATACAGGCTGTGAGGATGTGCCTCTCTAGGGGTCACGCTATGACACATTCCAACGGGAACAATACTCTGCACCACTTAGCAAAAAACTTCTGGCGCACTTAATGATAAAAATGAAATAAATTACTTAGGCATTCTTAGATACTTTTGTGACACAATTCATTCAACTTTTCTCTCCCTGAAAATGTAAATGGTTTGGTAATAATGAAACAAAAAGTTTTAGCAAAGGCTTCTATGCATGTATCATACTACATCTTATTTACTAGGGGAAATACTTTTCCGTTGGGGGCAAAATACTCCTAAAGCAATGCAAAACTCTTTAACACTTTTAAGCATTATATGCAATAGGGGTAATCCCGAGTTAACATGGATATTGTAGCTCTCAGTATCCTCTCTTGTAAGTAGATATACCTGTTCTACCTACTTCATATTCAGCATAAATTCAATGAGATACACACATGAAAATGACAATTTTTACAAACCATACACACTCTGAAAAGAAAATCACTGAGAAGATAATATGGGATTTAGTATTTTCCTCTGTGTGTGTCTTGGGACATCTGGATAGAAAGAAGTAGTACATGGAGACAAGAATGGATTTGGTGAGCAAATAAATGTGAGAAATACTGAGTTAAGCAAAGCTAACTGCTCTGTGTGTGAGGACTAGTAAAAGGCTGTTACACACCTGGGAGATGGGATGCTGAAGAGTGGGGACAGGCTAGAGAGAACAGTGTAACTAGTGTCTCCAAAATTATACTCTCTCATAGAAGACCATGGAGGAGTCATGTTCTCCAGTGCACACTTTGGGAAATTAGACTAGAGGACTAGTGTCTTTAAACACTACAATCTTATAACTCAGTTTTTGCACTTTGTTTGGAACTAACTAATATCCTAATCAGGGCTCAATTGTGTCCAACTCTTTGTAACCCCATGGACTATAGCCTACAAGGCTCCTCAGTCCATGGAATTTTCCAGGCAAGAGTACTGGAGTGGGTTAACACTTCCTTCTCCAGGGGATCTTCCTGACCCAGGGATCGAACCTGGGTCTCCCATATTGCAGGCAGATGCTTTGCTGTCTGAGCTACCAGGGAAGTCCAATATCCTAATCATTATTACAAATATCCTCTTCATTTCTATTATTGTCTTACTTAGAACCTATAAACATTTGTATTTGGAAACAAAAAGTTTTCTGTAAAATTTGGGTCATAATTACCATGTTCTATTTGATTCCTGAAAGGTCTCTGCTTCTATAACATTATTCTCCAGTCTTAGTTAATGAGGACATTTTTGGAGGGCTCTAAAAATTTAGAAGACATACTGTGTATATCCTTTTTTAAGTAACTTTTCTTCACGTCAGTTATGTGCAAAGGTATTTGAATGCCTCCTGACACTCACATGCCCCAACAGCCTTGTTCTACCTAGACTGTATCACTTTGATCTTCACTTCTGTGTTTTGTGACCAGTCTCACCTGCCATCGAGGTGAGTTCTGGGTCAAGACTTGGAGTGAGCAGTGAGATCCCTTCACTGTCCTGCCAGCTCAGCCTTGCACTTTGGCCTCAGCATCCTGTCCCTGCCCTGTTCCCTGGCGCTTACACGGTTGTGCTGATGTCGCCCAATACTCTAGGCTGAGGATCCAGCTTTGTTCTTGTTCTAGCTCATCTTTCTCTGATACTCTGCTCTTGAATTTTGGACTGATTAGCTGGGTGCAGACATTTCCATGATCGCTCACATCTGGAACATTCCTGTGCTGAGATCCTCTCACACTTTTCTTGGCTTTTCTGGGGACACCACCTACTCCTTTGTACCAATACTCTGACTTGTCACTGTTCTTCTGCTTGTCTGTGCACTGGCTGTCTTACCCCATCAGTCCCACACATCTTACAATCTCATCCATTTCCAGTAATTTAAATTCATTTCATTCTTGCCTCTCAGGTTTCCAATTTCTTCTCATTCCTCAGAGTTCAACTATCACTTTCTTGGAGAAGCTCTCCCTGACGTCCCTAATGAGGTCAGATGCCTTCTTACATGGATTAGGTGAGATAGAGACATACCTTCCATGGCTCTGCCATAGCATACGGAACCATGGACAAAAGTCTATTTCCAGCACAATATAGGAGGCTCCGTGAGGGTAAGGACCACATCCGTTACCACTCACCACCCTGTCATAGCACCATGACTTTATACCGCAGATATTTCATTAATGGTTTCGAAATGACTAAACAGCTACTTTTAGTCTTGCCATTAGGAATGATGATAAGAACCTAATAAAGAAAGTAAATCTCCAGCAAAAATTTATATAATATATACTGAGGTAAAAGAAAAACTCTTAGGTAGACTTTGGATCTTCCAGAAAGTGGGTGGTTTTATATTTATTTAATCAAGAGTATTCAGGGTTTTAG
This sequence comes from Tragelaphus eurycerus, assembly GCA_935064755.1. Lineage (NCBI taxonomy): Eukaryota > Metazoa > Chordata > Mammalia > Artiodactyla > Bovidae > Tragelaphus > Tragelaphus eurycerus. The sequence continues at coordinate 7,993,356 of CAKXYN010000002.1, read as the reverse complement.
CAGCAGAATTTCATCCTGATATTTAACTTAACATAGGAACTCAGAACATAAAGGAAAGTGGAGTGGCTGCTGAAGAAGCAGGCATAAAGGTGCAAGAGTCCCAGCTTGTCCAAAAAGCCCATCATTCCTGAAAGGGACTCCTAGGGCTTCCGGCTGAGAAAAGCTTCTAGGTCACAGTATCACAGGAATCTTTTAGTTAAAACTCAATAAAATACATTCTGTTCAAAGATCTCAAAATATCACCAGATTTCTAACTACCACTAATATACACAGATTTTAACTTTCTGATATATAAACATGTGGGGTCTTGATAAGGCTCAGTAATTTAGTAGCTCTTTCCTCTGCCTGAGTTTTGAACAAACTGGCTAAAGACAAAAAGAGCTGTTAAGAAAAGGCTACAAGAGCACCTTCTCACTGATAAATACTGAAGAATCTGGCTTATTTCTGTAAGAGTGGGCTCCCTTATGAGGTTTGGTATTATATCAGACATACTTTCCCCACTCTGTCACAGGCAGTGCTGGTCAGGCCTAATCTGTCCACGTGGAGATCCTTCCCCCGACAGATCCAAATGGAAAGAGCTGAGCTATGCACGCCCAGGCTCTGCTCTCAAACTAGTTAATTAGATATATCAAAAACAGGGGGTAGAGAGAAGCCAGGAGTTTTACTGTTGTGGATATCCCTTGCATGGAAGGAAATAATACGGGTATAGAATAAGAGCTTTTATAAAATAGAGATGAAAGAGTTAAAACAATGAGACAGAAGGACACCAGAGAAAGACGGCGTGAGAGGGAAAACGAATGAGTCTCTTAAGTCTCCTTAACTTTTAACTGTTACGCATCTGGTGCGCCCTTCACTATTTTTTCACCTCTAAAACAGAAATGCAATATTTGCCCTGATTAAAACAGGTGATGTCATTACAAATACCTAGTTAAATGATGTATGCAAAGGGGCTTTTGAAATTACAAAGCACAGTGGAAATCAAGGCATCATCTTATTATAGGAGTAGCAGTATAAACTGGAAAATATTTCCATTTAACTTTTTAAAGGACTCTTTGGAAAGCTTTGGGAAAGTGGCTATGAATTTTTCAGTTTTTCCCACTTTAAGAAAAAAACTTAAAGAGTGGCACAAAAACTTAAGTATACATTTTCCTACAAGGAAGGATAACTATGATATCACACAAGTTACGACAGAATACCTAGCTCTTATTTGTGAGATAAAAGCAATATTTCTATAGAGTACATGTATTATCTTTCCCAGCTACTTAATTCCTTCGGTTATTAAGAAATTGCCACTTATCCACCTACTAAAAAACCCTAGACTACTGTGAAAAAGTACACTCTGATGCTCAGTTTCACACTTGCATCTATTTGGAGGAGCATGAAAACAAAAGAAAGGCCACAGCAATAAGAGGGCCATGTGCAGTTAGGTTGGGATTCATTGGGCTACTCTTGTAAAATGGTATTCTTTCTCCTTTAACTTAAAGTCTAATAATTCCATTTATTTCTTTACTTGCTTATTCATAGGCAATGTTTTTGCCTGTGAATGCAGGATACAAAGAGAAATGAAATCGAGATAGTCAGTAGGAGAAAAAAAAAAACAAACAAAAAACACCTCTGACATTTACAAAACATATTCAGAACTGAAAGTCTCAGGAGAACACGTGTACACCCGTGGCAGATTCATGTTGTTGTATGGCAAAACCAATACAATACTATAAAGTAATTAGCCTCCAATTAAAATAAATACATTAAAAAAAAAAGAAAGCCTCAGATATTTTTGGTTCAAACTGACCTTAGTGACATCTTTGATATTCATATAGTGTTAAACATTTTCTATGTTAATTTGATAAAATGTCTTGACAAATTTGATATGTCCAAAATGAACTACCAATTCACTTTCTAAAATTTTCTTACAATTAAAAAATGTCTTGAAGATTACTTAATATTACTTAAATAACGCTACCTTTATTATCAAGTTTTCTATCCAACAGATAAAAATAGTTTTCTAGGGGGATGCTTGCGCCATCTACTGGAGAAATATATTACTATTTTTGTCAAATGACAACTTGAACACCATTTCCAAAGGCACTTTGTGAAGTACTTCCGTCTAAAATGCAACTCTGGGACAAAATCTGGTCCTTTTCTTTCTTGCACGTGTCAGTACAGGAAATCAGTACTTTTCCTCGCAAAATAACACAAATACACATTAGTTCAAGTAATTCGATATTCCCATCTTATTTTGACAGCTGTTCATCCACAGGCAAAAGTGGGATGAGAGAAATGGGAGACAGAAACACAGATGGAGAAGAGAGATTATATAACCCTTTACTATTTATTTAAAAAGTACGCAAACATCTAATTTTAAATGAATATAAGCAGAGGTTCTCTCCCATTGAGCCATACAGCTACGGAATAAAGACTAGAAATGACAAATGAATTTGTAGAATGTCAAAATTAAATAACTGAAACCACTCTAAAGGTATCTCTGGGTTTTTTCTTAATACATAACCACAATCATAATAAAATGGAATGTAAAAAAAAAAAAATCACTACACAGAAGACCATGATCTCTAAATAGCTTTTTCATCCATTCTCTATATGATGGCACCACCTAAAGCAGAAGAATTTAAGAGCTGTTCATTTTCAATTAAGAAGGCAGGCTATTTTTTTTTCCTAGTAAAAGAAATGAGAATCTTGTTTGAAGGTCTGTATCATAATTACATCTCTGGATGTGGGATATGATTCAGTTGCAGGCACATATATATCTGCTTTTTAGTGGGATGCTGACATAAACTACTCTGTAACTATAATTGATTAGAATCCAAATAATTTTTGATTTATGAGAAGCCCTTCTCTCTCCCTCTCTGTAATTAGAGGAAACAGACAAAAAATAGCCCCTCAATGCAAGAGACTGAAGACGTATGCTGGAGTTGGTACTCCTTGCTGCTGCTGCTGCTAAGTCACTTCAGTCGTGTCAGACTCTGTGCGACCCCATAGACGGCAGCCCACCAGGCTCCCCCGTCCCTGGGATTCTCCAGGCAAGAACACTGGAGTGGCTTGCCATTTCCTTCTCCAATGCATGAAAGTGAAAAGTGAAAGTGAAGTCTCTCAGTCGTGTCCAACTCCTAGCAACCCCATGGACTGCAGCCCATCAGGCTCCTCCATCCATGGGATTTTCCAGGCAAGAGTACTGGAGTGTGGTGCCATTGCCTTCTCTGTGGTACTCCTTAGGAATAACTAATTTAATATTTTTGTGCATTTTAGGACAGAAGATATGTTCACCATAAACATTAACAAAAGGTAGAAAATACAATGAAAAGTGAACATGAACTACCATGGGAGTTCCTATAACTCAGAGTCTCAGATAGATGATCACAGTAAATACATGATCCTTGATCATCAAATAAAATTTAAATGTATTTATGAAACTCTAAAGAGAAATACAGAATTCTAGTAAACATTAAGGCAATTTAACAAAGTCTGAAATTTTTAAAGGCTTAAATAAGTTAATTTTGCTAGCATTCAGGTTAACCTTTTCAATCAACCTGAAATCTAAAAAAAAATCAAAACCAAAGACCAGAAAAAAGTAAGTAAAATAACAGATTATAATAGTACATCAGAACATATTCTGTAATAGCCCACCTCCTCCACTGAGATCCTTTGAATCAGGTAACTACTCCCATTGCATTTCATGCTTGTTTTGTTTATAGCAGGTTATATTTTATTTTAGGGGATTTACTGAATTCCAGTCACCATGCTTTGCATTTTACATATATTACTTTGATTAATACTCCTTAATGATCCTATTAGGTAGGTAGAGTTATTGCTACAAACTACAGGAAACACAGTTTATAACCAACTTCTGATTCTTTCAATACTATAGAAACTATATATTAAGCACCATCTTTAAGTTTCAATTAGCAACACTCACTGAATATACTTTCTGACTTTGTTACCAGACTCACTTCACAGTTGTAGTGAATTATGAGAGAACAGGCCCCAGCTTCTATATACATGAAATGCTTCTCTTCACTTAAGGTTTAACCTCTCATGGAGAAGGTGGTCTTGAGCCCCAAAGAGTAATCTCAAGGCCAGTCCTTGTACACGGGGTGAAGTCCATTCTGTCTGAGTTGCTGAACTGGGTATGAACGGCAGGCTTTGTATTTTACATACATTACTTTGATTTGGAGAAAAGACTAAGGGCAGATGAGCTGGAGACCATGATGAGACGCCATCTACCTCAAGTCAGCTTTCTGGAGAGATCCCCTTGGTATCCCAAGACAGCAGATAAACAGGTCAGAATCCACAGAATCATAGCAAGCTTTACGGGTACTTTCTTGTATTTTCTGTGATTACTTTCTTATTTGTTCTCCCTTAGCATGCTCTGCCCTACTCTAGCTGACCAAAGAGAAATTAGGAAGAAAAGCCTATTACAGAAGAGAAAGAGAATGAGATGCAGGCAGGGCATGTCTGAGGTCTATGCTATGCTATGCTAAGTCACTTCAGTCGTGTCCGACTCTGTGCGACCCCATAGACGGAAGCCCACCAGGCCTCCCCGTCCCTGGGATTCTCCAGGCAAGAACACTGGAGTGGGTTGCCATTTCCTTCTCCAATGCATGAAAGTGAAAAGAGAAAGTGAAGTCGCTCAGTCATGTCCGACTCTTAGCGACCCCATGGACTACAGCCCACTAGGCTCCTCCATCCATGGGACTTTCCAGGCAAGAGTACTGGAGTGGGGGTGCCATTGCCTTCTCCGCAGCGTGGAGGAAGGATGTAATGGAATCCCCCCAGGAGGGGAAAACTTGGTTCTGACCTCACAGTCCAGTCACCGGATCTCCAGAAAGTTCTCCTTCCTTCCTAAACCACTGGAGAGTTGGAGTTGTTCTTTTAAGGGCAGAGGTGTTCTCTCCAGGCAGTTTTCACTAATTCTCCAAGACAGAGGAACAAAATTAGCTTTTTACAAACAGAATTAGCATAGTGTCCCTACACTAATATTACACTTAGATAAGAATTCTGAAACTGGTCTCGAGCTTCAGTTCTTCCTAACTATAAACAGAGCTAATGACTGGCTTCTTAATTGCCTGAAATGGTTGAGGATCAAATGACCCAACCAAACCCAAGAGATATAATAGCTCTTATAATAAAGACAAAGATGCTATAAAGATGTAAAGAAATACTAGTAGCAGTTTTATGTTAAAATCTAGGTCATGTCAAATGACCTAGGAGTTAAATTTGAGAAATCCCATTAATTGCCCTATTTCTCTACATAATATAAAATGATTGATTAAAATCAGTTTCTTTTTTGGGGGCAGATGAAAGTGGCTAATCTACTAACTGTTCTGATTCATATGGATCCAGCTGTATAATCATGAATGAAAAATAAATTTAATTCTTTAGAATTATTTATTGTTATAGGAGAGAAAACTTTCCTAAGAAACACATTTGCACAACATTTCAAACATATCGGATAAGTTAATTTTCAACATAATAATTTTTAACAGAAAATTTTAAAGTATACAAAAAATCACTTACTCTAATTCAGTGCTTCTTGAATGTTATTAGCAAGCGACAAAATCAGCATAGAGAACTTGTGAAAACACACATGGCTGGGCCCCATGCGCCAAGTTTCTGACTTAGTGCAGTTGGCCTGAAAATCTGTTTCCACAAGTTCTCAGGTGAGGCTGACGGTTCTTATACAGACAACACGCACTAACTACCGGTTAGCATCACCAACTCAATGGACGTGAGTCTGAGTGAACTCTGGGAGTTGGTGATGGACAGGGAGGCCTGGCGTGCTGCGATTCATGGGGTCGCCAAGAGTCAGACACAACTGAGGGACTGAACTGAATCCACACCCATTCTGAAACTTGAACAAAAACTGCCGCCACCTCCAGTTGTAGATTTAAAAAGGTACTTTACCTAAAAGTATATAATGAGTTACGGTTTCCTTATAGTAGCACCAGGAACACATTTTCTAACTGAAATAAACCGAACAAAATACCATTTTCCCATTTTCCTCTTAAATTGGATCACAGTGCCCCCAAGTGGATAAAAATATTACTAATGGGAAAGGAAAACAATTCTCCCCTGGGAGGGAGTTGTGCTGTGTGCTTAGTTGCTCAGTCATGTCCGACTCTTTGACACCCCATGGACTGTAGCCCACCAGGCTCCTCAGTCCACAGGCAAGAATATTGGAATAGGTTTCCATGCCCTCCTCCAGGACATCTTCCCAATCCAGGGATCAAACCCAGGTCTCCTGTATCGCAGGCAGATTCTTTACTGTCTAAGTCACTAGGGAGGGCATTACCTGAATTTATATTTTCCAGAAGGCCCAGCCTAATGCTTTTCCTAGGATACACTTTGTACAGGTTAATGGAATGAATACCCACATGCACTTTAAAAAGGCTTACCACTCATGCTTTCAGTGTTTCGTTTATAAAATGCTAATATTTGTCAAGTAATCCCAAAATCTTTTAGTTCTTAAATTCTATGCTGGCAGGAAATAACCACAAAAACCTATTTAGAATCAAGTAGAAAGTAGGGAAATAACAGAAATACCAGCATTATTCTCTGCTCTCCATTCTTATTATCATAGAGCTCCTCGAACTTGTGACAGAAGGCAATAAGCATTCACTTAAGGTTTAAAAAGAAAATACATGTATTTAAATGATTGAATATAATGCTAGATGGTTAAAGGGGCTCTGGCTAACCAACCTGCCTCCCTAACACGGCTATGTATAGCACATCCTGGAGAAATTCTTTGGAAGAAAATGCAGCTTTCTTCCTGCGTATAATTGATAGTATCTTTACAGACACTCCATTGAAATTTGTAGCACTATAATTCATTTAAAAATCAACAGGATTGTATTTTTTTTTTTTACTTCAGTGGGCACATATGAAACCAATAAATAAAGAGGCCTTCGTCAATGCCATGAAAAGGATACTGCTGATAGGTTAAAGTTACTTGTGGCTTAAAGCAGGGGTCCCCAACCTCCAGGATCTAATGGCTGATAATCTGAGGTGGAGCTGATACAATAATAATAAAATGCACAATACATGGAATGTGCTTATATCATCCTGAAACCACTCCCCTGACCCTGGCCTGAGGAAAAATTGTCTTCCATGAAAACCGGTCCCTGGTGCCAAAAAGGCTGGGGTGTGCTGGCTTAAAGGATTGATACTAAATCTTAATAATTTTCTTACATGCATGTGTCTTTCTGCCTATCTCCCTCTCAGTTATTAGCATTTATTTATATAAGTGTGTAATTCTGTCTCTTCACTTTTCATCATTCTCTTGATTTCAGAAAAGTGCCTTCTATTTCAAATGTATATCCACAGTCTCACATTTTTATAAACTGCTCATGTAAATTCATTCTCCTAGTAGAAGGACAGAAATCCAAAGAAGGATGAATACAGGTTTGGTGGCATGATGATGACATTGGTACCTGCTCCAAGGGGGCTAATGTACACATTTACCTCTTCACATTTCCCCTGGCTTCCTTAAGTACATGTATTTCTCATATGAAATACACCTAAAGTCTCATGTTATTTCATGCCAATTAACAAATTGCTAACATGTCATGTTAATAAAAAAATGCAATTGACCTAAGTAGAAGGGCTAATTAAATGGAGTAAGATAATTAAACGATTCTCAATATGTAATCAAAAATTATGGCTGGAAGTGTTTCACAACGTTGCCTTTTTGTTTTCAAGTATCTGACTATCTGCAAAATTCTAATCAGTGTATCCATATGCATAAAAGACAGATCCAGTGCAGATGTTAATTTGTTGCATGATAGAAATCAGGTGTTCAATTACAAATAATGGGGTGTATGAGAGAACACCCAAGACTTCCATTTAGCTGAAGACATGCATCTCAACCAGCAAATGATTGCCGACCATTCATACTGGAATTAGCTACTAACATGCACCCAAGGCACATCACATTCAATTCCTTTATTATCTTCATTATATAATATTCACATCTCCAGCCCTGTGTGTTATCTAATTTGCCACTGATTTAGGAGTGTGAATATTTGGTGATCTAAATTCTATTTATCGTACCTGAATTCTTTAAAAAGGATGCTTTTAATTTTTATCTAAACTCTAGAGCACTTTAACATGAGCAATTTTGTTTCCTCATATTACATTTTAAACAATCAAAACAATTTGCTTTTGTACTAAGGTAAATTCCTTGAACTAAGAATATTCAAAGCTGTTAATATGTAAAGCCTATTTCAACAAAGCCCTCTCAACATGCTATCTAAACTTATTTTAGCAAAGTAACCACACAGAGGGGCCAAATAGATTCACTCGGCTAAACTATTTGCTTTTTTAATATAATTTACAACAAAGACACAGGCTTAAAATATACTTATTAAGATATTCACCATGCCAAGCTCATAGACTGACACAATCCTGAAAGGATGTATAAATACCAGGCTGATGCTGAATTATGTCCTAAATCAAGACCCCTATTATTGAGAATTTGCAAATTGGTTATTCAAGAACTAGCAAGGCTATATACCTCTCAAACTTTAATGTCAGATAATCAGAGGAGACAAAGAAAAAGATATCTGATTAGATGGCAGAATAATAGCAGTGTACTTCAATGGAGACTTCATTGTTTTAAAAGACTATATGGAGGAGGTTTAAAAAAAGGAAAGTGCATTAATTTTTAATTCCCTTCATTTTCTTAAAATCAGTATCAAAATATGTGACTATGTAAGGTCCTTAACTCATTAAGAAAATAAACAAATGCTATTTCTGAGTATGCGGCAACCAGCAAAGCCTCAACAATTAAGAATGGTGAGGGATCATTTCTGTAACCAAGACTCAACAATTGTGGCCTGATGAGCCAAATTAGTGGAGAAGGAAATGGCAACCCACTCCAGTGTTCTTGCCTGGAGAATCCCAGGGATCGGGGAGCCTGGTGGGCTGTCATCTCTGGGGTCGCACAGAGTCGGACACGACTGAAGCGACTTAGCAGCAGCAGCAGCAGAGCCAAATCAGGCCTGTAGATACACTCTGAGAGCTCAGCATTACAAAAAGAAATTCTGAATTTCTTTCTGTAGGGTATGCTACCTTGATTCCACTAATCCTGACTATTTCACTCTTCATGACCTTATGCTTAATCATTCTGCACTTCTGTTTGGCTTAATCATTTCATGTTTTGTTTCACGTTTCACACTTTGGGCCATAGGGTGCCTAGATATTTGATCAAACTTTATCTTAGGTATTTCTGTGAGGATATTTTTGGATAAGAGTAACATTTAAATCAGCAGACTGACTAGACTGCCCTCCCTAATGTGGGTGGGCTTCATCCAATTAGTTGAAGACCTGGTTAGAACAAAATGCTAACCCTCTGAGTAAGAGAGAAGTCTCCTGTCTGACAGCTTTCAAACTGGAACATATTCATACTGGGACACTGGCTCTTTCTGGTTGTACAGCAACTTCTAGCCTTTGCGACATTGATTCTGCAGACTTTGGAATTTCTAGTTTCCATAATCAGAGGGACTGGTTCCAAATAGGAAAAGGAGTACGTCAAGGCTGTATATTGTCACCCTGCTTATTTAACTTATATGCAGAGTACATCATGAGAAACACTGGGCTGGAAGAAACACAAGCTGGAATCAAGATTGCTGGGAGAAATATCAATAACCTCAGATATGCAGATGACACCACTCTTATGGCAGAAAGTGAAGAGGAACTAAAAAGCCTCTTGATGAAAGTTAAAGTGGAGAGTGAAAAAGTTGGCTTAAAGCTCAACATTCAGAAAACAAAGATCATGGCATCTGGTCCCATCACTGCATGGGAAATAGATGGGGAAGCAGTGGAAACAGTGTCAGACTTTATTTTTCTGGGCTCCAAAATCACTGCAGATGGTGACTGCAGCCATGAAATTAAAAGACGCTTACTCCTTGGAAGGAAAGTTATGACCAACCTAGATAGCATATTCAAAAGCAGAGACATCACTTTGCCAACAAAGTTCGCCTAGTCAAGGCTATGGTCTTTCCTGTGGTCATGTATGGATGTGAGAGCTGGACTGTGAAGAAGGCTGAGCGCCGAAGAATTGATGCTTTTGAACTGTGGTGTTGGAGAAGACTCTTGAGAGTCCCTTGGACTGCAAGGAGATCCAACTGGTCCATTCTGAAGGAGATCAACCCTGGGATTTCTTTGGAAGGAATGATGCTAAAGCTGAAACTCCAGTATTTTGGCCACCTCATGCGAAGAGTTGACTCATTGGAGAAGACTCTGATGCTGCGAGGGATTGAGGGCAGGAGGAGAAGGGGATGACAGAGGATGAGATGGCTGGATGGCATCACTGACTCGATGAATGTGAGTCTGAGTGACCTCCGAGAGCTGGTGATGGATAGGGAGGCCTGGCGTGCTGCAGTTCATGGGGTTGCAAAGAGTCGGACACGACTGAGCGACTGATTTGATCTGATCTGATATGGAATAAAAATGTTTGTTCAATTTTTTAAGTGCTCAAAAGTCCCAGTGGTACCCAAATTGTAATAAATGCTGAAACAAAAATAAAGAAAACACATGAATACTCCACAAATCTGAAAGCAAGTTAGAAATTCAGCTTGGCAAAGGAGATGAACATATGAATCACAAAAGCAGGAGCCTAAATATCAAAAATGTGTGAGAAAAGGTACTCAGACTTATTAATCAAATCAAACACCCCCATCCACTAATCAGAAAAGGCAAAAATCTGAAAGGTAAGTTTACTGGATAAGCATAAGGGCAAGTAGAATTGTAAACAAATAATCTAGAAAGCAATCCTGGGATACTTAACGAAATTAAGTATGTATATGTCTGATTCTTCATTATATATGGTGGAGAAATTCTGACACAGGCCTACTAGTGGACATGAACAAGGACAATCAGTGGGGCACAGTGTATGAAGATGGACTGGAGACAGTTTTGGGTGGTCATCAGAAGAGAACTGCATAAGTAAAATGTAATAAATACTATGGAATGTACATAAGATCAAGAAGCAGTGAGTTAAGAGAATATAAACATAATCATGTGTCGAGGTCTTAAAATACTTAATGTTTAATGAAAACATAAGAAGTTGAATATTTTTAGCACAAAATATATAAATTTAAAACACATACACACACAAAATGTATTTTATAAAATTACCTAACATCAAAGGTACCTATCCAATATAGAATGGATACCTATGCAGGTAGGCATAGAAGAAGACACCAGGGAAAAAAGGGCCAGAAAGTAAAACAGCTGCTGATGGCATGCAATGAAATGAGGAATATGAGAATGCAAATTTCTGCACCTCAAATTCTAGAGTGATAAATAATTGTTTAAACTCTTATCAAGTACATGTGCTTTTAGGTGATTTTATTTTAACCAGAACATTTTTAGAATTTTAAGAGTCCACTGAACATGACATTTATAAGTTGATACTTTGGCCACCTGTTGCGAAGAACTGACTCACTGGAAAAGACCCTAATGCTGGGAAAGGTTGCAGGCAGGAGGAGAAGGGGACAACAGAGGATGAGATGGTTGGATGACATCACCGACTCAATGGAAATGATTTTGAGTAAATTCCTGGAGTTGGTGATGGAACAGGGAGGCCTGAAGTGCTGCAGTCCATGGGGTCTCAAAGAATCAGACACGACTGAGCGACTGAACTGAACTGAATGGATTGTTAACAGATCATGTAATTTATGTAATACGGACATCACTATTTACTGAAGATTTTCCCCAAAAGGCGATAAATGCCGAGACAAACAAACATCAAGAAATCTGAAAGCAGTTTAGATTTCAATTTAGGAGCTCAACTTAGCGTTATACCAATTTATAAAACATGCTAAGCTTTAAAATATTATAAACTGTGTTAAAGTTCAATAATCAATCCAATAAAAAAGGAACTTGTGGCAAATTAAAGAAACATTTCAAATTTTATGATTGTTAACCTTTCCTAACCACAGATCACTCTAACGAAATCTGCTGTGGGTATGCTCTTGAATTTGGAACTACATTTATATCCCAGCTCTTATAAAGACTCAAAGTAATTATTTCAGAATGAATGTAGAATGACACTTTAATTAGTAATGCATCTCATGGCAATTAAGATTATCTTGCTTCTCTTGGCAATTAAAATGGCAAGGCATATTATTAAGGTCCCATGATTCTTCATACCTCTTCCTAACAATTACCATAAGAAACATTAAAGGCAAGATCTCAGCTATAATCCATTCACTGAATATTCGGTATCAGGGTAAACACTTTCTCCTCCTTGCCTAATAATTTTTCATTTCACTCATTACCCATCAATCATTAATGCAATTTGTGCTCTGTCTTATAAAGTTTAATTTATCATTGTACATAACTTATTACAATCAATTGATTTTGTCGGAATCCAAGTATAGGGATACTTTTAATTAAGAAATAATTTTTAACCCATTTATTCATGATATGACTCTAACAATCAGAACATTAAATAGAGTGATTGATGCTGGCAGAAAATATTAGTGGTGGAATATGAGACATCAAAAATGACTGTAAATTGTATATATAACAAAGATACATGCAAAACATTATTGATATGGCTGGTGGGGTCAGAGAATAAATACTTTTATTTTAACTTTTAAATACCTAAGATTTTTTTCTCTACCCGGTTTCTTTACTGTTTTTAAAAAAAGTTATTGAAGTATAGTTTGATTTATAATGTATTTATATCTAAGATTTTTTAAAAAGTGGTTTTATGAGGTAACTTTTATGTCCTTGATTCTCTTCTAATTCAAAATTAAATATGTACTATTATTACAGTAATAGGAAAATAGTTACATAAATTAAATTTTTATATTACGCAATACTAGTTGCTGCTGCTGCTAAGTTGCTTCAGTCGTGTGACAGCAGCCCACCAGGCTCCCCCGTCCCTGGGATTCTCCAGGCAAGAACACTGGAGTGGGTTGCCATTTCCTTCTCCAATTAAAACACGGTATTCACATGTGTGTGAAACTTTTGAAAATGGTAAAGCGCTATAAAATTTAAAGAACCTTTCATTCAGTAAGAAAAAAACCATGGCATTTAATTGCAAATCAGTGTGAATTAACTCTTTATGATAACAGCTAAAATGTACTGAATGTCAGTTGTGTGCCTGGCACTTTACTGATATTAACTCATGTAACCTTCGCAGCAACCCTATGAAATAGGCGATTGCTATTCCACTTTACAAGTGAAGAACTGAGGCACAAGGAGGTTAAGAAATTTACACACAAGAGTACATTGTGATGGGGCGAAAGCCAGGCTGCACACTCTAGCCACTCCAACAAAGCAGTACTGCTATGGCATTACATTGTCCTTTAGAAGCTTTCATTCTGCCTTAAAACGTTTCATCAATTATTCATACATTTCACTATAAACACACCTAACACTGTCACTCTCTCAGATATGCTTAGTAAATCTAACGGTTACACCTCTGAGTGAACAACATACAGTTGTCTATAACAAAGTACAAGTGTTGTTAACTGTAAGCAGGTCCCGTCATATGTCCATAACTGTGTCTTCCTTAGTGAAGTGAAGTTGCTCAGTCGTGTCTGACTCTTTATGACTCCATGGACTGTAGCCCACCAGGCTCCTCCATTCATGGAATTTTCTAGGCAAGACTACTAGAGTGGGTTGCTATTTTCTTTTCCAGGGGATCTTCCCAACCCAGGGATCGAACCAGGGTCTCCCGCATTGCGGGTAGACGCTTTACCGTCTGAGTGTCTTGCTTAAGGTCAAGGCAAAAGACTAAACACAAGCAAGCATGTTTTCCTTTGAATAAAAAGGTATATTTGTGTTCAATGCAAAAAGAGGCAAGGTAGGGCCTGATAAGCTATCCATGTTCTCTGCTCTAGTATTTGCAACTGTAACATGACTTGCTGATTTTTTTAAATAGCAGTTTACTCATTTCCAATCCTTATTCATTTCAGTGATTTCTTTTGCCTTAGTCATCACAGGCTACATCAGTCTAGAAATCTGATCACTCAGGTTTGATCAACTTTCCTGCTATAGATTTTCACATTTCATAAGAGGGGTTGAGCCATTCTCATTCTTTTGAAATATTCCATGTTTGTTTAGTTTACTAAATACTCATAAACACACAGTCCTCACAATTACTACCTACATGGACAATATTGTTCAGTCAACACACTGTTCTCAAGTAATCATTATATCACTGACTGACCAATGAAAATTACACTAGCCCAATTTGGGCAATACCTTTGAAAAAGAGCAATAAAAGAGCTTATCTTTAAAACTGTTTTGAATTATGATATAAGGGTTTTGGAAACAGTTGCAAACCACCAGTTAAAGGGATTCTGCGAACCACTTATTTACGATACACTTTTAATTAGGTTGTAAAGTCATGGAAGAAGCAATTGATACCCGGTAGTCCATTACATTCTGTATATATGACTGTGTTTTACCAGCTTCAGTAGTTTTCCATTTTACAGTTTTATTTTCTAGCCTATGCAATTAGGTTAATAGCTACCCTATTTCAGTGGGAGAAGTAATTACTTCTACTGTATCTAATGTATCTTTCAGTGCTGGTTAATACCTCTTTTTAAGCATCAATAATTTTATAGCAAATTTAACCCTTTTATTCATTCTTTCATTCAAAGAGTTTGGCACATGGTAATCAATAAATCTGTACTGAATGACTGATTTGATGAAACCAAGCATGGATTCACTGGCTGGTCAGACAATGGTAAATAATAAACTCCATTCTACAAGGAGTTAATTTCAGCTGGAGGGACAAACAAAACTGTGGATGACTGTTATTCTGTAACAGAGAATGTTCAGTGTACCTGGAACACAAATTTGGGAGACTGAAGTGAAAAGATGAGGAATATGAAGGAATTTTGCATTCGATCTTCATTTGAAAGTACATAAAATCAACCAGTTTATCAGCATTTAAATCCTGTGGGCAACGTAATGAACCAATTGTTCTAAGGATCCCTGCCTCAGGAGACAACATAAAAGCTATAGATTTAAGACAAAAATGTAAGTGTAAGTAATAAAAGCCAGAAAAAAGAAAAGGACCTCACATATAGCTGGAGAAGATATATGTTGGTACAACTATTGGCAAAACTTGTAGTATTGTCTTGTAAAGATAACCTGGATATTCTCATCAATTCAGCAATTTCACTCTTAGGTACACATTCAAGAGAAACTACCTATGTGCAACAGGAGATATAATAAGCACTGTCTGAAATAGGACAAATCCAGAAATCACACAAAGGTCTATTTTGATAAAATGGATAAATTATGTTTATAGATCAGCATATTCAGGAAATAGCATACATATAATTAAATATAAGGGCTTCTTAGGTAGCACAGGGGTAAGGAATCCACCTGCTAATGCAGGAGACACAGGAGATAGGGGTTTGATCCCTGAGTCGGGAAGATCTCCTGAAGGATGAAGTGGCAACCCACTCTAGTACTCTTGCCTGGAGAATCCCATGGACAGAGGAGTCTGGCGGGCTCCAGTCCATGGGGCTGCAAAGAGTGAGACACAACTGAGCTTGCATGCTACATATAATAATTAAGGTGGTATATGGAACAGGCCAAGAATTAAGACTAATTCAAGCTTGTGTATCTAATATATAACAGAAGAGAGGAAAAAAAGTGAATAGGATTTTATAGCAAGACAACAGTGCATAGTATCAGTTAGCCTTTGCTGTGCAATATACCACATTCAAACTTAGCAACTTAAAACAAAAATCATTTATTATTTCTCATGAACATATAGTTAACTTAGCAATTCTACTGATCTGATCTGGGCTCGGCATGACCCACCCATGTGTTTTTACAAGCTGGCTAGTTGGTCTTGGTTCACTCATATGTCTGAGACCTTAGAACAATCGGGTTGATTCAGTTCTGTTCCTCTACTGGTCTAGCCCTCATGTGTCTTGATGAAGACAGAGAGGAAGAGAGAAAGTGAAAATGCACAAATGCTTTTTTAAGCCTCTGCTTATGCCAAGTTTGCTACTGTCTCAAGGGCCAAAGTGAGTCACATGACCGAGCCCAAAGCTGGAGGGGACAACATAGATACAGGGCAAAGGGTGTGAATTTAGGGAGTCCATTTGTTGGGCTGTGGTGTGTAGTCAACACACCACATAGACAAGGAATTAATTCTCTAAATAAATATCTCCTCCTTCAATGTAGCAAAGCTCAGCCATGGCCAACTTAAAGAGTTTTATATAAGGCCATAAGGTCAGTCCTAGACAGACAGAAGAGGGGTGCTCACCCTCCTGGGGCCTGGAGACTATGTTGAAAGGAAAATGGAGAGGAGGGCAGGCTAGAGGAACCCCTTGTACTTAAAGAACACACTAGGGTAGACAAGGGCTTCTGCCCCGCTTCCCACTTCAGATTCTGTGATATAACCTGGTGGGAGGGCTTCCCTGGTGGCTCAACTGGTAAAGAATCTGCCTGCAATGTGGGAGTCCTGGATTTGATCCCTGGGTTGGCAAGATCCCCTGGAGAAGGGAACTGCTACCCACCTCAGTATTCTGGCCTGGAGAATTCCATGGACTGCATAATTCATGGGGTTACAAAGAGTCGGATATGGCTGAGGAACTTTCACTTTCAACGTGGTGGGAGGGGTCCTGATGAAGCAGACAGAGGGCTGGAGCTGAGCTGGGCTTATAATCTCGTGGTGTAAAGGATTCAGAAATTCCCTCAAAACCAGAGTCATGGAGATGAAGTGATGGGGACTACCCGAGTTTCTGCTCAAGGGCAAGTGAGATTAAGAAGCTATCTTTCTTGGGATGCCTGTACTAGCGTGGGAAAACGTGTAATGCAGAATCAGACTAGTAGGTTCTGTTAAGTGAAAAAGTGGACAAAATAGGATTGCCTTAGGAAAAGCCTGTTCAGGGTACATGAATTGATTGATTTGGTTGAAGTTGTTGGGGGTGGTGGTGCTGTTGGGTACAGAGAGGAAAAGAAGTTGGAAAGATGAGATGGGGCCAGGTTTTTGGAGAATTTGAATGCTAGGCTAAAAGTGTGAATCTAATTCCACAGGCAATGGGGAGGCACTAGAAGATTTTTAGTAGAGACATTAAATTGTATTCCTAACTCCTGCATGTGTTGGAAAACAGGTAAAACAAGAAAATCAGTACAAAAGTCATTGAATAGGTTTCTATGCTGTTGCTGCTGTTAGGGCAGAGATTGCACTGGGGTTAGCAGAAGGGATGGATTTATCAGTGGGAAACACTACAGGGAAGAAGGAGCTTAATTACTATGAGTGAAGAAGGAGCAGTTAAAGAGGAATATAAAGATCAGTCTAACTGGCAGAAAGGATAAGGCTCTTAATTCCGCAACGTTGGAAACAGCAGATATTCAAATTTCCTGACTGCTATGCTCTTCTACCCAGGATTCTGGCCTGGAGAATTCCATGGACTATATAGTCCACTGGGTCACAAAGAGTTGGACATGATTGAGCGAACTTTCACTTTTGTGCTCTTCTAATCTACTGTCAAAGAAAGTTAAAAACATTTTTTTCAGAAGTTCTGATACATGAAATAAAGACACTAAAAGATATTCATACTCTTATAAAGGTAATAAACATGGGGGAGGAAATGACTGGCTGAGTTACAATTTTCCACGGGCCTAAGGAGCCTTCACATTTTCTCGCCTACTCTCCTTCAGTAATTGACGAAACTGAGGTAAAAAATGATGACTTACCCAAAGTCAGTGACAGAACTAAGACCAAAATACAGGTGTCTTGGCTCTTAAACTAGTTTCATTCTACATAACTATTATCATACCATCCTCCATCTATGCCACAGTTCAGCTACATGTATCAGAGAAATTAACCAAAAATCAGATCAGATCAGATCAGTCGCTGAGGCGTGTCCGACTTCCTGCAACCCCATGAATCGCAGCACACCAGGCCTCCCTGTCCATCACCAACTCCTGGAGGTCACTCAGACTCAAGTCCATCGAGTCAGTGATGCCATCCAGCCATCTCATCCTCTGTCATCTCCTTCTCCTCTTGCCCCTAATCCCTCCCAGCATTAGAGTCTTTACCAGTGAGTCAACTCTTCACATGAGGTGGCCAAAATACTGGAGTTTCAGCTTCAGCATCAGTCCCTCCAAAGAAATCCCAGAGCTGATCTCCTTCAGAATGGACTGGTTGGATCCTTGCAGTCCAAGGGACTCTCAAGAGTCTTCTCCAACACCACAGTTCAAAAGCATCAATTCTTTGGCGCTTAGCTTTCTTCATAGTCCAGCTCTCACATCCATACGTGACCACAGGAAAGACCATAGCCTTGACTAGATGAACCTTTGTTGGCAAAGTAATGTCTCTGCTTTTGAATATGCTATCTAGGTTGGACATAATTTTCCTTCCAAGGAGTAAGTGTCTTTTAATTTCATGGCTGCAGTCACCATCTGCAGTGATTTGGGAGCCCCCAAAATAAAGTCTGACACTGTTTCCACTGTTTCTCCATCTATTTGCCATGAAGTGATGGGACCAGATGACATGATCTTCGTTTTCTGAATGTTGAGCTTTAAGCCCACTTTTTCACTCTCCACTTTCACCTTCATCAATAGGCTTTTTAGTTCCTCTTCACTTTCTGCCATAAGGGTGGTGTCATCTGCATATCTGAGGTTATTAATATTTCTCCCAGCAATCTTGATTCCAGCTTGTGTTTCTTCCAGTCCAGTGTTTCTCATGATGTACTCTGCATGTAAGTTAAATAAACAGGGTGACAATATATAGCATCGACGTACTCCTTTTCCTATTTGGAACCAGTCTGTTGTTCCATGTCCAGTTCTAACTGTTGCTTCCTGACCTGCATACAAATTTCTCGAGGCAGAATAGTTATCTTTAAATGTCCAAATTTTTC
Organism: Tragelaphus eurycerus; assembly: GCA_935064755.1. Taxonomy (NCBI): domain Eukaryota; kingdom Metazoa; phylum Chordata; class Mammalia; order Artiodactyla; family Bovidae; genus Tragelaphus; species Tragelaphus eurycerus. The sequence continues at coordinate 7,974,490 of CAKXYN010000002.1, read as the reverse complement.
TTGACCTTCCACAATGCTCAGACCTTTAAACAAGACCAAGATTTTTGTTTTATTAATTCAGTGTTAATATTTCCAAACTTCTGGATATACCCAAATAACAAAACATAACACAGTCTCAAGTATATAGTACAAAAATTTCATAGCAAGGCTTCAGTTAAGAGGAAACCATTCCATTATAATTATATACACTGTTTATAAAATTTTATAGTATTCCTAAATAGTTTTCACTATACCTTTTTGAAAAGTGTCCCAAATTAATTAAGATAACCAATGTATATGATCTGTGGTTTCAGAAATAATGAAAAAAAAGAGTTAATCTACCCTTAGCTATTTGACCTAAAATACCATTGTTTAAGATGCCCAGATGTGAAACAAGCATGTCTAAAAAAAAAAAAAAAGTTATTTGGTGCATTAACAGTAGAAAAAAATAATGTATGTTAAGATGTTACCCTCCTACAGAAAAATATTGTGTTGAATAGAAATACACAGTTTAAGGTTAAAGTTAGACTAATTTGTCACAGGAGAAATTAGAGAAGTTTGCAAAGGAGTGTAACAATTATACATATAGTTTAATAATTATTACAGCTATGTTTGAAAAAGTTTCTAATGTCATAATTAATCACTAGTTACTTAAAATGAAAACCACAGGTCAATGATTTTTATTAGTATATATAAAATTACATGAATTTTAAGGCAGTTGGTAAAATAAAGTTGGCTTTCTGACTTACTCTTATCATTCTACTATGACTAAATCAATGTACCACAGACAGACTTCTCTTACAGAAATCATATTTAGAAGAAGAATCATTTATTAAGAATCTAGCAAATGCTTTGTCAGAAGTTTTAACAAGGTTATAAGGAGTAAGACTTCGATGAAAATAGGGTAAGCCAGAATGAGGTAGTCAATTGGGAACTGGGAATGCAAATAGACATATATATGTGTGTGTGTGTGTGTGTGTGTGTGTGTGTGTGTGTGTGTGTGTGTGTGTGTGTGTATATATATATATTCAGATAAACGAAGGTCAGGTCAGATGTCCAAATTTTAGACAAGGGCATATAGAAGCCTATAGAAAAGTCATGCTAAAAGGTCAATTTAAAATGAGGAATCAATTTTCTCTGGGGTAAAAAAAAAAAAACCAGACTTGTATTTTTTATAAGGTATCCTCCAAGTAAATGCCACTTTGACAAATATAAGATTTTCCTCCTTTTGGTCTTTGACTGTCCCTTAAATTACTCGAAGACCATAAACCTTAAATAAAAAAACAATGAATCATTATTAAAGTACAGGCATTTCACTTTAGGAGCAAATGCCACATTTGAACATTAAGATTACGACTGCCAGGTTCCCTAAGCACCACACCACAGCCCCTGAATGCCTGGCTGGTCCTTTATACAGGGAAGCACAGGAAAACAGCAACACAGCCAGCTTCGGGCTTATCCTGTTCTTCCTGCTTATCTGCTGTCTTGTCCCTGAAGCAAGCGATGGGCACAGGGCCTTTTATACCTTTACGATGCAAATTAAGGAGTTTTATATATGACAATCTCAAAGTATTTCCAAATGTCTATTCATTTAATAAATGTTCAAACTGTCAAGCATGACTACACACAAAAGATGATGAGATCTATATGGCAGTGATTTGGCTGACAGTTTATCGTATCAATTTTAACTGTGAAATAATTATAAATAGTTTTCTTTTTTATTTTTATGGTAAAAAAAAAATCAGCATCAAGCAGACATTTGGTAGATTCTAGTCATAATGCTTCTACCTATTTGTGACAATTTAAGTTTCTTCTTTTTCCTTTTCAGTTGTAGATTTGTCATAATAATCATTGATTTCTTGGTTCCACTTTATTTTGCCTTTCTTGTGGCTGAAAAAATACATTTTAATTAGGAAAACATGATTTAATAAAAATGAGGATAGCAGTTCTAAGATTTAAGTTAATACTGTCACTCAGCCACTAGGCTATGCTAAAGGACAATCCATTTGTTCAAAAGCACTTCTGTCTTCCGGCCACCCAAAAAAAGCAGGAAAGTAACTTCTAAAGCTGAATGTAAATTACTTAACCACTTGAAACCTAGACTGAAATTCATTTAACAGATTTATATAAGGGTTTATGTAATTAGTTTATATGACATACCTCCAAAGAATAAATGTACTCAAATTTTATCACATCATATAGTAGTATTTAGTAAGTTACCCAAATTAAATATCCATTTTCATTTGCATATAGTCAGTCCTGTATGGATGTGAGAGTTGGACTGTGAAGAAAGCTGAGCGCTGAAGAATTGATGCTTTTAAACTGTGGTGTTGGAGAAGACTCTTAAGAGTCCCTTTGACTGCAAGGGATCCAAACAGTCCATCCTAAAGGAGATCAGTCCTGGGTGTTCATTGGAAGAACTGATGCTGAAACTGAAACTCCAATACTTTGGCCACCTCATGCAAAGAATTGACTCACTGGAAAAGACTCTGATACTGGGAGGGATTGTGGGCAGGAGGAGAAGGGGGCGACAGAGGATGAGATGGCTGGATGGCATCACTGACTCGATGGATGTGAGTCTGAGTGACCTCCGGGAGTTGGTGATGGACAGGGAGGCCTGGCGTGCTGCGATTCATGGGGTCGCAAAGAGTCGGACACGAGTGAGCAACTGAACTGAACTGAGTCCTATTAAAAAAAACTATAATGTATAGACATGGGCTGATTAATTACCAGAAACATAAGCTTTAGATTGGTTTTATTTTTCTTTTTTGTTCAAAAAAGATCATTTTAAAACACAACAGTTAAGGTCCAAACACCATTTACTTCATTTATTTAAGATATTCTTTAAAATTATATGCTATCCTCTAAATCACTTCTAAACCTTAAAAGTTCTTTAACTTAGGAATGTATTCCTTTTTTCTTAAAACACTAAGGAGCACACTATTATCACTTCCATCACTATTTCTATTAATATCTTTGCTGCTGTACACATGGTGGGAAGTACTAGGGGGTCCAAATGTGTCTAAGAAACTTATATAGTCAGAAACACATAAAATATAGATAACATTAATAAAAATATTTACGTAGTGATAACAGGGCCATATACATATATTAATAAAGGAGCATTTATGTTAAAACAGTTCATATAAGAGAGAGAAATTGATCATTGTCGCCCATACCATTAAAACAGAGAAAAGGTTTTTATGATGAATGTCCCAAAGATGTCTAGCTCTGAAAAGCTCTCCAAGCACAAAAAGCCATAATCCTCCAATTTATTGTTTGATTTGACAACTGTAAAGATAAATTTTTAAACTGTCTCTCTTTTAATTATTCATTATTCATCTGTTAATCATTCATTATAGGATTAATTATTGATAGAACGTAATCCCACCCAAAAGCAAAATGCTATTAATCTACGACTCCCATGTATGCCTACATTACCACTTTGGCATATGAAAGAGCACTAGAAAGAAAAAGGTTGGGTGACTTTTGCTTCTTCAATGTAATTAAGTTTAGTAAAATCCACCTATGAAGTACCAAAGAGAAAGGCGAATATGGTTGTGATAGCTATGATTATGCGTCAATTCATATTTTTCCATATATATTTAAACACAGGGTGATATTCAAACTGTTTAAAGCTGTTACCTCAGAGGCACTGAGAAACTCAGACAGGTGCTTGTGGTCTGCCCAGAGCAATAAATTACTATTACAGCAACGATGAAATTCTGGTTGATAATTATTATTATGTTTAATAATGGTCTTATATAGCCTTTTTGAATAACTATTAGGAAATATAATATTCTTAATTATGCTCCATAACATACCAACTAGCAGAACAACATCACTGATATTTTCATTTCTAGAATTTCTTTTTACATGCCATAAACTGCAGTTACCCGAATGTCTGGAAATGCTTGCCGGTATCTTGTAGTGAAAGTCAAGTGAAAGTGTTAGCTGCTCAGTCGTGTCTGACCTTTTCCAGTCCCAAGGACTGTAGCCTGCCAGGTTCCTCTATTCATGGAATTTTCCAGGCAAGAATACTGCAGTGGGTTGCCATTCCCTTCTCCAAGGGATCTTCCTGACCCAGGGATCAAACTGGGTCTCCCACACTTGGGTCAGATTCTTTACCATCTGAGTCACCAGGAAAGCCCTTAGTAAAGGTAAGTCATGACAGTTCCTAAGTTTTGCAGATTATATTCAGAGGCTATGATATATTCTCTTTAGTCATCTCCTTCATCTATAGTCTTGGGCAGTAGTCAACTCCAGAATCATTCTGGGGGTTCTAATTTAGCCAGAGGGCTCTAAGATGTGATATGAACCAATTCTCCTTCATTGCAAAGGAATGATAAAAAGGGAATATACACATAAAGTATTGAAAGGCAGGTGGATTGTCTTACCTGACTGGAATATTCCAGAGCAAGAAAATACCAAGGATGAGAGAGCAGAACTTATTCTCCACAGGAGCTGAAGTCTTCAGAACCTGCCATGTGCCCTACTTCATATCCAGTATTGGTTCTTGGGACAATCTGAAGGCTCTAAGGGTATTCACCACGGTGCTGCCCATGTGTAAATCAGGGGCTATCTTGGTGTAGCAGTATACAGGTTCCCATTTCTTTTTTTTTTTTTGTGTGTGTGTGTGTGTGTGTATATATATACACACACACACTAAATGTATATATATACTAAATGACAGCATGTGGGATCTAGGAGGGATTGAACCTGGGCCCCCTGCATTGAGAGCTCAGTCTTAGCCACTGGACCACCAGGGAAGTCTCCAGGTTCCCATTTCTTGTGCCATTTTCATCAAGAGACTGAATTCAGAAGAGTAGGGAAATTAACTATAAGGCTTGGAACATAATGTGTTCCTTTATATCTCCCTTTAGTGTCTAGTAATAGACTAGAGAGCAGTAGTACTCTCTCTAGTCCAAGCACTCTCCAGCTAAACCAAAATTGTCATGGTTAGCTAACAGCATTTCCAGATCTCCTGCCCATGTACACCCTAGGCTAGATGGCTGGTGGCTGGACTGCCTTTCTTCCCCACTTCCCACCTGCTGAATTCATGCCTCAAGCTTCATCTCAAAAGTCAGTTGTCTTCTGAGACTTCCTTTGACCAGCTCAAACAAGAATCAGGTATTATTTCCACTAGTTCCCACTCCTCTCTTATGGTGCTTATCACTCAGTATCATCATTATTTGTCTACAAGCTGAACCCCTGGCTAGTCAGTTCCTTCAGGCCTGGGATGGTATCTCATTGAGGTTTGTTCTGGTTGACACAGAGGAAGGGCTCAATCCATGACTGCTTTGTAAATCAACAGTGAGCACACAGATGGACGGTGGAAGAAAGGGCCCTAGGTTTTAAATCCCAGGAACCCTATCTGCATAATGAGTCATAGTTACACCAGGCATCACTGCATTAAAGATATGATACTATGGGATATGTAAATTCTTGTTCTTTCTCAGAGCCTACCCACTGAGGTCTTTTTTGCCCAAATATGACTGGTTCTGACAAAGCATACGCTATTGCCTGCTCAAATCAAGGAAGCCATATGGTCCTTAGAGGTTCATCTCAGCTGCAGAAGGTACCTCTGGGTTGCCTCCTGCTCAGTCTAACTTTTCTCCTTAATGGTCATTTGAAGAATCCTTATCCTGTTGACTTACCAGTTAACTCTGGCACAATGTTAGTGATTTAGCTTCAAAACCAGCAGAGATGTCTCTTTGTACAAGAAAGAGAGACTGTTAGGTTTGTGGCTAAACTTTCAGTTCAGTGGCTCAGTTGTGTCCGACTCTGCAACTCCATGAACTCCAGCACACCAGGCTTCCCTGTCCATCACCAACTCCCAGTGTTTACTCAAATTCATCTCCATTGAGTCAAAGATGTCATCCAACCATCTCATCCTCTGTCGTCCCCTTCTCCTCCTGCCTTCAATCTTTCCCAGCATCAGGGTCTTTTCAAATGAATCAGTTCTTTGCATCATGTGGCCAAAGTATTGGAGTTTCAGCTTCAGCATCAGTCCTTCCAATGAACAACCAGGACTGATTCTCTTTAGGATGGACTGGTTGGATCTCCTTGCAGTCCAAGGGACTCTCAAGAGTTTTCTCCAACACCACAGTTCAAAATCAATTCTTCGGCCCTCTGCTTTCTTTATAGTCCAATTCTCACATCCATACATGACTACTGGAAAAACCATAGCCTTGACTAGATAGACCTTTGTTGGCAAAGTAATGTCTCTGCTTTTTAAAATGCTGTCTAGGCTGGTCATAGGTTTTATTCCAAGGAGCAAGGGTCTTTTAATTTCATGGCTGCAATCACCATCTGCAGTGATTTTGGAGCCCAAGAAAATAAAGTCTCTCACTGTTTCCCCTGTTTCCCCATCTATTTGCCATGAAGTGATGGGACCAGATGCCATGACATTAGTTTTCTGAATGGTGAGTTTTAAGCCAACTTTTTCACTCTCCGCTTTCACTTTCATCAAAAGGCTCTTCAGTTCTTCTTCACTTGCTGCTATAACTGTGGTATCATCTGCATGAGGTTATTGATATTTCCCACAGCAATGCTGATTCTAGTTTGTGCTTCAACCAGTCCAGCACTTCTCATGATGTACTCTGCAGCTAAAACTTTAGTCACAAAAATCATTCCATTTTTAAAAAAATTTATTTATTATGGCTAGCACCCTAGGCTAGAATTGGCTATAGAGAGTCATAAAGCATTAATCTGGGAAAAATCTGGGTTTAAATAAAAGCTCACTGAATTGTATTCATGAGTTTAGGCCTATTTCCTCATCAGCTACAAGGTAAAAAGGAACCTCAGAGATAAAAGCTGACACTGACCCATGGCAATCCCCAGGGGCCAGTTCCTGCACTTCTGGTTATCCACAGCATCAGCTTCCTCCCATATTGATCTGGTTTCTCACTCACATACTGGATGAATACTCATACCCTTCCCATCAAATCTTATACAGTCTCTTGGGTTATATCTGAACCAGCATTTAACTTTAGTCTATATAAGTTTATTTCTGGTGATCTGAAAGCTAGGCTTATTTCAACTATTACTGTATTTTGAAAAATATGTCTTCAAAGTTACCTCCATACATCATTGTTCCTTATCCATGTAAAAGATGTGTAATACCAGTGTAATCAAGTACCAATAATGTGTTAGCATGCAAACAGTTACACTAACTAAATATTCATATATTTAGCTATAAAAATGTCTATACATTTAAAAAATTAAGTTAACCTAGAATGTAATTTGAGGCTTCTCTGATGGCTCAGATGGTAAAATATTTGCCTCCAACGCAAGACACCAGGGTTTGATCCCTGGATCGGGAAGATCCCCCTGGAGAAGCGAATGGTTACCCATTCTAGTATTCTTGTCTGGAGAGTTCCATGGACAGAGGAACCTGGTGGGTTATAATCCATGGGGGTGCAAAGAGTTGGACACTAGTGATCAACTAGTACTTTCACTTCCACCCTTTTCATGAATGTAATTTTGGTGGCGGGGAGCTCCATGTGAATGCCCGATACTTTCTCTGAGGAAAATGACAAAAATGATACCATGAAATTCAGTAATTCAGAAGAAAAATCTCTTCAAGTACACACTCACCCACTATGTTTCATATGTGGTGGTTTATCCATTCGCACTGCCAATTTGATTTTTAAGTCAGAGTCCTGGCTATTTTTTGGAACTATCATTTGGTGCAACTCAGCCGACTTGGAGCTATTGGAAGTTGGGTATAATACCACCTGTAAGGGACAAAAAAGAACACATTTAGGTGTATAATACAGAACCTCTAAGCAGCAGAATTCAATCTTTTCTATACATTTTCCTGTCTGAAAAGTTGGTGTTGCACCTAAATGTGTTTGATAAACCATTTCACTCCCACCACAGCAAATGGGTTTTCAGTACAGACTCCTTTATTTTTTTTGACAAATATGTGTTTTCATATTATCACATAATGAGTTTTCTTCCTGTGTCACTTCATAATAAATTAATAGCACAGCAGCTACAGTTGACTTGACAGTTGAAAAATACTTAATAGACACCTATAATTTCAAGACCACTCTAAACTCCTCAGGGCAAAGGAGTTCAGAAAGAAATGGTCTTTGAAATTACAGATAGCATGCTCAAAAAGCAAAACCAATTATTGGAAGTAGCAAACGTATACCTCATGTTTTAATATTTTCATTGCAAAGCAGTATTAAAGGAAATCAACTCAATTAGAGATGGGAAAGACGGATGACCGCACATCCATCAATACCCAGGAAGCTTTTTCCTGACTACATGTTTTCAGAACTATAAAGATGATACTATGACGACTCTAACAAAATAATTATTTTTCATAAAACTGCCAAACTATCAAGTCATTATTTTACAATCCCACAGTCCCACAGAGTCAACATGGGCAAGAAATACTCTTCAGATGCTAGATATCAATTAGATAAAAGAAAAAGTATTGTCCCCTTTTTACTCAGTCATGACACCATTTAGACACAGTCTATATTCAAGTCTTAATGATTATTTTTAAATGGAATAAACATATGGAACCCAGGACATTATATTTTCAGCTATCCTTATTTTAAACTAACGTGAAAAAGTAAATAAACTTGAAGTTCCTAAGTAAATGAGAGAACTATAAACATGCTTAGGTATGATAAAATGTTTTTAAAGCACAACATGGCAACTGAATTTGGTGTACTCTGCAGAAAATAAAAAAAATCTTAGTTTCCACATGTAAGTGAAAATATTCACGAAGAAATCTTTAGGCAAGGCTCTCTCTCCAAGAGACAACACAGTCATATCATAAAAGCTTCTCAAACTAGTCTCAACTTCCAAGTTGTTAAATGTATTTACTACCTTGAGACTTTTCTCTAGCCCATCCTAGAAGCCGTAACCAGGTTCAGAACAGCTTTTTTACAGTTAAGCATACGAAGGCTCAGCCAAGAACAGATTACATGGCATTTGTGATGTTTTCAAAAATTATGATCAGATTCTAGAACGAATTCTTTTTGACTGCTGGAATATCCAAAGTGATATTTTACAAATACTTAAACAAATGGTAAAGGAAAACGAGTTGAAAGTTTCCAGCTCAAACCAGCAGACAAAGGAATGTCATTTTTAACTCAGGAGATGATTCTAAGAAAGAAGCCAAGACTAAGACAGAGCTATACATCCTCTGTAGTTGTAACTGCTATTTCCCTAGCAAGTCTGGAAAGCTTTTTCTATTTCTCCCTATCCCGTCTTTAAAAAATAAAAATTTGGCATGAACCACCTACAGACTTTATTCCTTTTAAATTCTTCTATGTTGATATGAAAATTGGTATTGTTCCAAACTCCAAACGTCTTATACAGGAAGAGAATATTTAAAATTTTTGACAATTTCTTATTCTTTAAATGCCAATAACAGGTTACTAAAAAGGTCCAAAAATAACTATTTGCAGTTAATTCACAAATTAAGGATCATCTCAGTACTGAGGCACCATCATCTCTGCCACATTTTAATTTTCTCATGAATATCTCTAACTGAAATCAGTGGAAAGATTTATTGCTTATCTCTGTTCAATTAAATATTTAAGGGCTTACTATGTGAGGACACAAAGATGAAAGAATAAGCAAGGAGCTGATGGCTTCTTCCTATTGGAGCTAAAAACTCAGATGATATATGGTAATATCACTTCTTTCTAACACCTTTCTATCCCTTGGGGTGCAGCAGTTTACTGATTTTGTTAGCCTCTAAGTTTATTCAACATCATTTGTTTGGTGTCTCTGTTCTATTACACATGTAGCTAATTCCCAGTGTTAAATTTCCTCCATTGAAATAACCTGGGATTGTCTGTTTTTCTGGGCACACTGTACTAAAAGTATGACCACTGTACTAAAGGTTCAAATACTCACATGTATAACAAATGAAGGCCCATAGATATGAAATCTACTGCTTCTAAAAATGGTACTGAAATGGTTACCAGGTTTCCAAGTAGAAAGTGATCATACTCCTTTACATGATTCAGCCATGGATGACAACAAGACAAAGAAGAAGTTTCCAAATGTGCAGAGATCAAAGGGCCAGGGAGAATAAAGGATGAAAAAATTCTTTTTAAATGCATAATAATGCAATAATTTCAAATGCATAAGAATCAAGGACTCCTGAATACTGCAAGGCATGGGGCCTTCACAGAGTTTGCCATGGCAGCATCTCACTGTTCTCATTGGACAAGTATCGCTCTGTATTTCCCACTTCACATTTTTTTTGAATGAGAAACTTACTTGTAGCTTTCCTGCCTCCTGATAAGCTGCTATATATTGGATTTGTGCTTGGGCAGAGTGGGGAGGGGAGGGGAGGGGGAACAGTAGGCAGTTAACATAAACCCTAGTTTATTGGTCACCAGGCTCCAAAGAGCCACAGCTAGATCTGATTGAGATACTGGACTCTGGACCGGAAGTAAGGACAGGATGAAATTTTGGGCTGTTTCCCTTGAGTTGAACTGAAAGTGTTCTATGGGTGGGAGAAATGGTAACAATTCTTTTTGCCTTGGCTAGAGGGGTGAGCTATGACAGATCATCTAACTGTCCACCAGGATTCATGCTTTCACTAGTACAGAACTGGCGCCAGGAAGCAGCTAGCCAGCCATATCTTCTAGCTCCCCTTGCATCTAAGTAGAAACACATGAAAGTTCCAGCTAAAGGAATATGAAGACAAGTGCTTAGTCTTTTGGAGTAATGATGATTAAGATGGAGAAACAGTGGAAACAGTGTCAGACTTTATTTTTCTGGGCTCCAAAATCACTGCAGATGGTGACTGCAGCCATGAAATTAAAAGACGCTTACTTCTTGGAAGGAAAGTTATGACCAACCTAGATAGCATATTCAAAAGCAGAGACATTACTTTGCCAACAAAAGTTCGCCTAGTCAAGGCTAAAGGCTATGGTCTTTCCTGTGGTCATGTATGGATGTGAGAGCTGGACTGTGAAGAAGGCTGAGCGCCAAAGAATTGATGCTTTTGAACTGTGGTGTTGGAGAAGACTCTTGAGAGTCCCTTGGACTGCAAGGAGATCCAACCAGTCCATTCTGAAGGAGATCAGCCCTGGGATTTCTTTGGAAGGAATGATGCTAAAGCTGAAACTCCAGTATTTTGGCCACCTCATGCGAAGAGTTGACTCATTGGAGAACACTCTGATGCTGGGAGGGATTGGGGGCAGGAGGAGAAGGGGACGACAGAGGATGAGATGGCTGGATGGCATCACTGACTCGATGGATGTGAGTCTGAGTGACCTCCAGGAGTTGGTGATGGACAGGGAGGCCTGGCGTGCTGCGATTCATGGGGTCGCAAAGAGTCGGACACGACTGAGCGACTGATCTGATCTGATCTGATGCCTTATTCACTTATTTGCCAGCCAGAAGTAGAGGATTACAATGTTCTAGGAAATGAGACAGCTGTAAGAGGGTGGAAACCAGAGTCCTGAATCACCACATGGAGGAAATCTACCTCAGGAACACCCACAATAAATGCCTGAATAGTCACTGGAAGGACTGATGCTGAAGCTCCAATACTTTGGCCACCTGATGTGACTAGCCAACTCACTGGAAAAGACCCTGATGGTGGGAAAGATTGAGGGCAGGAGGAGAAGGGGGTGACAGAGGATGAGCTGGTTGGATGACATCACTGACTCAATGGACATGAATTTGAGCAAACTCTGGGAGATAGTGGAAGACAGAGGGGCCTGGTATGCAGCAGTCCATGAAGTCGCAAAGGGTCAGACACAACTCAGTGACTGAACAACACAATTGTTTTAAAATTTTGAAATGTTGTTATTTGTTTGTTACAGCATATAGTAGTATACTAACATTACATTAACAGAGCTTTGCTGCATGAGACTTGCACATCTAGTTGAGTGCTTCAGGATTTTTATTTCATAAGTAGATAAGCAGTTCTTCTTCAGTAGGACTTAGTTCATGTTCAGAGAGGGATGTCTGATGTCGATGTACATAATAAAATAATTATGTACAATAATTAAAATATTTATTATACATAACATTTTACTAATGATTCTTCTCATATTTTACTTAAATCATGTGCTCATTTGCTCAGTCGTGTCCGATTCTTTGTGACCCCAAGGACTGCAGCCCACCAGGCTCCTCTGTCCGTGGGATTTTCCAGGCAAGAAAACTGGAGTGGATTGCCCCTTCCTTCTGCAGTGGATCGTCCCAACTCAGGGATCGAACCTGTGTCTCTTGTGTCTCCTGCATTGGCAGGCGGATTCTTTACCACTGAGCCATAAGGAAAGCCCAACAATTCTTCTCATATTTTAGTTAAATCATAGCTCTGTACAAAATAGTTGGCTTCTCATATTATTTAGCAAAATAGCTTGTTCTTTGCTATTCATTTCTCTTAGCTTTTCTACACACATTTCTGTTTCTAGTCTTCGTAGTTTATTTTTATCACCAACACATGAAATAACTTGTTATTTAGCATAACACATTTTATCACTTAAATATAAAGCCAATGTATCTTCTTCATAATAAAATGGAAACATTACTTTCCATCTTTGCTAAAGTGCAATGGAAAACAAAAAAAAAGTTTTATTCAGGCTTTGTTTAAAATTGTCAAATTTAATACTAAGGAAGAAAAACAAATGTAAAAGCATATATACATAATATGTAGAGTAATATGGAGTTCAAAATTATATTTTCTTGTTAAAATATACTTGTACAAGCTGACACCTCTACATTTTTTCCTTCTATTACATTAAAGCCAAGCCACATGCATCTGTACATATGCACATATCAGTGTACATATACACTAATGTGTATATGAATTCACAACTTAATATATCCCTAAACTGTTTCAAAACCCGAAAAACTAAAAACTTGGGAAGCGGGGAATCTCAAATAACTGAGAGGGAGCTAGGTAGGATCTGAGTGAGATGAAGAACTCACCACCTTTGCCCATAAATCTCTCAGTCCAGAGGAAGAAAAAAGACCACAGGACCAAAACAACTGCAATGCAGTCTTTGAGTAAAATAATAGTTACATATTTGATACGAATCTAGCTCAAAGGCAGGTGCAATCAACAAATTCTTGAAGGAATCAAAACAGACTTCATATAAGAATCACTGCTTCATTTTGGAGTCTAAACAGATATGATTTGCAAGAGAAAAACAAAGAGGAGGGCCTGCTAAAGACAAGAGGCTGCTGGAACTGAACCACCCTTAGAGTGGCACCCTAAACAGGCACACAGTCCCATCTTGATACTGACATTCATACCACCACCTTCGGTTATTAAGCCCTGCCCCAAGCTTGACTGGTCAGCTCTTTGTTCTCTGGGACTTATGCTTAATCAGTTTACACTGTTTGCCACCAACAAAACGTCAACCGATACAGATGTTCATTACATTTTTTCTGCCATGTCAATACTCTACCTTATCCAAAGGGAAGGAGAGGATCCTGTGGAACATTAACTTTTAAGGGTGAAGAAAAGATAGAACTCCATAAGTAAGACCAGAGGTCAAGGAGGCAGAAGAAAAACCAGAAGGGTGGGATTTACTACATTTAAGGCAGCGAGTGTTTTGGGAAATAGGAAGTGGCCATCGATGCCAGCACAGTGAGGATGGAAAGGCCATTATTGTTTGGTTTAAAAACAGAGAAGTCACTAGAGATATCAACAAGAGAAATTTTAGGTGAGGCAGAGTATAATGGTTTGAGGGATGAAATCAATTAGGGATGGGGGAAGACATCAATTACCTATTTCATGAACAAGATGGGGCAAGATGAGCAAGATCACTTTGGATGGAAGGGACGTTGTGTGCAAAGAAAAGGGGGTGAGGATATGGCCATGTAGACTAAAGAGGGTAAAGAGATAGGAAGGTTGCACTGATAGGTGAGATTGGAAAGGAAGACTGGGGATAGACTGTAAAAGCGTTAAGTTTTGCTAAGGAGTTTGTATATTATCCTATAACACATAGTCAAAAGATGCTTCTAAACCAGAGAATGACAATCGAAATGTCGTACTCTTGTGTAAAGAAAATTTCCACCTATCCAGCTGTATACATTCTGGAGAGGAGTCATGTGCAGTCAAGTGTCTAACATCCAGTTAAGAAATGAAATGGCCTTTAAAAATACATCTTTAAAACAGAGTAAGAAGGGACTGCAAATGCTCTTAGCTAGAATGTTTCAATTTGTGATTAGATTTTTTTTCCCCTGACAATCAGATGTCCTTGAGACATAGGGTGTTTTAAGGAAGTGTCCAAGGGGACATCACTCCACACAAGTAGAGCTATCTCTATTGGAAACCTTGACTTTGGGGGTTCAGTTGACATTTTTCTTTCTCCTTCAACTGACAATATATTTTAATGTTTAGCAAAGACTCATAATGACTATTCCTGGTGAACCTTTCAAGTACCTTGTTGAGAGCTTAGAAACTTGAGAAAGTATGTACTGTGAAAGGACTAACTGAATTTACTTCAATAAATTTTTATTTAGCACATGCTACTAACTAGCATATTTTCTCCAATATTCAAGTCCTATATTTTCAGTGTTTGAAGAAGTTGAACTGAATGATTTTTCCTAAGAGAAATCTACATCCTTCTTAAGTAATTTTCCAGTGTTTTAATACACTTGAGGTTGCTTAGTCTAAATTATTTCTCTTTCGATTTAATATCATTGCCTCCTATCCTACTTAGTTGAAACAAAGAGCAACCTGGTCACTTTCACAAGAGTTTTTTGTTTTTTGCATATTGAAAGATTTGCATTAAGTCTGCAGTCAACTTATGGTCTATAGGCTAAATCCAGTTCCTTGTATTTTCAAGCTGGAAAGAATCCTGGAATTTACAACATAGAATTGGTCAAACCTGCAAGCTCTTAAAGAAGTGTGCCATTGGCCTGACAGAAAATTACATATTTCCTTCCTTCTATATAGTACTTTTTTAAAATAGGAAAAGCCATTTCGAAAAATGAGTTAAACAAGAAAAAAAGAAAGTACTATCCGAACTAGGGGCTTCCCTGGTGGCTGAGACAGTAAAGAACCCACCTCCAATGCAGGAGACCAGGGTTTGATCCCTGGGTCAGGAAGATCCCCTGGAGGAAGGCATGGCTATCCACTCCAGTATTGTTGCCTGGAGAATCCCATGGGGTCTCAAAGAGACACACACAATTGAGCAAATAAGCAAGGACTATCTGAACTATGTATTTTTTCTTGGCATTAGCTTTTTTTTTTTTTTTTTTTAAAGAGAGGTATATAAACTTTGATATTTGAATAATGGGGGTAGGGGAGACAACATGGAAAACAAACATCAAGGTGAGCAAATTATTTTTAAATCTTTTCTGGCATCACTACTTAATGAACGATTATATGAAGGGGCTCAAGTAATGCATTTAGCAGAGTATGCTCCTTGAGGGCAAGGTCTCATAATGATAGAGTGGTTTCTAGGGTAATTTAAGCCAATATATTCAAGTAAGGCATTTTGTTTTTGACAAGTGTAGTTGATTTACAATATAGTGTTAACTTCAGATGTACAGCATAGTGATTTGGTATTTTTGCAGATTATTTTCTATTGTAGGGTTATTATAAGAAAATGGCTATAAATTCCTTATGTCCTACAGCATATCCTTGTTGCTTATTTCTGTTATATATATTAGCTTGTACCTTAATTCCAATATCCCTAATTTGTCTCTCCCCTCTCCCCCTTGCTATAACCACTGGTTTGTTTCCTACATCTGTGAGTCTGTTTCTGTTTTGCATATACACTAATTTGTACTTTTTTTTTTTAGATTTCACATACAAGCGATATCATATAGCATTTGTCTTTTTATGTCTGACTTATTTTACTAAGCATTATATTGTCTGGGTCTATCCTTTCTGTCTCACATCCTAGATACTTACCAAGTATTTGTTGGAAGGATGGGTGGATGCTTAGAGAAATTAGAACTAAAGATGCAAAATGCAAACTGATACCTCACTGTGGTGAAAAGAGAAAAAGGCTTGCCAACTAAATTACTGCCAAAACTTTATAACAGAAAATGCCAGTAGCAAATGCCAGAACTTGTATGCCACTTACTTGCCAGTGTCTAAAATATTTTGAAACTCTCTTTCCACTTTCTGACTGTAACAGGTAGAATAATTTGTTGTTGTTGTTCAGTTGCTCAGTTGTGTCTGACTCTTTGCATCTTTACGGACTGCAGCGTGCCAGCCTTCCCTGTCCTTCACTATTTCCCAGAGTTTGCTCAAACTCCTGTCCACTGAGTCAACAATGCCATTCAAACATCTCATCCTCTGTCACCTCTCCTCTTCCTGCCCTCAATCTTTCCCAGCATTGGGGTCTTTTCCAAGAAGTCTGCTCTTCGCATCAGGTGGCCAAAGTACTAGAGCTTTAGCATCAGTCCTTCCAATGAATATTCAGACTTGATTTCCTTTCGGGTTAACTGTTTTGATCTCCTTGCTGTCCAAGAAACTCTCAAGAGTCTTATCCAACACCACAGTTCAAAAGCATCTTCTTTGGCACTCAGCCTTCTTTATGGTCCAACTCTACATCCATACATGACTACTGGAAAAACCTTAGCTTTGACTATATAGATCTCTGTCAGCAAAGTGATGTCTCTGCTTTTTAATATGCTGTCTAGGTTGGTCATAGCTTTTCTTCCAAGGAGCAAGTGTCTTTTAATTTAGAATAATAGTCTCCCCAAAATGCCTAGTCCTAATCCCCAGAACCTGTGACTATGTTACTTCCTTGGCAAAGGGGAGTTGTGGTAACAGATGGAATTAAGGTCACTAATAATGGAAATAAGGCCTTAAGAAAGGGAGATTATACAAGTGGGCCCAATGCAATTACGAGGGTTCTCAGAGGTGGAAGAAGATGACAAAGGAGTGATGTGGCAATGTGATATGAGCAACAATCAGCCATTGATGGTTTTGGAAATGGAAGAGGGCCACATATGAGCCAAATACAGGTAGCCTGTAAAAGCTGGAAGAAGTAAAAAAACAACCACAACAAAAAAAACTACATTCTCCCTGAGGAACACAACCCTGCCAACAGCTTAATTTGAGCCCACCAAGATTCACTTTGGACCAACACAACTGTTAGATAATAATTCTGTTTTAAGGCACGAAGCTTTCCGTAACTTGTTGAAGTGGCAACAGGAAACCAATACATAGGTAATAAAAGCTACAATTTGATCCTAATAACATTAAATTTACCTACTAGACTTATTTAGCTAATTGTGTGACTCAAAGATTTTTACGTATAGTTTTCTACCATTATCTGTGATTACTTTAACAAGATGGTTTTATATATGTGATTATCTCTCTTACTTTCCTAAAGAATTCTGCTTGTAAGAAATCTTTTGAAAAAAATGTTTCTCTCTTTGTGTTAAAGCTTTCACTTATCATAAATCAAAAGAAAAACTTAAAAAGGATTCACAATGAGACCAGTTTTGGTGGCTACTAGAATGAAGACCATCATGCCTATATTTTTAGTAAATGTCAAATTCCATACACCCAAATGCTAAAGGATTACATCTTCCATTTCAAAGTCTTTCTTGAAGACTTTGAAAGACATAGTCAAATTTGTCATCGTATTTTCCATGGCTCAATTCAAGACACTGGCTTTAAATAATCTTCATATATCACTGTTATTGCTTGCAGGGTCTCAATTTCAAACTTCTCATTGAGTGGAGCAATATGTTCCATCACAGCTACGACTGTCTTTAAGACTTAACTAGACAGCAAAGCATTATTATTAGTCTTGATCTATTCCCCTCAGCCATAAATTATGAATAGCAGTAACCTTTATATTTCCTTACCAATACAGTTTCTATTAGAGGACCCTGCATGAGTAGCTTTATCTTGAGTGTTTCTTTTTACTAGCCTGGTTATAATAATCCTGGCATTTATAAAGAACCTTTCAACTCGGTGCCTCGAAATGCTTTGTGGAATTTAAATTAATTCTCACATCACCCTTAAAAGATAGGCATTGCTCTTGTTATGTAAATAACTTGACATTGAAGTTAAATGAATAGCCAAGGAAAATTACTTCAAGATAACGATAGGCACTTTCAATTTTACTTCCCCTCCCCAACACATTCCCTTCATATTTTCACAAACAGTATAATAACTAATTTAGCTTTGTTCTCACTCTTTGGTTATTAAGTATTATAAGAATTCTTAGAGTCAAACCAATTTTATTTCTGTCAATCCATACATACGATGGTGGGAAGGAAGGAGAAGTTATGATAATATGTCTATGCTTGGATTACTTCAGCTGCATCCTTAAACTGAAAATAATTATAGCTAAGGGTTTGGAAACTAATTTACAGATAAGTGTTGGTATTTATATTAAAAACCAACTGCCACCCTGAAGAATGAAGGTGAATTATTATTCTTCGTTTGAATAAGATGTCAAAGCAAGGGCTGATAATTACAACCTCACAATCTGCCAAGATGATAAGATTCATGAAAACCTTCCTAATTTGTCATTCTGTATGTATGCAAACTAGAAAGAAGTCCTTTAAAGAATGGAAAAAAAGAAGACAGGATAATAGGAGGTTAAGAACTCTTGGTGTTACATTTTCACTTGTTCCAAAGAACTTCATGAATTCAGAGAAATATAAGATGGAAGTGGTGAGGAATAAAGGTCAAGGGAGAGAGCTTCAGTGATTTGTTGATGCCATACTGTGTATTAAGGCAGAGCTAAAACCACAATTTACATCTTCTGGAAGCAGGTTTCAAACTTTTCATTTTGTGATATTCAACAACCAATCTGAATGTTGGACCTTTGGCCTAAAGACTTTATTTTTGACTCAAAATACATGTAATAAAAACTAGCAGGAGATAGAAGTACTCAGCTTTTTGGTATTAGTGCTAAAGACAATAAAATAAATGTTCCAAAGAAGCTTTGGGGGGTTCACCGGTGGCTCAGTGGTAAAGAATCCACCTGCCAATACAGGCGACATGGGTTCAATCCCTGGGTCGGAAAGATCACCTGGAGAAGGCAACTAACTCCAGTATTCTTGCCTGGGAAACTGAAGGACAGAGGAGCCTGGCAGGCTACAGTCAATGGGGTCGCAAAAGAGTCAGATGCGACTGAGCCACTGAACAATAGGCTTTGGATAGTTCCCAGATACAGTAACTAAAAGAATAGGTTAGGAACGAATGTGAGGATGTTTCAACCTGCTTCTTCAGTGTATTAGAACTAGGAGATGGGCTGAACATCCTAGAACCTCACTTTTACAATAGAATCCAAATCATATATCATTCAGTTATTGCTGTTTAGGTTTATCACTTGGTTAAGGAGACCAGGTGTTCAAGCAAAACCAACTCACTTTACTGTCTAACTATGCAAAGGAGAAATGAAACTGAAATTTCAGGAGATGGTTCATTTGTTCATTCATCCTTTCAGCAGTAACTGGACATGTATTGTGCATCAGAAACTGTTAGATGCTGCTGCTGCTGTTAAGTCATGTCAGTCGTGTCCGACTCTGTGCGACCCCAGAGATGGCAGCCCACCAGGCTCCCCCGTCCCTGGGATTCTCCAGGCAAGAACATTGGAGTGGGTTGCCATTTCCTTCTCCAATGCATGAAAGTGAAAAGTGAAAGGGAAGTCGCTCAGTCGTGTCCAACTCTTAGCGACACCATGGACTGTAGCCTAACAGGCTCCTCTATCCATGGGATTCTCCAGGCAAGAATACTGGAGTGGGTTGCCATTGCCTTCTCCGAGACAGATTCTACTGCTGAAATATGTCCTAGGCCTTACCTTCAATGGGAAATAGAGATATAATATTGCACAGCTCATAAACTACACATGAAATATTTGTTATATTATCATTTGAAGTTAGACTGAACTTAAAGCAACACTTAACAGTAATCAATAATAAGCAAACACAGAAGAAAAATGGAACCAAAAAAATATTAAATTAGTCTAAAAGAGAAAAAAAAAGGAGATATAAAGAACATAGAAGACAGGAAAAAAAACCTAAATGACATTTAAACTGAATCATATCCATAATCATATTAAAATACATTTTAAATACTGATTGAAAGGCAGAGATGGTCAGATTGTATAAAAAGTAAAGATCCAATCATATGTGGCTTTTAAATACAAAGAAACAAATATATTAAAGGATGTAAAAATATATAATATACTAACATTAGTTAAGAAGAAAGCTTGAATAGCTAAAATAAAGAAAATTTTAAAGTGAAGTATATTACCAGGTATTACAAGGTATAAATGAAATATAATACAAAGTTATTTCAGAATGACAAAGTGGTCAATTAATGAAGAGGAAATAGAAATCCTAAGTATTTATGCACATAATATTTATCCTAAATATTTATGCATATAATATGTCTTCAAAATAGAAGCATCAAATAATAATAATAGGTCCGTAATTATACTCAGGTTAATATCAATCTCTCAATAATTGCTTTTTAGAAATTAGATCCCAAAATTAGTAAAGATTTGGATATTTAAACAACTTGAACTATTTGACATTTATAAAATTCTACTGAACAAAAGAATATGCAGTTTTTTAAACTCTGAATGTGGAATATTCACAGGATAGACCATATTATAAGCTATAAATGAAGACTCATTAAATTTAAAAAGGATCCAAGTCATATAAACTATATTCTCTAAGGCCAGTAGACTTCAATTAGATATCAATTAGAAATCCATAACATAGAGAACTCCAAAAAGCTCTCACATACATGGAAACTAACAC
Source organism: Tragelaphus eurycerus (assembly GCA_935064755.1). Classification (NCBI taxonomy): domain Eukaryota; kingdom Metazoa; phylum Chordata; class Mammalia; order Artiodactyla; family Bovidae; genus Tragelaphus; species Tragelaphus eurycerus. Next base: position 7,953,811 of record CAKXYN010000002.1, on the reverse strand, counting down.
ATTTCAAATAACCCATGGATCAAAGCAATCAAAATGAAACAGAATATTTTGAAGAGAATGAAAAATGGGAAAAAATATATAAAAAATTGTCTGGGCTGCTACTAAACTAGCATTTAGGGAATGGGGACTTAGAGCACTAAATGTCTAGATTACTGGGTTGGCCAGAAAGTTCATTTGCATCTTAAGATATTACAGAAAAATAAAAAAGGACTTTCTGGTCAACCCAAGAGAAAAAAAAGATTTTTTTAAAATCATTGGATTCAGCTTCAACAAAATATATCACGAATTAAACTCAAGGTATACAGAAGAAACTATAAAGATTAGAGCCAAAATAGATTAAATAAAAAATAGCAGAAGTAATTTTATCAACTTGAGGAAAGGGATCTACCAAAAACCTACAACTAATGTTATATTTAATGTTCAAAGATTCATTTTTTCCCCCTAAGATCAAGAATTAGACTAGGATGTCCACTTTCACTATTTCTATTGTATTAGAGGTTCAAATAAGTACAATAAGACAACCAAAATACATAAATAAAAGCATCCAGATAGCAAAGAAGTAAAATGATCTCTATTAGTAGACAAGAAAATTGTTTATGGAAACATGTCTATCAAGATACCAGCAGAACTAGTTAGTGAGTTTACCAAGGTTACAGGATGCAAGATCAATAGAGAAAAGTCAATTACATTTCAACATAATAACAATATCTAAATTCAAAAATTAAAACTAACAAAATAATGTCATTTAAGGTAGCAACAAAAATATGAAATACTCAGTGACAGATCTGGCAAAAGAAATGCAAGAAGATCTGTACACTGAAAACTATTAAGACATCGCTATGGAGAACAAAATAAGACCTAAATAAATGCTGTGTTCCTGGGTCAGAAAACTCAACTTTGTTAATCGATTACCAAATTGATATACAGACTCAATATGATCACAGTAAAAATCACAGTTGATTTTTTGTCCCAGAAATCCCCCAAATGATTTTAAAATTCAGAGGGCAAAACAAAGGACCTATAATAGCCAAAACTATGCAGGAGTTGGAGAAAAAAAAGAAACAGAGTTGGAGAACTATCACTACTTAATATAATAGACTTACAATAAAATCAAGGTAATCATGGCAGTGTGCTACCGGCACTGAGAGATAGAAAACTAGATAAATGGAACGGAATACAGAGTCCAGAAGTGGACCCAACAAACATGTGGACAACTGATTTTCGACAAGTACTAAGAGAAGAAAGTCTTTACAATAAATGGTACTAGAACTTGATACTCCTACACAAAAATGTGAACTCTGATTTATTAGTAGCTCTAGAAATAAAAACTAAAAAGATCAAAGAGCTAAATCTAAAAATATGAAACTATAAAACTTCTAGAAGAAAGCATAGGAAAATTTTGACCTGGAGTTAAACAAAGATATCTTACATATGGCAACAAAAGTACAAGCCATAAAAGGGAAAAAAAAAAAAAAAGGACTTCATCAAAATTAAGACCATCGCTCTTTGAAACACACTGTCAACAAAATGAAAAGATGAGCTGAATTCTGGGAGAAAAATATTTACAAATCATAATTCTGGTAAAAGATGCACAAACAACAGATTATTATGGTCTTTCCAAACTTAAGAAAACAGGCAATACAACTAAAAATTGGAAAAATGTCTGAACAGATGCAAAGAATGACGAAGTAAATCATTATTACTTAAGTCATTACAAATGACAAGTAAGCATGCAAAAAAGATAACATGATTAGTACTAGTTGTTACAGAAGTATAAATTAAAACCACAATATGATACTACATCTGTTAGAAATAAGGATTTAGTATAGTGTATAGGTCCCATCACTACATGGGAAATAGAGAAACAGTGGAAACAGTGTCAGACTATTTTTCTGGGCTCCAAAATCACTGCAGATGGTGACTGCAGCCATGAAATTAAAAGACGCTTACTCCTTGGAAGGAAAGTTATGACCAACCTAGATAGCATATTCAAAAGCAGAGACATCACTTTGCCAACAAAGTTTGACTTAGTCAAGGCTATGGTCTTTCCTGTGGTCATGTATGGATGTGAGAGCTGGACTGTGAAGAAGGCTGAGCACCAAAGAATTGATGCTTTTGAACTGTGGTGTTGGAGAAGACTCTTGAGAGTCCCTTGGACTGCAAGGAGATCCAACCGGTCCATTCTGAAGGAGATCAGCCCTGGGATTTCTTTGGAAGGAATGATGCTAAAGCTGAAACTCCAGTATTTTGGCCACCTCATGCGAAGAGTTGACTCATTGGAGAAGACTCTGATGCTGGGAGGGATTGGGGGCAGGAGGAGAAGGGGACGACAGAGGATGAGATGGCTGGATGGCATCACTGGCTCGATGAATGTGAGTCTGGGTGACCTCCGAGAGCTGGTGATGGATAGGGAGGCCTGGCGTGCTGCAGTTCATGGGGTCGCAAAGAGTCGGACAAGACTGAGTGACTGATCTGATGTGATAGGTTGAATACTTATTCTATCTGGGATCAAGGTTGCTGTTGTTAGCTGTTCAGTTGTGTCCAACTCTTTGCGAGTCCATGGGCTGCAGCTCACCAGGCTCCTCTGTCCATGGGATACTCCAGGCAAGAATATTAGAGTGGGTAGCCATTCCCTTCTCCAGAGGATCTTCCTGATTTAGGCAACAAACCTGGATCTCCTGCACTGCAGGCAGATTCTTTACCGTTTGAGTCACTAGGGAAGTCTAACTCATTAACTAAATGAGAAACTAGATAGGTTACTGGTCATGGGTGCAGAAGCCCTAATGGAGGTGATTGCTGAAGATGCAGGAGTAGAAATTTTGATGCAGAACAGGGTCTGGACCCTAATTAAATAAAGATATCAAAAGATAGGAGGATGAGAAAAAATGAAATGAGAATGATATAAAAAAATAAATAGAACCTACACAGTAGAGAAGTGTGCTATTTCAAGGGGACAGAGAGTAGTCAAAAAACACAGCAGAAAAAATATTAAAGATTGGACAATAAAATCCATAATCAATTTAAAGGGGTGATTTTAGTTTTATTAAACTAAAGGATGGATGAGTTAGCAATGGATTAAGGGAAGACAAAGTAGTTAAAAAAGAGAAGTTAGTGCCTCTCACCCATAAAATGTTCACAGAGGAAAACTTATGGAAAGTGATATGAAAGCTAAGGGGAAACCTGAGTAGGTTCGAGGGAGGCCTCTATTTTTCTGAGGAAACTGAAATGTCAACTATAATCACCCACATGGACCCACTGTGGAGCATGTCTATTTATAACTTGCTCTTTCAGCACTGAGAAGGAAAGAAAATGCTTTCCCCTCACTTTACTGCAAAGATGATGGCCAACTCCTCAGAGAGGGTCTGAGGGAGACTTTCTAAGGAACAAGTCATGCAAATTATCAGTCTCCTTTCCAAGTCTGACTCAGGATGATTAAGTCTTCTTTAACATTTTACAGATCGTGATTAACGAGCCAGATGTAAGCTGCAAAGAAAAATGTCTAGAAAGACTTTGTACCATATATGCCTGATCTCTGGCCCATCACCTGTCTGTGATCCCTTTCCTGTCACTAGAATGGCTTCTGCGATACGACATCAAAGTCTTGTGACAAATGACTACAGAAAAGGTACACGACTTGTTGTTTGTGGGACTTCCCAGCAAGAATACTGGAGTGGGTTGCCATTTTCTTCTTCAGGGGATCTTCCCAACCCAGGGATCGAACTCACATCTCCTGCACTGCAGGCAGATTCTTAACTGCTGAGCCACCAAGGAAGCCCAGTACCACTTGTTGCTGCTGCTGCTGTTGCTGCTGCTGCTGCTAAGTCGCTTCAGTCGTGTCCGACTCTGTGCGACCCCATAGACGGAAGCTCACCAGGCTCCCCTGTCCCTGGGATTCTCCAGGCAAGAACACTGGAGTGGGTTGCCATTTCCTTCTCCAATGCATGAAAGTGAAAAGTGAAAGTGAAGTCGCTCAGTCGTATCCGACTCTTAGCGACCCCATGGATTGCAGCCTACCAGGCTCCTCCATCCATGGGATTTTCCAGGCAAAAGTACTGGGGTGGGGTGCCATTGCCTTCCCCGAGTACCACTTGTTAGAACTACAAAAATAAAAGTTTACTTTGTATGGTGATGTTAGTTAGATTATCTGTGAAATGCAAACAAATTTCCATTCCATTTTGCAGCAGATGATATTAATTTGCTGGCTAAAATGGCTGTCATCTAGTATCAGCTATTTCAATAAAATTGGATATCAAATTTCACTTTCAAATAGTAAAATATCTATGATTATGATTTCATGAGCAGTTTCTCTAAAGCTGTTTGATGCATATGTAGATGAATCAAATTTGTATAATGCTGGAAAGTTTAATCCTCAAATATAAACTTTGAGTGAAGGGAAGACCTAAAATGATTTTTAAGATTTTATAATTATTTGTGAAAACTAGGATTGTTAATTAGTCAATAAAACATCTGTATTCTATTCCTGATCTACTGCTTTGCAAGTTGCAATAAGAAGTTCTATGCTGACTGCCTATAAACCCAAGCATGTAGAGGCATGATTTAAACTCTATAGGTCTTAACCAGTTCTTCAGTTCAATTCAGTCGGTCGGTTGTGTCTGACTCTTTGCAACCCCATGAATTGCAGCACGCCAGGCCTCTCTGTCCATCACCAACTCCCAGAGTTCACTCAGACTCATGTCCATTGAGTCAGTGATACCATCCAGCCATCTCATCCTCTGTTGTCCGCTTCTCCTCCTGCCCCCAATCCCTCCCAGCATCAGAGTCTTTTCCAATGAGTCAACTCTTCGCATGAGGTGGCCAAAGTACTGGAGTTTCAGCTTTAGCATCATTCCATCCAAAGAAATCCCAGGGCTGATATCCTTCAGAATGGACTGGTTGGATCTCCTTGCAGTCCAAGGGACTCTCAAGAGTCTTCTCCAATACCACAGTTCAAAAGCATCAATTCTTTGGTGCTCAGTCTTCTTCACAGTCCAGCTCTCACATCCATACATGACCACAGGAAAAACCATAGCCTTGACTAGGCGAACCTTTGTTGGCAAAATAATGTCTCTGCTTTTGAATATGCTTATCTAGGTTGGTCGTAACTTTCCTTCTGAGGAATAAGCGTTTTTTAATTTCATGGCTGCAGTCACCATCTGCAGTGATTTTGGAGCCCAGAAAAATAAAGTCTGACACTGTTTCCACTGTTTCCCCATCTATTTCCCATGAAGTGATGGGACCGGATGCCATGATCTTCGTTTTCTGAATGTTGAGCTTCAAGTCAACTTTTTCACTCTCCACTTTCATCAAGAGGCTTTTTAGAACCAGTTCTATATACAGGGTGTAGTTAAATATCCTGAATTTAGCTAAAAATATGCTAGTTCTTGAACATTTTAACATAAATGAAGAACTCAGAGGGAACTCAGCTTGGGGAGCACTATATAAATGAGAATAATTAAAAAGGATATACTCCAGGAAAACAAGAGAGGCAAAAAAGAAAATTAGACTGACCAATGAATTAGAGCTCCTGAAACAGTAATTATCCAAGAAAACATATGTATCTGAACATACTGTATTGCTTCTCTCTTAAACAGAACTTATGCATATTCTGATAATTCTTCAGATGGATCTCCTTTGATACATCAGAAAGCCAAGTAAGAAACAAATTGATGAAAAAAGCATATATATAAGCTAATTTCAGAGAAGGCAATGGTACCCCACTCCAGCGCTCTTGCCTGGAGAATCCCATGGACAGAGGAGCCTGGTGGGCTGCAGTCCATGGGATCGCTGGGAGTCGGACACGACTGAGCGACTTCACTTTCACTTTTCACTTTCATGCATTGGAGAAGGAAATGGCAACCCACTCCAGTGTTTTTGCCTGGAGAATGCCAGGGACGAGGGAGCCTGGTGGGCTGCCATCTATGGGGTCGCACAGAGTCGGATATGACTGAAGCGACTTAGCAGTAGCAGCATAAGCTAATTTGTATCTGTTAAATTAAAATGTAACAAGATGTTTTAAAGATAATAGCTCATTTTAATGGAATAATCAATTGATCAAAGCTAATTTATCTTAATATTTTAAATGTACCTGAACTTTCCATATAGTATTTACATTTGTAAAACATGCATAATGATTGTCACTTTGAATTGTTAGGTTATGACCATCTCTATATTAAGGAATGTTGAATAAAAGTACAAATACTGAAATATTATTTAATCAAATAAGAAAAAAGGACACTGTTCTAGCTCCAATGTACCATAAAGAAAATAGATTCTGATTTATATGCTTGTCTATCCTCAGGGAGGCAGAAGAACCAGTGCTCACCTGTGTATACTGATGATGGGGTACCAAAACCATGAACTCCCAGTGTTTGCACAGATAATAGGTTCTTTTTCTAATAATTGTTGGAAAGAATGTGTTCATAGCAACACTTCTAAAACTAAAAAGTTGTCTGGGTAGAAACTTCAAAAATCCATTTTGGACTCAAGAACACCATTTGATAAGTTAAACAGTACCAAAGAAAACAATAATTCATCCTGAAAGACTCAATGGAAATTTCACTGCTGACAAATAGATGCCTTGTGGGATTATTTAGATTTTTATATGGTTATGTTATCTAAGCCTTGTTTTTAAAGTTTGAGGGGACAATAGATTATGATAAACCATATATTTTGGGGTGCTTAACTGGTCCACTATTTACCTGCTTGCATATATCCATAATAAGAAAAATACCCTGTTCTGTCTCAGAACCCAGTGGGACGCTGGCCACCAATTCAGATGAAAAATCTCCTTATGCCACCCAGTTTCCATAAATAGGTATTTGCATCTGTCATCTGCTAACAAAATCTACATGCCAAGCATTTGCCAAAGAACATAACCTTCAACTGACTAATGCCTATTTAAATTTCAGGCATCATTTCACAAAACTATGTGGTACAATAATTTGTAGGGTTTTTTCTTTGTTTGTTTAATGAGTTACTAGTTCTCAACACTGGCTGCACATTAGTATCAGGGATACTCTCTGTGCCAATGTTTGTCAACCATATATGCACATAACTAGCTCCTGAGAAATGTTTAAATGCTCCTTTGTGGATTCATCCTAAACCAATTAAAACTGGGAGTCCAGAACTTGACTCTCTTCAAACACTCCCTGAACCATTCCCTGTGTGAACATAAAGTTGAGATGCACCATCATAAATGAAAGTAATAAAAGCAGCCAGAGAGTACCCTAATATGTTTCAAATCACTGTATAAAATGGTAGAAAATGACTATGCATGAAACGGCTTTAGCTTAAATAATATTCAGTCCTGCTTTAAGTCATGAAATTAAATTGGCCCATACTGACACCATGATTTGTAAAATAGTCACATTTTCTCATCCTATGAAACATAGTATTTAATGATTATTTTAGGAAACAGACTTTGGACTCAGAAAGCCAAAGTTCAAATCCAGATTCTTGCAATTGCTGAGTGGTCTTACCTCTGATTATCATTCTTTAACTAAACATGGACCGCTACTCTCTTCTTCAAAGAGAATTAAATGGGATATGTGAATAGTAAGTAGTCACAAACAGCAACCAGTAAAACAATATAATGATAGAGAAGGAGAACTAGAAATGACAACAGTATTTGTATTTCACCTAGCTCAATTTACAGAAAAGGGGTCAGAGATCCAGAGAGTAAATGCCTCCCAGATCATGCCTAATAAATAGTCAACCTTACTTAGTATGGCAAAACTGATCTAATAAATCTTTCAGCGAGTTGTTTGGGTAAGAACTATTATCTAATAGATCTGTTTAAGGAAATCTCCATAATGACTGAATTTACAGATATTTTCAGTGATTTTTACCATTTAGAATATAAATAAGACATTTTTTTTAAATAAAAATGGTCAACACCGAAATCAGATCGATTATATTCTTTGCAGCCAAAGATGGAGAAGCTCTATATAATCAGCAAAAACAAGACCAAGAGCTGACTGTGGCTCAGACCATGAACTCCTCATTGCCAAATTCAGACTGACATTGAAGAAAGTAGGGAAAACCACTAGACCGTTCAGGTATGACCTAAATCAAATCCCTTATGATTATACAGTGGAAGTGAGAAATAGATTTAAGGGCCTAGATCTGACAGATAAGAGTGCCTGATGAACTATGGAATGAGGTTCGTGACATTGTATAGGAGACAGGGATCAAGACCATCCCCATGGAAAAGAAATGCAAAAAAGCAAAATGGCTGTCTGGGGAGGCCTTACAAATAGCTGTGAAAAGAAGAGAAGCAAAAAGCAAAGGAGACAAGGAAAGATATAAGCATCTGAATGCAGAGTTCCAAAGAATAGCAAGAAGAGATAAGAAAGCCTTCTTCAGCGATCAATGCAAAGAAATAGAGGAAAACAACAGAATGGGAAAGACTAGGGATCTCTTCAAGAAAATCAGAGATACCAAAGGAACATTTCATGCAAAGATGGGCTCCATAAAGGACGGAAATGGTATGGACCTAACAGAAGCAGAAGATATTAAGAAGAGATGGCAAGAATACACAGAAGAACTGTACAAAAAAGATCTTCACGACACAGATAATCATGATGGTGTGATCACTGACCTAGAGCCAGACATCCTGGAATGTGAAGTCAAGTGGGCCTTAGAAAGCATCACTACGAACAAAGCTAGTGGAGGTGACGGAATTCCAGTGGAGCTACTCCAAATCCTGAAAGATGATGCTGTGAAAGTGCTGCACTCAATATGCCAACAAATTTGGAAAACTCAGCAGTGGCCACAGGATTGGAAAAGGTCAGTTTTCATTCCAATTCCAAAGAAAGACAATGCCAAAGAATGCTCAAACTATCGCACAATTGCACTCATCTCACATGCTAGTAAAGTAATGCTCAAAATTCTCCAAGCCAGGCTTCAACAATATGTGAACCGTGAACTTCCTGATGTTCAAGCTGGTTTTAGAAAAGGCAGAGGAACCAGAGATCAAATTGCCAACATCCGCTGGATCATGGAAAAAAGCAAGAAATTTCCAGAAAAACACCTATTTCTGCTTTATTGACTATGCCAAAGCCTTTGACTGTGTGGATCACAATAAACTGTGGAAAATTCTGAGAGAGATGGGAATACCAGACCACCTGATCTGCCTCTTGAGAAATGTGCATGCAGGTCAGGAAGCAACAGTTAGAACTGGACATGGACCAACACACTCGTTCCAAATAGGAAAAGGAGTACGGCAAGGCTGTATATTGTCACCATGTTTATTTAACTTATATGCAGAGTACATCATGAGAAATGCTGGACTGGAAGAAACACAAGCTGGAATCAAGATTGCTGGGAGAAATATCAATAACCTCAGATATGCAGATGACACCACCCTTATGGCAGAAAGTGAAGAGGAACTCAAAAGCCTCTTGATGACAGTGAAAGTGGAGAGTGAAAAGGTTGGCTTGAAGCTCAACATTCAGAAAACGAAGATCATGGCATCTGGTCCCATCACTACATGGGAAATAGATGGAGAAACAGTGGAAACAGTGTCAGACTTTATTTTGAGGGGCTCCAAAATCACTGCAGATGGTGACTGCAGCCATGAAATTAAAAGACGCTTGCTCCTTGGTAGGAAAGCTATGACCAACCTAGATAGCATATTCAAAAGCAGAGACATTACTTTGCCAACAAAGGTTCGCCTAGTCAAGGCTATGGTCTTTCCTGTGGTCATGTATGGATGTGAGAGCTGGACTATGAAGAAGGCTGAGCACCGAAGAATTGATGCTTTTGAACTGTGGTGTTGGAGAAGACTCTTGAGAGTCCCTTGGACTGCAAGGAGATCCAACCAGTCCATCCTGAAGATCAGTCCTGGGTGTTCTTTGGAGGGAATGATACTGAAGCTGAAACTCCAATATTTTGGCCACCTCATGGGAAGAGTTGACTCACTGGAAAAGTCTCTGATGCTTGGAGGGATTGGGGGCAGGAGGAGAAGGGGACAACAGAGGATGAGATGGCTGGATGGCATCACTGACTCGATGGACGTGAGTCTGAGTGAACTCCGGGAGTTGGTGATGGACAGAGAGGCCTGGAGTGCTGCTATTCATGGGGTCGCAAAGAATCGGACACGACTGAGTGACTGAACTGAACTACTCCCTTGTGTATTTGTACCACCTCTTTCTTATCCATTCATCTGCTGATGGACATCTAGGTTGCTTCTGTGTCCTAACTATTGTAAACAGTGCTGTGATGAACATTGGGGTACACATGTCTCTTTTGATTCTGGTTTCCTCAGTGTGTATGCCCAGCAGTGGGATTGCTGGGTCAAATGGCAGTTTTATTTCCAGTATTTTAAGGAATCTCCACACTGGTCTCTATAGTGGCTGTACTAGTTTACATTCCCACCAACAGTGTAAGAGGGTTCCCTTTTCTGCACACCCTCTCCAGCACATATTGCTTGTAGACTTTTGGATAGGAGCCATTCTGACTGGCGTGAAATGGTACCTCATTGTGGTTTTGATTTACATTTCTCTGATAATAAGTGATGTTGAGCATCTTTTCATGTTTGTGTTAGGCTTGGAGAATTTTGAGCATTACTTTGCTAGTGTGTGAGATGAGTGCAATTGCGTGGTAGTTTGAACATTCTTTGGCATTGCCTTTCTTTGGGATATGTATATGCAATTTATATCTGGAGAGCTGAAGAATAAATTACATATACCTCAAGTTACATTATAGCATTAGACTTAAATGGCTGGTGCTATTAGACAGTGAAAAACACAATAAGGGAATAAGGTAAAATGAATGTAACCATAATTTAAATGAAAAATTTGGACTCACAAATCTATCACACTATATGGAATCTCCAGGGCTCTTCTCTTAGACTATGCAACCTGTACACCTTTGTTGCATGAATAAATGCACAAATATACAAGCACATGAATGAATGAACATTATAGTTTAGCTCTCTTAGGTAATTAAGAAATAGATGCAACAGGGAAACAGAAGAGGAAATACAGAATATAAGTACAGACTCAATTTCTGGACTGTGGGTAGAGATTCACAAAATCTCTAGAAATGCAAAGAAACTTCAAAGGTGTAGACAGAAAAGGAGGAAGATTTGAAATCAATAGCAATCCTAACTTTAAGGGGAAGAAAATCCAGTATACACACTAATCCTAGTGTCCTTCAACACGGAGCACCACAGCAGCAATCCACTATGATGAAAAATCCCTGAGAGAGATTTCTCGAGGCTTTATCCTCTGCAAAATAGTTGTGAAAGCAGCGCTCAGGTCTGAGTGAAATAGAGCCACATTACAGAAGATAACTTTATAGACGACTCATCTTCAGAAACAAGACTGCAGAAAACCTCTCACACAGAGAGGTGTTGAGAGCACAACACGTTAACGTTAGTGCTTTTACAGTCAGAAGATGCTGAGTACAGGTGAAAGAGACAGGAATTAGAGGGGGCTAGGAAGATCCCCTGGAGGGGGAAATGACAATCTATTCCAGTACCTTTGCCTGGAAAATTGCATGGACAGAGAGCCTGGCAGGCTGCAATCCATAAGGTCATAAAGAGTCAGACATGACCAAAGTGACTCGGCACTCATATTCTAGGTATGAGGAGGTGGCCATGGGGGGAAAAATAATTCTGTGTTAAAAGGTGTGTGACAAAAATCTTCACACAGAGAAAAAAAGGTATAAGAGAGAAATACATTTGAAATATTCTGTAATCAGTCTAATCACAATATAAGGAACAGATGACTTCAAAGATAAAGAGGATGCTTTTAGTCCATGGACAGAAACATTTAAATCAGGGTTACGGTTCACCAAGAAGAATGAGTCGGTCCGTACCACTCCCCTGCTGGCCAGTGAAGTACGTGTGACAGGAATGCCTCAGTGACTATGACTTTATGTGTTCCCCTTACACACCCAAGACTTATCACAATACAGTCTAATTACAGCAATTACGTTTAGTAAATCAGAGATGTAAGCTGGGCTCATATGAACTTACAAATTAATTACTAATGTAGTTCACACACTGCATGCTGGTCCACTTCAACTCTAAATCAAGATAAGTTAAAACCGTGCTGCCTGGGACACGTGGCGCTGACCATAACTCACCCTTCCCAGTTCTTTATCTTCAAGAGCCAGGACGCCAGTGCTTTCTGTGAAGAGTTTTACTTTGACCACAGGCCGTGGATGAGTAGTGGTGAAGTCTCCTTGTGTTCCCCACCTGCAATGAAGTAACAAAGATTCTCTTTAAAATGCAGCATTAATTTTTGTCTTCCGTATACACGTGTCTCCTTAGAAGGCACATCAAGCAATACAGAATCTTTCGTGGCTTAGTGCGATTTTTATTTTCCCTTTTGATTCTGACAGATGACAGTCAAGAAAGAAAATAACAATAAGCTTTACAGCTTCTAATAATTATTCAGCTGGTCAAAAAATTAGCACATTAGACTATAGAACATAAGAATCTAGGTGAAGGTAAATATTAAAGAATATATATGTAACTGAGTCACTGTGGTACACCTGAAACTAACACAATATTATAAATCAACTATACTTCCACAAAAAAGCAAAGCATTGTAGATATAGCTATTGGAACCTATTTTATTTATTTAAATATAAATTACAATACCACTTTTATGGATGGCTGGGGAACATTTCTAGGGGTTTGAATATAAGAGGCAGTGTCTCAGAAACCATTTTTTCATGTTGAAAATTTCACCCCATCTCTTCTTGTAAAGTCTTTACTAGACATTTTATTTATATTTTTAAAAGTGGAGGCAATTATCTTGTCATTTACTTTATATGATTTTTTAAGCTCATGTCAAAAGGAAAGAAATAAGCATCATAAAATATAGGAGTGTTTTGCCATTGATTTCCTAGTACACTCTCCAAAGAACAGAGTAAATCTGTCTATATCTGACTATTCAAATCATCATAACAAAATAACATGTTTCCTTGGTTTATCTTTTAATTAACAGCATCTCATCATTACCACATACCAATTCATTCTAGTCTGTTTACAAATTTAACTGGCACACACTTGATATTAAAAAAATCATAAATGTTTCTCATATTTCTGAGAGATGAGACATGAGATTTAGCACAGCATGAAGAAAATGCCATTGGGAAAAATGAGAGGAAGAAAGACGTAAGAGACAAAAGAAAGAGAAATTCAATGAAATAAAGATTCCTATTAAAAATAAATCACTAAATAAAAACACCAATCTATTATTAAAAAAAAAAAAAGCAAATAGTGGCACTGTCTGCTGCTGCTAAGTTGCTTCAGTCGTGTCCGACTCCGTGCGACCCCATAGACGGCAGCCCACCAGGCTCCCCGGTCCCTGGGATTCTCCAGGCAAGAACACTGGAGTGGGTTGCCATTTCCTTCTCCAATGCATGAAAGTGAAAAGTGAGAGTGAAGTCACTCAGTCGTGTCTGACTCTTTGCGACCCCATGGACTGCAGCCCACCAAGCTCCTCTGTCCATGGGATTTTCCAGGCAAGACTTTACTTTATAAAACTTATTCAGAAAGCTGAAATACAGAAATAAAAAACAAACAAACAAACTGAGAAACGTATACCAAAACTGAACACTCACAATGTCTTCTATCAACGCAATTTTAATTAACACAGTGATATATGTTCAGTAAAAGCAGAGGCTGTTTCAGTGACTAAAGAAACTAGCATCAAAATGCTAGTTTGTTCTTTTGAAATTAACATCATACTTCAGAGGGAAGGAGGAGATCCATTTAGGATGGAAAACAACTTAATTCCTATCTTAGATTTCTAGAAAGAGATTAGCCAAGAATTTTTTTTTGGCCATTTCATAGAATTGAGAAGGTCTGAGATAAAGTAGAGCTAAAACAGGAATAAAAAATGAAAATAGATTCAAAATCAAAATAAGGAAGGACAGAATGATTTTCAGTTTAGAGTGAGAGGTCTTAAGCCTTAATACAGTCAGGCAATCTGAATGGTAACTCCAGAGTCGATTCCCACGACATACCCCTTTCTTTGTCGAGTATCATGTGGCCAAATTTGGAAAGCTAACTTTCTAAACGAAGTTCACCTTTTTTAAGTTTTATGTTTATGCATTATATTAGAGAATAAAATTTGTATGACAGTAATCTTTTAAAATAATTAAAACCAGCTTCATATTATAAAATACTTATCTGTGTGTCTAAAATTTACATGAGTACTTGAAAACTATTCTGCATTGTGGGTACAGTGTGATATATATGGATATAAGATCAAAGTTGCTACTGTGCTATTTAAATCTATTTTATCCTTGATGAGCTTTGGTATCCCTTATATAGCAGCATAAAGGTATTCAGATCTCCTACCAAGACTGAAATTTTGACACTTCCTTTTAGATTTTTGTCAACTTCTGGTATCCTATTTGGTGATGTAAAGTGTTCAGTGAGGCATCACTGACTCAGTGGACATAAGTTTGAGCGAGCTTTGGGAGTTGGTGATGGACAGGGAAGCCTGGCGTGCTGTAGTCCATGGGGTTGCAGAGTCAGACATGACTGAGCGACTGAGCTGAACTGAAAGTGTTCAATAGTAACCATATTCTTTAAGTATGAATAGTTTATTATTTTTCACAATCCCATGGTCATGTTACTTCTCAATTACTAGACTTGTATAAAAACAGAGAACTAACACTACACTAGGAATAGTGATAAGGTAAAAACCAACTTAGAGAAGTCAAATAAGGAATCTAATCAATATATTGAGACAGTAATTAGAAAACAAAGAGCTAAAATTTAATGGGAAATCACTGATATATATAACTTGGAAGGGAATCCAGGATATCCAGTCTCAAAATCAGTAACGCCAATAAAGACAGGAAATAGATGAATATCACAGGCCTGGAGGCAATCCATGAGGGTACATCTCCCTACAAACAAGGTACAGGAACTGTGAGTCCAGAGTATGGAATGCAAATGGTCAACTCCTGTGAAATGAGGAACGCTTAAATAACACACATTCAGGAAGGGAGAAGCCACGGCACAAAGGTATCAGCAGATCCTAACTGGAACAGCCAGACGTCTACATTTTTTGAGGCATTCAACAACAACAAAAATGCAATTTTAAAAGGGCGCATAAATAAAAATACTGCAATGATAGTTCTCATAAATTCCAACATTCCAGGATATCAGCACCACCTTGATAATTTCTCCACTGAAAATAAAAGTTAAAAGTTATGTACAGTTTAAACATGCTTAGGAATTCTATAACGAGTTAATTAAAAAATACAAAGTCTCCCTCCCTTTCCACCAAAAAAGGCAGCACGGAAGAAAGGAAAAAGATAATAGGCCTATTTTCAATATTCACCATGATACTTCCTTGCTTTCTACTTAATTGGCATGTTTAAACACTTTCAGGAATTAATACCAGTTATTATCATCTTGCTATTTTCTCTGTATTATGTGATGAAAGAACACACTACCCTTGCTGTCAATTTGCTTTGACTCAAATGCATTGCCTTTTCCTTCTTCTATGAATGTATTATTTATGAGGACTCAGACTTCCAGTGTAAATCTTCAAATGAATAAAATATCTACAAAGTATCTTTATGAGGACTGCAGGGTTTTGCGGCCATGAAAACTGGGTATATCATATACAAACTGAAATAACTGACATTATTATCTATTTGCTAATAATAATACATTATTATGTATTATGTCTCTGCTAAAGCAAAGACATTACTTTGCCAACAAAGGTCCGTCTAGTCAAGGCTATGGTTTTTCCAGTGGTCATGTATGGATGTGAGAGTTGGACTGTGAAGAAAACTGAGCGCAGAAGAATTTAAGCTTTTGAACTGTGGTGTTGGAGAAGACTCTTGAGAGTCCCTTGGACTGCAAGGAGATCCAACCAGTCCATTCTGAAGGAGATCAGCCCTGGGATTTCTTTGGAAGGAATGATGCTAAAGCTGAAACTCCAGTACTTTGGCCACCTCATGTGAAGAGTTGACTCATTGGAAAAGACTCTGATGCTGGGAGGGATTGGGGGCAGAAGGAGAAGGGGACGACAGAGGATGAGATGGCTGGATGGCATCACTGACTTGATGGCTGTGAGTTTGAGTGACCTCCAGGAGTTGGTGATGGACAGGGAGGCCTGGCATGCTGCGATTCATGGGGTCGCAAAGAGTCGGAGATGACTGAGCGACTGAACTGAACTGAATAAATAAATATGCTGGATATTTGTATCAGGAGCCAAAAAAATATGTTCAGTCTATTCACCCAGTAAGGCTATTTCTAGGAATGTATCCTAACAAAATAACCATTTGTAATTAAAAAAAAAAAAAAAGTATAAGCAGGAATGTATTCTACCATAGCACTATACATAAAACAAAAGCAAGCAACCTAAATATCTAATATTAGGGGAAAGATCATGTAAATTATGTGACATCAATGAAAATTTTTGCTGCTATCTATGACAGTTATCAAGGTGATGTAAAACCATGCACAATGTATTAAAAAAGAGGGGACACAAAACTGAATCAGGTGTTGATGTATGGCAAAAACTATCACAATACTGCAAAGTAATTATCCCCCAGTTAAAACAAATCCATTTTAAAAACAGAATCAGGGCCTTTCATTCATTCAAAAAACTTACTGAGTACCTCTTGTGTGCCAGACATATTCTAGTGTCAGTAACCAGTCTAACCTCTTAAAAAATACATTCTAATAGAAGATGATAGACATAAATAATTTTATTATTATATTCTGTAGTATATGTCTCTTTCCACTTTTGCTCTGCATTCTCAACAGCTAGATATCTCCCATGGTCTCTTAAAGTAGCTAGAAAACTAGTTTTATATTATGATCTGAAAGAATTCTCAAAAGTTAATAGTGTATTTGTTTTAAAGTACATTGAAACCCATAAGCAGTAAAACAGTTATGTCAAAAAGTACTCAAATCCCTTAACTCAAAATTTGTATTCATTGTGAATACATAATGCACTATGTTACAAAAACTAAGAACTTGAAAGCAGTCTCAATCTATATTCTTCATCTATAACCAGTAGTAATGAATTAAAAATATATGTAATCTCAAAATTATTTCATCCGTCAACTACCTTTTCATCTTTTCATCTATCTGACTATGTGACTGGAATTTGGAAAGGTAGCGGGCATTCAAAAAAAAAAAAAATCAAGATGACAGATCTCATATTAAATGAACTCAGACTAATAGGGGAGACAAACATATAAACTCAAATGTAAACAATAAACCAAATCATATAGAACTGAACAGGGCTCTATAAAGTACACTTTTAAATTACTTCTGGGGTCAAGCAATGTCTTTTTACTGGTCACCTGCATTTCTGCCTTGCCTTTTTATTACCATTGTCTGTTTCTCTCTTAGGCTTTATATCAATTCGCAATTTTAAAAAACTCTTTGTATGATAGACATTAACTGTTGCTATACATATGGCAAATATTTTCATACTTGGTTATTTTCTACTTAACTCATGTATGGCTTTTTAAAATGCACAGTTTAAAATATTAGGTAGCCAATTCTGTTGATCTGATTTATAGTTTTTGACATTAACACCCTAACTAAAATTTTTCTTCTTATAGATTATACAGGATGGTGACTCCACCTCATGCGAAGAGTTGTCCCATTGGAAAAGACTCTGATGCTGGGAGGGATTGGGGGCAGGAGGAGAAGGGGATGACAGAGGATTAGATGGCTGGATGGCATCACTGACTCGATGGACGTGAGTCTAAGTGAACTCCGGGATTTGGTGATGGACAGGGAGGCCTGGCGTGCTGCGATTCATGGGGTCGCAAAGAGTCGGACACAACTGAGTGACTGAACTGAACTGAAACTGAAAGATTTTATAAAATTTATGTACATTTCTTTCATACATTTCCACTGTTTAAATCTTCAAGTTGTCTGAAACTCAGTAGTAATATTAAAATGGCAGTTTCACTTTTCTTTTTATCCCAATATCATTTGGTTTAGAAATCAAATATATTTATTATTATATAAGGTTGAGTTTGGTGTTAAAGTTTCTGTCCTAAAAATCTATCTCTTGAATTGTGCTAATAAAACAATAGTTTCATTAGAGCTTCACAAGATATTAGAACAAAAAGAATATAGACATTTTCAAATTATATTTGATTCAAGAAAAAGAAAAGTCTCCATTAATTAAAATCTATTCCAATATTTCTTGGTAAAGACTTAAATTTTTTTCACATTCCACATAGGTCTTACATATTACTTACTGAACTCATCTCACAGTACCGTTGATCCTTGAACAGCATGAGGGTTAATCCCCATAAAATTATGGTTGGCCTTTGTATCTAGTTCCTCTCCATCTGTGGATCCAACCAACCACCAACTGCAAAGCACTGTAGGATTTACTATTGAAAAATATCCACATGCAAGTGGACCCATACAGTTCAAATTCATGCTATTGAAGGATCAACTGTATTTCTTATTTTGCAATTCTAAGGAATCCTTTTCCTTTATGTTGTCTGACTATTGGTGTCATATAAGAAAGTTATAAAGTCCTTTTTCAAATAGTTTTGCTTTATTTTCAATGTAGTGACTATTTTTCCAAATGATGTCTTTATCAAATTAACATTAATTCTATTACAGATTTTGAGTTATTAATATAATTAAAAATGACATAATTCTACACTATACATTGCTAACTTTAAAACAGAAACATTAAATAAGGGTTCAATTACAGAGGTAAAGGTGAGTCTTAAATAATTATATGTAATTCTTAAGCTGTTTTATGCTGAACTTACTTTACAAAACAGTCAAACTATAGATAAATTAGCATTCTCATAATTTTAGCATCCAACAATCTTTGCCTACATAAAAGTTTCTGTTCATAACTTAAGCATCAAAGCCTCAGATATTTGGTAGCACTGAGTTAAACACCATCATGGAATGTAAAAAATGTTTCCAAGTTTTCTGCAATTGACTTCAAATAGGTCTGAGGTCTCTTTCTGCTGTCCTACAGGGAATTTGCCCAAGAAACTAGATTTGGATTATTTTACTCATATTTGGTGATAAGGGAGGTATCACTCCTCACAAGCTCCAAGGATCAAAAAGGAATAAAGATGCTTGAGAATGGGATGCAAAGAAAGAGACAGGGAGACAGAAATTATGGGTTAAGAAGTGAACAACAATGGAGAAAAAAAGGTAGAGAGGGGAGAAAAGAAAGGAGGATTAAAAAAGACCAATCTGGAAAGGAGAGCGTTAGAGTACTCTGAATCCTGACCCATTTTTGCACATGATCTTTGATCTTTCTTTTAAAGACCATTTACAGTCTAACATGTTGTGCCATGCTGTGCTTCACTGCTCGGCTGTGTCCAACTCTTTGGGACCCCATGGACTGTTGCCCGCCAGGCTCCTCTGTCCATGGGGATTCTCTAGGCAAGAATACTGGAGTGGGTAACCTATCCCTTCTACAGGGAATCTTCTTGACTCAGGAATTGAACCTGCATTGCAGGCAGATTCTTTACCAGTGGAGCTACCAGGGAAGCTGACACACTGCAAATCTTAATAACAGAAATGAAAAACATCCTTTAAAGTAACTAAGTTTTATAACTCTAAATTTTGAGAGGATCATTCAAAAACATCACACTAAAACTTTTTATAATGATAAAAAGACAATACAGAATTATCTGTTTCTTCAACATGACAAAGAAGAAATCTTGGGGTGTATGTTGCAATTTAAGGTAGAACAATATTCGGCGATGGCTTTGGTGGGTAATGATCACTTTCATAAAGAAAGAAAAATGCTACAGACTTCACCTTCATTCTCACTCTTACCATCTGTAGGATTTTTCCCTTCAAAGGACAACTCCATTTTAGTGCTCTCAAGATTGCTAAAGCCTCAAGGAAAACAGGATCTCAAAAGTCTGCATTTATGAGGTATTCAATGCCATTAAACTTCCAGAGTACAGAGAATCATTATATTTGTACCATTTTCTTCTCAACAAGTCAAACAAGCATGTTAGCACAAAATCAGGTTTCAGAAAAGAAAGAAGATATAATCTCTCATAAGCATTTTTCATTTTCTCCCTCATAGCAGGGTAGTCCAGAGACATTACCTTGAAGCATCTAATTTCAAACAGAACCATTTGCAATGTCAATTTTACTTGGTGAAGTCAGGACAAAAAATAAGTTTTTATAAAACAGAAATCAAGATTTTTAAGAGTCTACATAGAGAAAGACAAAGTAAATAATTGATACAGAAGATAAACTAAAGCATAAAATCTGCTACACACATGCAAATTCTTAGAGGTTTAAATAATAAAATGCAATGGTGTATAAATGAGAACATATTGCATAAACCACTAGTCACCTACAGATATTTATCAATATATGTTCATACTGCTCTCATACCTGCACCTTTGAAACTTGTGAGACCATCATCTGATTTTGTCCTGTTTTTTGACATGGAAATAAAAGATGAATGTGTTATATGAACTGGAATCAGAAAAACACTGTTTAAAATGTCATAGAATTAATGTATTGTCCTTAAAGATAAAAGGAAATTTGAACTATTTACACTGCTTCCAACTACTAGGTTATAAGTATCACCAATCAGTACAGCATATTGTTATTAGTAAGTTGGAATATCTATCAGTTACTAGCACAATTGATCCTTGAACAACACAGGGGATATGGGTGCTGATCCTCTGTGAAGTCACAAATCCAAGTATAATTTATAGTCAGCCCTTCTTATACAGGCATCTGTTTCTGTTGTTCAGTTGCTAAGTCATGCTTGATTCTTTGCAACCCCATGAACTGCAGCATACCAGGCTTCTCGGTTCTTCACTATCTCTTGGAGTTGGTTCAAACTCATGCCCATTGAGTTGGTGATGCCATCCAACCATCTCATCATTTGTCACCCTCTTACCCTGCACTTAATCTTTCCCAGCATCAGAGCCTTTTCTAATGAGCCAGCTCTTCAAATCAGGTGGCCAAAATATTGGAGCTTCAGCATCAGCATTTCCAGTGAATATTCAGGGTTGATTTCCTTTAAGACTGACTGGTTTGATCTTCTTGTTGCCCAGGGGACTCTCAAGTCTTCTCCAGTACCACAATTCTACAGCATCAGCTCTTCGGTGCTCAGCCTTCTTTATGGTCCAACTCTCACATCTGTGGATTCAACCAACTCAAATCAACAAATTCACATGTAAGTGGACCTGCACTGTTCAAACCCATGTTGTTTAAGGGTCAGCTGGAACTCACTGTACCAGATCTTCCCATGCTGCTGCTGCTGCTAAGTTGCTTCAGTTGTGTCCAACCCTGTGCGACCCCATAGATGGCAGCCCACCAGGCTCCCGGGTCCCTGGGATTCTCCAGGCAAGAACACTGGAGTGGGTTGCCATTTCCTTCTCCAATGCATGAAAGTGAAAAGTGAAAGTGAAGTCGCTCAGTCGTATCCAACTCCTAGCGACCCCATGGACTGCAGTCCACCAGGCCCCTCCGTCCATGGGATTTTACAGGCAAGAGTACTGGAGTGGGTTGCCACTGCCTTCTCCGGATTTTCCCATGATTAATCTCTAATTTGCTAGAACTTCAAGCAGGTGTTAAAGTTCTTTGGGGCTAAATATATTGGCATGAAATGTTTTGAAAATTTATACCTATTTTTAATGTGAAAGCCCTGGAATTGCTAGGGTAATACAATGTTAGTGCATCCCATTCTTAGTGACTTAACTTTTGAAAGCAAACACTCATCAGCTGTTTCTAGCTGCTCCAAAGGTAAAAGACTCTTGGCTGTGTCTCTGAGCAGCGGGTTGAAAGGGAAACATCAGACTGAATCATTTACAAAGGCCTATTTTAGTTCTCGAAAAAGTCCTTTGGGGGTCTGTTTGCAGATAAAATTACTTTTTTATTCATTCCTAAATTACTCTTTTAGGTGAAATGAAAATATTTTCCAAGTGCAGAGTAGTTGGGGAGCCAGAGGAGAAATCTCTGAATTACACCAACATCTCAGATTCCAGAGAGGACTGGAGTCATCTGGGACCATTTCTGACGGGGATTGAGAAGAGAGCCAAAAGCACCAAGCGCTCAACAAGGGCACGATGTATAGTGCAGAAACAAAGTGGATTTAAATAAAGTAAGCAAAATATGGCAGGATCCAAACCAGCCCCCATAGCATCATATGAGGACTTGTGCTCCAGACTGCTCTACAGCCCAGAGGTGACATCACAGGCAATTCAGGAGGAACCTGGCAAGCAGCTGGATCTGGTAATTTTCACAGACTACAGTTGCCGTTGGCTCTTGATGCTTCTAGATCCTATGAGACCTACCCTGTGTCACTCAGCAAGAGGTACCCCCATTTGTTGACCTCTGATGGCCAGTGATTACTCAATTTTGTGATATTCTCTAACCTAAATGAAAAACAGACATGCTTTTAAAAATTAAGGACATTTAAATTGATTTTTTAAAGAAATGCTGGATACTTATGAGATAATGGAAACTCCGTTAAGGTTTCAAAAGAGTGAAAGTGACTTATGTTTTTCCCTGTACTTGCCAAGTTGGCACTTGATGAGACATTTTAATAATGACACTAATTCTTGTTTCACTTGTGCAACCTTGAGAATGATATATAATAAGTACCCAGTATGCCCATTATAGGGATGAATGTTAAAAATACAAAGATGAAAGAAAACAGACTCTGGCCTCAGGGACTTACCTTGTGGGGAAAAGAGAAGCATTAGACAGACAGTATTCTGATTAAAGGTACCCACTGGCTTTCACATTAAGACCACAGTCTCCCACCTATGCCCTTACCCTTCTATGTTTACGATTTGTCTGAGGAACCACAGTGAGACCCCTTACCACAACCACCACTGGGCTCTGGACATAATAAGCACACATTACTCATTCAAGAGAGAAGATGATGATGTGTTAAAAAAAACATACAGACTTTGTAATCTAAGAGGACTCGGTGTCAATAGCTGAGTTAATCAAGTATGTCAAACTTTTGAGGATCCATTCTCTTCTTTAGAAGGTAGGAATGAGTCTTCCCTGACAAGGGTTCAGAAGAGTGAATGAAGTTAATAAGAAAACATCTATCATAATGTCTGGAAAATTAGAAGACCATTTGAAATACATGATTGTTCCCAATTCACCTGAGAACCCTATTCTCCTGATAGGAGGACAGAGGTCCAAATGACTAATTCCTGACTGATTTCTCATACTGGTGGGCAAGGAGCTGGACAGTGATCTCATTCTCTTTTTTAGTGGAAAGCAGCAGCAAATACATCAAGTACAAAATAAGACAGGTCCTGAAAACCCTCTAGGTTTTATCCATATTAGGTGGTAACAACATGGGTTTTGCTAATAGCTCTTTGACTTCTGGGAAGTTCATCTGTGTTGACCAGAAAACACGGCTGATGCATGTTTTGCTTTCTGTGCTCCTTCATCAGTGAGAGTTCAGTTTGGTTTAGTTCAGTCGCTCCGTCTTGTCTGGCTATTTGTGACCCCATGAACCACAGCACACCAGGCCTCCCTGTCCATCACCAACTCCCGGAGTACACCCAAACCCATGTCCATTGAGTCAGTGATGCCATCCAACCATCTCATCCCTTGTCGTCCCCTTCTCCTCCTGTCCTCAATCCCTCCCAGCATCAGGGTCTTTTCAAATGAGTCAGCTCTTCGCATCAGGTGGCCAAAGTATTAGTTTCATTTTCAGCATCAGTCCTTCCAATGAACACCCAGGACTGATCTCCTTCAGAATGGACTGGCTGGATCTCCTTGCAGTCCAAGGGACTCTCAAGAGTCTTCTCCAACACCACAGTTCACAAGTATCAATTCTTCTGCGCTCAGCTTTCTTTATAGTCCAACTCTCACATCCACACATGACCACTGGAAAAACCATAGCCTTGACTAGACAGACCTTTGTTGGCGAAGTAATGTCTGCTTTTAATATGCTGTCTAGGTTGGTCATAACTTTCCTTCCAAGGAGTAAGCATCTTTTAATTTCATGGCTGCAATCACCATCTGCAGTGATTTTAGAGCCCAGAATAATTAAGTCAGCCACTATTTCCACTGTTTCCCCATCTATTTAGTTATTTTCACATGGTACCCAATCTTGAGGTAGGAAGCAATCTGTAGAATGTCTCATCCAAGTATGAGATATAAGACAATTTGAATTCCTAAAATGTTTACTGACTCTTTACATGTTCTCTTTGGAAGAAATTCTGAAACAAAATAAAATTAAAATTCCAGTCCTTACAGTACTTTGTAGCAGTACAAAGCTGATGGCTATGTCAGTCAAGAACCTTATAGTCTAGGTATAGCTTTTGTCATCAATATACCAGTGGGAAATCTGATCTAGAGAAGAATTGCTTAAGATCCAAAACTACCTGGCAGGCCTCTCCTCGCTTTTGGTTGGGACGTGCAGGAGGAGGATTGGGATTTTTTTGTTTGTTTTCATTTTTCATTTTTTTTCCCTTCATTCACTCTGTCCTTGAGCTACAATGGTTATCAACAGTCTTATTTTTATATGGTGGAGGTAATTATTGTTTTTCACTTGCTACGTCATGTCTGACTCTTTGTGACCCCATGGACTGCAGCATGCCAGGCTTTCCTATCCTTTTCCATCTCCCAGAGTTTGCTCAAATTCATGTTCGTTGATTTAGCAATGCTATCTATCTCATTCCCTGTCACCCTCTTCTTTTGCTTTTAATCCTTCCCAACATCAGAGTTTTTTCTCAATGAGTTAGCTCTTTGCATCAGGTGGCCAAAGTATTGGAACTTTGGCTTCAAATATTCAGGGTTGATTGGTTTGATGTCTTTACTTGTCTTTCTGCTGAGAACTCAAGAGTTAACTTTCTCAAAAAGACTTCCCTAACCATCTCCATCTGCAACACAGGACAATTCCCCAAAGAAGTAAGATTACTGTGCCATTTATTTTGCCTAGGATCATATTTCTTTTCTACAAAGCAGTTACTTACTTTGTAATTATATGTTCCTGGATGTTTCCTTGTTAAGGTATATCTCTGCTTTAGATTTCAAGTGCCATTGCTATAGCCATTTTTAAAATAAAATTTTAGTGTCTATAAACTATAACACTTTCACCAGTGTTTTATAGTTTTCTATATATAGGTCTTTAGTTTCTTTAGGAAGATATATTCCTAAGTATTTTATTCTTTTCATTGCAATGGTGAATGGAATTGTTTCCTTAATTTCTCTTTCTATTTTCTCATTATTAGTGTACAGGAATGCAAGGGATTTCTGTGTGTTGATTTTATATCCTGCAACTTTACTATATTCATTGATTAGTTCTAGTAATTTTCTGGTGGAGTCTTTAGGGTTTTCTACGTAGAGGATCATGTCATATGCAAACAGTGAGAGTTTTACTTCCTCTTTTCCAATTTGGATTCCTTTTATTTCTTTTTCTGCTCTGATTGCCGTGGCCAAAACTTCCAAAACTATGTTGAATAGTAATGGTGAAAGTGGGCATCCTTGTCTTGTTCCTGACTTTAGAGGAAATGCTTTCAATTTTTCACCATTGAGGATAATGTTTAGGGTGTGGAGAAAAGGGAACCCTCTTACACTGTTGGTGGGAATGCAAACTAGTACAGCCACTATGGAGAACAGTATGGAGATTCCTCAAAAAACTGGGAATAGAACTGCCTTATGATCCAGCAATCCCACTGCTGGGCATACACACTGAGGAAACCTGAATTGAAAGAGACACGTGTACCCCAATGTTCATAGCAGCACTGTTTACAATAGCCAGGACGTGGAAGCAACCCTAGATGTCCATCCACAGATGAATGGATAAGAAAGCAATGGTACATATACACAATGGAGTATTACTCAGCAATTAAAAAGAATACATTTGAATCAGTTCTAAGGAGGTGGATGGAACTGGAGCCTATTATACAGAGTGAAGTAAGCCAGAAACAAAAACACAAATACAGTATACTAACGCATATATATGGAATTTAGAAAGATGGTAAAAATAACCCTGTTTACAAGACAGCAAAAGAAACACTGATGTATAGAACAGACTTTTGGACTCTGGGACCGGGAGAGGGTGGGATGATTTGGGGGAATAGCATTGAAATATGTATAATATCATATCTGAAACGAGTCACCAGTCCAGGTATGATGCCCGATAACAGATGCCTGGGGCTGGCGCACTGGGACGATCTGGAGGGATGGTATGGGGAGGGGGGAGGGAGGAGGGTTCAGGATGGGGACCACGTGTATACTGGTGGCGGATCCATCTCGATGTATGGTAAAAGCAATACAATATTGTAAAGTTAAGCAAAATAAAAATAAATAAATAAATAAAAATTAATTTTTTTAATGTATAGTTGATTTACTATTTCTGATTTTAATCATTTCAAATCCAGTACCTGTGTGATACTTAGTGCTCAGTAACTCTCCGTTGCATGAATGATACCATATGCTTTATTCTAACCAGTCTTCAAAGAACCAGGAAGTGAGTCAGCAGTTGAATAACCAAGTTTGGTTTACAGTATATTTTGCTGGGTTATACTGTTGTCTCTTGGTGTCTGTGAGAGACGAGTTCCAGTGTGTCCCTCAGATACCAGAATCCGTGGATGCTCAAGCCCCTCATATAAAATTATGCAGGTAGAGTCGACACCCTTGGTATCTGGTGGATTCCACATCTGCTGATTTACCAACTGAGGATCTAGTGCGATTGGCTGAAGCTGTGGACATGGAACCCGTGGTTGTAAGGGGATGACTTACATAGATGGAGAATTAAGATCGGGAGCTTTGCTTCTTTAATTACTCCCACATCGGACAACTGGACAATTTGCATGTACCAGAGCCTAGACCAGACTGCCACTGATATGAACAAAAACATGGAAAATATTTCACGTTTACAGACAGACAGTTCTATGGATGAGGCAGCCAATGCCAAGTGGAAGGGGGTGTTGTTAATCACCTGAGTCTGAAAGCTATTTTTGTATTTAAAGCATAACATTACATTTAACTAAAGTAATATCATCAGTAATTTTTAATATATTTATAGTGTTTCAGAGTAATTCTCAAACAAGTGGATGTCTATATATCAGAACTGTTGAGACTGATAAACAACACATGTACCTTTTTAAAGTATTTACCTAAGATTACTGTTTATTTCTTAATCTCTGTCTCAGTAAACTGTGAAGATATGGAACTTTCTTTAGCCAAAATTTTTTAATGAGTGACAGGTGTGTTTTAGCAATTTATTCAATAAACATTTCATTTATTTTTTGAGAGCTGAAATTTATTTAAGCTCTTTTTGGAGCTTGGACAAAACAATTTTGTAGTATTTTACCACTTGTCTTTTTGGGCACACATTTCTTATCTTGTCATCATTGCACCTGTGCCCAACTTAAGGAGAGAATTATTATAGAATACATCATAAGAATTAAAAGCTACCTGACTGCTTAAGCAGTAATCACAGTTTTCTCTATGAGGTGAATCTGATACAGTATTTACTGAAATAAAAATGAAATACTGAGGAAAGTCTATTTGTGTGCGTGCTCAGTGCTGTCCAGACTCTTTGTGACCTGATGGACTGTAGCTTGCCAGGCTCCTCTGTCTATGGGACTTTCCCGGCAAGAATACTGGAATGGGTTGCCATTTCCTACTCCAGGGGATCTTCCTGACCTGGGATCAAAACCCCATCGCCTGTGTCTTCTGCATTGACAGGTGGATTCTTCACCACTGTGCCACCTGGGTCTATTTTGAACATATTATAAAACCAAATACTAATTTAAAATCAGAAAACACTTTGTTTCCAGTTTCCCTTTGAAGACCTCACAAACATTAACCAATGAAATCATATGTCTGATATGTTTATAACTTCAGAAGAATCACAAAATTTAATTGTGGATTATATTTCAAATTCAACCAGCTAAAGACACATTTGTCATGTTTTTTCAATGAAAGCATACAGAACTTGGGGCTTCCCCAGTGGCTCAACTGATAAAGAACCTGCCTGCCAGTGCCAGAGATATAAGAGATGTGGGTTCAATCCCTGGGTCAGGAAGATCCTCTGAAGGAAGGCATGGCAACCCACTACATTATTCTTGTCTGGAGAATCCCATGGATAGAGGGGCCTGAAAGACTATGGTCCGTAGGGTTGCTCAGAAACACATGAGTGAAGCAACTTAGTATGCATACATAAAGAACTTGTGTAAAGACATATTCCATGTATTTTTAAGGGAATAATATGGTTTTAGAAAACGAAATATGATCTGGGTCCTCTGACCACCAAAATCATATATTTACAAAACAGGTGGAATTCCGTTGCCTGGTTGGATATTACATTATTTTGGAATTGCAACTTTCTTCTTAATTAATTATATGTATGAAATTTAGTGGTTGCCTCATTAATCTTTATTTACATATGCAAAATTAGAAGTAAACAATGTGGGTGAAAACTTTTAAGTGAAAACAAGCACAGTTGTGTATCTGGTTAAATAAAAATATTCTACCTGGTTACAAAAATGTCTTTTTGAAAACTGCCCATGTGCTTTAAAAAAATTACTATAATAACTTTAAAGAACTTTATAATTCCAGCTTAAATTTAAGGAGCATTTTCTTCAAGAAACTTCATTGAATTTTTTGAGGAGATTTTAATCATATATAACGCTTCTGTTGCTGCATAAATATTCTAGATATGCAAGATGGGATGTCAGTGTTGTGCTATTTGCAATTTGTGAATATCTGGGCCACAGAAGGCCATTGGTACAGTGTCACTTAGCAGACTGTATTTCACTGTACAGTGGGTAGAAATTAGGGTGACAACTGGCTCCTAGCTGCTTTTAAGTCTGTTCAGACTCTGGTTCAACATTTGCAAGCACGAATACTAGGTGGTTGTCAGTTTTATAAGCATATCTAATTTTTGTTAATCAGTATTCTCCTTATAGATTACTCTCATGATTCAACAGAATTTTGTTGCTAATCACTTGAGGTCAAAGGCTTCATTGGCTACAGGTCAAGCACTGAGCCAGACACTGGAAAAGCAAAGCTGAATAAGACCTGACCTCTGCCTTTGGGGATCTCATCGTTAGGTGGTAGCAGACAGAGGCAACTACAACACAGAACGAGAGTTTCAGACTATGTGGTTGCTGTTCAGTTGCTAAGTCATGTCCAACTCTTTGCGACCCCATGGACTGCACCACACCAGGTTCCTCTGCCCTCCTCTATCCCCCAGAGTTTGCTCAAATTTATGTCCATTGAGTTGGTGATGCTATCTAGCCATCTTATCCTCTGCCACCCCTTTCTCCTTTGGCCTTCAATCTTTCCCAGTACCAGGGACATTTCCAATGAGTTGGCTCCTTGTATTAGGTGGCCAAAGTAATGGAGCTTCAACATCAGTCCTTCCAATGAATGTTTGGGGTTGATTTCCTTTAAGATTGACTGGTTTGATCTCCTTGCTGTCCAAGGGACTCTCAAGAGTCTTCTCCAGCACCACAATTTGAAAGCATCAGTTCTTTGACACTCAGCTTTCCTTATGGCCCAACTTTCACATCTGTACATGACTATTGGAAAAACTATAGCTTTGACTATACAGACCTTTGTCAGCAAAGTGATTTCTCTATTTTTTAAAATGCTGCCTAGGTGTGTCTAGCTTTTCTTCCAAGGAGCAAGCATCTTTTAATTTCAGTCCACAGTGATTTTGGAACCCAAGAAAATTAAATGTCATTGTTTCCACTTTTTCCCCATCTATTTGCCATGAAGTGATGGAGTAGCCCTCACAGTCAACAAAAGTCTGAAATGCAGTACTTGGGTGCAATCTCAAAAATGCCAGAATGATCTTGGTTTGTTTCTAGGAAAACCATTCTATATCATAGTTTTCCAAGTCTATGTCCCAACCACTAATGCTGAAGAAGATGAAGTCAAACCATTCTGAAGTCGCTCAGTTGTATCCAACTCTGCGACCCCGTGAACTGTAGCCTACCCGGTTTCTCCATCTATGGGATTCTCCGGGCAAGAATACTGGAGTGGGTTACCATTTCCTTCTCCAGGGGATATTCCTGACCCAGGGATTGAACCTGGGTGTCCTGCATTGGAGGCAGACACTTTAATCTCTGAGCCACCAGGGAAGTCCACAAGGCCTAGAACTAATACCAAAAAAAAGATGTTAGGGTTAGGGACCCTAACAATAACCCTGTATATGAGACAGCAAAAGAGACACTGATGTATAGAACAGTCTTTTGGACTCGGTGGGAGAGGAAGAGGGTGGGACGATCTGGGAGAATGGCCTTGAAACATGTATAATATCATATATGAAACTAATCGCCAGTTCAGGTTCAATGCACGATACTGGATGATGCTTGGGGCTGGTGTGCTGGGACGACCCAGAGGGATGATATGAGGAGGGAGGAGGGTTCAGGATGGGGAACACATGTATACCTGTGGCAGATTCATTTTGATATATGGCAAAACCAATACAATATTGTAAAATTTAAAAAAAAAAAAAAGATGTCCTTTTCATCATAGGGGATTGGAATGCGAAAGTAAGAAATCAAGAGATATCTGGAGTAACAAGCAAGTTTGGCCTTGGGGTACAAAATGAAGCAGGGCAAAAAGCTAACACAGTTCTATCAAGGTAACACACTGGTTATAGCTAACACCCTCTTCCAACAACACAAGAGACTATACATGGACATCACCAGAGGGTCAATATCAAAATCAAATTGATCATATTCTTTGCAGCAGAAGATGGAAATGCTCTATACAGTCAGCAAAAACAAGACCTGGAGCTGAGTGTGGCTCAGATCATCAGATCATCAGCTCCTTATTGCAAAATTCAGGCTTACATTGAATAAAGTAGGGCGAACCACTAGGCCATTCAGGTAGGACCTAAATCAAATCCCTTATGATTATACAGTGGAGGTGATGAATAGATTTCAGGGATCAGATCTGGTAGACAGAGTGCAAGAAGGCAAAGTGGTTGTCTGAGGAGGCCTTAAAAATAGTTGAGAAAAGAAGAGAAATGAAAGACAAATGAAAAAAGGAAAGATATACCCATCTGAATGCAGAGTTCCAGAGCAATTGCAAGGAGAGATAAGAAAGACTTCTTTTGTGAACAACGAATCTGTTTCCTATCTAATAAAAGAGTGATATTTTCTACTGTGAAATTCTTGCTCATTCATGCCATATGGATAAATATTTCTAGATCAGATTAATTATCCTCCTTGTAATATGTCTTAATTTACATAAGTGATGCTATAAAACTGTGAATAATTTTGATCAATTTAGAAGAATGGGCTGTGAAGTATTACATCTTTGGATTGCTTTAAAGAAAAGGATGGGTATAAAATGGATGTAAACTTTTTGCCCAGGCCATCAGAAGCTACATGATAGAAAATGAAACAACACATGCAGTAGCTAAGTAAAGGAATTAACCTCTCTGTGAACAGAAAGAGCAGCCCTGTGGAGTCAAAGTAACAAAGCCAAGCTCAGCTTGGTGTAAACAAGCTTTCTCTTTCTAAAGATGCCACCAACTGAGGAAAAATAGCAAAGGTCACTGGCTAGGTTGGGGACCTTCTCTGAAAAACCAAACCATGAAACAATCACAGATATGCCCAGGGATATTAACAATGAAAATTTAATGTAATCACTCCTCTCTCTGATGATGAGAGAAACAGGTCCATCTGTCAGTACGTCTCATCACAAAAGTGATTCATCAACATTAAGCCCACAAACCTGCTCTGAGCCTTCCAGAAATAGTTACTTCTGCAATTTTAATGAGTTTTCATTAGAAATCAAGACCCTTACTTTAAGCCATTAACCATTCTAGTCCTACTACAAGTAGAGTGTGTGCTTAAGCAAGGACCTCAAATAAACACTGAAGTCCACCAAGTTCCTGCTATGACATGAATTCACTTGAAGTCAAACTTAGAAAAAAGCATGTGTCTGCCCTGGTCCCAACTTGCCGAGGGTTTTATATACTGAGGAACTCATGAGTCTTTCCCCTAGAAGTTTACTCTGGAGCTTTCTCCTAGAAACAAGTATTTGCAATGAAATAACATGAGGAGGTAACCTGAAACACTGATCGTTTGTAAAGAAAGTAATTGGACGAAAATGTTTTGAGTTTTCAGATGGAACCCACAGGAAAACTTGTTTGACATTGACAGAAATGATAGCTACTGATATTATGTTAATAAAAACTTAAGTTGTTACTTTAGAACATGGTTTTCAAATGTGGAAGACAAAAGGTTAAGTTTTTACAACTCTAAGATTATATATTCATGGGCTTCCCTGTTGGCTCAGACAGTAAAGAATCTGCCTGCAAAGCAGGAGACCCAGGTGGGAAGATCCCCTGGAGAAGGGAATGGCAATCCACTTCAGTATTTTTGCCCAGAGAATCCCATGGACAGAGGAGCCTGGTGGGCTACAGTCCTGGTGTAGCCTGGTGGCTTTGCAAAGAGTCAGACAGTTTCAACAAACACTTTCACTTTTCACTTTCAAGATTATATTCATAGTAAATAGTTTAACTTTTTTTCTAGACAGCTATCCTATTTAAACATGAAGTAATACAGCGTATGAACAGAAGAAAAATGCTTAAGAATTTGTCTCTGCCACTCTTGCAGTATGTAAAATTTGTGATTTTTCCTTCCACATTCAAATATTAAAATTTTTGAAGATTTCTATGAGAATTTGCCAATTTCAATATGATCCAAATGTTGCCATCTGCCAGCAAAGCTATATTATGGCAAGGAGAGGAAAATTAAACATTAGAACACAGTGAGAGTTTCACAAAGTTGCTTCAGGTAAAAATTTGCTATTTTATAAGCCAAAGTATCAAATCTTTGCCAACCAAATTCATCATGCATTTTGTGTAACAAGGAAATTTGTGCCAGGATAATAATAGCATTAAAATTAAAAATTTACTAATGAAGTAACTAAAATTCAAAACTTGGCTAATTCTTCACTTCCCCTTATGCCAAACTTACTGGGTTTTTTGGTCATCTTAAGTCAGTGAGATTTGCTCTGAGATCAAGAGAAATTTTAGAATAGACTTCTTTCTTCATCTTTCAAAACTCTCTTTAAATGATATTATGTCAGTACCTTTGATGCAGTATTTCCAGAGCTGATACTTTTGAGAAGATGGAAAGTACAAAACAAACACCACCCCCCAAAAGTTTGCATAAGACTTGTTCTTCCTATGAAGTAAAAGAAAACGTAAGGGAAAACACTGTCACATCTTTCAGATAACAGAGCTTCCATACATAAAGAGTTCTCTTTAAATTTCAGAAAGAAGCAAAAATACTATGAACAATGGGTCTCATTCAGTAAAAGTTACCTGATAATTATCAACACTTTAGAAGATTTAAGTGTCTACTTTCTTCTATACAGAAAGCCTTAGAATTGTAATTTAAAAAATACATGAAATTAAAAATAATCAACTTATAATTAATCTTACTAAATAATTAATGACAAAGTATCTTTTAAGTAACATTTAATGAGGAAAGCCAGTTATGAATAAAACTTACCTTAGTGGGGGAAAAAGAATGTCACTTAGGTGGTATGAGCAAGAATTTCTTAAATTGACAAACCTTTAGTTAGACTATGTACTATAAAGAGAGACTCAAAATTAGAAATGAAAAAAGGACATTACAACTGATGTCACAGGGATTAAAAAGAGTCACATGAGACCACTAGGAACAATTACACACCAACAAACTGGATAGCCTAGAAGAGATGGACAAAGTTCCCAGAAACATAAAACCTACTAAGACCAATTCATGAAGAAACAGAAAATCTGATAGACTTGTAACTGGCAAGGAGATTGAATCAGTAATTAAAAAAAAAAACTTCCCCTAAAAAATTCCAGAATCAGATGGATTCACTGGTGAATTATACCACAATTTTAAGGAGAATTAATGATAATTATTTTTCAAACTCTTTCAAAAATTTGAAGAGAACACCCTGAAGCTCATTTTAAAAGGCCAGCATTATCCAGATGCCAAAGCCACACAAAGACAGCACAAGAAAAGACTGTGTATGCTCAGTGGATTTTGACTCTTTGCAACTCCATGGACTGCAGAATGCCAGGATCCTCTGTCTATGGGATTTCCCAGGCAAAAACACTGAAGTGGGTTACCATTTTCTTCTCCAGGGGATCTTCCCAATCTTCCTAATGCAGGGAATGAACCCATGTCTCTTACATCTCCTACATCTCCTGATTGGCAGGCAGATTTTTCACCACTAGTGCCACTTGGGAAGCCCACAATAAAAGAAACTACAGGTAAATATCACCTATGTATACTGATACAAAAGTCCTCACAACTTACCAGTAACACAAATTCAACAGGACCTGAAAAGGTCATAATACGCTCCAGGACAAAGTGAGGTTTATTCCTGTGCCTAACGTATACAAATCAATGTGACAACATATTAACTGAATGAAGGCTAAAAATCACCTGATCATCAAACCAGAGGCAGAAAAAAAGCTTGACAAAATTCAGCATCCTTTTATGATAAAAGACTGACAAACTAAGAATACAAGAAATTTATTCAATATGATAAAGACCATTTATGACAAGCTCACAGCTAATATCATACTTAACAGTGAAAACCAGAAAACTTTTCCTCTAAGATCAGGAACAAGGCAAGGCTGTCCATTTTCACCACTTTTATTCAACATAGTAATGAAAATTCTACCCAGAGCAATTAGGGAATAAAAAGAATTTTATAAGCATACAAGTTGGAAAGGAAGAAGTAAAATTATCCAGATGACATTACCTTATATGTAGAAAACACTAAAGAGTACACAAAAACTCTTGTAACTAATAAATTCAATAAATCTGCAGAATACATAATCAACATACAAAAAAACCAATTGCATTTCTGTACAATAAAAAATGAACTAACCAAAGAAGTTAAGAAACTAACGCATATATATGGAATTTAGAAAGATGGTAACAATAACCCTGTATACGAGACAGCAAAAGAGACACTGATGTATAGAACAGTCTTTTGGACTCTGGGAGAGGGAGAGGGTGGGATGATTTGGGAGAATGGCATTGAAATATGTATAATATCATATATGAAACAAGTCGCCAGTCCAGGTTCGATGCATGATACTGGATGCTTGGGGGTGGTGCACTGGGAAGACCCAGAGGGATGGTATGGGGAGGGGGGAGGGAGGAGGGTTCAGGATGGGGAACACATGTTTACCTGTGGCAGATTCATTTTGATGTATGGCAAAACCAGTGCAATATTGTAAAGTTAAATAAAATAAAAGAAAAGAAAAAAGAATTCAAGTTGACAGGGAAAAAAAAAAGTGATATCTTATCACAAAGGAATGCATTTTAAATAAAGATAGAACATTTTCTGTTAAAAAAAAAAAAAAAAGAAAGAAAACAATCCCAATAAGAATAGTGCCAAAAGGAACAAAATATTAAGGAATAAACCTAACTAAGGATATGAATGACTTACAGAAGGAAAAATGATATGAAACTGAAGAAAGAATTTAAAGATGACAAAAAATAAATTGGAAGAGACTCCATGTTCATGGATTGGAAGAATCAACATTATTAAAATGTTCATACTAACCAAAGCAATCTACAAATTCTATCAAAAATCCAGTGGTAATATTTTGAACAGAAATAGAAAAAAAATTCTAAAATTCAAGCAGAACCACAAAAGGCCTTAAATAGCCAAAGCAACCTTGAGTAAAAAAAGAAAAAAGCTGGCGGCATAACACGTCTTGATTTCAAAACACATAACAAAGTTACGGTAATCAAA
The DNA here is from genome assembly GCA_935064755.1 of Tragelaphus eurycerus. NCBI lineage: Eukaryota > Metazoa > Chordata > Mammalia > Artiodactyla > Bovidae > Tragelaphus > Tragelaphus eurycerus. The sequence continues at coordinate 7,918,110 of CAKXYN010000002.1, read as the reverse complement.
ACAGTATGGTACTGACATAAAAACAAAATACACACCAGTGGAACAGAACACAGAACCCGCAAATCAGTTCAAGTTCAGTTGCTCAGTCGTGTCCAACTCTTTGTGACTCCATGGACTGCAGCATGCCAGGCTTCTCTGTCCATCACTAACTCCTGGAGCTTGCTCAAACTCAAGTCCATCAAGTCGGTGATGCCATTCAAGCATCTCATGGTCTGTTGTCCCCTTCACCTCCTGCCTTCAATCTTTCCCAGCATCAGGGTTTTTTTCAAGGAGTCAGTTCTTAACATCAGGTAGCCAAAATATTGCTGTTTCAGCTTCAGCATCTGTCCTTGCAATGAATATTCAGGATTGATTTCCTTTAGGATGGACTGGTTGAATCTCCTTGAAGTCCAAGGGACTCTCAAGAGTCTTGTCCAACACCATAGTACAAATGCATCAATTCTTTGGTGCTCAGCTTTCTTTATAGTCCAACTCTCATATCTATACATGACTACTGGAAAAACCATAGCTAAATGGACCTTTGTAGGCAAAGTAATGTCTCTGTTTTTTAGTATTCTGTCTAGGTTGGTCATAGCTTTGCTTCCAAGGAGCAAATGTCTTTTAATTTCATGACTGCAGTCACCATCTGCAGTGATTTGGAACCACTCCAAAATAAAGTCTCTCACTGTTTTCATTGTTTCCCCATCTATTTGCCATGAAGCCATGATCTTAGTTTTCTGACCGTTGAGTTTTAAGCCAGGTTTTTTACTCTCCTCTTTCACTTTCATCAAGAGGCTCTCTAGTTCTTTGCTTTCTGCCATAAGGGTGGCGTCATCTGCATATCTGAGGTTATTGATATTTCTCACAGCAAACTTCATTCCAGCTTGTGCTTCAACCAGCCCAGCATTCTGAATGATATGCTCTGCATATAAGTTAAATAAGCAGGGTGACAATATACAGCCTTGATGTGCTCATTTCTCGATTTGGAACCAGTCTGTTGCCCCATGTCCGGTTCTAACTGTTGCTTCCTGAGCTGCATACAGATTTCTCAAGAGGCAGGTCAGGTGATCCAGTATGCCCATCTGTTTCAGAATTTTCCACAGTTTGTTGTGATCCACACAGTCAAAGGCTTTGGCGTAGTTAATAAAGCAAATGTTTTTCTGGAACTCTCTTGCTTTTTTGATGATCCAACAGATGTTGGCAATTTGATCTCTGGTTCCTCTGCCTTTTCTAAATCCAGCTTGTGGAATGAAAACCACAATCACAGAAAACTAATCAAACCAATCACATGTACTACAGTCTTGTCTAAGTCAATGGAACTATGAGCCATGCTGTGCAGGGCCACTGAAGATGGATGGGTCATGGTGGAGTGTTCTGACAAGACTTGGTCCACTGGAGAAGGAAATGGCAAACCACTTCAGTATTCTTGCCTTGAGAAACCCATGAACAGTATGTAAAAGGCCCCAAATAAACTCCTACATATATAATCTACTGACATTTCCAAAAGGTATCAAGTATACATAATGTAGAAAAGGTAGTCTCTTCAACAAGTAGTCCTGGGGAAACTGGATATTCACATGCAACAGAATAAAATTGGAACCTTCTCTTACACCATATACACAAAAATCAAATGAAAATGGATTAAGGACTTGAATATAAAGTCTGAATTTAAACAACTCCTGGAAGAAAATATAAGGAAGAAGTTTCATGGCACAGAGTTGGACACGACTGAAGTGACTTAGCATAGCACAGCATAGCATAGCAGAGGACTACATTAAACTGGAAAAAAAAAACTACTGCAAAACAAAGAAAACAATCAACAGAGTGAAAGGCAACCTATGGAATGGGAGAAAATATTTACAAACAGTGTGTCTGATAATGTGATAATGTGTTAATGTCTAAAACATAGAAGAATCTCATATAACTCAGAAGGAATAAAAACAAGTAACTTGACTAGAAAATGGGCAAAGGACATAAATAGCCATTTCTTCTAGGAAATTATACAAATGGCCAAAAGGTATATTAAAATCTGCTCAACATCAGTAATCATTCAGATCAGATCAGATCAGTCGCTCAGTCGTGTCCATCTCTTTGCGACCCCATGAACCGCAGCACGCCAGGCCTCCCTGTCCATCACCAGCTCCCGGAGGTCACCCAGACTCGCATCCATCGAGTCAGTGATGCCATCCAGCCATCTCATCCTCTGTCGTCCCCTTCTCCTCCTGCCCTCAATCCCTCCCAGCATCAGAGTCTTCTCCAATGAGTCAACTCTTAGCATGAGGTGGCCAAAATACTGGAGTTTCAGCTTTAGCATCATTCCTTCTAAAGAAATTCCAGGATTGATCTCCTTCAGAATGGACTGGTTGGATCTTCTTGCAGTCCAAGGGACTCTCAAGAGTCTTCTCCAACACCACAGTTCAAAAGCATCAATTCTTCGGCGTTCAGCCTTCCTCACAGTCCAGCTCTCACATCCATACATGACCACAGGAAAGACCATAGCCTTGACTAGGCGAACCTTTGTTGGTAAAGTGATGTCTCTGCTTTTGAATATGCTATCTAGGTTGGTCATAACTTTCCTTCCAAGGAGTAAGCGTCTTTTAATTTCATGGCTGCAGTCACCATCTGCAGTGATTTTGGAGCCCAGAAAAATAAAGTCTGACACTGTTTCCCCATCTATTTCCCATGCAGTGATGGGACCAGATGCCATGATCTTCGTGTTCTGAATGTTGAGCTTTAAGCCAACCTTTTCACTCTCCACTTTCACTTTCATCAAGAGGCTTTTTAGCCCCTCTTCACTTTCTGCCATAAGGGTGGTGTCATCTGCATATCTGAGGTTATTGATATTTCTCCCAGCAATCTTGATTCCAACTTGTGTTTCTTCCAGTCCAGCATTTCTCATGATGTACTCTGCATATAAGTTAAATAAACATGGTGACAATATGCAGCCTTGAGTACTCCTTTTCCTATTTGGAACCAGTCTGTTGTTCCATGACCAGTTTTAACTGTTGCTTCCTGACCTGAATACAGATTTCTCAAGAGGCAGATCAGGTGGTCTGGTATTCCCATCTCTTTCAGAATTTTCCATAGTTTATTGTGATCCATACAGTCAAAGGCTTTGGCATAGTCAATAAAGCAGAAATAGATGTTAGGGAAAAACAAATCGAAACCCAATGAGACATCACCCCATACCTGTTATGACGGTGATTATCTTTTTATATATATATGTGTATATATATATATATGTATATATACATATATGTATGTATAAATGTAACAAGTACTGGTGAGGATGTGGAGAAATTGGAACCCATGGAACACTGATTATGGGAATAAAAAATGATGCAGTTGCTATAGAAAACAGTATGGAGGTTTCTCAAAAAATTAAAAACAGAGTTACTATATGACCCAATACCATCCAACTTCTGGTGTGTATATATATATACACATATGTGTGTGTGTATAAATCAGAATTTGAAAGCAACATTATACTCCCATGTTCACTGCAGCATTATTCACAACAGTTAAAATATGGGACAATCTAAATGAATATCAATGGATGGATGGATAAAGATATTACAGAGGAAAATACAGGCAGTACACTCTTTGACATGAATTGCAGCATGATTCTCTCTAACCCATATCCTAGATTAATGGAAACAAAAACAAAAATAAATGGGATCTAATAAAACAGCTTTTGCACAGCAAAGGAAACTATAAAAAACATCTAAAGACAGTCCTCAGAATGAGAGAAAATAACTGCAAATGAAGCAACTGACAAAGGATTAATCTCCAAAATAATAAGCAGCTCATATAGCTCAACATCAGAAAAACAAACAACCCAATCAAAAAATGGGCAGAAGACCTAAACAGACATTTCTCCAAAGAAGACATGCAGATACTCAACAAACACATAAAAAGATCCTCAGCATCACTCATTGTTAGAGAAATGCAAATCAAAACTATGAGGTATCACCTCACACCAGTAAGAATGTCCATCAAAAAATCTATAAACGATAAATGCTGGAGACGTGTAGAAAAAGGAATCCTCTTGTACTACTGGTGGGAATGTAAACTAATATAGCCATTATGGAAAACAGTATGGAGATGCCTTAAAAAACTAGAACTAAATCTACTATATGACCCAGAAATCCCACTACTGGGCATATAACCTGAGAAAACCATAATTCTAAAAGACACATGTACCCCAGTGTTCACTGTAGCAATATTTACAACAGCTAGGACATGGAAATAACCTAGATGTCCATCAACAGATGAATGGGCAAAGAAGCTGTCATACATACACACAATGGAATATTACTCAGCCACAAAAAGGAACGAATTTGAGTCAGCTCTAGTGAGGTAGATGAACCTAGAGCCTCTTATTCAGAGTGAAGTAAATCAGAAATGGAATGACAAGTACTGTATATTAATGCATATATATATATATATATACACACACACATACATACATATATACAAACATATATATATATACACACACATACACACACACACATATATATGAACTCTAGGAAAAGGGTTCTAATGAACCTAGTGGAGAATGGACTTTTTCACCAAGTGAGGGGGAAGGAGAGGGTGGGACGAAGGGAGGAAGTAGTGCTGACATATATACGCTACCATGCGTAAACACATATAGTCATTGAGAAGTTGCTATATAACACAGGAGTCCAGCCTGGCACTCTGTGATAAACCAGAGGGGTGGGACAGAGAGAGGAGGAAGTATATATACTTCCCTCAAGAGGGAGGAGATATGTATATAATTATGGCTGATTCACATTGCTCTATGGCAGAAACCAACACAACACTGTAAAGCAATTTTCTGCCAATTAAAAAAGTAAAAAATAAAATTGCCTCCCCCCTGAAAAAAATGAAATCTGGCCATATGTGACAACAAGGATGAACCCTGAAGGCATTATGTTAAGTGAAATTAGTTAGTCACAGAAGGACAAATAGTGCATGATCCAACTTACATGAGGTATCTAACAGTCAAATTCAAAGAAATAGAGAGTAGAATAGTAACTGTCAGGTCTGGAGTTAATTGGAGATGGAGTTGCTGTTCAACAGCTACAAATTTTCAGTTCAGTATAAATTCTACAAATCAGCTGAATGACATTTTACCTATAGTCAATAGTACTGTATTCGGCACTCAAAACTCATTAAGAGGGTAGATCTCATATTTTTTGTGTGTGTATTTTTAGAATAAAAACTAATTTTTACTTGCAAAGAATCTCAGTCTTGATCTCATTACAACTATTGCAATGATATCTTATATATTACTCAAATTAAAAAAATCTCCACATAATAATGTGTGTATATAGGTATATATGTATCAATACGTATATACCTATACTAAAAAGCCTCTTGATGAAAGTGAAAGTGGAGAGTGAAAAGGTTGGCTTAAAGCTCAACAATCAGAAAACGAAGATCATGGCATCCGGTCCCATCACTACATGGGAAATAGATGGGGAAACAGTGGAAACAGTGTCAGACTTTGTTTTTCTGGGCTCCAAAATCACTGCAGATGGTGACTGCAGCCATGAAATTAGAAGACGCTTACTCCTTGGAAGGAAAGTTATGACCAACCTAGATAGCATATTCAAAAGCAGAGACATTACTTTGCCAACAAAGGTTCGCCTAGTCAAGGCTATGGTCTTTCCTGTGGTCATGTATGGATGTGAGAGCTGGACTGTGAAGAAGGCTGAGCACTGAAGAATTGATGCTTTTGAACTGTGGTGTTGGAGGAGACTCTTGAGAGTCCCTTGGACTGCAAAGAGATCCAACCAGTCCATTCTGAAGGAGATCAGCCCTGGGATTTCTTTGGAAGGAATGATGCTAAAGCTTAAACTCCAGTACTTTGGCCACCTCATGTGAAGAGTTGACTCATTGGAGAAGACTCTGATGCTGGGAGGGATTAGGGGCAAGAGGAGAAGGGGACAACAGAGGATGAGATGGCTGGATGGCATCACTGACTCGATGGCTGTGAGTCTCAGTGAACTCCGGGAGCTGGTGATGGACAGGGAGTCCTGGCGTGCTGCGATTGATGGGGTCGCAGAGTCGGACATGACTGAGCGACTGATCTGATCTGATCTAATGTATCAATACATAAACATACACATTAGGGATATTACTCCCAAAACCCAAAATGAGTTTTCTACGAAGGAGTATATAACCAGTCATTCAGTTCAGTTCAATCGCTCAGTCGTGTCCAACTCGTTGAAACCCCATGAACTGTAGCACACCAGGCCTCCCTGTCCATCACCAACTCCCAGAGTTCACCCAAATTCATGTCCATCGAGTTGGTGATGCCATCCAGCCATCTCATCCTCTGTCGTCCCCTTCTCCTCCTGCCCCAAATCCCTCCCAGCATCAGAGTCTTTTCCAATGAGTCAACTCTTCACATGTGGTGGCCAACATATTGGAGTTTCAGCATCAGTCCTTCCAATGAACAAGCCAGGACTGGTCTCCTTTAGGATGGACTGGTTGGATCTCCTTGCAGTCCAAGGGACTCTCAAGAGCCTTCTCCAGCACCACAGTTCAAAAGCATCAATTCTTTGGTGCTCTGCTTTCTTCATAGTCCAACACTCACATCCATACATGACTATTGGAAAAATCATAGCCTTGACTAGACAGACCTTTGTTGCCAAAGTAATGTATCTGCTTTTCAATATGCTATCTAGGTTGGTCATAACTTTCCTTCCGAGGAGAAAGTATCTTTTAATTTCATGGCTGCAATCACCATCTGCAGTGATTTTGGAGCCCCCAGAAATAAAGTCTGACATTAGGATGAATATAAAAAATTAAATATAATATGTTGAATTGTGTTTATGTATTTACACTATATTTATATATTATACTATGCTTAAGTAAAAACTACTAATGAAGGAGAGAGCGTACTGAGATCAGCCTGGGGGCAAAACCTACACTGAGTTCAACTGATCTTTGAACATTATCCACATTTCTTTTGGCAGAGAAAGGCAGGGGAAAGCACCCTGTTCTCACACAGAGGCAGGCCAGTACTGAATTTCTGACCCTGACTCACCAAGGGTCCCCCCATCACCAAGGCCATTTGAATGCTCTAATTTACAGAAACATTCATCTTCTTACCTTCTTACCAGGACATTTTTACCACCTGTTTTAGATTTCTCTGGATCTGAAACAATCCAGGTAATGTAAGTTGTACTGATTTTAGGATTACCCTTTCTTTTATGGCTCCACATGTCAATTGTAGTGGGAGTCCCCAGCTGAATTTCTATTCCACAGCTCTAGTATACATCACAGCTAAGTGCCCTGCACATAATGTATTAACATGGTGCCAACATGGAAGACATGGTTGCAAATTTACCATTAACAGCAGTGGGATGCTCAGCTGCACAGAGCTGGTGACCTTTGACAGCTGTGCTTTACCAGAGCAGATACAAATCTTCGATGGCTTAAACTGAGAAACTGTGACAACTGAAGAATGCTATCCATTCGTGATTGACACTGGGGCATTGTTCATGTTGAAAACTACCTCCTTTTGATGGAAACTAACTCTTATATCTTACCAAAAAAAAATGGTCATAGGATTCATATCAAATAAATTTTACATGACAAACAGAACAACCAAGCCAAAAATCAGATGGAACTCAGCAGACCAAAGCATATTTGGCTTCAAAATATGTTTGTTCGTGTTGTCAAGAGCATTGAATCTTTCTTCAACTATGAGCCCCCTCCTTGAGATTCTTGACTTTAAAACAGGGTGCTAAGAGAAAAGGTTTAAAGAAAGTAGAAAATGAACACAAGGTTAAAGAAACTGAAAATGAACAGAACAAAGGCTAAAACAGAGAACAGTGAGTATATGGGGTGAGACAAAAGCAGAAGAACATGGTCAAGTGTTCCTATGCACAGTAGGTCAATTATTCACAATATAATCCTTCATACAGGCACCACCATTCCCATTTTGAGGCTTTCCTGGTGGCTCAGTGGTAAAGAATCCCCTCAGCTAATGCAGCAGACATGGGTTCAGTCCCTGGGTTGGGAAGATTCCCTGGAGAAGGGAATCGCTACCCACTCCAGTATTCTTGCCTGGAGAATTCTATGGACAGAGGAGCCTGGCAGTCCATGGAGTCACAAAGAGTAAAATGTGACTGAGCAAGCATAAATGTCCCCATTCTACCAATGAAGAAACATCTCACAGATGAAAATAACTAGCCATGATGAGATGGTTAATCTGTGGCAATGCTGAGATCTACACTCTGATCTGTCTCATTCTTTGGTTTACAGCCATGTTGTCCTCATATAGATCACCCTTAACGTTTTAAAATCCTAAAATTTGAATTTTTAAATATCCTACTTTCTTGCCAATTTATCTAATTTCTATGTATTTCTATTTATAAATATTATAAATTCTGCTTATTAAAAAAAATTAGCTTATTTTACCACTTCACACCAAATGCCATGCAGTTAAATGTGAAATGTCTTTCCTACTTATGGATATTATAATTCTTTTATTTTTTTTAATTGTTCTGAGGATCCTGGCAAATCCTTTACATGTCCTACTCCAACTTGTCATTCACAACAATGTCTATGCAGTGATTACTGTGCACGTGTCTTTTCCCTGGTGGCTCAGACAGTAAAGAATCTGCCTGCAATGCAGGAGACCTGGGTGTGATCCCTGGGTTGGGAAGATGCCCTGGAGGAGCTAACGGCAATCCACTACAGCATTCTGGCCTGGAGTATCCCCATGGACGGAGGAATCTGGCAGGCTACAGTCCACAGAGTCGCAAAGAGGTCGACACCACTGAAGGACTAAGCACACAGTCTTAAGACGTGTAGTCTTAAGATGCTCATCTGGTCTCCATGAAGATGTGTATCAGTGGAACTGAGCCCCAGGGCTATCTCCTTGGCTGCTGGTCAGTACTACAGATTTAAGTACAGGAATAGTTAAGAATAAAGGCATCTCTTCTGACTGACTGCGCTCAGCAGCCTAAGTCTGTAGCACAGCAACAGGAAAGTCTTCTAACCTCAGGACTCAGTCTGGCTCCAAACACTGCATATTCTAGAAAAGCAGCCTTCAAAGTTTGTCTCATGTACTTCCTAAAATAATTTTGAAAAATTATGTACCCTCTTCACACATTTTCAAATTGACATATAGAAATTTTAAATATAAATTTAAAGAGTTGCAAAGGGTATGATTTCTTGTGTGTTGGAAACACTGACATTTAACATGAAGCAGTGATATTATTTTTAAGTGGATTCAAGGGAATTTATCACAAAAAATGATTTCATCACCATCCATTAAAAAACACCTCTCTAATTCTTCTTTAACAAAAAATTTGATATTGTTTTTTGCTTTGAATTTTTACTTTGATTCTATTTATTCCTCATAAATTTAGAATTTTACCCTACTATATTTTAATGCTTGACAACAAACTACCACACAAGTACACTCATCTCATATGCTAGCAAAGTAATGCTTAAAATTCTCCAAGCCAGGCTTCAACAGTATGTGAACCATGAACATACAGACGTGCAAGCTGGATTTAGAAAAGGCAGAGGAACCAGAGATCAAATTGCCAACATCTGTTGGATCATCGAAAAAGCAAAAGAGTTTCAGAAAAACATCTACTTCTGCTTTATTGACTATGCCAAAGCCTTTGACTGTGCAGATCACAATAAACTGTGGAAAATTCTGAAACAGATGGGAATACTGGACCAAATGACCTACCTCTTGAGAAATCTGTATGCAGATAAAGAAGCAACAGTTAGAACTGGACATGGAACAACAAACTGGTTCCAAATCAGGAAAGGAGTATATCAAGGCTGTACATTGTCACCTTGCTTATTTAACTTATATATGCAGAGTATATCAGGCAAAATGTCAGGCTGGATGAAGCACAAGTTGGAATCAAGACTGCCAGGAGAAATATCAATAACTTCAGATATTCACATGACACCATCCTTATGACAGAAAGTGAAGAAGAACTAAAGAGCCTTTTGAAGAAATTGGAAGAGGAGAGTTGAAACATTGGCTTAAAACTCAATATTCTTAAAACTAAGATCATGGCATCTGGTCCCATCACTTCATGGGAAATAGATGGGGAAACAATGGAAACAGTGAGATACTATTTTTTGTTTTGTTTTGGCTCCAAAATCACTGCAGACAGTGACTGCAGCCATGAAATTAAAAGATGCTTGCTCCTTAGAAAAAAAGCTATGACCAACCTAGACAGCATACTAAAAAGCAGAGAAATTACTTTGCTGACAAAGGTCAATATAGTCAAAGCTATGTTGTCATGTATGGATGTGAGAGTTGGACCATAAAGAAAGATAAGCACCAAAGAATTTATGCTTTTGAACAGTGGTATTGGAAAAGACTCCTGAGAGTCTCTTGGACTGCAAGGAGATCCAACCTATCTATCCTCAAGGAAATCAGTCCTGAATATTCATTGGAAGGACTGATGCTGAAGCTGAAACTCCAGTTCTTTGGCTACCTGACACTAAGAACTGACTCACTGGAAAAGACCTGATGCTGGGAAAGATTGAAGGTGGGAAGAGAAGGGGATGACAGAGGATGAGATGGTTGGATGGCATCACCGACTTGATGGACATGAGTTTGAGTAAGCTCCAAGATTGGTGATGGATAGGGAGGACTGGCGTGCTGCAGTCCATTCAGTTACAAGAATCAAGACACAACTGAACTGAACTGAATATTTTATTGATGCTCTTATAATTATCTGATGCAAACAGCTGACTCATTGGAGAAGTCCCTGATGCTGGAAAAGATGGAAGGCAGGAGAAGAGGGCAACAGAGAATAAGATGGTTGGATGGCCTCACTGATTCAATGGACACGAACTTGGGCAAACTCTGGGAAATGATGAGTAACAGCAAAGCCTGGTGTGTTGCAGTCCACGGGGTCACGAAGAGTCAAACATGACTTGGTGTTTGAACAACAACATAATTAGCTGTTGTCCAGTCATCCAGTCACATCCAACTTTTAAAAATTATCTGTACTTACATATATATAAATATGTATATAAACTTTAATTCTCTCTGATCATAAGTGTCTATACGTTGTGGGAGGAGAGAGAGGGAGGAGGGAATGGATGAATCTATTTCCTCCTGGAATATAACTCAACATTATAAAAGCCCACTGATTCATAGTTAGCTGCAAAAAAACGAAAGCTTTTCCTCTAAGATTGGGAAGAAGATAAGGGCATCTACCACTTTTAATCAACATAATACTAGAAGTCCTATCCATAATAAAAATGAAAAAGGCAAGAAAAGTGAAAAGCATGAAAACCAGAAAGGAAAAAGTCAAACTGTTGGCATATGACATAATCTCTTCAATAAATGTGCTGAGAAACCTAGATATTCATGTGCAGATGGTACATCTTACATCACACACAAAACTAAAAATGAATAAAAGACTTATAAACAAGACATAAAATCATAAAACTCCTAAAAGAAAACACACGGGAAAGTCTCCTTGACATTAGTCTACGCAATGACTTCTTAGATATGACACTAAAAGTATAAGCTGCAAAAATACAAAAATAGCCAAGGAGAACTGCATCAAACTAAAAGTGTCTGCACAGCGAAGGAAATAACCAACAGACTGAAAAGCAATCTATGCAATGGGAGGAAATATTTGCAAACTGTATCTCTGATAATGAGGCCATATCCAAAATATAAAGAACTTGTATAACTCAATGGCAAAAGGAAAAAAACTTGATCAGAAAATAGGCAAAGAACAGAAATAGACATTTCTCGAAAGAAGATATACAAATGGCTAACAGATATGTGAAAAGATGCTCAACATCAGTAATCAGGAAAGTGCAATTCAAAACCACAATGAGATGTCACATCACAAGTGTAAGGATGGCTATTATCTAAATAACAAAAGAAAACAAGTGACTGTAAGGATGTGAAAAAGCTGGAACCCTCCTAACACCATTCATATGTAAAAAAAAAAATGATATAGTTGCTATGGAGAACATTACTGAGGTTTGTCAAAAATTAACAGTAGATCTACCAAATGATCCAGCAATCCCAGTTCTGAGTATATACGCAGGGATATAAAATCTCCATCTTGAAGAGATATTTATACTCCTATGTTCATTGCATTGGAAGGACTGATGCTGAAGCTCCAGTCCTTGGACACCTGGATGCAAAGAGCTGACTCACTGAAAAAGACCCTGATGCTGGGAAAGATTGAGGACAGGAGGAGAAGGACATGACTCAAAGGACATGAGCCTGTGCAAACTCTGGGAGATAGTGAAGGACAGGGAAGCCTGGCGTGCTACAGTCCTTGGGGTCGCAAAGAGTCAGACACGACTTAGTGACTGAACTAACACATGTTCATTGTAGTATTATTCACAGTAGCCAACACAGGGAAATAAGTATCCATCTATAGAAAGAATATGTGTTATTCATACAACAGAATATTACACAGCCTTACAAAAGAAGAAAGTCCTGTCATTTGCAATAACATAGAAATATTGAATGCATGGAAGACATTATGTTAAGTGAAATAAGCCAGACACAAAAAGACAAATATTGTATGATTTCACTTATATGTGGAATCTTAAAAAAAAAATCTAACTCATAATGACAGAATAGAATGTTGGTTACCAACAGCCTGGGAGGTGGAGGAAAAGGAAAGATAATGATCAAAAGGTATGAATTTTGAGTTATGAAAGGTTCAAGTACAGCATGGTGACTAATAATAATGTGTATAGTTGAAATTTCTTAAGACCAGATCAAGGGTTCTCACCACACTAACACACAAAGGTGACTACGGGAGGTGATGAATATGTGAAATGATTACCATAGTCAGGTCAATTTAAAATGTCTGCACATAACGAGCATTACATTGGACACCTTAAATACATACAAAATTTGTCAAGAATAAAATCAAAGTAAAATTCCTTCTAAATTCAGTTTATTACAATTACTATTCAAGTGATCCAAAAGAAGTATGACAAATGAATATTAGTAAATATGAAAAGTAAAAATATTCATTAGAAATGCACGTCTTAATGAAATGGATAGAGCTATTTTTCCTATTATTTCATGTATATACAAATGATTGTAGCTTAATTCTATACTGAGACAGTTCAACATCAATTTTAACCCAAGTTTTCCTTCTTTCCTACAAATTCTAGGAAAATAAGTAGATGGGGCATTATTAAAGCACTATCAATTTGTTCCTTTCATATTTGAATGTACAAAAATACAGTGATTGATAAGCAAAAACTATTTTTCAATCATCCAGCAGTTTAAAACTTGAATAAATCCATCAACTTTGTTGAAAGCAGAGAAATAGAAGACATCTAATTTGCAGGAGAATTTATTATATCATCCGTCAACTGTTTTCTCAAAACTACCAGGAACATTAAGTTTTTTTCTGCTTTTTGAATGGTGATGTGGAGGTTTTCCACTCTAGGAAAAACATCATGGTAAGATTCAAGTTGGATGAGAGGTGAACGTTTCTTTTGTAAAGTTAAAGAAAGAAGACTGAAAAGTGGGTTGAGAGAGAACTTGCACTTAGCAGGCTCTTCCCTGAAAAGAAGGGCTTCAGGGAACAGTATTTATGAACTAGAAGAATCATATACCAATTCTGTTAAAGCTGAACTTGTGCCCCTGTATCCCTTGGCAAGTCCTCTTGTTTACGCAAGTGCTCCCTCTTCTCTGGGTAGCCAGAGTAACAAAGATCTGAAAGTGCTTTTGAGTTCCAGTCTCAATATGGCACACAGAAGCAGAAGAACTGGTCCTTTAAAGGGAATATATTTCCCAAGGAACTTTAAGATAAATGGGAGCTTGGGGTGTGAGAATGAGGACTGGATATTCTGTTAATCTGGGTAGGTGCTGGCTCAAGAGTCTTACTCTGATACCTACTGAGAGACTGTATTTTTTAAAATAATCTAAATAGTAGAGAAAACATTTTAATTAGATTACAGACCACAAATGGGCCATATTATCTGTGGCTGGTGCTAGACAAGAACCAGGAGGTATCATATACAGCCTTTGTATTGAAGGGACTTCCATTTTATTAAAGGTAAAGTGGAAGTCACTCAGTCGTCTCCAACACTTTGTGACCCCATGGACTGCAGCCCTGCTCCAGGCTCCTCTGTCCATGGGATTCTCCATACAAGAATACTGGAGTGGGTAGCCATTCCCTTCTCCAGGGGATCTTCCTGACTCAGGGATCAAACTCAGGTCTCCAATTTACTGTGTTGGCCTAAAAATTCGTTTGGGTTTTTTCATTAACATCTTATGGAGAAACCTGAATGAAATTTTGTTATTGTCCAGTCACTAAGTTGTGTCTGATTCTTGATCCCATGGACTGTAGCACGCCAGGCTGCTCTGCTGCTGCTAAGTCACTTCAGTCATGTCCGACTCTGTGCGATCCCATAGACGGCAGCCCAACAGGCTCCTCCCATCCCTGGGATTCTCCAGGCAAGAACACTGGAGTGGGTTGCCATTTCCTTCTCCAATGCATGAAAGTGAAAAGTGAAAGTGAAGTCGCTCAGTCATGTCCGACTCTTTGTGACGCCATGGACTGCAGCCTACCAGGCTCCTCCATCCATGGGATTTTCCAGGCAAGAGTACTGAAGTGGGTTGCCATTGCCTTCTCTGGCCAGGCTGTTCTATCCTCTACTAACTCTCAGAGTTTGCTCAGATTCATGTCCATTGAGCTGGTGATGCTATCTAACCATCTCACCCACTGCCGCCCTCTTTCTCCCTTCAGGCCAACCCAATATGTGAGCCATCTGCTGAGAAAACTAGATTCAAGCAGGAAGAGGACTTGTGGGTAACATTATTAAAGCAGTGGCTCAGGGGAAGAGGAAAGAAGGTGGCTACAGGATGCATTATTCTAGAAAGGAAGAGTGTGAGGTCAGAAGTGCTGGGCAGCAGGGGGTGTTTCTCCAAGGAACTGCACCAGAGAAAAGTTAAATGTGGACATTTTCCATGATAGAAGGCATCTACTAACCAAGAGAAGACCACAGAGAGCACCTATACAATGGCATTTTGCCCCTTCACCTCTTCCCTCCTCCAGCCTACCCAAAATTGGTAGAAAAGAACATATGAGCAGGCAAAAACAAAATGCAAGTGAGGAACAGACAACAGTACTCTTTCCCCAGGACAGGTTTCAGGCATGCTGGGAGGAAAGAAAGGAAAAGAATGTGACAGTGAAAGCGTTAGTCATTCAGTCATGTCTGACTCTCTGCGATCCCAAGTTCTGTAGCCCAGCAGGTTCCTCTGTGAATGGAATTCTCCAGGCAAGAATACTGGAGTGGGTAGCCATTTACCTCTCCAGGGCATATTTCTGACCCAGGGATTGAACCCGGGTCCCTGTATTGCAGGTAGATGCTTTACCATCTGAGCCACTAGGGAAGCCACCAAGGGAAATCTTACCCTTTTGAAATGGGTAGGTTTTGATTTAAAGTGATAGGAAAATTTGAATACCTAAACATATTATTTGATACCTGAAAAGTGGTTCAGAGTGTAAAGCATCTGCTTGCAACGCAGGAGACCCAGGTTTCATCTCTGGGTTGGCAAGATCCCCTGGAGAAGGAAATGACAACCCACTCCAGTATTCTTGTCTGGAGAATTCCATGAACAGAGGAGCCTGGTGGGCTACAGTCCATGGGGTTGCAAAAAGCTGGACACAATCAAGCAACTAACACTCTCACTTTCAAACATGTTATTGGACACCTGAAAATGGGCAGCAAAGCTCTGGTTTCTGCTAAGATCTCTCCCACTAGAACAGGAGGGTATTTCTGTAGCACATCTGAGAGCAGTACCATGAGAGAAGTTGTTTGCTACTTACACTCTGTGAAATGTTTTCCACTCATTAAATTGGCTACATAGATCAAATAATGATGAAAATAGCTCCAAAACATTGCTCTGGAAGAAAGTCAAGGATTATAAGGGGAAGTCAGGGGCTTCCCTGATAGATCAGTTGGTAAAGAATCTGCCTGCAATGCAGGAGACCCCAGTTCGATTCCTGGGTCGGGAAGATCCCCTGGAGAAGGGATAGGCTACCCACTCCAGTATTCTTGGGCTTTCCTTGTGGCTCAGCTGGTTAAAAAAAAAAAAAATCCACCTGCAAGGCAGGAGACCTGGGTTCTATCCCTGGATTGGGAAGATCCCCTGGAGAAGGGAAAGACTACCCACTCCAGTATTCTGGCCTGGAGCATTCCACGGACTGTGTAGTCCATGGGGTCGCAGAGTTGGACATGACTGAGCAACTTTCACTTTCTTTTCACTTGTACTTACAAACTGTAAATCCCTCCTCGAGATGTTGAGACTCACAGACACACACTTTCTCCTGAACTCTCTCAATGCTCTTTTCCATTAGTGCTTTTCAGCAAGCGTCTGGATTCTTAATCCATCATGCTTTCCCTCTAATTCAGATGCCCAATGATCAGGATCCACACATTAGCTTCTTTTACTTCCAAATAAACTCTCAATGAACGTAATTTCTGTATTTGGCTAATGTCTGTCTCTTTAGGCTTCATTTTCTTCTGCACCAGTAGCATGAGTTTTAAAAAAATGTTATTTCTGGCAAATTTATTTAAGAGGAGAGAATATCGTATTTTTAAAGATGAAAATGAGAAAAATGAAATGTGTGTGGTTTGTGTTTTCTTTTTGATGCATTAAGAATAGGCATACTTTTGACAGATGATTTTAAATGTAGTATATTCTATCTTTCGTCAGCAAGAGTAGCTAGATAATGAATAACACTTCAGAACTAATTTTGGCCTTAGTAGATACTAAAATGGAAAAAACTATGTTTTTTTGAAAAAATATGGTTACCTTTCTCTTGGTTTATTTTTATTTAATCTCTCATAAACATGTCCCAGTAGCCTGTCATTCTGTTAAGCTTCCCATAAGTGGCAATAATCTTTCAATAGTTTGACAGATTATTATAATTCTGGTTCAGAATTTAAAGCTTCCAGAAGCAAGTACTGAAGTCTGCGTTTCCCATCATTTCCATGAGGTAGAAGAATGTTCTGTTCCAATAAACATAAATATATTAGTCTAATGACACAACTCAATAGCTTTTCTTACTGTTCCTTGCCTTTCTATTTTATTATTTGCTTTGATGCGGGTCAGGGACAGAGACCTATTAACCTTCAAATGTCTTTAATAAGACAGCACCCTGGATGAGAGAGAGAGGGTATCACAGAAAACAGTGCTGCCTCCCAGGATCTTTTCTGTGTGTGGCAAGAACATTTAAAATGAGATCGTTTTCTATATATAGGTCTTTAGATTCTTTAGGAAGATATATTCCTAAGTATTTTATTCTTTTCATTGCAATGGTGAATGGAATTGTTTCCTTAATTTCTATTTTCTCGTTATTAGTGTACAGGAACGCAAGGGATTTCTGTGTGTTAATTTTATATCCTGCAACTTTACTATATTCACTGATTAGTTCTAGTAATTTTCTGGTGGAATCTTTAGGGTTTTCTACGTAGAGGATCATGTCATCTGCAAACAGTGAGAGTTTTACTTCTTCTTTTCCAATTTGGATTCATTTCTTTTTCTGCTCTGATCGCTGTGGCCAAAACTTCCAAAACTATGTTGAATAGTAATGGTGAAAGTGGGCATCCTTGTCTTGTTCCTGACTTTAGAGGAAATGCTTTCAATTTTTCACCATTGAGGATAATGTTTGCTGTGGGTTTGTCATATATAGCTTTTATTATGTTGAAGTATGTTCCTTCTATTCCTGCTTTCTGGAGAGTTTTTATCATAAATGGATGTTGAACTTTGTCAAAGGCTTTCTCTGCATCTATTGAGATAATCATATGGTTTTTATTCTTCAGTTTGTTAATGTGGTGTATTACGTTGATTGATTTGCGGATATTGAAGAATCCTTGCATTCCTGGGATAAAGCCCACTTGGTCATGGTGTATGATCTTTTTAATGTGTTGTTGGATTCTGATTGCTAGAATTTTGTTAAGGATTTTTGATCCAGCAATCCCACTGCTGGGCATACACACTGAGAAAACCAGAATTGAAAGAGACACGTGTACCCCAATGTTCATAGCAGCACTGTTTACAATAGCCAGAACGTGGAAGCAACCTAGATGTCCATCCACAGATGAATGGATAAGAAAGCTGTGGTACATATACACAATGGAGTATTACTCAGCCATTAAAAAGAATACATTTGAATCAGTTCTAAGGAGGTGGATGGAACTGGAGCCTATTATACAGAGTGAAGTAAGCCAGAAACAAAAACACAAATACAGTATACTAACGCATATATATGGAATTTAGAAAGATGGTAAAAATAACCCTATTTACGAGACAGCAAAAGAGACACTGATGTATAGAACAGACTTTTGGACTCTGGGACTGGGAGAGGGTGGGATGATTAGGGAGAATAGCATTGAAATATGTATAATATCACATCTGAAACGAGTCGTCAGTCCAAGTACGATGCCCGATAACAAATGCTTGGGGCTGGAGCACTGGGACGACCTGGAGGGATGGTGTGGGGAGGGGAGAGGGAGGAGGGTTCAGGATGGGGAACACGTGTATACTGGTGGCAGATCGATCTTGATGTATAGTAAAAGCAATTGTAAAGTTAAGCAAAATAAAAAAAAAAAATAAAATGAGATCGACCCTCTTAAAGAACTTTTAGGAGAACAATACAGTATTGTTAACTATGGGCACAACTACAGACAGCAAATCTCTAGAATTTTAGTCACCTTGCATATTTCAAATATTATACTGGTTGCATTGGAGAAGGAAATGGCAACCCACTCCAGTAGTCTTACTTGGAGAATCCCATAGACAGAGGAGCCTGGTAGGCTACAGTCCATGGGGTCACAAAGATACGGACACGACTGACGTGTCTTAGCATGCACTCCTTGAAAAGTAACTTCTCATTCTCAGCTCCCAGAAGTTCCTGACTTGTTTTTTAAAATGAATTCCCTTGCATTTATTTCCCCAGAACCAAGATCTACCTTGGCTTTCCATAGGGTATCATTAGCTCTTATGTTTTAGGCATTCAAAGAATGCTCATTACCTGTAGGGAAAGTGTGTAAGTGTATAAAGACATATCAAGAGATTGGTGACCACTACACGACAATAAGAAGTCACTCCCTGTCCCTTCCAGCATCAGTGTGTTGTCTGACTACCCCTCTACTTCTGTTCAGACGGTATCATTAAGGGTATGGGCTAAAACTGAAATAATGAAATATCTCAAAATGGTCAGATCAGATCAGTCGCTCAGTCGTGTCCGACTCTTTGCGACCCCATGAACCGCAGCACGCCAGGCCTCCCTGTCCATCACCAGCTCCCGGAGGTCACCCAGACTCATACCCATCGAGTCAGTGATGCCATCCAGCCATCTTGTCCTCTGTCGTCCCCTTCTCCTCCTGCCCTCAATCCCTCCCAGCATCAGAGTCTTCTCCAATGAGTCAACTCTTCGCATGAGGTGGCCAAAATACTGGAGTTTCAGCTTTAGCATCATTCCTTCTAAAGAAATTCCAGGATTGATCTCCTTCAGAATGGACTGGTTGGATCTTCTTGCAGTCCAAGGCACTCTCAAGAGTCTTCTCCAACACCACAGTTCAAAAGCATCAATTCTTCGGTGCTCAGCCTTCTTCACAGTCCAGCTCTCACATCCATACATGACCACAGGAAAGACCATAGCCTTGACTAGGCGAACCTTTGTTGGCAAAGTAATGTCTCTGCTTTTGAATATGCTATCTAGGTTGGTCATAACTTTCCTTCCAAGGAGTAAGCGTCTTTTAATTTCATGGCTGCAGTCACCATCTGCAGTGATTTTGGAGCCCAGAAAAACAAAGTCTGACACTGTTTCCACTGTTTCCCCATCTATTTCCCATGCAGTGATGGGACCAGATGCCATGATCTTCGTTTTCTGAATGTTGAGCTTTAAGCCAACCTTTTCACTCTCCACTTTCACTTTCATCAAGAGGCTTTTTAGCCCCTCTTCACTTTCTGCCATAAGAGTCGTGTCATCTGCATATCTGAGGTTATTGATATTTCTCCCAGCAATCTTGATTCCAACTTGTGTTTCTTCCAGTCCAGCATTTCTCATGATGTACTCTGCATATAAGTTAAATAAACATGGGGACAATATGCAGCCTTGACGTACTCCTTTTCCTATTTGGAACCAGTCTGTTGTTCCATGACCAGTTCTAACTGTTGCTTCCTGACCTGCATACAGATTTCTTAAGAAGCAGATCAGGTGGTCTGGTACTCCTATCTCTTTCAGAATTTTCCATAGTTTATTGTTATCCACACAGTCAAAGGCTTTGGCATAGTCAATAAAGCAGAAATAGATGTTTTTCTGGAACTCTCTTGCTTTTTCCATGATCCAGCGGATGTTGGCAATTTGATCTCTGGTTCCTCTGCCTTTTCTAAAACCAGCTTGAACATCAGGAAGTTCACGGTTCACATATTGCTGAAGCCTGGCTTGGAGAATTTTGAGCATTACTTTACTAGTGTGTGAGATGAGTGCAATTGTTCGGCAGTTTGAGCACTCCTTGGCATTGCCTTTCTTTGGGATTGGGATGAAAACTGACCTTTTCCAATCTTGTGGCCACTGCTCAGTTTTCCAAATTTGCTGGCATATGGAGTGCAGCACTTTCACAGCATCATCATTCAGGACTTGGAATAGCTCAACTGGAATTCCATCACCTCCACTAGCTTTGTTCGTAGTGATGCTTTCTAAGGCCCATTTGACTTCACATTCCAAGATGTCTGGCTCTAGGTCAGTGATCACATCATCATGATTATCTAGGTCTTGAAGCTCTTTTTTGTACAGTTCTTCTGTGTATTCTTGCCACCTCTTCTTAATATCTTCTGCTTCTGTTAGGTCCACACCATCTCTGTCCTTTATCGTGCCCATCTTTGCATGAAATGTTCCTTTGGTATCTCTGATTTTCTCGAACAGATCCCTTTCTGAGATGTCTTTCCCATTCTGTTGTTTCCCTCTATTTCTTTGCATTGATCACTGAAGAAGGCTTTCTTATCTCTTCTTGCTATTCTTTGGAACTCTGCATTTAGATGTTTATATCTTTCCTTTTCTCCTTTGCTTTTCGCTTCTCTTCTTTTCACAGCTATTTGTAAGGCCTCCCCAGACAGCCATTTTGCTTTTTTGCATTTCTTTTCCATGGGGATGGTCTTGATCCCTGTCTCCTGTACAATGTCACGAACCTCATTCCATAGTTCATCAGGCACTCTATCTATCAGATCTAGGCCCTTAAATCTATTTCTCACTTCCACTGTATAATCATAAGGGATTTGATTTAGGTCATACCTAAATGGTCTAGTAGTTTTCCCTACTTTCCCCGCCGGCTGCGTCGCGCACTAAGAGCGCCCCGCCGGCTGCGTCGCGCACTAAGAGCGCAGCCGAGAGGAGCTACCCTGCGACCCAGGAAGGACGGCGGTGAGGGCCAGCGCACTAAGCACGGCGGAGAAGAGCTACCCCACGACCGAGGTCAGGAAGGGCGGCCGTGAGGAGAGACCCCTCGTCCAAGGTAAGGTGCGATGGCTGTGCTTCGCTGGCTGGGAGCAGCCAGGAGCAGCCGGGATGAGATACCCCACGCCCAAGGTAGAAGAAACCCAAGTAAGACAGTAGGTCTTGAAAGAGGGCATCACAGGGCAAATACACTAAAACCATTCTCACAGAAAACTAGTCAATAAACCCATATATCTATGGTCAAATGATTTCCAAAAGGGCACCAAGAACACTGAATGGACAAGTAGTTTCTTCAGTAAATGGTGTTGGGACAACTGGACTGTCATACACAAGAGAAGGAAGTTATACCCTACATGAAAAGTGAAGTAGCTCAGTCGTGTCTGACTCTTTGCAACCCCATGGACTGTAGTCTACCAAGCTCCTCCCTCCATGGGACTATCCAGGCAAGAATGCTGGGGTGAGTTGCCACTTCCTTCTCCAGGGCATCTTCCCAACCCAGGGATCAAACCCTGGTCTCCTGCATTGCAGGCAGATGCTTTAACCCCTGAGCCACCAGGGAAGCCCCACATACCCTACATACTATGTACCAAAATTAGCTTAAAATGGATCAATGACCTAAATATAAAAGCTGAAATCATGACAGTGTAGGCAAAAAAACACAGGAATAAATAAACGTATGTGACCTTGGATTTGGCACTAGATTCTAAGATACAACACCAAAAGCACAAGCAACAAAAACTAGATAAAACTTATGCTTCAAAAGATTTTACCAATAAAGTAAAAAGACAATGCATGAATGGAAGAAAACATTTGCAAATCATATATATATGTATATATATATGTTTATATATATATAAAGGGTCTAGTATCTCAGTGATCAGTGCAAAGAAATAGAGGAAAACAATAGAATGAGAAAGACTAGAGATCTCTTCAAGAAAATTAGAGACACCAAGGGAACATTTAAGGAAAAGATGGGCTCAATAAAGGACAGAAATGGTAGGGAGCTAACAGAAGCAGAAGATATTAAGAAGAGGTGGCAAGAATACACAGAAGAACTGTACAAAAAACATCTTCACGACCCAGATAATCACAACAGTGTGATCACTCACCTAGAGCCAGACATCCTGGAATGTGACATCAAGTAGACCTTAGGAAGCATCACTATGAACAAAGTGAGTTGAGGGGATGGAATTCCAGTTGAGCTATTTCAAATCCTAAAAGATGATGCTGTGAAAGTACTTCACTCAATATGCCAGCACATTTGGAAAACTCAGCAGTGGCCACAGGACTGGAAAAGATCAGTTTTCAGTCCAAACCGTAAGAAAGGCAATGCTAAAGAATGTTCAAACTATCACACAATTGGACTCATCTCACATGCTAGCAAAGTAATGTTCAATATTCTCCAAACCAGGAGAAGACTCTTGAGAGAACCATGGACTACAAGGAGATCCAACTAGTCCATCCTAAAGGACATCAGTCCTGGGTGTTCATTGGAAGGACTTATGTTGAAGCTGAAACTCCAATATGTTGGCCACCTGATGAGAAGACCTGACTCATTTGAAAAGAACCTGATGCTGGGAAAGATTGAGAGCAGGAGGAGAAGGGGATGACAGAGGATGAGATGGTTGGATGGCATCACCGACTCGATGGATATGGGTTTGGGTGAACTCCGGGACTTGGTAACGGACAGGGAGGCCTGGCGTGTTGCGGTACATGGGATCATAAAGAGTCGGACATGACTGAGTGAACTGAACTGAGGTTTCAACAGTACGTGAACCGTGAACTTCCAGATGTTCAAGCTGGTTTTAGAAAAGGCAGAGGAACCAGGGATTAAACTGCCAACATCCGCTGGATTATGGAAAAAGCAAGAGAGTTCCAGAAAAACATCTATTTCTGCTTTATTGACTATGCCAAAGCCTTTGACTGTGTGGATCACAATAAACTGTGGAAATTCCTCAAGAGATGGGAATACGAGATCACCTGACTTGCCTCTTGAGAAGTCTGTATGCAGGTCAAAAAACAACAGTTAAAACTTGACATGGAACAACAAATTGGTTCCAAATAGGAAAAGGAGTACGTCAAGGCTGTATATTGTCACCATTCTTATTTAAATTATATGAAGAGTACACTGTGAGTAACGCTGGGCTGGATGAAGTACAAGCTGGAAATAAGACTGCCAGGAGAAATATCAATAAACTCTGATATGCGGATGACACCACCCTTAGGGCAGAAAGTGAAGAACTAAAGAGCCTCTTGATGAAAGTGAAAGAGGAGAGTGCAAAAGTTGGGATAAAGTTCAACATTCAGAAAACAAAGATCATGGCATCCAGTCTCATCACTTCATGGCAAATAGATGGAGAAATAGTGGGAACAGTGGCAGAGTATTTTCTTGGGCTCCAAAATCACTGCAGATGGTGACTGCAGCTATGAAATAAAAAGATGCTTACTCCTTGGAAGAAAAGTTATGACCAACCTAGACAGCAATATTAAAGAGCAGAGACATTACTTGGCCAACAAAAGTCCATCTAGTCAAGGCTATGGTTTTTCCAGTAGTCATGTATGGATGTTAGAGTTGGACTATAAAGAAAGCTGAGTCCAGAAGAATTGATGTTTTTGAACTGAGGTGTTGGAGAAGACTCTTGAGAGTCCCTTTGGACTGCAAGGAGATCCAACCAGTCCATCCTAAAGGAAATCAGTCCTGAATACTCATTGGAAGGACTGATGTTGAAGCTGAAACTCTAGTACTTTGGCCACCTGATGCGAAGAGCTGACTCATTTGAAAAGACCCTGATGCTGGTAAAGACTGAATGCAGGAGCAGAAGGGGACGACAGAGGATGAGATGGTTTGATGGCATCACTGACTCAATGGGCATGAGTTTGCTTAAACTCCGAGAGTTGCTGATGGACAGGGAGGCCTCGCGTGCTGCAGTCCATGGGGACATGATTGAGCGACTGAACCGACTGAATTGAACTGATCTAGTATATAAACAGCTCTTTTAAGTTAATAACCAAAGGGCAAACAACTCAAAAAAATAGCCAAGAATTTGAATAGACATTTATTTCTCTAAAGATGGCTAATACAGGATATGAAAAGATGCTCAAGATCATTAATCATTCAGTTCAGTTCAGTCGCTCAGTCATGTCTGACTCTTTGCAACCTCATGAGTCACAGCATGCCAGGTCTCCCTGTCCATCACCAACTCCCGGAGGTCACTCAGACTCACATCCATCGAGTCAGTGATGCCATCCAGCCATCTCACCCTCTGTCATCCCCCTTCTCCTCCTGCCCCCGATCCCTCCCAGCATCAGGGTCTTTTCCAATGAGTCAAGTCTTTGCATGAGGTGGCCAAAGTATTGGAGTTTCAGCTTTAGCATCAGTCCTTCCAAAGAACACCCAGGATTGGTCTCCTTTAGGATGGACTGGTTGGATCTCCTTGCAGTTCAAGGGACTCGCGAGAGTCTTCTCCAGAACCACAGTTCAAAAGCATCAATTCTTTGGTGCTCAGCTTTCTTCACAGTCCAACTCTTATCAGAGAAGAGCAAATCAAAACCACAAAGTACTACTTATATTTTTAAAAGGCCAAACAACAAGCACTGGTGAGCATATGAAGAAATTTAACTCTTGTACATTGCTGGTGGGAAAGTAAAGTGGTACACTGTGAAAAGGCATTTTGATGGATCATCAAAAATCTGAATGATATATCATTCAGCAATTCCATTCCTAGCTGTATACCCAAAAGAACTGAAAACAGGAACTCCAATGGATATTTGTATACCAGATTTACCTGAAGCATTAGCCACAGTAGCCAAAAGGTAGAAACAACACAAGTGTCATTAGCCTACATGGATAAACTAAATTTGGCATATACATACAATGGAATACCATTCATTCATAAAAAGGAATGAAGTCCTGACACATGCCACAAGATGGATGCACACTGAAAAACATGCTAAGTGAAAGAAGCCAGTCACAAAAGAACACATATTATATGACTCCATTTACATGAAATGTCCTGAACAGGCGAATCTATAGAGACAGAAAGTCAGTAAGTAGTTAGTTGGGCTGAAGTGATTTGAGGTTGACATGTAAAAGTAAAGGGTTTCTTGGGACTACCTTGGTGGTCCAATGGTTAAGACCTCAAGTCTCCACTGCAGGAGGCATGGGTTCAATCCCTAGTAGTGGAACTGGAAAAGGTCAGTTTTCATTCCATTCCCAAAGAAAGGAAAGGCCAAAGAATGTTCAAACTACTGCATAATTGCACTAATCCCACATGCTAGCAAAGTAATGCTCAAAATTCTCCAAGCCAGGCTTCAACAGTACGTGAACCATGAACTTCCAGATGTTCAAGCTGGGTTTAGAAAAGGCAGAGGAACCAGAGATCAAATTGCCAACACCCGTTGTATCATAGAAAAAGCACGAGAGTTCCAGAAAAACATCTATTTTTGCTTTAGTGACTAAGCTAAAGCCTTTGACTGTGTGGATCACAATAAACTGTGGAAACTTTTAAAAGCGATGGGAATATCACAGCACCTCACCTGCTTCCTGAGAAATCTGTATGCAGGTCAAGAAGCAACAGTTAGAACTGGACATGGAACAACAGATTGGTTCCAAATTGCTAAAGGAATACTCCAAAGCTGTATATTGTCAACCTGCTTATTTAACTTATCTTCAGAATACATCATGCAAAATGCAAGGCTGGCTGAAGCACAAGCTGGAAACAAGATTGCCAGGAGAAATATCAATAACTTCAGATAAACAGGTGATACCACCCTTGTGGCAGAGAGTGAAGAACTAAAGAGCCTCTTGATGAAAGTGAAAGAGGAGAGTGAAAAAGCTGGCTTAAAACTCAACATTCAGAAGACTAAGATCATGACATCAGGTCCCATCACTGGATGGCAAATAGGAGAAACAGTGGACACAGTGAGACTTTATTTTTTGGGCTCCAAAATCACTGCAGATGGTGACTGAAGTGAAGTGAAGTCACTCAGTCGTGTCTCACTCTTTGTGACCCCATGGAGTGTAGCTCGCCAGGCTCCTCTGTCCATTCTTGTCCAGGCAAGAATACTGGAGTGGGTTACCATTTCCTTCTCCAGGGGATCTTCCCGACCCAGGGATCGAACCCGGGTCTCCCGCATTGGTGGTAGGCGCTTTAACCTCTGAGCTTCCAGGGAACAGCCATGTAATTAAAAGACACTTGCTTCTTGGAAGAAAAACTATGACCAACATAGACTGCATATTGAAAAGCAGAGACTTTGCCAACAACAGTCTGTCCAGTCTAAGCTATGGTTTTATCAGTCTCATGTGCGGATGTGAGTTCAGTTCAGTTCAGTCACTCAGTTATGTCCGACTCTTTGCGACCCATGGAGTGCAGCACGCCAGGCCTCCCTGTCCATCAGCAACTTCCAGAGTTTACTTAAACTCATGTCCATTGAGTCGGTGATGCCATCCAACCATCTCATCCTCTGTTGTCCCATTCTCCTTTATAGTCCAACTCTCACATCCTTACATGACTACTGGAAAAACCGTAGCCTTGACTAGATGGACCTCTGTTGGCAAAGTAATGTCTCTGCTTTTTAATATGCTATCTAAGCTGGTCATAACTTTCCTGCCAAGGAGTAATGGTCTTTTAATTTTTGGCTGCAATCACCATCTGCAATGATTTTGGAGATCAAAAAAAATGTATGTGAGAGTTGGATCATAAAGTAAGCTGAGCGTGGAAGAATTGATGCTTTTGAACTGTGGTGTTGGAGAAGACTCTTGAGAGTCCCTTGGACTGCAAGGAGATCCAACCAGTCCATCCTAAAGGAAATCAGTCCTGAATATTCATTGGCAGGACTGATGCTGAAGCTGAAACTCCAATCCTTTGGCCACCTGATTCAAAGAACTGACTCACTGGAAAAGACTCTTATGCTGGGAAAGATTGAAGGCGGGAGGCAAAAGGGATGAAAGAGAATGAGATGGTTGGATGGCATCATTGACTTAATGGACGTGAGCTTGAACAAGCTCCAGGAGTTGCTGATGGACAGGGAAGCCTGGCGTGCTGCAGTCCATGGGGTTGCAAGGAGTTGGACAGAACTGAGTGACTGAATTGAAGGGGAACTAAGATCCAACAGGCCACATGGTATGGTCAAGTAATAAAAAATAAATAAAGCTTTTAAAAAAGAGATTTTCTTTTCGAGGGGATAAGTATGCTTTAAAATTGACAGTAGTTGCATAACACTGTGAATAGAGTAAAACAGCTAATATTTTAAAACAAATACCAAACCTCTCTGTTGATTCCGTATACTTTCCTAGAAATGGGTCCAATCTCCCTTTCCATCTCACATAGCCTTTTCTTGAGAGGTTTTAACCTCTTAAAAAGCTGTTTATCCTACTTATAGCTACTTAAGTTTATCCTACTTAAAGTTTATCCTACTTATAGCTACTTAAGTTTATCCTACTTAAGTTTATCCTACTTAAAGCTAGTGGAGGTGATGGAATTCCAGTGGAGCTATTCCAAATCCTGAATGATGATGCTGTGAAAGTGCTACACTCAATATGCCAGCAAATTTGGAAAACTCAGCAGTGGCCACAAGATTGGAAAAGGTCAGTTTTCATCCCAATCCCAAAGAAAGGCAATGCCAAGGAGTGCTCAAACTACCGAACAATTGCACTCATCTCACACGCTAGTAAAGTAATGCTCAAAATTCTCCAAGCCAGGCTTCAGCAATATGTGAACCGTGAACTTCCTGACGTTCAAGCTGGTTTTAGAAAAGGCAGAGGAACCAGAGATCAAATTGCCAACATCCGCTGGATCACGGAAAAAGCAAGAGAGTTCCAGAAAAACATCTATTTCTGCTTTATTGACTATGCCAAAGCCTTTGACTGTGTGGATCACAATAAACTATGGAAAATTCTGAAAGAGATGGGAATACCAGACCACCTGATCTGCCTCTTAAGAAATCTGTATGCAGGTCAGGAAGCAACAGTTAGAACTGGTCATGGAGCAACAGACTGGTTCCAAATAGGAAAAGGAGTACGTCAAGGCTGCATATTGTCACCATGTTTATTTAACTTATATGCAGAGTACATCATGAGAAATGCTGGACTGGAAGAAACACAAGTTGGAATCAAGATTGCCGGGAGAAATATCAATAACCTCAGATATGCAGATGACAC
Organism: Tragelaphus eurycerus; assembly: GCA_935064755.1. Lineage (NCBI taxonomy): Eukaryota > Metazoa > Chordata > Mammalia > Artiodactyla > Bovidae > Tragelaphus > Tragelaphus eurycerus. The sequence continues at coordinate 7,889,502 of CAKXYN010000002.1, read as the reverse complement.
CACCCTTATGGCAGAAAGTGAAGAGGGGCTAAAAAGCCTCTTGATGAAAGTGAAAGTGGAGAGTGAAAAGGTTGGCTTAAAGCTCAACATTCAGAAAACGAAGATCATGGCATCTGGTCCCATCACTGCATGGGAAATAGATGGGGAAACAGTGGAAACAGTGTCAGACTTTGTTTTTCTGGGCTCCAAGATCACTGCAGATGGTGACTGCAGCCATGAAATTAAAAGACGCTTACTCCTTGGAAGGAAAGTTATGACCAACCTAGATAGCATATTCAAAAGCAGAGACATTACTTTACCAACAAAGGTTCGCCTAGTCAAGGCTATGGTCTTTCCTGTGGTCATGTATGGATGTGAGAGCTGGACTGTGAAGAAGGCTGAGCGCCGAAGAATTGATGCTTTTGAACTGTGGTGTTGGAGAAGACTCTTGAGAGTCCCTTGGACTGCAAGAAGATCCAACCAGTCCATTCTGAAGGAGATCAATCCTGGAATTTCTTTAGAAGGAATGATGCTAAAGCTGAAACTCCAGTATTTTGGCCACCTCATGCGAAGAGTTGACTCATTGGAGAAGACTCTGATGCTGGGAGGGATTGAGGGCAGGAGGAGAAGGGGACGACAGAGGATGAGATGGCTGGATGGCATCACTGACTCGATGGATGCGAGTCTGAGTGACCTCCGGGAGCTGGTGATGGACAGGGAGGCCTGGCGTGCTGCGGTTCATGGGGTCGCAAAGAGTCGGACACGACTGAGCGACTGATCTGATCTGATCTGATCTGATCCTACTTATGTTCACTTCATTGTCATATTATAAGTCAATTCTATTTGGCTGCAGGAATAAATACAACACCCTTTAATATTTACTATGACAAGGAATAAAAGTAAGCTCAGGCACACAAATTAGTAAATTGTGACCGAGTGTCTACTAGGTACTAGGATATAAGATTGATAGGGCAAGAGTTCTGTTCAAACGGAGAGAGGAGCAACTTTCCTGGTGGTCCAGTGGCTAAGACTCCACACTCCCAATGCAGGGGGCTCAGATTCTATCCCTGATTGGGGAACTGCACTCCACATGCCACGACTAGTAGTTTGCGTGCTGCAATATATCCTGCACGCTGCAGTGAAGATCGAAGATCCTTATGTGCCTCGACTAAGGCCTGGTGCAGCCAAATAAGTTTTTTTTTTTTTTTTTTCCAAAAAAGACAGAGGAAGGGAAACAATACAAAATACACAGATGAGAAACCATTAATTTAAAAATTATAAAGTGATGAGTCAGAACATATCCACTCAGCAATGCGTTATCTAAAGGAATGGATTGTGCTCAGCAAATGATGATTTCTCAATACTAAAGATCCAGCTTTAAAAAGATAAGAGGCAAAGTCACTGCAGGCAGAGGAAAAAGCAAGTGCCATGACAAGAGAAGGTTGAGAGATATGAGGAACTTCATGAGGTCCTGGGAGGTGGAAGAGTGACTGACCAGAGGGGTAAGGTGAGGTCCCAGAGGTAAGGTGAAACTGGCCAGGGGTAGACCTGCAGGGTTTTGTAAGACAAGATGAGAAGTTTCAGCTTGCTTCTTCTCAACCCTGTAACATGCTGTGCACATCTGCTCTGTTACTCATAATCCTCTGCGTACCTCCTTTGACTCCCTCTGCTCTAAGAAAAATCAAAGTTTCCTATTCATTTCTGTCAATCCAGTGCCTAGCCAGTGATTAGCCATAAGCTCAGAAGTTGAGGTTTCCTGAATGAAGACTCCACATATGGACACCATAATAAGGCAAAGATGCCAAGTCCTGTAAAGAAATTCTGAATGAAATTTAAATAGAATTAAAAAAATGTTGTTGAAAGGCAGGGTGCAGATTAAGGCCAAGGGATCTTCATTTGAATTCTTCTGGCCAACGTAAGGTTATTTCTACCAGAGGTTGTGATGTGTTGCATATTTGAAATCAGTTAAACGGAACATCGTCCAAACTTAATTACACTCATTCCCAGCATCTGAAACATAAAACTGCCAGCAATGAACTGCATTAGCATCTCCAGTGACTGCTCGGTAATCATGAACTGGTTCTCTGACTCAAGCCTACTCACTGGAGCATCCCAAGACATCACCCACAACATCTACCTCAGCACCGCCACTGAAATGGAAAAGCTATAGATTATATTACTAGTAACTGAAATAGAATTGAGCACTACCTTCTAAATAACACATGATAACACATGCTTTCCTTACAAATGACTGACAAACATTTAATTGCCTAATAATTAGTTTCACATATGCATGCTGTATTTTCTGTTTGCACTACACAGGGGATTCTGCTATAGCTCTAATTACAGCCTCATTATTCAGAAAGGCACACACTGATTGTAACACAGTTGAGACAAAGGTAGCCAAGTAACAGTTTCAGAGTGCAAAACCACACAATTCTGCACATTGATAAGGCACGTTTCTTTGGGAGGGAAGGAAAACACATTCTTTTCCCAGCGGGCTTACTGTGGCCTTGAGGCTTCCGCCTGGTCTGTCTGCAGTTTCTCTCCTCCTTCCACTTCCATTGTACAGTAAACAACTCGATTGGGAGCGACTGACCTCAAACCTTGCACTTCCATTATGACAATCTAAAGACAAGAAAAATGTTTCACAGATTTGTCAAAGTGACAACATTTAGCAACAGAGACAGCAGCATGAACTACAATTAGAGAGACCAATTGATATAATTATCTGACAATCTCAATGGTATTTTATCTTCTTTATAATCCATCTTTATTCATGGACGGTATAGTACATAATGTTTTGAAAAAGTCAGGTATCTGAAGATGCATCTCCTACCAACAATTAAGTTAAAGTCTCTAGATATGAGCCACAATGAAGTGAGATAAACACTCAGATCCTACAAAACAATTTTGGCAGGTCTGCATGAGGTAAAGCAGAATGATGAAAATTCAGTAAATGTGTTATAAGAATACAGGTTGAATTTCATATAAGGTGACTGGGAGGCATTGTCACCATCACACCAATTCACAGATAATCATACCAATTAACAGATAATCAATACATGGCATCAGAAAATGTCTATACTCATTTATATGACTATCAGCATTTACAAAAGAATTTTATTTATGGCCAATGTGTATCTTATGAAAATATAAAAAATATAACTTGCCAAGAATATCTTACTATTAACCAGACAAGGAAAACTATTTTCCCAATCCATTAATTTGATAAAGTCTACTGGAAAAGAGTAGAAAGACTGATATTAGCTTATATATTCGTAACTCCTGGGGAAAAGGAAAACATACTTCTCAAGTGTGCTTTTTATCTTTGTATAAAAGGCTGCCAATCTTAAAATATTGTAACCTAACATTCTCACTGGATATATGCATAAAATATGAATACTGCTGAATATTATTTACTATAGCCTTTTAAAAAAAATTGCATCATGAATTTTCCTCAATTCTCTACATCCATAAAATATATTCAATGGCATTCATATATATATAAAATATATATATTTTATTGATCTCCTGTTGTATATGTACAAACAAGATTAACAGCATTCATGCCATGTAGCTACCAAAATATCCATTAAAAACGAATGTATCATTTACTGATTTTTAAATACATTACTAAATCAGTATACCCTTTGTAGAGTTATGATATGAACCTTGAGGCAAAAAGTCTCAAAGAAACAAATCATCTTAATAGAAGTTTTATTCCTTTTAGTTCTGGTACAAGATTTTTTTGTAAATACAAATACCTACTGTTTTGTTTTTCCATAAAAAACACATGGGAAACTGATAACCAAAAATACAAGTCAAATTCAGAAGCATTTTCTTCCCTCAGCCAGGGCTTTTATCATTTTGTCACACTGAAATGCACACCAACATATAAATAAAAATAAACACAATGAAAACAGACTATGAGAATTAATAGATAATAGTAACAGTGTTCACAGCTGCTCTAACACTCAAGGAAGCTGAGGTGAAGTACTAAACATGAAACAGAATTGAGTACACTAGATAAATCTAGAAATCTTGATGGCACGAGTTCACATTATATCTGTCCTGCATCTCTTTCCATTGTGTGTTTAACAGCCAGAGTGCAAGAGAGAACAAAGGAAGCATCTGCTTACCATTATTTCCGTTACCGCTACTACAAGCTATACTATAAACAGGACAACCTAAAACAGATGACTGTGAAACAGTCTTCTGCCCCTCCAAACAACACTCCCTTCTGTGTTGGGAACATTCTATCCTGCAGGACCGCCGCTTTCAAAAGATGTAACTTCTATTGTGAATCCATGCATGCATGCCTGCTTAGTTTCTCAGTTGTGTCCAACTCTTTGTGACCTCATGTAGCCTGCCAGGCTCCTCTGTCCATGGGATTCTCCATGGCAAGAATGGAGAATGGGTTCCCATACCCTCCTCCAGGGGATCTTCCCTACCCAGGGATAGAACCTGCATCTCCCGTGTCTCCTGCATTGCAGGCAGATTCTTTACCCACTGAGACACTGGGGAAGTCCACACATATAAGTAAATAAATGCAGATCTGACTTCCAAAAGGAATTTGAAAATCACAGCTAGTTTCAATTATGAAGGATAAAAGCAGCTAAGAATTCCATGGACCATCATCTCCTCTAACTTTAGGTAACTGTTTCAACCAATTCCCAGCAAAACTTGATAACGAAACTGCAGAAAATAAAACTTATCTGTATTCTGTCTTCTCTTCCCATTTCTCTAGATGAATGATGTAATAAGGATAAAACAAAGTTATTCTAGAAGCATAAAGAAGAATGTACAAAATATGAAATAGCATGTTTCTGAATAAGACATTGTCCATCCACAGAGTTAAGTGGCAACTCAGGCAAGTTCAGGTTGCAGTAAGAGGAAGCTGAGCAGTCTGGTGAACAGATAAACGTACCTCCAGATACAGAGGAGGTCATGGGGTCTGCTGCCCTATTACCAACAAAAACAGTGTGAAAATCAACTATATTCATGCCAGTGACACCATTTCCCTTACAACATACAGACTCATAACTTTCTGGATGAGTATTTTCCTAACTTCACTTGACTATTTAATTTTGACATACCATTGTGTAGGTTAGTGTTTTGTGAGTCAGCTTGTCTTTTGCTTTATAATTCTCTCTGAAAGCTTCATGAATGAAGAGACCTAAAAGTAATCTTGTGAGGCGAATGGCTGATTTTTGATACCATTAAAGTCCCTAACTCAAAAAACAGTTATTGCGTCAACTGAGTGGCCAGGTACTCTTTCAGAAGGCTCTTACCTCAGTAAACAAAAACAGAAGAAAAAAAGACTTGCTAAATGTTAACTTCCTAAAGTTTGCATTCTAGAAAAGAAAACCGGATAATGAATAATATAATAAATAACTGAATTTTATGTTAGGTGCTGTGGTGGGAGATGGGATGAGTGGGTAGAAATTTTACAGAGATGATAAAATTGAAGCAGTGTTTCAAATCTGCCCTTATTCTTTAGACTGGGACTTCTGTTTCTAGGAGAAAAAAATTCCTTCTCCATTGAATAGACTCAACCTGACGGATGAAATGTGAAACCCTTAAAATGGATTAACTGCTTGTCTTTCCGAGTTTTCTCAGGCTGAAATCTGGTGTCTGATGAGGGAAGCCTAGATAATGGGTGAAGGATAATTATTCAGTTTAGCTAGGCAAAGGTCAGAAGCCCTGGGGCTGGAGGAGGTACCTAGTCCATTCCCTCCAGAGTTCCACAGACAAGCATTTTGTAGTCTGCCCTTGAAAGTGACCTCAACTTGTTCTGAGACACAACTTCTATTTAAAATACTGTAGGCACTATGGAACATATCTGTACTATGCTATGACAGGAAAATATCTGTCTTACACAGACACAGTAACAGAGCATGTCAAAATAATTATAAAAATATGGAAGCTTCTTAGACTATGGCTAAATGAAGTTTTAACTCATATTATCCTAACACCATTTTATTGTTAACTGAACAGCCCTGTACAATACACTGGCAATAAAGCACAGACTAACAATTCATAGAAAAATGAACTCATGAGCATAATTTTGTTTTCAAAAGGGAGAGAGAATTCATAAAAGCTAATTATTTACAATGGTGTAAGATTTTTAAACAAGAGAGAAAAGAGAGTGTGTTTTGAACTGTTTTCAGTTGTGCATGCTTACAGAAATAATAGTATGCTTAAACATTACAAAAATAATTTGCTTTTCAAATTATTTTTATCATTAATGAATTTAAATGCCAAACTCTTGGTAGGAAAAGTTAGACTGTCATTAAATGGCTGATTTTGTTTTGTACAAAACCTTAAGAAAAAAAGGAGTTGGCACTTTTAAGTCCATAGGAAACCTGCCTCAGGAATGAATGGGAAATTTTATATCTGAGATACTACTAAGGTTCAAATTAAACATTCTTAGATAATGATGTTAAAGAGATTGAGAAGAAACCCAGGAGCAAAGCTACTTGGCAAAGTTTTTAGCTAATCCCGGAAGTGAGTTTGGAGTCAGAAGAAAATCTCCTATTTCTACTCTGATGCTGAATTTAACCTATTAACTTACAAAGGAAAGGTTAGGCTAGAAGTGAAAAGAGAGAGGCAGTTGTCTTCTCTTTAAACTTGAATTTCAAGTTGAATAAGTGGAGGAAGGAACAGAAGCAGATATTTGCTTTTTCTGCCACAAAGGTAACAAGCCAAGTGTAAGAACTATAAACAAATAAACCTAAAACTGTACCTCCTAAGACTACATACTCTGCTTTGTTAATTAGCAGACTCAAATAGCAATAGTGGGCCCCAGCAGAGAAAGAATAGAACAATGCAAGAAGAGAGCTACAAGCTTTAATTTTTGAGAGGCTATAAATTTAAGCTAGATATTTCGAGCATATGTGTGGATGTTGTGTAAAAACCTATATACAGAGATGAGCAGTGAGGAAATGCATCATGAAAAATATCCACAGAGAGCAGCAGCAGTCAGTGATCAGTTATCTTTGGTTTCCAGTGCTTTATATACAAGGGATGAATTGTGCAGTCTTGGGGAACACAATTTTAAATGAACAACATTTATACTTGCTTTTTAAACAAAAGAATTTTACTGTATCTATAAGGAAACTGCAAGTCCCAGAAAGGAGGAAGTCTTTACTTCTCATCATCTATACTACTCAATATTAGACATTCAGTTCAGTTCAATTGCTCAATCATATCTGACTCTTTGTGACCCTATGGGCTGCAGCCTGCCAGGCTGCCCTGTCAATCACCAACTCCTGGAGTTTATTCAAACTCATGTCCAGTGAGTCAGTGATGCCATCAAACCATCTCGTCCTCTGTTGTCCCCTTCTTCTCCTGCTCTCAATCTTTCCCAGCATCAGGGTCTTTTCAAAGGAGTCAGCTCTTCGCATCAGGTGGCCAAAGTATTAGAGTTTCAGCTTCAACATCAGTCCTTCCAATGAACACTCAGGACTGATCTCCTTCAAATGGACTGGTTGGATCTCCTTGCAGTCTAAGGGACTCTCAAGAGTCTTCTCCAATACCACAGTTCAAAAGCATCAATTCTTTGGCCTTCAGCTTTCTTTATGGTCCAACTCACACATCCAGACATGACTACTGAAAAACCATAGCCTTGACTAGATGGACCTTTGTTGGCCAAGTAATGTCTCTGCTTTTTAATATGCTGTTTAGGTTGGTCACAACTTTTTTTCTTAGAAGTAAGCATCTTTTGTAATATCATACATTATAGCTGGTTTATGTGATCTGATTCTCATAGTCAAAGTAGATTAACAACAATAACAACCAAAAGCTTGAAGGGAGTTTTCAAACTACAGAGAATTCAATTATATATTTTAAATCCTATTTCTACTCGTGTGTTTCAGTACTTCTTTTACCAATAAACTTACACTGGCCTCACTGGCACCAAGCGACTTGCCTCAAAGCTTATATTATTATCTAACTGGTTCCAAATAGGAAAAAGAGTGCATCAAGGGTATTGTCACCTTGCTTGTTTAACTTCTATGCAGAGTACATCGTGAGAAATGCTGGACTGGAGGAAGCGCAAGCTGGAATCAAGATTGCCGGGAGAAATATCAATAACCTCAGATATGCAGATGACACCACCCTTATGGCAGAAAGTGAAGAGGAACTAAAAAGCCTCTTGATGAAAGTAAAAGAAGAGAGTGAAAAGATTGGCTTAAAGCTCAACATTCAGAAAACGAAGATCATGGCATCTGGTCCCATCACCTCATGGGAAATAGATGGGGAAACAGTGGCTGACTTTATTTTTCTGAGTTCCAAAATCACTGCAGATGGTGACTGCAGCCATGAAATTAAAAGACATTTACTCCTTGGAAGGAAAGTTATGACCAACCTAGATAGCATATTCAAAAGCAGAGACATTACTTGGCCAACAAAGGTCCATCTAGTCAAGGCTATGGTTTTTTCCAGTGGTCATGTATGGATGTGAGAGTTGGACTGTGAAGAAAGCAGAGTGCTGAAGAATTGATGCTTTTGAACTGTGGTGTTGGAGAAGACTCTTGAGAGTCCCTTGGACTGCAAGGAGATCCAACCAGTCCATCCTAAAGGAGACCAATCCTAGGTATTCATTGGAAGGACTAATGCTGAGGCTGAAACTCTAATACTTTGGCCACCTGATGAGAAGAGCTGACTCATTTGAAAAGACCCTGATGCTGGGAAAGATTAAGGGCAGGAGGAGAAGGGGATGACAGATGATGAGATGGTCGGATGGCATCACCGATTCGATGGACATGGGTTTGTGTGAACTCCGGGAGTTGGTGATGGACAGGGGGGCCTGGTGTGCTGTGGTTCATGGGGTCACAAAGAGTTGGACACGACTGAGCGACTGAACTGAACTGAACTGAACCCTTATACAACTGTTATGTTTAAAGGACAATTTGCATTAATTTGCATTCACAATCTGATTGTCTAGCCAATGAAGAATAATTTAACCTCTTTAAAATATATTATGGTGCTTTAAATTTGAAATGTTATCATAAAGGTCAGTAGAAATTACCCTGCAGCCTCATTTACGCTGTCAGAAGTGAACGTGGGATAAAGGCACTTACCTCCAAGGTGAACGACAGCACCACGTCGGACTTTGACAGCTGAATCTCATTCTCATCCCCTATGTCCAAAAAGGCAGAGTTCTGGGAACGTTTTAATTTTTGCAATTTAAATTCTGGACCACCTTTTGAAACTGGAAGACTCTCCAAATTGGCCATTAGCAAATTCACTGAAGACCGTAACTCTTCTATATACACGCTCTCCATTTCTTTTGATATAAACTTGGGGAATCTTCTTTCCTTGAAAATAATTATTAAAATAACAATGTCACACCAGTCAGATCTCAATTTCATCATAAAACACTATATTATGTACATATACTTGACTGTCTCAGAAACTGTGACACTAAATATAATGCATTTACCTGATTCTTTAGTCTCCAGGCTTTAAAAGCCTTGTGCCTTGTGCACAGTCGCTCAGTCATGTCTGACTCTCTATGATCCCATGGACTGTAGCCTGCCAGGCTCCTCTGTCCATGGGGATTCTCCAGCCAAGAATACTGGAGTGGGTTGTCATGCCCTCTCTTCAGAGGATCTTCCCGTTCCAGGGAACGAACCCACAACTCTCACATTGCAGGTGGATTCTTTACTGTCTGAGCCACCAGGGATGGGATGGGATGACAGCTGTACAAAATGGGCTGGGGGATGATGGCCTAAAGCAGCTGTCATCCCGATGACTGCCTAATGCTCCAGAAAATCAATGCCTTTACTATCGCTTTCTTTGGCATCATTTAAACTGCAACCTAAGACATCTTCATCTCCAGGGTGAATGGAACATGTCCAGAGCATGTTCATCAACCTGTATCTCATCTGACTCTCTCGCCCCAGTTTGTCCATGAGGTGGCAAGGAACATCTGGCACCACCTCATGAATCAGTCCCAGAGCCTCAAACCACCTATTTTCCTTTCCTCCCAACCTAACCTTGACATATTTTTTTTTAATTTACATATAATCAATATTAAAACTTCAAATGTATTATCATAGTTATTAAATATCTACATCCATTATTAATTTTCCCAAGGAAGCTTCTCCCTTTTAATATTCCTCTATAGTTTGAAGCAACTAGTAAATAAGTTGCTTACTTACTCCTACATAGTATGTTTGCATCCTCAGAAAAAAACACACAGCTACTCAGTTCTGTAATAACTTGGTTTCTTTTGGGGATGGGGGTGGGGAATAGCATTTGGATAGTTTTTCAAGACATGCAGAAGAGGAAAAAATAAAGTATAAAAGCATTTTTACGTTTGTGAACTAATTTTAAAAGCTATCATAAAAAGCAGCCAAAATTCAAATATTAGGCAAAAAGGTGAGAGAACAGGTCCTTTCAACACCATATGTGAGCAAAGACCATCCAAGGCTCATGCAGGGTAAATGTCCCTAGTTTAATTTACTGTTTGTAGCCTGCCAGGCTCCTCTGTCCATGGAAATCTCCAGGCCAGAATACTGGAGTGGGTAGCTGCTCCCTTCTCCAGGGGAACTTCCCAACCCAGGGATGGAACCCAGGTCTCCCACAGTGCAGGTGGGCTCTTTATTACCTGAGCCACCAAGGAAGCCCCCAATGTACCGTTTACTACTGATATAAGATCCCAGATGGCTGAAGCTACATGTTGTTACTTTGTAGAATTTTGCCTGGTGATGATATAAGTAATGTGTGTTTGGTGAGTAAGATAATCCAATGATTATAGTTTTAAATCTGTGTTGGAAATTAATCACTTTTATTGGGTTTTACTTGGATCTTTGCCTAAAAACACCTACTTTTCAAATGCTCTTCAGACTAGGTTCTAATATCTAACTAGTTTGCTCATTAATTATACACTGAGTACAATCATTGTTCATTCATTTTATATTTGTATGACCATCAGAGTTTTGCCTTTTAGAAATATTTTAGGAAAGTAAAAGACAGATATATCATGTGTTTCATAGTTTCGATGTACTGGTTATTTTCCTTAAATTTTCAAAGTGTTATTTCATGGAAAATGTAATATCAGCACATGAAAAAAAAATCTATTCTTATTTAGCTTTCATTAAAAATACTTCAAGGAAGAGACTGGCAGAAATCACCTCGCCTGTATCAGCATTTTCAAACTTTACAGGAAGTAGACTATACTAGATTTTCTTTTTCTCTTTGGGGAATAAAAACAACAACTCTGTTTTAAAGCTTTGAGGTTTGTTGATAGTATTTCTTAAACTTTATTTAGCCGGCTTATGTTGCCTCTTTCTTGGAAACAAAACCAAATGTACATATTAAATTTGATCTTTTAAATTAGAACAGCATCAGAAATAGCACTATTCTGTAGCTTAACTGTGAGTTGTTCCTATAAACCATTTTAGTGTTCTAATTTGGTCTTCTGTACAGCTTAGCTCATTACCAGCCCTAACACATTATGTACATTAAAAAAATCTGCTCTATAAAATTTCCATTATTCAAATTTAGTCACTCTTTAAGGGCTCTTCACTTTCCAGTAGATGAAGCATGGATCAGAATGGTAGGATGAAGATGGTGATAACTCTCAGACTGTGGAAATATCTGGAGAGAGGCACAAATGGATTTCGTGACAAACGTGGCATGAGCAAAAAAAGGGTCAAATATGATTCCAAGCTTTTACGCCTGATGTACTAGAAAGATAGCATTGCCAAGAACTGGCCTACCATGATCACTTGCCTGGAAATTGTCAACACCCTCCTTCACTCCCACATTCCTGACTCTATCTTCTCTGCTTTATTTTCTAAATAGTAAATGATCACCACCATAATTTTGTTACATAGCATGTTTGCTGCTTATTGCAAGTCTCTCCCAAATACAACGTAAGCTCTCTGAGGACATGGCCGGGATACTTTTGTCTGATGTTATCCTAAGACAACTACATCTGTCTGGACGTATCCCAAATGCCTAAAATAGCACCTGATTATTTTAATAAGGTGATCAATATTTATCCACTGAATTTATGACCAGAGAAATTCAGCTCCAAAAAGTTAGATAAGTTGCTCATGTTATATATCCAGGAAACACAAACACAGATTTGGTCCACAGGTCTTTCTGGCCCAGTCCACCACATTTTTTCTATCACTACTTCCTGATTATGCCTTGGCTAAAAGGCATAATTTTAGCCAAAGTCAATGTATATATATGGCTGATTCATGTTGTTGTACAGCACAAACACAACATTGTAAAGCAATTATATTCCAATAAAAAATGATAAGAAAAAAAGAAACAACAAAAAAATTTATATCCCTTGAAACAGATTTCTGCCCTGTGGATTTAATGTTATTGTATTGTGTTGTGAAGTGTAATAGTTGCTGCTGTTCTATTGCTAACTCTTTGTGACCCCATGGACTGCAGCACACCAGGCTTCCCTGTCCTTCACTATCTCCTGGAGTTTGCTCAAACTCATGTCCATTGAGTCCGTGATGCCATCCAACCATCTCATGTTCTGTCACCCCCTTTTCCTCCTGCCCTCAACTTTTCTGACATCAGGGTCTTTTCCAATGAGTTGGCTCTTTGTATAACGTGGCCAAAGTATTGGAACTTCAGCTTTTCTGACATCAGGGTCTTTTCCAAGAGTTGGCTCTTTGTATAAGGTGGCCAAAGTATTGGAACTTCAACTTTTCTGACATCAGGGTCTTTTCCAAGAGTTGGCTCTTTGTATAAGGTGGCCAAAGTATTGGAACTTCAGCTTCAGCATCAGTCCTTCCAATGAATATTCAGGGTTGATTTCCTTTATGATTGACTGACTTGATATCCTTGCTACAGTTTGCCCAGGACTGTACAAGAAGAACAGATTCAAACCTCCACTCAGATCTTTAAAACACTAGTTCTCATTGTTCCATGTGGATTTCCTGTAATAATAGGTACCAAGTCTGATAGGTGTTCCTAATAGTTGATTGCCAACTCTAAACTATGAATAAACCATGTTTATGGATTTATGAGACTGAAGAGGCATCACAGCCTAGAGAAACAAACCCAAGCTCTGGAGTCCAAAGACCAATGTCTGAGGTCTTTTATTAAGTCATCTTGGCTAAACCTCAATCTCCTTGTCTATAAAATAAATTCATTATATCGCCTGCCCTTGTGGGTTTCAAAGGATTATGGTAAAGATCTAAGACAACAAGGTCAGTAAATTACAACTAGCCTTATATTTTAGGACGGTGGCTTCAATTTGGTGAAACAAAGTAGAAAGCAATTAAACATCTATTTACCAAAAGACATTATATTTTGAGGTTTTTTTTCATTCCAATCCCATTGGCTTCAATTCCTTCCTTCTTCATGCTTTTTCTATTTTATCAACATTTCTGATGGAATCAGTAGGGTCCTCTCAAAGAGAAGCTGCTGGTGTGCATCACTGACCTAGCTCCTCTGACTCAGCTCTGAGGTTGTACAAACATATTCTTCTCTGTGGACATGAACTTGAGAACACAATCCAGGTTCTTAATCCTACTCTGGACCCCTCTGGAAATTCATCTAAATTATCACATATCCAGCCAGACCCTTGGAGAAGAACTTGGGACAGTGTGAACAGCTCAGGTACAATCTAAATATAAGGAGACAACTCAGAAATGCAGATCACAGGTCCAGAGTCCTGCCCACAGTGCCAGGCACATCTCTCTGGATTCTCTCTTAGCCTCAGTTCTTCAAGAAAAGCAATGCCCTTCCAGACAGCTTCCAACACAGGTTAGGATTTGAGGCAAAACATTTTTCTCCCAAGGTTTTGCCAATGGCTCAGTGATTAAGAATCTGCCTGAAATGCAGGAGATTCAAGTTCAATCTCTGGGTCTGCAAGAGCCCCTGGAGAAGGAAATGGCAATCCACTCCAGTATTCTTGCCTGGAGAATCCCATGGACAGAGGTACCTGGTGGGCTATAGTCTAAGGGGTTGCAAAAAGAGTTGAACATGACTTTGTGACTAAACAACAATTTTTCTTTCTAAAGCTTCCAAAACCCTCAAGCTACTTGCTTTCTAGCCAATACATTTCACATTTGAATCTCTCGAATCATGTAGTGACTCTCCAGGTACGCAGAGGATAGTAACAAGTTGTGTTGTCCTTTCAACCTCTGCCCTTTGTATGAATTTAACTCTTCAGCCCCTAATTCATATCATCATCCCATGTCTTCATCTGGAGAATCCTTCTCATGCATCTCTTGGCTTGGCTCTCACAACATATTACCATCTCTGTTACCCAACTTCTCTTTTCTCTGTTTTTTCTATTTATCTCCAATTTCTCAATGATTTCTCTACTTTTTAATTGAATAGACATTTAGATAAATACAACATTAGCTGGCATAATACTTACATATTAATAAATATATTTTTGTTTGAAAAACACAAAACTTCAATTGTCAAATGCATGTGGGACAGATCTCCTTAACTGCTGGTAAAGTTCACTGTCTTGATTTGGGAGGTGGTTATATAGGGTGTACACACATTTATCAAGCTGTAAACTAAAGATCTATGTACTTTGCTATATACACGTTGTGCCTTAATTTTTAAAATGAAAAAATCCCCAATAGCGAGGACTCTTCAGAGAGACAGAGACAGATTGGAGGGAAATGGGGAGAAAGGAGAGTAAGAGTCTCCTTTATTATGTTTGAATAAAACATATTCAAAGTTTTCATTTAGCAGAAGAGAAAAGGAAAAACAAAATCTTATTCTCAGACCCAAAGCATTATAACCTCAAGTCTCTTTTAAGGGACGAGAATTTTACTTTTACCACTGAAGTAAATTAATGCATCAATTTATTAGAGAATGATTTAGACAAAGAGTCTTCAGTATTAAAAAACAAGCACAGCTTTTGTTTGAAATTGATTTCTGTTCACAGAAATATAGTAACTGTATAAATAAAAGTAAATAAAATATTGTATTTGATATATCCTGAGATTCTGTACTATAAACCTCAAATTATATTTTTCACCCATTCAAATATTAGTTGATACCACTGTGGGCCAAACACTGTGCCAGATACTTTGGTATATATCACATGATTTTTCTTTGATTATATTATGCTTAGTGCAATATTAAACTTCTAAGTCTGGCAGTTTGAGAAATTTGGGCATTGCTTTAAGAATAATCTACAAAAGTTATCATTGAGTTTAAACATCTCATATAAAGATGGATATGTAAAATAAATATGCTCCATTTAGATAATACGCATTCATGAATCTGAGCTTAATAGGTATGCATGGAAACAAGAAAATGATAAAATTACACTGGCTTTGTCTATACAAAACTTTCAGCTTACAGAAATCTAAGCACAGAAAGAAACGTGGTTCAGTATATCCAAGTTAACAATTTACCTTTGCCATTTTCTCAGCCAACTGCAAACGGCCATCAAGTTCCCTTCTGATCTGGGCTGCTTGTTCATCTGCATTATCCAACTTAAAAACAGAACAGAAAATCACACGTACATGATTACTTAATGGCAGTGACCTACAGATTAAAGCAACACTAAAATGACTCCAAAAAAACTTTATAAGTCTTCTCAGCTACCTATTGAGAACACAGAAAATTGTTTAATTAGATTGACAGTATAATTAAATTTCTTGGACACTTTTCACTATGATTTGCTCACAAAAAAAAAAAAAAAAAAAAAAAAAGCTAATAAATCACTAAGGTTAATAGTTCAGCTTACCAAAAACTCTAATTATAATAATCCTTTGCCAAATATATCCACAACAAATCTAAGCCAAGAAGTCCTTGTTTCCTTGAGGATGCATGAAGTTGTCATTAAGTTTATTCAGTTCAGTTACTCTTCAGTCTCCATTAAGAAAAGATTCAGTTCATTCTCCTGCCTCCATTAATGTCAGTCCTAAACAGTTCCAAATGGATAAATCTCTTGTTCTTTCAAATTCCCAGAATGCATTTCTGGAGAGTGAGATATTAATGTTTCACTATTTTCCTTGCTCTTTCAAAAAACATTTTCTTTGTATAATAAGTTTCTGTTAGTGCTAAACTATCAAAGTACTATTTGATTGACTGCTATCACTTTCTACCATTTAAATCTTCATATGCTCCTCATTCTAGTACCAACAGGCTCATACTGCCAAGAAATCCTTTTACAGGCTGGCACCACATTAGAATTCCATTCTCTCTTTCTAAATTTGATTGAAAGTTTAGCATGTTAGCCTCATTTTTAAAGATATTTCCATCTACATGGAAAATAACTTCTCCACTGAAATAATCCTTAACTTTTTTCTATAACTTCCTTTAACTTTTCCTCATGATTCCTTCTATCTCTTTATTGGTTCCTTATAAAACCTCTTCCTGTGAGCCATGCAGTGTGGGAGGCACTGGGTGCGTGACAGACATGGATCAGACTGATGCTTCTCTCCATTTTAATTCCTTCCCCTCTCTCACTTCCATCATCAAGAAGCCCAGACCTCACAATACAACCATACTTTAGGAAAAATCCATCTAAAAATTGGATTAGAACTGAGTACAACATTAGACATCCGGGATAATACAGACTAACATGTCCATTTGCTGAAGTACTACCTATAAACCATGCTACATTTTAAAAAAAGAAGAAAAAAAGGCGGGGGTGGAGCTTAAAAAAATTTCTAAACAAAATGAGTAGGTCAGTAGGATGGTCCTGTCAGAAGGTACTTGACTTCTTGAAAAGTCAAGAAGAAAGAAAGATGCTCTAGTAAGAGGGCACCGAACAGCTGGACGAGATCAGACATTGGTGTGGGGAATGGATTGGGGCAGGGGGAAAAGGGAAGGGTAATGAGAGGTGGGGCTGGAGAGATGGGGCTCCTTTAAACACCTGAGCCAAATGAAGGAGTTTGGAATTGGTTCTTAATGCATTGGAAATTCACCAAGAGATTTTAAGCAGAACTTCCTAAGGGTCACTGTGTCTGTCTCCATCAAAAACAACAGGCAAGATGGACATAAGGATTTCTATCTGTCTGTCCACTCATCTATCTAATTTGTTCATTTAACAGACAGATCTGGGGTTACCTTTCTGAAAAATGTTTCTAAGTTGATTTTAAAAAACTAAGTTCATTTAAAAACGAGATTAACAATAGGATTTTCCTAAACTAAATCCTTGCTATAAAGGAGTTTCTATGTCATCTCAAAAATACTTTTTAAATTAATATTCATAATTAAACAAGTTTCTCTTCCCTGTGTCTAAAGTCAAAATGATCTACATTAAAAACTAATATAATTATTATGGAAAAGAAAATGTGATAACTGTCTATTCCAGGTAACCAAAATCATGGTCCTAAAAACAAAAATTTTGTTTAAGAAAAAAATTAAAATTAAAAACCAAATTTTGTTTAACTACAGTAGCTCAAATACAGTAAACATGAGATATCTTCTTCTCTTGCCTTAAATGCTGATAAGTATTTTTCCACAAAGAAACAAAATGGTTACTCGCATGTAAAAAGAGTTCTACCAAGAAATAGCATTTAACATCTTAAAAAATCTTAGAAATTCTACAAATTTCACCACAAAATATTATTTAACATCTTTATCTCTATCTTTATATTAACAGCTCTTATCTAATTTTAAATGGAGTTGTTTGAGTCATTTCTGGGCTTTATCAGTGCTTTCTGAGAGTTTTCCATTACTTTTAAAAAATATTAATGCCTTGGACTTTCCTTGTGGTCCAGTGGTTAAGAGTACACCCTGCAATGCAGGGGACACTAGTTTGATCCCTGGTTGGGAAACTAAGATCCCGCACGCCACAACTAATGAGAGAATCCCTGCACCCCAGGGAAAGACCCTATGTAATGCAGTGAAGATCACACATGCTGCAACCAAGACCCGAGGCAGCCATATAAATACAATCAACAAAATGTTAATACCTTGACTGCATTTGTCTGGAAAAAAAAAAACAAAGAAAAGCAGAGCACTGCTATACTAAATGGAGAAGGCAACGGCAACCCACTCTAGTACTCTTGCCTGGAAAATCCCATGGACGGAGGAACCTGGTGGGCTGCAGTCCATGGGGTCGCAAAGAGTCGGACATGACTGAGTGACTTCACTTTCACGCATTGGAGAGGGAAATGGCAACCCACTCCGGTGTTCTTGCCTGGAGAATCCCAGGGACGGGGGAGCCTGGTGGGCTGCCGTCTGTGGGGTTGCACAGAGTCGGACACGACTGATGTGACTTAGCAGTAGCAGCTATACTAAACTGTCTTTTAATAGCAATCTCCCAGAGACAGAAAGGATATTAACTTTGATGACTACAGTGTTATTTTGTGAAACTAGGAAAACATATTTTCAAACATGTTTAAAAAAAAAAAAAACAGGAAAAGCTAATACAATAAAGACAACACATGTTAGAATTCAAGGAGGTATTAATAAATCACCTGATTGACTTTTTTAAATAAGAATTTTAGTTTACCATTCCATGTTCCATATGGTTTGTCTTTGAGTATTATCTTTGTTTTTCATAACATGAAGGTTTATATAATTTTTATGAATGCTTTTTTAAAGGTTGATTTCTCAGTTGACATAACTGTAGTTTCAAGTGCAGTTTTAAGAAATAATTGAGAGATATCCACTGTATTGCCCAGTTTTCCCCATGGTAGCATCTTATAAAACAAGACCGTCATATACAACCAGAATACCAACTGACACTGTCATCCAGTATATTCCAGTTTCCTTAGTTTCATGCCCATGTATCTGTGTGAATTGACTTCTATGCAATTTATCATGCGTCTAGATTTGTACAGTCACCATCACCGTCAAGGCATTGATCAGCTTTCATACCATATTTTGCCCTTTTATAAACACATCCACCTCCCCTAACCCAATCCCAGACTGTTTAGCTTCAACAATGTACCTCATTTTCAGAATTTTCAAAACTAAATTAAATAAGGGAACAAATTTCCTTTTAATTTCCATTATTACATTGGAGATGTGCTCCCATGAGAAATTAGCATTTATTAACACTGCACTGGGGCCACAGACCTCTTTAATCTACATGTTCACTTCTTTGGTTCTTTTCTCAAAGCCTGTAGCCATAAATAGCCATTTATTCACTGATTCTGCTTTATTGACTATGCCAAAGCCTTTGACTGTGTAGATCACAATAAACTGTGGAAAATTCTGAAAGAGATGGGAATACCAGACCACCTGATCTGCCTCTTAAGAAATCTGTATGCAGGTCAGGAAACAACAGTTAGAACTGGTCATGGAACAACAGACTGGTCCCAAATAGGAAAAGGAGTACGTCAAGGCTGTATATTGTCACCATGTTTATTTAACTTATATGCAGAGTACATCATGAGAAATGCTGGACTGGAAGAAACACAAGTTGGAATCAAGATTGCTGGGAGAAATATCAATAACCTCAGATATGCAGATGACACCACCCTTATGGCAGAAAGTGAAGAGGAACTCAAAAGCCTCTTGATGAAAGTGAAAGTGGAGAGTGAAAAGGTTGGCTTAAAGCTCAACATTCAGAAAACGAAGATCATGGCATCTGGTCCCATCACTACATGGGAAATAGATGGAGAAACAGTGGAAACAGTGTCAGACTTTATTTTTCTGGGCTCCAAAATCACTGCAGATGGTGACTGCAGCCATGAAATTAAAAGACGCTTACTCCTTGGAAGGAAAGTTATGACCAAGCTAGATAGCATATTCAAAAGCAGAGACATCACTTTGCCAACAAAGGTTCGCCTAGTCAAGGCTATGGTCTTTCTTGTGGTCATGTATGGATGTGAGAGCTGGACTGTAAAGAAGGCTGAGCACCGAAGAATTGATGCTTTTGAACTGTGGTGTTGGAGAAGACTCTTGAGAGTCCCTTGGACTGCAAGGAGATCCAACCAGTCCATTCTGAAGGAGATCAGCCCTGGGATTTCTTTGGAAGGACTGATGCTAAAGCTGAAACTCCAGTATTTTGGCCACCTCATGCGAAGAGTTGACTCATTGGAAAAGACTCTAATGCTGGGAGGGATTGGGGGCAGGAGGAGAAGGGGACGGCAGAGGATGAGATGGCTGGATGGCATCACTGACTCGATGGATGTGAGTCTGAGTGACCTCCGGGAGTTGGTGATGTACAGGGAGGCCTGGCGTGCTGCGATTCATGGGGTCGCAGAGTCGGACACGACTGAGCAACTGATCTGATCTAACCCTCAAGTATGTATCTAGAACTCCAACCTCTCACCTGGGTCCCAGTCTTTTAATTTCAACTGCCTACCAGACTTTATTTTCTTGGACTCCAAAATCACTGAAGATGGTTACTGCAGCCATAAAATTAAAAGATGCTTGCTCCTTGGAAAAAAAAGCTAGACAGTGTATTAAAAAAAGCTAGACAGTGTATTAAAAAGCAGAGACATCACTTTGCTGACAAAGGTCCGTATAATAAAAGCTATGGTTTTTCCAGTAGTCATGTACAGATGTGAGAGTTGGACCATAAAGAAGGCTGAGTGCTGAAGAACAGATGCTTTTGAACTGTGGTGCTGGAGAAGACTCTTGAGAGTCCCTTGGACTGCAAGGAGATCAAACCAGCCAACTCACTGGAAAAGACACTGATGCTGGGAAAGATAGAGGGCAGGAGGAGAAGGGGGTGACAGAGATGAAATGGTTGGATGGTATCATTGACTCAATATACATGAATTTGAGGAAACTCCGGGAGATAGTGAAGGACAGGGAGGCCTGGTGTGCTGCATTCCATGGGGTCATAAAGAGTTACACGTGACTGAGCAATTGAACCACCACCTACCATTTCAATTTGCATGAAGACAAGACACAATGCACTTAACACACCCCAAACAGAATTTTGCTTTCCAGCTTCCCACCCCAATCACTCCTTTCATGAGTAATGCCATGTCATATAATTGGCATGCCTAATTACCATGTGTTCAAGCCCAAAGTTGACATGTCCTTTGTCACCTCTCTTTCCTTCACAACCCACAACCATCCAACTACAGTCATGTAGTGAAACCTAGAATCACTTCAAGTCCATTTCAGTTGGCCAATACAGTTGTATACATCATTATGATGAAAATAATTATTTTTATTTTCTGAAAACTTGGTTTTACACACTATCTCCTGTCTTCCTTCTCTTCAAACAAAAAAGCAGGAAAAAAAAAAGCCCAAACAGATACTTTAGTAGATGTGGAACATCACACTTTTAAACGCTGGTGAGGCATCCATCTTTAGCATCTGACTTGGGCTCTCAGATCAAGACAATGAGGATAATTTGTGGAGTGTGCAGTTGGTGGCTGGGGCCAAAGACAAGTCTTTACTACACAAAGACATCTTTTAATTTCATTTTCTTTTTCTTTAGATTCCTGATTTCAATGTTTCATATGATAACTGACTACTTATACCTCACAGATGTCTTTTCCTGGTACAGAATATTTTTCAGGTCTTTACAGAGGGTCATTTAGCCCTGACCATAAAATATTCCCATACATATCTTGACTCTGTGCAACACCTCCAGTGTCTATCATACAGAATATTTTACCACTTCAATATTCAAAATATTTCACTGTCTTGACAAATATTTAGTACTTTTATTTTCTTTCTATTCATTACATGGGAATTAGGAGCCTTGTGGGCGGCCGTCTATGGGACACAGAGTCGGACACGACTGAAGTAACTTAGCAACAACAACTGTTTCTACATTCAGAATTCTCTTGGCTACGATGTTCCTAACCTGGACCATCAGGAGTCTGAAGCATCCAAGTTGGGAACAAAATTTGTAGAGGCATGCATTTTTTTCCTTGAGGAATTGTCTGAATTTCAGAGTTTACGCAAAGGGGTGGTTAACTCAAAAGACATAAAGAACCCTGGCTCTAGGAGAATCTTCTTCATACAGAGAATCTTCTATTCATTTGTTCTATTCATTTGTTCACATAGAGAATCTTCTATTCATTTGTTCTAGAAGAGGCTGCATGACTTTTCAAACATAAGCAATAGAAAATGGTCACCTCATACGTACACATTATCAATCTTACCCTTTCAGAGATGTGTTCAATTCTTTGTGAAAGGACACTAGCTCTGGAAATGACATAAGCTCTGAAAAATGCTGACTGAATGATCCACGGATTACTTTACCAACTGTTGTTTCTTCTACACCTACTATACAGCAGTACTACTGAAGGCTCTTAAGTAGCTACGGAAGTAGTGGCTTTCTACGAGTTCACACTTCATACAGAAAAGAGTTAAAAAAAAAAAAGAGTATTTAAAACAGAATAGAACTGCCACAAGAAACTACTGATGAAGGACTGTGGGAATTCAGTGATGGATGATATGTCTTTCCTGGTTGATAATATCAAAAAGGATTGCTACAATGGAAATGCAGGTCAGGAAGCAACAGTTAGAACTGGACATGGAACAACAGACTGGTTGCAAATAGGAAAAGAAGTACATCAAGACTGTATATTGTCATCCTGCTTATTTAACTTATATGCAGAGTACATCATGAGAAACGCTGGGCTGGAAAAGGCACAAGCTGGAATCAAGATTGTCAGGAGAAATATAAATAACCTCAGATATGGAGATGATACCACCCTTACGGCAGAAAGTGAAGAGGAACTAAAACGCCTCTTGATGAAAGTGAAAGAGCAGAGTGAAAAAGTTGGCTTAAAGCTCAACATTCAGAAAACGAAGATCATGCCATCTGGTCCCATCACTTCATGGGAAATAGATGGGGAAACAGTGTCAGACTTTATTTTTCTGGGCTCCAAAATCACTGCAGATGGTGATTGCAGCCATGAAATTAAAAGACACTTGTTCCTTGGAAGGAATGTTATGTCCAACCTAGATGGCATATTCAAAAGCAGACATTACTTTGCTAACAAAGGTCTGTCTACTCAAGGCTATGGTTTTTCCTGTGGTCATGTATGGATGTGAGAGTTGGACTATGAAGAAAGCTGAGTGCTGAAGAATTGATGCTTTTGAACTGTGGTGTTGGAGAAGACTCTTGAGAGTCCCTTGGACTGCAAGGAGATACAACTAGTCCATTCTAAAGGAGATCAGCCCTGGGTGTTCTTTGGAAGGAATGATGCTGAAGCTGAAACTCCAGTACTTTGGCCACCTCATGCGAAGAGTTGACTCATTGGAAAAGACTCTGATGCTGGGAGGGATTTGGGGCAGGAAGAGAAGGGGACAACAGAGGATGAGATGGCTGTATGGCATCACCGACTCAATGGACCTGAGTCTGAGTGAACTCCGGGAGTTGGTGATGGACAGGGAGGCCTGGCGTGCTGCAATTCATGGGGTTGCAAAGAGTCAGACACAATTGAACGACTGAACTGAATAATGGAAATACTAAAAATGAACTTTGAGGATAGAAAACATGGATTCGTTTTGACTTGCATCTCTCAAATCCTGGGCTCTCTGGGGCCCAGTCCTCTCAAGTTCCATTGAAGCAGTTTGAGAAGAGGTCCTACAAATCAACAAATCTCCCTTTGCAGAAGTCCTCAGGAAGACGCAAAGACTTCACTGGAAGACAACTATTTTATAGGTAAGAAAAGTATAAACAGCATGAGAATAATCTTACAAAGTTTTACCCAACAGCTTCATTTTATAGTATTAATATATGATATCACTCTAATGCTTTAAAAGCTGCAAACATCAAACACTTGAATTCATTAAATTTGCTCATATCTTCAAGGAAAAAAAAGTCTTTTATAAAAAGTACTCTTCATAGCACTGTTTAGCATCATTGCCCTCTATGATTAATCTATTTTCGAGAGCCAGGATAACTGTCTTCACATTAATATTGTCAATCACTAAAAAGAAGGATTAATAGCTGTGCTTTTCCATAATGATGTCTTTGTACGTGCTAACCCTAGTCAATCGTGCCCTTCTTTCTCCCACTGGAAAAAAAATTAGATTTTTTTCTGAGTCCCCAGTCAAATTATGGCATATCTCTTTTCAAACAAATTATGTTATTTTCTTGTAATATTCATCTTCAGCATTTAGTATGAAAAATACAAGTAGACTAGGATTTGCACTGCTATATACACTTAATGTTTTCTCTGAGACATTCTTTTGCTGGTTATTCTATTTATATTATCTATATATCTGGAGATATAGAGAAGTAATTGGCACAATCATAACACTGATTCCAAAAGAACACTCTACTCAACAATTTATTATATGATTTTCCTTTTTCTGTTTTCATATAATTTTCTAATAGTCCAGTGATTTGACAGTGCCAAATATGCATGGATTTTGTAACACAGCTGAAAAACCCCGATCAAAAGTTGAAGTATTAGCAAATTCATTTAACAACAGATCTGTTAATTTCCTGCTGTTACTTGGATCAAATTATTTATCATGAAGATGGTGTGCTACTCCACCTCACTGATTACTCCTGCTGTTTTCCTTCATTCTGTTCACCCCTTCATTCTCTCAGCCCTTAAGCACACACAGTTGGTTCTTAGCTATTGTCTGTAGTTGTTTCTGGGAGAAGGCAGTGGCAACCCACTCCAGTACTCTTGCCTGGCAAATCCCATGGACAGAGGAGCCTGGTAGGCTGCAGTCCATGGGGTTGCTAGGAGTCAGACACTACTGAGCGACTTTCCTTTCACTTTTCACTTTCATGCATTGGAGAAGGAAATGGCAACCCACTCCAGTGTTCTTGCCTAGAGAATCCCAGGGACAGGGGAGCCTGGTGGGCTACTGTCTATGGGGTCACACAGTTGGACATGACTGAAGTGACTTAGCAGTAGCAGTAGTTGTTTCTCAATACACTGTTGCAAGTTAGCACATAGCTCTGACCTCTCTCCCAAGTCCCAGCTCCTCATCTTGCGTTGATGGCAAGGTCTTTACTTTCAGGCATCCAACAATGGCCTCAACTAAGACTCAATTGTCCTTCTTTACAGTCTACTCTTTATCTCGGCTACCCTACTTCCACATATGATTCTCACTACCATTGATCAGGCTAACAGCTTGGAAGAGAAGTTGAGGAGTAAAGGCCAGGTGATGGAAGGATATGAGTAAGTGAACAGGGATAAATGGATATGAATGAACCAATGATACCCAGATAGCTTGGCTTAGTTTTCAGGTCCACCCTATCTTGTACCAATCTTACTTTTTAACCTCCCAGACAGTTACATTATCTATACAAATTTGTTTGCCCATTATACGCAAAACATATTACATTTTCCCAACCATGTATTTTGCTTGTGTTTCTCCTGCCTGGGATGCTCTTCTCATCTTCGCTGCCCAGATCAATATCCAGATTGTCTGCTACTTACTGAGTAACAAAGCAGGAATTGCCTGATGACATCTCTCTCATCAGTTCAGTTCAGTTCAGTCACTCAGTCGTGTCCGACTCTCTGCGACCCCATGAATCGCAGCACGCCAGGCCTCCCTGTCCATCACCAACTCCCGGAGTCCACTCAAACTGACATCCATCAAGATAGTGGTGCCATCCAGCCATCTCATGTTCTGTCGTCCCCTTCTCCTCCTGCCCCCAATCCCTCCCAGCATCAGAGTCTTTTCCAATGAGTCAACTCTTCTCATGAGGTGGCCAAAGTACTGGAGTTTCAGCTTCAACATCATTCATTCCAAAGAATACCCAGGGCTGATTTCCTTTAGAATGGACTGGTTGGATCTCCTTGCAGTTCAAGGGACTCTCAAGAGTCTTCTCCAACACCACAGTTCAAAAACATCAATTCTTCGGCACTCAGCCTTCTTCACAGTCCAACTCTCACATCCATACATGACCACAGGAAAAACCATAGCCTTGAGTAGACGGACCTTTGTTAGCAAAGTAATGTCTCTGCTTTTGAATATGCCATCTAGGTTGGACATAACATTCCTTCCAAGGAGTAAGCGTCTTTTAATTTAATGTCTGCAGTCACCATCTGCAGTGATTTTGGAGCCCCCAAAACAAAGTCTGACACTGTTTCTCCATCTATTTCCCATGAAGTGATGGGACCAGATGCCATGATCTTCGTTTTCTGAATGTTGAGCTTTAGGCCAACTTTTTCACTCTCTACTTTCACTTTCATCAAGAGGCTTTTTAGTTCCTCTTCACTAGTCATCTTCTAACTGTTCAGCTTCTCAGGTATTTATGAACTCTACTTCACACTGCAACATATGACCCTCGTTAGCTCATTCTATCACCCTGACAAGAGGCCTAAACCAATCCATCTCCAATGGTGGGATTCATGTAACTATTCCCAGTTTTAACGTACAATAAATACAGAGAATAATACCACCTGTATTTGTAAGGTTTTTGGACCCTAACATCCCTCCAGATTGACTCATCTTTCATGAAGCACCCTCCTTCAAAAAAAGAAACAACAACAAAAAATCTTCCTCCTTGCTATTCTGATCATTGACAATTAACCAGTAACTACAAAGCAACTAAAAGTCATTGTGCAATTTCATACAACAAAAAGAATATAAGGAAATGAAGTTGTTCCCATACTCTGGAGAGCAATCCTTTGCCTGTATGATGTTATGTATGAATCAGGTACCACTCTCTTGCTGGAGGCAAAGCTTTTAGAGAACACTCTTATATCTACTTTCTAAATTATGTATAAGGAACCTGACTCAGAAATAGTAGTTCTGCCATGGATTCTTGTAGCACAGTTCTAAGAGTCTTAAAAATGAATTTCCCAAACTACACTTCCCTGTCATTACTACTTAAAAGCAGAAGAAAGATGAATGAGTTAATTAGATATAAAATTGCCCTATGTGATCTGAACTAAACTATATTAAATAATGGATCAAAAAGTTCAAAAGTAAGAACATAAGAAATTTAACCTCAAACATAAAAACCAGAGGACTCTGATAGCCTGGAGAATAGTCATATATATTCTCTAAAATGGAAGGTAGAACTTCGCAAACTTTTACACATCATGAAATTTTCTTTAGTATTCCATTTGGTATTAACATTTTTTCTTCTAGACAGAAGTCATGAGCTTACATTTTCAAGCAATTATTTACGAACTACACTTCCCTCAATAAAATAAGTAAATATACATTCACATTAATGAAATAACAATGAAATAGATTTTAGCAGTAAGTAAAATAACACAGACACTATCAGCAATTTTAGAGAACTCTGCAGTGCAGTCTATAACTTTAGTCTCACCAGGACTAATAAGAGTAAATTTATACAGCACTCTATGTCAAAAACCATTCTAAGTGTTTGTAAACATTACTGCATTGAAACCTCAGAGCAACCATATGGAATAGTTGTTATCATTATCCCAGTTTAATGATGAAAAATCTGAAGCAAAGATAGGTTTAAGCAGTTTCCTAGGGTAAAGGTCACACAGTTAATACTTGGAAAGGCCATGGTCTGAATCTTATAGTTTGACCTGAGGGTTCAACGTAACCACCACTTACTCCTTGCACGACACCTCACTCCCAGCTTTCACTCTGTTGGTCAACTGCCATGAGTGCCCCAACAGGAGACACATGAAATATTACAGTATAATTAACCGTACAAAGATTCAAATATTTTAATATGTTCAAGTTGTTACAATGCCATAAAAGAGGTGTGTATGGCTATGTTAGCTTCCCTGGTGGCTCAGAGATAAGAAAACCTTAAGTGAACAATGCAAAGAAATGGAGGAAAACAATAGAATGGTAAAGACAAGAGATTTTTTTTCAAGAAAATTAGATACCAAGGGAACATTTCATGCACAGATGGTCACAATAAAGGATAGAAACAACAAGGATCTAACAGAAACAGAAGAGATTAAGAAGAAATGGCAAGTACAAAAAAGGTCTTAATAACCCAGATAACTACTGTGGCGTGATCACTCACCTAGAGCCAGTCATCCTGGAATGTGACTTCAAGTGAACCTTAGGAAGCATTACTACAAACAAAGCTAGTGGAGGTGATGGAATTCTAGCTGAGCTATTTCCAATTCTAAAAGATGATGCTGTTAAAGTGCTTCACTCCATATGCCAGCAAATCTGGGAAACTCAACAGTGGCCACAGGACTGGAAAAAGTCAGTTTTCACTCCAATCCCAAAGAAGGGCAATGCCAAAGAGTACTGAAACTACCACACGATTGCACTCTTTTCACACACTAGCAAGGTCGTGCTTAAAATCCTGTAAACCAGACTTCAACAGTATGTAAACCAAGAACTTCCATATATACAAGCTGAATTTAGAAAAGGCAGAGGAACCAGAGATCAAATTGCCAACATCCGTTGGATTGTTGAAAAGGCATGAGAGTTCCAGAAAAACATCTACTTCTGCTTCATTGACTATGTTAAATCCTTTGACTGTGTGGATCACAACAAACTGTGGAAAAATCTTAAAGGGATGGGAATACCAGACCACCTTACTTGCCACTGAAAAACTTGTATGCAGATCAAGAAGCAACAGTTAGAACTGGACTTGGGAACAATGGACTGGTTCAAAATTGGCAAAGGAGTACATCAAGACTGTATATTGTCACCCTGTTGTTTAACTTATATGCAGAGTTTATCATGCAAAATGCTGGGCTCGATGAATCACAAGCTGGAATCAAGACTGCCAGGAGAAATACCAACAACCTCAGATAGGCAGATGATACCACTTTAATGGCAGAAAGAAAAGAGGAACTAAAGAGCCTCTTGATGAGGCTGAAAGTTGAGAGTGAAAAGGCTAGCTTAAAACTCAACATTCTAAAACTAAGATGATGGCAACCAGTCCTATTACTTCATGGCAAATAGATAGGGCAAACATGGAAACAGCGAAAGCCTTTATTTTCTTGGGCTCAAAAATCACTGCAGATGGTGATTGCAGCCATGAAATTAAAATACATTTGCTCCTTGGAAGAAAAACTATGACAAAGCTAGACAGTGTATTTAAAAAGCAGAGACATTACTTTGCCAACAAAGTCTGTCTAGTCAAAGCTATGGTTTTTCCAATAGTCATGTGTGATGTGAGAGTTGGATCACATAGAAGGCTAATGCTTCTAGAAGAATTGATGCTTTTGAACTGTGGTGTTGGAGAAGACTGTTGAGGGTCCCTTGGACTGCAAGGAAATCAAACCATTTAATCCTAAAGGAAATCAACCCTGAATTCTCATTGGAAGGAATGATGCTGAAGCTGAAACTCCAATACTTTGGTCACTTGGTGGGAAGAGCTGACTCACTGGAAACAACCCTGATGCTAGGAAAGACTGAGGGCAGGACGAGAAGGGGGCGACGGAGGATGAGATGGTTGGATGGCATCACAACTCAATGGACATGAGTTTGAACAAATTCTGGGAGACAGGGAAGCCTAGTATGCCACTGTCTAGGGGGTTGCAAAGAGACAGACACAGCAATGACTGAACAACAACCGGTGGCTCAGACAGTAAAGAATCTGCCAATAATGGAGGAGACCTGGGTTTGATCCCTGGGTCAGGAAGATCCCCTGGAAAAGGGAATGGCTACCCACTCCAGCAGTCTTGCCTGGAAAATTCCATGGACTGAACAGACTGGCAGGCTACAATCCATGGGTCACAAAGAGTCGGACAGGACTAAGCAACTAACACTAATACACATAAGTATGAGAGGGAACTGTATATTCCTCATGGAATTTCCCCACTTCTTATGATATTTAAGAAAAGTGAGTTAGGGCAAGATTTGTAGAAGTGGAATTTGTCTTGCATTTTCAAGAATGGAGAAGGATTCCAAGTGAAAAGAGTAAAGTGAGACAAAATGAAAAGTCAAGACAATACAGGGTGTTAATGAGGCACAGGGAGTGCCTTGGCTTATGTTGCACAGGAGATATGTAAAGAATAGTTACAGGGGGAAAACCTAGGAAAGAATCTAAGAAGGCCAGGTGGGGGCCAGATGAACACCACAGATGATGAACACTTAGCCAAGGAGTGAATCTCATTCTGCTCAGAGCCACCATATTTTTTCCTTATTCAAAGCTGGGTCATGAAGAGAATAGGATGGTGAAAAGTGAAAGTCACTCAGTCATGTCCGACTCTTTGCTACACTGTAGTTCACTAGCCTCCTCTATGCATGGGATTCTCCAGGCAAGAATACTGGAGTGGGTTGCCATTTCTTTCTCCAGGGTTTTTTCATGATCCGGGGATTGAACTTGGGTCTCCTGCATTTCAGGCAGATTCTTTACTGTCTGAGCCATGGGTTATGATGAAAACAGGATGACACTTCAATGGTATCAATCTGGCAAAAAGATACATAGGATTGGACGAGGGAAGCAGGTGAAAGGTTACTGTCATGCTACATATGAGAGGTACTGAAGCTTCCAGCGGTGGGGATGGATGTGGAATTAAGACAGGAACAGACAATACAACACAGAGAGAAAGTAATAGTGCCAGTCCATTGTCTGGACTGAAGGCAGTAAAAAAGGGACAGCTCCTGGTTATGAGTTGGAAAGACAAATATACATAAGTAGAACCAGGTGTGAGATGAGAAAAAAAATAGCATTTTGAATCTACCGATTTTGAGAAGTTTCAGATACAGAAGTCTGCCACAAAAAGAGTAGAACGAAGAGCTGATCCATGTGAACAGGGTGAAAGAAAGTGATACTCAAAATAAGCATAGTGAAATAAAAAAAAAAATCACTGCAATACTTTTCAGTGCAACAGTCCTAACAGCATCTGATTTCTCAAACAAACAAACAAGGTAGCAAGTCTGTTTATATTTTTCAAACACAGTTCCTCTTGGTACCATACCATGTACATAGTGAGTTCACACACGTCTGATGAGGCTTCATAAAACAAGATATAAGGGCCATTCATCTGGAGACATTCACATCAGAATCATGAAAACACTTTGCAAATAGGATACAACATCATTTTTACACATTTTTAAAAAAGGCCTTTCTACCAGTCTGTAACAAATATTAATAGCTAGAAACATCACTGCTACCCATTACACAAGGAAAACCTTACTAAGATAATAATCAACTGGCCCTGCTCTATCTAAAGTGATTAGGGTGAATGGAGGTATTTCATCTCTTTCTGGTCTTAAGCAG
This sequence comes from Tragelaphus eurycerus, assembly GCA_935064755.1. NCBI lineage: Eukaryota > Metazoa > Chordata > Mammalia > Artiodactyla > Bovidae > Tragelaphus > Tragelaphus eurycerus. The sequence goes on along the minus strand of CAKXYN010000002.1, from coordinate 7,858,580 downwards.
AGGATTCAGGATATCATGACTCCAATAATAAGCTAAAAGTGTTAAATTCACAGAACACTCTTTGTAAGCATACATCAATCCCTTTTCTTTAGCTTTTTCAAGTTTCATTTTTTAAAAAAGTGCTTTGTAAGAACAAGTTTTCCTGACCACCTACCAGAAGAAATCAAGGTTCTGTGGTCCTTATATTTCTAAAAATCTGAAAGCAATAGACAACTAAGAGTCAAGTCTGATGCTATGAGCTGGAGACATAGTGAGCACTCAGTAAATTGTTTTTTTTTAATAAACTGATTCAATATACTGGATAGCAGGAATTTCTTGACTAATATTCTTCACTGCTAGCTGATTCCCTGAAGTTTTCCTGGTTCTTCACTTAATCCTCTCCAATTAGGTTTGTTCCCCAACACTCTAGAAAAGTTTCCCATGTCAACAATGTCTTCCACTTGATAAACTCAGGAGTCACTTTGCTGTCATGTTGCATGGGTAACCACTCTCCTTAAAATGTCTTTCCGTGACTTTCCTGACACCACCCTTTCTGGTTTCCTCCTCCATCACTAGCTCTTTCCCTTTTGTGCAGCCTCTAAATCCTGGTGTCCACAAGCTTCTGTCCTGGACCCCCTTTTTTTGGAGGTCCAAAGTCTACCAATATGATTTCATAATGTCTTATGACTTAAAATCCTACCTTTATCAAAATTATTTCCAAATCTTTATCTCCAGCTCTTATCTCTCATTGAAATTTCAGACTTCCACTACCACCTACCATCATGGACAACTAACATTCTGATTTCATCAGGTACACAATGGAATGCTTGATTTTCCCCCCACATACGCCTTCACCCCACAACATTGCTCCATAGGAAGAGGGACCGCCATATACAGATAGCTTGGATCAGTATCTGAACAGAATGGGTACTATGTTGAAAGAAACCTGAATCAGCGATGCCCCTATCAGACCAGGGTTAATATAAATGTTGTGTCAGATAAATATAGACAATGTAAATGGGAGAGAGCCATTAAAGCATACTATTTTTTCTATAAAATGTGAGAGAGAAGAATAGGTAGATGGTACCCATAGTTCTAGAGAATAGTATGTCTTAAACTACAGACTCAAGTTGGTCCCATTTTCTGCTTGAATTCCTAGGCTTTCAACATATCCCTTTTAAGACAAGGGCTTCTCAGGTGATGCAGTGGTAAAGAATCTGCCTGCCAACCCAGGAAATGTGTGTTTGATTCCTGGGTTGGGAAGATCTCCTGGAGGAAGAAATGGCACCCTTCTCTAGTATTCTTGTCTAGAAAATTCCATGACAGAGGAGCTTGGAGGGCTACAGTCCATGGGGTTGCAAAGAGATGGACACAACTGAGCATGCACAGGTGCCTTAAGGCGAGCTGGTGGTCGAGTGCTCTGACTCTGATTAAAGCTCCAAGTGTGGGAACAGAGGAGGAATCTGAAGCCTAATACAGGGTATGGATCCAAGAGAATATGAAGAGAGATGCCCAAGTGAAATCTAGTTGTCTAGGAACTTCATAAGCCAACAGAAGAAAACAGGAGCACAGTCGGGCAAGAAGCAGAGGCTCAAATCTACTCGAATGATTAACATGTAGGTCATGTTCCCTTTTTGTCTCTAGCAATGCTGGCCATGCCCACAGGTCAGGTGAGACAGGGGATGGGCCACATGCAACCCATTCTTTAGAACACAGAGAGTGATCTTTCCAGAATCCCAACTCGCTCCTGTCATTTCCTTCGTTCACAGAACAAGAGTGTTCCCTATTATGTGATAATCCCAAGCTCTTCCAACTAGCATATAAGGTCCTTAATATTCATGTCCTTTCCTAACTCTGTAGCCTCATCTGTTCAGCAAAACACAAACCCCACAGATACCAAGCCATTTCATTCTCCTCGTGCCTCTGTACGTCGTTTACCTCCAGCTCACTATATGTCTGTGCAGCTTCCAAAATTCAGGAACTGTCCTCCTCAGAACCTTCACTGAAGCTCCAAAAAGGACTGAGTTTCCATTCTTCCAAATCATGTCTTCTTCTGGGCACACAGCTAGAGTGTTTCCCAGCCTCCTGTACAGTTAGATACGACCATGGCACGAAGTCCTCAAATGAACTGTCAGGTCAGGGGTCCTTGAGTCTCAGCCATCACATGAGAAGCTGTTACAAAACAGACACTAGGCCCCACGTCCACAGGCTGTTTCACTTAGTCTGAAGTGGGGCCCAGGAATCCAGGGGCTTTTAAAGCTCCTCAGGTCATTCTAACATGGAGGAGAGGAGCACTAAAGAAATCCATGCAGACCGTCCAGTACCAAATTAAGATACTGCCATCCACGTGCTCACATTCTGCCTCATAAATAACCTCAGAGACACACTGATTAACTATACCACTCATCATTTCTCATTGACATACCTATCTCCTGACCACACCAAACACTGTGTGGAAAAGAATAAAATTTTGTCATTTTACCTTGAGTGAAAGGATAAAATCTTGTCATTTTTGTATCTTCATTGTCAACTGGTATTTTTAGAAGGAATTCAACAAGCATTTTAGAGTGTATAATAGAAATATGTTTATCACATATATTTCATTTTAATTTTGATAGGATATTTCATTAACATATTTTTCATGAAAAATTGAGAACAGCATTCATATTATACTTGGGACAATCAGATCAGATCAGTCGCTCAGTCGTGTCCGACTCTTTGCGACCCCATGAATCGCAGCACGCCAGGCCTCCCTGTACATCACCAACTCCCGGAGGTCACTCAGACTCACATCCATCGAGTCAGTGATGCCATCCAGCCATCTCATCCTCTGTTGTCCCCTTCTCCCCCTACCCCCAATCCCTCCCAGCATCAGAGTCTTCTCCAATGAGTCAACTCTTCGCATGAGGTGGCCAAAATACTGGAGTTTCAGCTTTAGCATCATTCCTTCCAAAGAAATCCCAGGGCTGATCTCCTTCAGAATGGACTGGTTGGATCTCCTTGCAGTCCAAGGGACTCTCAAGAGTCTTCTCCAACACCACAGTTCAAAAGCATCAATTCTTCGGCGCTCAGCCTTCTTCACAGTCCAGCTCTCACATCCATACATGACCACAGGAAAGACCATAGCCTTGACTAGGCGAAACTTTGTTGGCAAAGTGATGTCTCTGCTTTTGAATATGCTATCTAGCTTGGTCATAACTTTCCTGCCAAGGAGTAAGCGTCTTTTAATTTCATGGCTGCAGTCACCATCTGCAGTGATTTTGGAGCCTAGAAAAATAAAGTCTGACACTGTTTCCACTGTTTCTCCATCTATTTCCCATGTAGTGATGGGACCAGATGCCATGATCTTCGTTTTCTGAATGTTGAGCTTTAAGCCAACCTTTTCACTCTCCACTTTCACTTTCATCAAGAGGCTTTTTAGTTCCTCTTCACTTTCTGCCATAAGGGTGGTGTCATCTGCATATCTGAGGTTATTGATATTTCTCCCAGCAATCTTGATTCCAACTTGTGTTTCTTCTAGTCCAGCATTTCTCATGATGTACTCTGCATATAAGTTAAATAAACATGGTGACAATATACAGCCTTGAGGTACTCTTTTTCCTATTTGGGACCAGTCTGTTGTTCCATGACCAGTTCTAACTGTTGCTTCCTGACCTGCATACAGATTTCTCAAGAGGCAGATCAGGTGGTCTGGTAATCCCATCTCTTTCAGAATTTTCCACAGTTTATTGTGATCTACACAGTCAAAGGCTTTGGCATAGTCAATAAAGCAGAAATAGATGTTTTTCTGGAACTCTCTAGATTCATATAATTTTTTACTCATGAATAGATGAAAACAGGTCACAAAGCACATTGGCAAATACACTTTTCCCTTCTATTACTATTACAAAAATGCCTTGTCTCTGTAGATTTCTGTTGTCTTATCATTTAAAGTAATGTGGAAATATTGGAATAAAATCCTAATTTCAACAGGCTAGATCAAGGTAAAGAAGAAAAGCCTAAAAATAATGCACAGAATGTCTGACGGTAGGCTATATTTTCATCTGATGAGATTAGGGAGAAAGCAAAAAGAAATTAAAACATTTTAGGAGAAACCTTACTTAGAAATATTTTTATGTAGCTCCTCTACACATGAGTGAAAGTGACAGTCACTCAATCATGTCCCGACTCTTTGTGACCCCTTGGACTATAGTCCACCAGGCTCCTCTGTCCATGGGGATTCTGCAGGCAAGAATTCTGGAGTGGGTTGCCATTCCCTTCTCCAGGGGATCTTCCCAACTCAGGGATTGAACCTGGGTCTCCCTCATTGCAGGCAGATTCTTAACCATCTGAGCCACTGTATACACAGAAGCCAAAGATTAGAAAAAAAATAATACAAAGTCAAATGAAGCAACACTGATAAAAGCTATAAATTGATTTAAGAATATAATACAGTGGTATTCACAATTTTTAAGCCTTAATTTTTAGAGAAGAAATTAATTCAATATTATTAACCAAACTCTAATTCATTTAACGGAAATCAGATTCATCAACTTATATCATGATACCTTCACTTTTAAAAGTGAATATGTATATAAACTTTATAGCTATTCCAATTATTAAATTCAGGATTTCAAAAGTCAGGTATTATAAGATTCAATCAGTCTCAAGGTCTTCAGTCGCTTCTTGCTGTTTCTTAAAACATGACAATTGCCATTTAATGACATTCACTTGAATATTTCCCTCAAGCATTTTGAGATTTAAAATTACACTCACAAGGAAAGATATACCTTGCTAACAGTCATTTCCTCAACTTTATTTTCCTATCTAGCAAATGACTGTTATCAAATGTAATTGTCTCTATAGAATGTGCTTTTCTATATTTGCCAAAGTAGACAAATTATGTTAAAATGTATTATCAGCCACATGCTACTAGTTGAGAAAAAAGATGACAGTGGTGAAAGGCAGATATCAATTTCCTCTGAGAATGCACATCTCTATTTTCCCTTTACAACCTTGATAGTGGGTCTTCAGAACACAACGCCTCATGGTTTCTGCACTTTCAAACGAAGACTCTCACAATGAGAGATGCAAGAGGCATTTCAACTGCCTCTGTTATTTTATTTTTTAATTTTTAGACCTGAAGCGCTTAATCTCCAAAGCTGAGAATTCTTAGTGAAAGGAAATCATAAGATTGAACACAATGCTGCTACTGCTAAGTCGCTTCAGTCGTGTCCGACTCTGTGCGACCCCATAGATGGCAGCCACTAGGCTCCTCTGTCCCTGGGATTCTCCAGGCAAGAATACTGGAGTGGTTTGCCATTTCCTTCTCCAATTGAACACAATACTTTTTAACTATTCATAAATATTCCTGTTTATTCCTTACAAACATCCAAACAATTTAGGAGTATTACTTAACACAGTTCTTAAGAGTCTGCAGGATATAAGGAACTTGGGGGGGGGGGGTGCTATATTGAACCTGGGTCTCCCTCATTGCAGATAGATTCTTTACCATCTGAGCCACTGTATACACAGAGGCCAAAGATTAGAAAAAAATAATAATAATACAAAGTCAAATGAAGCAACACTGATAAAAGCTATAAATTGATTTAAGAATATAATACAGTGGTATTCACAATTTTTAAGCCTTAATTTTTAGAGAAGAAATTGATTCAATATTAGAGGAAGATTTCAGTTAACTTTGCTTTGACTCTTGGGTAAACATGGGTGAGACTTTCTCCAGTGAATGGAATGAGATTATGAAAGATTAATGAAGATTGCCTTTGGCAGAAAAGATCAGGATTTCAGATCAGATCAGATCAGTCGCTCAGTCCTGTCCGACTCTTTGCGACCCCATGAACCGCAGCACGCCAGGCCTCCCTGTCCATCACCAGCTCCCGGAGGTCACCCAGACTCGCATCCATCGAGTCAGTGATGCCATCCAGCCATCTCATCCTCTGTCGTCCCCTTCTCCTCCTGCCCTCAATTCCTCCCAGCATCAGAGTCTTCTCCAATGAGTCAACTCTTCGCATGAGGTGGCCAAAATACTGGAGTTTCAGCTTTAGCATCATTCCTTCTAAAGAAATTCCAGGATTGATCTTCTTCAGAATGGACTGGTTGGATCTCCTTGGATGGAATGAGATTATGAAAGATTAATGAAGATTGCCTTTGGCAGAAAAGATCAGGATTTAGATGGCTGTAAAATTCAGTTAATTAATCCTCTTAAAATACAGAGGTAGAAGAGGGAGAACAACAGCCTGTATATGGGACTGTGTATTCCACTGCTCAGACTCTGCTTATTTTCATTTAGGACTGTGTCTCTGCAATCTACAACAGCCTTACCCACAAGTGCTGATATCACCTTAAACCACAGCCCCAACCCCTCCTTATACTAGCAGCTCCCGGGGGCGCCAGTGTCTGCTTATATCTCCATACCTGCATATGTTCCTCCCTCCCCCAGAATACACAGCATCTTCTTGCCCTCATGATCCTCTTTTCATGACACACCTGAAGATTACACAGTCCTCCCCAACACGGCATCTTCAACCTCAAGAAGGTGTATCAGGGACTGACCACATCACTGAGGCATGTACACCAGTGTTTTTCTTTTTTTTAAATGAAAGCTAGCAAATAACTAGATCTCACGTCTATATTCACATCTGTATTTCCCACAGGATTACACAGAATGGGTTAACTAATTGATTTGAACAAATCACACCTTCCTTTGTCATACTTTTAAATAACCTTTAAAAAGCATTTCAATTCCATTCAAAGAAAGGCAGCTGATTCATTACTAGTACCACTTAGGCAACAGTATTTTAATTAAAAAATAGGTGATTAAAAGGATAAAAATTATACCCAAGACTATACAACACATGGCTTTAATATCAACTAGCTTCATTTTCCCAAAGTATAACTGTATTTACTTGAAGTCCACTGCATTTCCTCAGAGTTACCTTGAAATTAAAGCTTCTACTGACAGACTGGGCTTCTTTCACCCTTGTTACTTTAATATCCTGATTCAAGTAAATGACGGCTAATGGTGTCAGATTGTGGTATTGTTATCCTCCTCATTGCTGAATGTACACTTTGCACTCTTTTTCATTTTTTTTCCTTAGCATTTTGTGCTCCAGTGCAAACACAATATTCTCAAACCAAAGAATCCAAAATATGACAGTTTCAATAGCACAATCACTCATCTATGTCATATGTGGGTTGTTCTTATGCTTCATATCTGATACAATGTACTAATTTTTCTTTTGATTATCCCTGGCTTCATAACTTTATTGTGATATGTGCTATCTTCTAAATTAGTGCTTTAAAAGATTCTTTTATGCCTTCATTCTGAATTTATTAAGTTCTTGGCTTTGACTGGAAGTCATAGAAACACCTATGCTTTTTCAGAAGATGGCTTCCTATTTTTCCATTCTAGATGCAATTCCCAGGGCTCTGGGACAAGGGTTACAAAACCATGTGGGGTTCTTGCTGGCTGTGTCTCCTCATTCATATCCCTTCCTTCCCAAGTCCCCAGGGGCTTTCTGGCTGTAGACTTCCTGCATGTCCTAGCAGAACAGCTTCCTATCCTGAGCTTCTGACCCTGAAGCAACAACACATCTTTGAGATCTCCTAGGAGGACACTCCTAGGAGCATTACTGACTCAATGGACATGAACTTGAGCAAACTCCAGGACATGGTGAAGGTCAGGGAAGCCTGGCGTGCTGCAGTCCATGGGGTCACAAAGAATTGGATACTACTAAGGGACTGAACAACAACAAGGATGCTATTGACAAAAACAAGGGGTCAGACAAGGGTAAATAAATACAGACGCAAGAGTGTTACACTTAGCAAGAGCCTCAGAGCCTTTCTTGAGACCCAGGGAAAGTGGAGAAAATTCCACCAAAGTATACCTGGAGCCAGGTGCCAGGCACTCAGCTAGCTTTAGACCCTCTCTGCTCTTCCAAGCCCTGCTCTCTGGATTTCTCTCCTCACATCATTCCTTTCCTATACTGGGCAGGCTATTTTCTGTGGTTTCTATAATCTTTTCTTTTAAAAACTCTGTTGAAAGATAACAAAGGAACAGATAAGATAGATTGGTTCTTGGGGGGGGGGGAAGAATCTCAGCTGTTTTTCTCAACAATCCATTTTCCTCATTTTCAAAAAGTAATTGTTATTCCAAAGGAAAGCTCTTCGCTTATGTATGAGTATTTTTGTAATTTAAGTTAATCAAAAAATCTTTAAGCTTTACTTTTAAATCTTAGAAGTGAAGAGAACTCCAATTGCAGCTCAGACATGTAAAGAGCTTGGAAGATGTCATCCCTCTTGTCCTTACAATAAGAGTTGGAGAAGCTGAAAATCAATGATTTTTCTTCACTTATGGGAGAACTGAGGTTTCGGGGCAAACCACTAACCCAATATCTGGAAACACAGGTAAAACAGACAGATACTACATTCGGAGCAGAAGTCAGTGGATGCCAGAAATATAGAATCATTTATCTGACAAGTAATTTTGGGCAAAAAACTAGAAGCTGAGGGCCGAGAGTGAGAAACTCCTGGGGTTGTAACCATAAGGGAGCTTCCATGCTTTCCTGGGCTTTCTTCCAGTAACCTCATCAAATTCTCATGGTAAGGATCCAAGAAGGTTTCACATGTGGACCTAGCAGGGAGAGGGGAAGAAAAGCCATTGCTATACCTCCCTGATTCTTCTCCCTAACAAAGGGGGAAAGACTTGGCTAGAGGAAAACATAGAAAAACAAATCCCAGCTAGAGGAGAAGGAGGAGGCTGCCCTCTCTAGTCCTCTGCAGTCTTTCTGTCATGTCTATAGGAAATAATAACAAAAAACCCAGTGTGAACAGGGTCAAGATTTCAAGGAAATACATAAGGATGGTTCAGCTAGGGAAGGAGATAAAGGGATGTAGATAAAGAGGAAAAACAATATTCATGGACAAAGGATAGAAACACCTGTGAAGGTTACTGCACTGAGATACTGTTGTTGTTGTTCAATTCCTAAGTTGGGTCTAACTCTTTGTGACCCCATGGGCTGCAGCCCACCTGGCTCCTCTATCCTCCTCTATTCCCTGGAGTTTCCTCAAATTCATGTCCACTGAGTCAGTGATGCCATCCAACTATCTCATCCTCTGTTGCCCCCTTCCTCTTTTTGCCTTCAATCTTTCCCAGAATTGGGATCTTTTCTTGTGACATAGATCCTCTGAAAGACTGAGACTTTATCAAATTGTAGAACAAACACACTCTCTTCTCCCCAACACCTTACCACACTACCAGTGGCTCCAGAATAACAGCGGATCATGGCTAAGAGAGCTGCACGATACACTCTGAAGAGGAATACTTAGGGAAGACCAAGTCAAGAGACAAAGACAAGGACACTACAAGAATTTAAAGCTTCTTATACCTGTGGCTACAACAAACATTAAACCCAACCATCCTCCCATTCAGACTAACATAAGTGCTGATACTAAAGGCAAATATATCACAACATTTATTACCTGATACTACAGGTCCAGCTCTCAACAAAATGTTACAAAGCATGTCAAAAGGCAAAAAAGAAAAAAAAACAGTCTGTGGAGATAAATCATGCCTCCAAACCAGATTAAGATGGGACATAGATGTAGTTAACAAACAAGGAATTTAAGTAACTGTAATGCAAAAAAGCAAAATGGCTGAGGAGACCTTACAAATAGCTGTGAAAAGAAGAGAAACTAAAAGCAAAGGAGAAAAGGAAAGATATACCCATTTGAATGCAGAATTCCGAAGAATAGCAAGAAGAGATAAGAAAGCCTTCCTCAGCAATCAATGTAAAGAGACAGAGGGGAAAAAATAGAATGGGAAAGACTAGTGATCTCTTCAAGATAATTACAGATACCAAGGGAACATTTCATGCAAAGATGGGCTCAAAAAGGACAGAAATGGTAGGGACCTAACAGAAGCAGAAGATATAAAGAAGAGGTGGCAAGAATACACAGAAGAATTGTGCAAAAAAAGATCTTCACGACCCAGATAATCACGATGGTGTGATCACTGACCTAGAACCAGACATCCTGGAATGTGAAGTCAAGCAGGCCTTAGAAAGCATCACTATGAACAAAGCTAGTGGAGGTGATGGAATTCCAGTTGAGCTACTTCAAATCCTGATAGATGATGCTATGAAAGTGCTGCACTCAATATCCCAGCAAATTTGGAAAACTCAGCAGTGGCCACAGGACTGGAAAAGGTTAGTTTTCATTTCAATCCCAAAGAAAGGCAATGCCAAAGAAAGCTCAAACTACTGCACAATTGCACTCATCTCACATGCTAGTAAAGTAATGCTCAAAATTCTCCAAGCCAGGCTTCAGCAATACATGAACCATGAACTTCCAGATGTTCAAGCTGGTTTTAGAAAAGGCAGAGGAACCAGAGATCAAATTGCCAACATCCGCTGGATCATCGAAAAAGCAACAGAGTTCTAGAAAAAACATCTATTTCTGCTTTATTGACTATGCCAAAGCCTTTGGCTGTGTGGATCACAACAAACTGTGGAAAATTCTGAAAGAGATGGGAATACCAGACCACCTGACCTGCCTCTTGAGAAACCTATAGGCAGGTCAGGAAGCAACAGTTAGAACTGGACATGGAACAACAGACTGGTTCCAAATAGGAAAAGGAGTACATCAAGGCTGTATATTGTCACCCTGCTTATTTAACTTATATGCAGAGTACATCATGAGAAACGTTGGGCTGGAGGCAGCAAAAGCTGAAATTAAGATCGCCAAGAGAAGTATCAATAACCTCAGATATGCAGATAACACCACCCTTATGGCAGAAAAGTGAAGAAGAACTAAAGAGCCTCTTGATGAAGGTGAAAGAGGAGAGTGAAAAAGTTGGCTTAAAGCTCAACATTCAGAAAACTAAGACCATAGCATCCAGTCCCATCACTTCATGGCAAATAGATGGAGAAACAGTGGAAACAGTGGCTGATTTTATTTTGGGGGGCTCCAAAATCACTGCAGATGGTGATTGCAGCCATGAAATTAAAAGACGCTTACTCCTTGGAAAGAAAATTATGGCCAACTTAGACAGCATACTAAAAAGCAGAGACATTACTTGGCCAACAAAGGTCCATCTAGTCAAGGCTATGGTTTTTCCAGTGGTCATGTATGGATGTGAGAGTTGGACTATAAAGAAAGCTGAGGGTCCAAGAATTGACGCTTTTGAACTGTGTTGTTGAAGAAGACTCTTGAGAGTCCCCTGGACTGCAAGAAGATCCAACCAATCCATCCTAAGGGAGATCAGTCCTGGGTGTTCATTGGTAGGACTGATGTTGAAGTTGAAGCTCCAATACTTTGGCCACCTGACACGAAGTGCTGACTCGTTTGAAAAGACCCTGATGCTAGGAAAGATTGAGGGAAGGAGGACAAGTGGACGATAGAGGATGAGATGGTTGGATGGCATCACCAACTCAATGGACATGGGTTTGGGTGGCCTCCAGGAGTTGCTGATAGACAGGGAGGCATGGTGTGCTGCAGTTCATGGGGTCACAGAGCGTGGGACACGATTGAGTGACTGAACTGAACTAATAATATATTAAAGACTCTAATGGAAAAAGTTGAAACCATGCAGCTGAGTAATATAAGTAGGGAGATGGAAAATCTAAGAAAAGAGTCAAAAGGATATCAAAATCACTGACAAAACGATGCCTTTCAAGGGCTCATCAGTAAACCTGAGGATTCTTTTTTTAGAACCAGAATTCTTCTGAAGAAACAATCAGCAAACCTGAAGGTCAGCTGAAGCTTTCCTCTCTGAAATGCGAAGAGAAAAAGAAATAAAAAGCAAACCAAAAACAAAACACACACACACACACAAAACAGAACATTCCAGAACTATGAGGAGTAACGTAACTAGACATAAAAAAAGATAACTAAAATACTAGCAGGAGAACGTAAAGATAGGATATAAGAACATCTGAAGTTAATAATGGATGAGAAGTTTCCAAATTTAATGACAGACACCAACCCTCAAATTCGGAAAGCTGAAACAAACTCCAAGCAAGAAAAATATAAAAAACTCATACCTAGGCAGGCATATCATATGCAAGCTACCAAAAAACTAAGATAGGGAGAAAATATTAAAGGAAGCCAGAGGACAAAAACAAACAGAAACACAAAAACAAAACATCTTACTTAGAGAGAATCAAGTATAAGAGCTTGATCAAATTTCTCAGAAACCACACAAGCAAGACAATGGAGTAAAATCTTGAGTGTTAAAAGAAAAAAAAAAAAGCTGGTAAGTCTATATCTTGGGAAATTATCCTTTAAACATAAAGGAGGAAAAGACTTAATCAGAAAAACAAAAACTGGTTGAATTCATTATCAGTAGTCATGCCTTTCAAGAATGTTAAGTTTTTCTGACAAGGAAAATTATGCAGGTCAGAAACTTATACATGAAGAAAGAAAAGTGTCAGAGAAGGAATAAATGAAGGTGAAATTATATATGTGTATATCTTTTATTTTTATTATTCTTAGTTGATCTAAGAGTTATCTGTTAAAAGTAACCATATGATGGGTGAATAGAACATATTATAAGTGAAATAAATGACAGAAATTTCACAAAGAATGGGAGTGAGGAACTGAGAATTCTCTACTCTGGGAGAGCTCTACTACACCTGAAGCCCTATAGTGTTATTTGAAGATGAGCTTGCTGCTGCTGCTAAGTCGCTTTAGTCGTGTCCAACTCTTAGCGACCCCATGACCTGCAACCTACCAGGCTCCTCCGTCCATGGGATTTTCCACAGATTATGTTAAAATGCATATTGTAAGACCAAGGGTAATCACTAAAGACACTTTCAAAAGATAGGCAGTACATCAAAATAGGCTATAAAATGGAACAACACAAAAATCCAGTTAAAATTAGAGAAGGCAACACAAAGCAGGGGAGATAAAGAACAAACACAAAAAAGTGCCAACTCTTACAAAGACTGGAATTTGATCCAATTCCATCACTTTAAATACAATGGTCAAAACACACCCATTAAAAGACAGATTGTCAGACTGGATTAAGAACAAAAACAAGAAGTAATGTGCTGTTTATAAGAAATCCACTTTAAACAAAGGATCAGATAGGCTAAAAGTAAACAGATGGAGAAGGATACACCATGCTAACCTTAACCAAAAGAAAGTTAAAGTATACTCAGCCATGAAAAGGAATGAAATAGTGCCGTGTGCAGAGACATGGATGAACCTAGAGACTGTCAGAGTGAAGTGAGGTCAGAAAAAAAAAAATTTGTATAATATCGTTTATATGTGCAATCTAGAAAAATGGTACACATGAAGTTTCTTGCAAAATAGACGGAAGATTCACAGATATAGAAAACAAACTTATGGAACCAAAGAGTGAAGTTGGGGGCGGGGGTGGGATGAACTGGGAGATTGGGACTGACACACATACACTGCTATGCATAAAATATACAACCAATGAGAACCTACTGCATAGCACAGGGAACTCTAGTCAATGCTCTGTGGTGACTTAAATGGGAAGGAAATTTAAAAAGAGGGCATATATTCACTTGGCTGTACAGCAGAAACTAACTCAACACTGTAAAGCAACTATACTCCAATAAAGATTTTTAAAAGAGAAAGCTGAAGAAGCCATATGAGTTTGAGACAAAGCAGACTTTGGAAAAAAGAAAGAAGATTATCAAGGACAAAACTGGAGTTTACATGAAGAGGTTAATTCCACAAAAAGACATAAAATGCTAAATGTATATGAACTTAAAAAGCATCAAGATACAGGAGGTTAAATACCAATAGAACTGAAGGTAAAAAAATACATGCATTATTATAGATGGAGATTTAAACTAGAAGTATGTTCCAGACCATAGAGGACAGAAACCAGGGGGTCAAAAGCCAAAACCCTTACTGTAGAAGTCATCTGCAAAAGTAAGCAAAACATTAAATTTAACACATCTTGAATTAAATTCACAAGTCCACAGGAATTTATGTGATGACCCTGTAAAATTCAGGATAAATTCTAAAGCATTTGAAATAATGGATTTTAGAGGCCTATCTGCTCTATTAAGACTTCAGTACATACAGAACAAATATTTTATTTGGTTTAGGTTGGTTTCCCTAACACCTAGCAAAGTTTTTGACTTGAATAGTTGGTAAACATCTACTGAATGTCTAACACTGACTCTTAGCAAAAAATTATGTTCATCAATATTTAACTATACAAGTGAGTTACTGTTTCATTAAAAATACAAAGTCCCAGTTGTGCTTCTTTTACAATGGAAGATTTCAGCTTTACAGGCATCCTCCAATATTATCAAAACCACCACCTGGTTTAATAACACAGTGAAAACAATTATAGTGAATGCATGAATTGTTCACAGGGTTAAGGTTCCACATGGCTTGTCTATTAATTAACTCTACTAATTTATTCACGGGAAATGATTCGCACATTAATAATGCAAAGTAAATGACACATATAGAATACAGAAATTGAGATTTGCCAAAAGATTTAAAATAAATGTAAACACATGTACCTTATAGAAGTATCACTCTTAATGAACACACAAATTTTAAAATGCCAGAATTTTGTCAACTTACATTGTTTATTATGGCACAGTTCAATCATTTATACCATTAAAATAAGCAAACAAAATACAACTCTGGAAGACATACATGTAGAAAAATCATAGGGTCTAAAGATGAAAGACATGGAACAAACCAGACATTTGATTCAATTCTTGATATGCATGATTAAAATAACAACTGAAGAGGAGATAGTTACTCTGTCACTACTAAATTATGAAATTTAGCAACCTTCTTCAATTCATTCTATCTGGCTGGGTTAAGGAAGGAAAATTTTGAAATTTCAGTCACTGCCATAAAACTCTGAAGATGAGTATCATATCTTTACGGAAAATTATTTTGCAGTGAGGAATACCTATTTATTACAAATTGCCAAGCTTCTTCAGATAACAAATGATTTTCACTTTACTATTCAGGGCATGCCCCATATATACCCAATAGGTACAAATCTGATGGTCTAAGATAGGGCACATGTGAACAATTACTTGTTGAATAAAATGCACAGATATTCTTCTTCTCCTATCAAATAATTCTTTAAAGCGTCTTCCAAATGTCATTATCTGACGTATTAAAATTCAGTTTCATTCAAATTTTCAAACAAAGTGATAAGAGAACGTAAAGTACCTCTTCATAGGCTTGCAAACACTTGATATTCATTTTCTGAGTCAGACAGCAGTATAGGAAATAGCATAATCACTTACCTGACATGCATTATAAAGAAGTTGGTGTTCTAGTTTTTTAATCCCCAAAATCTGCTGAAACATTTCATAGAGTTGTTCCTTGCTCAGAATAAGTTCAGACACAGCACTCAGGGCCATTCTGTTTGGCGGTTTACACAAGTCCTCTTCACCCCTATAAATGGCATCATACTTGGCTATCCAGGAACTCAGCACTGTCTCTTTGCTCAAGCCGTCGATTTCTGGCAAACTCCGCACACGTTTTTCTATGTTTTTCTTAAACACCTCTCTGAAGTCATTGGCAGAACATCCTCCACTCTGAACCATTCTGGCCACTCGATCACTCTTCAGAAAAACCTGAAAACAAAACAAAAAAATAAATAAAAAATAAAAACCCACTTACAATTAGGTAGTGCCACTAACGCCAAGTGCTTTTAGCAATCCAAGAGTTATGACACCAAGCATTCTTCAGTGGTTCAAATGTTTTGTAAAACATGCCAACTCGTGACAACATGGAGGCTCCAAATCATCTCTCTTAAAATGCTGAAATATTTAGGAGAAAAACAATGAGTTTTGAGGACCTCCTAAGATGATCCGTCCTTGACTTACAGACTCCCCACATGAAGGTCATGTGGCGGGGGATCTCTGCAACTGATACCCTTAAGAGTTGATTGAGAAGGTAATTGGAGAGATGACCCAGTTTCTTTATCTGTACTTGGGAGTTCTGAGTAGTTCTTCAGTAAGGAGAAGTTTTGAGAAACTGAAAGCTATCAGTGTGGTAAGTCTAGTATCTAAGTCAATATACTCCGGGTACAATCATTAATCACAACTCCTGTACAGATGGGGGTGTGGTACACCCGTTCCCATCCATGACTTCACCAGCTCCCCAATTTCTCATACACTTCTCACAGCTGTGAAGAATCCATGATGGAAAAACAAAATCTAAGAAACTTCTAGCTGTCCACGAATGCCAGGTAAGAAATAAAATACAATGACAACTAGGGAGAGAGACACTTGTGAAATAGGTAGGAAGAGATGGGTAACAAGTAGGAAGGTCATCCTGTGTGGGAGACATCAGACTTGGCCTCAAATCTCTCCTTTCTTCTAAAGACCCAATCATCAACAAACATCAGTCAAGATTCATAAAACATTGATTCTGTTATTAATATTCCTATAAATCCTCTATAGGTCACAAGAGACTGATTTCATTCCTGTTTTCTTCCTATAATAACAACATATTCTTCTAAAGAGTCTGCTGGACTATTTAACATAGCCCCCATGAGTTCCCTCTGTTGCTAAGACTTCTGGAACACAAGTTAATATCAATCATTTTCCTAAGAACTGACTCAGGATACCAAGGTGCTCCTAAATCAAGACCCCACTCCCTGTTCTCTGCTACTACCATGTCTGTCTGCATGCGAGCCAGCAGCACACAAGGTCCATGGAAAGCAGCCCCAATGACTGCATCTGAGCTACCATGTCCTAAACCTTGTCCCCACTTGAGTTCTCCCTTTTTCAGACCATTCGTACAAAATGCTGTTTCCTATCTTTGCTCATTGGCCAGGGGGGATTCCTGACTTGAATATTTTGGTTGACTAAATTAGGATGGCATCACTGACTTGATGGACGTGAGTTTGAATGAACTCCAGGAGTTGGTGATGGACAGGGAGGCCTGGCATGCTGCAATTTATGGGGTCGCAAAGAGTCGGATATAACTGAGTGACTGAACTGAACTGAACTTACTAACATATGGCAGAAAGTGAAGAGGAACTAAAGAGCCTCTTGGTAAGGGTGAAAGAGAAGAGTGAAAAAGCTGGCTTAAAACTCAATATTAAAAACACTAGGATCATGGCATCCGGGCACATTGCTTCATGGCAAATAGATGGGGAAAAAGTGGAAACAATGACAGGCTTTATTTTCTTGGGCTCCAAAATCACTGCAGACAGTGACTGCAGCCATGAAATTAAAAGAAGCCTGTTCCTTGGAAGTAAAGCTATGACAAAACTAGACAGCATATTTAAAAGCAGAGACATTACTTTGCCAGCAAAGATCTGTCTTGTCAAAGCTATGGTTTTTCCAGTAGTCATGTATGGATGTGAGAGTTGGAACATAAAGAAGGCTGAGTGCCAAAGAATTGATGCTTTTGAACTGTGGTGTTGGAGAAGACTCTTGAGAGTCCCTTGGACTTCAGGGAGATCAAACCAGTCAATCCTAAAGGAAAACAATCCTGAATATTCCTCGGAAGGACCGATGCTGAAGCTGAAACTCCAATACTTTGGCCGCCTGATGTGAAGAGCTGATTCTTTAGAAAAGACCCTGATGCTGGTAAAGATTGAAGGCAGGAGGAGAAGCAGACAACAGAGGACAAGATGGTTGGATGGAATCACCGACTCAATGAACTTGAGTTTGAGCAAACTGTGGGAGATGATGAAGGACAGAGAAGCCTGGCATGCTGCAGTCCACAGAGTTGCAAAGAGTAGGACATGACTGAGCAACTGGACAGCAGCTTATAAGGGTTGTGAATTTTCTAGCAGGCAAACATATGACACATATACACGTTTCCTCTTTTCTTTTTTTTAACCAGCTATGGCTCAATTATGGTTAATTCTTAAGCCACAGGTATAAGAAGAGTGCATTTATTTAGATCAAGGAAAATAAAATTAAGATACTTAATAATATATTTTACCTAAAAATGCCTTTAACTATTATTATTTAACATCTAAATACACCAGGGTGTCTCCATCTCTTTTCTCCTTCTCCTCTAACTGCACTGCCAGTGTCAACCCACTGCTTTCCCGTCTGGCCTTCTATGGCCCTGCCTCTGGCAGCTGGCACAATTTTAGAGGGTGCTGGAGGGACACTGGAGGAAGAGGGCTCTAGTTCTTAATTCTTTTTGTCTACCTAAAGGCACATGGTACCATCCCTGGGGCAGCTTCTCTGCATACCCCAAGGCTGGCTTAGAGAGGTACCCTTCCCCCGGCAGGTTCCTGGGCAGTTGTGTGGTGTGGCACTGCAGAAGGCAGACTCCCGTGGGTCCCACTGATACAATATGGCGGTGAATGTCTGTGTAGGACACACCACATCTCCTCCTATGAGATGTGGCCCCCAGCCTTTGGGATGAAGGGAATGGGACCCTCCTCCAGATCTGTTGCTTCCTTGGGGGCTCTGCTCCCTGTATCTACTACTCCTATATTCTTGCATTTTCTTTACTCACTGTAGCAAATCTCTTATTGTTTATAATACATTTTCCTGTTCAATTATCACGTGGTTTGTATCTCCAGATTGCACCATGATAAATACTGAAATGTTACAAGGAAGACTACTTCTAAGGGGAAGATATTTGAAATTGAAACAATTTTTTAAAATGTAGTAATCATATAAAGCTGGAATGGCAAGATATTTTTAAAGTACAACATAAATACCTTATGACTGGCTTCAGAAAAACATTTACTTTGATATCTAATGCTTTTAGCTGGCAAGGGTTTCAGTTTTTTTTTTTTTTTCCCCTATCTCTTCTGCTTAATAGTTAGTACTAAATTCTACCAAGTCACCAAACAGTGTTTCTGAAGCAAGGGCATCGATTAACTTAGGTTTATAAAGTCTTAATTTCCTCTATAAAACAATACCTACACTCATACTGACTCAATCCAATTTCATGTTACTGAATCAACATTTCCTAAGTGGTAACAATGTGTCAGGCATTTTGCTAAGAGTTGGGGACACTAAGTGAACCAAAGACTTTGCTCTCAAACAGCTCGTATCACCTGAGAGAGAGAGGATACACAAAAGCCTAGAGGACTAAAGCTACGCAGAGGGAGGGAAAGAGAAGGAGGTTATAAACTCTGTTATCTGTGGGTCAAGGTTGGGGAGGAGGGAAAAATCAGACAGAGACGAAGGGCCTATGATCTGAATGACCTGTGGGTTGAGTAAGGAGAAAAGAGAGACATTTCAGAAAAATAAAACATAAAAAGCAAAGAAGTATAAAATCGCAAGATCTTTTGAGGGGAATACAAGAATTTCTATACTTCAGAAACGTTAAATATAAGGGTGAAGGGAGCAAAAGTTGTGCCAGTCACACCAACAGAGACCAGATGGCCAAATGCAGTTTGTGCCAAGCCAGGAATCTGAGCTCTGCTGGAGGGTCAGGATGATGGATGGGTATTCTCGTTGCTGAAACACTGAGAAGCACAGTTTAGACAAACAACTGGTGGTGACAATCAGCCAGAACAGAGATTGGGATCAGCTACCAAGAGTGCACAGGAGACCAGGCAAAAAGCACTAAGGCCTTGATCTAGGGCAAGCATCATGGGCTAGAGAGAGAGGCAGAAGGGAAAAAATTAACATGTCGTGATGAGTTCTAGGACATGTAAAGGCAAGGAAAACATGATGATTCAGTTTTTACTGGGGTGTCTGGATTCCACTAGCCACAGATAATTAAAGAATACAGGCAGAACAACATGTGGAGGGCAGGGGTTGCAGATGGTGGTGGGTAGATGGGAGGTGGGCATGGTCATTGATTATTAGTTTAGTTTTGATAATGGCCAGCTTTGAAAACCAAATAAAACAGTATCAGAGTATGGAACAAAACTCTCTAAAATACCTACATTTACTAAGTGGGCAGAAGAATGGGATCCAGGGCAAGGCGGGTAGTGTCACAGAAAAAGATGGAAAAAAATTATGACACGTCAGCAGTTAGAAGAGAGAGAATCAAGTACTACAAAGACTGGCAGAGATTTGTCTCTACCACCGTCAAGTCACCTGTGGCAGAGAAGACAAGTAAAGAGTAGGGAGTGATCTGCAGCAGGGGACGACACCTTGTAGCCAAGGTAAGACAAGCAAATATAAAGTGTCTTTCTAGAAAACGTGGGTGAAAAGGAACATGAGAGGGAGGGCAAAAGCTGAGACTGGGAAATGACATGTAGGCAGTGAGGGAGACCAATCAGGAAACAAGGGTGGTGTGAGGTGTGGACGACAGAGAACAGTGAAGTCCATCACTTGTGAGACTAGTATACGGAAGCCTGCCATGTGCTCTCCCATCCTTGCCCAGGGTGGTTGGGGGTCGATGTAAGATGCTCTGAGGCAAGGAACTGAGGTTCTCCATCTAATAGTCTTCTGCAGGCAGCCCAGAACCAAGGGAGTGGGCTGGAAAGCAAATTCTTTAGCCTAGTTGAGCCACAGGATAAGTGTGGTCTCCGTGGACAGCTTGATGGCAACCTCACGAGAGACTCATGAGCTCTCCTTACACATCCCACTGAACCTTTAATTTAACAAACTTTGAATGGGATTCATGACTTTTCCCATTATTTGCTCACCCTTCTGCCCGTCTGCTTCAGTGAGTAGCAATACCTCCCCCTCCCTTCTGGAGAGACCTGGAAACTCTTAACTCCACCATCTCCTCCATGTTTATTTCCCAACATACACCCTATCACTGAACCCTGCAGACCCTACCCACCCCCAAATCCCTCTAAAATCCCTCCTTACCTCTTCATGCCCCTCACTGCGACTAAGAGCAGCTGCCTCTTAATTGGCCTTCCTGCCTTGGAAATTTTCCTGACAGCCACTCTCTACTCTGATCTTCCCCAAGTTGTGCTCTTATATATATATATGAAAAAAGTTATTTTTAGTCTGATCATTTAAAATCTTCTCTAGCTTAAAAATTCTTCTCTGACTTTCCACTAAAAGTCATCAGCAACGCCTTTGAGGTCCTACACTTCAACTGGTCCCAAACTACCTACCACTCTGGCTTCATTGCAAATGGCTCTGTCACTCAGTCTCCATACCCTGCCTCCATCATCTTTCCTTCAAACTCTTCCCATTATTCACCTGACAACCCCCAAGTCACCTCTAAGCAGCTCTCCAGATTCCCACTAATGCCTTGAATCATCCATAACCTATGTTGTTTGTATGCAAACCTAGCATCCTTTCTTTTTCCCTCAAAGTCACTTGTAACTGTAATATTTAATTGTAAATTCGATTACATTTTACTCACATGAGGCTAAGGTCCATGAACCCAAATACAGTTTCATTCACCATTGTATTTGTGGCACTTAGTACTGGGTTGGCCAAAAAGTTAATTCAGGGTTTTCCCATAAAATCTTACTCTTTGGCCAACCTAATACCAAGGCAAGCATTTAGAGAGTATCCACTGAATGAGAGAATGAGGGGGGAATAAACAGTTTGGATGGTTAAACTAATAATTCAATATTTCTCCTCCATGCAACTGTATAATTTAAATAATTAACCAGTATGGTTTACTGAGTTTCAGTTATGTTTACAGAAGAAAGAAGGATAGGAAATGGACTCTGTCCATATGATGGGAGAAGGAAAGACATCTCAGGGAAAGAGGCGCGAAAAGTGATGTCACAGAGAACCAGTTCAGTGAGAAAAATAAGATGTATGCTGTCTAAAAACCATACTATTGTCTAATTCTCAACCTGTGCTGTTTTTGCAGAAATGGCAGTTTAAAATTTTTCAGATGTTTTAAGTTATGAAACTGTAACAATGATAGGTTTAGTCTCATTAGGTTGCAACTATCTTGATTCCTGTGTCCTTTCATAATAACACTTATCAAGTTATAGGCAGGTAAAGTGTGACCCTGTACCGAGGCTAGTCCCAGATGCTCATCTCTGTGTCCAGGGTGCCTTATTCTCTAATGAAATTCTGTCTGAAGGACATGTAACTGGGGGCTATCCTGGCACAGAAGTGGCTTCAGAACTTTAGTTTACCAACACAGCAACTGATAAGCAGATTTTGTCTCCCCAGAGCTCTTCGTATATTATCTCCTTTCATCCTCATCATTCCTGTGCCTTATTTCATCAGTCTCTTTGACAGATCAAGTGGGTAGGCACACAAGTGACTAGCTGAAAGTCACAAAGTTACTGGGAGAATAGAGACTGAATCCCCACCTTTGGAATTTAAAAGCAACATCCCTTTGCTTTTTCTTCTTTCCCACTCTTCCACCCCACTGTACCCCTCCTCCTCCTAGCAAGGGTTCACCCCAAGAGCCATATAGTATGCAGGGTGCTGGCCAACACTTATGGAATTACCAACCACTGATCTTCTTCTGAAAAAGCCACTGAATACACCAACTCAGCATGGTGGGGTAGGGGTGGAGGTGTGGTGGTCCTGACATCAGAAAACTAACACAGTACGCATGCTACCTTTCTCCACATCTTAGGGACTTTTAACTTGTACGTGGGTCCACCAACTGCCACCCTTTCCATTCACCTGCTAAGTTTATAGACCACAGAAGTTACTGATTATCTTCAAGTCATGGTGAACCAATAACAAAATTGAAATGTGGTGACTGCAACAAGCAGCTGTATCTGCAAAGGCTAAGTCTGCTCAGCTGTCCAAATAAAACTTCAAATACACTTTTCTGTTTTTGTTTTTTAACAAAAGTACTTATTGTTCACATATTGCTTTTGATCTGAAACATGCATTGCTTCTTGATTCAAAAGGATTGTATAATGATGAGAAAAACATTATCTGCTTGCCAAATCATTGTGGCTATCTCCGAGATGGTTCCTGGGAAGGCTGCCAACATGTTTTCAGCCAGGAAAACACTGAGAAAGAACAAGAGCCCCACTTACAAGAGATGCCTTTTTCTCCTTAGTAATGACAAAGAAAACAGTGTCTAATAATTTCAATAACCTATATGGCCTGTGGATAAACCCTTTCTTAAACTATTTTTCAGGTGTTGTCAAATCCATGATCAATTTTTTTGGTAACAGGGATGAATTTAATTTGACTAGATATCAAATAATTCCTAGTTTTCCATCATTAATACCATTATTTCTTATCAGGTCACTTCCCATGCCTAAAGCTAGTTGACAGATTATTCCCTGTTGGCACTATATAATTTCAGGCATACCATCCATCCAAGTCTCCCTCAACCTATCTTTCCAGCATTCTCTTCCACTGCTCCCAAGAACATACTTTCTGTTCCAATAAAGAAAAATACTTAACCTCTAACAGTCTCCACCGCAATAGCACATCCATTTGTTCCATAAATATTTAACAAAACATACACCATGCTGGGCAATGTGCTCAGTGCTGAGGATTTACTGGTGAGCAAAATGGTATAGGTTTGTTGCCTTCACAGAACTTACAGTGGAAGAAACAAACTACAGAAACTAAAATAACTGTGGAATGATGAATGTTACTGACAACTGAGCATTTTGGGCACGATGAGAGTTTGTAGCAAGGTTGTGAATCTACTGGAGGAAGTCACAGAGCTTCCCTAAGGAGGTGAGTGAGGGATGAAGACCAAGAAGAATCAGTTGAAACACAAGGGGAGACCAAAAGACAGTAGGGTGAGTGGGACACAGCTGGTCTCAGTGGGCTTTGGTGAAGGGAATGAACCTACAGTAATGAGAGAGAAGGGACTGGCTTTATACGTCCTCGAAAAGTGTCTAGTCTT
The DNA here is from genome assembly GCA_935064755.1 of Tragelaphus eurycerus. Taxonomy (NCBI): domain Eukaryota; kingdom Metazoa; phylum Chordata; class Mammalia; order Artiodactyla; family Bovidae; genus Tragelaphus; species Tragelaphus eurycerus. Next base: position 7,834,943 of record CAKXYN010000002.1, on the reverse strand, counting down.
TATCCCCAGAGCATGGCATGCCATCCAAATGCTCAAGTCAGGGAGTCACATGAGAAAGACTGCATTTGAAACAGCTGAAATTTATTCTAGGGTCTTTATTTATATTAACCTTGAAATATAAAGTAGGTGGTGGTATCTATTTTAAAGGTAAGAAACTAAAGCACAGAGAGGTAAAGACACTTGTCTGAGGTCACACAGCTGAACTATAGAGGAGTGAAAATTTAAGCCTAGACCATGTAATCAAATGTGATGATTTATCAACTTATGGCTCATTAAACTGAAGGGGAGAAAGTAAGGAGCAGACAGAATGAAGAGAATCAGGCAGAATATACTGTCATTCTTTCCTCCTCTGTGATGCTGTCTACAGTTTATGCCACATGTTCATTCTGAGCCTCCTTGCTGCTGCTGCTGCTAAGTCGCTTCAGTCGTGTCCGACTCTGCGACCCCATAGACAGCAGTCCACCAGGCTCCCCCGTCCCTGGGACTCTCCACGCAAGAACACTGGAGAAGGTTGCCATTTCCTTCTCCAATGTATGAAAGTGAAAAGTGAAAGTGAAGTCACTCAGTCCAGTTGGACTCTTCACAACCCCATGGACTGCAGCCTACCAGGCTCCTCTGCCCATGGGATTTTCCAGGCAAGAGTACTGGAGTGGCTGGGCCTTCTTAGCACTGTCCATTCTCTCTGAAGGTAGGAAACATACCTGTACTCCAGTGAGCAAATTCCATACAGCATCATTATATCTCTCTCCTGCTTAGACTATGAACTTCTTTAGAATCGCACCTTTAAAAATTCTCTGTATGGTATGGTATCATTTGATAGGCAAATTTTGAAGAAAATAATGAGCTCCCTGTGGTCCTAATGGATTTTGGGAAGTTATTAAATCCAAATGGGGGTGTTTTGACCAGTGTGGGATGAAGTTTTCACTGATTCAATGTAAAGAAATGAAAACTGAAAGTAATTTTGATAAAGCTAAATTTATTCCATATATTATTTGTAGAAATCATAGATATAAGTTACTTCTCTGTAATACAATGCTGTTAACAGTAGATGGTGGGTTAGTTTTGTTTGTTTTGGAGTGGTTCATGACCTTTCTTGGCAAAAAATATTTGACCTTGGTGGTTTTTCCTTTCTGATCCACGCATTTTCAAGGTTTAGAAATCACTCCTTTAATCAATCCCATTCCCTTCAAAGATGTTAAGAAACTGTAACTTAAAACTGACAGCAAACTTAAAATATATATATATATATATATATATATATATATATATATATAGTGATATGCCTGCTGCTGCTGCTGCTAAGTCGCTTCAGTCGTGTCCGACTCTGTGCGACCCCATAGATGGCAGCCCACCAGGCTCCCCCATCCGTGGGATTCTCCAGGCAAGAATACTGGAGTGGGTTGCCATTTCCTTCTCCAATGCATGAAAGTGAAAAGTGAAAGTGAAGTCGCTCAGTCGTGTCCGACTCTTAGCGACCCCATGGACGAGCCTACCAGGCTCCTCCATCCATGGGATTTTCCAGGCAAGAGTACTGGGGTGGGGTGCCATTGCCTTCCTGCTCTCAAAAGATCCTGCCTTATAACTTATCTAAATTCCTTATATCAACTCTAAAGCCCTTAAAGCAGATCTAAACCCATTAAACTACCAAAGGCTTCTCACTTTGTCTGCAGTAGGAATTGAGATGACTTTACATTCAGATGAACTTAAATGTGATTTGAAAAATATAAAAAAAAAAAACTCTTTTGGGGGGGGGGGGATATGCATGCTATTCCTGTCATCAATATTACAAATTTTTATAAAGCTTTTTTCTTCTAATATCAGCTAATAGCAGATCCTTTAGTATTCCTTTATAGCTATTTTCCAGCTCAATGATTAGTTTAAAGCTCCCTAAGCTGATGAAGAAAATCTTCTTAACCCTGTAACTACAGAGCAGGAAATGAAGTCCACCAAGTCACTCAATCCAAGCACAAATAAAAACAGAAGCATGACGACAGACTACTAGCTGGGCTTCTGATCTGTAGAGACTGAAAGGTCAAAAAAGGTCAATTTCTATATACATATATACAGTGAAAGAAAGGCATCACCCTCCCACTTTCCAACCCATTCCCTCACTCTTCCCCTGTTTCATTCAATGTTTCATAGTATTACAGAAAATTAAATACAACTTTGAAAGCTCCTTCAAGAAGGTTAAGCCCTGAAGACTGACACTTGAATTGTAGTGCTACAGAAAACTCTTGAGAGTCCCTTGGACAATAAGGAGATCCAATCACTCAATCCTAAAAGAAATCAGTCCTGAATATTCATTGGAAGGACTAATTCTGAAGCTGAAGCTCCAATACTTTGGCCACCTGATGGAAAGAACTGACTCATTGGAAAAGACTCTGATGTTGGGAAAGATTGAAGGCAGGAGGAGAAGGGGATGACAGAAGAAGAGATGGTTAGATGGCATCACCGACTCGACAGACATGAGTCTGAGCAAATTCCAGGAGATAGTGAAAGACAGGGAAGCCTGGAATGCTACAGTTCATGGGGTCACAAAGGGCTGGACGTGACTGAGTGACTCAACAACAGAAAGTTCACAGGTTGAGCTGCTTTATTCTGCCTATATTATGGAGAGGTTTGCTTGTTTGGGGATTTTTTCCCCCCTTATTATGATATAGAAAATACATTTTTTTTAATGTGTATTACTTTACAGTCTTAGTATCTAATATTCAGTAAATCCTTAAAATCATTTATTTTCATTGTATGGAAGAAAATGTGGTTTCCAGGTTTACAATATTCCAATTTTGTGTAGTGCCTCTTATCTCATCCTCATGTCTGCTGCACTGCTCTTGGCCACGAAAGAATGTACCAAAACCCAGAAGGAAATCAGACCTGAGAGTCCAAGGTGTGACACCAGCTGAGAGACTGAGCCGTACTGGGTCAGTTTCCTTGCTGGTGGAATAGGAATAAATATCACTTTTTCTTACACAGTTTTTTGAGTATTACATGAAATAATACAGTAAAATATGCTCTTAATCAGTTATGCAAACTGTGAATCTGTGGACCTATGCCAGCACCTGAATCGTTACCTGTCCCTCAAGAAGTAGAGAGTATGTCTTTAGAAACTTACAGGGATGAGACATTGCCCTTTCATTCCTGTACCCTATTTTATACCAACATCATGTTATGAAAATGTGCAAACATACGGAAAAACTGAAGAAAGTCTGTAGCGGTTTGAAAATCACTGATTTAACCAATCCTATTATCAAATGTGAAGAAACCGTAAGTTAAAATCAACAGCAAACAATCTCTTTTGTTCTGAAATTTATTTCCTGCCCTGTTTTCACAAATAACATTTTTTTAAATTAATTTATTTTTTATTGAAGGATAAGTTGCTTTACAGAATTTTGCTGTTTTATGTCAAACCTCAACAAGAATCAGTTTTTCTTTCACATAACTATCTGTCTTCTACATTGACTTAAATTATTTTCATTATATATTTCAGAGTTAGTGAAATACACAATCTTGTGTTTTAACAAAATAACCCACAATGGATTGAAAATAATATGTCTTTTGCTGCAGATACATCATCAAGCAAGTTTTCTGAGAAGATGTTGACACAGAAATTGGGAGAAGATATTTCTAAGAATCAAATTATATTTTCCACAAGACTATCAGTGCACTGGAGAATAAGCTACTGCCCTTTCAAACGGCAGCTAAGAAAACATGAATCTTGAGGACTCCAAGTCATTTACTCTTGATGAGCCAAGAGCCTACACGCAGACCAAGTTCCAAAACTAAGAAAGAATTTCTGGAAAGTAAATCAATCTGAAAAGCAAACATTCTTTAAATCAAAGAAAAATGAACCCCACACCTTTTGAACCACATCTCCCTGGCAAGTAACGACTCTTAATAAAAACGTGTTGGATGAGTTCTGCAGTTTGTACTATGTAATTATTTGTTTTTCCACCAGATGGCAACTATGGGTGGAATAACGATATTTTTTAATCTCAGAATGTGATTTTCAGGATTGTGCAAGACATCAAAGGTATAAATCCAATCACCCTTTCAGAGCTTGAATTCTCTCACCACCGTGGCCACCACCATTAAAATGACATCCAAACCACCAAACTCCTTTAGGGAAGAGAAACCCTCAGTTCATGGGGGGACAATAAACTGTGTGTGCATGCTTGCTAAGCCAATTCAGCTGTGTCACTCTGTGAGACCCCATGGTCTTTAGCCTGCCAGGCTCCTGTCCATGGAATTCTCCAGGCAAGATTACTGGAGTAGTTGCCATTTCCTCCTCCAGAGGATCTTCCCGACCCAGGGATCAAACCCATGTCTCATGTCTCCTGCATTGGCAGGCAGGTTCTTTATCACTAGCCACCTGGGAAGCTCAACCTGTCTATGGACAGGACCAGCTACTGGAAAGTCCTTTGTTTCCACAGGTAGCTGTCACTTTCTCACCTACTTCTTACCTCTGTGATAGTAGAGACCATCTAAATTCTCCCCAAGGCCATTCTTCAGGTTTTAACAGCAGCTAACGCTATCTTCAGCCTTCCAGGTTAAACCCTCCTGAAGTGACAGGGGGGTTTCCTGGCACACACTCCACTTTTTTCTCTGTTTTAGCATGCGACCCTTGTTCCTTTCAGCCCTCTGCCCAAGTAGTCACCTTCTTGACACAACCTCCTCTATTTAAAAGTGCCAACTCTGCCTCTGACAATTCCATCCTATTTTGTTTTCCTACCCAGCACTTACAATTATTCAATAAAATATATTTATTATAATTTCTTTCCAGTAGAAAGAAAGCTCTGAGGGTGCTGGGTTTACTCACCCCTGTGCTTCCAGGACAAATCAATATTTAATGAATGCATACACGAAATGCTTCACCAATGAATATGCCATATGAGTAAAATATATTAATGCAAAAGGACAGCAATTCTAGTTACAGAAGCAACGCTTCTATTAACGCAGTGTATTGTGTGTTAGTTATTCAGTCCTGTCGACTCTTTGCAACCCCATGGACTGTAGCCGCATCAGGCTTATCTGTCCAAGGAATTCTCCAGGCAAGAATACTGGAGTGGGTAGCCATTCCCTTCCTGACCCAGGGATTGCACCCTGGTCTCCTGCATTGCAGGGACATTCTTTACTGTCTGAGTCACCAGGGAGGTCCATTAATGCACTAGGAAAGGCCAAGCACCTTGAGATGAACTGCTCAGATGCTCAATGACTCATCTTGTACTTACTTTCAGCTACAATTTTGAAGACACTGACTCTCCCCTCCAGTGTTTGTGAAGCTGGTTTTATGGTCCCAAACCTAAGAATTTGTTTCTTCTCTGAATTCCATGTATAGCCCACTATTTTCGTATATTATTTTCAGATCATTAGTGAATGAAAGAAAGTGAAAAGTGAGCTCCTCCGTCTGTCCGTGGGATTTTCCAGGCAAGGGTACTGGAGTGGGTTGCCATTTCCTTCTCCAGGGGGATCTTTCCAACCCAGGGATTGATCCCTGGTCTTCCGCATTGTAAGCAGATGTTTTTACCGTCTGATCCAACAGTGAAGTCCAGAATTTAGTGAATAGGTGGTGTGAAATACTATCCTTTCCAATGTGGGCTGCCTAGTCTAGTGCATGGACTGCCCAAGCAGTTTCAGCTTCTCAGTTTTTTCCTAACCTTCTACTGTGAAATTAATAAGCTGCTATCTACTATCTATTCATTTCTTACAACTCTCTTGGCAATGTGTTAATAATGGTAAAGAAACCAGAACTGGAAGAGGAAAGGAGCAAACATTAATGCACAAGCTATGCATAAAATCTGAGAGCAGTGGCACCTGAAATGCACCTAAACGTGTGTCTTGGAAAATTTAACAACTCTTATTTGTGCAAGGTTTTAAAATTTACAATTATTTTCATTTACATTATTTTTATCTGATTACAACTGTGTAATGCATCCGTTTCTGAGAATGAACTGACCCTCTGAGACAGGAGAGGTTCTTAAACCTGAATGTCCATCAGAATCAAATAGAAGACTTGCTAAAATGGGTCCCCCAGAGTTTAGTTCTGCAGTGGGGCCTGAGACTGTGTAGTTCCAACTACTATCTGAGTTCAGGTGAAGCTCATGCTGCTGGTCTGAGGACCACTGTTCCGAGATGTTCTGTCCTGGGGCAAGAATATGAGTGTGCAGGTCATCGGATGGAAAAGCACAATGTTCTTTTCAATAGGGCAAGTGTGCTTCCAAGGCCCAAACTTCTAAAACAAACTGATGTTATTAGGAGAATTATAAAAAAACTTTTTTTTGCCCCTTTCCAACTTCAGAGGAAAGGAAGGGTATGGAAAACTCCTTCGACTAAAGTTTTTTCATGAGGGAATGACTAGTTTTCAGCATCAGTACCTCTAATTGGGAGTGGCCATTCCTAGAGCTTAATTTTGCTTTTTCACTCAATCAGATATACCCTTCCCACACCCTCGTCTACCCACACGCCTCTTTCCTAATTACACTGAGATCTCATGAGTTACTACTTTAACCACCCCCCACCCCCCGCCGTTAGCACTTTCAGAGCGTATAGTTAAGATTTTTCTTCTAAGACTCAATCCTTTAAGTCCTCAACATTAGACTCACCTAAACATGTTCTCCATTACTTAAAAACTAGCTTTGCTAGCCACCTGTAGTGTAGTCGTAAAGATCAGGAGCTGTGGAATCAGACTTGAGTTCACATACGGGCTTTGCCACATACTGACTGTTTAACTTTGGGCAAGTTACTTAGCCTGGCTGGGCCTCAGTTTCCTCATCTAAAGAATGGGGGTATTGATAACACCTACCTCAGAGTTACTATGAGGATTAGTGGGTTTCTACCTGTGAAGCTTATATAATGGTAAGTGTACTGTAGCTCTTGCTATCACTACCACCCTCATCATCATTTTGACAACCATCAACTTTACTCAGGCTGTCACACATTTTTAAGAGAAAAAGGCCTATTAGTACAACTTTGCAAATGGAGATATGGGTTCAAAGTAGTAACATTAAATTTCATTTAATAGTAAATTACAATTAATGTGAAAGTAAATAGGTGAATTCTCATTAATTACTACAATTAAGCACTCAACATATATCATGTCTTTTGCTGAATTTTACCTTAATTAGTACAGACCTATGCTTTGAGCCATGTAGTAAAGCACCTATAAGTTCTTTGGGTTCCTCAAATTGAGCATACTAAAAATTGGAACTCTTCTTCTACCCTAAACTTGCTTCATCTAACAATATTTTCTACCTCAGTGAATGATATCACGTCCTATTGGCCCAGGTCAGAAACCAAGGAGTCATCCTTAACTCTTCACTCCTCCTCAACTCCTTCTAGACCACCCCCTTCTCTTTTGCATTCACTCTGGGGGTTACTAAACCACAGATTAAAATTATGGGTAGAGGTAGGTTTTGAAACGCACTGCTACTTTGGTCAGTAAGAAATGAAGTAGAAAATTCCCATCAGCAAATAAAATCAAAGAATATTAACTGGGACATGACCCACCTTTGATTCATCTCACCCAATTCACCTGCTGTTTTTGTTCATATTCTCACCTTATCAACTCCTGGGTTATTGCAACCGCCTCCAAAATTCCCGTTCTTCATTTTCCTTAACCAAAATTCTACATGACACTCAAACTTCTTTAAAATACACTGTTGTTCACTGTTTCTTCCATGAGAATGTCCTTTTCCGCACCGAGCAGTTCCATTTAAAATGCTATTTCCTTATTTAAGAGTTCCTTGCTTCTCTAGTTGAAATCCACTCCTCCGTACTCCCAGATATCTTTATCAATTTCTCTCCATGAAATGTAAACCTTTATAACTTGATATTTAGATGTTTAGCTATATATTTTCAGGAAAATGACAATAAGTAAATCTGAAGGAATCAGAGGATGATATTGGGAACCCAACTAACATAAAGGCCTTTTGGAACAGTCTTATTTTTGGCAGTGGTTCTCAAACTTGTCTGCACATTGGAAACACCTGGGTACCTGGTAACAGGGCCCTATCCCAGAGGTCTTGGGTACAGTCAGGGTACTGAGCATTTTAAAAACTCTTCAGGAGGTTCTGATGTATCAGATCAGATCAGATCAGTCGCTCAGTCGTGTCCGACTCTTTGCGACCCCATGAACCGCAGCACGCCAGGCCTCCCTGTCCATCACCAGCTCCCGGAGGTCACTCAGACTCGCATCCATCGAGTCAGTGATGCCATCCAGCCATCTCATCCTCTGTCGTCCCCTTCTCCTCCTGCCCTCAATCCCTCCCAGCATCAGAGTCTTCTCCAATGAGTCAACTCTTCGCATGAGGTGGCCAAAATACTGGAGTTTCAGCTTTAGCATCAGTCCTTCTAAAGAAATTCCAGGATTGATCTCCTTCAGAATGGACTGGTTGGATCTTCTCGCAGTCCAAGGGACTCTCAAGAGTCTTCTCCAACACCACAGTTCAAAAGCATCAATTCTTCGGCGCTCAGCCTTCTTTACAGTCCAGCTCTCACATCCATACATGACCACAGGAAAGACCATAGCCTTGACTAGGCGAACCTCTGTTGGCAAAGTGATGTCTCTGCTTTTGAATATGCTATCTAGATTGGTCATAACTTTCCTTCCAAGGAGCAAGCGTCTTTTAATTTCATGGCTGCAGTCACCATCTGCAGTGATTTTGGAGCCCAGAAAAACAAAGTCTGACACTGTTTCCACTGTTTCCCCATCTATTTCCCATGCAGTATAGCCATAGCCAATAAATACTGGTCTATGGAGGAACAGAAATAGCTGAGGTTAATATAAGAATTTTTAAACAGAAGTAAAATCTGGTGGATATCAATAGAGACAACTCAGGGTAGGCAAATGATACTATAGAAAAAAAGTGCAGAAAACAAGAAATTCGGTATCACTTGGTACACAGAATAAGACTGAAATGTCTTACAACTGGTTCTAGGCTGAAGCTGGAGAAGATGAGACGGGATGGGAAAGGATGGTTACAGGCAACTCTGCTTGGGATGAGAACAAAGAGCAAATGGTGGGAAGGTCAAGAGGATTCAGAGAAAGAATGCTGAAGAAATTGCCGTTAAGTTGGGAAGTTTTTAGAACTGAGAGAACTTATGTGGCAGCAATGAAAGTGGAAGTTAGTCACTCAGTCTTATTCGACTCTTTGTGACCTCATGGACTGTGGCTGGCCAGGCTCCTCTATTTATGGAATTCTCTAGGCAAGAATACTGAAGTGGGTAGCCACTGCCTTCTCCAGTGGATCTTCCCAATCCAGGGATAGAACCTGGGTCTCCTGCATTGCAGGCAGATTCTCTATCATCTGAGCCACCAAAGCAGCAGCAATCATTCAGTTCAGTCGCTCAGTCGTGTCTGACTCTTTGCAACCCCATGAATCGCAGTACGCCAGGCCTCCCTGTCCATCACCAACTCCCGGAGTTCACTCAGACCCACGTCCATCGAGTCAGTGATGCCACCCAGCCATCTCATCCTCTGTTGTCCCCTTCTCCTCCTTCCCCCAATCCCTCCCAGCATCAGAGTCTTTTCAGATATATTATACATATTTCAATGCTATTCTCCCAAATCATCTCACCATCTCCCGTTCCCAGAGTCCAAAAGTCTGTTCTATACATCAGTGTCTCTTTTGCTGTCTCGTAAACAGGGTTATTGTTACCATCTTTCTAAATTCCATATATATGCGTTAGTATACTGTATTTGTGTTTTTCTGGCTTACTTCACTCTGTATAATAGGCTCCAGTTCCATCCACCTCCTTAGAACTGATTCAAATCCATTCTTTTTAATGGCTGAGTCTTTCCAATGAGTCAACTCTTAACACGAGGTGGCCAAAAAGGAGATAAATGTTACTGATGTAGGAACATCCCCAAATCAGTTACCCTGGTCATCAACAATGAGGAGAAAAATTCCTACCAGAAGCTGAAATCAAAGAAAATTGCTGCTGCTGCTGCTGCTAAGTCGCTTCAGCCATGTCCGACTCTGTGCGACCCCTTAGATGGCAGCCCACCAGGCTCCCCCATCCCTGGGATTCTCCAGGCAAAAATACTGGAGTGGGTTGCCATTTCCTTCTCCAATGCATGAAAGTGAAAAGTGAAAGTGAAGTCGCTCAGTCGTGTCCGACTCTTAGCGACCCCATGGACGAGCCTACCAGGCTCCTCCGTCCATGGGATTCTCCAGGCAAGAGTACTGGGGTGGGGTGCCATCGCCTTCCCTGAAGAAAATATCTTAGAGGCTTGACAAAAATGACAGCATAATTGTAAAGACAGCTGTGGTGTCGCTATTAAAAAAAAAAAAAGGGACATTTTGGTTGTGAGGTTATGATGATATTTGAGCTTAATATATACATTAAGGAGACCAAACCAGCCAATCCTAAAGACAATCAGTCCTGAATATTCATTGGAAGACTGATGCTGAAGCTCCAATACTTCGGCTACCTGATGCAAAGAGCTGACTCATTAGAAAAGACCCTGATGCTGGGAAAGATTGAAGGTGGGAGGAGAAGGGGAAGACAGAGGATGAGAGGGTTGGATGGCATCACCGACTCAATGGACACTGGGTATGAGCAAGCTCTGGGAGATGGTGAAGAACAGGGAAGTCTGGTGTGCCTCAGTCCATTGGGTCACAAAGAATTGGACACGACTGAGCAACTAAACAACAGCAAATACACACTAAAGTATTATAAAATGTGCAAGTGTTGTAGAGTGTAAAGTGTACATACAACTCTAACACCCGTGTCCAGGGACCAGATCACATCTCTAACTTAAAGTACATTACTCAACCCCTCTTCTCCCCCCAAAATTCTTAGTTTAGAAAACTAGGTATGCATATTTCTGTATTAATAATAATAACCCATAATCTGTATTTTTCATTACTAAGCACTAACCATTAAAAAAAAAGTACAAAAACCAAATAAACAAATTCTAAACTACAAAAACTAGTGCTCACGGTAAATGATGGAGCAGGAACATGAAGCTGCCATTAAATGGACTTCACAGTATCAATGTATGAAGGCTTCCTCTTTAATGCTTCTTCAAACTCTGATCCTTTCTCCCACTTGTTCATGCAAGCTGCTTCAAAAACCAGTGAGTTGTGTGATAGGAGAAAACACTTTAATGTATATACTATGCTTAAATATAGTAAGGCAATGGCACCCCATTCCAGTGTTCTTGCCTGGAAAATCCCATGGACGGAGCAGCCTGGTAGGCTGCAGTCCATGGGGTCGCTAAGAGTCGGACACGACTGAGCGACTTCACTTTCACTTTTCACTTTCATGCACTGGAGAAGGAAATGGCAACCTACTCCAGTGTTCTTGCCTGGAGAATCCCAGGGACGGGGGAGCCTGGTAGGCTACTGTCTATGGGGTCACACAGAGTCGGACACGACTGAAGTGACTTAGCATATTAGCAGAGCATGCTTAAATACCATCAGAAATGCCAGATCCTGGCTCACTAAATCCTTTGAAATACATTACTGTAAATATTATGGCTGACCAACATCTCTCTATAGGATGACTAGAGTAAATCTATAGCCAAGAAACAGGGATACATACTATAAACATACTGTGCCTTTTAATATGAGGCCACACTTATGATTTACTATATAGGTAAACTTACCTGTAGCTTCACTCAATCAGTGGTCAAGTGCTTTAGAATAATTTTCATGTCAGTAAACATTAAGTCCAATTTATCCCCATAATAAACAAACAAGTGTCATTTTTATGAGGAGTGTCAAACCCCTACCTAGTGAGGTGAGCATGGAGAATCAACTACCAGAGAAATGCAAAAATATATACAAAGGAGGAATGCAAGGGAAATTCATATGACACTGGTATTAGGGGCAAAATAATTAATATTATGGTCCCACGCCATTATGGTAAAATACATTTGCATCACTAGGTATAAGAGAAAACGTGTAGCCCAAAGAATAGGTATAAAAAACTATTACAATGAATAATACCTGACATTTGACACAGCAGTGCTATTTCCAGGTTCTGGTTATTAAACCCAGAGTAAAAGTGGTTTATTGATCTGTTTACAGCATTCTAAAGACAGGATTAAAACTGCTGTTTTGTTCGGACAAATGAACAGCTAGGCAAAGAACTCGGGCCGCTGCCTGCCACCTGGTAGGCACTAAAGCAATCATAGCTCCCGAGTTCCCTGATGGGACCTTTTCCTTCTGTTTCAAATGACTCTAACTATCCTCTAATGACGGAGAAGGCAATGGCACCCCACTCCAGTACTCTTGCCTGGAAAATCCCATGGACAGAGGAGCCTAGTAGGCTGCAGTCCATGGGGTCGCTAAGAGTCGGACACGACTGAGCGACTTCACTTTCACTTTTCACTTTCATGCATTGGAGAAGGAAATGGCAACCCACTCCAGTGTTCTTGCCTGGAGAATCCCAGGGACGGGGGAGCCGGTGGGCTGCCATCTATGGGGTCGCGTAGAGTCGGACAGGACTGAAGCAACTTAGCAGCAGCAGCAGCATCATCTAATGAACATCTGTTGAAAATCTCAAATCAAGATCATAAGCACACTGTGTTCAATGTTTGATGTCCACATTAACAAATAAATGCTTGATTATAAAAGCATATTCATGCCAATTTCTCACACATGAAGGTAAGTCAGATCTAAGATGGACAATAATGAATAAAGTGGAGGCATGGGAGAGAAAGGAGAAAATGTGTGTACTGGAAAGATGGACAAGACAATTGTCAGCATCAGTGTGAAGAGCAAACAACAAATTCCCCAAGTGTTAGGTCTAACATGGAATACACACTCCACATGAATTTGCCAGGAGTACACAGAACGATAATGACCTGAGAACCCTGGGTCTGGGGACTGCCAGCATCTGGCCATCTGCTTAGATTTTTTCTGTGTCTCAGTTCTCTCTGGTCTTAGAGGAGCGTACTTCTTCCTTTAAACAGTCTTCCCTGGCATTGCAGTTAGAATCAACTACTGCCTTCCTGCCTGGCTGTGCATTCCAATATTGATAGCACACAGCAGCTCACAAAATTCCTCTTAATAGAGCTCTCTCTAGGGTCGTACAAGAATTCAAATCCCTGTGTCAGCCTTGGAGAGTTCAAGGCTTTTAAGTAAAATTATCCATACTAAATTGTGATACTGAATCCTGCCTGGGCTAAAAATTAAATTTTTGTTCTATCAAAGTGATTCGGGATGAAAATTTTCAGGATTAAGTTCCCATTATTTTGTGTGCTTTGGATAAACAGTCCAGTTTTTCAGATTAACACATAATAATTACATTATTCAAAAAATAATTATTCATTTACTCAAATATTTGAGTCAGGCATTGTGCTGGATCCTGGGAATACAGAGTGAACAAAACTAACAATCCCAGCAAGTCATAATAACTTCTACATACTAGTACTTATCTACAAAATAATGACATACTTAGTGTTTTAATTACAAAAAATTAACTAGGGAGTGGGGTAGGGCATAAGTGAAACAAATACACTATGACTAACCACAGGAATTCTTTATTTAAGTCTTTCTATACATTATGAACATGTAACAATTATGATTAGCAATACTTGGTGCTGAAATATCTGCTATTCCCTTAAAGAGTGCTGGTATTTTAACTCTAAAATTCCTATCACCATCTATACACAGATCACATAAAATGTACTAATGGCTTGAACAGAATTATGTGTCAAAACAGTACAATTCCATACAGCAAAATTTTCACACCAAGAAGAGAACACAGCACAATGACTTTCAAGTTAGCATATTGTACTAAAAATATCAAAAGATAAATTTTATTCTCCCTAGCTTATAAAAGCTCATTTATGTTTTTCAAATTTCATTGATAGTTTCTGTATTATAAGGAACATGTAAATATATTAACAATTTTCCTACCAAAATAAAGCCCAATATATATGCAAAAAAATTCAGGAATAAATTTTGTCCTTGGTTGGGAATTCCCTGGCAGTCCAGAGATTAGGACTTAGTACTTTCACTGTGGTGGCCCAAGTTCAATCTCTGGTCAGGGAACTAAGATCCTGCAAGCCACATGGGGTGACCAAAAAGTAAAAAAAAAAAATTCATGTGCACATAGAAATAAACATAAATACTCACAGGAGCAACACACACTGACAAAAAAAATTACATTTAGTAAAGGTGAGAAACAGGAAAAACAAAAACAAAAAAACCCTGCTAGGGCTTTTTCTTTTTTCTGAGACTTGACAAATGCAGAAAATTATCAAAGTAACAACAACAACAAAAAAGACACGAAATCACACTTTGGACAAACTGCTTGTCAGTATTTAGGACCTTATTCCACAAACAGGTTTAATTCACTTCCTCGAAGGCCATGCTGTCAAGGCGGAGGATGGATGTCCGCTGCTACTGAATTAGACCGGCCGACGTCCTGAGAAGGAAGGGGCTCCTCCTCCTCCACATGTGTCACTTTATCTGACCTTCCTGAAGGAGGAAGTTCATTATTTGTGCCCTCTTCACTAGATGACAGGATATCAGCCAATTCGTTGGACATTAGAACTTGCAAGGACTCCGTTCCATCTTCAACATCCATCTGAATCCCCAAAGCTTTAAGAATATCGCATTTGCACATGGGGCACGTCCCATGGGCTAAGATCCAGGGGTCAATGCAATTCTTATGGAAAAAATGTTTACAGGTCAGAACACGAATTGTATCGTTAGGCTTATAGAGTTCAAAGCAAACTACGCAGCTATCTCCATTGCCGCTTACTTCCTCGTCCCCCTCTTTCAGTACCCGAACCTGAAGCTGGCCAAATGCTTTCTTGAGATCATTTGTTAACCGCTGCCACCTCCGGTTCTGAATCCTTGCTACCCAAAGTCTTCGAATATGATAAAAGATGAAATACACTAATGTAGCAGTTGTGACGATCACAAAAGAGACAAAGTAGTGATTCATCCAGATGATGTGTTTTCTTCCCACCTCAATCATGACAGTCACATGAACACCCTTCTGAATTAAATGCAAAATCTCCATGCCTTTTAAGTTACCAATCATCACCACAACGATGTCTTCAAATATCTGATGAGACATGGGAAAGACCTGATTGCCAGTTCCTGGGAAGTTATAGATGATCACTCCACTGGCTCCATTCTCCACCGCCACCTTGATCTTCTGGGTGAAGGTACAGCCTCCCCGTTCGACAAGAGCGAGCCATGTCTGCGAGTTCTTCAGTTTCCTGAAACTGGTATTGGGGCTGCAGGCATTTTGTGTTTTTCCCTCTGGAGGCACGATGACTCCTGCCACTCTCTTTAAAGTGGAGCTTCTTCCAAACACGCCAGTCTCCCCCAACTCTGACAACATGCGATTCCCAACATGAAATGATATGTTCATGTAAGCAGTCCAAACAGCGCTGGTTCTGCAACAGTGCTGGCTAAGCAGCCAAAGGAAGCTGAATTTCATGAGCCACGAAGAGGCAGCATTGTTTCTCTGAGTGCCAACCTTGAGTAGACGCATCTCTCTCTCTGCTTAAGTGACTGAAGAACCAACACAACAAAAGGATGTGACTTCCACATCTGTTGATGATCAGTGTAAACTATTAAAATGAAAAATACCTTCTGGGTGAAAACAAGTTCCACTGTCTTCCAGCATGTTTTTGTAAGAAATTCTTAAAGTCTTATGAGTTTCAGATTTTTTTTGAGAGAGAGAAAGAGGAAAACTTTAGATTGAAAAAAAAAAATCCCAGTCTCACTACTGTTTAACTCTAGATACTGTTTGCTGTTGGGTGATATGATTATGACATAAAAGACAGCACACCCAATTAGGTAAGAGCTTAGAGCATGCTGTATATTTATTGGGTGAATGCTTTGAATGTTGCTATGGGTAATTTCAATGTTACCAGACAGATTCAGCCCTTGAGTTACATGTTATGATACCAGGTATCATATTAAACTAAAAAATATAAAAATATATAATGCACGAATTTTAAAACCTGAATACATATGCAAGAAAAGCCATACAATTAACACTTTCCTTCACAATCAGTGAAGTAAATATCTGTTATAAAATGCCAAGTTTTAACCATGAATGTTAATTAAAAATTAGCACTATGACCAGATATGGGGTAGAAGTGGTGAATAACACTGTTTTTAACTCATGTCTTCACCACACAATATATCTTTTAATCTAGCATGTAAAATTTTGAACTTTATTTAACAAAGCTTGCTCAGAAGTTTGTTGGATCCGTTTGGTTTTAATTTTTAAAAGCAGGGTATCCCATTCAATTTTTTCAGCCTCACTAACCTCACTTTTGGCAGCACTAAAGACAGAAAAGACCAATGTCATTTCTCTGTAGACCTTGACATCTGTTAGTAGCTTAACAATATTTTGAGGAAAGAGGAGGACAAGTGTAGGGGAAAAGATTAAATATAGCAATATTGGTTTACCACAGTTGACTCTGAACAAAAATGTAGCTATAGATTTTAGAAAGACAAACTTTGAGGTCCTCACTTAAATTTAACCACTGACATCAGTGACTGTTAAAGGTCATCGAATCTTTTAACAAAATGTTTGCCTAAATCGGAGAAGGCAATGGCACCCCACTCCAGTACTCTTGCCTGGAAAACCCCATGGACAGAGGAGCCTGGTAGGCTGCAGTCCATAGGGTCGCTAAGAGTCGGACATGACTGAGCGACTTCACTTTCACTTTTGCCTAAATCAGCAAACATCCTTGGTGGAAGACCCCACATACACTGTTAGTTCTGCCTGTATTTTTGCTACACTGAGGCCAAGAGCACAATATAACTTCAAAGCCAAAAGAATGACATGTGAACTAACAAGCATGGGCACTCACTGGTACTGCCATACCCTTTCTCGGGAGAATTCCTCAGTGGCTCTTATTCCTCAGCTAGGAAGCCAAAGCCAAGAATTTTGACCTTGTACATAAGTGTCTCTGACCTCTATGCATAGGGTACTAAGAGATACTTCAGGTTCTGTCTTGCCGGAACTACAGAAGCTAGTGGATTCTTGTAAAATATCAATTAGCAACATGACAATGTGAAGCAGGAAAGACAAAGGAGAAAAGATTTCTTATGGGCCCATCAAAAAGTAGCATTAAAAGAAAAACACTGATATGACACCTTCAGCTCACAGTGGTCTATGTTCTTTCCCAAAGGCCATTAATTTGATTTCCACACACCCACTCTTCAAAACAGACAGTGAGGTACACAGTGTGTTCACTCACAAAGTGCCACTTGAGTTGGATATCAATGCTTTTGCATATTATCCAGAGATTTTCATCAAAGCAACAAAACTCACATCTTTAGGCCTCTTATTGTTACACAGTATTTACCAGGGGGAAAAAAAAAGGTAAGAGATATAATTTTGAAATGCAACTGAACAAAATTTTACTTCTGCTTTAGGTCTATATTTTCAAAATGTCCCAAATAAAGACATACTACCATGTAGTATTTCCTAGAGTCAATTCTAAAAGGAAAACCTACAACCATAGTTGATACATTGTGCTAGGGTTTAAAGGGGTCTGGCAAACAAAGATACATTTTTTTAAAATATATAATGCTGCCCTAAATGGAGCCTATACTAATTTAAAATATTTTTAGATATATAACCAAAAGTGCTAGCATCTAAAATAATTATTCAGAATACATTTCCTTCCCAGTCAGTAGATTTGGCAACCAGATTTCCTGGGTATCAATAAAATTAACCACGGAAAATTAAATCAAGATCTCAGCCTATAATTAAGTTTACTGAACAGAAGTATTATTAGATACCAAAAATTAAACATATGGAAGCAAAGTATAAAAATTAGTATAAAGAAACTTTAAAATATTATGACTAATTCTCCATGGCATCAATATCACAATCATTATAATTTGAAAATCAAGGCTTAATGTGTACTAAAGCCCTTACTTAGATAAGGACAAAAATGTATAACAAAACACTAGAAAAACAAGTTCAAATAGCTGGACATGATACGGAGTTTTATTTTTAAAACCAAATTTCACCCTCTTTAGTACTTGTGTAGAGAAGGTGCACTTGAATTTTCTCTCTACATAAAGTACTAAAAGAGAATTCATCTTAACTTTAATCACTGGAAGGACTCAGTTACATCTTCAGGAGATCCCCTGGGTTTCTTAAGTTTGCAGAATGTCACACTTGCACATGGGGCATGTCCTACGGGCTAAAAGCCAAGGGTCAATGCACGCCTTGTGGAAAATATGCTTGCAAGCTAAAATACGTACTACATCTTGAGGCTTGTAAATGTCAAAGCAAACAACACAATTGTCTTCATCTGGCTCTAGCTCCTTGTCCCCGTCTTGGAGTACTCGCAGTTGAAGCTTCCTAATGGCTTTCCTCACATCTGACTTCAGCTGCCTTCGCCTCCTGGTGGAATAATTGGGCCTTCGAGGTCTCCAGGCACAGTACAGGAACAGGTAGGCCACGGTGGCGGTCAGGAAGGTGAACAGAGACATAATGTAATGGCTCACCCAGGGCATGTACATTCTCCCCACTTCAATGATGATCTTCACATAGACTCCTTTCTGAATCAAGTGCAACAGTTCCATGCCTTTCAGGTTGCCTATCATCACAGCAACTATATTTTCCGTTCCCTGGTGAGACATGGGGAATACCCTATTGCCTGTACCTGGGTAGTTATAGATGATCACCCCATTTGCTCCCTTCTCTGCGGCCACATTGATTTTGCGTGTGAAGGTACAGCCACCCCGTTCAATGAGGGCCAGCCAAGGGTCTGCTTGCCCCGGCCTGCTGAAGTTCGTCATAGGGTTACAAGCATTCTGATTCCATCCTTCGGGAAGTACCACCACACCAGACACCCTTTCCAGAGGAGAATGATTCCCGAACACTCCACTCTCTCCCAGTTCTGATATGAGGCGACTTCCTATCTGAAATGTTATATTCAAGTGGGCTGTCCAAATGGCTTTTCCTTTTGAGTCAGGAAGGCTTAGTAGTAGAAAGATGCTGAGCCTCCACAGTCGAGATGAAGCAGAACTGTGAGCTGAAGAAGTAATTCTAAGTAGGCTCATTCCTTCATTTGCCTATTAACAGACAAATGTGAAAAATACAACAGCATCCGTTGTGGAAGAAAGTTAGGAAGTTAGCTTCAAGGGTTGGTAGGAGATAATTAAAGCACAGGAATGGAAAAGGTCTGCATGGATCAAAGATATCTTGCTCCTTCCAGCATTTTTATTTTTGGTAGATTATCTTCTCATAATGAAACAGAATAACAGGATTTGTTATTACCACAATGTGATTTCAAGAAAACTGTGACTTCCTAACGGGGGAAATTGTGACATCAGAACCAGTTAAGCCAATCCGAGAGTTTATATGAATGCACTGCATACTGAAATCCTATTGGCCAAAAAGCTAGGCAGCCAGGACTCGTAACATATGCTAATATGAATAAACTCTAAAGCAAAAAACAGATAATTTTTTAAATACCTGAGTTTCTTTCCTAGTTCTGGAGAGACTGAAAGCTGCCTAAACACTTTCTGCTCATTGTTTTCCCATCTGTGAGGCAAAATAGAAATCATTCATATATGACTGTTTGTTTCCGCCAGTCACTAGTTCTCAGGTATGGTTTTATGCTACCCAATGTGCCAGTCAGTCCGTGGGAAGCAGAAACAAATCATTCCCTCTGTCTTGCAACATTAAATGCTCATCCCAGGCCTAAAGGTTCAACATGCTGCTGGGGAATGTAAACTGACATTTATTAACACTGACAAAATAAAGCCTTATCAAGAAGACAGTTATCATCATATCAGAGGCTGTTTGCTAAACATGCAATTATTTAACAACTGAAGACAGGATTTTAAAAACAATGCAATTTAGCTTGCTAAAGATCAGTTGCTGATCTTGAAAGCTGAAGGAATTTAAGCGGTAGCTATATTTTAGCTCAAGACATCTCAAATCTAAAGGCTCATCATATGGTTGAAAAGACCAATTTGAAAAACTTAGTATTAATAATTCATTGTCTCTTTCTCATTGTACGATGAACTGCTTAGGCAATGGCAGCCAGAACTCCCCCCACCCTCTCTTAGGACAAACACACTGGTAAGAAACAATTTTTTTACCCTCAACATAGCAGTTCTCAAGTGGGGGATAATTTTGTCTCCCAAGAAATATTTGGATGTTTCTGGAGACACTCTCGATTGTCACAGTGTGAGTGTACTACTGGCATCCAGTGTGTAGAGGACGGGGATACTGCTGGATATTCTACAATCCACAAAACAGTCCTGAGCAGGAAGTAATTACCTGACCCAAAATGTCAATAACAGCCTTGGGAGGGAGGACTCATCCCCAAATTCACCTGTCCCTGAGAAATCAGGTCTGAGCTCTTATCATGAAGTTTATAATTGGCAATACATCCAATAAACAGGAGTCCCCAACCTGTCTCCGTTTCCTGATCTCTTTGAGATCGAAACAGCGGACACTTGTACAAATGCCTATGATCCCATGAAGCCTGATTCAAAACTGCATCCATTTTATCAGGACCAGGTCCAGGGGTCTTCTATCCTGGGGCCAGGATGTATGAACATGACAGAAGGGAAGTTGGGCAGTGGAGGTGGGGAGAGGAGAGGAGAGGAAAATAGATGACTAATGTTACTTTCTGACTATTAGACCATTTATTCAATAACTGACCAGTAACACTGAAGAAGCTGAAGTTGAACAGTTCTATGAAGACCTACAAGACCTTTTAGAACTAACACCCAAAAAAGATGCCCTTTTCATTATAGGGGACTGGAATGCAAAAGTAGGAAGTCAAGAAACGCCTGGAGTAACAGGCAAATTTGACTTTGGAATACAGAATGAAGCAGGGCAAAGACTAACAGAGTTTTGCCAAGAAAATGCACTGGTCATAGCAAATACCCTCTTCCAACAACACAAGAGAAGACTCTATACATGGACATCACCAGATGGTCAACACTGAAATCAGATCGATTATATTCTTTGCAGCTAAAGACGGAGAAGCTCTATACAATCAGCAAAAACAAGACCAGGAGCTGACTGTGGCTCGGATCATGAACTCCTTATTGCCAAATTCAGACTGAAATTGAAGAAAGTAGGGAAAACCACTAGACCATTCAGGTATGACCTAAATCAAATCCCTTATGATTATACAGTGGAAGTGAGAAATAGATTTAAGGGCCTAGATCTGATAGATAGAGTGCCTGATGAACTATGGAATGAGGTTTGTGACACTGTACAGGAGACAGGGATCAAGACCATCCCCATGGAAAAGAAATGCAAAAAAGCAAAATGGCTGTCTGGGGAGGCCTTGCAAATAGCTGCCAAAAGAAGAGAAGCGAAAAGCAAAGGAGAAAAGGAAAGATATAAACATCTAAATGCAGAGTTCCAAAGAATAGCAAGAAGAGATAAGAAAGCCTTCTTCAGTGATCAATGCAAAGGAATAGAGGAAAACACCAGAATGGGAAAGACTAAGGATCTATTCAAGAAAATCAGAGATACCAAAGGAACATTTCATGCAAAAATGGGCACGATAAAGGACAGAGATGGTATGGACCTAACGGAAGCAGAAGATATTAAGAAGAGGTGGCAAGAATACACAGAAGAACTGTACAAAAAAGAGCTTCATGACCCAGATAATCATGATGGTGTGATCAATGACCTAGAGCCAGACATCCTGGAATGTGAAGTCAAATGGGCCTTAGAAAGCATCACTACGAACAAAGCTAGTGGAGGTGATGGAATTCCAGTGGAGCTATTCCAAATCCTGAAAGATGATGCTGTGAAAGTGCTGCACTCAATATGCCAGCAAATTTGGAAAACTCAGCAGTGGCCACAGGATTGGAAAAGGTCAGTTTTCATCCCAGTCCCAAAGAAAGGCAATACCAAAGAGTGCTCAAACTACCGCACAATTGCACTCATCTCACACGCTAGTAAAGTAATGCTCAAAATTCTCCAAGCCAGGCTTCAGCAATATGTGAACCGTGAACTTCCTGATGTTCAAGCTGGATTTAGAAAAGGCAGAGGAACCAGAGATCAAATTGCCAACATCCGCTGGATCATCAAAAAAGCAAGAGAGTTCCAGAAAAACATCTATTTCTGCTTTATTGACTATGCCAAAGCCTTTGACTGTGTAGATCACAATAAACTATGGAAAATTCTGAAAGAGATGGGAATACCAGACCACCTGATCTGCCTCTTGAGAAATCTGTATGCAGGTCAGGAAGCAACAGTTAGAACTGGTCATGGAACAACAGACTGGTTCCAAATAGGAAAAGGAGTACGTCAAGGCTGTATACTGTCACCATGTTTATTTAACTTATATGCAGAGTACATCATGAGAAATGCTGGACTGGAAGAAACACAAACTGGAATCAAGATTGCCTGGAGAAATATCAATAATCTCAGAGATGCAGATGATACCACCCTTATGGCAGAAAGTGAAGAGGAACTCAAAAGCCTCTTGATGAAAGTGAAAGTGGAGAGTGAAAAGGTTGGCTTAAAGCTCAACATTCAGAAAACGAAGATCATGGCATCTGGTCCCATCACTACATGGGAAATAGATGGAGAAACAGTGGAAACAGTGTCAGACTTTCTTTTTCTGGGCTCCAAAATCACTGCAGATGGTGACTGCAGCCATGAAACTAAAAGACACTTACTCCTTGGAAGGAAAGTTATGACCAACCTAGAGAGCATATTCAAAAGCAGAGACATCACTTTGCCAACAAAGGTTCGCCTAGTCAAGGCTATGGTCTTTCCTGTGGTCATGTATGGATGTGAGAGCTGGACTGTGAAGAAGGCTGAGCACCGAAGAATTGATGCTTTTGAACTGTGGTGTTGGAGAAGACTCTCGAGAGTCCCTTGGACTGCAAGGAGATCCAACCAGTCCATTCTGAAGGAGATCAGCCCTGGGATTTCTTTGGAAGGAATGATGCTAAAGCTGAAACTCCAGTATTTTGGCCACCTCGTGCGAAGAGTTGACTCATTGGAGAAGACTCTGATGCTGGGAGGGATTGGGGGCAGGAGGAGAAGGGGACGACAGAGGATGAGATGGCTGGATGGCATCACTGACTCGATGGATGTGAGTCTGAGTAACCTCCTAGAGCTGGTGATGGATAGGGAGGCCTGGCGTGCTGCAGTTCATGGGGTCGCAAAGAGTCGGACACAACTGAGCGACTAATCTGATCTGATCTGAACCTTTCTGTCTTTTTAACATCCAAGAATTAAAGAGGCTTTCATTAGCCTGCCTGCAAAGTTCAACAAAAGGAGACTGAAATATACAAAGGTTGGCTCATTCCATGCTCCAAATATCCTTGCCTGGAGTGTTTAAATCCAAACCTCTCAGATAGCTCTCCAACTCGCCTGACAAGTTTACCCAGACTCCTATAGCTATACATATGATTGTTTAGTCTCTCAGCCTCAAGAGGCAAGGGAAGCAAGCTTAAGATATTCAAATAGCTCAGAGTCTCTCAGAGAGTTAAAAACTGTCAGAATAAAACTAGTAAAAGATTTCATTAATGAGCCAATGCTTTTTGCCAAGTTTTCACATCCCCCGTTTTGTATCCTTGAATGTGTATTAATTAATATAGTTGGTTTGTAGAAGAAATAAGTAGTGGCCTTGGTGCTAGTAACTTTAGACCCTTAAGGTAATAAATTCTTTTCTTTGTTGTAAACCCACTGCGCCTCTGCCCTATAGGAATGCAAGTTTATCTGACACCTGCGGATGAAGATGGCGCCAAACCTTAAAATAATTACTCTTAGAGAAAATAAGTCTTGCGGTTGACAAACCTTTGTCAAGAGTCACAAAATGTTAATAGGTCTTCTGGCCAGATCAGATCAGATCAGTCGCTCAGTCGTGTCCGACTCTTTGCGACCCCATGAACTGCAGCATGCCAGGCCTCCCTGTCCATCACCAGCTCCCGGAGGTCATCCAGACTCGCATCCATCGAGTCAGTGATGCCATCCAGCCATCTCATCCTCTGTCGTCCCCTTCTCCTCCTGCCCTCAATCCCTCCCAGCATCAGAGTCTTCTCCAATGAGTCAACTCTTCGCATGAGGTGGCCAAAATATTGGAGCTTCTGCTTTAGCATCATTCCTTCCAAAGAAATTCCAGGATTGATCTCCTTCAGAATGGCCTGGTTGGATCTTCTTGCAGTCCAAGGGACCCTCAAGAGTCTTCTCCAACACCACAGTTCTGGCCAGAAGATGATGTAAATCACCTGAACCATTTGTACGCAATAAATTTGCAGGAAAGAAACCCTAGTTTTTGATAAGGATCAAAGACTGCTGGCTTTGCATGATTTCACATCCCCTACTATCCTCTATGTGTAACTTATGGTATAAAAGCCCCTGTTAAAAATAAAGCTACGTATGGGCCTTGCTCACCAAAGCTTGGTCTCCCCATGTCATTCTTTCCTTTACATTCCGGCTGAAGTTTTCATCTGTCATTTTTCTCTCTCAATTTCCAGCTGAGTCTCCATCTGGAGTATGGATATCTTCTGCAACCACTTATTTGCCTGGGCTTCTAAGACCCACTCGAGAAAGTGCCTAAGGTGGGGCACTTTCCGCTATTCGAGCAGGCACCTGCCGCCTCCGTCAGAGCTGGTGTCACAGGTTATATTGATTTTCCAGGTAAACCAAGCTACTCAGCCTTTCTCCTCTGAATATTCCTACTGAGCTATCCTCTCTAATTACTCTTAATGTCTCTAATTGATATGTAAATAAAGCTATTATCCACTGTCTCTCCTTCGAAGACCCTGGCTCAGCCAGGGCTGGTCCCCGGCACCTTCCCTGATTGAACACATGGCAGGAGAGAACATGAAGTTAGTCAGTGTCCTGCCACCAAAGGGAATGGGTACAAACTGGAAGGTAAGTACCTAAACAAAGTTCCTGAGATTTACCCAATAGCATTATACTTATATAACCACTAACCATGATAAATGTATTATTCACTATACACAAGGTACTGATGTCAGCCAGAGCCTATGTCACCAGGGACACAGCACCATGCTGTTCTCAGAGGGTCATCATCTAGGTGGAAGAAGAGAGTTATACACCAATTAGGTACATGCATGTATATGTCCTAATTTCTAGGTTCCAAATAAGTTCAAGAAGGTTATCATTTTCATTAACCTGGTGGAGAGAAATCACCTGATCTCTATCCCTCCACTATTTATCAACCTCTCAAGAATGCTCAAACACCCAGAATTCTTGACTTTGATAAGAAAAATAGCTAAATACTATCTGGGCAATACTGTGTGAATGTATCTCTAAATGCAGAGGATACTGAAAAAGCTTCAATAAACTACCTCACAAGTTGCTTTATCCAAGTATTATCAGAGATCTCTAGGAATCCACAAAACACACTGGATTTGCTTTTAATCTTAATAACAACAACTGGATAGGGTTTCTGTGGGACAAGGCGATGGCACTGAAAAAAATTAGTTTTCCAGTACTCTTGTCTGGAAAATCCCATGGATGGAGGAGGCTGGTAGGCTGCAGTCCATGGGGTCGCTAAGAGTTGGACACAACTGAGTGACTTCACTTTCACTTTTCACTTTCATGCATTGGAGAAGGAAATGGCAACCCACTCCAGTGTTCTTGCCTGGAGAATCCCAGGGACGGGGGAGCCCCCAGTGGGCTGCCGTCTATGGGGTCGCACAGAGCTGGACATGACTTAAGTGACTTAGCAGCAGCAGCAGCAGCAGGGTTTCTATGAGTAATTAAATGCACTATAATGGGATTTAGCAGGAACACAATACTGATTCTAAGTAGACTAAGAACAAGAAAAAGTGAGTAAGGCTAGTGATAAATACTTTCTGAAAGAGCTATCTTTATTTCTAAAGAATTTTAATGGTAAAAATTATTTTAAGATGTTATTACATTTGATTGCAAATTGGTAAATCCTTACATTTTTCCCAAAATTTCTCCCATAAATTAATCACTACTGCCACATATTTTCTCAGACACATGCAATAAAATTTTTTTCCACATACAAATACATTTTCCACTTATTTCTGAACCCAGGAAAGAGCTCTGAATATGCTAAAATGGAATATGGTAAATTTAAAAACTAATATATGAGCTTCTGAATTACCTTGACAGTCACACACTATACTAGGGGGCAGATATAGATGCATGAAAGTTACAAAATTTACTCCTCATTCACTGGAAACTTAGGCAAACTCCAGGAGATGGTGAGGGGACAGAGAAGCCTGGCGTGCTGCAGTCCATGGGGTCACAAACATCAACCACCACTTGGTGACTGAACAACAGAAACGCCTCATTCATTATTCTTTATATTAAACAATGTAGTTACTTTCAATATCACTAAAAGCTCTGGTAACTAAGTATATAAGAAAGAACAGCCAAAACAGACATTTTAAATTACCATCTCACTAGCCATCACTTCTTTGCTATGTAAGCCAGGATCACTATTCTTCTCTATTATCTGCTCTCCTAACAGTGAGATGCATGAGAAAGGGGTAACTTTTCTAAAGGCTTCCAGGAGCCCATAGCTCCAAGAAGCCTTTATAACATTAAGGAAAGAGGATTCTCACTAGCCTTTTTCTAACACCTAACACAGCACCTGCATCAAAGGAGTTTGTTTGAAAGAATGATCAGCATGGTCAGCTTTACCACACGTGAGTGAGAACTTTTCACTGGCTCCATCATCATCATTCTACAGTCTAGAATTTGGCAACAGCATCTAATCTCCAGCAATATTTTGCTCACCTTGAATTCATTCTGTTGCCAGAGCAACCTACAAAAAAAAAGTAATGAAGTTCAAGATGGCATTCCTATTTGTCTAAAACCTTAGATAACTCCGTCTATCCAAAGAATAACATCCAAGCTTCTAGAAACTCCAACAGACGCTTCTCCAGCCTGGTCCTCTCTCCTTCAATTCAACCTCATTTTCCACTATTATCAGCCTGAAATGTATGCTTCTTCAATTCACAGGGCTTACAGCTTCCTGGGCTCCTATTGCAGCACTCATTTTACGGAGACCTTAGACAGACTTTTTGTTCCTTTTATGAAACTGTACCTACAGTTGGAATACTAATTACAAAATGGGCCTAAGTACTTCCCTCCTGATGATGCCTTTGCAATGTGACTTGCCAGGTCCTTCATCAGGAGGTGGAATTTATTTCTACACCTCTTGAAGCTGGATAGACTGGCGACTCAAGTTGGCGAACAGACTGGCACGGATCTGATGATGTGCCAGTTCCAAGCGTATGCCCCAGAAGGGTTTGCGCTCCCTCCCTTCCCTCTTGAAATCCTGCTGTCCTCTAGCACAGAAGGCTAGCCTGATAGAGGAGGGCACAACTGTACCAGCTGAGGCGATCTAGATGGACAGATGGACAAATATGTGCGAACACCCAAGATGAGCAGAGCTATCTCCCTAATGGACAAATATGTGTGAACACCCAAGATGAGCAAAGATATCTCCCTAATGCTGAGGTGATGGCACAAATGTGACTGAATCCAGCTGAGACCAACTGCTGAGCCCATCTAGACTCCTGAGCAGTGACAGATACTGACCTTTTAAAAAGTAGTTTATAAAAAAACACTGCCCTTGAACAGAGATGCAGACATAGAGAACAGAGCTGTGGACACACCTAGAGAAGGAGAGAGGTGGGATGAATTGAGAGAGCAGCACTGACAGACAAACGACCGTGAAACAGACAGCTAGTGGGAAGCTGCTGTACAACACAGGGAGCTCTACCTGGCGCTCTGTGATGACGAGAGGGCGGGTGGGGAGGGAGGTTCACGGAGGGGACACATGTATACGGATTCACACTCTGTGATGAGGAGAGGGTGCGTGGGGAGGGGAGGGAGGTTCACGGAGGGGACACATGTATACGGATTCACGCTCTGTGACGAGGAGAGGGCGGGTGGGGAGGGGAGGGAGGTTCAAGGAGGGGATACATGTATACTGATTCACACTGCTGTATGGCAGAAACCAAAATTGTAAGGCAGTAATTCTCCAATTAAAAAATGAAAAAAATCACTGCCCTTACATTGAGCTTTTAGATAGCAACTGATATAGTTCCCTCTACAAAATGCTCTTCTCTATTAATCTCATGGTATGGGACTAAATCTTACTCTCATTTTTTTCAACACTCAGCCTCTGGCACATCATAGGTTCTCAATGAAGGTTAATTAAATTGCCAATGTCTTATCCTCCAGATTCTAACCTGTAATATTACTCACACAATAAGGCTGATCCAGTTAATTTTATCTTCGTAAGGGTGATCATTTAGTTCAAGCAAAAGAATAGTTAAATACGCACAATGTGGTTAACCTTTAATTCTTCTACAGACTGAACACTCATAAAACAGAATTTCTTATAGCCATATCTGAATGCTAAGATAAATGAGCATTTGGAATATAACCAAATTCCTTTATACTTTAACAGGCAGAAATCAACCTACATAAATTATACTTTCTTCCACATTCTGAATTAAAACATTTGAACACCAAATTGAGAACAACTTTTCCTTCTCAGTCAATCTACTAAGAGGACAGAATGGCAATCAACAGAGAGAAACACATTACTAATAGTTTGGAAAGTAATTGGGGGAAAAGCCTCACACCACAGCCTGTGCATTAAGAGGGCAGAAAAAGGAGCTGAACATCCTTAAGAACAAGATTAAGGACAGTAATTGGTGGTATTGTTATCTTTCTCTGAGCCTAGGGGAAAAAATACATTTTAATATTAACTCAATCATTTAGACTCAATTTTTGTTCAAAGGGGTGGAGAAGAGGCAATATACTCAAAGCACGGTAGGGGGCGGGTACAGAATCTTTTGAATAACCACAAGAACGTGCCCTGTTCTATTAATGGACGATTTTGCTCCTGTAGTTAAGAATCACTGAGGATGAGGAGCCTGCTTTTGGAGCTCTGTTGTTTCAAAGTTGCCCTAAAACCATGAAGAAGACTGGAGACCTTAGGCCGCTATCAGTCATCAAAGGCCTGTATAAGCTTTGTCTTTCTCAGACCAGTTCCCCGGAGTGCAGTTAACTCAGAGTGAGCTCTCAGCAGTCAGAAATAGCAAGGCAGTGGTGTTTAAGAGGATTTTCCCCCTTAGATCCCTTAAGTTTTTCCAATTCACAGGTCACAAACCCTTACTTATTTATTAGGGAATTTAATCCCTCCTGGGAGGCAGCAGGGAAGGATAAAAACAGCAATAGAGTCATCACACTAGCAGAAACGGTACTAAAGCACAAGGCTGCGTGAAACAGATCCGCCATGAAGCCCTGTCTTTGCCATGTGCTAGCTGTGTGAGCTAAGTCACCCTGAGACTTGGCTGTCTCATGTGTAAGATGGGGGAGTAATGCCTGCCTCTCCTGGCCCTGCTGAGTATCAGACAATCCATTTCACATCTCTTTGTAATTCACCAAGCACACTGCTAGTATGGTGGGAGTTCAATAAAAGGGTCCTCTCCCCATTCCCCATTTGATGAAGGCTCTTTCCTGTTTTCTACCTAGGAACATTTTGTCATCCTTCAAGACTGACCCCAGGGACTTCTCTGGTGGTCCAGAGGTTAAGAATCCTCCTTGAAATGCAGGGAACATAGGTTCGATCCCTGGTCAGGAAACTAAGATCCCTCGAGCTTCGGAGCAACTAAGCCCATGAGCTTCAACTACTAAGCCTGTGCTCTAATGTCTAGGGTGTCCTTGTGCTGTAATGACAGATCCCACATGCCGCAATGAAGAACCCACATGCCACAACTAAGACCCAACACAGCCAAAATGAATGAATCAATCAATGTTAAAAAAAAAAAAAAAACCAGACGATCCCCATCTTTTTTGCAGTCACTCCAGTTGAAATATCCTGCTCCTATTCTTTCTGTGGGTGTCCCAGATAGCTCAGCTGGTAAAGAATCCTCCTGCAATGCAGCAGACCCCGGTTCAATTCCTGGGTCTGGAAGTTCCCCTAGAGAAGGGATAGGCTATCCACTCCATTATTCTTGGGCTTCCCTGGTGGCTCAGACAGTAAAGCATCCACCTGCAATGTAGGAGACCTGGGTTCGATGCCTGGGTTGGGAAAATATCTTGGAGGAGGGCATGGCGACCCACTTCAGTATTCTTGCCTGGAGAGTTCCCATGGACAGAGGAACCTGGTGGGCTACAGTCCATGGGGTCACAAAGAGTCGGACATGACTGAGAGACTAAGCATATTCTTTCCGCACCCACTTGACATTCATTTAATTCTGCTGTATCTTACATGGTGTAGTTGGATGCTTTATGTTGGCTATACTTTGGATGTAGAATGTCTCGAGAGGGGCAGTGTCCTCTTATTTCTCTAAACTCTTGTTTCCTCCCCTTGTCCCAACACCAACACAGTGCAATTTGCTCAAGGTACCCAACAAATGTTTTACTTTTCAAGCACTTATTCTTCAAAATATTAAGACTTAGCAGCTTTTGGCAACCTCTGTATTATACAGTCATCCATTAAAAAAAAAAAAATAGAACAGGCAATGATTTGACATGTCTTCTCTCCGCTAGGAATTACTTTGACAACAGTTGTCCAGAAAAAGGCTTATTTAATATCGCAGGATCAGAGGCCATCTGTCTCACATTTTCTCTCCAAAAGTCAAGAATAAATTCCATCCACATCTCTGAATCTGAAAAAATGATACAAAAAGGGAGTAATATATAGCCATAAAGTAACAACTATTTCTAATATATAAGCAATTGGACCCTACAAATTATTAAATGCTCCTTTAATTATCTTTTGTATATCAAGATATACACACACACACACATATACTTATATAAATATGTATTGGGTCGTAAGCCAAATAGATACTATCCAAAGAAAAGTACCAGATTTTGTTTATTCTGGTACTTCAAAGAAGGCCCTATTATCATATCAGCAGTAACAGTTAAAGCAAAAAGTTTCTAAGTGCAACTATCTCAACAACAGACCTTCTCTTCCCAGCTCAAGACACACTCAGATCCTGCAAACCAAGAAACCATCTAAGCCAATACAAATTATATTCTTCTACTCTGAACTGTCTCTGGCTTTTTATCATTAAAAAGTTTTGGATTTATGGTTACCAGGACACACAACATATGTACCTTTTAAAGTAAAAATAAGTGCGAGCTACATTTTAAAGAAATAAATAGTATTTTCATTTTTCTACATCCTTTCTGAGGAAATTATATACTGTATGGGTATATTTTTATGCAGGTGTTGAAAACATTAATTAACTCTTACCTCTAATAAAGGCTTTTTGATTCTCAATTCTAAGTTCTTTAAGGGTAGGATTTTATTATATTTGTCTGTCTTCCTTCAGAGCCTAGCACACTGATTTGTATAAAACCAATTACTGATCTGATTTTTCATAGTAAAAGTGATTCTCTGACATAAGAGCTTGGCATTGCCTGTTCTTACATATGCTCCAGGAGGCCAATCCAAGAACCATCAACTCAATAGCTACATTATTCTTTCATTCATTCATGCAAATATTTATCAAGAACTGACTGATGTGCACAGTTCTGGGTACTAGAACAGTGATCAAAAAAAAAAAACAATTTTGGGAAATTCCCTGGTGGTCCAGTGGTTAGGACTCAGCACTTCCACTGCAGGATGTTAGGGAACCCAGATCTCACATGCTACACCATGTGGAGGGAAAAAAATACAACTTTTTTAAAAAATATATTCATGAATCAATTGTTTCTGTGTATCCAGGAATTCAAAGATGAAATCAAGGTTGTACGTCACTCAAGAACTCTGATGTGACAAATAAGTAATATAAACTAAGTGGCAGAGACGTATGATAGGAAAATCCTGTCCACAGATGGAGCACTGTATTCACACACAGCCCAGACACCCTATACTAAGGTACCACATTCCCTAATGTGTTTCATGCAGTTGATGATAAAGCAGCCCAAATGGCACATCTGATCACAAAGCTTCTTTGACTCGGGTTCATGAAGCTCATGGAGCTATGACATTTTTATACTTAAAAACAAGTCTTTGTCTCATATCACATTTCATAGTATTAGATAGTTCTCATTAGTTTTAACATGAATAGGAATTGTTACATTTCACATGTGGTGATTTAGTCACTAAGTTGTATCTGACTCTTGTGACCCCATGGACTGTAGCCTGCCAGGCTCCCCAGTCCATGGGATTCTCCAGGCAAGAATATGGGAGGGGGTTGCCATTTCCTTCTCTAGAGGATCTTCCCTACCCAGGAATCAAACCCGGGTCTCCTGCATTGCAGGCAGATTCTTTACTGACTGAGCTATGTGGGAAGCTTCAGGTTTAGTTAATTACACAGGTTTATTTAATTCTGAAGCCAAGCTTCCCAGGTTTGAATGCTGTGCTTATACTAATTCTGCAACCTTGAACAGATTACTTGAAATTATATGCCCTGACTTCTTTACTTGTCAAATAGGGAAAGAAGCAGCACCCACCTTTTAGAACTCTTATGAGGATTAAATGAAAAAAATGTACAGTATCTAAAGCATTTAGAATGTTGTTCAGTTCAATATACAGTCCGATATGTGTTACCACCACTATCACCATCTTTACATTATAGTCTTAATTCACTTATTTTATGAGATAAGAATGATGATAGGGTCTTTAAGGGATTTTCACAATTCTTTAATTCTAATGAAGTATCTATTGATGTAAAACATTCAGTATCATTTTTTCCATATATAAAATATATAACTACTGATCTATTTTTGTGCCTGTTAATATCTCCAGCTAAACAACTAATAAGCGATTGCCCATTACAGAAAGTATTTCATGACTCATAAAAGATACATGCAAATATAGCTGGATTATGATTATCATCATCTTAATGTATATGCTAACTTCAGAAAAATAGCTTTTGTTCCTTCACACTCACAAACCTCCCATAAAAAACAAGATCAAAACAAGAATTTGATTAGCTCTCCTGGCATGATTTTTTCCATTTGAAACAGATTATATTAACAGGTTATACAAGCAGGAAAACTATATGACTGATTTCATATAACTCAAGAGGAAAAGTCATACAGTCTATCCAAAAATACATGTGACAACCTCTTAACCTGTAAGTATATATATTAAGAGGAGATGGAATTCACCATTCCTTTCTTCTCTACAACTTTTGAGTTGTTGCTAGATGATGTAAGTTTTTAACTTGATTTTTCTCCATCTCTCTTATCCATGGACTGAAGAACAGATGTTGTGTCAGCAAGCGTGCAAACATTTTGTAGTATATCCTTAAAGCTCCTGGGTGATCAGGTGCACTATCAGTGAGCAGTTAGCATCTTGGAAGGAATTTACTGAGCAGTAGGTCTCAACATTAGGCTTAAAATATTCAGTAAACCATGTTGTAAACACATGTGCTGTCATTGAGGCTTTGTCATTCCATTTATGGAGCACAAGTAAAGTAGATTTAGCATAATCCTTAAGGACCTGGGATTTTCAGAATGGTAAATGAACATGAGCTTCAACTGAAGGTCACCAGCTGCATTAGTCCTAACAAGAGATCCAGCCAGTTCTCTGAATCCGGGCATTGACTTCTCCTCTCTAGCTATGAAAGTCCTAGATAGCATCACCTTCTGATATAATTCTGATATAATTCAAAATTCTCCAAGCCAGGCTTCAGCAATATGTGAACCGTGAACTTCCTAATGTTCAAGCTGGTTTTAGAAAAGGTAGAGGAACCAGAGATCAAATTGCCAACATCCGCTGGATCATCGAAAAAGCAAGAGAGTTCCAGAAAAACATCTATTTCTGCTTTATTGACTATGCCAAAGCCTTTGACTGTGTGTATCACAATAAACTGTGGATAATTCTGAAAGAGATGGG
The DNA here is from genome assembly GCA_935064755.1 of Tragelaphus eurycerus. Lineage (NCBI taxonomy): Eukaryota > Metazoa > Chordata > Mammalia > Artiodactyla > Bovidae > Tragelaphus > Tragelaphus eurycerus. The sequence continues at coordinate 7,801,171 of CAKXYN010000002.1, read as the reverse complement.
AATACCAGACCACCTGATCTGCCTCTTGAGAAATCTGTATGCAGGTCAGGAAGCAACAGTTAGAACTGGTCATGGAACAACAGACTGGTTCCAAATAGGAAAAGGAGTACGTCAAGGCTGTATATTGTCACCATGTTTATTTAACTTATATGCAAAGTACATCATGAGAAATGCTGGACTGGAAGAAACACAAGCTGGAATCAAGATTGCTGGGAGAAATATCAATAACCTCAGATATGCAGATGATACCACCCTTATGGCAGAAAGTGAAGAGGAACTCAAAAGCCTCTTGATGAAAGTGAAAGTGGAGAGTGAAAAGGTTGGCTTAAAGCTCAACATTCAGAAAACGAAGATCATGGCATCTGGTCCCATCACTACATGGGAAATAGATGGAGAAACAGTGGAAACAGTGTCAGACTTTCTTTTTCTGGGCTCCAAAATCACTGCAGATGGTGACTGCAGCCATGAAATTAAGACGCTTACTCCTTGGAAGGAAAGTTATGACCAACCTAGATAGCATATTCAAAAGCAGAGACATCACTTTGCCAACAAAGGTTCGCCTAGTCAAGGCTATGGTCTTTCCTGTGGTCATGTATGGATGTGAGAGCTGGACTGTGAAGAAGGCTGAGTGCCGAAGAATTGATGCTTTTGAACTGTGGTGTTGGAGAAGACTCTTGAGAGTCCCTTGGACTGCAAGGAGATCCAACCGGTCCATTCTGAAGGAGATCAGCCCTGGGATTTCTTTGGAAGGAATGATGCTAAAGCTGAAATCCAGTATTTTGGCCACCTCATGTGAAGAGTTGACTCATTGGAGAAGACTCTGATGCTGGGAGGGATTGGGGGCAGGAGGAGAAGGGGACGACAGAGGATGAGATGGCTGGATGGCATCACTGACTCGGATGTGAGTCTGGGTGACCTCCGAGAGCTGGTGATGGATAGGGAGGCCTGGCGTGCTGCAGTTCATGGGGTCGCAAAAAGTCGGACACGACTGAGCAACTGATCTGATCTGATCTAAGGCTGTTGTACTATGTTCAAAATTTGTTGTTTAGTGTAGCCACCTTCATTGTCTTAGAGAGACTTTTGGTCTCTAGCTAGGATAATGAATGCATCTGCTGTAGCTTCTACATCAGCACTTGCTGCTTTTACCTGGCTCTGTTGGGGAGATGGCTTCTTTCTTTTATCCTCATGAACCAATCTCTGCTAGCTTCAACCTTTTCTTCTGTAACTTCCCCACCTCTCCTAGCCCTCATTGAATTAAAGAGAGTTAGGGCCTATTTTGGAGACGGTAATGGCACCCCACTCCAGTATTCTTGCCTGGAAAATCCTGTGGATGGAGGAGCCTGGTAGGCTGCAGTCCATGGGGTCGCTAAGAGTTGGACATGACTGAGCGACTTCACTTTCACTTTTCACTTTCATGCATTGGAGAAGGAAATGCCAACCTGCTCCAGTGTTCTGGTCTGGAGAATCCCAGGGACAGTGGATCCTGATGGGCTGCCTTCTATGGGGTCGCACAGAGTTGGACATGACTGAAGCAACTTAGCAGCAGGACCAGCAGGGCCAATTTCTGGATTAGGTTTTGGCTTAAGGGGATGTTGTGGGTAGTTTGATCTTCTGTCCAGACCACTTACACTTTCTCCTGTTAGCAAGGCTGTTTTGCTTTCTCATCCTTCACAAGAATGAGTGATACACTGGAGTAGTACTTTTGATATCCTTCAAGAACTTTTTATTTGAATTCACAACTTAGCCAACTGTTTGGTCCAAGAGTCCAGCTTTTGGCCTATCCTGGTTTTCAATATGCCTTCATTAAGCTTAATCACACCTTGTTTTGATTTAAAGTGAGCAATGGGTAACTCTTTCTTTCACTTGAATACTTAGACACTACTGTGAAATGAAGTGAAGTTAAAGTCACTCAGTCATACCTGACTCTGTGACACCATGGAATGTACAATTATCCAGGTCAGGATACTGGAGTGAGTAGCCTTTCCCTTCTCCAGGGATTTTCCCAAACCAAGGATTGAACCCAGGTGTTCCACATTGCAGTAGGATTCTTTACCGGCTGAGGAGCACAGGGGTTATTAATTGGCTTAATTTCAACATTGGTGTTTCCCAAGGAATAGGGAGGCCATTTTTGTTACATTAATAAAATGATATGATTATTCTCTTTTACCTGTTAATTGGTGATATTAAGTTTTTCTAATACTGAATCATTCACACACACATAGGATAAAACATACTTCATCCTGATGTGTATCACTAAAATTTAATATTTTATTAAGGATACATGCAGCCACAGGCTTTTCTGTGACTCAGACAGTAAAGTATCTGCCTACAATGCAGGAGACTTGGGTTTGATCCATGGGTCGGGAAGATCCCCTGGAGAAGGGAATGGCAACCCACTCCAGTATTCTTGCCCGGAGAATTCCATGGACAGAGGAGCCTAGCAGGCTACAGTCTTTGGGATCGCAGAGTCAGACATGACTAAGCAACTAACACACACATGTACCCACATAAAATGAGACTGGTTTTTATTATTACATTTTCCAAATTTGGTTATTTGCAAAGATATACTAGCAAAACAAGCTTTTTTTCAAACAAGCTTTCTCTTCCTAACTTCTGAGACAACTCTTACAAATTATCTTTCCTTGAAGGTTTGGTAAAACTATTTGAGCTTAATCTCTTTGGGGAGAACAGACTGGATTAGCACTTCACTATCTTAATGGATAACAGTTCAGGTTTCCTATTTCTTCTTGGGTCAATTGTTTAAGTTTCCTAATCTACGGCATAGCATTATTAAAAGTAATTTTATAATTTTTAAATTTTTCTATCTGTAGTTAATTTTCATTTTATATTCCTAATTGTGTTTATTTGTACATTTTTTTTTCCATTGATCTTGGTAGCATTTGTCTCAGTAAGTCATCTCATATAAATGATTCTTGAAGTAATTCTGTGTCTTTACTTTCTAAAAATTTCTATTTTATCTTTATGTCTTTTCACTTCTCATAAGTTGGTGAAGACCCAGGCTAAGACAGCAATAGTTATCTCAGACAATGGTCTATTCAGCAAACACTACAGCAAAGACTGAAGAGTGTAAGTTTAAAAAGGTAAACCAACAGCCTTGCTTTTGGCTTGGCCAAGATGCTAGTCAGTTCATAGGTCTGTTCTGAATTTATGATCTAGGAATCTAAACACTCCCATCAAGAGGCTAATTTTGGCACTATGAATTTACCAAGTCCGGGCGGTGGACGAACCGACCTATACACATCCTCTCCTCTGAAATGGCATGAGACTGCACTTCCTTCCTTACAAGGGTGACTGCCCCTGTTCCTATGTTCTATTTGAGGTTCTTATTCTCTTCCATCATATACCAAACCTCTTAACCTTTCATCTCTCCAGTGCTGAATAACCTAGGAGTTCTCTCTAGTTACTGGACACCAGTCTTAAGTGAGGAAATGTTACTGGACTGCCCCCCCGACTGCTACTTAGGACTGGTCAGTCCTCATAACTCTTTCTGCTGGAGGTTTCTCTCTCCTGAGCCAAACTGGTGGAGGGTGATTTGAACTTCTGGACAAGCTCTGTGAATCAAGTCTGGCTCCTCAACAAGTCACAAAAGATTTCTGTTCCCTGAAATTTCAAAGCAGCAAATATTGTTCTGCTGACACCTAGAAGATATGAAAGTATTCTCTTCCACACAACTTGTTGTTCAGTCACTAAGTTGTGTCCAAGTCTTTGAGAATCCATGGACTATAGCATGGAAGGCCACCATGTCCCTCACTATCTCCTGGAGTTTGTTCAAACACAGGCTTGAACAAACCTTGAGTTGTTCAAACTCATCACCTTGAGTTGGTGATGCCATCTAACTACCTCATCCTCTGTCATTCCCTTCTCCTCCTGCTCTCAATCTTAACCAGCATCAGGGTCTTGTCCACACACCTATTCCAAGACAAATGCCAGTGTCCTTCCATGCCTGTGGACCAAGGCTAACTGCACAGCCCACCTGCCAGTCAAAGAGTTCATGCTCCTTTCAAGATCTGGAGTCCAGTGTTGGTCCTGCATCTAAAAAAAGAGTTGCTTTCCCAAGGACAAAACCAGCTATAATCATCTGCTGTGGTCAAAATTCTCCAGCATCTAAGGCTTAAAAATGAACACAATCTGTGAGAGAAAGCAAGCAAGCTGTATGACTGTAAAAACCAACCACAATACAAAGTTCTAAAATAAAAGTCCCACATGTTCTGCTCTTAGTAAGTTACTGTTGAAGCTTAAAGTCTGCCCTGGTCCTAATACAAACTTAAACAAAAACATATGATTGGGCTGCCCTAGGCTTTTCACTTTCATACATTGGAGAAGGAAATGGCAACCCGCTCCAGTATTGTTGCCTGGAGAATCCCAGGGACGGTGAATGGGCTGCTGTCTATGGGGTCGCACAGAGTTGGACACGACCGAAGCGACTTAGCAGCAGCAGCAGATTTTACAAAAGGCCATAGACTTTTACACACAATTCAACATGAGACAGCCTAAGAATTGTTTTTTTTCCCAAAAGTTTGCAGCAAACTCATTTGAGGTCAAAAACCTGACCTGTAATAGTGTGAGTCTATTTATAATCATTTAGTGCCCAAAAGAAGTCAAATGGAGTTTAGTCTTTACTTGGAATTTGCACATGCCTTCACCATACCAGAATAGAAAATAATGGTTCAAATATTGACAATCTCTGTAACATATGTATTGGACCTGACCTTCAATATATCAACAAAATTTGCCACTTAAGGAAACTTTGTAGCTAACTGGCAAGACCCATTACATAGTACAAATTATCTTTCCCAATATTATCTACTCTATACAGTCACACTTTTGAATTCAGAATATGACTGATCCCAACCTTATTCTTATATCTGGCATTACATCGAGCATGAGTGCTCAGTCGTGTCCGACTCTGTGACCCCATGGACTGTAGCGCACCAGGCTCCTCTGTCCGTGGAATTTTCCAGGCAAGAATACTGGAGTGCATTGCCATTTCCTACCCCAAGAGATCTTCCTGACCCAGGGACTGAACTCACATCTTCTGCATTGGCAGGCGGGTTCTGTACCACTGTGCCACCTGGGAAGCCCATATTTGGCATAATCTATCAGTTTTTACCATTTTGCATCAATTTTCCAAACAGGCTTGTCAGAACCCAATTAAACACTTTTCTCCTTTACTCAGTTTTGTCCCTCTAAGCAAGCGAGAATGACAGATATCTAGTAGCAATGCCTGAATAGTCTGGCAACTTCAAAAATGTGTAAATTGAAGGTACCAAGGCATAAAAACAGCCCATAAATAGTTCTCACCAACAAGATTAAATTTTGAATAAACAAAATATTAAATGGGTAAGACCACATAAAATTCTACAAAAATAAGTCATGTTAACATTTAAAAACCAGAACCTTTTTCTCCCAATAAATATTAGCTACAAACACGAAATGGCAATCCACTCCAGTGTTCTTGACTGGAGAATCCCATGGATGGAGGGGCCTGCTGGGCTACAGTCTATGGGGTTGCAAACAGTTGGACATGACTAAGCAACTAACACACACACTAACACACACTTACAGATAATACTGCTCAGATTTTCCACCAGAAATTTATCTTGGAAATGAAAAGGTAATAACTTTCATACCCCAAAGTTAATAGTAATAATGAAGTGTTTAAGATTGGGGGGAGGAAATGACTGTCTACTGTAGAAAATCTTATACAGCATTTGGCAACTGCAATCTTTCTAAGCCTTCCATCTCTTAGTTGAAGAGGCCTTAAATTTAAGAATGCCCTGGAGAGGGCATAATCATTTTCCCCAGAAAGTAAAATTACTGGGCAGAAAATATTAAAATACTACTTCATAATCTCACCACAGCAGTATATCCCACATTTTTTACTTAAAAAAAAGACAATATTTAGTGTTTGCTAAATAGAAACTTTGTATGTGCTGTTGATATGACTATCATTAAGCAATTCAACCATTACCCTTTTTTTGGCAGGCATTCAGTGGAACAGAATTTTAATTCTGCTATGTTTTACTGATACCATTCCTAACAAGTTTGGCTGTACATTGATACTTAGACACTACTAATTTGAGAGCTTTTTTCTTCTCTCCCTTCCCACACATAAAATAATTATATTCAGATGGCTAAATGCTGATTTAAAAGCAAATCCCAATTACATATCAACTACACTTCAATAAAAATAAATAATAATAAAAAGTCTCAGCAATTACTCTGATCTATTACACCGCAGAGAAGTCCTACCATTACCTTTTAATCTGACTACTCAAAGCACTTCCTATCAACACTCTCCATTACATTTCTACATAGCTAGAATCCCAGGGATGGCGGGGCCTGGTGGGCTGCCATCTATGGGGTTGCACAGAGTCAGACACGACTGAAGCGACTCAGTAGCAGCAGCAGACATTTTTTGACATGGAAAAATCATGGTGAGGGGAGAGTAAGGGGAGAAGGAAAAGAGGGGAGGAAGGTGAAAAGAAAGAAGCGAAAAGGGAGGAGAAAGGAAGGGGTGTGGACGGACAGAGAAGGATGGAGGAAGAATGAGGGAGAGGTGGAGAGAGAAGGGAGGGGGACTAGGGAAAGTTACCTGGAGGATGTAGCCAGAGAGCTCAGTCTTACAGGACAGATAGAGCAGATGGCAGAAACATTTACTTTTAACTTCTGTTGTAGTTTCTTTAAAATGTTGTGTTAGTTTCTGTTGTACAGCAAAGCGAATCAATTATACATATACACAGTTAGTGTTAGTTGCTTACTTGTGCCCAACTCTTTGAGACCCCATGGACTGCAGCCCATCAGGCTCCTCTGTCTGTGGAGTTCTCCAGGCAAGAATACTGGAGTGGGTTGCCATTTCCTTCTCCAGGGGACCTTCCCGATCCAGGGATAGAACCTGGGTCACTTTGTAGGCAGATTCTTTACCGACTGAGCCACCAGGGAACCCATACATATACATATATCTCCTCTTTTTGTTTTCCTTCCCATTTAGGTCACCACAGAGCACTGAGTAGAGTTCCCTGTGTTATATAGTAGGTTCTCATTAGCTATCTATTTCATACATAGTAGTAGTGTATAATATCAATCCTAATCTCCCAATTAATTCCATCCCCCTTCCCCCATGTGTCCATACATTTGTTCTCTAGGTCTGTGCCTCTACTTCTACTTTGCAAACAGGGTCATCTGTGTAATTTTTTAAGATTCTCTCTCTCTATATATATACATTAATATACAATATTTATTTTTCTCTGGGCACATATATACAATGGAATATTATTCAGCCATAAAAAGGAACTAAATTGTGCCTTTTGTGGAGACATGGACGGACCTAGAAATTGTCACACACAGTGAAGTAAGGCAGGAGCCTTTGAAAAAAAAAAAAGTCACAGAATAATGAAAAGCAAGATGTGTATAGTATATTCAGGTAATCACATTTCCCCGGCCATCAATTACCAGTCAAGTATATATGAGGAAGTTGAATGAAACAAGGTGCTGTAATATATTTGGGTACTTCCAGGATTCAAAGGTTGACCTCCCAAACATCCACAGTATGAGAGTATTAGAAGGTAGGGTATTCGGAAGTGTTTAAGTCATGAGAGTAGAGCCCTCACAAACAGTATCAGAGCTCTTATCAAAAAGCCTCCATGCAGCTCCCTAGCCCTGTAGCCATGCCAGGACACAGAAGGCAGGTGCTGTCTATGAGCCAGGAAACAGGTCCTCACCAGACACCACATTGCATCCACCAGAACCATGATCTTGGACTTCCCAGAATCCAGAAATGAGAAATCTGGCTTTTTATAAGTCACCCAATTTGATGATTTGTTAAAGCATCCTGAATGGACTAAGACACAAAGGTCTAAATGTTCACAAGGAACTTACCGTACATGTATAATCTGAGCATCACAACACAACACTTAGGGAGAAAACACTTCAGAGCAGAGAGGCCGATGCAGTGACCATGTATGACTTCTCAGAAACAATGCAAGGACCAAGAACTCTGCCAGCTGGTCAGGTGTACCAGGGAATAGAGAATGAAATGAACCTGTTTCTCAATCACAGGAAAACAATCTAAGGTCATGGTAGACTCTTTCTGCTTTCTCCAAGCCTGCAACATTTGTGTTATGATCACTTGCCAATTATTATTTCAATAATAAACCTTTCAGGAATGGTTACCTTATGCCATTACAAATGTACACAACTTTGAAGAGCCATGAAAAGGACAAATCAAAATATCAATCTCTCCATGTTATGCAGACTTTCAGCTTTCTTTGTACTCCTGCTAGTCATGAGCAAGTTGGGATTCAAGTGCAGGAGGAAGCAACCTCCACAACCCAGCACTTCATGGCGCCCCAAGGGGCCAGTCTGTGTGCTGAGAGTTCTGCAAAGCAGGGGAGGAAGAGGAAGGGAAAGGAAGAAAGGGAAGCAGAAGGAAGTGAAGGGACAAGGGAGTCAGGGAGAGAAGATGCCAGCCTGGTGGGTGTGTGGAACTCTGCATGGAGGGGAGCAAGTTGCAAACCCCCTAACATAGCCCTTCTTCTCTGCTCTCTCACTTGCTAGAACCATCATCCTTCTCTGGCTATCCAAAGAAGAAAGGCCAGGTTCACACCTAGCCTGTCACGTGTGAGTACACCAAAGTATGAAAAGGAGAAAATTAAAAAAAAAAAAAAAAAAAAGGCTACCAGGTACAGGGAGAAAGAGGAAGGCTGGTCTCCCTTCTCCCTTCCCAGTATGCCTGGAACACAGGTTAAGTATATTTAATCTCTTTCCCTTTGAATGCCCCTACATATTCATTTGTGATTGCCACTAGCTTAATACCTTCTGTCCATGCTACACTATCAGACCTGCACATAATTTTATGAGAAACAAAGGTAGGCTAGGAAGGAAATTAAATTCCTCTATATGACAGAAACTTTTAGAACAGAGAACTAAGTTGTTAAGCTAAAATATTAATCTCAGCGATTTATAGAGGATTAACTATACTCCAGTGTGACAAATATATCACAAAAGTATAAAAATCATTACTTACTGCTTCATCAAAACATGTAGAGATTAAAGGCTACTGGAGAAACCACATAATAATAATAGAAGTTCATATTAAGCATTGTGCTTAGCAACCTAAATTCATTAATTGCTTTAATCAACAATCCTGAGAAGTAGGTACATTATCATTTGTACTAAAGATGAAGAAAATGAAGAGTAGCAATATCAAGTTCCCTGGTCACTCAGTGGTGAAGAATCTACCTGCAATGCAGGAGATGTAGGTTCAATCCCTGGGTCAGGAAGATACCCTGGAGAAGGAAATAGCAACCCACTCCAGTAATCTTGCCTGGAGAATCCCATGGACAGAGGAGCCTAGCAGGCTACAATCCATGGGGTTGCAAAGAGTAGGACACAACTTAGCGACAAGATCAAGTTCCAGAGTCTCACAGATGAGAAGTGTTAAGAGTTGAAATTCCAACACAGATAGAAACAACTTTGTTCCTCTTGTTTCCCCCTTGTGTTTAAACTCATTTCCTCTATGATGAAGCCTTCACAGGTCCTTTAAGTCGGAGGTAGCTAACCATTTCTGTAGCATGAACTTTTTAGCATTTTGGTAAAGTCTATGACAACCTTCTCAGAATAATGCTTTTAACAGCGTAAAAGTTATTCATAGGAGTATGAAGGAAAGCAGTTTTACTGCAGTTATAAAAATGTTTTTAAAAACAAATTTGTGCTGTAGCAATTTATGTGCATCTTTCAGAAGTCATCAGCCAGATGTAATAAGGGATTTAAGAGTACCAGTTTCAGTGGAGTTCATGTACATAAATAGTATTTCAAGATAGCTGCAATAAAATTCATGATACCAAAATATACCAATTTTGATTGGTGATAAAGACAACAGATCCTGCTAGAACTACTCTGGTTTACTGCCTATATTCCTAATTCTAAGACAATGCTAAATTTCAGCCAGAGGCTAGTGAAAATTAAAGCTGTCATGTTTGCCCATAGGAGTTCACAGATTTTCTGAATTCCACCCAGATTAAGAAGATCAGCTGTATACTGCAACTCATCACTTTCTCTCTGAAATCAGCCCTGTTCCTCTTGTAGTGCTCATCTTGGTCCCTCCTCACACCATGGCTAGAATGTTGGGAATGTGCCTTAATCCTTAAGGGACTATCATCTTCCTTAGGCGCAAGGGATAACCCTCGTACCTGGAGATACCACCAGCACCTCATGCAGAAGGGATGGTTGAAAGTTTAAGGTACACATGCATACAAATATCACATTATACTTTCAGCTAAAAATAGTAGGCACCTACTGAACAGCTTACATTTTTAAGAAACAGCTGTCCTCCTCCAGGACACCAATTCTTACCTCACTAGCTCAATCACTTTTAACTAAAACTGCCATCTCAAACCAGGATTTGGATGCAAAAGAGGGGCACCCCTTTATGAAAACAAGATTCTCCATTCTAGGAGTTCCTCCAGTGACCCTCCCCCCAAAAAAAAAGAGTTGTTTCAACTGTAAAATGGTAAATATTCAGGACTATGTCTTAGCGTACCAAATGAAAATAGGCCTTTCAACAAGTATTCTGAAGGTGTTACATAAGCTAAACCAAAACTGTATTAAGGAACAGATGATCAATGACTGAGATAATCATAGTCTTGCATAATTTACCTGTTTATTTTCAAGACTCTAAACATTTTTATGGCTATGCCAGAGAAAAGCTTTAAATATACACCTTTAAATATAAAAGGTGAGTCCAGCACCCACTGGGACTGTACTAACAAGGGCACATATGGTTCCTCTCAAGATTTTACCACTGAAACCAAAGACAAGACAAACATCTTTAAAGACAGAAGTTCAACAGAAAAAAAAAAAAGGCAGAAGAAATATCTTTGACTAAGTGAAGTGTTAGTTGCTCAACTGTGTCTGACTCTTTGCAACCCCATGGACTACAGCCCACCACACTCTTCTGTCCAAGGAGTTCTCCAGGCAAGAATACTGGAGAAGGTAGCCATTTCCTTCTACAGACGACTTTCCTGACCCAGGGATCGAACCTGTATCTCTGCTGCATTGCAGGCAGATTCTTTACTGTCTGAGCCACCAGATACTTAACAGTGACATTTAAATAAGCAAAAAACTTCATAATTCTTTCATGGTCATAAAGTCAAGGAAATAAGAACATTTACCCTGAAAACTTTTACAAACTGAACAATGCTCAAAGTAACAAACGAAAAATTTAATGCGAAAATTAGAAAGAATGTTTGCTACCAAAAAAAAAAAAAAAATCCATATAAAATATCATTTGCCAAATACAGTTCTTCAAAGAAATTTTACTTAACCTTATGGTTACAAGAAAATTTAAAATAAATGAAACTAAGCAACTTCTTGAAGACGTTTAAAGAGCATTTCTCCTTTTAATTAAAGAAATCTTATAAGAAGTAATCTGTGACCAAACAGCTTACTCATCAGGAAGCCGAAGCGTGACTGCTCAGAAGACATCCTGGAATCACCAACCTCGCACTTTCCCTGAAGGAGGATACCGCTGTGCTCTTAATTTATTCAAAGAGTCTATGAAGGGCCAGGTATGTCGAAACTTCCTGAATCATGGTGTCAGAAAGGCTTGTAGCACAGCACTGAAATATGCACCACAGATATGGTAAACCCTACCTTGCTATATGGAGACTCACACTTGAGCCCACTGGATTTGAGGATCACACAATGAGACAATGAAGTAAGATTGAGGATTACAGAATGAGACAATGATGTGTTTCTGCCCTTTGTGGTGACCTGGCTTGGATTTAACTTCCATATCGTCAGCCAGACTTGAAATCTGTACTAGGTCTACTAACCCATGACCCACTGTAAAGATACAATACCCTTATATAAAAACATAGATGCAGAAGAAAAGATTTCATTAACAAAGGACTAAAACATGTCCTAAGCCACAAAAATTCACTCCATGGGCTTGGGAAAAAAATCTCAGTTTCTCCTGAAAATACGTGAAGAAAGAAGAAAAAAATGCTCCAACAAGATTTCCTTAGCTATCTCAAACAACAAATTTCTACAATCTATAGATCAGGTCTTCACAAAATGGACAGCGTCAACAACACAGACAAGTCTACAAAACACAGACAGGCAGCAAAAAAGCAAGCTACCCTAAATAGAAACAGGACTCTCAGACATTTTTAAATACTTAATTTGAAATGCCATCCTTAGAATTTAAGGAAATGTGATGTGAAACAAGACGGCTAATATCAAAAATAACAAACACAATGTGATCTGCAGAGCTGCACGAAAATTTAAACCCTCACTTCTCATTACTGGTTACTGGATTTCATGTGTGAACGCAATGACCTTTCTTCATATCCTCCTGACACAGGATGCCAATCCTGGTTTACTTAGCGATCATCAATTCATTCTGAAAAAATAGCCTTTTTCATGGTATTTTTTTTTCCAGAGTTCAAAAGAAATTTCGACAGGTCAAACAGCCCTTGGAATATGAACAGTAAATCTTTCCATCCCAAAGTAAAGTGCTAACAAAAAGCTAACACCAAAATATTGAATGCAAACCTTACCAGCCCTGCTTCCTCTATTTTGGCATACACAAAAAATCTAAGACCCTTGGGTGGTACTTTTTAATTTAAAAAAGGCAGTTACAAAAAACAAAGCAAGAGAGACTTAAAAAACTCAGTTTTCACAAATCAACTGTTAAACAACTGTATTTATTTTTTAAATAGATATTAAAGGACAGGGCATAATGTCAGGGAAAGAAAAAAGGTAGAAGAACAGGAATGACATGAAACTGACTGCTGGTAATGTGAAGCTGGTAGGGCTTCCCTGGTGGCTCAGTGGTGAAGAATCTGCCTACAGGGCAGGAAACCGGGTTCAGTCCCTGGGTTGGGAAGATCCCCTCAAGGAGGGCATGGCAACCCCCTCCAGTATTCTTGCCTAGAGAATCTCATGGACAGAATCTCACGCAAGCTGCAGTCACATAGACTCGAACACCACTGAAGTGACTAAGCAGCAGCAGCAAATATGAACCCGAGTCAGCCATTCCCAATTTCTTTGCAAGAATTGATGCTTCTGAACTGTGGTGTTGGAGAAGACTCTTGACAGTCCCTTGGACTGCAAGGAGATCCAACTGGTCCATTCTGAAGGAGATCAGCCCTGGGATTTCTTTGGAGGGAATGATGCTGAAGCTGAAACTCCAGTACTTTGGCCATCTCATGCCAAGAGTTGACTCATTGGAAAAGACTCTGATGCTGGGAGGGATTGGGGGCAGGACGAGAAGGGGACGACAGAGGATGAGATGGCTGGATGGCATCACTGACTCGATGGATGTGAGTCTGAGTGACCTCCGGGAGCTGGTGATGGACAGGGAGGCCTGGTGTGCTGTGATTCGTGGGGTCGCAAAGAGTCGGACACGACTGAGCAACTGAATGGAACTGAACTGAACAGTGAAAGTCAAGCTTCCTGGTGCTCTAGACTAGGAATTAGTATATACAGATTTTTTCCAACATAAATGTGTATAAAAATTAAAACACCATGACCTGGAGCTTAGTCCTGGACCTATACTATCAAGCCCTGCTCTATTTTGTTGTAGTTGTTGTCCTTTACATTTTGGAGATGTGAAAGCTTGCAGGGCAAGAAACAGAAGAAATAAAGAAACAAATTAACACTTGGAGGCTTGCAGAGAGAAAAGAGGCTTTAGAAATTATCTTCCCTCTGCAAAGGTGGGGAACCAGATCAATAGTAAAGATCTAGTTTAACCAACATACTCTAGTCTGAAAACAGATGGGGAAACAATGACAACAGAAAGAGACTTTATTTTCTTGGGCTCTGTAAAATCACTGTAGATGGTGACTGCAGCCATGAAATTAAAAGATGCTTGCTCCTTGGAAGAAAGCTATGACCAATCTAGACAGCATACTACAAAGCAGAGATGTCACTTTACTAAAAAAGGTCCATCTAGACAAAGCTATGGTTTTTCCAGTAGTCATGTATGGATGTGAGAGCTGGACCATAAGGAAAACTGAGCACTGAAGAATTGATGTTTTTAAACTGTGGTGTTGGAGAAGACTCTTGAGAGTCCCTTGGACTGCAAGGAGATCCAACCAGTCCATCCTAAAGGAGATCAGTCCTGGGTGTTCATTGGAAAGGCTGATGCTGAAGATGAAGCTCCGATAACTCTGGCCACCTGATGCTAAGAACTGACTCATTAGAAAAAATTCTGATGCTGGGAAAGATTGAAGGCAAGGAGAAGGGGATGACAGAGGGTGAGATAGTTGGATGGCATCACAGACTCAATGGACATGAGTTTAAGCAAGCCCTGGGAGTTGGTGATGGACAGGGAAGCCTGGCGTGAAGTCCATGGGGTCGCAAAGAGTTGGACACGACTGAGTGAGTAAACTGACTGATTCTACTCGGAGAGTTACCAATCCAAGAAGGGTTGTAGATGGAATGAGGAGAGGATGAAAAGCGTGATGCAAACCCCTGTTATGAATAATTTATGAAGAAAATAAAATTAAAAGGAAATGTGGTGCAGTCTCTACTTGGAATATGAACATATCTTTCATTCTACCAGAACAGGAAACAAATGAGTATCAGAGGTAAGGTAACTTAACAAAACTGCAAAATGGGGGTGGGGGGTAGGCTCTGAAAATAACTGCAGTATAAAAAAGGATTAACAGTCATCTTAATGTATGAATAACACTTGTAAATCAGTATTTAAAAGACAAACATACAAATGGACAAAAAGGACTTGAACAGATAATTCATAAAGATATAAATACAAATGACTGGTATGGAAATGCTGAACTTTACTAACAGTAAAATAAAAATCAGTTGGCATTTATTTTATGATAATACCAAGTATGAAAGGAGGAAAAAAACAGCACTCTCATATGCTGTTACGGTAGCAAAAACTGTTAATACTTTTGAGAACAATTTGGTAATCTGTATAAGAGTTTAAGGAATATTTATCTTCCATCATCCAGGAACCAGAGATCAAATTGCCAAAATCCGCTGGATCATGGAAAAAGCAAGAGAATTCCAGAAAAACATCTATTTCTGCTTTATTGACTATGCCAAAGCCTTTGACTGTGTGGATCACAATAAACTGTGGATAATTCTGAAAGAGATGGGAATACTAGACCACCTGATCTGCCTCTGGAGAAATCTGTATGCAGGTCAGGAAGCAACAGTTAGAACTGGACATGGAACAATAGACTGGTTCCAAAAAGGAAAAGGAGTTCGTCAAGGCTGTATATTGTCACCCTGTTTATTTAAATTATATGCAGAGTACATCATGAGAAATGCTGGACTGGAAGAAACACAAGTTGGAATCAAGATTGCTGGGACAAATATCAATAACTTCAGATATGCAGATGACACCACCCTTATGGCAGAAAGTGAAGAGGAACTAAAAAGCCTCTTGATGAAAGTGAAAGAGGAGAGTGAAAAAGTTGGCTTAAAGCTCAACATTCAGAAAACAAAGATCATGGCATCTGGTCCCATCACTTCATGGGAAATAGATGGGGAAACAGTGGAAACAGTGGCAGACTTTATTTTTCTGGGCTCCAAAATCACTGCAGATGGTGACTGCAGCCATGAAATTAAAAGACGCTTACTCCTTGGAAGGAAAGTTATGACCAACCTAGATAGCATATTCAAAAGCAGAGACACTGCTTTGCCAACAAAGGTTCGTCTAGTCAAGGCTATGGTCTTTCCCGTGGTCATGTATGGATGTGAGAGTTGGACCGTGAAGAAGGCTGATGCTGAAGAATTGGTGCTTTTGAACTGTGGTGTTGGAGAAGACTCCTGAGAGTCCCTTGGACTGCAAGGAGATCCAACCAGTCCATTCTGAAGGAGATCAGCCCTGGAATTTCTTTGGAAGGAATGATGCTAAAGCTGAAACTCCAGTACTTTGGCCACCTCATGCCAAGAGTTGACTCACTGGAGAAGACTCTGATGCTGGAAGGGATTGAGGGCAGGAGGAGAAGGGGACGACAGAGGATGAGATGGCTGGATGGCATCACTGACTCGATGGCTGTGAGTCTCAGTGACCTCTGGGAGTTGGTGATGGACAGAGAGGTCTGGCGTGCTGCAATTCATGGGGTCGCAAAGAGTCGGACATGACTGAGCGACTGATCTGATCTGATCCACTTGCAGAATACCACTTGCAGAAATTTATCAAAGATGAATTTATGTAAGAATACAAATGACCATCTCAACACTTACTTTAACACTTAAAGAAAACTTAAGTGTCTAAAAATAAAATTGAGACTCAGGCAGACAATGGTCTATTACACAGCTACTTAAAATCATACTCATGGACAATATTTAAAGAATGCTCATGACATACGTTAAAAAAAAAATGAAGTAATTCCAGTTTCATGTATACAAGAGAAACAACAAACTGAGTTGTATATAGGCTTTGGAATAATAAGGCCTTAATGTCCTCTTTAATATTTTAGGGCTTCTCCAGTTGTTCAAACAGTAAAGAATCTGCCTGCAATGCAGAAGTGAAGTCAAGTCGCTCAGTCATGTCCGACTCTGCGACCCCGTGGACTGTAGCCCACCAGGCTCCTCTGTCCATGGGATTCTCCAGGCAAGAATATTGGAGTGGGCTGCCATTTCCTTCTCCAGGGAATCTTCCTGATCCAGGGATCAAACCCAGGTCTCCCGCATTGCAGGCAGACGCTTTAACATCTGAGCCACCAGGGAAGCCCAATTCCCTGGTTGGGAAGATCCCCTGGAGAAAGGAGTGGCTACCCACTCCAGTATACTTCCCTGGAGAATTCCAGGGATAGAGGAGGCTGGTGGGCTACATTCCATACAGTTGCAGAGAGTTGGACAAAACTGAGCAACTAACACTGCCCTTCTTAATAGTGATTATTCTTAGAGCAGTTTTAGCACTGCAGAAACTTCCTCTTTAATGTTTTAAAAATTCTCTTAATCATATTATACTTCTATTAAAGTGTTCTTAAAGTGTTATTAATGTAGAAAACATCTGAATCCCAGAATAAAGTGTTTAAAAATGAAAATATACAATAAAAGTGCCAAGTTCAGTTCAGTTGCTCAGTCATGTCCAACTCTTTGCGACCCCATGAATCACAGCATGCCAGGCTTCCCTGTCCATCACCAACTTCCAGAGTTTACCCAAACTCATGTCCATCCATTCGGTGATGCCATCCAGCCATCTCATCCTTTGTCGTCCCCCTCTCCTCCTGACCCCAATCCCTCCCAGCATCAGGGTCTTTTCCAATGAGTCAACTCTTGGCATGAGGTGGCCAAAGTACTGGAGTTTCAGCTTCAGCATCAGTCCTTCCAATAAATACCCAGGACTGATCTCCTTTAGGATGGACTGGTTGGATCTCCTTGCAGTCTAAGGGACTCTCAAGAGTCTTCTCTAACAACACAGTTAAAAAAAACTCAATTCTTCGGCACTCAGCTTTCTTCACAGTCCAACTTTCATATTCATACATGACCACTGGAAAAACCATAGCCTTGACTAGATGGACCTTTGTTGGCAAAGTAATGTCTCTGCTTTTGAATATGCTATCTAGGTTGGTCATAACTTTCCTTCCAAGGAGTAAGCATCTTTTAATTTCATGGCTGCAATCAGCATCTGCAGTGATTTTGGAGCCCAGAAAAATAAAGTCTGCCACTGTTTCCACTGTTTTCCCATCTATTTCCCATGAAGTGATGGGACCAGATGCCATGATCCTAGTTTTCTAAATGTCGAACTTTAAGCCAACTTTTTCACTCTCCTCTTTCACTTTCATCAAGAGGCTTTTTAGTTCCTCTTCACTTTCTGCCATAAGGGTGGTGTCATCTGCATATCTGAGGTTATTGATATTTCTCCCGGAAATCTTGATTCCAGCTTGTGCTTCTTCCAGCCCTGCGTTTCTCATGAAGTACTCTGCATATAAGTTAAATAAGCAGGGTGACAATATACAGCCTTGACGTACTCCTTTTCCTATTTGGAACCAGTCTGTTGTTCCATGTCCAGTTCTAACTGTTGTTTCCTGACCTGCATACAGGTTTCTCAAGAGGCAGGTCAGGTGGTCTGGTATTCCCATCTCTTTCAGAATTTTCCTGAGTTTATTGTGATCCACACAGTCAAAGGCTTTGGCATAGTGAAAAAAGCAGAAATAGATGTTTTTCTGGAACTGTACAAAAAAGATCTTCATGACCAGGATAATCATATTAGTGTGATCACTAACCTAGAGCCAGACATCCTGGAATGTGAAGTCAAGTGGGCCTTAGGAAGCATCACTACAAACAAAGCTACTGGAGGTGATGGAATTCCAGTTGAGCTATTTCAAATCCTGAAAGATGGTGCTGTGAAAGTGCTGCACTCAATATGCCAGCAAAGTTGGAAAACTCAGCAGTGGCCACAGGACTGGAAAAGATCAGTTTTCATTCCAATTCCAAAGAAAGGCAATGCCAAAGAATGTTCAAACTACTGCACAATTGCACCCATCTCTCATTAGTATAGTAATGATAAAATTCTCCAAGCTAGGCTTCAGCAATATGTGAACCGTGAACTTTCAGATGTTCAAGTTGGTTTTAGAAAAGGCAGAGGAACCAGAGATCAAATTGCCAACATCTGCTGGATCTTCAAAAAGGCAAGAGTTGTAGAAAAACATCTATTTCTTCTTTACTGAGTATGCCAAAGCCTTTGACTGTGTGGATCACAATGTATTGTGGAAAAAGTGCCAAAAATAGAGCTTAATATCTTGGGATGAAAATGAGTAATTTTTCCTTTAACATGAGATTTGTAATTTCACACTTAAGAGTGTTTTTTTCCCTTACAGAAGGAATTCCCAATTGTATCATTATAGAAGTAGAAAATCTGAAAAGCAAGTGGTTGTCGTGGTAATGATGGGGGCAAGACTTATTTTAATAATACTTTGGTAATTTTTAAAGATTAAACACTTATAACTCTCATCCATTCTCAAGAACCAGAAGAGAACATAAATTAATGGAAGTAATCAGAAAATTACACATCCTTTCCAAAAAGTTGTTGAAGGGCTTCCCTGATAGCTCAGTTGCTAAGTGTTCACCTGCAATGCAGGAGACCCCGGTTCGATTCCTGGGTCGGGAAGATGTGCTGGAGAAGGGATAGGCTACCCACTCCAGTATTCTTGGGCTTCCCTTGTGGCTCAGCTGGTAAAGAATCCACCTATAATGTTGGAGACCTGGGTTCAATCCCTGGGTTAGGAAGATCCCCTGTAGAAGGGAAAGGCTATCCACTCCAGTATTCTGGCCTGGAAAATTCCATGGACTATATAGTCCATGGGGTTGCAAAGAGTCAGACAAGACTGAGCGACTGTCACTCACTGACTTCTCAAAAGTTGTAAACAAAGCTAACACACCAAAAAGGTAGGGGAGAAGACTACAACATTCATTTTTGGCACAGTAATAGGACTTGAATGTTTGTTACACTGAAAGCAGCTAGTAAGCAATTATATGCTGTCTTTCGGAAATCCAAAAAGGAAAGGCCATTTTCTTTTCCATCTATCTGTTATAAATCATACTGTCACTGGTTACATTTGGATGAAGTCCACCTGAATTTTGTAAACAGAAGCCAATATCTGATGGGAAAAACAACTTGGAAAGTAACATACTACAATAAACCTATGTTTATCCATCCACAGAATCACTGAAGTCTCCTAAATGGAAAAACAGAACAGGGGAAAAAGATATGGCTAGGAAAAAAAAATACTTGTAGAACTACTCTCCACTTTATGTCTTCCTCCACACAGTGAGTTACTTTGGGGGTCAGGGGAGCTTGAAGAAAAAAAGAAAACTTCTATAAAGAAACGAAGATGAAGGTATTACAGAATCGAATAGTAATTAGCAGTTATAAAATTATCAAGATCGTTACTGCTAACTTTTGTTAAGCAACGGAGTATGTACCTGCCATTTCTTTCTTCTTTTCCTATTGTGGTTCCTCTCTATCATCAAGTATGCCCAGTTAGGTGGTTTAGACACTTGGGTCCACATTTTTCCCCTAACAATGCTACTAACTATGAAGAAAAAGACTGAATTAATTTCAAAATCAAATTTCTTTATTATTCTTATTACATTATAGGATGATATTCAAATCAGAACATTTCATGCAAAGATGGGCAAAATAAAGGACAGAAATGGGATGGCCTAGCAGAATTAGAAGACATTAAGAAGAGGTGGCAAGAAAACACAGAAGAAATATACAAAAAGATCTTCATGACCCAAATAATCACAATGGTGTGATCACTCACCTAGAGACAGACATCCTGGAATGCAAAGTCAAGTTGGCCTTAGGAAGCATCACTACGAACAAAACTAGTGGAGGTGGTAGAATCCCAGTTGAGTTACTTCAAATTCTAAAAGATGATGCTGTGAAAGTGCTGCATTCAATAAGCCAGCAAATTGGGAAAACTCAGCAGTGGCCACAGGACTGGAAAAGGGCAGTTTTCATTCCAATCCCAAAGAAAGGAAATGCCAAAGAATGCTCAAAATACCACACAATTGCACTCATCTCACATGCTAGCAAAGTGATACTCAAAATTCTCCAAGCCAGGCTTCAACAGTACATGAACCGTGAACTTTCAGATGTTCAAGCTGGTTTTAGAAAAGGCAGAGGAACCAGAGATCAAATTGCCAACATCTGCTGGATCATCAAAAAAGCAAGAGAGTTCCAGAAAAACATCTACTTATGCTTTACTGACTATGCCAAAGCCTTTGACTATGTGGATCACAACAAACTATGGAAAATTTTTAAAGAGATGACAATACCAGACACCTGACCTGCCTCCTGAGAAATCTGTATGCAGGTCAAGAAGCAACAGTTAGAACTGGATATAGAACAACAGACTGGTTCCAAATAGGAAAAGGAGTGCGTCAAGTTTGTATATTGTCACCCTGCTTATTTAACTTATATGCAGAGTACATCATGAGAAACGCTGGGCTGGAAGAAGCACAAGCTGGAATCAAGATTGCTGGGAGAAATATCAATAACCTCTGATATGCAGATGACACCACCCTTATGGCACATAGTGAAGAGGAACTAAAGAGCCTCTTGTTGAAAGTGAAAAAGGAGAGTGAAAAAGTTAGCTTAAAGCTTAACATTCAGAAAAGTAAGATCATGTCATCTGATCCCATCACTTCATGGCAAGTAGATGGGGAAATAGTAGAAACAGTGATAGACTATTTTGGGGGGCTCCAAAATCACTGCAGATGGTGACTGCAGCCATGAAATTAAAAGACGTTTACTCCTTGGAAGGAAAGTTACGACCAACCTAGATAGCATATTCAAAAGCAGAGACATTACTTTGCCAACAAAGGTCCGTCTAGTCAAGGCTATGGTTTTTCCAGTGGTCATGTATGGATGTGAGAATTGGACTGTGAAGCAAGCTGAGTGCTGAAGAACTGATGCTTTTGAACTGTGGTGTTGGAGAAGACTCTTGAGAGTCCCTTGGACTGCAAGAAGATCCAACCTGTCCATCCTAAGGGAGATCAGTCCTGGGTGTTCATTGGAAGGACTGAGGCTGAAGCTGAAACTCCAGTACTTTGGCCACCTGATGCAAAGAGCTGACTCAGTGGAAAAGACCCTGATGCTGGGAATGATTGAGGGCAGAAGAAGGGGAAGATCAAGGATGAGATGGTTGGATGGCATCATCGACTCAATGGACATGGGTTTGGATGGACTCTGGGAGTTGGTTATGGATAGGGAGGCCTGGTGTGGGAGGCCTGGTGTGCTGCAGTTCATAGGGTCGCAAAGAGTTGGACACGACTGAGCGACTGAACACAAAACTCCCTAGAGTTACATTAAGCAACTTCTGAGGCACATACACCATCAATTACTAACCACAAAAATCTGTACATCCAGTTGCTCTATAATTCTTGTAAAGATATTTCGCTACCTCAGAAAAGTTCAGACACATTGCACCTCTACATTTTTAATCTGTACTAGCCTAATACGGCTTTGCGTGTTGTTCTTCAGCTGAGAGGTATAGTTATGTGTACAGTGGAAGAAGTCCATGCCCAAAATGAGTCTGAAGTCCTTAGGGAAAAAAAGGAAACTCTCTTAACAACTACTGGCCATTCACTGAAGCAATTAATGACCCTGTGTGAAAACTGATGCTCACAGAAGTCCACAGAGTATTCCTGATGAGTCACAAGCTAAAATCAGAAGAAAGAGAAAGTTGGGATTGTAGTATTATTTCTCCATCAAGAAAAGAGTTCCATTCATCCTCATAAAGTTAGTTACTGGCTTTAATTATTACAAAAAGTTTAGTGAACAGAATGGCTCATGTACTATTAGCAAGTAATATTTAAGGGTTTATTAACTGCTATTTAAGATAGGAATATACTATTGAGATCCTGATTAAAAAGGATAAATTAGACATGCGGACCCCACAGATAGCTAAGCTCAGCTCTATCAATCAGTGCCAGAAGATTTTTCTAAACAGCTTAGTTCTCCACAAAAGATCTGAATAATTTCCAATTCTGTTTATCTCTCAAAAACAGGCTGTGGAATTAGTTTTTAAATTGCAAAATAGAATCAACAATGTTTTCAAGGAAGGCTGCAAACTCACAGCCTTCCTATTATACGTGTGAGCTTCTTAAAACGAGAAGCCAATAAAAACATCTTTTAAAAGGCATCAGAATGCCAGAAACAAAGCTCTTCAAACTCACCTCATAGTAACTCCGAACTGCATTGCAAAATGCTTCGTCGGCTACAATCTGGGTTTCCCCGTTGAGGAAGGCCTGGAACCGTTCTTTCAGTAACTGCAACTGCTGTTTGTTAAGCTGTAAGAAAAAAAGAAGAGGGGGTGGAATCAGATCAAAAAAAACTGGCTAATCTATGACACAAAATGGTTTTTAAGAGTTATATTTGCCACTTGTGTCTAAGACTCGATACTCAGAATTCACTTATTGGTCAATTTTTAAAGGCTTGTAAGTTACTGCCCCACGAACTTTAGAATACCCAGTACTGAAAACGGAATCCAAATTTCTGCCCCAAACAGCATTTTTGTGATTACTACACTCCAATCTCTTTGCAGAGAAAGGGGAAAAAAATCTAAAATTCAAATGAGAAGTTAACTGCCTGCCAGCTGTCCTGAACAGAGGGCAAAGGGATAAGAATTCTTGGAGGTGAGTAGACAAACAACAGCTCTGAACACGACGGGAAAGAGAGACTCAGAGAAAGAATTCTCTGGAAAGTACATCTGTTGGATGCTAAAAGCTTGGATTATCATGAAAAAACACACCTCAGTGCCTGAGCTGAGATAAAGGGATGATGAGGTGGTGAACAGAGAGGCAATGGGGGCGCTGAGTGCATCTCCAGGCAGGCTAGGGGAAGGCAGTGACTCAGGGAGAGGAGTGTAAGTTTACAACCACGTTTGCTCATCCGGGGCTACCTACCACGGTTATGGAGCAGGGTAGGTTAGACACGGACCATGACTTACTAACCACATCTTCTAGTCATCAACTACAAGCGGAAGCAGCTATTTCATTTCTACAGCTCACTGCAAAACGAGAGCGAGGAGCCCCTTATTGAAAAAAAACTAATTTCAAGACAGCAGCAAAAGAGCATTCAACCTGGCATGGGACCCTTCTAAGCAGGAGGCCGTGGGGCTGCTTGAAACACAGCTCACACACACACACAAAACATATATGTGTATATATATATATATATATATATATATATATGCTATGCTAATGCTATGCTAAGTCACTTCGGTCATGTCCGACTCTATGCGACCCCATAGACGGCAGCCTACCAGGCTTCCCTGTCCCTGGGATTCTCCAGGCAAGAACACTGGAGTGGGTTGCCATTTCCTTCTCCAATGCGTGAAAGTGAAAAGTGAAAGTGAAGTCGCTCAGTCCTGTCTGACTCTTAGCGACCCCATGAACTGCAGCCTACCAGGCTCCTCCATCCGTGGGATTTTCCAAGCAAGAGTACTGGAGTGGGGTGCCATTGCCTTCTCCGATATATATATATATATAGATATATAGATATATATAGATATATAGATATATATAGATATATAGATATAGATATATAGAAAGCTTAACTGGAGACAGAACATAGTCTTGCAGAGAAAACAACAAATCCTCAGATATATAGGGACCAGGAAGGGAGTGATCATTTCAGTCATCTTCATCAGACTGTTAAAAGAATTCAGCCCAGTTCTGGATTCTATGGAGAGTTGTGAAGCATTTGGGAAACATGCCAAAGACAAAATGATTAAAGAATTAGAAAGACTAAACCAACTGGGATGATTTGGCTTCGAAAAGAAGGCTGATATGAAGTAAGTTTAAAACTGTTCAAAAGGCTTGTTAAAATGCCATTCAAATCGGAGAGACATGCTCTTTCAAAACATGGGTTTTATTTAGGAGTCTAACAAACAAGACAGCCTGTAAAAAAAACCACTGCTGTTAGTAACAAATTGATAAAGAAGTGTTCTACTGTGCTCCAGTGTAGAAAACCTCTTGCCCTGAGCAGTGGAGAGAGAAGCTGCTGCTGCTGCTGCTAAGTCGCTTTAGTCATGTCCGACTCTGTGCAACCCCATAGACGGCAGCCCACCAGGCTCCCCCGTCTCTGGGATTCTCCAGGCAAGAACACTGGAGTGGGTTGCCATTTCTTCTCCAATGCATGAAAGTGAAAAGTGAAAGTGAAGTCGCTCAGTCGTGTCCGATTCTCAGCGACCCCATGGACTGTAGCCTACCAGGCTCCTCTGTCCACGGGATTTTCCAGGCAAGAGTACTGGAGTGGGGGTGCCATTACTTCTCCAATGCATAAAGGAGAAAAGTGAAAATGAGCATTCCATTTTTCAGGTTATCTTCTTCATTTTAGGGAAGGCTAAACCAAGCTGGAAAGCAGGAATATCAACATCATACTGCATTCTCCATTTGTATATAATGTACAGAGAATGAAAGGAGGTACCTTGTGTGTGTGTGTGTACTACTAAGGCAAATTAAGCCCATGCCTTTCCCTCTCTAAACACAGTTCACCAAAGGGACTAGATGCAAGGAGGATAGCAATTGCTGAGAGTGAGACCACTGATAGCATTCTAGTTGCTAAGCACTGGGAACCACCAAGGAGGGCTTCAATTTGCAAACCAAGTGTTCAGGTATTCAGAAAATAGTGGAAAGGGACTCAGGAGGGATGACAATGACCTGGAGAGGATGTCAATGATCATTTGTCCCATCTCCCTTGTTTGAGAAATAAATATTATTCAAAACCTAGAAACTGGGGCATCTTTATTCAGTTTTCTTCTATCAGAGGCATTTGTTCTTTAGGAACTCCTTTAAAATCTCTGCATTTCTAGTTTGCCAGTGCTTAGGTTTAGCCATTGTTGCAATGAGTTATGTTCTGGCGATTACAACATGGAACATTCCTGAATACGAATGGAGAGAAGGAGATTTGCACAAACCATCTTCTTAGAAACTCTTAACAATGCTCATGTCCTTCACAAAGCATGCCAGAGCATTAGGTTTCAACTTTTTATAGATTAAAAATTACTGCAGTTACATTTAAGACATAAAATGATAGCTATATTATAATGATATATGAACAGTCAATCAGAGGATACTTTATTAGCACAGAGAAAAGGTCTACAATTCCATATAAAAGAGATATGGAGGAAAAAAGGCAATTTAAAATCTAGCTATGGGAAGGCAGAAAGCAGAGTTTCCAAAAAGCTATTTGCATTATCAAAATAAACTGTATTATAAATCAATAGAGACCAATGTAATAGATGCGAGAAACAGATTCAAATACAACTAGAAGTATACTATAAAATACCTTTATGGCACCTCAAATCAGTAGTAAAAGATGGTTTCTTCAATCAATGGTGTTAGAATAACTAGATAGCCATGTAGAAAAAATTAAATTGAACCATAACACAAGGTTACAGCCCATATGAATTACCTGTAATTTCTTACACCATAAAGGTATAAAGAAATGGGAGAATTCCTTTAAACACTGATATGAGAAAGGTTTTTTTTTTTAACCATGAATGAAAATCTACAGATCCTAAATTTAACTGCATAAACATTAAAAATAAATTTAGTATTGTGGTCATCAATTTTCCACATAGATATATGTCACATAATTACATTATATACTTAAACTTACAAAATATTATAGGTCAATTATATTTTAAAAAATAAATTTAGCATTAACAAAATCACTGAACGAAAAAAAGGCCAGGAAAAAAAATACTTGCAACTCATATCCTAAACAACTAATTTTCAAACACACACATCTTGGAAATTGACAAGAGTCTAACCTATAGGCCAAGAGAAAGACAGACTAAATGGATACACTCAGAGAAATGAATCAAGTTATGAAAGCATGCCTAACAATTTACATTTTTCTTCTTCCAACTGAAGTCTACATGCAAGCAGAAGGATTCGGGAAGATGATGGAATAGAAAGCACCAGAAATCTGTCTCCCACCTAAACAACAACTGCATTGGCAGTATGTGTCTGATGTAAATATTTTGGAACTCTGGAATCCCTTTAAGGCTTTCAACATGACAAGGAAGACTTGAGTTAAAACTGTAGTTAATTTTAACCAATTTCAGCTCTGCACAGTAGCACTTCCCACCCCCTCAAGATCCATAGTATCTTAAAATTTTAAAAAAGCCAACAACCCAACTTTTCATAAATTACTGTTCTTCAGTCACTAAGTCATGTTTGACTCTTTGCAGTCCCATAGACTGCAGCATGCTGGGCTACTCTGTCCTCCATTATCTCCTGGAGTTTGCTCAAATTCGTGTCCATTGAGGAGGTGATGCTATTTAACCATCTCATCTTCTGTTGCCCCTTTCTCCATTTGCCTCAATCTCTCTGATCATCAAGGTCTTTTCCAATGAGTCAGCTCTTCACATCAGGTAACCAAATTATTGGAGCTTCAGCATCAGTCCTTGCAATGAATAATCAGGATTGATTTCCTTCAGGATTGACTGGTTTGATCTCTTTGCAGTCCAGGGGACTCTCAAGACTCTTCTCAAGCATCATAGTTCAAAAGCATCAATTTTTCAGTGCTCAGCCTTCTTTATGGTCCAATTCTCACATGTGTACATAACTACTGGAAAAACCATAGCTCTGACTATACAGACCTTTGTCAGCAAACTGATATCTCTATTTTTTAATGCTCTGTCTCAGTCTGTCATAGCATTGCTTCTAAGGAGTAAGTATCTCAATTTCATGGCTGCAGTCACCATCCACAATGATTCTGGAATCCAAAAAAATAAAATCTGTCCCCGTTTCCACTTTTTTCCCCTTTATTTGCCATGAAGGGATGGGACTGGATGCCATGATCTTAGTTTTTTGAATGTGAGTTTTGAGCCAGCTTTTTCACTTTCCTCTTTCAAGCTCATCAAGAAACTCTTTAGTTACTCTTCACTTTCTGCCAAGTAAATAACACTACATCCAAACAGTGGATAATACTGTTAGCATTATGATAAATACTGTTAGCAAACATAATACTATTAGCATTATGATAAAAAATATGACCAAGTTCTCCTATGTACTGATATGAAAAGATCTTCAAAATATCTTGGGAAAGGAAACAATATAGAAAAGTACGTAAAATAAGCCACCACTCTCATTTTTATTCTGAAAAATCAGAACATATATTTGCTTCTATACACGGAGACTATGGAAGAAGGATGTCCTTGGACACTGGACATATGGAGAATAAGGATGAAAAAAATTTTCAATTTGTATTATTTTATTCATTTTAAGTTTTAAATCACAGGATACTTTTTATATACTCAAATTTTAATTAATTTTCCTTTTAAATTAAGTTTTAATAGCCACTTTACACAATTTTAAACTCAGAACAATTATAACCTCCTGCACATTGTTTAAATCAGATCATCCTGCAGAAAGGCTGAATAAACCAATTCACTTTTTTCATTTCTCCTTTCAGGTATAAGATTTGAACTTGACTGTATATCCCCCACACCTTTTTTTTTTTTTAATTTCAAGGTTAAGAACTTCAAAGAAACAGAAAAAACTGTAACAATCATGGTACTCAACAGTCTACTTAATGCATTACCATATCAAGTAGTTGCTCAGTTTCCATTTGAGCCTATTAAAACTAAAATAGACACACACAGACACACGTTACCTTTACACCTCACTATGATGCTCATTTTAATTTTAGACAGCTATGAAGGAAAAACTGTGGTGTTGGAGAAGACTCTTGAGAGTCCCTTGGACTGCAAGGAGATCCAATCCGTCCATCCTAAAGGAGATCAGTCCTGAATATCCATTGGAAGGACTGATGTTGAAGCTGAAACTCCAATACTTTGGCCACCTGATGCAAAGAGCTAACTCATTTGAAAAGACCCTGATGCTGGGAAAGATTGAAAGCGGGAAGAGAAGGGGACAACAGAGGATGAGGTGGTTGGATGGCATCACCAACAAATGGACATGAGTTTGAGCAAGCTCCAGGAGTTGGTGATACACAGGGAAGCCTGGCTTGCTGCAGTCCACGGGGTCGCAAAGAGATAGATATGACTGAGCGACTGAACTGAACTGGTGAAGGAAAAAAACCTGCTTCCCTATGCTTTCCATAAGTCCTAGTTCTATACTATCTAAGACCAAACAAACTAATTGTTACTTCTTTTCTTCAATACAGGCATTCAGGAACTTGGAGACAGGTACTAGAATAAACTTTAGAATAAGCTTCTATTCTAGAATTAAACTCTAGAATAAACTTTCCCAGTTCCCTCCAACATCCTAAGAGTACTCTTCAGTTTGTCTGTAAATTAAGCATTACCTAGTTAAGCAAAACGTACTTACCTAATACTAAATATAAAAAAGCACTCTGAACACTACAACATCATGACACTCACAGCAAGGTCCCTCCTCAAATATACTCAATAGACTGATCATGATTATCCTAGGGTCGTGTGGCCAACACAGACGAGTGGGAGAAACACTTCCCACATTCTAAGCACTCTGTGTCTATTAGTTCAAACTAAAACAAATGAACTCTTCCTGGCAGTCGTATCAACTGACTCATATCATGCTTATAATCGACAAAAATTCTAAAATATTCTTACGTGTGCTTCATTAAGCCATGTTTCATCTTAACTCCATTTACTTGATCCATTGTTCCAGTTGATTTTTTTTTTCTTTAGAATTGATTCCTTTACTTCATGACCAAAGAACCCTTCCAGTTGTTATAACACTAACATAATAAGATGCTATCTGCAGTCTTCAGATAATTATAAAAATCAGTTCAGAATTAAGCAAAGGGGGAAACCTGTCATATATATACCTCCTATTTGACATAATCGATTAACATTTGGAGTGCAGCCAGTTTTGTCAGCCTATATTTTAGTTTCATCCATGGACTGTCTTTACACTAGTCTCACTAGTCTATTTACTAAAAAATGAATATTTTTCTAAAGTAAAAAAAAAAAAAAAAAATTGACCACCTGAAATTATTTAATGGGAATTTACAAGCGCTTTTTATATGAAACTAAACTAGAACATAAATATCCTTGCTAAAAATCAGCCTTATATAAAGAACACTTAAAATACTAACAGTAACAGCTAAGTTTTATAAAGCTGGGCTGGCAGTGATAATTTATTCATAATAATGGTGGCCTCAGAAAAAATACTTGTAGAGTTCAGAGATAGCGTATGTTCCTTAGAGTGTTGGGGTTTTTTTGGTTTGTTTTTTAAGTTTTGTTTTTCTCCCTGTTCAAATTATATCCTAGTCTTTTCATTCTAAGTCATGACCAACTGAAGGATTAGCCTGAATCCTGGCTACAGCTGGAGCCCAACCATTACGCTACTCAGGAACTGGACAGCCCCCACTGTGTGAGCCTGCCTTGACCTGCAGTCCTCATCATGAGTGTTCACACTCATGGCAGGCACTGTATGACCTCCTGGTGAGTGAAGGAGACCACCGCAGACTCTACAGCAGAGTGGCAGGTGACCAGTGGCGGGGGTGGGGGGTAGGGGGTGGCAGTGGTTGGTGTGCACAAAAATCTTAAATAAAGTAGAAAAACAGACACTCTTCAAGGAAGTAAAAGGGTTTGTTCCAGGCAAAGACAGTCTCGGAAATGCACAAAGGCATAGCTTTAACTCCCGTTAATGAGACAAAGGAAAAGATATTTGCCGGAGATTATGGGACAGGTTTTGCTTTTTCCTTTGCTATGGACACTATGCCAAAAAGATTTGCTTAAAACCACTGGAAAAATAGCCTTCTAGGTTTCTGAAACAGACTTCTCCAAACTGTCTGCCAGAACAGAGTAACAAAGGAGTTCCAGCCCATCTTATACATTATAAAATCCTGTGGGAGTCACTGCTATTAACAATTTACCATCCAAAATCACTGCAGATGGTGACTGCACCCATGAAATTAAAAGATGCTTATTCCTTCGAAGGAAAGTTATGACCAACCTAGACAGTATATTAAAAAGCAGAGACATTACCTTGTCAACAAAGGTCCGACTAGTCAAGGCTATGGTTTTTCCAGTAGTCATGTATGGATTTGAGAGTTGGACTATAAAGAAAGCTGAGAGCCGAAGAACTGATGCTTTTGAACTGTGGTGTTGGAGAAGACTTTTGAGAGTCCCTTCAACTGTAAGGAGATCCAACCAGTCCATCCTAAAGGAAATCAGTCCTAAATATTCATTGGAAGGACTGATGATGAAGCTGAAACTCCAATACTTTGGCCACCTGATGTGAAGAACTGACTCATTGGAAAAGACCCTGATTCTAGGAAAGACTGAAGGCAGGAGGAAAAGGGGAAGATCAAGGATGAGATGGTTGGATGGCATCACCGACTCAATGGACATGAGTTTGGGTGAACTCCAGGAAATGGTGATAGACAGGGAAGCCTGGCATGCTGCAGTCCATGGGGTCGCAAGGAGTCGGACACGACTGAGTGACTCAACTGAACCAAATGACTTCTCACTCTGTTCTACCACTGCAAGTATTTCAGACACGTGAATACGCGAATATGCCCAACTAAGACTACAAATATCATCCTCACCTGACAATGGACATAGTCAAGTGGCTAAATGAAAGCCCATGAGATGTAGGCAAAACTGTGGGTGACTTCTAGGAAACCATAGAGAATAGCTGAAGCAAGCCCTTCCTTGTCTCTTTCCTGTTTCCACTGGCTGAAATATGACCTGCTAACTAGAACTGTCACTTAGCCCAAGATAATGGTGAAGCAACAAGATAAAAAGAGCCTAAGACCCTCCCCAATGTGGAGCAGTCACTACAACCCAGGACTTCTACCTCCCAACTTCCTTTTATATGAAAAAGAAATGAACATCTCTATGAATAGATTGGGATTCCCAGGTGGCACCAGTGGTGAAGAACCTATCTGCCAATGAAGGAGATGTAAGAGATGCGAGTTCAATCCCCGGGTCAGGAAGATCCCTTGGAAGAGTGAATGCAATCCATTCCAGTATTCTTGCCTGGAGAACCCCTCGGCCAGAGGAGACTAGCAGGCCACAGTCCACAGGATTGCAAAGAGTCGGACACGACTGAAGTAACTTAGCACACACACACAAACAGATCACTCTTTTGGGGGAGTGGGGGTAGGAAAACTGGTCATATGGCCAAACCAAATCCTAACTGCTAGAAATCTCAATGACATACCCCATCAAGAAGGCAATGCCCTAGCATGACCATCCCTGGCGAGTAAAGCTTATCTTGATTCACTCTAAACCAAAATATTCTTTCCATATGCTATATTATATGAAAAACTCCTCATTCAGTGAACTTGCCCCAGTGAACAGTGAATACCAGACTCCAAGTGCCTGAGGCAGCCTAAAAATAAAGTTATTTGGAAAAGCCCCAGGTTTGCAAATAGTGCTTTAACATATTTTATAATAACAGGTATACTAAGTGATGAGTACAGAGCAGAAAAATCCATTGCATTGTGGACAATAGGCCCCAGGTGAGGCTTACCAAGCTGCTAAATATGACTTCTACCCACACTCTCACTGACCTCCTAGTCAAATTCAAACCCCAGCAAGATTACAAGTCATTATAGGGGATGGTCTTGGGGGAGGGGAGTTTCTAGTGAACATGGAAACTAGGAAAGTTAAATCCATGATTTTATGAATTTCCTTGCTGCATTATACTGAGCACATTTCACATGTCTCATTGCTGCTGCTGCTGCTGCTAAGTCGCTTCAGTCGTGTCTGACTCTGTGCGACCCCATAGACGGAAGCTCACCAGGCTCCCCTGTCCCTGGGATTCTCCAGGCAAGAACACTGGAGTGGGTTAAATCCCCCTAAATCTTCTAGGAAGTTCATTCTCATTTCACAAATGAGGAAGTTAAGCATCTTGCCTAATTGCACATCTAGGAAGAGAGAGAGCAAAATCTCAACCATTATCCTGATCTAAAGGGTACATTCTTTCCAACCTCCATATTATCCTGTTTCCCTCATAGCCACACTTTTTTTTTCCCAATAATAAGTATGTCATTGGCAGCCCACTCCAGTACTCTTGCCTGGAAAATCCTATGGATTGAGAAGCCTGGTAGGCTACAGTCCATAGGGTCGCAAAGAGTCGGACACGACTGAGTGACTTCACTCACTTCACTACAATAAAAGCAATTTGAGGATGAGAACAGCACTACTTACTTACTAAAATAGTGCCTCAAACCACCACAATGGATGAGAAAATAGCCTATCATAGTTATCGTCACTCACTTCATCAATTAATAAGGTTATATATGACTTGGAACTATAACAAATCTAGACACCATACTAAAAAGAAGAGATATGACTTTGCTGACAAAGGTCCGTATAGTCAAAGCTATGGTTTTTCCTGTAGTCATGTACAGATGTGAGAGTTGGACCATAATGAAGGCTGAGTGCTGAAGAATTTATGCTTTCGAACTGTCGTGCTGGGGAAGACTTTTGAGAGTCCCTTGGACAGCAGTGTGATCAAACCAGTCAATCCTAAAGGAAGTAAACCCTGAATATTCATTGGAAGGACTGCTATTGAAGCTCTAATACACTAGCCACCTGATGTGAAGAGCCGACTCATTGGAAAAGACCCTGATGCTGGGAAAGACTGAGGGCAGGAGGAGAAAGGGGGTGACAGAGGATGGAAGGGATGAATGGCGTCATCAATTCAATGGACATGAATTTGAGCGAATTCCAAGAGATGGTGAAGGACATGGAATCCTGGTGTGCTGCAGTCCATGGCATAACACAAAGAGCTGGACACCACTTAGCAAGTGAACAACAATATATAATGGGCCACCAGAGTGAGTAATTAAGAGCACAAGCTCTAGCTTAAGACTGTGGTCTATATTCAGGATACTCCACAATCTGTAGGGTCTTCCACAGGTCACTTCTAATGGTCCCCATTTATAACATAAGCTTATCAAAAGCAAAACCAAAGGCAATGATTACTTTTCTGTGTCAGCTTGACTGGACCAGGGGATGCCCAGATGGCTGCTAGTTATTTCTGAGTGTATATCACTCAGTGTTTCTAGAAGAGATTAGCATTTGATTCAGTAGACCAGATAAAGAGATCCACCGTCACTAATGTGGGCAGAAATCATGTAATTCATTGAAGACTGAATACAATGAAATAGGCTGAGGAAAGGCAAACTCTTTCCTTGAGCTGATAGGTCCATCTTTTCTGGCCCAGGGACACTGGAGCTCCTTGTTCTTGGGGTCTTTGGACTCAAGATTGAAGATACCACATGCCTTCCTCACTTTTCCAGCTTGCAGAGGCCAGACCATGGGACATTCTGGCCTTCATACTGGTTGAACCAATTCCTGTATTATATTTACACATATAATCTGCTATTGGGCCTGTTTCTCTAGAAAACTCTAATACACCAATCACCATAAATAATAACAGCTTTAGTAATCTGGTGCAATCAAGCAATTTAGAGATAACTGGGGTCATGTATGGATATGAAAGTTGGACTGTGAAGAAAGCTGAGCACTGAAGAATTGATGCTTTTGAACTGTGGGTTTGGCGAAGACTCTTCAGAGTTCCTTAGACTGCAAGGAGATCCAACCAGCCCATCCTCAAGGAGATCAGTCCTGGGTGTTCATTGGAAGGACTGATGCTAAAGCTGAAACTCCAGTACTTTGGCCACCTCATGCAGAGAGTCGACTCATTGGAGAAGACTCTGATGCTGGGAGGGACTGGGGACAGGAGAAAGTGACGACAGAACATGAGATGGCTGGATGGCATCACCAACTCGATGGATATGAGTTTGGGTGATCTCTGGAAGTTGGTGATGGAAAGGGAGGCCTGGCATGTTGCAATTCATGGGGTCGCAGAGTCGGACATGACTGAGCGACTGAACTGAACTGGGGGCTGGAGGTAGGGGGCGGAGTAAAAAGTTCAAAGAGAAACCTTAGGACCCACTCTGAGATGTTCATACTCTAATTAAAAGTCTCTCCCTTCCCCATTAAGGTCTGACAAAAATCAACAAGGCTTCCTCAAACATCCAATTCTGGAGGTTTACTATGGAAAAATAGTAGGAATAGGAAATAGTTCAGGATAAATTTTGCTACCTTATAGTCAGACAAAGTTTGAACAGTCTGCCATGAGCCATCTCTCAAACTCTAGCCAATGGTTTCCTACAAATAACACTAGTGAATTATGTCAAGACACATCATGAAGGAACTGCCTTTTTGAGACAATTTCCCCCTGACCAAAACTATTGTGTAATTTATTACCCAGGACCTTATACTAGCTGACTACTTATACATAGCAAGCACATTACAAGGATTCTAACCTCATTACAAGGATTACTTTAAACTTTCTATCAAGGTAGTTTCCTTTGTTTAAAATTGGAGGAAACAGACTCAGAGAAGTGAATAAAGTGGTCCAATTCATACAATTTGGGGGCAGAGACAGGTACATCCACTGGCGTGCTCTTAGCCACTGGCAAACCTTGAGGTTTCTTCTGGAACCCCTCAAATCCCATTCTTCATACTCATGTCAAGACAGGGTTATCAGAGGCTAGGAAAGCCAAACGTGATTTGATCAGACTGAAGAGGCAGGGAAAAGTTCCTCATTTCCCCTTTACCTCCAAATATCTCATCATTCTCCTCCACATAACTGAGCCTTTGAAAACACTTCCCTCTGCCTGGAATATCCTTTCATCCTTTATGAACATAACTCAGATGAAACCTCCCAGAAATCACCTTCCTTCTGCTCCCCTCATATTGTCATCCCATCCTCTGTCCCTTTTGCACCTCATACACATATGTATCATTTGCTTCACATGGCTTTCTCCTTGCTAAGAGACAGACTCCTTAAACAGCAATGGCAGTTACCTCTATATGTCCCCTTTCCTCACTAAGGAAAATGTTTATTGATTATGAATTTATCTAGAGGGGAAGAAAATCCAGAGTGGAAGAAAATACCACCATTCACTACTGCTTTTCTGGGAATGTATCCCATCACAACCATGACAGAAGACACTGGCGGAGATAAAACTGAATGAGGAAGAGGGAACAAACAGTCTTAGAAAAGAATTCCAATAAGTGTGTTCAATAAGTTCGTGGCCAGACTCAGTGAGGCATGAAGAAGGCAAAGGGTTTCTTTGTCGAGCTGTAATGTGAGTGGTTCTGTTTTGCAGAGGATATTGTTCTCAGGCAGGAAGAACTTAGTGCCTGAGAACCATCTAGTATTTCATCACAAAGTTTCATATGCTGGAGACATATTTGCAAAAAACACTGATTTTACACTCATTTTAAAGAATTCAGACAGGCTCAGCAGTAGACACAGGCTGGCCTAACAGCTCAGACACATTGACCAGCTCTAAGACACAGAATGTCCTTTTGCAGTAGATAGTAAGTAGTCTGAGATAGTTTCTTTTGAAAGAAGAAAACATGATATAAATCAGAAATGTCTGCAGTTTTACTTTCTTTCTAAAGGAGGGGTGTCATGGATGAGAAATGGCTCTCTGTAAAGAAGAAAAGGTAAATTTTGGATTTTATTCAGATACATGGTTCCTGTTTTTTAAACAGGATTGACTGATTTCTTCTTAAGGAAGGTAAGGGATTTTCAGCTTGTCATCTTTGTGAACCCATCCTTCTGACATGCATAGTAGAATCTATTAAGAAAAATATTAAGTCTACTCCATTAACTTGGTGAGGGTGTGTTTGACTGAAAGCTGAAGAAGCCCCAACTCAAAACAGCCTGTTAAACAATAAAAAAGAGTATTATCACATATCTCAACAAGTCCATAGGTGAGAGGGTTCCAGAGTCAGTTAACTTGGTGACTCAATAAACTCATGGAGGACCCAAATCTTATCAGTAAGTCTGTATCCTCCTTGTGTTTGCTTGTTCACAGATTTATTGTCTCCAAAGAAATCTATGTCAAATCTATGCAAGGCATCCTCATGCAACAGTAAGGAAGGATGGAAGAAAATATTTCCATTCTGAAAAAGAGACAGAGGCAGGAGAAAAGATTTTCCCCCACAGGTCACAGGCCAGAAATGATTCATGCATCCATTCCTAAAGAACTCACTAAAGGAAAGGAAAGTAAATATTATGGCTGACCAATGAAAAGTCACCCAGAGACAAGAAGAAGTCAGTCAATCCTGTTTAAAAAACAGGAACCATGTATCTGAATAAAATCCAAAGTCTGTTAAGGAAGAAGAGTAGATAGAAGACAGCTACCATGTGGTCAACTAGCTCTGCTGTTCTGTCCTGACCTTTCCAATAAGGAGACCTGAATCAAAAACCACATAAAAAATAATCAACTAACATCTCGTAATGCCTAACACAATTTCCCTCAGTTCACTTCAGTTGCTCAGTCATGTCCAACTCTTTGCAACTCCATGAACTGCAGCATGCCAGGCTTCCCTGTCCATCACCAACTCCCAGAGTTTACCCAAACTCATGTCCATCGAGTCGATGATGTCATCCAGCCTAAGAAATAACAAAATTCTGTCTCTACCTAGGACAGAAATCTTAGCTGCAACAACTTTAAAAATGTCAAATAAACTAAATCATACTGATTATTGCATTTATACTACGTACTTGGGGACAAAAATGCAAGGGTTACATTACTCCCTTAACAATGAAGATTATTTCACATTTCCTTAACTTTACAGAATTTAGCCAGCAAAAAAATGCCATGCTACCTCTAAGCCATCATACATATTGGCAAACTCAAGGATCTGTGAAGATTAAACAGATAAAAATCCTCTTCAAGATTAACATTAAAATAAATGAACCACCTAGACTAACACAATACAAATATTTGCTTTAGATTTTTAGATTCTAAAAGCAACTCTGAATTCAAATACAAAAGACTGCTCCTAGGTAAAGGCAAATGCTTAGCACATCTGTTCACCAAGTGAGGTCAAAAAAAGAGAACATAGTGATTTTATGCTTAAGAAAGTGAAGTCGCTCAGTCATGTCCAACTCTCTGCAACCTCATGGCCTGTAGCTTACTAGGTTTCTCCATCCATGGGATTTTCCAGGCAAAATACTGGAGTGGGTTGCCATTTCCTTCTCCAGGAGATCTTCCCAACCCAGGTACTGAACCTGAGTCTCCCGCATTGTAGGCAGATGCTTCACAGTCTGAGCCACCAGGGAAGTCCATTTCTGCTTCAGAGGGAACAACAAAATAAGTGTCCATTCTATCACAAAGTTAGCTTTCAAGTAATTAACACACACACACACACACACACACAGGGAGTTTCAACAATGGCAGAGAGTGGAAAGGCCCTGAGCTCACCTCCTCTAATAGGCACACCAAAATTATAACTATTTATAGAACAACTGGGGACAGGCCCCACCAACCAGTGGCCCAAGACCCACTCTGGGACATCAGTGCCCTGCAGTCAGATGTCAGCACATGGCTCTGCTTACTAGTGGGTTGGCACCAACCCCAGACTCTCCTGTACCCCAACTCTGCCCTTCAGTGAGGCAGCCCTAGTCTCAGGAACCCCCAGGGTTCCCCAACCAGCAATCTCATGAACTAGTCCACCCATCAGGTGGCAGCCTTAGAACAAGGCAGGATCCAACAGCCAACCAAACCAAGAGCTAGCCATGTCCTACCAGGCAACCTACAGTGGTCAGCCTGTCATAACAGAAGGACCCACACAGCCCACTTAGAAGGCACCCCTGGAGCATATGGCTCTAGGAATTAGAGGGGAATGCGCTGCTGGGATTCATAGGATGTCTCCTACAAAACTGTGCTTCTCCAAGACCAGGAAATGTAACCAACATCCCAGATACACAGAAATAAAAAAACAAGCTAGGCAAAACAAGGCAACAGATGTCCAGGTCCCAAATGAAGAAACAAGAACTCAGTGAGGTAGACACAGGCAATCTACCCAAGAAAGAGGTCAAGGTAACAGTTGTAAAGACAATTGAAGAACACAGGAGGAGAAGAAAGGATGAGCAGGGCATGAAAGTTAGGGGAAAAAAATTTTTTTTAACAAAGAGAAAATATAAAGGACAACCAAACAGATGAAAAACACAATAAATGAAGCGGAAAAGACACTAGAAGGAATCAGCAGTAAACTAAATGACAAAGGAATAGATCAGTGGGCTGGAAGACAGTGAAGGAAATCACTGAAGCTGAATAGAATAAAATAAAAAAGGAAACTAAAAACAAATGAGGGCTATTTGAGACTGCAGGGACAACATCAAATGTACCAATATTCATGTCATAGGGGTTCTAAATGAAAAAGAAAGAAAGGGGTAGAGAACATATTTAAAGACAGAATAGTTGGAAATCTCCTTAACTTGGGAAAGGAAATAGACATCCAAGTTCAGAAAGCACCGAGTCCCAAAGAGATTAGCCAAAGAGGGCTATACCAAGACACACTATGATTAACACAACACTTAACATTTCTTGTAAAGCTGACTGGGTGGTGAACTCTTTCAGCTTTTGCTTGGCTATATGCTTTTGATCTCTCAATCAAACTCAGTGAGGGCCTTGCTGGGTAGAGTAATCTTAATGTAGGTTTTCCTTCTCATCACGTTAAATACACAGTGTTACTCCCTTCTGGCCTGCAGAATTTCTGCTGAAAAGTCAGCTAATATCCTTATGGGAGTTACCTTGTTCGCAACTTGTTATTTTTCCTTGCTACTTTTAATATTTTCTTTTTCTTTAAAAACGAAAAGATCTGAAAAGACATTTGTCCAAAGATGACGCACACATGGCCAACAGGCATATGCACATTTGCTCAATATCACTAATCAGAGAAATGCAAAGTAAAACCACATTGAGATATCAGCTCACACCTGTCAGAATGATTATCAAAAAGATCGTCATTAATAAATGTTAGTGAGGATACAGAGAAGAGTAAATCTTTGTGCACTGTTGGTGAGAATGTAAACTGGCGCAAGCACTATGAAAAACAGTATGAAGGTTCCTCAGAAAACTAAAAGCAGAACTACCGTATGAACCAGCAATTCCACTCCTGGGTATACACCTAGGGAAAAAAAGAAATCATGACTTCAAAAGGATACATGCCCCCCAATATTCACAGCAGTATTATTAACAACAACCAAGATACAGAAGCAACCTGCCCATTAACAGATGGATGGAGAAAGGAGATGTGGTATATATACAATGGAATACTACTCAGCCATAAAAATGAAATTCTGCCATTTGCAACAACATGGACAGACCTAGAAGAGTATCATGCATAGTGAAAAAAGTCTGAGAGACAAATATTTTATATTATCAGCTATACGTAGAATCTAAAAAACTAATGAATATAACAAAAAAAACAGGAGTACAGATGTAGAGGATAAAAAAACTAGTGATTACTAGTGGGACAGGGAAATGGAGGAGGGCAGGACAGATAACAAGATTAAGAAGTACAAACTACTATTTGTAAAATAAGCTAAAGGGATATATTGTCCAGCACAGGGACTTAGAGCCAATATCTGCAGTATAAAGTCTAAAAATTAAGAATCACTACATTACACACTTGAATATACTATAAATATATCTCAATAAAAATTTAATGTCTTCATTTTAGATCAAAAACAGGTATTTTAAAATAAAGCCTGCTCTTGGGGCTAGTTAAGCTGAACAGCTAGCTGTTTTGTGTTCCACTTCATCCGAGCAGTGTGCCTCGTCCTCCTTCCAGACTGTGGGCTTCCAAGGTGTGTGTGCACTTGTGCGTGCTCAGTCGCTTCACCTGTGTCAGACTGTTGGCAACACTAGGGACTGTACCCTGCTAGGCTCCTCTCTCCATAAGACATCTCAGGCAAGAATACTAGAGAGGATAGCCATTTCCTTCACCAGGGGATCCTCTCAACCCCAGGACTGAACCTCTGTCTCCTGTGTCTCATGCATTGCAGGTGGATTCTTTTATCCACCAAGTCACCTGGGAAGCCCTAGGCTTTCAAGGTAGGGCTGGCAAGCTAAACAGAGGATGTCCCATTAAATTTCAATTTCAGAGAAATAGGTAATGATTAAACATTTACATTAAAAATTCCAGATAGTTTTTGCTATAAGTATATCATGAAATATTTGGAACATACTTGCAACTAAAAATTATCCATTATTTACCTAAAATTAAAATGTAACTAATCATCCTATATTTCATTTGTAGTATAGCTTTTGATCTTAATGCTAAGTCTTTGATAACATCTTTCTTTCAGTCATCAGGTTGTCTGTTTCTGTCTAGTTATCTTTGCCTCTTCGGACTTGGTAATGTCTCATAGTCCCAGTAACGTCCAACTTCTTAATCTTTTCAGTGCTGCCTGAAAAGGAAACTCAGAGGAAATTTCCACAGCAGAGCTCAAGCTGCTGTGCAAGACTAAATCCAGGCAAACAGATGACATGCCACAAAGAGGCAAGTCTGGTCATTTTTCTATAATAAAAAACCATCAAGTTTCCCAGATCTGGCTAATCACAAACTTTGAAAAGCTTTTTCAAAAATGTACATACTGAATACCTAACCTATACCAACTATTTCCGAATTTTTAATAGAGGGACCTCCTGGAAAGCTATTCAGTTTTTAAGCTCTAAAGGGGCTGATGTTCAGCTAGGTTAGAGATTTGCTGAACCTGGTATTCATTAGTTAAACAAATCTACTCAACTAAATCAAATGGTAGGAAGGTATCAATGAATTGATTTAGACTTCCATGGCATAATACTTGGCTACAAACTTCAGAATTTTAATTTTTAACCCACCTAAGATGGAATGATAGATACACATGATACACAGGACAGGACTGAAATAAATTTTTAAATTAGGCTTTTACCCATGACAAAAAAATAAGAGCAGATTCATCCTCTGGTTAGTGTGATGATAAATCGTATTTTAAGATATAAGCGCTTCTTAGGTGTTACATCCTGCCTGCTAGAAAAACTTAGAAATGATGACGTCTGAAGCAAACTTCTCACTTAGGACAACCTAACCTTAACTTGTCTGGATCTTACAGAAACTGCTGAGTTTACACTAAACCTATAAGCTTTAAAATAAAAAAGAATAGAAACTGGCTATAATGTTGAGAAATTAAAGCAATTCTAACACACACGGAAAGGCTCTGGTTACACAAACAGAACAAACCTCCAAATACAACAAAAACCGCAGGAGTGGAGCTGGATTACCGCACAGTGCCGCTCACCGGTGACCAGATGTCCCATGTATCACCACACAATACATTGGTTTAAAGAGAGAATCTAAAATTGTACTAAACATGCATAAACAAAGACTTGTAAACAGTGAAATGCTGTGTCATTCTGGTCATGGCCTATGCGTTTTGCTCCTGAAACCCTGTCACCTGGTACAGTGGCCTTTGTTTCCACTCCATCTGCTGCCCACCTACCAGGAGACACAGAGCCAAGCCAGCTTAAAGGAGAGTCCTTATCACTTCATTAATATTTAGAAATACTATCGGTTCCATTTTATAGAAGAAAACTTAAAATCACAAAACAGATGTCCAAGAAAACTCAAAAGGAATTCAAGATGCCAAAAACTAAAAGATATTCTAGGATGTGAATATATAGAACAGAAAACTTAAATATTTTGTGCTACAATGGATCTGAATTTTTGTTTTTTCATACTGAAGAAATTATCCTAGGGTTAGTTTCTTTTCAGTTAATTTCTCTCATGAAAATCCTGTTAACAAATACCACTGATCCTATATCTATTTACATTGCTAAGTTACAGAATCACCCAAATTTGTTTTTGTAGCAAAGAACAGCACATTCCACACTTTTCAGAAGAACTTTCTGAAGTCTTGAGTATGACAAATTCCTGAAATGTATCTGAATATCACAGTGAAATTTAACTACAAAGAGAGGTGAATAAATATAACATCAATACAAGAAATCAATATATTAACAATCACAAATATAATTTAGCATCAAAATCATTAGTATATCTCAAGGAATTACATGAAGTTATCAAAGTGAAAAATTGGTGGGTAAATTTTAAACAATTTAAAAACTTCCATGAGACCGTTTTGTGGTTCATCACATCTTCCAATATTAGTCACATGCCCTATTCTTTGTCATTATAGAATGCAGACAGTTTGGTAGGCAAATACTTTGGAGTACAGTACTGTTTGCAGGACCCTCTCTTGTAAATATTCCTGCAATATGTTAGTATATAAACCCATCAGTCCCTTACAACACAAAAGAAGCATAAATGCAGGAGAGGGTGTGGAACAAAGGGAGCCCTCTTACCCTGTTGGTAGGAATACAAACTGGTACACCCATTATGAAGAACAGTGTAGCGACTCCTTAAAAAACTGGGAAGAGAAGTGCCATATGACCCAGCAATCCCACTCCTAGGCATACACCCTGAGGAAACCAGAATTGAAAGAGACACATGTATCCCAATGTTCAGTGCAACACTATTTACAATAGCTAGGACATGGAAGCAACATAGATGTCCATTGGCAGATGAATGGATAAGGTAGTCATGGAACATATACACAATGGAACATTACTCAGCTATAAAAAGGAAGGAATGCATCTGAGTCAGTTCTAATGAGGTAGATGAATCTGGAGCCTATTATACAGAGTGAAGCCAGAAAGAGAAAGAAAATACTGTATATTAATGCATAAATATGGAATTTAGAAAGACAGTACCAACGATTCTACATGCAGGGCAGCAAAAGAGACATAGATGTAAAGAAAAGACTTTTGGACTCAGTGGGGCCTAAAGTCTTAAATGATGCTTGCTTCTCTATTACTGCATCACCCTACAATTTTCTAAATGCATGCAAATAGGAAACTAAACTTTAGAGCATTAATTGTCTCAGCTTTTTAACATTTCTTCATATACAGAGCAAATGAGCGATTCAACAAATTGAGAACCTTCTATATTCCAAGTACTGCGACAATGATAGGGAAGACAAGAAAGAAATGCCTATTCTCAAACAATAGAGGCATTTTGGGGGCGGGGGGTGGGAATCCTCATTTTCCAATACTTTTAAAATAACCTAATACTTTGAATGAAATGTTCGAATACAGTTATGGTTGAAGAAAGAATTTTTTTCTTCCTATGGTCTTGGATTATAATATAGCACGTTAGCCAATAGCAATGGCCATCAAAAATGATGAATAATTTAAAATACACTCAGTTGAGTACATACAAACACAAATGCTTACATGAATTTGTGGACATATATATACCCCTACCCATCTGCTGGGGGTCATATTTTACACGGTGGAGCATTCCAACCAATGTACTTCAGGTGGCCCTTTTTTTTTATTAAGCATTATTCAAACCACATTTAAACTGCTGGATATTTAAATATTATTTTAATAGCTCAACTTTCTTAATGAAGTAACTGTCATTTTGGCAGATAAAACTTGATGCACAACTGCTACTGCTACTGCTAAGTCACTTCAGTCATGTCCGACTCTGTATGACCCCATAGACGTCAGCCCACCAGGCTCTCCTGCCCCTGGGATTCTCCAGGCAAGAACACTGGAGTGGGTTGCCATTTCCTTCTCCACAGTCCCCATCAAATGCTGAACAGTCATATACAAATCTCTCTCTCTACGTGTGTCCAACTCATGACCCCATGGACTCCCTGACCTCTGGCTAAATCTGTCAGTAAAACAAATTTAGTCACAATCCCTTCATAATCAAAAAGTGTTTAGCATACACATAAAAAGTGCTTAGTTCTCATTTCATTTAATTTGCTTCTCTT
Organism: Tragelaphus eurycerus; assembly: GCA_935064755.1. Lineage (NCBI taxonomy): Eukaryota > Metazoa > Chordata > Mammalia > Artiodactyla > Bovidae > Tragelaphus > Tragelaphus eurycerus. The sequence continues at coordinate 7,757,035 of CAKXYN010000002.1, read as the reverse complement.
TCACAATCTTTCCTTCCAACAAATAAAGATGTTACCATCGCTACATCATTATTATTGTTTAATAGTGTCTTCATCATTATTTCTTTCTTATTTTAGTACGTCTAAGTTGAGTTTGTGTGAATTTTATCAACTGTATTATCTATAACTGGTAATAAAATGAAAACAAAGTGACTCAAGGGAATTGGACAATGTGAAAAAATGTTTGCTTTTAAAATAATAAATGCAATTTACTTTAACGAACTAAAAAGAATCTTGAGAGTTTTTTACATATTTAAAAATTTTAATCTTATAATATCTGTATCATGTGAATTTATAAATTTTAACTACTGAATTAGATAAAACTCATACCTCAGTATTTCCTAATGCTATTTTAATTTTTTGAATAGGCTGTTTTACACACTCTTCAGGAAATAGGTTTCATTTTCATAAATCAATTTTCTAAATTCCTCACAGCTCAGTCTCCTTCAAAAGTTTGTATTTAAATAGATTTTTATGGATCTGTTTCCACTAAAAAGCACTTTTAAAATAAAGACTGTCCTCTGATGATAGTCATAAATAGTTTTGCCACTAATTAGGCAATATGATGAGGACAATACAAAATCTAGATTTGTGTACTCTTAACAATTTTCTGCAAAAAAAAAAAAAAAGTCTCATGTAAACATTATCAAGCAAAAATACCAAGCTAATCATGTTGATACCTTCCCATAATACACTTATCTTAAAAACTAAAAATCTATGAATTTGAATAGCTTAGCAACAGTTTCACGAGCTACGTTATAGGACTATCATACTGAACTCATGGACTCAAGGTCATGCAAATAAGAGCTAAAACCAAATCTCTCACCCAAACCTATTTCATCAGCTTACACATATGATCAATACCATGTCATGAATACGGTATTGTATGGACACTGTATTGTATAAGGGACGAATGAAGCAAAGGATAATGGAAAGGTGCCAGTTGTCAAAATTCTTAGTAGAAACAAAGATGTCAGTTGACAGAGACAACACAAATTATTTTATCAGAAGAACTCCCATTATATATTAGGGAATACCCAGTTATTAAAAATATTTTATAAAAAATTAAGTCACTGAGAAGTAATTCTTGGATCCAATAACACTACTTGCTTTCCAGAGAAATATACAAAATACTGAGTATAAAATAATTCTGTGTGGTAGAAGAAAACCATGAAATCAATAAGACATTACACAAACAAGGCCTATGTTTATGTTCTACACTGACAGGAATATGCAAAGGCTTTGACACCAAGAGTGTATTCTGAAAACATTTCAATTAACACATTGTTTTCTTCCAAACAAGGCTTCCTATAGAAGTTCGCCTGGATTCTACATGAAATTATGTTAGCAAAAGAGTGAATATAATATAATTCAAGCTGTATTGTCCCATCTGTTTTCAGCTTTTATGTGAAGAAACAGGATCAGCGCATCATTTGTTTCCTACCATAGTGTACTAATGGTACAAAAAAGTTTAGTAATGAATTTTAAGCTAAAATATTTTGCTCTTTAAGAAAATTGTTAACACTTTATTTTCATTTTGCAGATTTGTTGCTGGATGTGAATGGATTTAAAAGATGGCTAACTTAACGGACACTACAGAACCAGAATGAACTAAATGAAAATTATAAGGAGTCCATAAAAATACCTCAATGTATACTGACAAGGTTGATAGTTTCAAAATAAAAAAGCAAAGCCAGAAAGTGAGTTTAAAACAAGTCCCTATTACTTTGCCAACAAAGGTTCGTCTAGTCAAGGCTATGGTTTCTCCAGTAGTCATGTATGGATGTGAGAGTTGGACTATAAAGAAACATCAGATCAGATCAGATCAGATCAGTCGCTCAGTAGTATCCAACTCTTTGCGACCCCATGAACTGCAGCACGCCAGGCCTCCCTGTCCATCACCAGATCTCGGACATCACTCAGACTCACATCCATCAAGTCAGTGATGCCATCCAGCCATCTCATCCTCTGTCGTCCCCTTCTCCTCCTGCCCCCAATCCCTCCCAGCATCAGAGTCTTCTCCAATGAGTCAACTCTTCGCATGAGGTGGCCAAAGTACTGGAGTTTCAGCTTTAGCATCATTCCTTCCAAAGAAATCCCAGGGCTGATCTCCTTCAGAATGGACTGGTTGGATCTCCTTGCATTCCAAGGGACTCTCAAGAGTCTTCTCCAACACCACAGTTCAAAAGCATTAATTCTTCGGCGCTCAGCTTTCTTCACAGTCCAGCTCTCACATCCATACATGACCACAGGAAAGACCATAGCCTTGACTAGGCGAACCTTTGTTGGCAAAGTAATGTCTCTGCTTTTGAATATGCTATCTAGGTTGGTCATAACTTTCCTTCCAAGGAGTAAGCGTCTTTTAATTTCATGGCTGCAGTCACCATCTGCAGTGATTTTGGAGCCCAGAAAAAGAAAGTCTGACACTGTTTCCACTGTTTCTCCATCTACTTCCCATGTAGTGATGGGACCAGATGCCATGATCTTTGTTTTCTGAATGTTGAGCTTCAAGCCAACCTTTTCACTCTCCTCTTTCACTTTCATCAAGAGGCTTTTGAGTTCCTCTTCACTTTCTGCCATAAGGGTGGTATCATCTGCATATCTGAGATTATTGATATTTCTCCCAGCAATCTTGATTCCAGCTTGTGTTTCTTCCAGTCCAGCATTTCTCATGATGTACTCTGCATATAAGTTAAATAAACATGGTGACAATATACAGCCTTGACGTACTCCTTTTCCTATTTGGAACCAGTCTGTTGTTTCATGTCCAGTTCTAACTGTTGCTTCCTGACCTGCTGAGCACCAAAGAATCGATGCTTTTGAACTGTGGTGTTGGAGAAGACTCTTGAGAGTCCCTTGGACTGCAAGGAGATCCAACCAGTTCATCCTAAAGGAGATCAGTCCTGAATATTCATTGGAAGGACTGATGCTGAAGCTGAAATTCCAATACTTTTGCCACTTGATGTGACGAGCTGTCTCATTTGAAAAGACCCTGATGCTGGGAAAGATTGAGGGCAGGAGGAGAAGCAGATGACAGAGGATGAGATGGTTGGATGGCATCACTGGATCAATGGACCTGAGTTTGGGTAAACTCCAGGAGTTGGTGATGGACAGGGAGGCCTGGTGTGCTGCAGTTCACGGGATTGCAAAGAGTCAGACATGACTGAGAGACTGAACTGAACTGAAGCCCTGTTCAGCTGCTATCATTTGTATCTGAACATTGCAAAACAGCATCTAAGTATACTTAGAAAAGTGAAGTCGCTCAGTCGTGTCCGACTCTGCGACCCCATGGACTATAGCGTACCAGGCTCCTCCATCCATGGAATTTTCCAGGCAAGGATACTGGAGTGGGTTGCCATTTCCTTCTCCAACTATGCTTAAGGAATAATTTTGAAATTCTTGATCTAAGGAAGTTTATTTATATTACAAAAGAAACTTGTACATTTGTTAATAAAAGATTTGGTTTTTAAATATTTATACCGTTAATATATAACTGAGTTTCCAAACACTTGCAAATAATCTCGTATCAGAATGATATATGATCAAGTCATAGGTTCTTTCATCAAACGCCATTCAGGTATCCCAATCCTCTCCAGCTGGTGCCTCATAGTGCAGTATCCACAGTCCTGTCAGCCTGCACACCTCCAGGGAATACCCTCTGTGTTGAATAAATGTGAGTAGTACTTCCTGGAATCATGCTGCAGAGCAGCGCATCCCCTGTCCCTTTCTTCCTTTCCACATACTTGTACGTGTGCTCAGTTTCTTAGTTGTGTCCAACCCTTTCCAACCCCGTGAGCTGTAGCCCACCAGGGTACACTGTCTGTGGCATTTTCCAGGCAAGTATACTGGAATGGGCTGCTATTTCCTTCTCTAATGCTTGTATGTATTATAAATTTCCTGCTTTTAGTGTGTTTCAGCACACTGGTGGGAAAGCTCTGAAACATGGCCAAAGGGCAATATTTTGAAAGCCTGCTATTCAGCTTCTGTTAGTGTAAGTTAAACAATTATTTTTGAAAGTGCTCTCTGTGGCAACACAGGAAGGGAATAGCAATGCCCTGGTTGAGGCTCACTTGGCCAAATTCAGAATTCCAGTTCCTCGTTTAGATGGTTTGTAGTAATTTATAATTCTAGATAATCCTGACATACATGCCCTGAGAAATCGGCTGAAATTTCAAAGGCTTCAACAGTTCTCTTATATAACACTCTTTTTTTTGGACATTCAATCTCTAGTTGCATGTTTTAAAAGTAACTAACAACTACTAAGTACTTGGATGTATATGTGCTGAGTGGCTTCAGCCGTGTCTGATTCTCTGTGACCCTAAGGACCATAGCCTGCCAGGCTCCACTGTCCATGGGATTCTGCAGGCAAGAATACTGGAGTGGGTTGCCGTGCCCTCCTCCAGGGGATCTTCCTGCCCCAGGAATCAAAGCCAAGTCTCTCATGTCTCCTGCATTGGCAGGTGGGTACTTTATCACTAGTGCCACCTGGAAGACCCCATGAAGTGCTTGCAGATTAGGAGAAATAAATTATAACTGAAGTAAAAAAGAAAACCCCACAGTTAGCTATTAATCACATCATACTGTTGACACAGAATAGAAATCCATTTTAAAAGTTTTTATAAAAGGTTATCTAGGGCAGATTCTATTCCTGAGTATATTGACATAGTTCAGAGAGAAAAAGACTGACAGAAGTATGAGGTACAAGTACAGTCATGATTTCCCAAAATGATTGTTTTTCCTACTTAAAATGCTAGTTTAAAAAAAAAATCACATGACACTTAAAACCAAATATTTTCCCAATAGAGAAGCAAAAAATCTGTTCTTAAAAGCAAATGGAACCCAAAGAAGATACACCTGCTTCCCTTTATACTTTTAATAACTTCCTTGTAGTGTTTATACACTTGGATTATAATCTCAGTTGTTTAGGTACATGTAAAAGCACCCTAAGTGAAGTGAAGTTGCTCAGTCGTGCCTGACTCTTTGCAACCCCAGGGACAGTAGCCTGCACCAAACTCCTCCGTCCATGGGATTTTCCAGGCAAGAGTACTGGAGTGGGTTGCCATTTCCTTCTCCAGGGGATCTTCCCGACCCAGGGATCAAACCCAGGTCTCCTGCATTGCAGACAGACGCTTTACCGTCTGAGTCACCAGGGAAGTCCTCAAAAAAGCACCCTAAATCCATGAAATTAAGAGTTGCTTTGGGTCAAAAACAGCCAGGGCTTATTGATTTTTATAGTGTGTGGTGGTGGTGGTTTGATCGCTAAGTCATGTCCGAGTCTTTGCGACCCCATGGACTGTAACCTGCATGACTCCTCTGTCCACTGGATTCTCCAGCCAAGAATACTGGAGTGGGTTGCTGTTTCTTTCTCAATTTATAGGGTGGGTCGCCTCTCAAATAAATGAATTTTGGAGTAAGCAACCTTAGAAAAGGGTCAGGTTGCAAATAAAGATAACTTTTTAGACGATGAAGTAAAATATAATTAAAAAATGCTTTCTGAGCATTCACATTAAGACTTGTAAATGTTTTCATATGTATTTCAATGACCACAGAGGTGAGACAGTAAATGCAATTTCACATTTGATTTTGAAAGCCTCTTCTACTGGAGTAAAACACAAGGACTGTAAAATAATGTTTTTGTGATGTATCCCAAATGGTGAAATCAACAGCCTGATTTGAGTACCAACAACACGAATTTTAATACCCATGTCTCTTAAAAGGATTTCCTACTCAAAATATGCCAAGTTATCTCCTCTTCTAGGGGATCCTACCAACCCAGGGATGAATCCACGTCTCTTATATCTCATGCACTGGCATGTGAATTTTTCACCACTAGCACCACCTGGGAAGCCCTTTTAAAAGGGGGCATCACATCAAATCATCTTTTGTTGTTGTTCAGTTCTTAAGACGTCCTACTCTTTGCAACCCATGCACTGCTGCCCACCAGGCTCCCCCTGCCCTTCACCATTTCCTGGAGTTTGCTCAAACTCATGTCCGCTGAGTTAATGATGTTATCCTATCATCTCATCCTCTGTCATCCCCTTCTCCTCCTGCCCTCAATCTTCCCAGCACCAGGGTCTTTTCAAATGAGTCAGTTTTTCGCATCAGGTGGCCAACGTATTGGAACTTCAGCATCAGTCCTTCCAATGAATATTCAGGATTGACTGGTTTGATCTCCTTGCAGTCAAAGTGACTCTCAAGAGTTTCCAACAACACAGTTCAAAAGCATCAGTTCTTCAGTGCTCAGTTTTCTTTATGGTCCAGCTCTGACATCCATACATGACTACTGGAAAAAACCGTAGCTGTGAATATATGGAAGCTTTGTCATCAAAGTGAGGCCTCTGCTCTTTAATATGCTGTCTAGGTTTGTCAGAGCTTTCCTTCCAAGGAACATCTTAATTTCATGGCTACAGTCATTGTCTGCAGTAATTTTGAAGCTCAAGAAAATATCTGTCACCATTTCCACTTTTTTCCCTTCTATTTGTCATGAAGTTATCGGACTGGATGCCATGATCTTAGTTTTTTGAATGTTGAGTTTTAAGCCAGCTCTTAAAATAGTATATGAAATCAGACATGCAGGGACATGGGGCAAAAGCTTCTTAAATTCAACAGAAGGTGGGATTTGCATGTTTACTGACCTTTTGCTAGGCAATCTTCAGAGCTGATGCTAAGCCACCCTTCAGAGTGAGAAAGGAGTTCAATTATTTCTTTTTTATACCATGAAAGCCTTTGGGATTAAAAAAAAGTGATAGCTACAAACTATTAGTGTTTCTTAAACCAATCTTTATCAACAGAGTTGGGACAGTGGCATGGCCAGAAAAATAAAAAGCACTAAAGTTAACACATTTAAAGAGTGCTTTTGTTGGAAAGAAAATTTTTACAATAGTTTCTAAGAACTTTCCTATTTCAGGGGGAAAATCCAGGAGATTTTTAAAGAAAAATAGCAGGTTAAGGAATTCAGATTGTTTTAGAGGAGCAAACCATATTTCCACAAAGACAAAAAATTCACTATTTTTTCACCCTATGGATTTTGACAGTCTATATAGTCTTCCAAGGCACTGCCAAAACCAATGTGCAGCTTGTCTCATTTAGGTTTGATTACTGTCTGAAAAGGAAGATCTAGTGACATAATAAGTTAGGGTTCTTACTGAGTAAAAGGTTTCCCAACTGGCTCAGGGGTAAAGAATCCACCCTCCAAAGTAAGAGATGCAGAAGACGTGGGTTCAAGCACTGGCTTAGGAAGATTCCCCTGGAAAGGGAAATGGCAACCCACTCCAGTTTTCATGCCTGGGAAATGCCATGAACAGAGCCTGCTGCTACTGCTGCAAAGTCACTTCAGTCGTGTCCGACTCTGTGCCACCCCATAGACGGCAGCCCAGCAGGCTCCTGCGTCCCTGGGATTCTCCAGGCAAGAACACTGGAGTGGGTTGCCATTTCCTTCTCCAATGCATGAAAGTGAAAAGTGAAAGTGAAGTCTCTCAGTCATGTCTGACTCTTAGCGACTCCATGGACTGTAGCCTACCAGGCTCCTCCATGGGATTTTCCAGGCAAGAGTACTGGAGTGGGGTGCCACTGCCTTCTCCTGAACAGAGCCTCAGATCAGATCAGATCAGATCAGTCACTTAGTCGTGTCCGACTCTTCGCGACCCCATGAACCGCGGCACGCCAGGCCTCCCTGTCCATCATCAGCTCCCGGAGGTCACCCAGACTCACACCCATCAAGTCAGTGATGCCATCCAGCCATCTCATCCTCTGTCGTCCCCTTCTCCTCCTGCCCTCAATCCCTCCCAGCATCAGAGTCTTCTCCGATGAGTCAACTCTTCGCATGAGGTGGCCAAAATACTGGAGTTTCAGCTTTAGCATCATTCCTTCTAAAGAAATTCCAGGATTGATCTCCTTCAGAATGGACTGGTTGGATCTTCTTGCAGTCCAAGAGACTCTCAAGAGTCTTATCCAACACCACAGTTCAAAAGCATCAATTCTTCGGTGCACAGCCTTCTTCACAGTCCAGCTCTCACATCCATACATGACCACAGGAAAGACCATAGCCTTGACTAGGCGAACCTTTGTTGGCAAAGTGATGTCTCTGCTTTTGAATATGCTATCTAGGTTGGTCATAACTTTCCTTCCAAGGAGTAAGCGTCTTTTAATTTCATGGCTGCAGTCACCATCTGCAGTGATTTTGGAGCCCAGAAAAACAAAGTCTGACACTGTTTCCACTGTTTCCCCATCTATTTCCCATGCAGTGATGGGACCAGATGCCATGATCTTCGTTTTCTGAATGTTGAGCTTTAAGCCAACCTTTTCACTCTCCACTTTCACTTTCATCAAGAGGCTTTTTTAGCCCCTCTTCACTTTCTGCCATAAGAGTCGTGTCATCTGCATATCTGAGGTTATTGATATTTCTCCCAGCAATCTTGATTCCAACTTGTGTTTCTTCCAGTCCAGCATTTCTCATGATGTACTCTGCATATAAGTTAAATAAACATGGTGACAATATGCAACCTTGACGTACTCCTTTTCCTATTTGGAACCAGTCTGTTGTTCCATGACCAGTTCTAACTGTTGCTTCCTGACCTGCATACAGATTTCTTAAGAGGCAGATCAGGTGGTCTGGTATTCCCATCTCTTTCAGAATTTTCCATAGTTTATTGTGATCTACACAGTCAAAGGCTTTGGCATAGTCAATAAAGCAGAAATAGATGTTTTTCTGGAACTCTCTTGCTTTTTCCATGATCCAGCGGATGTTGGCAATTTGATCTCTGGTTCCTCTGCCTTTTCTAAAACCAGCTTGAACATCCGGAAGTTCACGGTTCACATATTGCTGAAGCCTGGCTTGGAGAATTTTGAGCATTACTTTACTAGCGTGTGAGATGAGTGCAATTGTGCGGTAGTTTGAGCGTTCTTTGGCATTGCCTTTCTTTAGGATTGGGATGAAAATTGACCTTTTCCAATCTTGTGGCCACTGCTGAGTTTTCCAAATTTGCTGGCATATTGAGTGCAGCACTTTCACAGCATCATCATTCAGGACTTGGAATAGCTCCACTGGAATTCCATCACCTCCACTAGCTTTGTTCGTAGTGATGCTTTCTAAGGCCCATTTGACTTCACATTCCAAGATGTCTGGCTCTAGGTCAGTGATCACATCATCATGATTATCTGGGTCTTGAAGCTCTTTTTTGTACAGTTCTTCTGTGTATTCCTGCCACCTCTTCTTAATATCTTCTGCTTCTGTTAGGTCCACACCATCTCTGTCCTTTATCGTGCCCATCTTTGCATGAAATGTTCCTTTGGTATCTCTGATTTTCTTGAAGAGATCCCTAGTCTTTCCCATTCTGTTGTTTTCCTCTATTTCTTTGCATTGATCACTGAAGAAGGCTTTCTTATCTCTTCTTGCTATTCTTTGGAACTCTGCATTTAGATGTTTATATCTTTCCTTTTCTCCTTTGCTTTTCTCTTCTCTTCTTTTCACAGCTATTTGTAAGGCCTCCCCAGACAGCCATTTTGCTTTTTTGCATTTCTTTTCCATGGGGATGGTCTTGATGGGGTCGCGAAGAGTCAGACATACACATCTGAGCACACATGCAGAGTAATTAGCAGTTATTTTATTGAAAAGGTATACATTCTTACAAGTTATAAAGCATATGTCAGTGGACAAAAAGCAGGATTAAAAGAAAAGACAAAGTATGGATTGAAATGCAAAGGTTAAAAAACAAAATGAAATAACATTTTAATAAAGTTACATTTCTGATTTTTCAAAAGTAAAAATAGAAAAGAATTACTAACTTGGTACATTTTATTAAGCAAATCACATTGCAAATTAAAGGAAAAGGATAGGGATATTGCTCCTCAAATCTTAGAAAGTTGGGGTTTCACTGCAAAAAGGCTTTTGAAACTCCTAGATTCTGTAGAAGAGCTTAATTAGAGTACACAGTCATTACACTGATTTATAGAGGACTTTGATGATTTTAATGGATAACTGACTATTCAGAAATGAGACTGTAAAAATGCAGAATTCCTTCATGCCTAGACCTTTGCTATTAATCTGATTGTCACCATTTCTGAAGAAAGCTACTTATCTTTGTAATTTGATATTAGTATTATTTTGCCTAATTATATTCAATTTATATGGCAAACATTTAAGGCTAGTAGCAAATGAAAAAATAAAAATCTAAACTGGATTAATGCCTAAAGTGAGCTTATAAAAGAGAAGATAACACATATGAATCTTTCTCCAACTAATTCAGAATTTGTCACAAGATTGATTTGTGTGTATATCTGTATAATTGGCAAATATATGAATATAGGTAGATACGTACAGTGAATAACTTCATAGAGAGAACATAATAGAATCAGTATGTATATGCATATTGTGTATTTAAGTATCTACAGGTATATTTGGGGAGATCCCCTGGAGAAAGGAATGGAAACTCACACCAAAATTCTTACCTAGAAAATTCCATGGACAGGGAGCCTGGTGGGCTACAGTCCTTGGCGTGGCAAAGAGTCAGACACCACTGAGCAACTTACACCTTTATCTTTCACAGGTGTATATATATGCTATGTAATTATGAATTTGTATAATTAATCAGCAGTATATAAAAATGTATTATTAAGCAAATAAGTCATCATTCTCAGTTGTACCTGTAAATACATAGATATTTGGCTAAGATATAATTACATATACTCAACCAAAGACTCCCAGAGAAGTAAGGGTCTCTAACATAAAATAAAATAAAAACAAACAGAAAAAGGCAGTTTGGAAGAAACAGACTATGGAGAAAGACAACAAATCTATCCCTAATACTACCTGAAAAATAAAAGATCCAAAATGAAAGAACATAAAGCTATTTAAAAAATTCAGCAAAAAATGCTCTTGAAAAATACGATAGCAGAGATGAAGTACTCCACAGGGAGGCTGGGGTAAAAAAAATTCAAGAACTCCCCGAGAAAGCAGAGAAAGAGAGATACAGAACACAGAAGTGACAGCTGGAGGACTAGCTAAGCAACCAGGCTAATTGGAAATCCAGACAAAGAGCAGGGAAAGCTGAAAAGCAAATGAACAGATAATTTTTAATTCAAGAAAATCTTTCAGGAAGGAAATCTGTGAATTTCCAGATTAAGTCTGAGTTCCCAGTACAAAGGTGAAATAAACAGGAAACACACACATCACTGTAATAAACAGAGGAGGAATTAGAATGTCTTCAGACTCTTCACTAGCAACTTCAACAACTGAGCCCAGGCTTCAAAAATTTACAGGAAACTGATTATTTAAAATTTTTACCCAGTCATCCTATCAAGTGAGTGGGGAGTAAAAAGGACATTTTTCTGTATTCGAGAATTTCAAAAATATTCCTCCCATGTACCACCATCTCTCAGGAAGCTTTTGGAAGATGTGCTTCATCAAAAGTAGATTCTGTCCCAAGAAAGGGAAGGACAAGGTCATAAAAAACAAGCTTCAACTAGGAAGGTGGAGAAAACTTAGGATATGAGAGATGCATGAGCCACAGAAAGCACCCCTGCCCAGATTGGAGCACTGTGACTCAAAGGGCAGATTTGTTAAGGGTTTTCATCACAACGCGCTTTGCTCTCACACCTTCTTTTTAATCTGATGATGCTGTGAGAGAATATGTCCTGACCTAACAAAGGAAAGACAAAGAAATACACAGGAAATCTAGGTTGCAGGAAAAATGACTCAGAAGAGATAAACTGAATAAACACAACAGCAGCAAAGGACAGTTCTAGGAAGGAAGACCTAGGAGTCTGCCTAGGTCTTAGGCAGAGCAACCAGGCCAGTTAGTAAGATGAAGGTCTCCAGAGATTAAACCATAAAAAGTAAAAGGGATGGTCCTGAACATGGACCAACTTTGTAGAGGGCAGTGTTGAGGGGCTTTTGGATCGTGGGGGAAAATGTACAATTGGTAAAGTGAAAACTAAGAAACAAACAAGTCACCACTGGCTTCAGGAGAAAGAAAAGGAAATATAACTGTACTACATAACTCCCAGTGGTGAACAGTATTGGCATATACATAATATATAGTGATTTGAGAATAAAGTTTCACACAATTCTATGGAAAGAGTAAAAAGACGGAAGGGAAACTTAGGAGATGGATGGGTACCAGCACTAAGTCCTATACCTTGATGATGGGAAATCAGCAGATAAGGGCCCAAACTAATCAATACACCAGTATTGACAACAGCAACATTATTTAGAAATACAGGCATGATTAACTGTCAGAAGAGGGAGGAACAAAAATGGTTCTGAATGTTATGCAGATAGACAGAGATAACATTCTGTGCAACACCATACCTATATTCAAAAAGCACCTCATCACCAAGATCCAAACTGTAAACTCCATCCATTAGAGGAAAGGGGTTTTGTCCATTTTTATTCACTGTACCTGGTATATGATGGCCCTAGCAAGGGAACTACGATGAGCTCTGGAGAACTCAGTTCGGAAACACCAAAGGGGTTCAGTTCAATACTGACATGGAAAATACACACTAAAAGTATAAATAATAACTACTTAAGCAGGAAAAGCAAGGTTTTCAAAATATTACTTTATATGAAATTAGATTTAGTGTAGCCAATATTATGAATATGTATTTATTTCATCAGTATGTCTAAAGATGTATATATTCAATTTGGCCAGAACACTTTAAGATCCACTCACTCAGGCACGTAACTTGTAAAATGTCCTAAGTTCTGCTGCTGCTTGCATCCAGAGTTCCCTCTGTCTGGTAACCCCCTCATGACCCCTCCCACACTTTGCTTCATTCAAGCTGCTTCTAAGATAGCTCAGCTAAGATAACACATTTCCCAGGATACCTTCTCTAATTCCCAAGTCTGAAAATCTTATCCTAGGTGTTCCTACAGAAGCCTATTCATATTCCTCAGTTCAGTTGCTCAGTCGTGTCTCTTTGCAACCCCATGGACTGCAGCACGCCAGGCCTCCCTGTCCAACACCAACCCCTGGAGTTTACACAAACTCCATTGACTTGGTGATGCCATCCAACCATCTAATCCTCTGTTGTCCCCTTCTCCTCCTGCCTACAATCTTTCCCAGCATCAGGGTCTTTTCCAAGAGGTCAGTTCTTCACATTAGGTGGCTAAAGGATTGGAATTTCAGCTTCAGCATCAGTCCTTCCAATGAATATTCAGAACCAATTTCCTTATGGATGGACTGGCTGGATTTCCCTGCAGTCCAAGGGACTCTCAAGAGTCATCTCCAACACCACAGTTCAAAAGCATCAATTCTTTTGTGCTCAGCTTTCTTTATAGTCCAATTCTCACATCCATACATGACTACTGGAAAAACCATAGCTTTGACTAGATGGACCTTAGTTGGCAAAATAATGTCTGATTTTTATGCTGTCTAGGTTGGTCATAACTTTTTTTTCCAAGGAGCAAGCGTCTTTTAATTTCATAGCGGCAGTCACCATCTTCAGTGATTTTGGAGCCCAAAAAATAAAGTCCGTCACTGTTTCCATTGTTTCCCCATCTATTTGCCATGAAGTATTCATATTTCTTCCAAGGAAAGTTATGACCAACCTAGATAGCATATTCAAAAGCAGAGACATCACTTTGCCAACAAAGGTTTGCCTAGTCAAGGCTATGGTCTTTCCTGTGGTCATGTATGGATGTGAGAGCTGGACTGTGAAGAAGGCTGAGCGCCGAAGAATTGATGCTTTGGAACTGTGGTGTTGGAGAAGACTCTTGAGAGTCCCTTGGACTGCAAGGAGATCCAACCAGTCCATTCTGAAGGAGATCAGCCCTGGGATTTCTTTGGAAGGAATGATGCTAAAGCTGAAACTCCAGTATTTTGGCCACCTCATGCGAAGAGTTGACTCATTGGAGAAGACTCTGATGCTGGGAGGGATTGAGGGCAGGAGGAGAAGGGGATGACAGAGGATGAGATGGCTGGATGGCATCACTGACTCGATGGATGTGAGTCTGAGTGACCTCCGGGAGTTGGTGATAGACAGGGAGGCCTGGCGTGCTGCAGTTCATGGGGTCGCAAAGAGTTGGACACGACTGAGCGACTGATCTGATCTGATCTGATTCATATTTCTATCAGAACATAAAATACACCAATTTCCTGGATTTTACTCTCTTCCATTAGACAATAAGATCTTGATTACAGTAACTCTGTCCTATTTATAATCATATCCTTGGCAACCAACATGGTAATCATAAGCACATACATTCTGATTAACAAATACATTTGTTCATTAATTTAAATAATATTTATTTAGCACCTACTATATGCCAGTACTTTGGCCACCTCATGGGAAGAGCTGACTCATTGGAGAAGACTCTGATGCTGGGAGGGATTGAGGGCACGAGGAGAAGGGGACAACAGAGGATGAGATTGCTGGATGGCATCACTGACTCGATGGATGTGAGTCTCAGTGAACTCCGGGAGTTGGTGATGGACAGGGAGGCCTGGCATGCTGCAATTCATGGGGTCGCAAAGAGTCGGACACGAATGAGCGATTGATCTGATCTGATGTGCCAGTCACTTTCTAGGCCCTGGAAATAAAATTGTAAAAAGAAAAAATAGTCTACCATCGTGAAGCTGATATTTTACATAGAGGAACAGAAAGATGCAGGAAAAAAAAAGGGCTCCTCAGTATCTGTGGAGGATTGGTTCCAGGAACGCCCCCAAATATCAGAATCTGCAGAAGGTCAAGCTCCTTATATTAAATGGTGTAGTACACTCAAGGCTTCCTAGGTGGCGCAGTGGTAGAGAATCCCTCTGCCAATGCAGGAGACACTAGAGACAAGGGGTTAATCCCTGGGTTGTGAAGGTCCTCTGGAGTAGGGAATGGCAACCCACTCCAGTATTCTTGTCTGGAAAATTCCATGGACAGAGAAGCCTAGAGGGCTACAATCCTTGGAGCCACAAAGAGCTGGACATGACTGAGCACATATCGACAAGAGTACAGTTAGCCCTCCACATTCCTGGATTCAGAGGGCTGGCTGTATATATGTATTTGTATAAAACACAGTGGAAGGATGCTGCTTGGTGTTATTAAGCAGGGTCAAGAGATAAATAGAGATAGGACAGAGTACTATTTAGCATGATGACCGAAGGAAGGATTAAGAGTAGAGATCTAAATGGAAAAGTCACTTCAATCAACGGGAAGACTATTCCAGGAAGGAGAATAACCAAACAGCATAGCCCAGAAAAGACAATGTACTGGATGCATTCGAGGCAGGCACAGGCAGGCCACTCACTGGTTAAACCGAGTGCACAAAATAATTTCACCCCATCAAAGCCTATTTTCCCCATTGACACAACCTGGAGTCTATTAAACTAAAAGCAACACTTGCCGCCTAGACTCCATTCTACTACATGGTTTCATGGCTTCTGCACCTCCTTCCACAACTCAGCTTGGGCAGATGGCTGGCCAAGTGTGCCGGCTTTCTGAGACATACAGAAATCCCTCACTGACTCTGTCTCTCATGAATCGAATCCAAACAGAGGGGCTCATCCGACACTGATGGATTATACCAATTGAAGGCTACATGTTCTGGCATGTAACGGAGTTCACGTGCTCCAAACAGTACATTGGCCAGATCAGGATTTAGAAGGCTCACAGTTAGATTTTACTCCAGCAAAAAGTCAGGGCTCAAATTAAAATTATATCAAGTAAGACCTCAATTTCTCTAAATCAAGGATTTTTAGTTCAAGCCTAATAGTATATATAATTCTCCCTCCTCACGGATGACAACGGATTACAGTGGCCAAAGAATTCGTCACCTTACATGGCTTACTTCTGACCTGTGTTAAAAACAACAATAAACCCAGGAAGCTAAGGGTGGAGAGTCAGTACCTAGAAGAGCGCCCAGAAGATGTAAGAATCTAAATATCCAATTAGCACCTAGATAAGTGACTGCCAGCTCCTCCCTGGCTGGGGGAGAGGGGCCGGGGGGCAGGAGCAGTGAGGAACCCACAGATCAGTAGTACCCAAACTCTCTTCCTACAGCATCCACTTCAATATCTATTTAAAGCAAAGCTGTCTTGGAAATTTCTAAAACTAAACACAGGAGATCCAACCAGTCCATTCTGAAGGAGATCAGCCTTGGGATTTCTTTGGAAGGAATGATGCTAAAGCTGAAACCCCAGTACTTTGGCCACCTCATGCGAAGAGTTGACTCATTGGAAAAGACTCTGATGCTGGGAGGGATGGGGAGCAGGAGGAGAAGGGGACGACAGAGGATGAGATGGCTGGATGGCATCACTGACTCCATGGACTTGAGCCTGGGTGAACTCCAGGAGTTGGTGATGGACAGGGAGGCCTGGCATGCTGCAATTCATGGGGTCGCAAAGAGTGGGACATGACTGAGTGACTCAACTGAAAACTAAATACAAATACTCTGTTAGAGATATAACGTGCCCTCTATGTAAAGAAAGGTATCAAATAACAATAAAAATGATCATAGTCGAAGCAACAGCTATCAACTGAGAGCCCAGAATGTGCTCTGCTACCTGAAACGTAAACCCACTTTCTCACGCAAATGAACCTACAGGGTAACCCTTATTGTCTCCAACTTACAGCTGAGAAGGAATACTCCAGCTAGCTGATGTTTCCAAGGATAACCACAGAGCTGGATGGGTGTGGAGCTAATCCCAGGTGTTTGTCTTCTGGGCTCATTTTCTCTATCTCTTATGAAGATAAACCAACAATACAAAGGTTTTTTGAAATGATCTGAACCACTGTCACATAAATGCAAAAGATTCTTTGTTATCCAGCTGTAATTTAGAAATATTTTATAAAGATTTCAGAGTATTCTTGTATCTCTTTATTGTAACTAGCATGTCATTTGGCTCACTCTTCTCAAACAAACCCAGTAATTTCTGTTACATGTCCCATAGACCATGCTCACTGGACCACGGGGTAGGGAAACAAGACAGACTGTTCATTCCTTTCCCTTTCAATATACAGACAGGTTCAGCTAAGAAAAAAGCATGCCCTTTAACACCAAGGTAATTTTGAAAAGCCATCCTGCTAACACCTTTTCTTAGGTGTAAGCAAGGGTATGTGCCAGTGCAAGACAATAAATCTCAAGCAAGAAAGAGTTATTTCAAAGGCTTTTAAAGGGGCTTTTCGGAACATTGAGATGTGGCAGAAGGTTCTTCCGCAGATGATATGTCCCAGCTAACATGATAGGGAGTGACAGGTAAACTCAGGTCCTATTGATGGAGCTGAAGCTAAAACCCCACTCCCCCATTTGCTGGCTATTGGAAAAGGAACTCCTCTCTTCTCTCTACAGCTCCCTTTCTTATCTGGAAAGTGGAGATAATGGTAGTCTCTACTTCCCAGGACTGACATAAGAATGAAGTGAACTAATACATATAAAGTACAAAAGACAAATGTCTGGCATTTATTGACTACCTAATTTAAAAAAATAGTAATTAGCCCCTAGACAACATAAGAAAAGATTCAGGAAAAGGCTACGTGCCCCAGCAGGTTTTTAATGCTTGTCAAACATTGTTTTCAAGAAGAACTTTTAGAAGTTTGATTTAATGAGTTTTTAAACATGCCTTTGATGTCATTTTCTTTTTTCTTAGATAGTTAAGACATCTTCCTGTGTTGAATGTTTCCCAAGTTTCCATGCTAAACAGTGCTCTCATCTTCAACACTTTTGTGACAAAGATATTATCCCCATTTCATAGATAGGAAACTGGACTCAGAAGTTAAGACACTGCCCATGCCAACAAATGATACAGCTGGGATTCCAAACTTGAACGTCTGTTTGATTCTAGAGTTTATGCTTTTAAACATTATGTTACCCTAACCCTTTCTTTCCTTGGAGACCATAGCTGTGCCAACCACAGTGCTTTTCAGGAAAGTTTAATTTCCCAGTTGGAGAGGGATTACTGTGTGGTTATTTCTAAAAGGAAAAGTGCATAGTTGAGAGAGACATTCAAAAGTGTGCAGTTAGACCAACAAAGGCTTCAATTCTACACAGCTGGCACATCCATTGTGCCTTTTTCTTATTCCCTCTGCCTTATCTCTAGACAGTGTGGTATGTAAATAAGTTAAGTAACTGTAAATTAGTCATGGACATTCCAAATCATCTAACTCCATCTACCTTTAGGAAAATATGATGGTGGAAGCTATTATTAATCAGAAGAACTTCCAGATTTTTAGATATTCGTGTGATGATAGTTAAAAGAGGTGAAGGAAGCATTTCCTAATCAGATCAGATCAGATCAGATCAGTCGCTCAGTCGTGTCCAACTCTTTGCGACCCCATGAACCGCAGCACGCCAGGCCTCCCTGTCCATCACCAGCTCCCGGAGGTCACTCAGACTCGCATCCATCGAGTCAGTGATGCCATCCAGCCATCTCATCCTCTGTCGTCCCCTTCTCCTCCTGCCCCCAATCCCTCCCAGCATCAGAGTCTTCTCCAATGAGTCAACTCTTCGCATGAGGTGGCCAAAATACTGGAGTTTCAGCTTTAGCATCATTCCTTCTAAAGAAATTCCAGGATTGATCTCCTTCAGAATGGACTGGTTGGATCTCCTTGCAGTCCAAGGGACTCTCAAGAGTCTTCTCCAACACCACAGTTTCAAAGCATCAATTCTTCGGCGCTCAGCCTTCTTCACAGTCCAGCTCTCACACCCATACATGACCACAGGAAAGACCATAGCCTTGACTAGGCGAACCTTTGTTGGTAAAGTAATGTCTCTGCTTTTGAATATGCTATCTAGGTTGGTCATAACTTTCCTTCCAAGGAGTAAGCGTCTTTTAATTTCATGGCTGCAGTCACCATCTGCAGTGATTTTGGAACTTCAATAATCTGTACTGCAAAGCTTCTGGTATTCTGATACCCTTACCGGAACTAATCTGTTGCCTCGTTTTCTTATTTCACTGGGGAGACATAAGCTTACGTTGCTTTTTGCTCACAAATCTAGAAAATAACTGAAGACTGGGGGCAGAGAAAGCTTTTATATATAGCTTTTACTATATACAGCTTTTATTAAAGTCTGTAGCCAGCTGTCGATCACAAATTAACGAAGGAAATGTGATAATTAAAGTCAAACTTGTCTCTTAATAAAGGATGGTTTAAAGCAGGCACCTTCAAGAGTCTATATTGCTGACCTGGCTGAGTGAGACAGTTAGTCACAGAAACGGGTGATACAGGCAAGCCCAAATCTAGAGGCATGACCTTCATTTGCTAGTTAATGTTCTAGCATGCTTGAGTAGTGAGGGTGAAGGTGTAACATGAGGACTGAGTTACTCATATCGAATATATATAACAAGTCATTATAAGTCTACGGAAAACAGAAATTTTTTAAATTCCTTCTTTGTTCCCATGGGCTTCCTGGGTGGCTCAGTGGTAAAGAATCCACCTGCCAATGCAGGAGTCGCAGGTTCAATCCCTGGGTCGCTGGAAAGATCCCCCAGAGGAGGAAATGGCAACTCACTCCAGTATTCTTTCCTGGAAAATTCCATGGACAGAGGAGCCTAGTGGGCTACAGTCCATGGGGTCGCAAAGAGTCAGACACAACTTAGGGACACAGCACACATGCACTGTGTTCCTATAACTATTTAAAATATTTTAAAACCAAATATAGGATCCAAATAGACAGCTACTTAATCCTAAGGTCAAATAAAAGAGGAACCTGAAAGGTTTCTGAAGTAGCTAACCCACTGGTCCCTCACTACTGATCTTTAAAACAGTATCAGTCACAGAGAATTGTGATTGTTCTTAAATTGAAAACAAAATGCCAAAAAAAAGAGGACAAAATAATGTTTTTGGTTCTGCAAAAAGAAATAAACTGCATGCTATTTTTAAGGTTTCTGCTTAGATGTGAAGAAAATCATATTGTGGATAATTATGTAAGTAATAACAGTTCCTTTGGAAGCCATATGTTTAGACTTATAAGCAAATATTTTGCCTTTTATGTGTTGTATTTCAGTACTGAATAGCCCAAAGATCTCATGCATATAAAGTCACAAGAGCTCAGAAGATGTACTTTATTCTAAAAAGAAAACCCAAATGAGGAATGACAACCAAGCTGCAAAGCACAGAGCTTATGATGGAAAAATGTAGATAACCTGAAAGACAGCATATGCTGCTAAGTACCACTATCAAAAAAAAGTCACAGCTGCCATAAGTATGTATTTCCAGATTACAGCAAGGCTGCCATTCAAACTGTACTGTCAAATTGAATCTACTTTTAATATGCAGTACATACCGCATACTTACTGGAGACCTCAGTAGGTAACTGAGTGAGACATCTAATGTGACTTTCTGCTTTCTGATTAGCATTGCCCTTCAGACAATTCAGCTTAGTTTTATGATTCCTGGATAGATGACACTTAGCTCTGTCCTTCTGCCAACAAATGGTTTTAAAATTCATAGGTCAAAAACTAGAGTCCAAATCTCACTCTCTCCCTTTTGATGAGGCTTTGGCAGCATCTCTGTTCCCATCTGTGACACAGCAGAGCTCGCTATACCTTGGGGAAGTAGCCCTGGGATCCACAGCTCCCCATGGCACAGTTCTGAGGACTCCTTGACATCTCCAGGCCCCAGTGTCCGTGCTATTCCTCAACTCTTATCGCTCTGTTCATTCAAAACTCATCATACCTTACAGTGACAATTCTCTGCCCTACAAAAGCCCCTTCCTCCTCTAAATCGTTTATACATGAAGCCTAATTTTCTTGAAATACTATCAGCCCCTCTGCCAGAAGTCAATATCCTTAATGGTCTCTAAGATAAAATAAAAACTTCCTAATCACAGACTTCAAAATACTAATGGTTTCAAATACCCTCATCTTGTTCAGGGACTCTATGGTATAAAACAAACGGTATGAGCTTCACAGTAAGACACATGTGGGTCTAAACTTGACACTTGTTAACTGGGTAACCTGGAACAAGTGATTTAACATCGGAGGCTGTTAAATCATTTTTTTCCTTCTATAAAACAGCGATAGTAATAGAAATCTCAATTGGCTCTTCTAAGGGTAAAATTATTATAATTGTCACACGCTGTGTTAAGTCGCTTCAGTTGTGTCCGATTCTTTGCAATCCTATGGACTGTAGCCCACCAGGCTCCTCTGTCTATGGAATTCTCCAGGAAAGGATACTGGAGTGGGTTTCTATTTCCTCCTCCAAGGATCTTCCCCACTGAGAGACTGAACCTGTGTCTCTTATGTGTACTGCACTGGCAGGTGGGTTCTTTACCACTAGCACCACCCGGGAAGATCTGTTAAGCACATTTATATGTCAGATATTTTTCTAAGGACTTGCATAATTAACTCAATCTGCAAGGCTACCCAGGAAATGAGAACTAGTATCTGTTTTACAAATCAGGAAATTGAAGCACAGAACCGATGCAACAAGAAGTGGAACTCAGGGTTTTCTGCAGAACTCTGAACCCTCAGAGAGGCACCTTGCCTCACTCAGTGAGAATGCCATGCGTAACAAGTCTGCATACAGTGCCAGCCACACAAGGAGATGCTCATTTCTTTTCCTTCTTTCCTATCCATCTTTAAATCACCCTACACTATGGAGACGGTGAAATGAATTTAATAATTTAAGTGTGAAAAGAAAACATTTTTATATAAGGTTTACTTAAAATATGAGAGACTAAGAGACTCCTCCGGAGAAGGCAATGGCACCCCACTCCAGTACTCTTGCCTGGAAAATCCCACAGATGGAGGAGCCTGGTAGGCTGCAGTCCATGGGGTCGCTAAGAGTTGGACATAACTGAGCAACTTCACTTTCTCTTTTCACTTTCATGCATTGGAGAAGGAAATGGCAACCCACTCCAGTGTTCTTGCCTGGAGAATCCCAGGGACGGGGAAGCCTGGTGGGCTGCCGTCTATTGGGGTCACACAGAGTCGGACACGACTGAAGTGACTTAGCACAGCATATAGCACAGCAAGAGACTCCTCTAGGGGTAAAAAAAAAAAAAAAAAAAGAAAAAAACACTCACCCTAAAGGAAGAGAAGGCTTCCTTAGTGGCTCAGTGGTAAAGAATTCACCTGCCAAGGCAGTATTCAGTCCCTGAGTCAGGAAGATCCCCTTCTTGCCTGGGAAATCTCATGGACAGAGGAGCCAGGTGAGTTACAGTTCTTGGAGTCACAGAAGAGTTGGATATAACTTAGCAATTAAACAATAACAAAAGAGAATTAGGCGGAACATTACGGCAAATGACAAAGCAACCTACTCCAAGGCAAACAGTCACACACACAGTATCCAATCCATAGGACCACTGCTCCCACACTATGGGCTGAATGTGGCAGCAGCTGGAAATTCTGGAATTGGGGGCAAGGCAAATTTTCTCTTTATGCACATTTGAATTAGGGAGTTTTTGCAAGTATTCATACTGAGGCCCAACCCCAGGGATTAATGTAACTGGCCTGGGGCAGAGCCCAATCCTAAAAGACGATGCTGTTCCCATGTGCACTCAATATGTCAGCAAACTTAGAAAACTCAGCAGTGGCCACAGAACTGCAAACAGTCAGCTTTCATTCTAATCCCAAAGAAAAGCAATGTCAAAGAATGCTGCGCTCCTTTCACACATTAGCAAGGTAATGCTCAAAATTCATCAAGCTAGGCTTCAGTAGTACGTCAACCAAAAACTTCCAGATGTACAAGCTGAATTTAGAAATGACAGAGAAACCAGAGACGAAACCATCAACAACCACTAGATCCTAGAAAAAGCAAGGGGGACTCCAAAATAAAGCATCTATTTCTGCTTCACTGACTATACTAAAGCCTTTTTAATTTAAGGAGATAGGAATACCAGACCACCTTTCCTGTATCCTGAGAAATCTGCTTCTTGTCTTACATGCAACAGTTAGAACATGACATGGAACAATGGACTGGTTCCAAATCGGGAAAGAAGTATTTCAAGACTGCATATTGTCCCCCCACTTATTTAACTTCTAGGCAGAGTACATCATGTGAAATGCCAGGCTGGATGAAGCACAAGCTGGAATCAAGACTGGGGAGAAATATCAATAACCTCAAATATGCCAATGACACCACCCTCATGGCAGAAAGCAAAGAGGAACTAAACAGTCTCTTGATGAAAGTTAAAGAGAAGAGTGACTTAAAACTCAACATTCAGAAAAAGACAATCATGGCATCTAGTCCCATCGTTGCATGGCAAATTTTATTTTCTTGGGCTCCAAAATCACTGCAGATGGTGACTGCAGCTGTGAAATTAAAAGATACTTGCTCCTTGGAAGAAAAGCTATGACAAACCCAGACAGTGAATTTTAAAAGTAGAGACATTATTTGGCTGACAAAGGTCCATCTAGTCAAAACTGTTGTTTTTCCAGGAGTCAGGACATGAGAGTTGGACCATAAAAAAGCTGAGCATAAAGAAGGGAGAAAAACTGATACTTTTGAACTGGAGTGTTGGAGAAGACTCTTCAAAGTCCCTTAGAACTTCAAGGAGATCAAATCCAGTCAATCCTAAAGGAAATCACTCCTGAATATTTATAGGAAGGACTGACGCTGAAGCTCCAATATTTTGGCCATCTAGTGTGAAGAGCTGACTCAATGGAAAAGACCCTTTTGCTGAGAAAGATTGAAGGCAGGAGGAGAGGGGGATGACAGAGGATGAGATGGTTGGATGGCATCACTGACTCGATGGACATGAGTTTGAGCAAACTCTAAGAGATGGTGAAGGAAAGGGAATCCTGCTCTGCTGCAATCCATGGGGTCACAAAGAGTCAGACAGGACTCAGAGACTGAACAACAACACATTTTGGAAAATCTGTGAACCAACTTCAGTAGTATAGTGAAATAGCTTTCCATGAAGTTTAGGTCATATTTCTTCAAGAATAGTTTAAGATACAAATTTGATTATTATGTCACTTCAACAGTCAAACATTTGGAAACCATATAATGATCTTGGATGTGTGTGTGTTCAGGCACTCAGTATCTAACTCTTTGCCACCCATGGATGTAGCCCACTAGGCTCCTCTGAAAGAAAGTGAAGTAAAAGTTGCAGTCATGTCCAACTCTTTATGACCCCATGGACTATAGCCTTCCAGGCTCCTCTGTCCACGGAACTCTCCAGGCAAGAATACTAGAGTGGGTAGGTGTTCTCTTCTCCATGGGATTTTCCTGACCCAGGGACTGAACCCAGGTCTCCCTGCAGGCAGGGAGTCTGCAGGCAGACTCTTTACTGTCTGACCCACCAGGGAATTCTCTACCATTTGAGCTGCCAGCCACTCTGTGCATGGGATTTTCCAGGCAAGAATACTGAAGTGGGTTGCCATTTCCTACTTCAGGGGATCTTCTGAAACCAGGGATCAAACCTGGGTCTCTTGCACTGCAGGTGGATTCTTCACCACTGGGCCATCTGAGAAGCCCCCTATAATGATCTTAACACATGCTTGAAAGTCAAAGTGAAAGTGAAGTCACTCAGTCGTGTCCGACTGTAGCCCACCAGGCTCCTCCATCCATGGGATTCTCCAGGCAAGAATACTGGAGTGGGTTGCCATTTCCTTCTCCAGGGGATCTTCCCAACCCAGGGATCAAACCTGGGTCTCCCGCATTGCGGGCAGACACTTTAACCACTGAACTACCATATGTTAACGCATGCTTAACATATGCTAAAAAAGGTTTTTGTCAAATTCAATATGGACTCCTGATTTTTTTAATTAAATAAATCTTAAGAGTCACATTACAACCTTTCTCTCAAAACAGTAAGTATTCCTTCGGTGAAAATTTGAGAATATCCTATTAAAAGTCATACAACAAAAGAATCACTCATAAGAATATCACTTTACTTTGAATATTACTTTCCATCTGGGAAATCTGAGATAACTGAATAACTAAATTAAATGATAAATAAGGGAGTTCAGGAAATCCAATGGATAGAATCAAAACGTCCCCTCAAAAAAAAAAAAAAAAATCAAGCTTTCCTAAATAACAAAGATAATTTTCAGTGTAATAGAAAATTCCTCTGGTAAATATAATCACAAACTAAAACAGGAAAATAAAATGTAAGGGTCAAAGACCTATATAGGGACCACAAGCTTTTACTAACAGATTTTTAGGAAAGTCTAAATAATTAGAGAAACATATCATTTGTTTCTGGATGGGAAGGTGAATGCCAGTTCTTCACAAATCCACATGCAAAATTAATAAAAATTCAGTACAGACAAGATCCTTAAACCACGTAAAGGTATAAGAAAACAAAGGTAAAAATCGAGGCTCTTGACAGAGAAGAACTTTCCAAGCAAAGGAAAAAAGAATCAATGGTTTTAAATGTACAAGATGTATGTCAAAACAGATCCCAAGGAAAATTAAAAAGCAAACTGGAAGAAAACTGTATCACATGAAATGGGCAAAACTTAACTTCTAGAATTAGAACTGAAATAGAGAAGATATGAACAACTCATATAAATTAATACTTTTAAGTGCTCAACTGCTCTATTACTAGAAAAGAACACTAAATAGTAAGTTTTTTTATTAGATTTAAGGATTTCAAAATTGTGATGTTTGATGCTGGAAAGGACATGGAGGTATGGAAGCTTTTAAACATTTGTGATGAGTATGAAAACAGGCAGAAGATTTCTGAAAATCTAGTTGGTCTAAGCCTCACTCATTATTTATTCTATTTATGCAGCTCCTCTTCTAAAATAAATCAGTCCCAATAATTCAAAAATCATTGCTCATTTACTGAGCGCTATTAGTGAGAACTGGACTGTGAAGAAGGCTGAGCGCCGAAGAATTGATGCTTTTGAACTGTGGTGTTGGAGAAGACTCTTGAGAGTCCCTTGGACTGCAAGGAGATCCTACCAGTCCATTCTGAAGGAGATCAGCCCTGGGATTTCTTTGGAAGGAATGGTGCTAAAGCTTCGAAACTCCAGTATTTTGGCCACCTCATGCGAAGAGTTGACTCATTGGTAAAGACTCTGATGCTGGGAGGGATTGGGGGCAGGAGGAGAAGGGGACGACAGAGGATGAGATGGCTGGATGGCATCACTGACTCAATGGACCTGAGTCTGAGTGAACTCCGGGAGTTGGTGATGGACAGGGAGGCCTGGCATGCTGCGATTCATGGGGTCGCAAAGAGTCGAACACGACTGAGCGACTGATCTGATTAGTGACAGCACTAAATTTTTGATATTAAAAAAAAATGAAGACTGTTTGAACTTTAAGGCTATTTTAATAGGAAAATAAAGATAAACCCATAACTTTATTACTGTACATTAAACTATGAAAGAAGACTGAAGAAGGTACCTTGGACACAAGATGAACAAACAGAATCCTGACCAAAAGTTTGGGAAAAGATTCTGCTGGCAAAAACGTTTCTATATGTTTACACACATGCTAAATGCTACACAATGAACAAGTATTATTTTACTAGCATTGCTTTAATATCTGCAAAAGGTTAGCATTTTCTGCAAAAGTTTAATTTTCTTTTCTACTTGTAGCAAACCAAACTTTCTATGACTGTACTTTCAACTCTCATCCCACTTCTCTTAGGCAGTTTCCTTAAATTACTTGATATGTTTTAGAGGAATGAAGACAGATCTCACTAGTTTTGCTCTGATGTCTAGGGTTCACATTTTGTGAAAACCTGTTTGCTGTGCATGCTATATAGATTAAACTTTTGGCTGCTTAGTTTTGTTTGGTGCAAACTCTGAATATTACAGGTCAGGGTTTTTTAGTGAAAGGTGTAGAAAAGAGACAGCCAGAAAGAAAGAAAAAAAAAATCAATGTAGTTCACAGATACTGAATTAAAGTCACGTAAGCATTTTAAGATTTTAAAAGAGAAAAGTTTTCAATTTCACTTAATTTCAACCACTGCTTACTGAAATAAGTATTCATCTAAGAGTAGGCCTGAGTTACTAAAAGTTGTTTTCTGAAGATAAAAAATTAACTTTCTAAATTTTTTGGTCTTTCTATAAAATTCAAAAAACACAGTGGAAACATACTAACTGACAAAAAATTCATCAAGCCAATTTATTTCCTTCAAAGTGAAAGAGCTATATTTTCTTTTCTAAAAATGGAACAATGTGTGAGCACAGGCTTATATTTAGCAATAAGAACCAGAACCATTTCCAAGGAAAATGGTTTAGTTTAGACTCCCTAGTTTCTAGGCCTAAATTCATTTATTTTCAGGTCATTTTGTTTGATAAAAGCATAGGCTAAAAATTTTCTATCAACTATGGTCTATCCACTTATCATAACCTTTGCCTCAGAGCATGTCTCTCATCATTCCCACAGTCTAATTTCCTGTTTCATATTCTCTTTGATCCCCAAGTTAGAAGAATGTTAATTTCTGTTAGAATTTTTTTTGTCCCAAACTTCTAATTTAAGTGGATTTAAGCAAGCAAATACTGAACTATTTCCTCTCTAATATGTATTGAAATGTCCTTTGAAGTCTACTTTATTTAATGCTTTAAACTGTTTCATGGGCACCTAATTTACATTACTTTTGAAATATGGTACATGTACCTCTATATATATTCAATATATATACTTACTCCAGAGGTATAGATTTAGAGGGTGATAGGCAAATAAAAATTTTGGGAGATTTGGCCAGTTGTTAAATTTTGAAAGAACTGGTTAAAGTCTCTCAACTATGACTTAAAATACTAAATAACCTACAGTATTATAGGAGTTTCCATTTTATATATTCAGTTGCTGTGTTGTTTTGCATTATAAAAGTTTGATGACAATTATACTCAATCTCATTACACTATACGTTTTAGCTAGGTATGATATAAAAAATTAAACAGTACAGCTCAATGTCTGTGACGAGTCTGAGATTTCACTCTATCTGCAAGCTAACAAATTAGCCTGCCACGGCTTTACAGATACTGGCGCAAGACATGAGACTCCTGGATCAAAGATAAAGGATGTTATTATTCACAACACAGAAGGCAGCATTAGCTTCATGTTCTCATGGGTCCTCCTTGCCCTCAAAACCCCAAAGGGGTAATGCAAGGTGGCTCAACGGGATGCTGCACACACAGTGGGTTTGAATTATAGCTGAAGAATCCTGCAGTTTAAGGAACGTCATTTTCTCTCTGTTTTTAAAGGTGCTACCAGAACATCTACCCAAACTTTGTTCCAGAGAGAGGCAATTTATTACTCTGGTTAGAAAATAAATCTGCCCCCTGTGTCAGAAGGAGATACAGTATTTAAAGAAAAAGATGCAGTGTGTCTTTCTTACTAGTGGTTATCCTTTTTTTTTTTTTTTTTTTTTTTTATATCTGAACCCATGTTTGCTTATCACCATCAAGAATTAATACTATATATGATCTTTTCCCCTAATAAAACACAACAGTAAACAAGGTTTTCACTTCTCTTCCAGATCAACATAAACTTTACTGACAGTAGATTCCTGATGTTCTTCCCAACAGGACAGCTTGTGCATTTTGAAAATCCTTTCCTAGCTGCATTAAGATTCACAACCTTCTTATGAACAGATATTAAACTTAATTGTAAATTTTTACTAGCCTCAGTGTTCATTACTATTTCTTCCATTCCACTTCTTTCCTCATTAGGATTTTTTAACTTGAGTACTTTTTCCAAGTTCAAATTTTTTTTCCTATAGTTTTTAACTGTAGAGGAACATATAATTGCAAGGCCTGTAAAACAATTTTCCTCCTACTGAAATGGTCTCATTCAACTATTGCTGTGTGACAACCACAGACTCTCCATGCATGGAAGAAGCATTAATTTTCATGCTCACTGGTTTTCAACTGGAACAGCTCTGCTCAGGTTGGGGTGGACCAGGGTGGTGACTGTTCTACTGATCTCATGCTAGGGCCAGGCTCAACGGGCAGACGCTACTAAGACAGTCTCCTCATGCTGGAGTCTGTAGCTCTTAGCGGGCCAACCCCAGCTCAACAGCACATGTCAAACCTCTGCTTATGTTACACCAACTAACATGCCATTGGCTAAAGGAGTACGTCAAGGCTGTATACTGTCTCCCTGCTTATTTGACTTATATGCAGAGTACATCATGAGAAACACTGGACTGGAAGAAACACAAGCTGGAATCAAGATTGCCGGGAGAAATATCAATAACCTCAGATATGCAGATAACACCACCCTTATGGCAGAAAGTGAAGAGGAACTAAAAGGCCTCTTGATGAAAGTGAAAGTGGAGAGTGAAAAAGTTGACTTAAAGCTCAACATTCAGAAAACGAAGATCATGGCATCTGGTCCCATCACTTCATGGGAAATAGATGGGGAAACAGTGGAAACAGTGTCAGACTTTATTTTGCTGCTGATGCTGTGTCGCTTCAGTCGTGTCCAACTCTGCAACCCCAGAGACCACAGCCCACCAGGCTTCCCGTCCCTGGGATGGGGGGCTCCAAAATCACTGCAGATGGTGACTGCAGCCATGAAATTAGAAGACACTTACTCCTTGGAAGGAAAGTTATGACCAACCTAGAGAGCATATTCAAAAGCAGAGACATTACTTTGCCAACAAAGGTCCGTCTAGTCAAGGCTATGGTTTTTCCTGTGGTCATGTATGGATGTGAGAGTTGGACTGTGAAGAAGGCTGAGCGCCAAAGAATTGATGCTTTTGAACTGTGGTGTTGGAGAAGACTCTTGAGAGTCCCTTGGACTGCAAGGAGATCCAGCCAGTCCATTCTGAAGGAGATCAGCCCTGGGATTTCTTTGGAAGGAATGATACTAAAGCTGAAACTCCAGTACTTTGGCCACCTCACATGAAGAGTTGACTCATTGGAAAAGACTCTAATGCCGGGAGGATTGGGGGCAGGAGAAGAAGAGGACGACAGAGGATGAGATGGCTGGATGGCATCACCGACTTGATGGACATGAGTCTGAGTGAACTCCGGGAGTTGGTGATGGACAGGGAGGCCTGGCGTGCTGCGATTCATGGGTTCACAGAGAGTCGGACACGACTGAGCAACTGAACTGAAAACAATTCAAAAGGCAAAGCTGAAGTGAACAGGCAGGACTACACTTTGCCCAGAGTGAGCAGAGAGGAGACTGAGCATTTGCTAGACAACAACCTACATTGTAATAGTCATCTACAATATGCAACTGAGTAAAGTCTCCTAGATTCCCTTCCGCCTCTCCTGGCCCCAGTTAAGAGTTCCTTCCAGGTCTTCAAGATCCAAGGCTCAAAGAAAGCAAAGTCCACTGTGGCAAATCTCCCATTTATTCTATCAGCAGTCTTCAGTGAGGAGTCATACGTGCAGAATTTGTTGATACATGTCCAAAGCCTTCATTTTACCACCTGCCACACACCTTCCTATGACGCTCCAATATCCTGCTGCTCAAACTAAAGACCTAAGTCTTCGGGGTGACACGCATCCATGGACTGGTTACTCAAGTGACAGTCCCATCCAGTGCACGTGCTGACTAAATGGCCAGTCAGCATCTCCCTTTATCTGATCCTATCTGCTGTGGAACTGCTACAAATTCCTCAATGTCTCAGGCTACTTGGTGGCATCCTTCCATGTTTTCTAGCAGTACTGCCAAGTTTTTAAATTTTTAGATATTTGTTGGTCCTTTCAACATTTTTAGGAGAAAAAAGTGTGTAGGCTCAACTTATCTTGACATTGGAAGTCCAAAAGAGACTATGATAATTTTAATTCATTTCTCTATACATTACATAATTTTACATAAATACATGAATATCACAACCATTTTTGTTTCTTTTCTGTTTGATTCCACACTACTGCCTCATTAGTCTTCTCTTTACATACTGAGTCTTATAACCAACCTCTGAGCACCACCTCCATGCCACCCTGCCCCTAAGTGAGAACTGATAACATTTGGACTATTTTTCCCTATACTCATAATGCCTTAGATGCAAATATGCACACAACTACATGAACTGCACATGAAGGTATTTTAAATGATGGTTGGTTTTGGTTTTACAAAAATTGGCAATTGTATAGTTTTTGGTAGGCTGTATTTCTCACTCAACTGTACCTCCAGGGAAACCTCCCCTCCTCCAAGAAATGTGGTTGAAGCTCTAAGCCATTCTTTTAGGGGCTGAACAACAGTCCACGATATAGGGCTTCGCTGTAATTTACATGGCCATCCCCTCTCTGATAGCATTTACACTGTTTTCAGCTTTATGACATTACAAATAATATACCAAAAACCATTTTTATGCATGTATCCTTACTTAACACTGTTTTGACTCTACCAAACAGACTCCCATGTGTGTGAATGCTGAGTTAAAAGGTACATTTAATAGATTTTGACAGATCACCCTAGAAAGTTTTATATCCAAGACTAACCCTTCTAGCCACACCACTGAAACAAAGACAAAGCATCAGTAGAAAGCAGTGGTTTTACCACTTTGATTTTCATATTTTCTTAAATGTGTTCATTTCAGCTTGGTCTTCTCTGAACTGCATTTATTTCTTTATCCATTATCCTGTTGTCTTTCTTGTCTTTTAAATAAAAGGATTTTCCATAGGATTGCTACAGAT
This sequence comes from Tragelaphus eurycerus, assembly GCA_935064755.1. Taxonomy (NCBI): domain Eukaryota; kingdom Metazoa; phylum Chordata; class Mammalia; order Artiodactyla; family Bovidae; genus Tragelaphus; species Tragelaphus eurycerus. The sequence continues at coordinate 7,725,590 of CAKXYN010000002.1, read as the reverse complement.
ACTTTACCATCTGTACCATATTTGCAGAGGCGGATAACTTTTGACATTGTTTATGGTATCTGCTGTTACTCAGCAGAGATTTCATGAAGTCAAATGTTCTTTTCTGTATTTCTAGCCTTGGTTAAGGAGGTCTCCTCTACTTCTAGGCTTCTATTTTTTATATTATGTCTTATCCCCTTTGTGCCTTATTTTATTCTAATATACCAGTGAATTCACATCTCCTTTGACTATGCCAGTACCATTCAATAATCTATCCTTTCCTACGTTCATAATGAATTATCACTATCCTATGCGAAATTCTATAAAATATATTTCTAGATTTCATTTTGTTCCACTGACTTAACTATTCTTAATACTAGATTTATAATTTATAGTACTGGATTTAGAGATATTCCAACTTGAGTAGCCAGTTTCCTCCTCGGTAAGTTTTCTATTCTCAAGCACTTATTCTTCTATATAAACTGTATAATTATTTCTTCCAATTAAAAAAAAAAACAGGATAGGATCTGAAATGAAAAGGCTTTTAAGTCTGTATATTTTGAATGATTTGATATTTACATACTGAAGCCACTGAATCTTTCATCTAAAGACAAGAAATGTCAATCTATTTGTTCAGATTTGATTTTATGTTAGAATTATAATTTTTGTCTCACATCTTAGGTTTATCTTGTTGACTTTATTACTAACTCGACTTTTTCTTCCAAATTATCTGAATTTCTAGATGTTTAGTGCAAAGAAAAACTATTTACTATATTTAACTTAATTCTAGCAACCTTATCAAATTCTTTAACTACACTCTTCAGTTTCCTAGGTAAAAAATAACATCTATTAGCATAAAGATCATCTTCTCTTTCAATACCTTTGCAGGATATTTTGCTACTAAAATTCATTAAAGTCTTGCAGAACATGTTAAATATACTATGACTAAATAACTTGGTTGATACTAAAACAACACTCAGTTCAATTGCTCAGTCGTGTCCGACTGTCTGCGACCCCATGGACTGCAGCACGCCAGACTTCCCTGTCCATCACCAACTCCCAGAGCTTGCTCAAACTCATGTCTATTGAGTTGGTCATATTTATTCTAAACTTTAAGGACTGGCTTCAAATTTGTTTCCTTCTATTCCTATTTTAATTTTCATTGAAAATGACTGAAGAAGTCATTGCATATCAATAGATGATTTTCTTATACCTTTTGTATTGGGCCACCCACACCAAATGTGCTGATATAATCAATTATGTGCAAGGATTTTCTGTTCAAGTCATTTCTTCATTTTCTGTTTTATATTTTATTTTCTATTTTTTAAATTTTATTTTACTTAACTTTACAGTATTGGTTTTGTCATACATCAAAATGAATCTGCCACAGGTATACATGTGTTCCCCATCCTGAACCCTCCTCCCTCCCCATTTGCTGTTTTATATTTTAAACTGATGTTTATTGGTGCATCTATGTTTTTAACTTACTCTCAAAGTAAACTTGCATTTTCACTCTGTCCTAGTCTCTTTCTCTAATATTGCTCTCTTAATATATTTTGCATTTCCTGGTATCATTTTAATCAATCTCTGTATTTAAAACATTCTTGTAGACATATCAACAACAAATAGCACCTAGTTGGGTTTGCTTTTCTAAGCCAGTTTCATACCTGGCTTTTGACTTTATAACTGAATTTGTTCATTCTTAATATAATGACTGGTATTGTAGTCATTTTATTCCTTCAATTTATTTTGTATTTCAGTCAGTTTATATTTCTATTTTTGTTCCATTTCCTTATTTTTGAGGGGCTGGTCAAGTTATTTTCTCCCTCATTGGTTTAGAAATTCTGCTATACTCCTCCATCTGATGAGTAATCATCTTCCTTTTTCCTATTCTCATAATCAGATGACTATTTTTTGGAAACAAGATTACAAATACTCTGCTTAAGAAACTGAGTTTGTCAACTATAACCCTCTATTTACCCTCTTTTATCCCCTAGTAAGCTCCCTTGTATTTTTCTCCTCATTCTCCTAAAATCTTTTCAGAAAGCTCCTCTGTCCACCACTTCGGGTGTCTGATAAAGTTTATTTTTACATTTTTAGAGAGGCTTACTGTGTCCTTAGGGCTTCCCTGGTAGCTCAGTTGGTAAAGAATCTTCCTGCCAATGCAGGAAACCCTGGTTGGATTCCTGGGATGGGAAGATCCCCTGGAGAAGGGATAGACTACCTACTCCAGTATGCTTGGGCTTCCCTGGTGGATCAGTGGATAAAGAACGCACCTGCAAAGCGGGAAACCTGAGTTCAATCTCTGGGTCAGGAAGATCCCCTAGAGAAGAAAATTGCAAACCACTCCAGTATCCTTGCCTGGAAAATCCATGGACAGAGGAGCCTGGTGGGCTGTAGTACATAGCATCACAAAGAATTGGGCATGACTGAGCAATTAACACTGTGTCCTTACTGTGCACTAGATTACAAATCCCCAGGCAGCTATCTCCATCCATTGAGGTTTAATTTCTTGGTATCTGAGTACTTATAATGTTAAGGTTTACCGTGAATACTTCCTTACCTTTTCCCATCTTGAAATCTATTCTAGCTCATTTACTATTTGATTAGCATCTGTTCTTAGATAGGGCAGGTGGGTGATACTCTAAATTTCTGCATAGACTCAAGTATCTTTCTTTTAACCTAGGCAGGTAAATGATGTAGGCTGGAAGTAAAATTCTTGGATTGTGGTACGTTTCTCTCAATAATGTATAGATACCCCTATCTCATCTCTTTTTAACTCCCTGGCGGATGAAAAAAAACATGGCCAGCTGGAGGCCACCTTGCACCATTATCTTAAAGTTGATTTTTTTTTTTTTTCTTGTATCTGCATGGCTGGGATTTCCCAGGTGGCACTAGTGGTAAAGAACCCATCCTCCAATGCAGGAGACATAATGAGACATGGGTTTGATCCCTGGGTTGGGAAGATCCACTGGAAGAGGCCATGGCAACCCACTCTAGTGGTCTTATCTGCAGAATCCCATGGACAGAGGAGCCTGGAGGGCTACCGCCCACAGGGTCGCAGAGAGTCAGACACAACTGAAGTGACTTAGTACACACACAGTGGCTTAGATGGTAAAGAATCCACCTGCAGTGCAGGAGACCTGGATTCGAATCCTGGATTGGGTAGATTCCCTGGAGGAGAAGGGCATGGCAACCCGCTCCAGTATTCTTGCGTGGAGAATCCCATGGACAGAGGAACATGGTGGGCTTGCAGAGAGTCAGACATGACTGAGAGACTAAATACAGCAGAGTACATATGGATAGATAAAATGGGAATTTTGTCAGAATATATGTAAACCTTTCTCATCAGGTGAGCCTAGACCTTACTGAGCCCTTTCAATTTGCAGGCCCAGTTCTCTCTCTAGCTCAGGAAGATTGTCTCCTATTATGTAATTATCACCTTTCCTATTTATGTGCCTTACTAACAACGCTAACTCCAATTAGTTTCATTTACATTCTCAAATCTACTCTCCAACTCTCATTTTTGTCTTCATGATTTCTATTTTAGCTTTTCATATCTTTCCTTTATGTTTTGAGAGGTTTTTGCACTGAATCTTCCAGATACTGAATCAGTATCTCAACAGTGACCAACCAACCTCCCTCTCCTTTATTTGGAAACCGTTTAATCGGGAATTCATGATTAAGATTTTTAGATGCCACAGTTAAATCTACCTCACTTCATTTGTTTTGATTTTCCTCTCTCCAGCTATAGGTCTTCGGCAGATTGCTCTTTCGGCTCCAGTCTGATGTAGGATCTCTAATTTGCACCTTAGATTCACCTAGGTGGTGGGAAGTTTAAGACTCCTAGGGACCTATGCCTAATTTAAATGAGAATGATAGAAGTACTTAGGCATCAGTACTTATGTAAATTCCCCAGTAAAAATCCAGCTAAGAGACTAAAACCCTAATCTATTCTGAATCTCACTCATTCCAGCTCTTGCAGAGACAGCAAAGGGAAGCCTCTTTGTTCTCAGGTCTACTTGTTCTCTCTTGGGCTCAGGAGCCTGGGTGACTCAATCCAGACATTCAGCTTCTTCTTGGATATTTGGGGAGTCAAATATCCGACACCCTATTTTTCAATTGACGTTAAGCTGATTTACAACATTTAGTTTCAGGTGCACAGCAAAGTGATTCAGTTATACACTTTATATGTATGTTATATATGTATCTACTTTTTCAGATTCTTTTCCCATATAGGTGAGCACAAAATCTTGAGTATAGTTCTCTTTGCTATATAGTAGCTCCTTGTTGTTTATCTATTACACATAGCAGTGTGTATATGCTACTCCCAAATTCCTAATTTCTCCCTCTCACCTTTATGTTTCCCCTTCAGTAAGCATTAGAGTGCTGTACGTAAGTTCATTTGTGTATCTTTTTTTTTAGATTTCACATATAAGTGGTATCATATGATATTTGTCTTTGTCTGACTTACTTCACTTAGTATAATCATTTCTAGGCCCATCCATGTTGCTACAGATGGATTTAATTATTTTTTATGCCTGAGTAGTATTCCATTTTATAGACATACACCCCCTTCCCCATCTTTCTTATCCATTCATCTGTTGATGGACATTAAGGTTGCTTCCATATCTCGGCTATTGCAAGCGGTGCGGCAATGAACACTGGAGTGTATGCATCCTTTCAAATTATGGTTTTCTCTGGATATATACCCAGAAGTGGGACTACAGGATCACATGTTAGCTCAATTTTTAGTTTAAGGAAACCTCCATACTGTCCTCCATAGTGACTGTACCAATTTACATTCCCACCAACAGTATAGGAGGGTTCCCTTTTCTCCATATCCTCTACAGGATACAATATCCAGAAATAAATACATGCAGCTATGGTCAATTAATCTATGTCAAAGGAGGCAAAAATACACAATACAGTGCAGCAGACAGTCTCTTCACTAAGTGGTGCTGAGAAAACTGAACAGCTACACGTAAAAGAATGAAATTAGAACACTCTAATACCATACACAGAAATAAACTCAAAATGGATTAAAGACCTAAATAAAGCCAGATACTATAAAACTCCTAGAGGAAAACCTAGGCAGAACACTGACATAAATCACAGCAAGATCTTTTTTGACCCATCACATAATGAGAATAAAAACAAAAACACACAAATTGAACCTAATTAAATTTAAAAGGTTTTACACAGCAAAGGAAGCCTAAACAAAATGAAAAGACAACCTACAGAATGGGAGAAAATAATTGCAAAGGATGCAAGAGACAAGATATTAATCTCTACAATAAACAGCTCATACAGTGCAATATTTTAAAAAAAAAAAAAAAGAAGAAACAATCCAAAAGAGGGCAGAAGATCTACATAGACATTTCTTTGTAGATGACATACAGATGGCCAAAGACACAGGTAAAGATGTTCAAAATCACTAAGTTATTAGCGAGATGTAAATAAAAACTACAATAAAATATCACTTCACACCAGTCAGAATGGTCATCAAAAAGTCTACAGATAATAAATCAAACACAATTTCATACCCCTACTTCCAGGATTTCTGAAGACAAGGTTTTCTTCCCAAGATCTGCCTCTTTGGTGCTCTTTATTCTGGGGTTCCAGCAAGCCCCCCATCTCCAAACACATGACCCATTTCCCTTCCTTGAAGCCGCACCTAGCACAAGGTCTCCTTTAACCCAGTTGTTTCTAAGTCCTCCCGGGTCAGAAGCGTCAAGTAACAAGGCTCCAGAAGAAATAAACCTTATCTTTAGAAGGGATCATATCCCTTTGATCTTTTATGTCTCCTTCTCTATGCTGCTGCTAAGTCGCTTCAGTCATGTCCAACTCTGTGCAAACCCATAGACAACAGCCCACCAGACTTCCCCACCCCTGGGATTCTCCAGGCAAGAACACTGGAGTGGGTTGCCATTTCCTTCTCTAATGCATGAAAGTGAAAAGTTAAAGTGAAGTAGCTCAGTTGTGCCCGACTCAGTGACCCCATGGACTGCAGCCTACCAGGCTCCTCCATCCATGGGATTTTTCCAGGCAAGAGTGCTGGACTGGGGTGCCATTGCCTTCTCCGCTCCATCTCTATAGTCACATCTAACTACAGTTTTTTTTTTTGTTTTTTTTTTTCCTGTATGTGGTAAATTAGCATCACTGGGTGACAAGTGAAATGAAGAACTGCAAGTCTGCTAATAATGAGCATAAGAATGCCAAGAGTAAATTTCAAAGGGGAGGGTAGAGGATCAAGCAGTCAAGAGACTGCAAGAACAGACTGATAATGCCTAAAGTCAACATTATTTACAGACGCATACAAATCTATAAGCAATATATTTATAGATTCGATTTACACAAGGATGTTCATCTGAAGGTGACTAACAAGGACTGACATTCAGTTCAGTAGCTCAGTTGTGTCCAACTCTTTGTGACCCCATGAACCACAGCACACCAGGCCTCCCTGTCCATCACCAATTGCCAGAGTCTACCCAAACCCATGTCCAATGAGTCAGTGATGCCATCCAACCATCTCATCCTCTGTCGTCCCCTTCTCCTGCCCCCAATCCCTCCCAGCATCAGGGTCTTTTCCAATGAGTCAGCTCTTTGCATCAGGTGGCCGAAGTACTGGAGTTTCAGCTTCAGCCTCAGTCCTTCCAATGAACACTCAGGACTGATCTCCTTTAGGTTGGACTAGTTGGATCTCCTTGCAGTCCAAGGGACTCTCAAGAGTTTTCTCCAATACCACAGTTCAAAAGCATCAATTCTTCAGTGCTCAGCTTTCTTTATAGTCCAACTCTCATATCCATACATGACCACTGGAAAAACCATAGCCTTGACTAGACGGACCTTAGTTGACAAAGTAATCTCTCTGCTTTTTAATATGCTATCTAGGTTGGTCATAACTTTCAAGGAGTAAGCATCTTTTGATTTCATGGCTGCAATTACCACTTGCAGTGATTCTATCTCTATTATTTGTCAATTTGGGAAATTTTGACTGTAAGGATTTATCGAGAACTTTTGATAGATTTATCAGTGAGTGTATGGTACTGTCTAGGTAAGAAACATATAGCACAACTATTGCGAATAATTTTCCCTTCCAATTTGAGATGTAAGTGTTTCTACTAAGGGCGATAGTCAACAATATAATGTTATATTCAAGACAGGATTTCAACCGCTACTTTCAGAGCTCTGGCCATTACATGAAAAAAGCAAAGGGCAATGAAGCATCACCAAACTATTTTTCCCATCTATAAAAGTGGTTTTCCAACATGTTTTGGCCACTTTTTTCCCAAAAGTGTTTAAATAAAAGTTCACACTGGAAAACAGAACCCTGTTTATGACCCAGTGCTCCCAGACCCATTCATTCTCCCCAATTGAAACAGAGTTCCTTGGGAATGAAGCCTTTATTTTTCTCAAAGCTATGTCACCATTGCTAGAGAAAGCAGGTCTAGTTTAATATTTAAGAATTAAGCCCCCTAAGAATATGAATGACTAGTTAGAAACCACCATTCTTGACTCTTTTGCATAAATAGTCTCTGGGTAAATCATTCCAGAAAAAATAAAACTTTAAGCAGAAGAACAGGCCATGCTCTACCAGTTGAGTGATTTGAGACAAAATATCTCACCTTGCTGCATTTCACAAGGGTTTTACAACGTGCCTCCCCAAAAAAAAAAAAAAAAAAAAAAAAATCTGAAAGTCTGGTCACCTGTGTTTCAGCCCATTTGATGGCAAAGTATTGGGAACTTGTGCATACACTTCCTTGCATGCCACGTCACTTCAGTCATGTCTGACTCTTTGCAAACCCATGGACTTATAGCCCACCAGGCTCCTCTGTCCATGGAATTCTCCAGGCAAGCATACTGGAGTGGGTTGCCATGTCCTCCTCCAGGGGATTTTCCTGGTCCAGGGACAGAACTCATGTCTCTTAAGTCTCCTGCATTGGCAAGCAGGTTCTTCACCACTAGTGCCACCAGGGAAGCCACACTTCTATGGGACACTGCAGAAAGGACTATAAAAACCACAGGCCTATCAGCTATTTAATGCTTATTACAAAACTTTCTGAATGATGTACACACTCTGAAAATTGACAGTTGAACTCTCATCTTTGAGCCCAGACTTTGAGCCCAATGTGAGGCCCAAATTCCAGATGACTGAAGATTTATTACAGTTCGAACAGACATTTGGAAACAAGCAATTAATCATCACCAACTGTGTGTCCCCAGGACAGGTGGTTCAGTTCTTCAATGCTAACTATAGCACACTGTAAAAATTTGCTTCCACATTCATCTCCCCCAATAGAGACAGGCTCTGCAAAGAAAATGATGTTGTGTTCATATTTGTAATTAACTGAAGCACCTAGTACATTGCACAGCTCATTACAGGCTTCCACTTACTTACCTGAGACAGAGAAATAGGATATACAAGCTAAGAGAAGTAACTGCATTCCAGGAAATCTTCTGGTCCCAGCAGGTAGGACAACTTTCTGGAATATCTTAAATCATTTAGCTGATTTTATTTTCCTGGGCTCCAAAATCACTGCAGATAGTGACTGCAGCCATGAAATTAAAGGACATTTGCTCCTTGGAAGGAAAGCTATGGCAAACCTAGACAGCATATTAAAGAGCAGAAACATCGCTTGCCAACAAAGGTCCAACTAGTCCAAGCTATGGTTTTTCCAGTAGTCAAGTGTGGATGTGAGAGCTGGACTATAAAGAAGGTTGAAGGCTGAAGAACTGATGCTTTTGAATTGGGGGCTGGAGAAGACTCTTGAGAGTCCCTTGACTCAAGATAAAACCAATCAATCCTAAAGGAAATCAACCCTGAATATTCATTGGAAGGACTGATGCTGAAGTGGAAGTTCCAATACTATAGCCATCTGATGCAAACAGCCAACTCACTGGAAAAGACACTGATACTAGGAAAGATAGGAGGCAAAGAAAGGAAAGGGTGGCAGAGGATGAGATGGTTAGATAGCATCACCAACTCAATGAACATGAATTTGAGCAAACTCTGGGAGATACTGGAGGACAGGAAACCCTGATGTGCTGCAGTCCACGGGGTCACAAATTGCTGGATATGACTTAGTGATTGAATTGACTGAACACACACACTCAAAGACTGGATGGCATAGATGCTCTACACCTGGCACAGCAGGCTACAGGAGACTGAGCAGCAAACATTCACTCAAAGAAAGGAAAAATCTGCCCAGTCATTCATCAGGTTGGAGTAACAGACAGGAGGCTATATTTTTGTCAAGGGCATTCTTCTTCCTCATGGAGAAACCTCATTCTCTAAAATCAAACTATCAGAAACTTTGCTGCTTGAAATTCTAGTTATAATGAAGCCTTTCCTTCTTGCCTGGAAGATGTAAGTTGTACTTCAAACAGAAGTCACCTTGATTTACAGCCCCGGTGCAGAGTTTCTGAAAGAGGCTTCTGGATACAACATTCCACACTGCTCTCAACTTTGTAGTTGCCTAGGAAATAGGACCATGGTCCACTTTGCAAGCATGTTGACCCATTTCAGACACAGCCCTGTTCTGCTTTGAACCTATCAAAATGTTACTTCATTTAAATTTCACCTGAATTCCTCCTCCTCCAAAATTCTGTAACAACTCTATTTTCCTTTCATTGGGATGAAGACCATGAATGGTTCCTCTAGTGTGTGGTCACCCTCACTGCAGTGAGTCAATGATCTCATTGGACTACAGCTATGTCCCAGATGATCTTAGGCTAAGAGGACTAAGGCAAGATTTTTATGAAGTCTTGTGGTAACCACCCTTTCCATGATTCAAGATGACTTTAGACTCAAGAAAACCCTTGTGCAATGAAACTAATTTACTGAGATGTCACCTGTGTTCAGTCAGGCTTAAGTGGACTTGTCCTCCTCAGAGGACCTAAGTCCTCAACCAGTCACCAGGGTTGTGCAAATGCCTGCTCCAGCAGTAGAAGCAGTTCATCACTCCCTTTTTACTAACCCTTACTGTTTCCAAAACTCAGACCACCTTGGCTCCTATCGGATATTGACCATGAAGGAGACAACAATACCTTCCCTCTCCAACTCTCGGTCCCAGCAGTTCAGCATCCATGAGTTCTCAGAGAGGGAAAGTCTCAGACGGCAGAAGCGAAGATAATGGTTCTCTTGGACTTCGGCTTGGCCGCACTGGTTACCACGTGAGGAAGGATGGTAAGGATGTGAAGTAGGAGTAGATTTCAATATTAGGGTATCATTCATGCTGGAAGGAATGCCAGCGACAGCAGCCAGATGATATTCAGGGCTTAACTGTTTCTATAACCTCTTCCTTATCTGTCAGAAAGGAAGGCATACTGCTCTACTACCCAACTTCCCCAAGGCCCGAACATTTCAAGGAAGGTTTAGCCTCTAATTGGTTCGTTGACTCCAAAGGCCCAGTAATTAGAAGTGAGAGCTCCTATTGAATTGCCTCAACCACTTTATCTTGACTTTGGAAAACACTCAAGAGGAAAAAGGTCTTGCAGGGGATAACTGCTAAGGAATACAAAAAGCTCAGGCACTTACTAGAAGTATGACATCCTAACCTCAAAATGTCTCTAGTCTTCCAGCCCAGAGGACATCAACACTAACCCATCCCCCTCCCAGGGCAACCAAATAGTCATAACAGTATGCTCTAAGAAGTTAACTTACAGCTAAAGATACCTAAAGATAAATGTGTACATTCAACAAATGCCTTCAAAGGTTATTTGCATATAAAACCTAGAGGCCAAAAGGAAAACACTGATAACTTGACCATATAAAACTTTAAAATGTGTGAGGACAAAAAAAAAAAAAAAAAAAAACACCAGTTAGAAAGGCAAAAATGTGCAGAGAAGTATCTGCAGTGCTAGGAGGTAAAGAAGGATCTTCCTTAACAAAGAATATTCAGTTCACAGGAAAGGAAACAGAAATGGCACTTACCCATTTCCCTACAAAAATAAACTACAGTTGAAGGTAGAATGCTAAAGGAAGACAAATCCTACATGTTCACATAGTGGGAAGGTTTGAGGAGAGAAACACAGGTCCCATTATCTAAGTTTGCAAATGAAAAAGCTGTGGATTAAAAAGAGAAAAACCTGTCACTGTGGATGAGTTTTTCCTCAAATGGGATTTTATCAAAGTTCTTATAACCCAAGACAATACTAATGGTTCCTGGTCCAATTTAACTTTTGAAAATGAAGACTTTATATAGAAATGAGTTCAAAACAGGAACGGTAAGACTTTAAAATATCAAGGCATATAAAGATCAAACTAGCACTTATGAATAAAACATCCATCTTAATCCACAGGAAATTGTTTTTTAAAATAAGTATCTAAATCTAGTACTCACATCCCTCAGTCACTCTTCAAATTACAGCTCATGAACACCATTCGCGTCTGAAATTTTTTTCAAGATGGCTCTTAAAGATTTCCTAATGCATGACTAGTTCTGCCTAATTGAGTCAATACTTGAAAGTTCACAGGCATATAATCCAAGCTTTAGTGGACTCAATCTCTCACAGCCCATCTTTATAACATTTCCTAGCCATCAAGTCTTAACATTAAAAGCCAGGAATAATAACTATGAGGAAGTACATAAAGAAATGGCAGCACCTAAAATAAAAAAGCAAGCATTTTAATTCAGAGTTCAATATGTAGTACGCCCCCAGTGTCTATCTATACAGGTGCAATTCTTCCAGATGTCTGAGTTACATTTTCTTCTGCACTGCAGACCACGGTGGACCAAGCAAAATAAGTTGTAGGAGACGATGCTGATGGGGAAAGAAAGAATACAGATGACAATCTGTAATGTATGTATAAACTTCAGATGATGAAGTTCTTACCTGTACTTGTTTTATACAAGAAATTCTCTTAGGCAGTAAACAGTGTCTAACTTCTAGACTTTATACTACAGAAAGAAACACTGAGGAAACCAGAGATGAAACAAGATAGGGTTCTTTTTAGACATTCACACAAACACACAACAATCAATTCTTAAACCTTAACTATTCTTGGTTCTTCTTTCAAACATTCTCATCTTCCTTGGGTCATTTTATTTGACTCTAAATGTGAACTAAAACTTGAGCTTGTCATGAACCGGGAAAGAACAGCACACAGGGATATACAGCAGCAGAACAACTGATAGCCCCTGCCAGGTTAACAGCAGCTTTTCAAACTATCTGCAGACAGACTACACAGGATGCCATTAATAAGTAAATGTGATTTACCAACTTAAACATTATTCCTTTGCTATTTAATTATTCTAAGCATAGCAAGACAGAACGAAAAACATTTTTTTTTAACAAGAACAGTCTGTCTTGGAAGTTTTTCAATTTCAGAGTAAATTTTAAATTTTTTTGAAATGTACTCAATCTAATTATAATCCATAATCTAAAATGTTTGTGCAAAGTTAAAGACATGAGTATTAAGATTACTGAATAGGTTGATTAAATCTCAAATGCAAAATTTTCATTAAAATAAATGATTCATATGCATGTAATTGTGTCTCAAAATCATCCCTGGTAAAGAAAATATATTTTATATTAATGTTGATGCCTTAAAGGTAACTAAATCAAATAGGAAAGTCAGTCTGTAAACAGACCAATTCCCATGTATCACATTTGCTTTCTGTGTTGAATACTAAAAAGCAAGGAACCTGAAACAAAAGGCAGACTCAGTGTCTGCCAATCAAATGAACATACTATACCAAGCAAGATATAATTTTCAAGCACATCTTTTGGTGAACAGACATGATTATTCTGATAACACCAGTTCAGTTGCTCAGTCGGGGAAGGCAATGGCACCCCACCCCAGTACTTTTGCCTGGAAAATCCCATGGACGGAGGAGCCTGGTAGGTTCCAGTCCGTGGGGTCGCTAAGAGTCGGACACGACTGAGCGACTTCACTTTGACTTTTCACTTTCATGCATTGGAGAAGGAAATGGCAACCCACTCCAGTGTTCTTGCCTGGAGAATCCCAGGGACAGGGGAGCCTGGTGAGCTTCCGTCTATGGGGTCGCACAGAGTCGGACACGACTGAAGCGACTTAGCAGCAGTAGCAGTTGCTCAGTCGTGTCTGACTCTTTGTGATTCCATGGACTGCAGCACACCAGACTTTCCTGTCCATCACCAACTCCCAGAGTTATTCAAATTCATGTCCATGAAGTCAGCGATGCCATCCAACCATCTCATCCTGTTGTCCCCTTCTCCTCCCACCTTCAATCTTTCCCAGCATGAGGGTCTTTTCCAATGAGTCAGTTCTTTGTGTCAGGTGGCCAAAGTATTGGAGTTTCAGCTTCAACATCAGTCCTTCCAATGAACACCCAGGACTGATCTTCTTTAGGATGGACTGGTTGGATCTCCTTGCAGTCCAAGGGACTCTCAAGAGTCTTCTCCAACACCACAGTTCAAAAGCATCAATTCTTCTTTGGCGCTCAGCTTTCTTTATGGTCCAACTCTCACATCCACACATGACTACCGGAAAAACTATAGCTTTGACTACATGGACCCCTGTTGGAACATAAAAGCTATACCGTTTTAAACTAACTTTGTTAAAAATGCAACAGTCTTTAAAAGAAGCACTCTTATGATTCTCAAAAGTATTTAATGGCATGGCATTTTGAATTTTAAGTAAATTATATATGATGATCTTTCAGTCTATTTTCTTTACAAAGCAGAGAAAGTGAGCCAATTACATGATGTTCTATCTTAATAGGAACACAGTGAACAAATAAAGGTAGATGGCTCACCCCATGCCAGGAAACAACAGCAAGCATCTGGTTTCTCAAGATCAACTGTTTATCTAATAGCACCCTGCCTCTGTTAGCATCTAGTCCAATAGGCCATGGATAGGCTCTGGGCAGTTCTAATGTGATTCATGTACAAACTAGAATATTCCTATTGGATTGTTTTTAAGTGACTACTGAGTGCAGAGGAAGAAATGTAAACAACTCTACCTTTCAGTCATACCATTACATGTGCTAAAATTCTCCCTTTAAAAAAGAGAGCTCTCAATCTCCTTATGATTTTACAAGTTTCCCCCCCATTTGTACTTCCACTGATTAAAACTCCTCAGTCAATCCCACCTACCTGTGACCTTTGAACATTATGCTTTGAAGTTCAAACACAGAATTCTCATTTTTACAATCCCTTCAAGTACGTCTACAAAAGCACTCTAACACTATGAGTGCTCTAACCAAAGAGTTCTCTTTCCTTCCCTAATTATCTAATTACCAAGGGAAAAAGAAAAACAGAAAAAGATACTATGAAACTCCTCAAACACATCATCTTGCTTTTTGACACCACCATCCCTGCCTGCCCAGGGCTGTATCTCACCTAGCCCTGGGTCAAAGTAAAAATGCCCTCCTTGATGAAAAGTCAAAATAAGCATATACACTTTCCCATAGACTAACCAGATTATTTAAGCTGTGACATACTGGTTGAAACAATGCAATTCTTTAATTTAACCTGGAAACACACCTAGCAAGAAGATATTTACCACCTGTCTACATCAACCTTTACATATGTTATCTATTATCTCAAATACTGCAAAGCCAACCAAAGACTAGTCTTCATAAAGCCTACTTTTATTATAGTTTCAATATGTAACAGAAGAATCTTTCTAACAACTTAATGAAGATCTTATTAAAATCACTACAGGAAACTCTGAGCTTCCCTGGTGGCTCAGATGGTAAAGAACCTGCCTGCAGTGCAGGAGACTCAACTCCGATTCCTGGGTTGAGAAGATTCCCCTGGAGAAGGGAATGGCTGTCCACTCCTGTATTCTTGCCTGGAGAATTCCATGGACAGAGGAGCCTGGTGAGCTACAGTCCATAGGTTTGCAAAGAGTTGGACATGACTGAGTGGCTAACACTTTCACAGGAAACTACCATTGCTTTATCACAGGTTTTTTTGGACTTGATTGTAGAGACCTCTGTTTTATTATAAACTGTACTTCATGAAGTGCTTGTCCCCAGGAGGACAATAAAAGAACAATACTATGAGTAGAATGTTTGAGGCCTCCCAAGTTTGTAGATTATTTATGCAAATTTGCCTAATTTGCTCAATTGTTTCAAGACCCAGGATGGGGAAGGGGAGAAAACTCCCTTTGTAGAAGGCACTTGTCAATAGTTACTATGGATGGCTAGATGTGACCCAGTGAAGATCCCTCTACCCATGGCAAGGAAGACATCACCTGCCCAGGTGTACCTCATATTTAGAAAATGGTCTTCCATTATGAAAATACTATTTCATGTTCACTCAATCACAGGGTACATAAATCACAAATGGCTTTACAAACATCTTAAATAGATTCAAGTTTGTTAACTTCCTACCATCCAAGAATACTGAACTTTCCCTTTAAATGCCAGCTTTGAGATATTGCCAATTTATCTAAGACTATTACCTACAAAATGTGGTGAGTAAATAGTGCAAGAAATCGAACACAAGACACATTCTTTTCTTTTTTTCCTTTGATTAACAGAGACTTGCAATTTAAATGAGTACAGCTTATTAAGATACAATATATAATTAAACCTAAAGAATTAAAAAGAGAACCAAATGCAAGCCTAAAATCTATGTCAGAGCCAAAAAGGGGTCCGGACAAGGAGATTAAAACATTAACAGTGCACTTTCCAACTAGTGAATATATACTACCAACTGAATCTTAAATAGGTAGCTGTTTACTTTGTCTTATGGAGGATTTGGTTTATAGCTCTTTCAGTCAACACATTTACTGATGATAGGAGAAAAAAGTTACTGAACCACAAAATCAAGAGGTGAAATGACATCTTGGTTGTGTCATTTAGAAGCTTCAGGAAGACTTTAGAATGGATGTTTCTAGATCCTCATCACTATAACCCCTCTCAGTCAGTTATACCCAGAGGTACATAATACTATATGCAAACGGTGCTCCATAAATGGCATATACACAGAACATTATTATCTACTGTTGAGGCCAATAACTGGAAAATATTATACATTCAATAATAAGTGAATACATCAACTCATAATACTAGTTTTATTCCTACCAGAAATTTGATTCACAAAATAAATATTATTTACGAGAAATATTTTGATAAACGTAGTAATGTTGGAAATTTAACACATCTCAAGATTTTCAAAGAGCACAGAGTGTTCAACCTAATAACTTGTCAAACCAAATTAGAGAAAAATTTTTACCTCACAGATAATATGCTTTTTTCCCGAAAACACCCACATAACCTTTACAAACACTGATCGAGTTCCAAAGCAGTGATTCTTGAACTTTAACGTTCATAGGAATCATCCTGGAGTCTTTTAAAATTCAGAATCTGAATCAGGAGACACAGATGGGGCCTGAGAGTCTGAGTTTTTAATAAGCTCCCAGATGATAACAATGTTGCCCAAATCCACTAAGGTTTATGCCAGGAACACATAGGTGGTCTAACACAGAAAAGATGTCTGAATAATCTGTTACATCAGCAGATTAAAGGGCAAAAGTCATGTCATCATATTAATGATTGAAAAGATTCAATCTACCCTCTGCTAACAAAAATACTAACAAGTAAGGAACAGTGTTCAAGATAGGTGCTTCATTTAGTACAGAGTATCAAAGTATATCTAGCACAAAATTCCACATATAATAGTTAATAGTAAAATATTAGATATGTTCCCATCTGATCAGGAAAAAGACATAGACAACTATTATCACTGCTGCTTTTAAGACACATACTGGATGCTTTAAATGCAATAAAATGAAAATGTTAATCAAAAAATATACATAGGGAAGGAAGAAAAGTTTTAGTTAACTAAAAAATTGTATAGTGGTTTACATGTAAACACTCAAAGAATCAATTTAGTAAGTATTATAATAAGACTCCAGTAAGAATTCAAATGTAAAACATACAATTAACTAAAAATCTCCAGGAAAAAAGTTTAAAGTCTAAAAATTGTCCCAGTATGAAAAAAAAAATCCACCTTTTAAAGAAATCCTTGAAGGACAAAATAAATAAATAAATAAACTGAATAAATGGAGTAAAAATTTGTGTCTATTATGGAAGGATCTACCCTGTGAATAAAATACCTCCCAAATTACCCTATAAATGCTAAAAAAAAAAAAAAAAAAAAAAAACACTGGCTTTTTTTAATTGAATCCGCCACAGGTATACATGTGTTCCCCATCCTGAACCCTCCTCCTTCCTCCCTCCCCATATCATCCCTCTGGGTCATCCTAGTGCACCAGCCCCAGGCATACGGTATCAGGCATCGAACCTGGACTGGCGACTCATTTCAAATATGATATTATACATATTTCAATGCCATTCTCCCAAATCATCCCACCTTCTCCCTCTCCCAGAGTCCAAAAGACTGTTCTATACATCAGTGTCTCTTTTGCTGTCTTGTATACAGGGTTATTGTTACCATCTTTCTAAATTCCATATATATGCGTTAGTATACTGTATTTGTGTTTTTCTTTCTGGCTTACTTCACTCTGTATAATAGGCTCCAGTTCCATCCACCTCATTAGAACTGATTCAAATGTATTCTTTTTAATGGCGGAGTAATACTCCACTGTGTATATGTACCACAGCTTTCTTATCCATTCATCTGCTGATGGACATCTAGGTTGCTTCCAAGTCCTGGCTATTATAAACAGTGCTGCTATGAACATTGGGGTACACATGTCTCTTTCAATTCTGGTTTTCTCAGTGTGTATGCCCAGCAGTGGGATTGCTGGATCATAAGGCAGTTCTATTCCCAGTTTTTTGAGGAATCTCCATACTGGCTTTTTAAAACTGACTATAGTTCACGTTCAACAAGAAAAAACGAAACAGATGATAAAAGATCTTTAACTTTCTCCAATATGTTGAGTACGTTCCTGCCTCAGGGTCTTTGCACATCCCACTCCTTTGTCTCAAATGTTGTACTCTTAAGTCCTCTCACTTACTGAATCTCAGCTCAAAAATGCCTTATTTTGTCTAATGCAAGTATGCACATGTGCCCAGATGCACCCTAGGTGTAGGTCCGTCCCACTGTGAATCTCAAACCATAACTATGTCAGTCTGTCCACCAGCCCACTGCCTGGCACCCTGACCAGAACATGAGGTTCACCAGTGCAGGAATCCTATCTCTTTAAGTCTCCAGGGACTGGCATGATACCTGACAGTCAGGCTTATTGTTCTTTTTTTTTTTTTTTTTTAAAGACTCTGAACAAGTTCTTTGAAACAGTTTCATTTTTCACTACTCTCAGCCATCTGAAAGTCTCAGTTCAGTCATTCAGTCTTGTCCAACTGTTTGCAACCCCATGGACTGCAGCATGCCAGGCTTTCCTGTCCATCACCAACTCCCAGAGTTTACTCAAACTCATGTCCCTCAACTTGGTGATGCCATCCAACCATCTCATCCTCTGTCGTCCCCTTTCTCCTCCTGCTGTCAATCTTTCCCAGCGTCAGGGTCTTTTCCAATGAGTCATTTCTTTGCATCAGGTGGCCAAAGTACTGGAGTTTCACCTTCAACATCAGTCCTTCCAGTAAACATCCAGGACTGATCTCCTTGCAGTCCAAGGGACTCAGGAGTCTTCTCCGACACCACAGTTCAAAAGCATCAATTCTTCAGCACTCAGCCTTCTTTACAGTCCAACTATCACATCCATACATGACCATTGGAAAAACCATAGCTTTGACTAGATGAACCACTGTTGGCAATTAATGTCCCTGTTTTTTAATACACTGTCTAGTTTTGCCATAACTTTTCTTCCAAGGAGCAAGCATCTTTTAATTTCATGGTTGCAGTCACCGTCTGCAGTGATTTCGGAGCCCAAGAAAATAAAGTCTGTCACTGTTTCCACTTTTTCCCATCTATTTGCCATGAAGTGATGGGACTGGATGCCATGATCTTAGTTTTTTGAATGTGGAGTTTTAAGCAAGCTTTTTCCTGTCCTCTTTTACCCTCACCAAGAGGCTCTTTAGTTTCTTTGTTTTCTGCCATAAGTTAGTCAACCAAATATTCAAGTCAGGAACCCCCCTGGCCAATGAGGAAAGATATGAAACAGGACGTGAGCATAACTGATGTTCTTCTAAGAAGAGAAAACTTGTGACCTTGTTATAAGCCAAACAAGGCCTATCTATAAATTGTGATTTGGATATAAATATGGAAGAATTCACAACCATGGAAGACTATCATGTTGCATTTTTACAACCACAGGTATAAACTATGTACTAGTGATACTTTTATTCTTTTAGGAAAATAGTTTTGATAAACATCCAGCATCTCTGAAATGCTATGCAGATAATGACAATTTTAGAATCACGATGAGTTGTGTTTAAAGACAAAAGATCACACAGTTTACCATTTTCAAAGAATATTTTCTTTGATAGCATTCTAAGGAAATACCAAGGACTGTGGAATAACCAGAGTATGTGATACCAAGACAATGAAACAGAAAATATTTAAGCCTTTCTTAAACTCCTTACTAACATGAATGGCAATTATTACTCTCAATCATAGAGAGAAAGGCCCTTGGGGGACAATACACCATAAAGGGTCTGTTTCTCTAGATTTCATGGACTGTTCTCCAGATTTTCTAGATTGAAACATTTTTTACGTTCTCTAGCTCGTGCCTTCAAGTCAACCACCAGTTTTCATTCTAATCACTATGCTGTATGTAGAATCTCTTTCCTTCACCTATTTGCTATTATTAATATCATACACTTAAAACAAAAAGCCAGGCCACCGAGTTTGTTAGAACCCCATGCGAAACAATGAATAACCTCTGGGGATTAGAAAGGAGCATTCGTATCAAACACAAGCTCTGTACCTCAGTGGGAGGACCTCCCTAGGAACAGTTGTTAGGAACACGATGTTGTCGTTTAGTCACTAAGTCGTGTCTGACTCTTTGTGCCCATGGACAGCAGCACGCCAGGCTTCCCTGTCCTCCTCTATCTCCTGAAATTTGTTCAAGTTCATGTCCATTGAGTCGGTGATGCTATGGACTAGCAATAGGTTATCCAGTTAATATTAGTGCTGTGGGTCTTATCTTCCATTGTTAACTACAAGTTCCTCAAGGGCATTACTTTACTAGCGTGTGAGATGAGTGCAATTGTTCGGTAGTTTGAGCATTCTTTGGCATTGCCTTTCTTTGGGATTGGGATGAAAACTGACCTTTTCCAATCTTGTGGCCACTGCTGAGTTTTCCAAATTTGCTGGCATATTGAGTGCAGCACTTTCACAGCATCATCTTTCAGGACTTGGAATAGCTCCACTGGAATTCCATCACCTCCACTAGCTTTGTTCGTAGTGATGCTTTCTAAGGCCCATTTGACTTCACATTCCAAGATGTCTGGCTCTAGGTCAGTGATCACATCATCATGATTATCTGGGTCTTGAAGCTCTTTTTTGTACAGTTCTTCTGTGTATTCCTGCCACCTCTTCTTAATATCTTCTGCTTCTGTTAGGTCCACACCATCTCTGTCCTTTATCATGCCCATCTTTGCATGAAATGTTCCTCTGGTATCTCTGATTTTCTTGAAGAGATCCCTAGTCTTTCCCATTCTGTTGTTTTCCTCTATTTCTTTCCATTGATCACTGAAGAAGGCTTTCTTATCTCTTCTTGCTATTCTTTGGAACTCTGCATTTAGATGTTTATATCTTTCCTTTTCTCCTTTGCTTTTCGCTTCTCTTCTTTTCACAGCTATTTGTAAGGCCTCCCCAGACAGCCATTTTGCTTTTTTGCATTTTTCTTCCATGGGGATTGTCTTGATCCCTGTCTCCTGTACAATGTCACGAACCTCATTCCATAGTTCATCAGGCACTCTATCTATCAGATCTAGGCCTTTAAATCTATTTCTCACTTCCACTATATAATCATAAGGGATTTGATTTAGGTCATACCTGAATGGTCTAGTAGTTTTCCTTACTTTCTTCAATTTCAGTCTGAATTTGGCAATAAGGAGTTCATGGTCTGAGCCACAGTCAGCTCCTGGTCTTGTTTTTGCTGATTGTATAGAGCTTCTCCATCTTTGACTGCAAAGAATATAATCGATCTGATTTCGGTGTTGACCATCTGGTGATGTCCATGTATAGAGTCTTCTCTTGTGTTGTTGGAAGAGGGTATTTGCTATGACCAGTGCATTTTCTTGGCAAAACTCTGTTAGTCTTTGCCCTGCTTCATTTCGTGTTCCAAGGAATACCAGACCACCTGATCTGCCTCTTAAGAAATCTGTATGCAGGTCAGGAAGCAACAGTTAGAACTGGACATGGAACAACAGACTGGTTCCAAATAGGAAAAGGAGTACATCAAGGCTGCATATTGTCACCATGTTTATTTAACTTATATGCAGAGTACATCATGAGAAATGCTGGACTGGAAGAAACACAAGTTGGAATCAAGATTGCTGGGAGAAATATCAATAACCTCAGATATGCGGATGACACGACTCTTATGGCAGAAAGTGAAGAGGGGCTAAAAAGCCTCTTGATGAAAGTGAAAGTGGAGAGTGAAAAAGTTGGCTTAAAGCTCAACATTCAGAAAACGAAG
This sequence comes from Tragelaphus eurycerus, assembly GCA_935064755.1. Classification (NCBI taxonomy): domain Eukaryota; kingdom Metazoa; phylum Chordata; class Mammalia; order Artiodactyla; family Bovidae; genus Tragelaphus; species Tragelaphus eurycerus. Next base: position 7,704,103 of record CAKXYN010000002.1, on the reverse strand, counting down.
ATCATGGCATCTGGTCCCATCACTTCATGGGAAATAGATGGGGAAACAGTGGAAACAGTGTCAGACTTTCTTTTTCTGGGCTCCAAAATCACTGCAGATGGTGACTGCAGTCATGAAATTAAAAGACGCTTACTCCTTGGAAGGAAAGTTATGACCAACCTAGATAGCATATTCAAAAGCAGAGACATTACTTTACCAACAAAGGTTCGCCTAGTCAAGGCTATGGTCTTTCCTGTGGTCATGTATGGATGTGAGAGCTGGACTGTGAAGAAGGCTGAGTGCCGAAGAATTGATGCTTTTGAACTGTGGTGTTGGAGAAGACTCTTGAGAGTCCCTTGGACTGCAAGAAGATCCAACCAGTCCATTCTGAAGGAGATCAATCCTGGAATTTCTTTGGAAGGAATGATGCTAAAGCTGAAACTCCAGTATTTTGGCCACCTCATGCGAAGAGTTGACTCATTGGAGAAGACTCTGATGCTGGGAGGGATTGAGGGCAGGAGGAGAAGGGGACGACAGAGGATGAGATGGCTGGATGGCATCACTGACTCGATGGGTATGAGTCTGGGTGACCTCCGGGAGCTGGTGATGGACAGGGAGGCCTGGCGTGCTGCGGTTCATGGGGTCGCAAAGAGTCGGACACGACTGAGCGACTGATCTGATCTGATCTGATCCTCAAGGGCAAAAACCACAGGGTATCTCCTTGTGTTCCCAAAGCTACCACTCAGCAGAGTGCTTTGACTAACAATGAAAGAATTCTCAGACATGTATTGTTTACTTCCTTTATACTTTACATAGTTTAGGTCCAGATGGGTTAAGACTCATTGGATCTTTGTAGAAACAAAGATCAAAACTCTCCACCACTTATGAGCTTGCAAGCTAAATTGTAGTGCTTCTAAATCTTTTACCCTGCCATGTCACTTAAACACCTTTCCCAATTATGAGTCAAGCCATCAGACTTGTACCCAGGACAAGTATGAGGAGAAGTCACAACTGAGGTTCTCAGAACTCTAAAGGACTAGTGAAAGTCCAACAGCGATGACCTTACAACACAGCAGTCACCAGGAAAATGTGTGCCCTGGAACTCAAAGAATCCCATTCCCCAACAACAGAGGAAAGGGAAAATATGTAAAGTTAGTTAAGTCGCTCAGTCGGACATCCGACTCTTTGCGACCCGATGGACTGTAGCCCACCAGGCTCCTCCGTCCATGGGATTCTCCAGGCAAGAATACTGGAGTGGGTTGCCATTTCCTTCTCCAGGGGATCTGCCCGATCCAGGGATCGAACCCAGATCTTCCACATTGGAGGCAGACACTTTAACCTCCGAGCCACCAGGTCCTCAAAGATACTACTGATTTCCTACCAGTGCTTAAACTTCAATAGGGTAATAAAAGGAGACACATTGACCTATGACACTAGTGTTTTATGGATGTTTTATGCAGTTTTTAAAGTGTCTTCTCCAACAAAACAGTAGTTTCTCATTTAAGTAGGAGTCATGTCTTTTCAACTATATTAATATTTATATTAGCACCCTGGATATGCAAACCTTGGCTGCATGATCACTTCTGAAAGTAGTAAGAAGAGCTACTAACTGTAGAATCTTCAGGTTTTTGGATATTCCTGCTGTGGTCAACTCACCAGATATGAGACCTGGGTTGTCAGAAGCTATTCATAATGAAGATCACTTACAAAATTATATTGAAGCTATAAAAACTGATTCTACATCAATGTTTTCTTATTTCTGCCGCTGTAGATTAGTGTTCTCTTTTGAGTGAATAACTTTGGTGATGATCTTAGTTTTATGCTGAAACAAAGCTGCTTAGAACTAGCAATAAAAAAGTTTGACCTGTTAGTTTTTCCCCGCTCCTGCACCCAAACTAAAAAAGGACACATCTAACAATGTTCTGATTGGGAAATAAAGGCCAGAATCTAGGATTTATTGCCGAGTTAATTCCTCCTCTAGTTACTTAATTCTACTGGCAAGGACAGTTAGTGGATTTGTAAATGCTACTTTAACACTGACTTAAATAACTTAATATGCCTAGATATACAACTTGATCATCCAGAGTCCTGTCATCTATTAACCACCCTAATCATTTTCTCTTTCTCTCATAGCTTACCATAAAGAAGCCTGTAATAGTCTAATACAGCAATCTCAGTACACATAATAAAGATCAAACCCCGAGTTAGTTAAGATTAGCACAAAGAATTTTTGCCAAACCTACTCCCTTACATAATCCTTCCCTCTGTGGTATTCATAACTGTATTCAAGTCTAGAAATAAATATGTTAGTTTAGCCTATGATCTGAATATGGGGAATATTAGAACCAAAGAAGTCAGCTGAAAGTTTTTTTTTTTTTTTTAACGATTTCCTCCAAAAATTTACAGACAGTATTAGTTTCTAGGAGAGGGAGAATTTAACCATCTGTCAATCTATCACCCCTTGGCTCCAAATCCACCCTTTTTTGCCTGTCCTTAAAGACAGCTGAACACTGGGAAGCATTCCTCCTTTGCACTAAAGGTGATGTTAAGCTCTGTCTGTGGTGAAGGCCAGAGGAACACTGCAGAAGCAAGGAGCTTTCTCTCCCTGATTCAAACATACCTGCCTTGGCTGAAAAGACTCTAAGGCTGGGAAAGATTGAGAGCAAGAGGAGAAGGGGACGACAGAGGATGAGATGGTTGGACAGCCTGACTCAATGGACATGAGTTTGAGCAAGCTCCAGGAGACAGACAAGGACAGGGAAGCATGGCATGCTGCAGTCCATGGGGATGCAAAGAGTTGGACACGATTTAGCGACTGAACAACAAAAGCTCCTTCTGGGTACTATCACCAAGCAATAAACAGAAAGCATATGGGCAGCACGCAGCACTCCACCCCATACCTGAAGCCACAGAACCTCAGTGAGACCACAGATCCATCCTGGCCCAGTAAGCACAGCACCATGGCCCCGACACTGCACACCCCAGAGCTTTGCCCTACTCAGTCCATGATCAGGTTCCCATTGCCTGAATCCCTCTGTGCACCCACCCACAAGTCTGGGTCCACCCAAACTCCTGAGAGCTGTTGCCTATCTGCCAGTCTCAAGCTGCCTTTCACCTGGAGAGGTTTCCTGCTTGCCTGGCAATGGTGAACCAGCTCTGGCCTGGACAACTCTGTCAACTTCTGACACCCAATGGGCTGCATCCATAGCTCCTACAAGGAAATCTGAATCCCAGCCTTAGAAAGGGGGCTCCCTTTCTAAGTTCAGTTTCTTCTCAGACCTCCCTCCTTGCCTTACAGAAGGCCACCCTCATACCGCGTCTTCACAGTCTTTCCTGTGTATACACATTTCTGGCTCTATGCACTCATCTCCCACTGTAAGGACACTGACCAAATTGGATTTGAGCACAATTAAATCCACCAAATTGGATTTAATTTCATTTTAAATTAAAATGAAAACAGCTTCATTTTAATTTAATCACCTCTTTAAAAGGTACCCAGATAGTCACATTCTTAGGTACTGAAGGTTAGAAGTTCAACACATGAATTTGGAGAAGTTCAAAGACAATGCAGCCCATAATAGTTGGGGGTGTGAAACTGTTAGCTCCATAGTTGTGTCCCACTCTTTGTGACCCGATGGATTGTAGCCCTGCTCTGTCCGTGGAATTTTTCAGGCAAGAATACTGGAGTAGGTTGCCATGCCTTCCTTCCAGGGGATTTTCCCAACTCAGGGATTGAACCAGGGTGTCCTGCATTGCAGGCAGATTCTTTACCATCTGAGCCACAACAGAAGCATAAAGCATATCAAATTGAGATAGCTCTGAAAAGAGGCAAACTATCCACCTGACATCTTTTGATGCTCCAGCATTTGCCTCAATAATGTTCTACAGGTCAACAAATTATAAGATACTGGATGAGTCTGTGGAAAGCAGTATTTCAAGACCTCAGTCTTGGCACTGGGGATACTACACTCATTTGGTTACTGTTTCTATGCTTGTTCAGTAGAAAGAGGAAAGAGTAGAAACTAGGGGTTTATCTACCTTTAGTTTCATGTTGATATATACATATATACACATATACATATGTATGTATGTGTACATATGCAGGCCAATTCATTCTGATAATTCTAATTTAAGTTTAGGACTATGGTTGCTTATCTTAATAGGAGAGGACACTGGCAGGTTTCTGGGTACCTGGTAAGGCCTCATCGCCTTGTCACCAAGACAAGGGCACTTGCCTTTAATAACTAATCTCCATATTTATTTCATGTGGTTTTCTGAATGCATACTAAATATATGCTATTTCATATCATGAAAAATGTTTAAAATTGCAACACTGAAAAGATGGCAATGTCTTAAGATAAAAATATGCTCTCTCACATCCTAGTATAAAACAGCTTTTTAATATGGTATTTTAAAGTACCCACAGTAAGAACTATCAAGCCATGAAAAGACATGGAAAAATCTTATTGCTAAGTGGTTTTTTAAATAGCAAGATAATTTTTTCCTAAGAACATTTTATTACATTGCACTGTGCTAATAAGCAGGACTAACTACTGATTGGGGGAAAAATTTGCTAAACTCATCTTTTATTTATCCACGCAGTCATTTAAATCATTTGCTGGTACTTTTTCCTTTTCTAAGATTCCAGTGTTCTTGGTCCACAGTTAATTGGAGCTTTCACTGATTGCTTTCCCTCCCGTGTATTTCAAGGAACTCAGTAAACTGAAGTCCCGAAAGACTACATATTCTATTTGTAACAGTAGCTTACTCAGTGGTTTTTTAAGCAAATCAATTCCTCATGTATAAGATGGAAATGATGTATACATGGAGGTTACATGTTGAAAAGCATTATTCTAAAGGATTTTCATGGCACTGATAAAAAATAGAACTTCAAAAAAATGGAAAGAGCATTTACTTCTAGTTAGCTACAGATGCCGGAGAAGGTGATGGCACCCCACTCCAGTACTCTGGCCTGGAAAATCCCATGGACGGAGGAGCCTGGTAGGCTGCAGTCCATGGGGTCGCTAAGAGTCGGGCATGGCTGAACGACTTCACTTTCACTTTTCACTTTCATGCACTGGAGAAGGAAATGGCAACCCACTCCAGTGTTCTTGCCTGGAGAATCCCAGGAACAGAGGAGCCTAGTGGGCTGCCGTCTATGGGGTCGCACGGAGTCAGACACGACTGAAGCGACCTAGTAGCAGCAGCAGCAGCAGCTACAGATGCAAAACTTAGAATAGATGCTAAAAGCTCAAAGTCTATGAGATGATAAAAACAAAACTAGTGTAAAAAGATGACACCACCCTTATGGCAGAAAGTGAAGAGGGGCTAAAAAGCCTCTTGATGAAAGTGAAAGTGGAGAGTGAAAAGGTTGGCTTAAAGCTCAACATTCAGAAAACGAAGATCATGGCATCTGGTCCCATCACTGCATGGGAAATAGATGGGGAAACAGTGGAAACAGTGTCAGACTTTGTTTTTCTGGGCTCCAAGATCACTGCAGATGGTGACTGCAGCCATGAAATTAAAAGACGCTTACTCCTTGGAAGGAAAGTTATGACCAACCTAGATAGCATATTCAAAAGCAGAGACATTACTTTACCAACAAAGGTTCGCCTAGTCAAGGCTATGGTCTTTCCTGTGGTCATATATGGATGTGAGAGCTGGACTGTGAAGAAGGCTGAGCGCCGAAGAATTGATGCTTTTGAACTGTGGTGTTGGAGAAGACTCTTGAGAGTCCCTTGGACTGCAAGAAGATCCAACCAGTCCATTCTGAAGGAGATCAATCCTGGAATTTCTTTGGAGGGAATGATGCTAAAGCTGAAACTCCAATATTTTGGCCACCTCATGCGAACAGTTGACTCATTGGAGAAGACTCTGATGCTGGGAGGGATTGAGGGCAGGAGGAGAAGGGGACGACAGAGGATGAGATGGCTGGATGGCATCACTGACTCGATGAATGCGAGTCTGAGTGACCTCCGGGAGCTGGTGATGGACAGGGAGGCCTGGCGTGCTGCGGTTCATGGGGTCCCAAAGAGTCGGACACGACTGAGTGACTGATCTGATCTGATCTGAGTGTAAAAAGAACTTTCTAACATGGGAATTACAAGTTAAAACACTTTAACATAAAACACTTTATTTAACATAAAGTGTTAAAACACTTTAACAAGTTTAATACATTAACATAAGTTAAGACACTTATGATAAGGCATTGGCCCTAACTTCATAATCTCTCTACAGCACCTAGTGCATAGCATTTACACATTCCATATTTTAGTACTTACTCTCTTCCAGGTATTACAGTAAATTCAAAACTAAAAACCTAATTCTATTAATATTACTATAATTGTTTTTCAAGTACAGTGCCCTCTAACAATGAAGTTATAGAGCCAATGTGATTGTTTGATGCACACTGGAAAGTTATTTTCAGTTGGCTCTCAATGTACTGTTTGTCATAAAATTAGAATTCATATACTTTGGGGGGTTATATCCATGTGGAATGCAACAGGGAAAGCTATGATAAAAGAACCAATGGGCAAGGGTCTATCACTGCCCATTCTTCTTTGCCTACAGATTTCAAAGCAACATATGCCAGAAAAAACTTTAAAAGTCAATGTCATTCATTATCTTAGAGAAACAAGCAAGCTGATTATGTCTTTACAAGTGCCTTTTGACCGTTCCTGCAAGATGTAAATCAATAACCTGCATTTACATTTATTTTCTATTCTTCCCACTTCCAACTTAAAGACATACTTAAAGCAAAATTAAGAAACACGTTCATTTTCTATACAAGTATTTTAGACTTAATTATATTAAAAGTCTGTAATTATAATGCTTAATTATGCTGATTTTAATGATTACATTTAAGTCTCTTTGCTAGTGTTGTTATGAAATTAAAACTCATCATTTCAAATTGTTTATTAACAAAATGGAGTTCTTATAGCTCTCTAGTCAAAAAACACTCAGAACCATCTTCACTTGTAAATTACTTTGCTTGCTTATGCCTTATCAAAGTGCAGAAATTGTCTTAGAAACTGAATTTCATCATAAAATGTTGAACTTAAGTAAATGCCTAGGAACGCATGGTGGCCTCGAAGGGGCATTCTGACAACGTCACCACGTGGTTGTTATTGCTCAGTCTCTAACTCCAGTCCAATTCTTTGCAACCTCCATGGACTGTAGCATGCCAGGCTTCCCTGTCCTTCCCTGTCCCATGTCCCCAAGTTTGCTCAGATTCATGTCTACTGAACCAATGATATCTAATCATCTCATTCACTGCTCCTCCTCCTCCTGCCTTCAATCTTTCCCAGCATCAGGGTCTTTTCTCAAGAGTCAGGTCTTCCCATCAGGTGGCCAAAGTACAATGAATATATTCAGGGTTGATTTCCTTTTGGACTGACTGCTTTGATCTCCATACTATGCAAGGGACTCTCAAGAGACTTCTCCAGCACAACAGTTTGAAAGAATCAATTCTTCGGTGCTCACCCTTCTTTATAGTCCAACTCTCACATCCACACATGACTCCTGGAAAAACATAGCTTTGACTTTATGGACCTTTGCCAGCAAGGAAATGTCTTTTCTTTTTAATACCATACAGTTCTGAAGAACAGCCTCGCCTCAACTTCTTTTTAGTGCTTTAATTGGTAACACCATTTTTAGTATAGCACAAAAAGCACAATGGGTATTGGGAAATACTGGGTTGGCCAATATGTTGATTTGGCTTTGGGAAAACGAACATTTTGGCTAACCCAATACTTAAGGAATACTCTTTCTTTTCAAGTTACAGCTGCACTAGCTTTTCTTTAAAAAAAAAAAAAAAAAAACACTTCCTTAAATTAATGATGGCTAGGGAGAAGTGAGATTTGACCCAGTTTTAAAAGTAGTATTTCCTATCGATGCAAACTTTCAATTAATAGTTTTTAGATTCACAATAGGATTGAGTGGAAGGAAAAGATCTCCCATACACCCTGGTCCCAACATACACAGCATCAGTTTCAACATCCTTCAGGGTGATAACATTTGTTACAATTGTAAGCCTGATGTTACACTGCCACATCAAAATCAGCTAAACCTCAGTTTACCTTAAGGTTCATTCTTGGTGTTGTCTCTGGGTCTGGACAAACACATAATGACAAGTATCTATAATGATGGTATTAATATCACACAGACATTTTCACTACCCTAAAAATCTTCTCTTCTCTGTCCATTCATTATTCTCCCCTCTCCTAATCCCTGACAACCACTGATCATTTTACTTTCTCTATAGTTTTGCCTTTAACAGAATTTTATAATTGGAATCATACAGAAGTGTTTTCAGATGCATAGTAATATAAATTTACTTCAGTTCAGTCTTCAGTTGTATCTGACTATCTGCAACCCCATGAATCTCAGCACACCAGGCCTCCCTGTCCATCACAAACTCCCAGAGTTCACTCAAACTCATGTCCATCGAATCGGTGATGCCATCCAGCCATTTTATCCTCTGTTGTCCCCTTCTCTTCCTGCACCCAATCCCACCCAGCATCAGGGTCTTTTCCAATGAGTCAACTCTTCGCATGAGGTGGCCAGAGTATTGGAGTTTCAGCTTTAGCATCATTCCTTCCAAAGAACACCAAGGACTGATCTCCTTTAGAATGGACTGGTTGGATCTCCTTGTAGTCCAAGGGACTCTCAAGAGTCTTCTCCAACACCACAGTTCAAAAGCATTGATTCTTCGGTGCTCAGCTCTCTTCCCAGTCCAATTTTCACATCCATACATGACCACTGGATAAACCATAGTCTTGACTGGATGGACCTTTGTTGGCAAAGTAATGTCTCTGCTTTTGAATATGCTATCTAGGTTGGTCATAACTTTCCTTCCAAGGAGTAAGCGTCTTTTAATTTCATGGCTGCAATCACCATCTGCAGTGATTTTGGAGCCGCCCAAAACAAAGTCTGACACTGTTTCCACTGTTTCTCCATCTATTTCCCATTAAGTGAGGGGACCAAATGCCATGATCTTTGTTTTCTGAATGTTGAGCTTTCAGCCAACATTTTCACTCTCCACTTTCACTTTCATCAAGAGTCTTTGGGTTCCTCTTCACTTTCTGCCATAAGGGTGGTGTCATCCGCATATCTGAGGTTATTGATATTTCTCCTGGCAATCTTTATTCCAGCTTGTGCTTCTTCCAGCCCAGCGTTTCTCATGATGTACTCTGCATATACATTTACTTAGTAATGCATTTAAAGGCCTCTTTTACTTAATAATATGCATTTAAAGTTCCATCTTAGTCATGGCCTGATAGTTCACTTTTTTTAAAGCACTGAATACTATTACATTGTCTGGATGTACCACAGATTACTTATCTATTCACTTACTAAAGCCATCTTGATTGCTTCCAAATTTTGGAAATTATGATAAAGCTGTTACAAACACCTGCAAGCAGGTTCCTATGTGAACGAAAGTTTCTGGGTCAAGACCAAGGAAAACAATTGCTGGACTGTATCACAGTAATCCAAGTCTGCCCCAACGAGTAATGCTGAAGAAGCTGAAGTTGAACGGTTCTATGAAGACCTACAAGACCTTTTAGAACTAACACCCAAAAAAGATGTCCTTTTCATTAGAGGGGACTGGAATGCAAAAGTAGGAAGTCAAGAAACACCTGGAGTAACAGGCAAATTTGGCCTTGGAATACGGAATGAAGCAGGGCAAAGACTAACAGAGTTTTGCCAAGAAAATGCACTGGTCATAACAAACACCCTCTTCCAACAACACAAGAGAAGACTCTATACATGGACATCACCAGATGGTCAACACCAAAATCAGATCGATTATATTATATTCTTCTCCATCTTTGCAGCCAAAGATGGAGAAGCTCTATACGGTCAGCAAAAACAAGACCAGGAGCTGACTGTGGCTCAAACCATGAACTCCTTATTGCCAAATTCAGACTGAAATTTAAGAAAGTAAGGAAAACCACTAGACCATTCAGGTATGACCTAAATCAAATCCCTTATGATTATACAGTGGAAGTGAGAAATAGATTTAAGGGCCTAGATCTGATAGAGTGCCTGATGAGCTATGGAATGAGGTTCATGACATTGTACAGGAGACAGGGATCCAGACCATCCCCATGGAAAAGAAATGCAAAAATCCAAAATGGCTGTCTGGGGAGGCCTTGCAAATAGCTGTGAAAAGAAGAGAAGCAAAAAGCAAAAGAGAAAAGGAAAGATATAAACATCTGAATGCAGAGTTCCAAAGAATAGCAAGAAGAGATAAGAAAGCCTTCCTCAGCGATCAATGCAAAGAGAGGAAAACAATAAAATGCAAATGACTAGAAATCTCTTCAAGAAGATTAGAGATACCAAGGGAACATTTCATGCAAAGATGGGCTTGATAAAGGACAGAAATGGTAGGGATCTGACAGAAGCAGAAGATAAAGAAGAGGTGGCAAGAATACACACAAAAACTGTACAAAAAAGATCTTCACGACCCAGATAATCACGATGGTGTGATCACTGACCTAGAGCCAGACATCTTGGAATGTGAAGTCAAGTGGGCCTTAGAAAGTGTCACTATGAACAAAGCTAGTGGAGGTGATGGAATTCCAGTGGAGCTATTCCAAATCCTGAAAGATGATGCTGTGAAAGTGCTGCACTCAATATGCCAGCAAATTTGGAAAACTCAGCAGTGGCCACAGGACTGGAAAAGGTCAGTTTCCATTCCAATCCCAAAGGCAATACCAAAGAATGTTCAAACTACTACACAATTGCACTTATCTCACACACAAGCAAAGTAATGCTCAAAATTCTCCACACCAGGCTTCAACAGTAGCTGAACTGTGAACTTCCAGATGGGGCAAGCTGAATTTAGAAAAATCAGAGGAAGCAGAGAATAAATTGCCAACATCTGTTGCATCATCAAAAACGAGAGTTCCATAAAAACATCTACTTCTGCTTTATTGACTACACCAAAGCCTTTGACTGTGTAGATCACGACAAACTATAGAAAATTCTTCAAGAGATAGGAATACCAGACTACCTGATCTGCCTTCTGAGAAATCTGTATGCTGGTCAAAAAACAACAGTTAGAACTGGAAATGAAACAACAGACTGGTTCCAAATCAGGACAAGAATATGTCAAGGTTGTATACTGTCATTCTGCATATTTAACTTATATGCAGAGCATATCATGAGAAATGAAATCACTAGCTGGAATCAAGACTGTCGGGAGAAATATCAATAACCTCAGATATGCAGATGACACCACTGTTATGGCAGAAAGTGAAGAAGAACTAAAGAGCCTCTTGATGAAGTGAAAGAGGTGAGTGAAAAAGTTGGCTTAAAGCTCAACATTCAGAAAACTAAGATCATGGCATCTGGTCCCATCACTTCATGGGAAATAGATGGGGAAACAATGGAAACAGTGGCAGACTTTATTTTGAGGGGCTCCAAAATCACTGCAGATGGTGACAGCAGCCATGGAATTAAAAGATGCTTACTCCTTGGAAGGAAAGTTATGACCAACCTGCTGCTGCTGCTGCTAAGTCGTTTCAGTCGTGTCCGACTCTGTGTGACCCCATAGAGGGCAGCCCACCAGGCTCCCCCATCCCTGGGATTTTCCAGGCAAGAGTACTGGAGTGGGGTGTCATTGCCTTCTGCAATGCATGAAAGTGAAAAGTGAAAGTGAAGTCGCTCAGTCGTATCCAACTTTGCCATCCTATGTACTGCAGCCTACCAGGGTCCTCCATCAATGGGATTTTCCAGGCAAAAGTACTGGAGTGGGGTGCCACTGCCTTCTCCATGACCAACCTCGACAGCATATTAAAAAGCAGAGACATTACTTTGCTTTGGACATTACTAGGTCCATCTAGTTATGGTTTTTCCAGTGGTCATGTATGGATGTGAGAGTTGGACTATAAAGAAAGCTCAGTGCAAAAGAATTGATGCTTTTGAGCTGCAGTGTTGGGGAAGACTCTTGAGAGTCCCTTGGACTGAAGGGAGATCCAACCAGTCCATTCTAAAGGAAATCAGTCCTGAATATTCACTGGAAGGACTGATGCTGAAGCTCCAGTACTTTGACCACCTGACGAGAAGAGCTGACTCATTTGAAAAGACCCTGATCCTGGGAAAGACTGAAGGCAGGAGGAGAAGAGGATGACAGTGGAGGAGATGGTTGGATGGCACAGCCAACTTGATAGACATGAGTTTGAGCAAGTTTTGGGAACTGGTGATGCACAGGGAAGTCTGGTGTGCTCCAGTCCATGGGGTCTCAAGAGTCAGATGGGACTGAACTGAATGTACTAAAACAAACTGAATCTATTATTGTGTGATTTTAAAAATAGTATTATTTTCATAATAAAAGAAACTGAGTCAAGAAGCAATGTCAATTACCAAGTAGAACTGCTGTTTAACTATGTTAGTTACATTCTGTTTTTCTAGAAACCTCCTTCGGACACTTTTAATTAAAGGGCTACATACTGTAAGGGCTTCCCTGGCGGCTCAGTGTTAAAGACTACACCTGTCAATGTAAAAGACTCAGGTTTGATCCCTGGGTTGGAAGATCCCCTGGAGAAGCAAATGGCAACCCATTCCAGTTTTCTTGCCTGGAAAAGTCCATGGACAGAAGAGCCTGGTGAGCCACAGCCTATGGAGTTGCAAAGAGTGGGACAGGACTAAAAAGCCACTGAGCTGAAATATACCGTAACAGGCTAGGTGGGAATACTTCCTAGGTCAGTCCCACAGAGCTCTTACACAAAGCTCAAAATTCAAATTAGAAAGCATGAAGGAGGGGAAAAAATGAAGCAGGCAGTTTTCTATGCAAAAGCCAAGACATAGTTAAGATATAAATGAGGCTAAATAAAGAGACTGTTCTGCACAGACTTTGCAACACAACTACAGGAAAGAAAGTGATTTGGGTACATTACTCTCGCAACTCATTAAATTATTCTACATGGAGCATATGGTTTGCTTTCCTAATCAAAACTGTAATTGAGTCGATCTGCAAAATTTCACCTACTGGTGATGCAACTCCGAACAAACCCAAAATGCCAGCTAATTCCCTTCTAACAAGAGATGTGCTCAAGGTCCCATGTAATGCCCAAACTCATGAAGGTGTTCAAATGATTATGCTTTGACCTCACATCTGGAAAAAAACTGACAAGGTAACTTTGAAAAGCTGTACCCCAGAAAAGTTCAAATGCAATTTGTAACAAAAGATCAAAACATTAACCCTCATTTAGAAGTCAATGAATATGTGATTCCAAAAGTTATTCTCCATATTGGGCTCGAGCAAGAAGCGGTAAAGGAGGGTGGAAGTATGGAGAAATACAACAAATAAACAGCCATAGATAACCATGAAATAGTCTCCCAAATCATGGACTGTTCTAGACAACCATTAGACCGTGATGAGAGTAATACAGAGTAAGTCTGTATGAGTTCCCACATGATAACAGTCAATCATTACCTCTAAACTAGCAACCATTAATAGAAAAATGTTTCATTTTAATTCCAAAGTAGCTCCAGTTGAAATTATTTAGCCTAGAAATTAACTGAGTTATTGTTAGCAGAAAGAAAAGATGAAGTTCTACTTTCCCAAAGGTTAAAATTTAAATTTAATAAATTTTAAATCAAGGGGTGTGCTCCTCCAAAATCCAATCCTTATCAAATAGAGAAAATACCTGATGCTCATCTCAAATTTCACACAGATTTGATCACTGGGTTGGGAAGATCCCCTGGAGAAGGAAATGGCAACCCACTCCAATATTCTTGTAGGGAAAATTCCATGGACAGAGGACCCTGGTGGACTACAGTCTGTGGAGTTGCAAAAGAGTTAGACATGACTTAACAACAAACAGTATCACCATCCCATTCTAGGGAGAAAAACTCCCCTTGCCTCAGTTTCCCCATCCACAAAATGGGTAGACTAGAACCTAACTGAAGTATTAAATGACAATGTGTATACAGTATTTAATATCTTAGCCTATTAGATGATTAGTAGGTCATTTCTGGAGAAGGAAATGGCAATCTACTCCAGTATTCTTGCCTACAGAATCCCGTGGACAGAGGGGCCTGCTGGGCTGCTGTCCACACGGTCGCACAGTCAGACACAACTGAAGTGACTTAGCATACATGTAAGCATTGGAGAAGGAAATGGCAACACACTCCAGTGTTCTTGCCTGGAGAATCCCAGGGACAGAGTAGCCTGGTGGGCTGCTGTCTATGGGGTCACACAGAGTTGGACACGATTGAAGCGACTTAGCAGCAGCAGCAGATCATTTCCACTATAAAGTCTCAATACTGAGAATGAAAGGTAGCCAAATCACGTAATAAAATTTTTAATTAGGTATAGTTTTTCTGATAGCTTTAGTTGCCGTACTCAATATGTCAGCAAATTTGGAAAACTCAGCAGTGGCCACTGGACTGGAAAACCTCAGTTTTCATTCTAATCCCAAAGAAAGGGAACACCAAAGAATGCTCAAACTACCGCACAACTGCACTCATCTCACACGCTAGTAAAGTAATGCTCAAAATTCTCCAAGCCAGGCTTCAGCAATATGTGAACCATGAACTTCCAGATGTTCAAGCTGGCTTTAGAAAAGGCAGAGGAACCAGAGATCAAATTGCCAACATCCGCTGGATCATGGAAAAAGCAAGAGAGTTCCAGAAAAACATCTATTTCTGCTTTATTGACTATGCCAAAGCCTTTGACTGTGTGGATCACAATAAACTGTGGAAAATTCTGAAAGAGATGGGAATACCAGATCACCTGACCTGTCTCTTGAGAAATCTGTATGCAGGTCAGGAAGCAACAGTTAGAATTGGACATGGAACAACAGACTGGTTCCAAATAGGAAAAGGAGTACGTCAAGGCTGTATATTGTCACCCTACTTATTTAACTTACATGCAGAGTACATCATGAGAAATGCTGGGCTGGAAGAAGCACAAGCTGGAATCAAGATTGCCAGGAGAAATATCAATAAGCTCAGATATGCAGATGACACCACCCTTATGGCAGAAAGTGAAGAATTAAAGAACCCCTTGATGAAGTGAAAGAGGAGAGTGAAAAAATTGGCGAGTTAAAAAGTTGGCTTAAAGCTCAACTTTCAGAAAACTAAGATTGTAGCATCCAGTCCCATCACTTCATGGGAAATAGATGGGGAAACAATGGAAACAGTGGCTGACTTTATTTGGGGGGAGGGCACCAAAATCGCTGCAGATTATGACTACAGCCATGAAATTAAAAGACACTCCTTGGAAGAAAAGTTATGACCAACCTATATAGCATATTAAAAAACAGAGACATTACTTTGTCAACAAAGGTCCATCTAGTCAAGGCTACAGTTTTTCCAGTGGTCATGTATAGATGTGAAAGCTGGACTGGGAAGAGAGCTGGGCACCGAAGAATTGATGCTTTTGAACTGTGGTGTTGAAGAAGACTCCTGAGAGTCCCTTGGACTGCAAGGAGATCCAACCAGTTCATCCTAAAGGAGATTAGTCCTGGGTATTCATTGGAAGAACTGATGTTGAAGCTGAAACTCCAATACTTTGGCCACCTGATGCGAAGAGCTGAGTCATTTGAGAAGACCTTGATGATGGGAAAGATTGAGGGCAGGAGGAGAAGGGGACGACCGAGGATAAAATGGTTGGATGGCATCACCGACAATGCACATGAGTTTGAGTAAGCTCTGAGAGTTGGTGATGGTCAGGGAGGGCTGGCATGCTGCGGTTCATGGGGTCACAAAGAGTCAGACCCAACTGAATTGAACTGAACCGAATAGAGTGGTTCTAACTGATACACATATAAATCTTCTGAGGATCTTGCTAAAACACCAATTCTAATTCAGTAGGCTTTTGGTGGAGCTAGAAATTCCAAATTTCTAACAAGCTTTGATCCTCCTGCCTGTCCATGATCTTTAAGTAACAGGGTTCTGTAACTGAGTATGGATGGAGACTGGCTGCAATTAGAAGGGCTATTTTGGCTGCAAGGAACAGTGACTCCACTGAGTGCATTCCAGAAACTTAAAGCATAACCTGGAATAGACCTAACTGGAGCTGGGCCTCTGAGATAGTCTCTTTCCCGTCTGCACCTAGTTCCATTCTCCTCTTTCTCCCCTTCTCCCCAGGTTCCTACTCACCACCTACTCCAGTAGGTATTATACTGGGGGTGCAGGTGGTAGATCTATGTTTTTAAAAAGCTCTCTGGGGGTTCTACTGGACCTGCCTCAGCAGGACAGGTAAACAAGCTCAAGCAAACGGCACCAGCGTGCAATTACCCAATCTCAACCTCCAAGTGGGCTTCCCTGGTAGCTTAGCTGGTAAGGAATCTGCCTGTAATGCAGGAGACCTGAGTTCAATTCCTGGGTTGGGAAGACCTCCTGGAGAAGGAAATGGCTACCCACTCCAGTATTCTGTCCATGGAGTTCTCCAGGCCAGAGGAACCTGGCAGGCTATAGTCCATGGGGCCTCAAACCTCCTGCTCCTTATTCTTCAGCTAAACGAATTACTCTGAACTTTCCTGGTCCCTTAAGGATTGGCATCCATTATTTAACATAAACATTAGGAAACAGTGACAATAATAAAGGCAGCGATGAAAACTGACTGTATACATGTATCATTCAACTCTCACAGCAACCAACCCAAGGTAAATATTTTTACCATCCTCACTTCATTGCCAAAAAGACTGAAACTTAAGAGAGATTAAGAAGTTTGAGCAATATCACAGAGCTAACAAGAGCAGAGGTCCGCCTGGTTATGACACCCATGCTCTTTACAACACCCTGAAACAGCTCTTGCCCAGGAACAGTGAATCTGAACTCACAGGCAATGTCTGAGTACCATTCTCCTCAAAGCTTTGCCAGACGAGAAATATAAAACTTGGAATTTTGCCACTGATAGTGATGAAATGACTTTCTTTTTTTATATTTACTTATTTATTTAGCTTATCTCAGTGTTAGTTGCAGAGAAGGCAACGGCCCCCCCACTCCAGGACTCTTGCCTGGAAAATCCCATGGACGGAGGAGCCTGGTGGGCTGCAGTCCATGGGGTCGCTAAGAGTTGGACATGACTGAGCGACTTAGCAGCAGCAGCAGCGTTAGTTGTGGCATAAGGAATCTAGTTCCCTGACCAGGGATCAAACTCGGGTCCCCTGCATTGGGAACATGGAGTCTTAGCCACTGGATCACCAGGGAAATCCCAGAAATGACCTTTTAAGTTACACATTACATGTACCTGCATAAGTTTAAGGACCATTTGCACTTATTTTCTCTTTTGCCTTTGGTCTAATGAGCTTCATTCACTTTTCAGTTAGTAGCTCTTACAAATCAAGATTAGCCCTTATTCTGACACACAACAAAATTTCTTAAGCTGTCTGGGTATTTTGACTTTGTTCCTGATGTCTCTGGTCATGTACCAGCTTCTGGGGTTCGAATCTGGCACTGGAATGTTTTTCTCCACTCCTAAGTGTTTATACTATTTCATTTTCAGTATTTACAATTTATTCTGAATTTGGAATTTATTCTTCTGTATTATGTGAGGAACAAATCTAATTTTATATTTCCATATGGCTATCCAATTGTTCCAACACTATTAAAGTCTATCTTTCCACAGATTTGACATGCCATCTTCTTCAGATACTAAATTTTAACTAATAAAACATATAATGTAGATGCAATCCAAAAGCCAAAACAGTCAAGATGCCCTTTCAAGACTGATTTAAAAGTTCAAGGTGGAAAAATAAATAGCAAGAATAGCCAGGAAAAGCACAGTAATTTCATAAACAGGAAGGCAGTCCAACCATAGCAGATATTAAATGTTTTATAACATCTTTAGAATTCTGGAAATAATACAAATATGTTCACACTTGATTGAGAAATCCTGTCTTTAGTATATTCTAAAACACACTGGCAAGAATACAAAACACCCCAAGCACAAAGATATTGTGTCATTACTTGTAAAAGCAAACAAATATGGTTCATCCGTGCAACCCAATGATGAAGGTCTGAGCTCCCTACAGAGACCAGTCTATACACAGTGATCAACAAAGGCTGCTAAGCGAAAAGCATAGTGAAGAATAACATTTTCATGATTCTTCGTGAGTGAGCATGGGGGAAGCAAAATTATTGGAAAATATGTTTCTCTAAAGGAACAACACGAGGATAAAACAAAAACTATTAACATGGTTACCTACAGCAAGAGGGAGGGCCCAGGGTTGGAAACAAGATTTCTATGAATATTACTTTACTATACACTTTCGGCTTTGGAAACAAAATTTCTATTTTGAATCATTAACTTATTTTTAATTAAAATTTTTACTGAGTTAAACACAAAATCACAGTTACAAGAAATGATACAAAGAGATCTAATGTCCACTTTGCCAGTTTGCTCGCATGGTAATATTTTACAAAACCAACCTATGGTATCACAACCAGTGCTTTAATAGATAATCCATCTAGTTTTGCCAGGTTTTATTTGTGCATAGTAAGTTGTACATGATTTTATCACCTGCGAAGGTTCCTATATCCATCCTGTAGGCACAAAACACATAAGGATTTGTCATGTCACCAGTTTACACATCACCCATATCCTTTCTGGGCTTTCCTGATAGCTCAGTTGGTAAAGAATCCGCCTGAAATGCAGGAGACGCCGGTTTGATTCCAGGGTTGGGAATATCCACTGGAGAAGGGATAGGCTATCCATTCCAGTATTCTTAGACTACCCCTGTGGCTCAGCTGGTAAAGATTCCATCTGCAATTCGGGAGACCTGGGTTCAATTCCTGGATTGGAAAGATCCCCTGGAGGAGGGAAATGCTACCCACTACAGTATTCTGGCCTGGAGAATTCCGTAGACTGAATAGTCCATGGGGTCACAAAGAGTCGGACATAACTGAGCAACTTTCACTTTCATATCCTTTCTGCCACTCCTCACCTGGTCCCTAAACCCGTTACAAACTAATCTGTCCATGATTTCTAAGATTGTGTCATTTCAGAATGCTATACAGTACTTTTCCTTCTGGGAAGATTGAGTAGACATACTTTTCCCACCATTAAATACAACTGAAAATATCTGCTATCATACATAAAACAAGGATAAGACTGGTAAAGAGAAAACAGCAGACAGGATAGAAGCTATGCAACCCAAGGAAGGACATGGGGGTTGTATCTGCCCCCTCATATATCCCTGACTTGGAGATGAAGACGTAGGAGACCTAGAAACACCAACAGCTCCAAGTGAAAAAATTAGTAAAAAGGGCTTCTCTCACCTCACACTCTAGTAAAGTAATGGCCCAAATTCTCCTAGCCAGGCTTTAGCAATATGTGAACGGTGAGCTTCCAGATGTTCAAGCTGGTTTTAGAAAAGGCAGAGGAACCAGAGATCAAATTGCCAACATCTGCTGGGTCATGGAAAAAGGAAGAGTGTTCCAGAAAAACATGTATTTCTGCTTTATTGACTATGCAAAAGCCTTTTACTGTGTGGTGGATCATAATAAACTGTGGAAAATTCTGAAAGAGATGCGAATACCAGACCACCTGATCTGCCTCTTGAGAAATCTATATGCAGGTCAGGAAGCAACAGTTAGAACTGGTCATGGAACAACAGACTGGTTCCAAATAGGAAAAGGAGTATGTCAAGGCTGTATATTGTCTCCCTGCTTATTTAACTTATATGCAGAGCACATCATGAGAAACGCTGGGCTGGAAGAAGCACAAGCTGGAATCAAGATTGCCAGGAGAAACATCAATAACCTCAGATATGCAGATGACACCACTCTTATGGCAGAAAGTGAAGAGGAACTCAAAAGCCTCTTGATGAAAGTGAAAGAGGAGAGTGAAAAAGTTGGCTTAAAGCTCACCATTCAGAAAACGAAGATCATGGCATCTGGTCCCATCACTTCATGGGAAATAGATGGGGAAACAGTGGAAACAGTGGCTGACTTTATTTTTCTGGGCTCCAAAATCACTGAAGATTATGACTGCAGCCATGAAATTAAAAGACGCTTACTCCTTGGAAGGAAAGTTATGACCAACCTAGACAGCATATTCAAAAGCAGAGACAATACTTTGCCAACAAAGGTCCGTCTAGTCAAGGCTATGGTTTTTCCAGTGGTCATGTATGGATGTGAGAGTTGGACTGTGAAGACAGCTGAGCGCTAAAGAATTGATGCTTTTGAACTGTGGTGTTGGAGAAGACTCTTGAGAGTCCCTTGGACTGCAAGAAGATCCAACCAGTGCATTCTGAAGGAGACCAGCCCTGGGATTTCTTTGGAAGGAATGATGCTAAAGCTGAAACTCCAGTACTTTGGCCACCTCATGCAAACAGTTGACTCATTGGAAAAGGCTCTGATGCTGGGAGGGATTGCGGGCAGGAGGAAAGGGGGACGACAGAGGATGAGATGGCTGGATGGCATCACTGACTCGATGGACGTGAGTTTGAGTGAACTCCAGGAGTTGGTGATGGACAGGGAGGCCTGGCATGCTGCAATTCATGGGGTCACAAAGAGTAGGACACGGCTGAGCGACTGAACTGATGCAGCCTAAGGACCAGGAAATGTGCACCATAACAAAAATGAAAACACTTAGGTAACAGCCTCTCTATTCCGCTAATGACCACAGAAAACCTTTACCCCTACCCATGCCAGCAAAGGACAAGCACAAACCTAGAATTCCACCCTCTTGAGATGAATAATGTTCCTTGTGCCCCTGCCTGGGTGATGCCAAAGAAGGCCAAGTAGAGAGTTAAGATTTTTATGCCCACTAGGCAGTAACAGGCACCCCTGCCTTCTGTCTCAGTGGAGGCAATATGGGAGCCTGCACTTCAGCCCCCACACACTAAGGTGGGCCCCTCCTCCTCCAAGGTAGAGGCAGAGAAGGCCTAGTGGAGACTAAGGACTTTTACCATCAACCAGTGGGAACCACTATGCAGTCCATGGTGAGGGAGAAACTGAGGCAGAATTCCCAGCAGTAAATAAGAATCCCCTCCTCCTTGTCAACTGAGGAACCCAGACTTATATCTCCACCGGCAGTAATGAAGCAGTATCCCTCTCTCCCACAACAGCCCCATCAGAAACAGTTAAAACAAAGGTTAAACAACATCCAGAGTCTCTCAACATGATACAAAAATATCTAAGTTTCAATAGAAAAAAAATAGCATAGCCAAAAGCCAGGAAGATCTCACAGATATCCAATACTGAAATGACATATCAGACTTACCAAACAAAGATTTTTAGAGCAGTCAACATAAAAGTACTTAAAGGAACATTTGTGACTATGTGTAAAATACATGAGGAAAAAAGAGAAAGCCCTAAATGACATGGGAAGTCTAGGAAGGAAAGAAAACCCATAGAAAAAAAATAGAAAACCTCAAAGACATGGGAAGTCTAGAAAGGAAAGACAAAAAAGAAATTTTAGCAATGAAATATATAATAAGCAGAATTTAAAACTCAACAGATGGACTCAAAGGCAGAATGGAGGGGACAGAGGAAAGAAACGGTGAACTGGAAGACAATAGAAAATACCAAAGAAAATACTGGAAGAAAAACGTAGTGACCTGTGGGACTGTAACAATCTAACTTTCATTGGAATCACAGAAGCAGAGGAGAAACAAGAGTGGATCTGAAAAAGTACTAAAAGAAATAATGGCTAAAAACTCTGAATTTTCTATGAGACAAAGTTACAAATTCAAGAAGCTGAGAAGACCCTAAGTCGAAGAACCCCAGAGAAATCTATGCCAAGGCACAGCATAATTAAAATTCTGAAGGCGATGGCACCCCACTCCAGTACTCTTGCCTGGAAAATCCCATGGATGGAGGAGCCTGGTGGGCTGCAGATCATGGGGTCGCCAAGAGTCAGACACAACTGAGCGACTTCACTTTCACTTTCCACTTTCATGCATTAGAGAAGGAAATGGCAACCACTCCAGTGTTCTTGCCTCGAGAATCCCAGGGACGGGGGAGCCTGGTGGGCTGCCGTCTATGGGGTTGCAGAGAGTCGGACATGACTGAAGTGACTTAGCAGCAGCAGCAATCTAACAGTAAACAAACAAAAAAAGCAGCTGAGAAAAATGATGCCTTACCTATAGGGGGAAAAAATGATTTCTCATCAGAAAATAACGAGGTCAGAAGTGGTACAACGTTATACAAGTGCTGAAACAAAAACTGTCAACCTACAATCTTACAACACAATACCCTCAGAAGA
The DNA here is from genome assembly GCA_935064755.1 of Tragelaphus eurycerus. Classification (NCBI taxonomy): domain Eukaryota; kingdom Metazoa; phylum Chordata; class Mammalia; order Artiodactyla; family Bovidae; genus Tragelaphus; species Tragelaphus eurycerus. The sequence continues at coordinate 7,681,956 of CAKXYN010000002.1, read as the reverse complement.
TAAAGAAAAATCAGGGATTCCCTGGTGGCTCAGTGGGAAAGAATCTGCCTGCCAATGAAAGAGATGCAGGTTCCATCCCTGGGGGCGGGAAGATTCCCTGGAGAAGGAAATGGCAACCCACTCCAGTATTCTTGCTTGGAAAATTCCATGGACAGAGGAGCCTTGTGGGCTACAGTCCATCAAGTTGCAAAGAGTTGGACATGACTAAGTGTCTGAGCACACACCCACATATCTCTGGCAGATTTACCCCTTTTATCATTCGTTAACATCCCATTAACAACTTTTTTTCATTTTGGAATCTAACTCTCCTGGTACTGATATGTCATTTCTATTATTTTCTTTTTATTAGTGATAGCATGGTGTAATTTTTCCATCCTTTTACTTTCAACTTACCCCCAGGCACAGAATTTGAAGTGCATTTCTTGTAAGCAGCATATAATTTTTTTATCCACTATGCCAAACTCTGCAAATGGTTGGTATAAGAATCTAATTTTAAAGTAATTGCCATGTCAGTGCTTAAGTCTGTCCTGTTATTTGTTTCATACTTGTTTTCTTCATTCCTCTGATCTCAAGCGGTTTCTCTTTTGCTTTCCTTCAGGTTACTTGAAGTGTTTTGTTTTGTTTTGTTTTTTTAGAATTCCTTGATTTCTTCAGTGTGCTCTGAGTATTAAATATATGAATTGTAACAATTTACTGATTCCAACATTTTGTCACCTCCAGCATGGAGATCTCCCTTTCATTTAGGTCCTTTGGCCTCCCCCACTTTTAAGTATCATTGTTTTGCAAACAGATGTGATCACTTGTTTCAATCATCAAGTGTTTAAGTCATGAGGAAATGTCTCCTGCATGCACTCATTATGTTTTGTCTTCCTTCCTGAAGCACCAAGATTCCTGCTTATATTATTCCTTTGTTTGAAGAACTTTAGCCAGTCTTTGAGCAAAAGTCAGTTAAACAACTAGTTCTTCATTTTTCTTCATCTTAGAAGGTTCTTATTTCCCTTTATCTTTCCAGAACGATAAAACTTGTAGTAGATAGTTCTGTTTTTACTAGCTCTTGAAAATATTCTAGGCTGTAGGTCAAGATATGCTATTCCAGGCTGCAAGTAAGATATGCTACAAGCGGGTGGTCTTCGGTTGGGTGCAGGGACACAAGACACTTGCCACTGTGCTGTTCCAATTTTGTTCACCTAACTACATTTTAGAGTTTCCCCTGGGTTGTCTCCTATACCATCTTTTCTAGAACTAAAGTGTACAAAAATTTTAAATAGTTCTTAAGTGTCCATCTCCAAACCACCACTTTAACAGGAAAAAAATATGATAATGGTGTATTGTGTCCTTTCTCAAGAACAGGGCCATTACAACCTTGAGAGTCCAGCTGAAGGTCAGGTGCAGTAACACCTAGGTACTCCCTTCGTCAGAGAGCACGGTCCTCCGCTCTCTCTAACCTGATTGATTTCACCCACGTTTTAAGGTTATGTATGCAATTTATATTACTTGTATTCATCAATTTTAACATGTTTTATTTTTCTTCAACACAGAGAAATTCAAAAGCAAAACTTAAGTTTTCTTCCCTTCACATGCTAAAGAGATACTAGATTAAATTTGTTAGCAATGTTTTTCAAAGCAAAAGAAATCTTCTGAACAACATTATAAAACCAGCCTCCCAGATTCCTGCCCTTGCATGCAAAAGCTACACTGAAAACTATCTTTTAAACTATTCTGTGAATGAAGAATGATGGTTAAACTGGTAAAAAAAAAAAAAAAAAGCTATCTTCGTCATAGCTCAAGAAGAGCCACCTTTTCAACTATGTAAAAACTGTGACATACAGTAAGAACACTTATGAATCTGTAAAACAAGGCATTCTATACAATAATCCATTACACTTCATAGCAGTGAACATAATAGTGTAAAATAGTACCGATAGGAACGATTATCCCTATTTCAAAGTAAGAATACTTTCAACACAGAAATGTTAACTAGCTTGCTCAAGGTCACACCATAGCAAGAAGCAGAATCACTATTTAAATCCAGGCAGGCAGTTTTCAGAGTCCCTGGCTCCTAACCTAAAACTACACTGCAGAAACACTCCAGTCCTGGGAAATAAAAGAATTCACAAGATTGTCTACTGCAAGATTAAAAAGGTAAAGTAAATATAAAATCTGTAAGACTCTATTCTAAGTGAAATAAGGACAAATAGCATTCATTCACTGACACCATTATAGAAACAGCATGAAATCAAACCTTTCTTATTCTGATGCTGCTACAATCAGTGGATGTAAACAATCACACTGACTTCAAAAGATCTGCAAAGATGACAAACAATTCAGGATAATATGCAGCCATTTAAAAGCAAGCAAGCACTAAACACTGAAATAAACTAAAAAGAAATTTAATTGCTCCCAAATACAGTGCATTATCAGAGGACAACCAACCAACCAAATAGGCTTAATAGATTTTTTTTCAATAATTTCCATTTTTTTCATTTGTAGTAACTGCAAAAAATCTGCACCTGGAAACTGAGGAATCTTCAATTTTTATCTAATAGGTTATTCAGGAAAAAAAAAAAAAAAAAGAAAATCTAAAGATCACAAGGCAAGCAATTTGTAGATGGCAAAAGTAAAAAAAATTATATTTCCAAGTTCAATAAATATCCTCTTTAGTTATAAAATAACTTCATTTATTTAAAAAGTCATTTGATGTTTTTCAGTTTCAGCTATAACACAATGAAGCTCAAAAGAACGTAGTTCTAAAATGTCATCAGTAAAAGAAAGCAATCTGGACTTTCACTGGACAGAACTTATAATAATAATATAATAAAGAACCAGAAGATTTAAATGAAAATAGAAAAATCCAACATCAGAAAGGTTTTGTTTATATGTTGTTTTTTTTTTTAATGGAGAAATTAACATTTGAGGGCCATTCTATTAAGCTACTCCAAAAGAAATTCAGAAGCTGGACGAAATACCAGGCAAAACTCAATGTTCTAATAAGAAGTAGAAAGCAGGCCTCATCCCTCGCCTCCAGTAGGATCAATTGGAGCTGTTATTTGGCTCCTCTGACTGTAAAAGGGAAACCAAATTCAATATTACACAATTAAGAAAGGTTTGGAGCCTGGGAGGCTACAGTCCACATAGTCACAAAGAGAGTCGGGCATGCCTTAGTGACTAATTAACAACAAGCAACTCAGACACGTATTACATCATCACCTCAAGCAACAAAATATGATGCCTTACTGGTGTTACTTGGGGTTCCCCCCAGCAATAAAATAGACATGTAACTCTGCCATCCATACCTGAAAAAACAAACATCCCTATCTCCAAAATCCTAAGTATCTTCAATCACAGATTTTCATCAGAACTTAGTATCAAATTTGTATTTCAAAGGAATATATACAGATAAAGCTCATTTTTTAAAGTAAAAAAGACTTAAGATCTGGGAGTTACATGCCCAAGTAGGGAAGTACTTCTACAATTCCTGCTGGAATGAGGATAGGTGTGGCTGTTGGTTTACATTAAGTCCCTGAGATTGCTGCCAATAAAATGTCAGTCACGAACTTCACTAATTTTCCACCTCAGCACCGGGCAAAGTCTGAACTTCTCAGAAAACCCACTCTCTCACTAAGCAATTTCGCCGAAAATCAAAGACCCCTTTTTATCTGACAAAGTGCTGGACAGAGAGGTTGGTAAGAGGGCACCATAGCGAAGAAAAGCATACGCTGGGATTACCACTGTAGCTCTCAAATATTAAGAGACTGAAGTTTGTAATAAATGATAACCTTTCCCTTTAAAAACTAATGAAAATCTGTCTAGGAAAACAGAAATGCTAACAGAATACAAAGAAAGCTATATTTAATCATTCCAAAGATAAAAGGATGGTTCCATTTTGGCTAGAGATCATGAATGTAACAAACTATGCTATAAAATACTCACTGTAGTGTATAGAGTTGCTTATGTACATGTGTATATTTCCTTTACTCTGAAGTCATTCAAAACTAACTGCTGTGTGCTTATTTGCTTCAGTGGACTCCGATTCTTTGTGACCCCATGGACTTGCAGGAGAGCTTGCAGGCTCTCCTGTCCATGGGGACTCTTCAAACAAGAATACTATAGTGGGTTGCCATGCCCTCCTCCTCCAGGGGATCTTCCCAACCCCAGGATCAAACCCAGGTCTCCTGCACTGCAGGCAAATTCTTTACCCTCTGAGCCTCTAGTGAAACTACTTACTATATAAGTAGTCAAGCATAGTTAAAATATATACATAAAATATTGGTCCTGTCTTTCATGGAATTCTAGTCAGGGCCAGTGGAGGATGACAGGTAAATAATATCATTCCCTTGAAAACATCTACATGTCACTTTCTAAAAAATACTTTGGCAAAGCTATTATTTGCAAGATCATGATCTTAAATACAACAGAGTTAGATAGACTAATATAAAAAGTAAAAAACCACCTATGTTTGCATACATGCAATTACTAAATAAAAGTGTAAACTTACAAAAGAATCCTGAATCACTAGCATTTAGAAATCTGATTTTGCATATGGGCCTGTTGCCTGCACCACTCCCCAAAGCAAATGTGACACACAGGTTGTGAAAGCCTATTTACCCACAAGTTAATCTTATCCTATCCAGAAGTCATTTGGAGACGTAAGGACATGCTTCTCTGAGTCTAGTCTTCCATCTGAATTAAGGGGAGATGGAACATAAATAGACCTCTTCCTGTGTTACTAGAAATCTACCAGCATAGCCATGGGGGATGGACAGCAGTATTATTGTCTGGTCTCAGCTGCCATTTAAAGACCAGTGAAGTAATCACCACATATGTAAAAGAATAGATGTTAAAACGCTGCTATATATCCAAAACCACAGCTGGCTAAACTGTAGAAGAAATCACAGTACAATATGGAAACCACCATATTGTAGCTGAGACCATAAATATAGCTGAGACATAAACTACCACACAAAGTCCCCTTTTCCATGAAACTATGAAATTTTGATAATGAGAATGACAGTTGAATTTTAAAGACAATTTGGGCTTCCCTGATAGCTCAGTTTGTAAAGAATCCGCCTGCAACGCAGGAGACCCCAGTTTGATTCCTGGGTTGGGAAGATCCACTGGAGAAGGGATAGGCTACCCACTCCAGTATTCTGGACTAGAGAATTCCATGGACTGTATAGTCCATGGGGTCGCAATGAGTCAGACATAACTGAGAGACTTTCACTCTCACTTCACTTTGGGCAATAAAATACTATGATATCATAATAGTGGTATGTGTCATTTCACATTTGTCCAAATCCAGAGAATACAAAACACCGAGAAGGAACCTACGGTAAACTATGGACTTTAGAATGACTATGTGTTAATGTAGATTCACAGTTAAGAACCATACCACCCTAATGGTGAGGCATGTGTATGAGCAGAGGGTATTCGGGAAATCTCTGAACCTTCTCCTCACCTCAGTTTTGCTGTGAACCTAACACTACTCAAAAAAAAAAAAAAAAAAAAAAGTCTTAATTAAAAAAAAAACACAGTTTAGTTAACTGAAATAGTGCATTTTCCTTCTCAGCTTATGATGGCAGTATGGTATTACAGAATGGCTGCTGCTGCTGCTAAGTCACTTAAGTCGAGTCCGACTGTGCGACCCCAGAGACGACAGCCCACCAAGCTCCCCCGTCCCTGGGATTCTCCCGGCAAGAACACAGAATGGCAGTAGGGTACTATTTCCTATCAAAAAATGGGGTAAACAATCCAGAGAGTTGTCTATGCACAATTCCTAATAACATTTTCATTTATTTCCTTCCAACTTTTGTTCTGTCCATAACACTTTTATTTTACCTAACTGTATTCATGAGATCCTACTTTATTAGCAACATGACAGGCCACTACAGGATCCAAAATCTTTGCTAATAGATGAAAATGTATCTAGTTTTTTTTTTTTTTTCAATGTGTTAATTCCTAGGGAAATAGACCATTTTCCATTATACTAAAATTAAATTAGGAATTCAAGGAACAATTATTGATATGTATCATGCTTTAAGTACTAAAGTGAACAATCTTAAGGAACAAAACATTAAAAGTATTTGCCAATTCTTAGTATTTAACTGGTACCCAAAGACTTTTCCCTTAAAAATTTTGCTTCAAGGGCTAAAAGGAATTTTTTTAAAGAATAGCTCGAGTTAACAATAAGTCCTTGATCCATTCATGGCCTTAAAATTATATGATTTAAGAAGTGCTGTAAAAATTTAAGAAATATCAGATTAGAGTGCTCTGGGAAGATTTCGGATGACAAACAGCTTTTAGCTGGTTCTTAAAGAACAAGTAAGGTTTGAACCTGTGGGGGTGGGGTGAGGTGGGGGAAGACAACCAGGAAGCAGAGAATAACTTGACAAACAGGTTAGGCTAAAAACAATACTTATAAACTATTCAGGGAAGTGTGCCCTTCAAGATAACAGCCAAGATAGGCCTAGAAGAACAGAGATGACAGCAATATGATAGAAATAGGTGACATATTTGAGGTAGAAAAACTAAACAGACAGTAACTGAAAAGTGAAGGTCTAACCCTTGGGAAATTACCCTAAAGAACTGAAGAATCCAAAGTGCTGCTAAAAAAGAAAAAAGGAAAGAAAAACAGAAGAGCCATCAAAACTTCACAAATGGAACTCATTTGTGGAATCAGAGTAGGGTGGAGTAGGGTGGAATTACGGGCTTCCCTTAAGGGGAAGTGGTAAAGAATCCGCCTGCCAATGCAAGAGAAGCAGGTTCGATGATCCCTGGATCAAGAAGAGTCCCTGGAGAAGGAAATGGCAACCCTCTCCAGTATTCTGGCCTGGGCAATCCCATGGACAGAGGAGTCTGGCAGGCTACAGTCCATGGGATAGCAAAGAGTCGGACACAAATTAGCGACTCAACAAGCAGCAAGTGAGGAACCAGTTTTAAGTTTCTCCTGCTACAAAGGGCAGGAGAACATCAACTGAGAAGACACCAGTGATTTATGGATTTACTGGGAAAGACATTCAAGAACTCAATGTCTATAGGAAGGGCAAGCTGAGATAACTTGCAGATTTTGTGCTTCACCTTTCTCCGAAAAAGATGAGAACACCTCCAGGTTCCCCGTTAGCTAACGTGAAAATATATACGGAAGTGAAGGAAAAAAAAAAAAAAAATCAACAAATCCATTTTCGAAAGAGTGGTCAGGTTGGTCTCAGACAAAAGGTTACATCTGAGCCAGACCTTGAGGCGGTAAAGGAATGAGACATGACTTATCTGGGGAGGAGCCTCTCAGGGCACTGGCACGTGAGGCAGTACAAAGAGGCCAGTGGTGAATAGAAAACAAAGGGAGGCAGAGATCCCTAAGGCACAAAATCAAAGGGCCAACACCTCGGCGGTCACTCTAAGCACTTCAGTTTTTTCTGCTGTGAGTATTAGGGAGCCACTGGAGAGTTTGGAGAAGAATGAAAAACCATCGGAGTCAGAGACCTCAGCCAAGAAAGAACACTTCAGTGACTGGACCTATTCCTAGAGTGCTCTCTGTGTTTAACAGTCCTGAACTTGCATTCACTATGCTGGCTACATTTATAATGAGGTCTACACTGAGACTTCACAGCATAGGAGCCATAAACCAGAACAAGGCTAGGCCCAGGGTAGCAAGAAAAACCTGGTTCTATCAACGCAAATGAGGGTAGCCTTTCCGGTTACCTAGAAGTACACAAAACTGGAAGTACACAAATACCGTATATCCAAGTATAACATAACATGGAAAAAATTATGAAGCAGTCTTCTACAGATAGGCAAGAATTAATTATCAGTGTAAGAAATTTCAATTTTAAAGAAAAAAAAAACCACCAAGAAATAGAACTATATGTTTATAAATTTTACATTATGGGAAAACAAATACCTTAAGTGTTAGAATGCAAGTTACCTTTGATTTTACATTTTGGCAAGATACAAAATAAAGACAACAAAAGGAAGACTTAGACTCTTCAGTCATGTCTACTTTAGCTGTAAGAAATGAAAATTACCAAATCCCTCCATTTGTTCAATAACAATAATGCATGTGAAAATTTATACATAGTATTAGATTTGATAGTATTTGAATTAGTGAACTAAAATGGACTGGAATGGGTGAATTTAACTCAGAGGACCATTATATCTACTACTGCGGGCAGGAATCCCTCAGAAGAAATGGAGTAGCCATCATGGTCAAAAAGAGAGTCCAAAATGCAGTACTTGGATGCAATCTCAAAAACAACAGAATGATCTCTGTTCGTTTCCAAGGCAAACCATTCAATGTCACAGTAATCCAGGTCTATGCCCCAACCAGTAACGCTGAAGAAGCTGAAGTTGAACGGTTCTATGAAGACCTACAAGACCTTTTAGAACTAACACCCTAAAAAGATGTCCTTTTCATTATAGGGGACTGGAATGCAAAAGTAGGAAGTCAAGAAACACCTGGAGTAACAGGCGAATTTGGCCTTGGAACACGGAAGGAAGCAGGGCAAAGACTAACAGAGTTTTGCCAAGAAAATGCACTGGTCATAGCAAATACTCTCTTCCAACAACACAAGAAAAGACTCTATACATGGACATCACCAGATCAGATCAGATCAGTCGCTCAGTCGTGTCCGACTCTCTGCGACCCCATGAACCGCAGCACGCCAGGCCTCCCTGTCCATCACCAGCTCCCGGAGGTCACCCAGACTCGCATCCATCGAGTCAGTGATGCCATCCAGCCATCTCATCCTCTGTCGTCCCCTTCTCCTCCTGCCCTCAATCCCTCCCAGCATCAGAGTCTTCTCCAATGAGTCAACTCTTCGCATGAGGTGGCCAAAATATTGGAGTTTCAGCTTTAGCATCATTCCTTCTAAAGAAATTCCAGGATTGATCTCCTTCAGAATGGACTGGTTGGATCTTCTTGCAGTCCAAGGGACTCTCAAGAGTCTTCTCCAACACCACAGTTCAAAAGCATCAATTCTTCGGCACTCAGCCTTCTTCACAGTCCAACTCTCACATCCATACATGACCACAGGAAAGACCATAGCCTTGACTAGGCGAACCTTTGTTGGTAAAGTAATGTCTCTGCTTTTGAATATGCTATCTAGGTTGGTCATAACTTTCCTTCCAAGGAGCAAGCGTCTTTTAATTTCATGGCTGCAGTCACCATCTGCAGTGATTTTGGAGCCCAGAAAAACAAAGTCTGACACTGTTTCCACTGTTTCCCCATCTATTTCCCATGTAGTGATGGGACCAGATGCCATGATCTTCGTTTTCTGAATGTTGAGCTTTAAGCCAACCTTTTCACTCTCCACTTTCACTTTCATCAAGAGGCTTTTTAGCCCCTCCTCACTTTCTGCCATAAGAGTGGTGTCATCTGCATATCTGAGGTTATTGATATTTCTCCCGGCAATCTTGATTCCAACTTCTGTTTCTTCCAGTCCAGCATTTCTCATGATGTACTCTGCATATAAGTTAAATAAACATGGTGACAATATGCAGCCTTGACGTACTCCTTTTCCTATTTGGAACCAGTCTGTTGTTCCATGACCAGTTCTAACTGTTGCTTCCTGACCTGCATACAGATTTCTTAAGAGGCATACAGATTTCTTAAGAGGCAGATCAGGTGGTCTGGAGCAGCCAGAAGCAGCCGGGATGAGATACCCCACGCCCAAGGTAAGAGAAACCCAAGTAAGACAGTTGGTCTTGAAAGAGGGCATCAGAGGGCAAATACACTAAAAACCATCACCAGATGGTCAACACCAAAATCAGATCGATTATATTCTTTGCAGCCAAAGATGGAGAAGCTCTATACAATCAGCAAAAACAAGACCAGGAGCTGACTGTGGCTCGGACCATGAACTCCTTATTGCCAAATTCAGACAAACCACTAGACCATTCAGGTATGACCTAAATCAAATCCCTTATGATTATACAGTGGAAGTGAGAAATAGATTTAAGGGCCTAGATCTGATAGATAGAGTGCCTGATGAACTATGGAATGAGGTTCATGACATTGTACAGGAGACAGGGATCAAGACCATCCCCATGGAAAAGAAATGCAAAAAAGCAAAATGGTTGTCTGGGGAGGCCTTGCAAATAGCTGTGAAGAGAAGAGAAGCAAAAAGCAAAGGAGAAAAGGAAAGATATAAACATCTGAATGCAGAGTTCCAAAGAATAGCAAGAAGAGATAAGAAACCCTTCTTCATTGATCAATGCAAAGAAATAGAGGAAAACAACAGAATAGGAAAGACTAAGCATCTATTCAAGAAAATCAGAGATACCAAAGGAACATTTCATGCAAAAATGGGCTCGATAAAGGACAGAAATGGTATGGACCTAACAGAAGCAGAAGATATTAAGAAGAGATGGCAAGAATACACAGAAGAACTGTACAAAAAAAGAGCTTCACGACCCAGATAATCATGATGGTGTGATCACTGACCTAGAGCCAGACATCCTGGAATGTGAAGTCAAGTGGGCCCTAGAAAGCATCACTACGAACAAGCTAGTGGAGGTGATGGAATTCCAGTGGAGCCACTCCAAATCCTGAAAGATGATGCTGTGAAAGTGCTGCACTCAATATGCCAGCAAAGTTGGAAAACTCAGCAGTGGCCACAAGATTGGAAAAGGTCAGTTTTCATCCCAATCCCAAAGAAAGGCAATGCCAAAGAGTGCTCAAACTACCGCACAATTGCACTCATCTCACACACTAGTAAAGTAATGCTCAAAATTCTCCAAGCCAGGCTTCAGCAATATGTGAACCATGAACTTCCTGATGTTCAAGCTGGTTTTAGAAAAGGCAGAGGAACCAGAGATCAAATTGCCAACATCCGCTGGACCATGGAAAAAGCAAGAGAGTTCCAGAAAAACATCTATTTCTGCTTTATTGACTATGCCAAAGCCTTTGACTGTGTGGATCACAATAAACTGTGGAAAATTCTGAAAGAGATGGGAATACCAGACCACCTGATCTGCCTCTTGAGAAATCTGTATGCAGGTCAGGAAGCAACAGTTAGAACTGGACATGGAACAACAGACTGGTTCCAAATAGGAAGGAGTACGTCAAGGCTGTATATTGTCACCATGTTTATTTAACTTATATGCAGAGTACATCATGAGAAATGCTGGACTGAAAGAAACACAAGCTGGAATCAAGATTGCTGGGAGAAATATCAATAACCTCAGATATGCAGATGATACCACCCTTATGGCAGAAAGTGAAGAGGAACTCAAAAGCCTCTTGATGAAAGTGAAAGTGGAGAGTGAAAAGGTTGGCTTAAAGCTCAACATTCAGAAAACGAAGATCATGGCATCTGGTCCCATCACTACATGGGAAATAGATGGAGAAACAGTGGAAACAGTGTCAGACTTTATTTTTCTGGGCTCCAAAATCACTGCAGATGGTGACTGAGCCATGAAATTAAAAGACGCTTACTCCTTGGAAGGAAAGTTATGACCAACCTAGATAGCATATTCAAAAGCAGAGACATTACTTTACCAACAAAGGTTCGCCTAGTCAAGGCTATGGTCTTTCCTGTGGTCATGTATGGATGTGAGAGCTGGACTGTGAAGAAGGCTGAGCGCCGAAGAATTGATGCTTTTGAACTGTGGTGTTGGAGAAGAGTCTTGAGAGTCCCTTGGACTGCAAGGAGATCCAACCAGTCCATTCTGAAGGAGATCAGCCCTGGGATTTCTTTGGAAGGAATGATGCTAAAGCTGAAACTCCAGTACTTTGGCCACCTCATGCGAAGAGTTGACTCATTGGAGAAGACTCTGATGCTGGGAGGGATTGGGGGCAGGAAGAGAAGGGGACGACAGAGGATGGGATGGCTGGATGGCATCACTGACTCGATGGATGTGAGTCTGAGGGACCTCCGGGAGTTGGTGATGGACAGGGAGGCCTGGCGTGCTGCGGTTCATGGGGTCGCAAAGAGTCGGACACGACTGAGCGACTGATCTGATCTGATCTAGATTTGATATAAAACATATTATCTTACATCTTATACTATTATTCACTTTATGCATAGACCATTTTTCAAGGATAAACAATTCAGTTGTAGGAAAGATAATTAACAGCATCCAGTTTATAAAAGTACCAATAAAAATTTAATCAATTTGATTTTATTTACAATAAAGATTATAACACTGTTTTGTCAGCCAAGAGATAAATATTTATCACATGTTTACATAGGTATATATGTGCCAGGCTTGTCTTATTTGTATAATACATTTACTCTGATAACTGTAGATCCACTTTCCAGTTGTAATATTGACCATCTCTACCACCACCCTACATCATCTCCAACCCTCACTAAATAAAATATTTTAAAATAACACCAGTACAAGCATTAAGAGGAAATTTATTCTTAATTCTGGATAAAAGACATATAATTGCATATATGATCTAACATGGCATTCTACAAAAATGGCACTGAAAAGAAAAATCCACAGTCACCATCTTCCAGATTCCTTTGGTTTTCTTTGCTTCATTCTGTTCTGTTCTACTGTATATCAGAGTAGAGAGTAGGCTCAAGGCAGCCAAAGTGATACCAAAACTCCTTAAGGGAGAGACGTAAACAGCAAAGATTCCCTGGACTAGCCTATTTGAGAATGTAACACTAGCAGGCATGCTGAATCGCTTCAGTTTTGTCTGACCTTTGTCACCCTATGGACCATAGCCCACCAGGCTCCTTTATCTGTGGGATTCTCCAGACAAGAATAGTGGAGTGGGTTGTCACGCTCTCCTCCAGGCTATCTTCCCAACCCAGGGAATAAACCTGTGACTCTTATGTCTCCTGCACTGGCAGATGGGTTCTTTACCACTAGCGCCACCTGGGAAGCCAACAAGAGCATGCTGCTGCTGCTAAGTCGCTTCAGTCGTGTCCGACTCTGTGCAACCCCATAGACGGAAGCCCACCAGGCTCCCCCGTCCCTGGGACTATCCAGGCAAGAACACCGGAGTGGGTTGCCATTTCCTTCTCCAATGCAGGAAAGTGAAACGTGGAAGTGAAGTCGCTCAGTCGTGTCCGACTCTTAGCGACCCCATGGACTGCAGCCCACCAGGCTCCTCCATCCATGGGACTTTCCAGGCAAGAGTACTGGAGTGGGGTGCCATTGCCTTTTCCAACAATAGCATACGTAAGACTAATAAAAGTTACTCCCAAAAAGCCACATACCACAGACAGAGGCAGCCTCGAACTTAAGGGGGATTTTGCTACTGTACAAAATATCTAGGGGAAAAGATTATAAAACAATTTTCCCATTATTTTAGAAATTAAGATATTTTAAAAATAGAAGTTGATAAACATGGTTAAATGTATTATACCAAAGTTAAAACATACTTCATCAGGGAAAACTGCAGAACTTCTCCTCAAATACATCAGCTTCAAAAAGAAGTCTAGTACAATCATTAATACTCCTTTGAAAATTCTCATTGCTATGCTATGAAAGATGTACCAGAGTAAGAAATAACATAAATGACTATTATTCGCAGACATAATATCTACAGAATGGCAAAACTGACAGTATTTAGTGAAGCCATGTACACAGTAAAAACTGCATTCTTATATACCAGCAAGTAGGTAGACATCACTGGTGGCTCAATGGCAAAGAACCTGCCTGCTAAGCAGGAAACGCGGATTTAATTGCTGGGTTGGAAAGATGCCCTGGAGAAGGAAATTGCAACACTATTCTTGCCTGAGAAATCTCATGGACAGAGGAGCCTGGCAGGCTACAGTCCATGAGGTCACAAAGAGCTGGACACAACTAAGCAACTAAACAAAGCAGATATCACACAAAACACACAAGACCAAGAAAAATGATAAAATACTGAGTAAGATTTGAAATAAACAAAATTATGCAACATTATGAGAGTGCAATAAATAATGCAAGTGAATGTCCCTTTATGAAAAAACCTGAATATTCAAAATGTCGATTATTTCAGTTAATTCTATATTTTCTGGAATATTAATCAACTATCAATAAAAATTTATTAATGAAATGAATCAAAATTTAATTTCAAAGAATAAATGTTATCTAATACTCTACAAGGAAAATGAAAGAGATAAGCCAGTATAGCCCTACTTGATACATTTATTACAAATTGCAACATTGCAGGCAGATCCTTTATCAACTGAGCTCCGAGCGGAGCCTTATTACAAATTAACAGTCGTTAAAAAACCCAAGCTCACTACCATAAAATTGGAAAAGCAAACCTAATTATATAAAATTTAATATGATACATTTGATATTAAACTAAAGGACTGGGAAGAATTACATGATTATGTAGATATCACCATAGAAAACTTTCCATTTAAATCTACACCTCATAGAAAAACACATTTTCTTTTAAACCGTTTTATCAAAGTAGAGATAGAAATGAAAACTGAGTATTTATTAGGTTTTTGAAGGAATATTAATTTCCTTCAAGCTTTGCTGCAAGCAACTGCTGAAAATAAAAGAGAAGATTCAAAGATGTGAATGTACAAAAAAAAAAAACTATCCTCTCTGCACACCATAAAATAGCCCAAAAAATTGACCTGGATTCCCGTCTATCCCTTCTAAAACCATTATAATAAGGAAGAACTGAATTACCTCAGCCAGAGTCAACTAAACCCAAATTTAAAGAGCATAATTCCTTTTAAGCCGTACCCAGAGGGCTTCCCAAGTGGTGCTAGTGGTAAAGAACCCACCTTCTAATACAGGAGACCTAAGAGACTGGTCTCCTAGTTCAAAAGAACTGGGTTTGATCCCTGCGTTGGGAAGATCCCCTGGAGGAAGGGACAGCAACCCACTCCAGTGTTCTTGCCTAGAAAATCCCATGGACAAAGGAGCTTGCAAGGCTGCAGTCCATAGGGTTGCACAGAGTCAGACACAACTGAAGCGACTAGTATACACACATGATACCCAGAATGTTCTTCCAAGCAAAATGTCCAGTATAACCAATACATCAGTCAGGCCCACACACACAAGAGATGCAACACTCAGAATGAGATAATATGAGGAGGATTTATTTACAAAAGGGTGATTGACAAGAAGGGAGTGTAAGGGAACCAAGGGATGGTACCCTGACCTGTGCCAGCAGCCCTGGAGCTCTTACCTCCCCCAGGCTGAACAGGTAGCTGGGAAGGAGCAGTTGCTGCAACCCGTGTGCGGGATCATCACACACTTGGTTATTTTGTGCAGAGCAGTGAATTTCAGCTAAGGCATACTATTTCCTCCAGATGACCTTCACGGGGAGACAGAGAATGAATGCTTAGATGTCTTTCCTTCCTCTACCTTCCGCCAGGTTCCCATGGGCCAGACTCCAACCCGAAGCTGGAGGGCACACGTCCACACAGGTCAGTCCCTGGGGCAGAGAGCAGACTGGAGAAGAGTAGAAGGTGGGTCTAGGAGAGCAAAGAAAAGAAATCTGGAGCAGCAAGGTAGGCCCACCCTCATGACCTCTCTTCTGCTTAAAGCTCTGCTTTGCAGCTTTGTTCTTGCCAGTTTCAGGCCTTCCCTTGAAACCCAGTGAAAGGCCCCTGATAACATGATGGCTTTCTCTTGTCCTCTTTAGCCATCTTAGAAACTTTGGTGCTTAACATCAAAATAATCAAAACAACTAGAAATATGACAATATGGGAAAGTCAAGCTCATTACTAAGTCCAATGTAGACAATGCTAATAATGTGGCATATGAAAAATAAAGTACATCCTTTATATGTTAAGGTTATGTGAATAATACATTAAAATGAAAAGTAAGAAAGCTGGTATGTTGATAGTGTTATGTCAACATACTCTCTAGAGGTTCAAAGGCCATTATACAAATACAGATAGAGGCATGCTATGCTATGCTAAGTCACTTCAGTCGTGTCCGACTCTGTGTGACCCCATAGACGGCAGCCCACCAGGCTCCCCCGTCCCCGGGGCTCTCCAGGCAAGAACACTGGAGTGGGCTGCCATTTCCTTCTCCAATGCATGCAAGTGAAAAGATAGAGGCATAAAGAGGGTGAAAGAAAATGAGGAAAGGAAACACTTGTCTACATTATCCAATAAGGGCCTGGGGAATGCTTAGTTTGAAAACAATCGTAATTTTGCTCTACAGACAATTAAGAGGAAATAAGCTAGAGAGACTGCTCAGGTTTTTAGTAACCACAACACCAGGGAAATGTTTTTAAAAGGGAACCAAAATCGGGGGCAGAAATCAAAAACACAGCTATCACATCTGAGTGTGGAAAAAGGCACAAAGGAAAACAATGCCTTCATTTCATATGACTAAAAGGTACTTAAGAGATTATGTTGATTTTTAGAAATGGCTAACAATACTGTAGTTGGAAAAACAAAAGGCTTCATTAAAGGAACGATGCTTTCTGTGAATACCAGATGACTCATTTCTGAATGAATTTCACTAGGCAAAAGACTGTACTCATTCAGTAAACAAGATATTTTTCTTCCATACCAAAACACACAGAAGAAACTTACCCTCAATATATAAGGATGGAGAGAGGATGAAAGCCACCCACTTACATACATGTATCTGCCATAACGGAAAGAGCTATTTAAAAAAATGTCAAGTTTAGAAGGAATATAAATGGTCTGATAGTATGGCTATAAGGTTTTGACCTATGAAATGTCACTTTCTACTGTCAAAAAGTTACAACACAAAGAGATTACAAACTTGAATGGCACCCCACTCCAGTATTCTTGCCTGGAAAATCCCATGGACAGAGGAGCCTGGTAGGCTACAGTCCATGGGGTCGCTGAGGGTCGGACATGAATGAGCGACCTCACTTTCACTTTTCACTTTCACGCATTGGAGAAGGAAATGGTATAGCCACTAATGGAGAAAAGCTTGGACATTCCTTAAAAAACTAAAAATAGAGCCATATGATCCAGCAATCCTATTTCTGGTCATGCATCTGAAGAAAATGATAATTTGACAAGATACATGCACTTCAATGTGCACACAATTTACAACAGCAAAGACACGAAGCAACCTGAATCTCCATTGACAGAAGAATTGATAAAGAAGGTGTGGCACATATATACAATGGAATACTACTCAGACATTAAAAAGAACGAAATGATGCCATTGGCAGCAACATGAAAAGTCCTAAAGATTATCACACTGAGTTTAGTGAGTCAGAGAAAGACAAATATCATGATAGCACTTATATATTGAATATTAAAAAAATGATACAAATGAACTTATTTAGAGAACAGTAATAGAGTCAGAGACTTAAGATGAAACCTATGGTTAATAAAGAGGGAAGTGGGGATAAATTAGGTGGTTGGGGTTAACATATACACATTACTATATATAAAACCGGAGTAGGCAATGGCACCCCACTCTAGTACTCTTGCCTGGAAAATCCCACGGATGGAGGAGCCTGTTAGGCTGCAGTCCATGGGGTCGCTAAGAGTCAGACATGACTGAGCGACTTCACTTTCATGCATTGGAGAAGGAAATGGCAACCCACTCCAGTTTTCTTGCCTGGAGAATCCCAGGGACGGGGAGGCCTGGTGGGCTGCCGTCTATGGGGTCACACAGAGTCGGACACGACTGAAGTGATTTAGCATAGCATATATAAAACAGATTATCAAAGACCTTCTGTATAGCACAGGGAACTCTACTCAATATTCCATCAGAGCCTAAATGGGAAAAGAATCTGAAAAGGGATAGATGTGTATTTGTATAACTGAATTACATTGCTGTATACCCGAAACTAACACAACATGGTTGCAACTATATACCAATATAAAATAATAATTTTTTTTAAAAAACCACTTCCGACCCTTCCAAGGGGCTTAGTCTGAATCAGCCTAGGCTTAAAGAGCCAGTGAGTCCCAAAGTGCCCAGATTACACTACTCTTAGATTCAACTCTGCTTTATCTGCATTCCCGAACTTGAGGAAATCCACCACCATTCACCATCAGTCAATCCAAAACATGGCAGTCACGGTAAATCCCTTACACTCATCCAATCCATGATCAAATCCTATTTATCCTGTCAACACAGTAAATCTTTAATCCACCTACTCAGCAACTACTTTAGTTCAGGTGGTCATGTTTTTGCCAGGACTTCCCCAGATACTCACCTTGCCTTCCTCTATCTTCCTTTTTTTTTTTTGCCCAGAAGTCTCTTTCTAAAAGCACTCACCTGATCTTGCTATATTTCTCTCTTTAAAACTCTTCACTAGATCTCATTTTACAGAATAAAGCCCAAAGTCCTGCAAAAGGCTCTGCATATCTAGTTCCCATCTGTCAAGTTTCATCTCTTATATTTGCTTAACAAGTGAATAAAACCTTTTATCCATACAGCCAGCATATTTTAGATACACAGATTACCCAGAAATCTTACCAGAACATAAAAGCCTTAGACAGAACAATGCACCAGCCTAGAAGCGGAACAAGAAAGGAGAAGTCATCTCTCATTGTGACTGATGTTAGAATCACCTACAGAGCTTAGAAAAAGGCCAAGTTCCAGAGTTCTGATTCACTTGGTCTGGAGGAGGCTTTTCTTTTGAAACCATGGTTGTGAACTATGGGGCAGCAAAAATGTTTGTCTCCTCCAGCCCTGCCTTGAGTGAGAAATGAAGGAAGCCGCATCGATTTCTCACACTGACTACATCCTAGTACTTGAGCCCCATCTTACTTCCACTGAAGAGCTGAGAGCTACTAAACAGAACAGTATTTTGTATCCCTTCTTGCCAGATTGGCTCAGACAGTAAAGAATCTGCCTATAATGCAGGAGACTTGGGTTTAATCTCTGGGTCAGGAATATTCCCCTGGAGAAGGAAACTGCCACCCACTCTAGTATTCCTGCCTGGAGAATTCCATGGACAGACAGCCTGGTGGGCTACATACAGTTCATGGGGTCACAAAGAGTTGGACACAACTGAGCCACTTTGATTTTTGCCAGAAGTACTACAGTACCATTCTTCCTGGCTCAGCTACCAGATGGACATTATCTTGCCACCCTCAGTCACTGGTGTTCTACAGGACCAACAAGACAGTTTCAAACAGTGTAGGTATCCAAGGATAGTTCTATTGTTTATCATCAGGTATGAACAAAGCTTAAGGGACGACACTGAAAAAACATTTTTTTCACCCACAAGCCCTATAGATTCCACTGTAGATTCTGACTTCATAAATTAAGGGCAAGAGAGGCAAAAATCAGTTTATTCGGAAAAAAAGAAAACACACATGGTCTGCCTGCCCTATTCATAGCAGGTCCTTTCGAGAATTCCTATGTCCTGGCCAGAGGCAACCCCATGTGTATCCCACGTGAACCTTTCACACTTTTATCACACTTCTCAGCACACCTGCCCTAAGCTAGGTCAGAGTTTCCCTCTCCAAGGGATCCAGAACCACCTCTTCTAGGCAGTCTGTTGGTAGGTAGTTTAATAACATGTCAAGTCCAAGGCTGTATCATAGTCTTAGGCATGAAGAAACTGAGCATACCAAACTGCAGTACCAAGAATGAGACCAGAGACAAATGGGAGAGGTCATACAGCCCCAGACAGAAAGACAAATCTGGCTGTCTTTGTTCCTAAGAGTTTCCAGTTCCCAAGTCAAGGCTTTCAAGAGGCCTGGCTGATTACCCTGCCCTTGAGCACTATGAGACATTTCCCTTATAATATCACTACCCCTTTTGCTTCTTAGCTCCTTCAAGTAGATTTTATTACTTGCAGCTAAAAAACATCTGACCAGATACCTTTAGTCCAGCTTGATCTGCTGAATGCAGTACTTGGCAGAATCAAAGATTATGAATGACCACAAGGCCCAGCATAAATCAGGGAGGACCCTACTCTAAAATACAAATTGTATCAGTGAACTAGGGGGTTGCAAGTTAACAGGAGACAGAAGCAGAAAAGGCCTGGGTTGTTAAATGCAGTTAACATTTTGGAAGTGAAGAGAACAAGGCCAAAGTTTGAAACAGAAAATAAGTGATGGGTGAAAAGAGCTAAAGACACAGATTTTGAAGAGGTTAGAGAAAGTTCTTATGGTCACAACTAACAGTTATCCAGGTTATACACAACTATTCTGACTTCAAATTTAATATTTGTTCCACTATATGACATCTTTCTCCTGATACAGCCCCACCAAGAAGTTACCCACGTGATTATGGAGAGCTGGAGACTGAGTTGTAACAAAGTCTACAGTGCAGCTGTCATGCTTGGCCAGATGGTTCCAACAAGGGCCTATTGTTTTCGGGAACTGAAAGCAGCAACAGACTATAAAGATGTCACTAGAAGCATCACAGAGAGGCAAGAGAAGGGAAGGACTGTAAGATTTTACACCTCAAGGGAGAGGGATTAGGGAGATGGCCATAGTTTTGGCAACCAAGAAGAGTGGGTATAGAGAGAAAACAACAACTAAGCTTTTATTGCATACAAATATGTATCGATTAGCTTTGACTGTGTAACAAGTCATCTCAAAACAGTAGCTAAGGAACAATCCTGTAATAGCTCACAATTCTGTGAACTAACAATTTGGGCAGCTGAATGGTTCTGCTGTTCCTATCTGGACTGATTCTTACACTAGTCAGCTTGAGCTATGTTATACACTGCTCTAAAATTCAAGGGATTTAAACGAGAAATATTATTCCTCATAACCCTATGAACCAAATGTACAGTTTTTCTGGTCTAGATCAACCCAGCTGTGACTGGATTACTTGGTAAAATCCTATTGGGCAAAGACAGTCACACGCACAAGGCCATCATGTGGTAGCAGAAGGAACTTCCTCCCAGTGCCCACGCACTAGGAGTGTGACTGTGTGTGTTTTAAGGGAAAAACCTCAATCTACACTGGATACCTAAGTATAAATCAATCCATACCTAAGAGTTAAGGGACTTCTCTGGCAGTCCAGTGGTTAAGGCTCTGTACTTCCACTGCAGGGGGCTGGGGTTCAATCCCTGGTGAGGGAACTAAGATCCCTCATGCCACACAGTGTGGCCAAAATGTATAAATTTTAAAAACCTAAAAAAGGAAAAAGTGTATATATACATATACCCCCACCCTATCCTGGAACCCCACCCACCCTATCCTGGACCATCCTGAAACCCCTAGCTCTGCTCCTTTCTAGAAGTCACTGCCTCACTACACAAAACTTTAACCCTAGAAGTACTTCTAATGAAACATATAACCTACCTTACCCAGATTTTAACTCTAATGTCAAAGTTTAAATTTCAACAGCAGAACTCCATACTGGAGAGGAAAGTAAATACTATTATCAAGAATATGATGCATACTTGAGACATGGACATGTATGAATGACAGGGCCTTGGACTCATCTGGTTTCAGGGAAGTTCTCACACTGAGGGTCACGGGGGTCCTCACCCACCTTCTCCTGCCCCAAGGCAGCTCCCCAACAGGTAAGCACCAGCCAAAAGACAGGATCAGAGGGTCTCTAAGGTGGCCATATCCTACCTTTATTGAGAGATAGTTTGGAAATCTGTGGGGTTATTTGTGGTTGTCCTAGTGACGAGGGGTACAGCTGGCATTAGGTAAGTAGAGTTACTAGATGATCTGCCATATTAAGGACACTCTGGGGCTTCAAGCATCTTCCAGGACATTCTTGTTAACAGAAAATTCACCTACTGTTTGAGCCTACCACTAAGCCAAGTTTATATAAATGAAGTATTTTTGCATGGTGTTAATATACAGTTTTTCAGAAATACAACCACTATGCAAATCCATGAAAGGCAGTATTCTGTTGTACAAGAAAATTTATCAGTGGTTATCTGCTGGCTCGGAAAATCGTGTTACTGGCCACAATACTGGGATCAACAAAAGCACATAGTTATAGCAGTCTGCACTGATGATTGCCAAACATAGTCCTTCAATTTAAATATGAGTGCATCCATCTTACATGTTGTCTTCAGGGTAGTTATACCCAAATTAGTTGAATACTGATTTACACATTACTTTCTAAAGTCACTTGTAATTCTTTATGCTATAGATAGGCTATTACATTGATTTATAATGTATTATATTAATTTATATTATATAATTATATTTTACATTTATTTAAATATGCTTAATTAAATATTATAGATCATCTATGAATTCTATTTCAGGATAGAAATGGTGTTAATGTATGTTGTTTTTTAAAAAGGAAGCACTAGTCCTACTAGTAGACTTAGTAAGTGATTCAGTGTTCTCACTTTTTAAGTGCCTACTTTTAAAAAAAAAAAAAAAGTCTGCATACTAGTTCGTCAATACTGCTTTTTAGTTACTTTCTTTAGAAATTTAGGTTCTAATCATTCACATATTTGGAAAGTATTTCCTTCTGCCCTCATGGCTAAAGAAGAATTCTCATCATTTCCCTATATTCCATGGTCCCTAAGCCTCCAGAGAGCAACTACAATAGCCCCATGGCAAATAAAGTCACTACTCAGCCATCGAAAGCAGAAAGCTATCAGGAGAATCAGGCTTAGCTTGTGCAGGACAGAGGTACTTCCCAGGGGACAGAAGACAAGGAACAGGGATAAAGATCATCAGCTTACTCACTACCCCACCTTAATGGGCTTTGCATTAGCATCAAAAAAACAAAAATCATTTCCAAAAAAACCTGTTTTTTAAAGATTCTTTTTAAAAAGAGGTACATAAATCAAAGACTAGCAGGGGCTAGGACATGTAGTCTTAGTTTCATCTCTGATTCTCGAATGTGTCCTTAGTTAAACTCTTGTGTGTGTGCTCAGTTGTGTCTGACTCTGCCTGCCAGGCTTCTCTGTGGAATTTTCCAGGCAAGAAATACTGGACTACTCCAAGGGATCTAGAAGAGCTTTAAGTTATTCAGCTACAGACCTGGCATATACACACATATATACATACCTTGGTCTGAAATCATGAGACAAGTTGTGTCCAGATAATAAAGTGATACCCTTTGGAGAGGGAAACAATGAAGGAGACAAAGCTAGTACTTGATACAAAGGATGTGTGTGTGTGTGTTAGTCACTTAGTTGTGTCCAACTTTTTGGGGCCCCATGTACTGTAGCCTGCCAGGCTCCTCTCTCCATAGAATTGTCCAGGCAAGAATATTGGAGTGGGTTGCCATTTCCTTCTCCAAAGGATCTTCCCAACCCAGGGATCAAACTTGGGTCTCCTGGATTGCAGACCAATTCTTTACTATCTGGGCAGTTGGTAAAGAATCTGCTTACAATGCGGGAGACCCTGGTTCAATTCCTGGGTTGGGAAGATCTGCTGGAGAAGGAATAGGCCACCCACTCTAGTATTTTTGGGCTTCCCTTGTGGCTCAGCTGGTATATAATCTGCCTGCAATGCAGAAGACCTGGGTTCGATCCCTGGGTTGGAGATCCCCTGGAGAAAGGAAAGGCTACCCACTCCACAGTATTCTGGCCTAGAGAATTCCATGGACTGTACAGTCCATGGGGTTGCAAAGAGTCAGACATGACTGAGTGACTTTCACTTTCTTTACTGTCTGAGTCACCAGGGGCTAGAGTCTGATACAATGGATAGTATTTGAAAATACACAGCATACAAGGTATGTGTGATATGCATAACAAAGAGTTAACTTCCTTGAGAAATTATGCTATCATGCCAGGTTATGACACCTAACAAAGGAAAAGTAATTTCAACCATAAAATTAAGCCATCTGACATGACCGACAATGGAAGGCTTGACTTGAAATTCCACATAGATCAGAATACAAAAGCAAAAAAAGAGACCTAGGTCTAACAGCAGATCTAACTGAGGAAGATGAGTCTACAACATCAAAAGGGCAAGGGTGGAGAAGGCAGAGCATTCAAAAGCCAAAAGTTGAAAGTGAAAACAGGATCCAGGTGGAAGGCAAGCTGGAAGGTATTATGAGCCAAGAGATTTGACAAAAAGAACAATTCAAAATGAGTACCTTGCATCTGAAAGGAAACTGGGATACCCAGCAGATACATGATCCTAGATTAGTAAGGCAGGAATCCAGTTTCTAAGCAACCGGGGCACCAAAATGAGAACAGGCCTGAACACAAACCCAACCCAAGGCTGACTTTATGGCTTTCTGCTTCCAGCTCCTTATATAGAGCCCTCAATAGGAAGAGACCAGCCCTGCCTGAAGAGAACCAACACCTTCAAAGTTGGGGTCGAGTATCACAAATATAAGATACCTAGTTGAGTAGAAACACAATCCAGACATAACCTGGGTTTCACATTCATATTAAATTTATCATCTAAAATCAGTGTTGCTGCTAAGTCACTTCAGTCGTGTCCAACTCTGTGCGACCCCATAGACGGAAGCCCACCAGGCTCCCCTGTCCCTGGGATTCTCCAGGCAAGAACATTGGAGTGGGTTGCCATTTCCTTCTCCAATGCATGAGAGTGAAAAGTTAAAGTGAAGTCGCTCAGTCGTGTCCGACTCTTAGCGACCCCATGGACTGGAGCCTACTAGGCTCCTCCGTCCATGGGATTTTCCAGGCAAAAGTACTGGGGTGGGGTGCCATTGTAAGCTTTCATAATTTTAAAGTTAAAACAAATGCCCTTTTCCCCTTTACTCTAAAAGGGATCCTTAATGATAAAGAATACCAATTTCAACCTAACAAATCACTGATTTCTAATAGATAAACATCTTTGGAAGATTTATTTCTAAGTTCCCATTTCAAAAAAGTATGCCACAAAAATGTAGACACAACCAAAGTGAGACAGGAAGGGGGCAAGGACAACCTTTAAAAGAATGACATAACCTGAGGACATGATATAAACTGATTAGAACCAGCAGGTCCAAGATGGCAGTTTAGTTCAGTTGCTCAGTTGTGTCCGACTCTTTGTGACCCTATGAATCACAGCACGCCAGGCCTCCCTGTCTATCACCAACTCCCAGAGTTTACTCAAACTCATGTCCATTGAGTCAGTGATGCCATCCAGCCATCTCATCCTCTGTCGGTCCCTTCTCCTCCTGCCCTCAATCCCTCCCAGCATCAGGGTCTTTTCCAATGAGTCAACTCTTCACGTGAGGTGGCCAAAGTATTGGAGCTTCAGCATCAGTCCTTTCAATGAACACCCAGGACTGATCTCCTTTAGGATGGACTGGTGGGATCTCCTTGCAGTCCAAGGGACTCTCAAGAGTCTTCTCCAACACCACAGTTCAAAAGCATCAATTCTTCGGCATGCTCAGCTTTCTTCACAGTCCAACTCACATCCATACATGACCACAGGAAAGACCATAGCCTTGACTAGACAAAACTTTGTTGGCAAAGTCACGTCTCTGCTTTTGAATATGCTGTCTAGGTTGGTCATAACTTTCCTTCCGAGGAGTAAAAGTCTTTTAATTTCATGGCTGCAGTCACCATCTGCAGTGATTTTGGAGCCCAGCAAAATAAAGGCAGCCACTGTTTCCCCATCTATTTCCCATGAAGTGATGGGACTGGATGCCATGATCTTCGTTTTCTGAATGTTGAGTTTTAAGCCAACTTTTTCACTCTCCTCTTTCACTTTCATCAAGAGGCTTTTGAGTTCCTCTTCATTTTCTGCCATAAGGCTGGTGTCATCTGCATATCTCAGGTTATTGATATTTCTCTTGGCAATCTTGATTCCAGCTTGTGCTTCCTCCAGCCCAGTGTTTCTCATGATGTACTCTGCATATAAGTTAAATAAGCAGGGAGACAATATACAGCCTTGACATACTCCTTTTCCTATTTGGAACCAGTCTGTTGTTCCATGTCCAGTTCTAACTGTTGCTTCCTGACCTGCATATAGGTTTCTCACTGACTTCCACTAGACTTTGAGCTTCAGTATGCACTCATTGTAACACATCAGTAAACTAAATGACACACTCACAGGCACCATGATAGTTCCAAGGCCAACCATAAAGGTCAAAAATTGATCAGTGGCCCAATTCCTAGAAACTCCCACCCCTTCCCCAAAATAGCTAGACTACTCCTCCTACTCATTAGCCTATGAAATTACCCACTCCTATTAAAATTGACCACTCCATACCCTGGGGCCTCTTGCTTTCCAAGATGGTCCACACTCTACCGAGTGTGTATCTCCCCAAATAAATCTTCACTTTACTATGGCTCCCTCTTGAATTCTTTCCTGCACAAAGCCAAGAACCCACACACTTGGTGGCTGTCCCAGGGATTCGCCTGAAATGTGACCATCCTCTCCTGCACCACATCTCTTTTCTGCAACAAAAGCATGCACAATATGAATAAGAAGAATTTTAAAATATCCTTGGATGTCCTGTATTAATGCATAGGAAGCATTTTAGAAGACTGGCACTCAGACACTAGGATGGAAAGAAATTAAGTACAAAATACCTCATTTGTATAAATTATAGCTATAACAAACCTAGATAGTATATTAAAAAGCAGAGACATCACTTTGTCAACAAAGATCCAAGTAGTCAAAGCTATGGTTTTTCCAGCAGTCATGTATGGATGTGAGAGTTGGACCAGAAAGAAGGCTGAGCCCAGAAGAATTGATGCCTTCGAACTATGGTGCTGATGAAGACTCTTGAGAGTCCCTTGGACTGCAAGAGAATCAAACCAGTCCATTCTAAAGGAAATCAGTCCTGAATATTCATTGGAAGGACTGACTCTGAAGCACCAACATTTTGCCCACTTGATACCAAGAGTCAACTCATTGGAAAAGACGCTGAGGCTGAGAGAGAGAGCAGGAGGAGGAGGGGACAATGGAGGATAAGATCGTTAGACAGTATCATGGACTCACTGGACATGAGTCCATGGGGTCACAAAGAGCTGTACGTGACTGGGCAATTAAGCGCGCACACACACACAGGGACATCTACAATTTGACCTTTCCAACTATACTTCATCACTCACCCCCTCCAATGCCCTTCATGCTGCAAATCTCACCCTATTACAAAATCCTCCCAACCTATCTGCCACGACTTCTCTTCCTTTGAACCCATCCTATTTGTTTAAGCTTTATCAATGAATTAGTTCAAATGCCACTATCTCCATAAAGCCTTTTCTTATCATCCCAAATAAAATTAGCCCTCTTACAAGGGTGTCCCATGCTTTATTTCCCCACCCACCACCTTTTTTCTTTATAAATCAATAGAAGAGGCGGCCACATGTTTTAGAAGTTAGTCTCCCCTTTGAGAGTCAGATATCAGGCCAGCTGGTTGGGAGAGAAGCAGCCGACTGCACCACTCTTCACACTCCAGGCTTCAGTGTGAAGTGGCCCTCAAGGAGAGGAGAGAATCCTCAACTTTAAATGAAGCTTGGGGTTTTGTCTATGACTTACGGGCTTCCCTGGTGGCTCAGATGGTAAAGTGTCGGCCTGCAGTGCAGGAGACCCAGGTTCAATCCCTGGGTTGGGAAGCTCCCTGGAGAAGGAAATGGCAACCCACTCCAGTACTCTTGCCTGGAAAATTCCATAGACTGAGGAGCCTGGTAGGCTACAGTCCATGGGGCCGCAAAGAGTCAGACACGACTTCACTTTCACAACTAAGCACTCATGGCTGAAATGAACTTTATGGAACTAGAGCCAACAGGAGGATCTGATATATAAGTTATTATCCAGGAAAAGTCATGGTACCCAAATGTTTAAAGAGACAGAAGGAAACAAAGTATTGCACATCATGGTAGTTAAAATATCGAAGCAGACAACTGGAGTATATATCTATTTGAAAAACTCAGGAGTAAGGAAATACGGTGAGCTCCCATATTGGGCTTCCCTAATGGCTCAGATAGTAAAGAATCCTCCTGCAATGCAGGAGACCTGGGTTCAATCCTTGGGTTGGGAAGATCCCTGGAGAAGGGAAGGGCTACCCACTCCAGTATTCTTGCCTGGAGAAGTCCCATGGACAGAGAAACCTGGTAGGCTACAGTTCGTGAGGTCACAAAGAGTCAGACATGACTGAGCAACTTTATGTATCTGCAGGAATTTCACGATTAAGTTTTTGGAACATTTACTGTAATGCAAGGTAACAAATGGCCAGCACTGTATCTTACATATTCCATTTAGTCATATTAAAGTGCTGAGGGTGTTCAAATATTAAGTGATAAAGGTACCATAAAATCTAGTAAGCAAAGTTTATTCACCCTTACTCTAAGGAATAAAAGTTATAAAGGAATAAAAAGATATAAAATTGATTTAACAACCTCATAGAAGAAAAATTGCTTCATACACTAAAAAGATAGTATACTGAATTTAGCCTAAAGCAAAAGGTATAAATCTCTCAAATATCAATGACAATGGTTAATATTTTATAAATGTTGAGAATCTTTAATATAAATTTATGTATTTTCACTGGAGGCTAATTACTTTACAATATTGTATTGGTTTTGCCATACATCAACATGAATCTGCCATGGGCATACACGTGTTCCCCATCCTGAACCCCCCACCCACCTCCCTCCCTGTACCATCCCTCTGGGTCATCCCAGTGCACCAGCCCCAAGCATCCTGTATCATGCATCGAACCTGGACTGGTGATTTGTTTCATATATGATATTATACATGTTTCAATGCCATTCTCCCAAATCATCCCACCCTCTCCCTCTCCCACAGAGTCCAAAAGACTGTTCTACACATCTGTGCCTCTTTTGCTGTCTCGCATACAGGGTTGTTACCATCTTTCTAAATTCCATATATATGAGTTAATATACTGTATTGGTGTTTTTCTTTCTGGCTTACTTCACTCTGTATAATAGGCTCCAGTTTCATCTTGCTAGGTATGCTTTGTAAATCTCAAAGGTAAACTGAGTTTGTTGTTCAGTCACTCAGTCGTGTCCGACTCTTTGGCAACTCCATGGACTGCAGCCTGCCAGGCTCTTCTGTCCTTGGGATTTTTCAGGCAAGAAAACTGGAGTGGGTTGACATTTCCTTCTCCAAGTGATCTGCCTGACCCAGTGATCAAACTCACATCTCCTGCACTGCAGGTATATTCATTACTACTGAGCCACCTGGGAAGGCCAAGTTAGAGGTAAAAGGAAACAGGAAACCTATCAGGAGGGGTTTGAAATGCCACATCAAGTTTTTAAATGAGCCATGTATACTCAGAAATTCAGCCCGAGAATCATTATAGAAGGGAATTGTGATATAACTTGTGAAATAGACTCTGCTGGTAGCCCTTCAAATACATAGCCAAAAATGTAAAGAAAGAGGCAGACCAGTGACTTACATCTTGGTAAGAACAGCAAGATCAAATAGGCTGAATGCAGTAAAAAATGAGGTCCCAAGACACAGAACACAAAAAACACGAAAGGTGATGTGATGATTAATTTTACATGTTGACTTGACTGGGCTCAGAAAAGGCTAATAAGATGTATCTGGGTGTGTCTGTGAGGGTGCTTCCCAAAGACATTAGCATTTGAAGCAGGAGACTGGGTAAAGACTGTCCTCACCACTGCTGTTGGGCACTGGATCCCAGTCCACTGAGGATTCAAGGAGAATAAAGAAGATGAAAAACAGATTTACTCTCTGTACCTGTGTTGAGATATCCATCGTTTTCCTGCCTTTGGACATCAGAGCTCTTGGTCTTCAGTCTCAGACATACACCATCAGCCCCTCAATTCTCAGGCTTTCAGACTTAGAAGCACATCTCCAGCTCTGCCTGATGCTCAAGTGACTAGCATGCTGCAGTTTGAGGACCACTATTCTAAAGACCAGGACTTAAGTCTCTCTTCTCCATTATCCCACATATTCACCTCTTCTAATCTAGTTCACTCACCTAGAAGGTGTCTATGATAGACTCCTTTCAAACTCTGATGGATCTTTTACTTTCTTCAATAATTATGTGCACAACTCTATCTTTTCTCATTTTATTGCACTTACTGTTTTTACATCATTCTACTTGCTTGAAAAATGGCCAACACATACTCAGATCTACTTAATGATTTTTTCTCTTCATTGAATCATTAACAACAACCCTATAGGAAAGAAACTCATTTTGCCAATTTAACACATGGGAAAACACTTTCAAAAATACTTTTGCTTCAACTCACACTGCTAGAAATGAGTAAAGTTATATTCAAACCCAGACAGCATTATCAGTTATTGCTCTTAAGTATTATTTACTTAATTATCTCCTTGAAGCAAGTTTTACTTCCCAATATAGAAAGGAAGCAAACAGCATGTTCATGGCATGGAACAGGAGTAGCTGCAGTGAGTGGTAAAGGCTTTAAGTGCCAGGGACTTCCCTGGTGGCTCAACTAAAAGGTTCCTAGAGAACAGAAGTATAGCTGGGAATAGAAGGTAACTACTGTGGTCCAGTGCTCCAGGGTAATTTGCCATGAGATGATCTCAGAGTACCAACCATAAATTGGCACTTGCCATCTACCTCTACAAAAATTAACTCATGTGCTTCTTCAGCTGCTGACCTTCAGTACCTCCTGAAAGGAGTGCAGGGTAGAGGGCAGAAATGAGGCACTCTAGCCCTGAAGAATTGATGCTTTTGAACTGTGGTGTTGGAGAAGACTCTTGAGAGTCCTTTGGACTGCAAGGAGATCCAACCAGTCCATTCTGAAGGAGATCAGCCCTGGGATTTCTTTGGAAGGAATGATGCTAAAGCTGAAACTCCAATACTTTGGCCACCTCATGCAAAGAGTTGACTCATTGGAAAAGACCCTGATGCTGGGAGGGATTGGGGGCAGGAGGAGAAGGGGACAACACAGGATGAGACGTCTGGATGGCATCACCAACTAAATACACATGAGTCTGGGTGAACTCCGGGAGTTGGTGATGGACAGGGAGGCCTGGCGTGCTGCAGTTCATGGGGTTGCAAAGAGTTGGACATGACTGAGCGACTGAACTGATGCTTGGGGTTGTCGGGTGAATTGTCAAGATACTGAAGTATTTTCACGATTCAATTTCACGAGCCCAATTCTTGCATCTCTTCCTATCTAGAAAAGTACTAAAATCCTTCATGGTGATGACTGTATCTCGTAACTAGGCAGAAACCTTCTGGAAAAATATATGCTTGACAGCATGTACTCTCCCTTCACCAAAGCCACATATATACTGACCTTCCCCCACTAACATCCCCCCTGATCTTTGGAGCAGTTTCTCAAAGGTGCTGTCTCCCAGGCTGCAGCTCTCATTTTGCCTCAAAAAAAAACTTCACTCATAACTTGTGCATTTTTTAAATCGACATCAGCATACCTCAGAATTCGCCTAAAGCTAGGCTCTGGTTTTTCAGACATCCCAGAAGAGCAATGCCTTTATTCTTCAGCCCAGTAGCTAGCATGACTAAGACAGAAGTCCCCGCCGAGGCTGTGTGCCAGGACAAGCCCTTCCTCAGACAGAGCCCACAGACGCCGAGTCACTGCCGGGTCAAAGAGGACAACAGAGTCTGAATGTCTCCTCAGTTTACAAGAAAGAGAGCAAAGGACAGAAAGTTTCCTCTCAAGCTGGCAAATGCCTGTGCAACCTCAGAGAATGGAGACCCTGTGTCTATAGGCTATCATGCACCCGTTCTATGCTCTGCTTTCCTCCGAGGGGAGCCAGGGCTCCCCAAGGCTCAAGTGAAAAAGTCCAAGTGTTGGTTGCTCAGTTGTGTCCTTTGGGACTCCATGGACTGTAGCCCACAAGGCTCCTCTGTCCATGAAATTCTCCAGGCAAGAATACTGGAGTGGGTAACCATTCCCTTCTCCAGGGGATCTTCCCAACTCAGAGATGGAACCCGGGTCTCCTGCATTGCAGGTGGATTCTTTACCATCTGAGCCACCAGGGAAGCCACCAGGGAACCAAGGCTCGAAGGTCTTCAAGATCAGATTCAAAAACCCAGATCTACCACGTCTCACAGAAGCCAAGTCCCGAGTGCCCTTTGTTCTCTCTGCCCTCCACAGCACCTTGTTTTACTCTGAGATCACTGCAAGTTAAAATATTTCCAAGTTAACAGGGCATATACTCTGCATCAGTGTCTAAAATGTGATGCTCTTACTTTTCCTTCAAGAGTTTGACACACCAAGGCAACCAGCAGCTTCAAGTAAGCCACACTAGACAAACTCAGAAGCAGTGGATGGTGGAAAAGAGAAACTACATTCTAGGAAATCTGGATATTTATACCCAGAAGTTACTGAGGGGGAGAATATATCACCCCAAAAATATGCTTCTTTGGCATAAGGATTATCTCGAGCTGATGTTTTTAAGAAATAGCAGAATCTTCTGAAAACCAAGTAGAAGTTACCCTTCTGAAAGACATTTATATTTCTAAGGGAAATTTCCAATTGCAAAAGGGTATCTCCCTCTCTATTCCAGGAAATAAGGAGGGGATCAGGTTTCTGAAACTCTTACCAATGAGTTTATCATTGATTTATCAATGGATAAGGCAACTAACTTAAATCTAAGTAATAACCATCCCCTATGTATACTGTGAAGAAGGCTGAGCGCCGAAGAATTGATGCTTTTGAACTGTGGTGTTGGAGAAGACTCTTGAGAGTCCCTTGGACTGCGAGAAGATCCAACCAGTCCATTCTGAAGGAGATCAATCCTGGAATTTCTTTGGAGGGAATGATGCTAAAGCTGAAACTCCAATATTTTGGCCACCTCATGCGAACAGTTGACTCATTGGAGAAGACTCTGATGCTGGGAGGGATTGAGGGCAGGAGGAGAAGGGGACGACAGAGGATGAGATGGCTGGATGGCATCACTGACTCGATGGATGCGAGTCTGGGTGACCTCCGGGAGCTGGTGATGGACAGGGAGGCCTGGCGTGCTGCGGTTCATGGGGTCGCAAAGAGTCGGACACGACTGAGCGACTGATCTGATCTGATCTGATCTGATGTATACTGTGCTTTGCCTGAAAATCTCCCATAACTGGCTTCCCTCCCCCAAGTGTGTTTTGTCAGATGGAAATGATATTTAAGACAGCAGCTTGGGTCATTTCAGGGCGTGACTCAGGGAGTTTTCTGGAGTCTTTTCCATGTATATAGGAAGCATGAAAAAATGAAAGTGTTAATTGCTCAGTCGTGTCCGACTCTTTGCAACCCCATGGACTGTAGTCCGCCATGCTCCTCTGTCCATATCCACAGGAAGTATACATGATATCAAAACTTCTGTTTGCTTTTCTGTTAATCTGTCTTTTATAACATGGACTGTCTCAGCCAAGAACCTAGAAGGATAGAAGGAAAATTATTTTTCCTCCCCTACACTGTGTTTCTGAAGAATTCACAGGGGGAAAAAAAAATGCTTCTTCCGAAGTCTCTTACAACAGCTTTTCATGTTCTATTAAGAGTTTCAATGCAAGAGCATGGAATCTGCTTTCCAAAGTCCCAGTCAGGTTAACGGATAATTATTAAATCTTTCACAACCTTCTGCATCTACAGTTTTCAATTGAAGGCTAAGAAAGAAATTCAGTCTAAACTCCATCTCCTTACTAAGCTATCTAGAGACAATGCAGAAATTCCTATTTCTATCAGTGATTAAGAAGTGTGTTAGTTGCCCATTTTTTTCATAAGCACAAATCCAGCTTCTGTTTATCAAATTTTGGTAAAGCTCTGTTTACAAAGTATGTTAGTGCATTCTGAGGTTCTCAATCTGTAAAATATCTGGGGGAAAACTTATTTTCATTACGTTTAATCTGCTTAGTCAAAGAATATCTAAAACAAGTTTAGTCTGCATTTTACTAAGCCTCTTTAAAAGTACACTTACAGCACAGAAGAATCCTAACAGCTTGACTATTTGTTTCAGGACAGCAGAAATGCCATTGCTATAGATTGCCAAGGAAGTTTCCTGGTAAAAATTTCAGATTTCATGAACCTCAGAGCTCTTCAAACTCTGCCTGCCCTCCCCTCTACCTGCCCCTTTCACAGGTAGTCTTCCTGGATAGACTGGCGGCTAGTGGGAACTGAGCGGGAGAATGAATACCCTAAGGAGGGAAAGTTCAGGGTATTTCTACCCCCATCTCCTCTCCTGCCGGCAGCACCTCCAGCAGTCACATTTCCTTTGTTTTTTGAATATATATATATTATATATTTTGAATATATATATTGAATATATATACAAATATATATATTTATAAATATATTTATTTATAAATATTTGTATATATATACACATATATATGTATACAGCTTTATGTATACATATATTATTGAAATTATTTTCCATTATAGGTTATTGCACGATATTGACTATAGTTCCCTATGCTATACAGTAAACCTTTGCCACTTGTTGCCTATCTCTTTTAACTAGGAATCTAGCATTCTATTCAAGTCAAATAAGTGGAATCAAAATGTCATCAATTTTTTAGTTAGGTAAAAATTCACAAGCTTTCTAAAATAAGCCTTTATCAAATATAGCAGAAAAGTTTTTGTATACATACAGATAAATAATATGTATAATATATATATTTTAGCAAACCACATCTCCTTTATTGTTCCACCTGCTGCGGGCAACCCAAGATCCTGAGCTCTGCTCTCACCAGCCAGCTCCCCTGCTACAGTCTGGCCCCAGCAGGCAGCTCCCCTCCCCGGCTCCAATAAACACCAATTCCTTCCTGTGTCCCTTTAGCCCAAGGAACAGGAGCAGCTTCCTGAAGTTGGTGACCGCTGCACTGCATGACACATCCAACATGTGCTCTTCTGGCTTTCCCATACCTTCGGGGTTCCCTCTATTCAATTCCCACCATTAAACCACTTGGGGGTCAATGTTTTCCTAACTGGATCCTGACCAGTGAACTCCTACATCAAAAGATACACAAATGTTCCTATTGTGTTAAAATCTTGATAGTAACATGTATCATCCTGCATGATCCACATTGTTCATACCAAATCCGACCCAGGGAAATCAGGCTGGAGGGATGGCAGGGAAGAAGGAAGAAATGGGAGAGACAGGAGACAAGGGGACTTAGGGTGGGGGGGACGGTGAGGGGAAGAAGAGGTGGAGGGCAGGCACTGGGCATCAGGTTTCATGCTGTGTAAGCATTTTCCTGTAGCTTAAGGTAGAAACCCCAGAGGTACCTCCTGGCACACAGCTCTGGTAGAACACTCCACTGCAGTCCTTCCAGAGAGCCTGCTACTATCAGTCAACACAACTGAGCTCCAGGTACTCTGAAGCAATGTTCTAGGAGCTGCCAGAAATGAGGGGCTTGCTTTCTTTCACCAGGTCCATGCTTTGCATGTAACATATAATAACTGGAAAGTCAGAAGAGGATGCATATGCATAGCAAAGGGAGAGAAACTCGAGCCATTAAGGTGTCAAGACAAAGTCACCACCCACGTTTGCTACAGAACATCAAACAAGCACCCCACACCACCACACTGCTCAGCCATGCTGGCACAGGCATGCTCCACACAATCAAAGGCCCAGAACTCCCATGAGCAACCTTGGGGCTAATGCTTATTATCACTGCAGATAAAAGAATATGCATCAACAACAGCAAAAAATTTAGCTGAATGTGCAGAGACCGACAAGTTCCATAGCAAAACACTTTAGATTATATTGTGTTGCCTAAGTGTTTGGTATGAAGGGAATGCTGAATTGACCCTGGGGAAGACAGGTATCCTCTGAAGAGAGTACTGAACAGAGAAGTCTGGCTTTAGCACTCCAGCTATTAGTCACCACTTTAATTCAAAAAGGAATCATGTCCTTGAAAATCATAGTACAAAAGAGACATCACTATATTTATACAAGGTCTAAAAAAATTAGATAATGTTTACTGACTTGTTATATATGAAAATATAACTCATATAAATATAACCTATAAAAGCTCTGAATGACTTAAAAGCCTTTCTCCCTAGAGAGGAAGTAGTTGGTTGTGGAGTCTGAAAGCTTTTTCAAGTGTGACTTTGATCCCCATCTGCTTGAAGTCAGGGCAGGAGAGGAAGACTGATGGGAAAACAAGCATGATGCTAGAGAAAGAGGTTGCAAATTTCATGCAGGGGATCACTTTCTTATTGGTATAAGTAGTATTCCTTAGCAGTATTCTGCCTGGATGCTAGCCCTCCTTTCAAAATCATGGAGAGGGAGAAAGGAAGGCAGCCATCATTGGAAGTGAGTTACTAGACACATTTTATTTAGTCCTAACAATCTATTCCATCAGATACGAAAAGGTATATAGAGGGTGATTGAAAAATGTGGTTATTGTCATATCTGATAAATCACATACTGGAATTCCACTTCCAAATGTGGACAAAGGACCCTACCACTAACAAGACAAGCACACTTAGGAGAATTCTGAGGGCAATTACGAACAGTAAACTGAACCAGAATGATGGGGTGTCATGAGTTTGGCCTTATAGTTGGAAGGTACGGGGTTGGGTCCTCGCAAAGAAAAACCTTGAAACAGGAATTTGAAGTCCTTCAGTTACAAGATTGAGTATGAAGCAAATTCAGACTGCACCTACCTTTGTCCCTAAATCCTGAGAACTTCTGAAATCTACATGCTATTTTCCATTCCATAAAAGTCTTTTTTACAAACATAACTAAAATGTTTATTTGTATTCTGCTCTCTTGTTGGCAGACTGTCAGTGGCTTAACTCCCATTCCAAAGCCCTCTCTCTCTGCTTTTCTCCAGCACAGAGATCAGTAAGAAAAAAATTACTATCCCAGCCTTATTTATAGCTACAGTTTGCCAATAAGGTACAGAAAGAAGTCAAGATGGAGAGGGATACTCCTCTCCTGAATAAAGTCTCTCCACAGCTCCTCCTCCTTTCCTGAAATAAATACCGGACCTGTGGGTATCTGCAACCATGAAGGCAAAAGCCTCATGCCAGTGATGGAGCCCTTTGGACAGCAAGGAGAGCAAACCAGTCAATCCTCAAGCAGATTAACCCTGAATATTCACTGGAAGGACTGATGTTGAAACCGAAGCTCCAATACTTTGGCCACCTGGTGCAAAGAGCCGACCTACTGGAAAAGACCCTGATGCTGGGAAAGATTGAAGGCAGGAGTAGAAGGAGGCGACAGAGGATGAGATGGTTGGATGGCATTACTAACTCAACAGACATAGAGCAAACTCTGAGAGACAGTGAAGGGCAGGAAACCCTGGCATGCTGCAGTCTGTGGGGTTGCAGAGAATCAGACAGGACTGAGCAACTGAACAACAAAGGATGGAAGAGCAGCAAGCAAAAGGAGGCTGCTCAATGTTGGCATCTGAGTCACCAACCCAGCCAATGCGTCCTGTAAAGTGAGCTAAGTCAGCCCAGTGGTTTAAGCTATTAGGCATTCTGTTCTGGGCCAAGATAATCTTCACTGGACTACACCCGAACCTTTCTCCTGTTTCTCATCTTGGTAATGGTTCCTCATCCCACAAGTGGCACCAGCAAGATCCTAAGAATCTTTAAATCCTCCGCATCCAATCAGTACCTGTTTGCTTCTCATTCTACTTCTTACACATCTTTTACAACCCTCTTGTAAAAGGAGGATTTTACATCTTTACCTTCACCACTTTCATGCCCTCCTAGACTAATGAAACACTACCAAACTCCTCTCCCTATCACCAACCCTCCAATCTTCCTACAAATATAAACCTTAGACTTTTCGGACACACCAACATGAGTTCCTGGCTCTTAGCTTGCCTCAAGAGCCTTCACAATATGGGCTCAATGATGCCTGAAAAACACATGAAAAGTGAGCATCTTAACTAACATTAAAAAATAAAAATAAAAAAACAAGTCACCATGTGTGTCAAATATACAAAGCTCTCAACTATGGAGCAATAGTAAGGACCAGATGTCTGTTAAAAAAGTTTTAAAGACAATGTTCAAAGTCAGCAAGGACACAGTGAGATACGTGCATTTGTTATCAACTATTCATAGGAATATGTGTGTACATTTGTTCAAAAATTCAACACATTACAAATCTCAATATGTGCATTCTTGATTCTCAGTCTAGAAACATTGTGAAATCCTTCCCTCATCCCATAAGATACACGCAGATGCTCATCACAGCATAAATGTTATGATATGTATTTAAGGAAAGAGTACACAACTGTTAAAAAGTATTAAGAGAAGTGTTTTGAAGAGGAAAGTGTTCAGGATCTAGTGCTTCTTTTGCAGGAGAAGGCAAGGTACCAAACTGTGTTTATAGCATCATCAACAGGGGAAAACAGAAGTGGAAAGGAGAAGGATGCCTTGCTCAGGACTCATTGCCATTACCCTCTGGGTAAAACATAAGTGCTTCAGCCCAGTTTATGTTTCTGGACTTTATTATAAGCACATACTTCTATATTCAGAATATAAAAAATTCTGGAAATTGATAAGCAATAGAGAAAAAGACAGTAAAAGTTGAAACAGTAAAACAGAAACCTGGGTTGAGCTATTTTAAATGACAACTTTCCCTAGCCAGATTCAGAATGAGAAGAGCTGGGTACAGGTGCCCCCCAGAGCAGGCACTTAGAATCGAGATCAATAACCTCCTCTGCAGTTTGACAGACTCTATTACAGTTTATGTGAATTCAGAATTCCAATTATGAGGTCCTGACATTTTTAGATTTCCTATTCAGTTTCCCACACAATCCCCACAAACTTCCCTTTAAAGCCACTGCTGAAGATCACAAAAATGCTCCAAGTTATCTTATGTCAGGTTTTCACTCTAGACAGTAAAGTTCCAGGGGCACATGATTTGACCCACATACTCCTGACTTCAGTATAACCTAATAAGAGAGTTTTAAATAAGAGCTCTTATCCCAGGGACAGGGGAGCCTGGTGGGCTACCGTCTACAGGGTTGCACAGAGTTGGACATGACTGAAGCGACTTAGCAGCAGCAGCAGACCAGAAACAGCAGTTCTAATCATGCAAGGAAAAAAAAAAAAAGACACCTTAGGAAGTGCCTGAGTAAAGATCCAAGGGTTTGGAGACAGAGATCTGAGTTAGAACTCAAACACCATCATTTACAAACTGAATGACCTTAAGCAGATTGCTTACATTCTCTGAGCAAATATAGAAAAAGAAGATGAGCTCAAACTTCAAACACTTAAAAATGCCATTATAATCCTTCTCATTCCTTTCAAAAACCATCATGAGTGTTATCCCTTTTTAACCTTCATGCTCTGAAGAATATCTCAGCACCTGGTAAACAATATTTCAGGCACATTATGTAGAGTTGACATTTTAGACTATATATTTTTGTGAAGATCGAGATTATTCTGCTGTAAGGACTCTGAACAGCAATATATAATTCGGGAATTAATGAAAACATGGGCCTGGTAAAGTCCCTGGTGAAGGAAAAACCCAAGTCAAAAGTGTAGTACTTAAGCAAATACGCTGAATAAGAGCCATCTTTAATGAGAATACAAGAAGCTGGTTTGTAAAAAGAGTAAATGTTCTCATTGTCAGTCACTTGGACCTTGGTTGGGGAAAAAACACAGATAGTATTCCCTACTGAAACCATTATATATTGATATGGTCAGGGAGCAGGGCCTGGGGGTCTTGCACTATAAAAAGAACCAACTTCTGCCAAAAAGTTACTAATGAAATTCAGGCCTCTCTCTGACCTTAACACTTACTTTATAAGTTAATTCCCCTCATTACCCCCTTATTGGTTTTGTCCTAAAACTGCTTAAAATATTCAACTTAACCTGGTTTTAACTGAAAATTTATACTATTTTGCATTAAAGAAAATATCCCAAACTCTTGGACTGCAAGATCAAACCAGTCAATCCTAAAGGAAAGCAGTCCTGAACATTCATTGGAAGGACTGATGCTGAAGCTGAAACTCCAATACTTTGGCCACCTGATGCGAAGAGCTAACTCATTTGAAAAGACCCTGATGCTGGGAAAGTTTGAAGACAGGAGGAGTAGGAGATGACAGAGCATGAGATGGATGGATGACATCACCAACTGGATGCACATGAGTTTGAGCAAGCTCTGGGAGTTGGTGATGGACAGGGAAGCCTGGCGGGCTGCAGTCCATGGGATCACAAAGAGTTGGACATGACTGACTGAACTGACTGACTGAAGTCATATACATAAACACACACACAGGTTAAAATGAGCTGGGTAACTAATTAGGTGAGAACCTTTCATTTTATTCTTATTTTTACCATTACGTGAATGCCTATAGGCAAAAATGCTGAATGAGAACATTTCTTTTGAAAATTCCTTTCTACAGCCAGATGTTTATATTTCATCATATCAAGGTCATTTTAGATCTTTGGGCCTTATTCCCATTAACAGATTCATTAATGCACAGGAAAGTCAAACATAAAACGAAGTCATAGAAAATTATTTAATAAGGAATATGCACATAATATAAATACTGTCATGTTCTTTGATTCTCTTGAATTTTATATTACTGTGTTCCTGAAGTAAAGCCAAGAGGCAGATGAAAAGAAAGTCACTTGTTTGTTAATCACAATCTCAAGATTATGATTAGAAAATGCATCCAAATAGAATGCTTTAAATGTTCTAGTAAAGACAGCAGGAAGATTAAGAAGAAGCTGTCTCAACCTAAAGGTAAACAAACACCACCCTTTACTGCCTAGCCTCCCTACCTTTCAAGTTCACAAAATATAAGAACGTCCAAGAGTTGAAAGATACACTCCTACAGCCATATTGAGAGTAAATAAGTACCCAGCACAATAAATTCTTTAAAAGCTAAAAAGACTGTTACAACATTTTAGAATCCCCTCAAAATAAAGAACAGTAGAAGCATATGAGACAGGAAAAAAATGGGTCATGTGAAAATGAAGCCAGACTTCAAACTTTTCATTAGCAACACCTGTGAAGCAATGCCTTCAAAGGTCTGAGGGAAAATGATTTCATCCCAGATTTCTATGGCCAGCCCATTTCTCCATCACAATAAAAGTAAGTACAGACTTGTATGGATTTGAAAAATTTATCACACTCTTTCTTACAAAGGTGCAAGTGGAAAAGGTTCAAACAAAAAGTGTCACCAAATCAAAAGAACAATGAAAGGAGAATGACAATGCAGCCTGCTGTCCAAACACCAGTTCAGATTAGAGAACCCC
The DNA here is from genome assembly GCA_935064755.1 of Tragelaphus eurycerus. Taxonomy (NCBI): domain Eukaryota; kingdom Metazoa; phylum Chordata; class Mammalia; order Artiodactyla; family Bovidae; genus Tragelaphus; species Tragelaphus eurycerus. The sequence continues at coordinate 7,641,146 of CAKXYN010000002.1, read as the reverse complement.
AGAGGAAGACCACACGAGGGACAGATCTGGGGTGAACTGGAGAGAGAGATGAATGTTCTGTGGAATCGTGACTCCCAAAGCTAATCAGACACAACAGTCCCTGTGCTGGCTGTTCCCCTTCACCCTCCAGGCCTATTTATCCTTACCGTCTACTCTGCCCAGTGCCTTGGGGCCCCAGTGACTCACACCAGCAAGCACTTGTGCTCCCCACCTTCTTTATGGGTTTCCTCTCTGGTGAAGGACCAGCATCAGAGGAATCGGAAGGATGGAAGACAAAGACAACGGAGAGTCACACTTCTAGCTCTCTCCCTGCCAGGCATAGTCTCAGTGACTAGACGCTATCCACAGCCTCAGTTAGGCAGCCTTCCTCCTGCCCTTGGAGGCCCAGGGGTAGTAAGGGCTTCACTGTTCCTTTCACTGGCTCCCTTAAACCTGTCAGACTCTCTCATTTGTGAACTGCCCCTTGGAGTGCAATTGCTCTCTCCTGCTGGGCACTAACTGATAGAGTCCTATAATTGCAAATGACAACAGAACAATAATCCTTTTGCTCTGCAGCAATGAAATTTATACCTAGGTTATATTATCTGCAGAGATGTTTTCAAAAGTGTAAACATCCTAACTGGAACAGAAACAATAAAATATCAATAACTGAAATAACATGGCTATTAGTATGTAAATGTTTAAGCAGAGCTGGTCTACAAGACAGTGAATGCATGCATCTAGCCTTATATAATGCAGAAGTCAGAATTTAAGGGAAGTTAGGCAATGGCACCCCACTCCAGTACTCTTGCCTGGAAAATCCCATGGACAGAGGAGCCTGGTGAGCTGCAGTCCATGGGGTCGCTAAGAGTCGGACACGACTGAACAACTGCACTTTCACTTTTCACTTTCATGCATCGGAGAAGGAAATGGCAACCCACTCCAGTGTTCTTGCCTGGAGAATCCCAGGGACAGGGGAGCCTGGTGGGCTGCCGTCTATGGGGTCGCACAGAGTCAGACACGACTGAAGCGACTTAGCAGCAGCAGGCAATATTTAACTGAGAGATGTCAAAAAACAAAGAACAGTGTTGACATTTTGAAATGAGGGCTAAATAGTTTTTATATACAGATCCATAAAAATCAAAGAGAATGTGACAACTGAAAATGAAGGCTGACACAAGCATTGTGTATTGCTAACACAGTATCAGAGGCATCGTTGCTGTTGGTGACATTTTTCAAAATGGTGAGCAAGTCTCAGGAAAGTTCCTACTGGAATCCAATCTTCCTTCAATGTACTCAGATCTTGTAGTTCTAGAAAGATAATTTATTAAACCCATGCAAAAAAATACTTTGCATTTTGAAATGAAGAGTTATGCTCTAGGCTCAAATAAGTATAAACCAGCTTTACCTACAGAAATGTGCGACTGGGCATTCAAATGTCAGGTATGATAGACAACATAGCATGCATTTCAGGATTTCTAGGATCCCTGGAGCCCACCCACTAAACAGCACTGCTGCTGCTGCTGCTAAGTCGCTTCAGTCGTGTCCGACTCTGTGCGACCCCATAGACGGAAGCTCACCAGGCTCCCCCGTCCCTGGGATTCTCCAAGCAAGAATACTGGAGTGGGTTGCCATTTCCTTCTCCAATGCATGAAAGTGAAAAGGGAAAGTGAAGTCGCTCAGTCGTGTCCGACTCTTAGCGACCCCATGGACTGGAGCCTACCAGGCTCCTCCATCCATGGGATTTTCCAGGCAAAAGTACTGACAACCCCCCTAATCACTGAGAAAACCAAAAAACACTCCATTTTCTTTAAATGTCTGCCACGCATTATTACCATCCCTGCTGATAAGCTTCGGTTTATAATATGGAACAACTTAAGGAAGCACTGAAGGGAGACAAGATGGGTAGAGAAGAAGACTCCAAAAAAAATAATTTAATAAGAAATGCAATCAAGTGTATTATGGGGTTTCACAGTGAAAAACAGTTTTGATGATGTCAATTCCATTAAGCAGCCTTGAATTTCTAGAAGCAACTACTCAAAGAGCAGAGAACTTAATGATTCTTACAAAATGTAAAATAAGATTAGCAACCTGGGGAGGGTATTTTCCTTACAGAAAAAGTCTGGATGCTGGTGCTGCTGGCAACAGTTTCAGAATCAAGTGTGTCTGACCCCACATCTCAAATTCCCTTAGTGTTTTCCTCGGCCACAAGAGCACTGCCTACTGTCTCCTACCCCAGAACCTTGTGACATGGCCACAAAGGCTCCAGGGAAGCTAGGTTAGAAATGTAGCAAAGAGGAGGAAATGAACAGCAAGTAATTAACACTAACAGCAGGAACAGTACAGCCATAAAGGATATAGATGGAAAACTGAGAAATAGAGGGATGAGTATATTACATAAATTAAAAAGGCTAATTGTAGATATGATGTGGATACAACGGAGATTATTTGTTGCTGCTGTTCAGTTGCCAAGTCATGCCTGACTCTTTGTGACCCCGGGGACTGTGGCCTGCCAGGCTTCTCTGTCCTCCACTATCTCCCAGAGTTTGCTCTAAGTCATGTCCATTGAATCCATGATGCTATCTAACCATCTCATCCTCTGCTGCAGAGACTATAACCAAAATCAAGTCACCTAAAATTAGCACAAACATGACAGAAGTTTGTTTCTCTGAGATCTGAGCATGTGGCAGCTCTTCCTTGCAAAGTTATGAGGGCCCCAGTTTCCCCAGACACGATGCTCTGCGATTCTCAACAGGTAGCAACTATGTCCTCATCCACATGGCTGATTGAGTGGCTGACTTGGGGATTCCAGCCTGTGGGGAAAAGGGAGGATGGTGTCCCTCTTCTGGGAAAGGCCCCAGAAGGTTTGCAGAGATCACCTCTATTCTTACTCCACTTGCCTGAACTTAGTCTTCTGGCTCTATCCAGCCACCAGAAGCCGGAACAGAGAAAAGAACCCCCGCCCCCCCCCCCTTTTTTTTAACCATTTGGCTGCATCTCTCAGCTTGTGGGATCTTAGTTTCCCAACCAGGAATGGAACCCTGGCACAGCAATCAAAGTGGCACATCGCATCCTAACAACTGGACCACGGAGGGATTCCCTGCTTGTTCTCCTGATGGCCATTGACAACCCTAACTATTCCTGGCAACAATCTGTCTGCCACATACTTGCTTCCAGTCTGCCAAGACTCATGGTCTGCTCTTCTCAGCAAATCTCAGCTACTCGTGGCCTGACTTTCTGAATTCTGTAAGGACAAAGACACTGCGTGTGTAATTTCTCCTGAAGACCTATGGTCTCATGGAACCCAGTCCTGTTCTCATGTGTGAGAAATGAAGTTAACATTCCCCTGGGCTGTGTTCTTATCCAACATTCTCTGCAGATAATCATGCCCAGTCCCACGGTTAACCAAAAAAAAAGAACATGAGAAAATGTAGCCATGCACCTAGCTAAGAAGTCTGTGGACTTATTGGGGTCAACTATCAGAAACCAATAATGGTAAATAACCTCATTCCAACTAGAGGCAAGTGAGCCAGGTGCTTCCAGGTGAGCTCGACCTCTCTGACTTCCTCCCCTCCCTTCTACAGAAAGTAATGGCTGACATTTTGGGAGGCTGGAGGAGGAAAAGTGGTTTGTGCATCTTAATCCAATGTATAAAGGATGCACCAGAAGAATTAAAAACATCAGAGTGAAGAGTCAAAGGGTGCCCATGGGGACTGTAACTGGGATTAGGGAAGAATGGGAAAGAAGATTGCTTTTTATTTCAAGTTTTGAAAGGCTTGGATTTTTTTTTAATTAAATTTATTTTAATTGGAGGTTAATTACTTTACAATATTGTATTGGTTTTGCCATACATCAACATGAATCCACCATGGGTGTACACGTGTTTCCCATCCTGAACCCCCCTCCCACCTCCCTCCCTGTACCATCCCTCTGGGTCATCCCAGTGTACCAGCCCCAAGCATCCAGTATCGTGCATCGAACCTGGACTGGCGACTTGTTTCTTACATGATATTATACATGTTTCAATGCCATTCTCCCAAATCATCCCACCCTCTCCCTCTGCCATAGAGTCCAAAAGACTGTTCTATACATCTGTGTCTCTTTTGCTGTCTCAGATACAGGGTTATCATTACCATCTTTCTAAATTCCATATATATGCATTAGTATACTGCATTGGTGTTTTTCTTTCTGGCTTACTTCACTCTGTTTAATAGGCTCCAGTTTCATCCACCTCATTAGAACTGATTCAAATGTATTCTTTTTCATGAGTGAGTAATACTCCATTGTGTATTTTTAACCACATGAACAAATTTACTTAAACAGATACAACACCTTATAATTTTCAAAATAACACTACTTCTATATTGTCCATTTTAATATAATCATGAACTTAAAAAATGGTGAGCAAATACTACCGATATCTTTTACTCCCCTCTAGACTACCACGTTCTTCAAACCAGAACCACTGCCAGACCTCCACTCTTGTCTTGACAGTCCGTTCTCAAGGCTGGACGACCTTGAGGTGTGGTCTTAAATTCTGCATAAATGATGGTCCCTGGAACTGTGCAATGCAGTGGCACTGGCTATTCTCAGATACAGACTGTTTTAGAATGTAAATCAGATCACTTGTTGAACCTGCTCAGTACTCAACAGCTTCACACCTCACTTAAATTCTGACCTTACCATGGCTTAAGCAGGGATCCCCAACTTCCAGGCCATGGAAGAGTACCTCTTGTCAGATCAGCGACAGCATTCTAAAGTGCCCAATAAAGGCAAGGCGCCTGAATCATCCCGAAACCATTCCCCCAATCCCCTACCAAAAATCTGTCTTCCACGAAATCGGTTCCTGGTGCCAAAGAGGTTGGGGACCACTGGCCAAAAGAACTTACACAAGCTGACCCATGCCAACTTCTCAAGACTCATCACTTCCTGCTCTCCCTCTCAGTTCCACCTTAGCCACCCTAGACCTCAAGCTGGTCTTCACAAGACAAGTTTATTCCCCTGAAAGGCTGTTTGCACTTGCTGTGAATGCCATCTGGATGTCCTTCTCCCCTCTATGCCTCCATCATAAAGTGGCTCAGTCCTTCACTTCATTCAAGTCCTGCTCAACCACTGTTGGCGCCTTAGAGGCACTCCCTGCCCACCCTACCCGAAATAGCTGCCAATGCCTCCATCCCTCCCCACAGTCAATATCCCTTAATATGAACATACACGTTAATGATCTGTCTCCTCTTCTATAATACAAGTCTCATGGGAGCTGTCCTGTCTACACCTGTACTCTCAATGCCTAAATTTGGGCCTAGCATACAGTATCTGTTCAAACATAGCCTCGGTATTTGACAGCTAAATGAAACATACTTTACAGAATGAAAATTCCTTACTGAATGAAAATTACAAGAAAGGAAACTCTGCAGATCTACTCCACGCCAGGTAATGTGCTAAGGACTTTTCAGAAATTTTATGTAATCTTCACAGCATCTTACTGAGCAAGTATGAGTCATTTTACAGATAGTGTTAGTCACTCAGTCGTGTCCAACTCTTTGTGACCCCATGGAGTGTAGCCCGCCAGGCTCCTCTGTCCATGGCATTCTCCAGGCAAGAATACTGCAGTGGGTTGGCATTTCCTTCTCCAGGGGATCTTCCCCACCCAAGGATTGAAAGCAGGTCTCCAGCATTGCAGGCAGACTCTTTACTGACTGAGCCACCAGGGAAGCCTCATTTTACAGATAAGGAGACAGCAATTCAGAGGATGAGGAAAGGCTGTACCCTACTCCTCTCAGACAAGATTCCCATAAACATGATAGACACCGGAAGTGGGAAAGTAAAAGGAAGGTGACAACAGGGGAGATAAATTACCATCAGGCTAAAAAATACTACCAGCCTGATTTCAGCCTACTTTTTAACTATGTATTTGGCTGCGCCAGGTCTTAGCTGTGCCATGTGGGATTCAGTCCAGTGAACAGGGATCGAACCTGGGCCTCCTGCACTTGGAGTTCAAAATCCTAACCCCTGGACCACCATGGAAGTCCTTTATCCCACTTTCTACACATTCCAGCCTTTGCACAAATTCTGAGATCATTTCATTCAAATCAGATGAACAGCTAAACTTAAGTACCCAACTAATGTCAAACATTTGCTAGTTGCAGCATATTTCATGATCTGTCTCAACTGTTCCATATTTGAAATCTAGGTTTATCACTAATAATTTTCATTTCACTTCTATAAAAGCACAAATACATATGCATGTACATGTACACATTTATATTTGTACAGTGTCCTGCACAAAATAGTCTATGCAAACACTAAACCTTTTTTGTGGCAAAGTCACTGTTACCACTCAAGCTGTTCATCAGATGTGAGTTCAGCATACAAACTATAGTTTAGAAATCAACATTTGAGAAACTGGGCTGTGAAATTCAGCTTCTGAGTTGCAATACTGCGGTCATCTACATATGGCTAAATTAACATTTTCAATCCCTATCTTATTACACTTGACCTCTGAACATCAGACATCGTTTCCTACCTCTTTCTATTGAAATAGCTCTTCTTAGTTTCTGTGACGAAGGTCATCCTAACTTTCTTATAGACCTGGCTGTACCTTCTTCATTTCCTTTGCCAATTCAATCTTCCCTCCTATCTTTTAAATCCTGAAGTTCTTTAAGACTAAGTCATTAAAACCTCTTTACTGGGTTCTATTTTGGCCACAGCCGTGCCCATGACTTCAATTACTATCCACAGGACAGTTTTCAAGTTTACCTTTTGAAACCAAATCTTTCCCCTGAGCTCCAAACAACTGTCCTTTGATCTCTACTTATTTGAAGCACCACAGATTCCACACCTCACCGATTAGATTTGTGTTGGATTAAACCATACATTCTCCATTTCTTGTCTCAAATATGTGTAAGGAAATAAAAGGGAAAAATAAAATCAGAAGCCTAGGATTCTAGGACATGGTGATCAAACTGTCGAAATTCTTATGGGATTTTACATTCAAATCACAAATTTTTGATAATTAGACAGTTCATCCTCCCCTTCTGTCATTTTAGGTGTGTTGTTCTAATATGTAAAAGCAGTGTGACCCTGGTTGAAGCCGAGATGGAATAACAAGAAAGTGCTTTATCTCGGTCTCCTTACTTAACCACTGCCCAACAACATACGCAATCCTTCTGGTTAAGGAAACCAGAGCTCACAAATGTAGGTTAGATTCATCCTGTTATATTTCTGAACTGCTCTTGATGATATTCAGTATTTTGTAAGCCTTTTGACTACAGTAGCATTTTAGTCTTAGGCATTTTTCTAGAGAACCAAAATAACATTCTAATCTCCTTAAATAAGATTTGGAATATATTTCCCTAAATTTGTTAAAATAGTAAGAATACAGGTTTCATGGCAGAATTTAATTTTTCCCACCTTCCAATAAAATATACAGATCCATAAACTTTGTAAAAACACTGCAGACTAAATATAAAATGAAAGCCTGATTTTCAGAGGAATGTCCACTAGCTTCAAAATCCATGAAGAAAACTGGAGTCACAGCTTCTTAAAACAAGTGTGCTCTGCCCAGTGAATCAAAACATGAAGCACAACCATAAGGAAGGCAAAGTTGCTCATGTCCAACTCTTTGTGACCCTATGGACTATACAGTCCATGGAATTCTCCAGGTCAGGATACTGGAGTGGGTAGCCTTTCCCTTGGCCAGGGGATCTTCCCAATCCAGGGACTGAACCCAGGCCTCACACATTGCAGGCGGATTCTATACCAACTGAGCCACCAGCGAAGCCCGCTGAGGGAGACAAAAGAAGATTTATATCATGTCACTCTACCTGTTCTTAGCCCCAGGATAGGAGAGCTGAAATGCCACACAGCAAAGACAAAATAAAAGGCAAAGGAAACAAAACATTAAAAATAGAAAATAAGATTAAATATATCATAGTGGCAATGACTAAAAATGTTTAAAACATTTTTATAAAAAGCAAAGACTAGGTAAAAATTGTAATAATTTTTAATACAAAATAACCTCAAAATGTGTACATACATACACGTGTGTGTCCATGTGTTTAGTCGCTCAGTCGTGTCCAACTCTTTGCAACCCCATGGACTGTACCCTGCCAGGCTCCTCTGTCCACGGGGATTCTTCAGGCAAAAATACTGGAGTGAGTTGCCATGCCCTCCTCCAGGGGATCTTCCCAACCCAGGAATCGAACCCAGGTCTCCCGCATTGCAGTCAGGTTCTTTACTGATTTAGCCACCAGGGAAGCCCACATATATACATACATATGCAGATAATGTACATACAAATGCTTGTAAGTATATATAGGTGAATGTGTGAGTGTGGATGTGTATGTATTAAGGATACTTACAATATATCTGATAAACTCTTCAAAAGAAAGTTGTTTCAATGCTAAAATTGGATAAAACATTGAATAGAAATTTTACTCAACACACTAAAAATAAAAGGGAGTTACTTTTCACTGGTAATAGTATAAAAGAGTCCTAAGTATATAAAGAATCCAGCATTAAAATTCATGAATACTTCTAGAAATGCAACATAAATTGAAAATACAGTCAACTCTGGAACAATGCTGGGCTTAGGGGCACTGACCCTTGGCACAGTTGAAAATCAACACATTATTATAGCCAGCACTCCAACTCTCCATTCCTCCATATCCAAGGTTCTGCAATAGGCCAGTGATAAATCAGGTAGCACAATAGTATTTACTACGGAAAAAACTGTGTACAGATGGGCCCTGTGCAGTTCAAACCCATGTTGTTCAAGGGTCAGCTGTCCACATAATTATAGGACAATTTAGTTACTGCAAAGATGACCAGATAGAAGGGTTAACTACAATAATGCTGATTTAGATATAAAAGTTTACATCTTAAAGTCAGACTATATATATACTAATTTGTAATGTAAAAATCCTAGTTAGATACAGTGAAATAGCTCAGTGAGCCACACTGACAGAATAAAATTAGAAATATCCTTAGAAGAAAAGCTATGATCAATCTAGACAGCATATTAAAAACCAGAGACATTATTTTGCCAACAGAGATCCATCTAGTCAAAGTTATGGTTTTTTCAGTAGTCATGTATGGATGTGAGAGTTGGACTGTGAAGAAAACTGAGTGCTGAAGAACTGATGCTTTTGAACTGTGGTGTTGGAGAAGACTCTTGAGAGTCCCTTGGACTGCAAGGAGATCCAACCAGTCCATCCTAAAGGAGATCAGTCCTGGGTGTTCACTGGAAGGACTGATGCTGAAGACAAGACTCCAATACTTTGGCCACCTGATGCAAAGAGCTGACTCATTTGAAAAGACCCTGATGCTAGAAAGATTGAAGGCAGGAGGAGAAGGGGACACAGAGGATGAGTTGGTTGGATGGCATCACCAACTGGATGGACATGAGTTTGAGCAAGCTCTGGGAGTTGGTGATGAACAGGGAAGCCTGGTGTGCTATAGTCCATGGTGTCACAAAGAGCTGGACACAAATGAGCAACTGTGAACACCTTAGTAATGAAAACAAAGCTTAATTAAAAGTTAGGCTTCAAGAACAGCTGAGCTATTTGGGGAAAAGGGAAAAGTCAACTCCTTGATTCAAACTTTAATTCAAAATGGGAAATTGATTATCTAAGAACATAAATGAGAAATAAGTTTTTAAGAAACTTAAAGATCAATTGAACTATATCTAAAAACAAAATGAAAGGCAGACTACATAAACAGTCTCCCCAAAGGAACACTATCTTCAACATACTTATTTGAAGGGGACAAATAAGTAAAACCATGATCTCAATAGAAAAGTGGGAAAAGGATATCAGATCATATACATTCATCCCCCCAAGCAATCAAAAATGAGCAAATTAAGTATCATCTCAGCTATCAGATTGAGAAAGATAGCCTTTTAATTATTCATACCCTTTGCCCCAGTAACATTTTCATCATAAAAATTCATTACTAACTTGGAGGTTATAAAATGAAAATATTCAAACCATAAAGTTTACAAAGTGATGTGATAAAATCTCAAGAAGCAAAGCACAGCATCAATGCTGCTCTACAAAGTCGAAGGCTCCCAAATGCAAACCAAAGACTTATGTTACACAGTGTGAGGAAAATGGGGGCTTTCCTTACCTGTCCACCTAGTGTTAGAATTTTGGAAAAGAGTACAAAAATAAAGACACTCTCAGCTAAGTCCTTAGTTTGTAATTACTTCACTTAAAACAATTACTTGAGAATGTCTTCTAAAATTTACTTCTTGAAAAACCCATATACATTCTTAGCACACACACTGAAGAAAACCACCACCCATTAATGATCTCCCAGGACCAAATCATTGTGAAATTCGCTCAGTTGCTCAGTCACGTCCAACTCTTTGCAACCCCATGGATTGTAGCCTTCCTCTGTCCATAGAATTTTCCAGGCAAGAATACTGGAGTGGGTTGCCATTTCCCACTCCAGGGAATCTTCCTGACCCAGCGATCTCACCTGCGTCTCTTGTGTCTCCTGCATTGGAAGGCAGATTCTATCCCAGTGAGCCAACTGGGAAGCAGTTAGTCATTGCTCAGTGTCAACCCCAACTTAAGGTTTCACTATATTCTGTTTTCCAGTTCATTTTTTAATGAAAAACACTCAGGTTTACCCTGCTGTATTTTCTGTTTCGAACCTGGCAATCTATCCATAGTTTTGTAATAAATAAATTATACAACTGTTAATGCAGTTTAATGGTCACGGCATTTCATCAAATTAAACACCTTTTAAAAGTCCAAATATGCACTGCCCTCCCACTATTGATTCAGTAAAGTCTAAAATACTGATGTGTTTTTTGTTCCTTGCTTAGAGCATCCCTATTATCTTTTCCTTCATGTGTAATATGGGTTTAATTACTGAGCAATCTAACTCACTACTGCAAATACTTTCACCTTGCCCAGGTGACACAGACATAAGCTGTAAGTCATTTCCCTGTAGTTTCCCTTTAAAACAAGGTATCTTGTGTCTGATGATACATTGGAATCACCTGGAAAGTTTTATGACTCTAACCCCAGAGATGGATTCAATTAGTCTGCAGTACAATCTGAATAACAGGATTTTTTAAAAAGCTCTCCAGATGATTCTAGCGTGCAGCTAAGGAGAAGAATCCCACGTTCTGCTTTTTTGTTTTTGTAAAGAAAGGAAATTGTATCTTTCTGCCTTTCCATAAAGAAGGCTGAACGCCAAAGAATTGATGCTTTTGAGCTGCGGTGTTGAAGAAGACTCTTGAGAGTCCCTTGGACCACAAGGAGATCAAACCAGTCAATCCTAGAGGAAATCAAGCCCGAATATTCATTAGAAAGACTGATGCTGAAGCTTCGATACTTTGGCCACCTGACGTAAAGGGCCAACTCATTGGAAAAGACCCTGATTCTGGGAAAGATTGAAGGCAGGAGAAGGGGACGACAGAGGACAAGACAGTTGGATGTTACCACTGAGTCAATGGACATGGGTTTGAGCAAGCTCCAGGCAATGGTGAAGGACATGGAAGGCTGGCATGCTGCAGTCCATGGGGCTGCAGAGTCAGACATGACTGAACAACAACAACAAGGAAATCACATCAAAATATGTAAGTCACTTAAACACTGGTCCTAAAAAAATGTTATAGATTTGGGACAGTTTCATGATTTGATTTTTGAATACTCTTAAAACCTTGGGACTATATTATCTAATGATATCATTAGAGGTTTTTTCCCCCTAGGCTAAAAACTGAAATGGCAGTAACACATGACAATGAGATCCACCCTCTTTCCCAAAAAAGGACTAATTTGAAATGCATAAAAAGCAGCACAATAACTCAAGAGGCTTGCCTCATAGAAAATTATAACTGATGGGATTTTCCATTCATAATTCCCATACTTAATAACCTGGCAACTGGCTTTAATTCTGTTTTGAAGGTCTTTAATGACTTTACAAACTATGCTATTTATCTTGTGAGTGTAGAAATGGAGGAAACTGCTTCCATTTAAAACTGAAGAGGGGACACATACAATATTTTATTTCACTTTATAAGCAGTCAATGTATATCAGAGATTACTGCTGATTTCATTTTTGAAAGAAGCAAACTCCAACATCACTCAATCCATTTGAGTTCTCATTAGCACAACTCATTCCACCAAATTAAGTGCTGCGGTCCCAAGATACCCTCTGGAGGGATAGATGAATCAGTTGAAACCAGTAGCACTTTTTTTTTCTCTGAGATACTGTGTAAGTCCAGTCTGAGGTTTCACTTTAGTGTGTGGTTTCCTACTTACTCCCCATAGGACAGTGTACTCTCTATTATTAAAAGCAGCAAAAACAACATAACACATCCCTTCTGTGTTTGCCCCATAAAGAACCAAAGCCTGAGTAGTAAAGCATGAACTATCCCAACTCCCTGAGAGGCTGGGCTTTTTAGACTATCACCGTATCTCCTGGAACCCTGCAAACAAGAAAAGCACCTCATGGGGCTTCCACACTGCCTGTCCCCCTGGATTTGGTAGTGGCATTGGGGAAACCCCTGTGAAGTCATTAGTTACACAGCAGCAGGTATTATCATTTTCATGGCTTTCTTTAGAGAGGGTGGCGTAACCCTCCAGGTGGTTGATTGGCTAAAGACTCCATGCTCCCAATGCAGGGGGCCTAGGTTCGATCCCTGGTCAGGGAACTATGGAGGGTGGAGTGAGTCCAAGAGGTCTCAAAACATGTTTAGGAAGATTAATTTCCAAGAAGAGAAGCCGACTCTTTCCCTCTATATTCTTTCTGCCACCCTATATCTCACTGAGGGGCTTCCCAAGGGGCCTCGGTGTTAAAGAATTTGTCTGCCAAAGCGAGAGGTACAAGAGACTGGAGTTTGATCCCTGGATCAGGAAGATCCCCTAGAGGAAGAAAATGGAAATGCACTCCAGTATTCTTGCTTGGAAATTTCCAAGGACAGAGGAGCCAGGCGGGCTATAGTCCATGGGGTCAGAAAGAGTCGGCAATGACTAAGCCCACACACCTCACTAGGTCTTTGAGACATGGACTAAACCTGACATTTCATGTATCCAACAAGCGTTTACTAGGTTCTTATACACCAGGTCCCAGTCGTATCTTAGGTCCTGCAGATGGCACAACACAGTACTAAGGCACAATGTCCTCTAGCGTGAGGTATATGATTCCTGGAGTTTATAAATCTAGTTGGTTTTTTTTTTCCCCCATAAAATTGGCTCTTTCCCCAAGCTTGGATATCACCTAAGCAATGAGAAGCGGTTTTAAGCCACAGAAAATACTCGCATTTCCAAAGAGGGCTAAAAGCAGCCACTTATTGCAGCCTGACACTCACATGCGAGACATGTAGGCAAGAGCCCACTGTGTGTCACTCCACCCAATACTATTTCCCCGTGATGCTCTCTCCTTGATCAGTTTTACCAAAGGAGATTACTTCCCCACCATCTGCGATTTCACACTATTTGTATACATTTCTGAAACTTAATCAGTGTGGAAAATTATGCAAAGTGGTGGGAGTGATTACATAAGGAGGTTTAAGGAGTTTAGTAAGACTACAGGGACACATAAAAATGCAAAGAACATGGGTATATGAATCCCATGGAGAGTTATCAGGTACCATTTTAATCTTTTAAATTCCCTCTTCATTATTTCTAGTTTAAGACAGTTGGCTTTAATATCTGTCACTAAATTTAATAATGAAAAAGCAACTTACTGACTAGAAACCTATGGAGTGGACAACCAAACTTCGTATACACACTTGAAATATGTTATAAATTGAGACCTGCAATCTGTAAGCCTCCAACTATGGAATGTGCTTAACCTCTTCTACGGCGGTAATTATGTTCATCAGATTCTCCCCTACCTTCGAACATCTATGGACTGTATTTTTCCTTTAGGGTCTCATTGTTTTCCAAAGACAACCTGCCTTTACAAAATAAAAACTGATGTCCAAAGACAAATTGCCTTTATTAAGTAATAACTAATAGCTTTATCTGTTATTGTTTCCTAGTTTCAACACTGATTCCACCTTTAACCAATGATCTGGAATCATCCAAGATTCATCATTATCTGTTAACGGATGGAGCAGATTATGTAAATAATCAGAGACTGAAGCATTAGCCACAACTGAACTCATTCTGCCACTGGCTGCTTGTTACTTCACATTCGTATCATGTGCGAACCATTTAGGCGGTGTGACCACCTCGTGAAAGCTTTGTCAATGTCTCTAAACTCACTTCCAGAATTTTCTGTAGAAATAGACTGGCATAAGCCAACCACCATTATTATTCTAAGCTGAAACTTCCCAGCCAAAAGCAAAGACAGCCATGTTTATGTCAACTGAGTGTAATGCCACTACGATTTTTCAATTCACGGATACAACCTCTTGATAGCTTTGTGGGCCATTTTAGCCAAGTAGGAAAACAAAAATCACTGCAACTCAGTTGGTTCACAGAAACTCAACCAACTCACTCAACCTAATAGCAGGAGAGCTTTGACTGCCAGAATAAGGCTTCTACCATCCTGTGATTAGTTTTCTTCTTTTAAAGATGAGGACCCTTTCAGATCACAATTTCTCTGTTTCTAAATTCTCAAGTTAGGAGGAGTGAGTAAGCAGCAATATGCACTTCAATGACAACAATTTAAGCCATTAAATCCTTTTACTAGATGTCTGACTACCTCAAGATACAGAATAAAAATATACAATGGATTAGTGATTTTGCAATTATCCTGGTACTTCTTTTATATAACCCAACTGTACAATTCAAGACAAAGTTTTGGGCATTAATTATTGGCTTGAGCATCAAATTCACAGGAATATAGTTAAATTCTCATTTCATTTTGTCCTAGGAGGGAACCCAACTGCCAAGAATTACTTCAGCTCCCTTTAGCAAGCAACATGCTTAAAGAAAAAGTGTGGGGCTTGTTGAATAAGGGAAAACACTTAAGTTGTTTCGGGGCCTCCCCCTTAAAAATAAGAATACTTCGCAAAACTTCATCTGACAGCATTCAATGCTCAATATCTGGGAAACAAATTTCCAAGTGTTCTTGCACAGAACACAAACAGAGTTCTGCTTCTTTTTCTGCTGTTTGTAATTTTTTGATGACGTCTGAATGATGTTATAAAAAATTATTTCCTCAGCGGTATTGTGACTGCACCTGTTTGCCAATTCAAATAATTTCTGGAAAAACATTCTATTTAAACAAGAGGAGTCAGAGAAATCTGTACTATTTGAACAAGCAAGGGAGTGTTTATTTTACTAACAAAATGCAACAAGTATGCACAGTAGGAATCAGCTACCAGCGAGTGACTTTTTGCAAAAGCATCTTCAGTGATAATATTCCAGATAGGACTAGTCTCTTAGTTCCATTACACATTATTTTTATACTTTAACACCAAAAATAAGGTTAAATGCAATATGAATGGAAGTACTGGAGACTGGATGATAGTCATAAACTTAATATGACTAAACAACACACATCAAAATTTAGTTATAATTTCAGAGTAGTTGCTGAAAGTCACTTGACCTACAGAGCTGAGAGGCAGTGAGTGACTGCAATGCAACCCAATGCAAGCAAAAGAGAACAGTGTGATACTCACCTGAGAGCAGAATGCAAGGCTCCAAGAACTCCACAGGGCACTCCATGAAAAGTGACCTCAGGAATGGTGGCTCTGATCATGCCAATTGTTTAGGGAATAGGAAATGTTACTTAAATAGGTCTCCAAAATGAGAGCCCTGTCTGGATCCCAAGGTTTCTTTTCCAGCTCTAGCATTCTGTGACTGAGTTACCTAGAGGGTTATGCACCTGAAGGGTCTGGGTAATTAGCCTCCAGGTGTACAGAATCATCCCATAAGCTTGCTCAGAGAGTGATTCAAGACAGCTGCTGGGTAAATGGGGGTGAAGAGTAATGGGTAGACCGCATTTACTCTGAAATATAGCTTTTCACAAGTCAATTCAGAAGTGCTCCAAATTTCTAAGAAGTGCCTCACATTCTGAGGTTAATGCTTCAGAAAACAAATCTCTGTGCAATCAGGCATGCTCTGGGCAAATTACAGTCTCTCTGGATCTTCATATCCTGTCCCAAGCTAAGGCGACTGGTGAAGATTTCCAACGAACCTCTAGGTTCACACTCTATTAAGAGGGTTTCTTAGTTTCTATCAAAAACATATACCCAATTAGGGCACTTTCAGTCATTACTTTTGTCTGCTACAAAATTAGACTGCTGGGGGTCTTGTTTCAAAACTAAAGTTGGCATGCATTTCACCTGAAACAAACGCTTTTCCTCTTCGGGAATGGCGGGGGTGTGTAGTGCGTTGTTTTGAAGTGGTCATGAACCAATCCTATTTTTCATCAATAGCGTGTTTCATTAAGGCCTGCCAGGACTAGTAATTACTAACCCACAGCCACTCTTCAAGCAGCACACTATTCCGCCTTAGGATTTGATGTCCTAGTTGTACAGAGGTACAGGAAAACTTGTCAGGTTAGGTTTGTTTTGGGGAACATTTCTACACCTTCTCCCTAGAGAAGACTTCCCTCTTGTTCAGATCCCACACTCATTCAGATCCAGGGTAAAGCCCTGCTCTAGCAGAACTAAGTGGACAGGAATGCACCATCGCTGCTTTGAAATTAAAGTTGATAGGAGTTGCGTCCGGATCCGGCCGGGGCCGAGCCCTCCGGGTGCAGCAGCCGCACCGCCGGGCCGGTATCGGCCCCATGGATGCCAAACTGACCGCTTCTGCCAACCGTGGCGGAGAAGACGCGTCCGCGGCAACCCGATACTCGGCGGGCTAAAGAAGTGTACCCCGCGACACACACCCCCCAAAGATTCCCTTGCCCTCCAAGAGTAACAAAAACACACTGTCCTGCAGAAGGACAGCGGGCAGGGGCCCCAGAGTTCTACCAGGAGAAAAGCCCAGGGAGGAAGAAGTGGAGGTTGGAAACGCCGGGTTCTGCAAGCAACTCACCTTCTGCTGTCTCCGGGCCATATCGGTGGGCTGCTTGGCATTGAAGGGGTACGCGATGCACCTCACGACGAAAACGTACAGCTGCAGACGGATCCTCCGCTCCTGCTCCTCGTCCAGCTGCCGTTCAGGTTCGTCTCGCCCCTCGCTCAGCATCGAGGGGCTCGGGCTCACGGGTCTGGCCGCGCCGCCACCCGCGCGCCCCGCCGTGTCCCGCCGCCCTTCCCGAGCTGGGGCCGGCGGCGCTCGCTGCGAGCCGCCGGCCACCACCAGCACATCGCGGCTCTCCTCTTCCAGCCCCTCGTCCGACTCCTCTTCGCTGGAAGACGGGTCCAGCATGGTGCTCCGAACGCCCCGCCGCGCGATCCGCGGCCCCCCAGGCGCCTCACTCTCGGCGGCTGCGCCCGCGGGTCTGCACGAGCTGAGCGGCTGGCAGCTGCTGCGGCAGAACGAAAGGGAAACTGACCGAGGCTTTCCGGACACGTCGAGTTGGACCCAGGAGTGTTTCCTACCACCAGGGCGAAAGGGGCGGGCGGGGGCCGCCGGGATTAAATAGGCGGAGTTAGCGTCGGGAGTGAGCCCGAGCGCCTTGTGAACTGCTCAGCGGGCTGGGGCCCCGCCGCCCTCTTGGTTTTCCAACCTCCGCCGGCCAAGGCGCGGCCGCCTGAGCGCCCGGGCGCAGGTGGGGAACCTGTGGCGCCTACAACAAGCAACACGTGGAATGGAATGTTGAGGAGCGGGCGCGGGGCCGCGGAGTGCGCGTGCGCGCGCCGCCGCCGCGACCCGGGCCGAGTGCCTGGGTGCCAGGCGCGCGGTTCGCAAAGATACAGAGGCGCTCAGCTTGGTGGTTCTGCGTGCACCGACCTGGGATCTTTAGATGGCCGTGACCTCACCAGCACCACCTTTCTTTTCTTCTGCAAGATTTCTGAGGCACAGGCGGACAAGGGGCCAGGAGAGCTGCCCCCTTCTACCTCCCCAGGTGAGGGGAACAGCCAGAAGGGGCGTCTCCGACCTGAAATTGATACCTAGGATTGAACCCCAGAGCGGAAAAGTGCGGCTGGAGCCGTTTACCTCCAAATAACGTTGGGAAGAGACTTTATAAAGTCTCTTGCTCTGCTGCTGTCCGACGCTATGGTGAAGTCCATATTGTAAAAGTCAGAGGAATGTTTTTGAAAAGAAAATCAAAAACAAAACGCGAGAGGCTTTCTTTTTAAACCGTCTTTATTCCTTAGATGCATGAGCAAGATCGGTTTTGTATTTGCGAAATGGCAGTCTGATTCAGCTCTATAATAATCACATAGCTTGATTATTTTCTGGGTGGGGATGCATTTGACTCAAGACAGGTTGTGCAGTGTAGACATTTATTTAGTAAATATTTGAGCGCACGCCGGGTGTCCAGTGCTGTTAGCGTCTGGAAGAGCCCGCAGCGCATTGAAGCACACACTTGGTCACTGTTGGTTCCGGCCTCAAGTGGGCGTCTCGCTGCAGCACCCGAAGCCTGTCTTATCTGCGCAGATTTCTCAGTCCCGGTATTAGAACCACCTAGGAATTTCTTTCTGTGATTTTTCCAGTGTTCTTAATCCGGACGAAGAAGGAAATAGGGAAAACAGTGCCTTCACCTCAAGGTGTAGTGTGCTGTGGCCAAATTGGCGGGGAAGCAATTGAAGCTCACGGCAATTATCACGGGGCAGGTAAAACTTCCGGCTCTGAGCTTGTCTACCCCGTGGCCAAATAGGAGCTTTTGGTTTTTGCAGCCACTTCCGCAGTTAGGTACCCATGAGAGAGACTTTCCTTAGGCATTTATCCATAGTCTCCTTAAACATGGAAAAACAAAGAGGCATTTACTCTTGGGGAAACTTGCCTGTTTATCAATCCTTGATGACGCCCACAGTGATAAAAGGTGTTCCCTGAGGGTGTGACACCTCAGGTGCTCAGCTGGCTGAGCTCCAACTGCCAGTTCAGTTCAGTTCAGTCGCTCAGTCATGTTGGACTCTCTGCGACCCCATGAATCGCAGCACGCCAGGCCTCCCTGTCCATCACCAACTCCCGGAGGTCACCCAGACTCATGTCCATCGAGTCAGTGATGCTATCCAGCCATCTCATCCTCTGCCGTCCCCTTCTCCTCCTACCCCCAATCCCTCCCAACATAACTGCCAAGAAACACAAATCTCAAAAACTGATTATTTAAAGACAGTGTTTCATTTTTGGCAGGGTAAATCATAAATAACAAGCTTATTCATTTAAGTTATAGTATCTAATGTTTTGTACATGTGCTTGGCGAATAATGTCACCAAAGTAGCCTTTTGAGATAGGTGATGAGGATTATTATTTATAGTGCTTTGTACCAGGTACTACTCTAAGCCCTTTACAAACCTGATCCCATTTATTTTTAGTTCCATTGTACAGATAAAGATCCTTAGACTTAGACAACCCTTTCATGCAGAACCAACAACTAATAAAACAAGGACACAACATACTGAATCTTTTCTAGTTCCAAATAGTAGCTTTTATTATAATTTGTCTAATTATAAATCAGTATATTAAATGTATGATGTTTATTAAATGGATAACAAATAAGAATGTAATTCCT
This sequence comes from Tragelaphus eurycerus, assembly GCA_935064755.1. Lineage (NCBI taxonomy): Eukaryota > Metazoa > Chordata > Mammalia > Artiodactyla > Bovidae > Tragelaphus > Tragelaphus eurycerus. The sequence continues at coordinate 7,621,625 of CAKXYN010000002.1, read as the reverse complement.
AGGCACACAAAAGTGTAATTTATATAGAGCAGCTTTATTGCCCTTCCTTTTCTTGCCAAGGAAAGGTATTTTTTGTTTCCTTTATTAGTTAGTTAAAATTGCTTGATGTGATAGCTTATTATTCTCTTCCTATTAAAAAAATGGTTATTGAATTAAAGATTCTCCAAGCCTTTGAAATCCCACTGGAAAATACCTAATAATTTGTAGAATAACATACAATGTCTATAAGATGAAAATGGCTTAAAGGGCATAAATTAAAAAAATATCCAAAACAACAAAGAGAATGTTTAAGAATTTAATGAAACTTATATTGGTTAAGAAACTAACATTAGTTAGTTTTCTGCATTTCTGCAGTAAACTGCATTAGTTTTCTGCATAAAAAACTATGCAGAGTATATTTAGAAGAACCAGAGATAGTCTTTAGAAAATTTCAGGTTAGAGAATGACAGAGGAGAAAACGTTCATTGAAAAAGACAGGAAATAAATATCACTGTAATCCAGTGATAGGTCTGATAACCTGGGAAATAATGGTAATACAGAGAAAAAATACCTTATGCAAGTTTGAGTAAGGGAAGGCTTCCCGTATGCTTGATAGATGTTTTGAAGAATGATTTATAGCTATTGGAGTGAGGGCACTATAAACTATGCAACCACATTTGCAAAGGTATGAAATTGTTTTCCACCTCTGAAGAACTGCAAACTAGCATGCCCCAAATAAAGGCTACATATGAAGATGGGGAAGATGAGGCTAGAGACCAGACAGAGGCAAATTCAGACTTGAGCAGAAGGACAGTGGGCGGGTGTCCATGCCCTTGTATACCATGCTTTGGAATTTAAACTATGTCCTGAAGAAAATGGTAATAATACACACGAAGTAAACAGTGAGGTACAACATGAGGTGATCTGTAACTCTTAAGAGTCAATCTGGAGCAATACAAGGGCAGTAAAACAAGATGCAGGATACCATTGAGATTAGTTACTAAAGAAATCTGGGACAGATACAATGAGGGCTTGAATTTAAGATGGAAATAAGCAAGCTGCCGCCGCTGCTAAGTCACTTCAGTCATATCCGACTCTGTGCGACCCCATAGATGGCAGCCCACCAGGCTCCCCGTCCCTGGGATTCTCCAGGCAAGAACACTGGAGTGGGTTGCCATTTCCTTCTCCAATGCATGAAAGTGAAAAGTGAAAGTGAAGTCGCTTAGTCGTATCCGACTCCTAGCGTCCCCATGGACTGCACCCTACCAGGCCCCTCCATCCATGGGATTTTCCAGGCAAGAGTACTGGAGTGGGTTGCCATTGCCTTCTCCGGGAAATGAGCAAGGGAGGAAAGCTTAAGAGATGGACAAAGAAATTAAGGGAATATGTATGAGATGCTGAGGAAGAGGGTCAAGGGTAGACTATGATTCCCAGGATATGACAAACTGAGAATAGATGAAATATGAACTTCCAAGGGACATGTAGGTACAGAGAAACATCAGGTTTTGAGGAGCTTATCAGAATGCTCCTAGACCCATTTGGAAATGCAAACCTGTTACTCACACCTGGGCAAAGAAATCATCAGCATGTTGGTGGTAGTTGAAGCTGCAGGTATGGATGATGAGGTCCGGAAGACACATTCATGGTGAGAAGATGGCCAATGATGCATCTATAAGGAACCGTCCCTACCTCTCCTCCAAAACAGAGATGATTTGAAGAAAAGGAATCTGAAAAGAAAACCTGATCATTAAGAATAAACAGAGCCCTAATAATTTTTAATTAACATTTTCAAGTTTGTGCTTACACTAATGTTCTTGCCAAATTTCAACCTTAAATATTACCTTTCAGGTAATTATAACATCAGTTGATGCTCTGGGATAATTGAATAAATGATGCCTAACGTAAGACTATGATTGCTTTATGCCATTTCATAAATACACAAAATACACTGTAGTCAATGATTCATTTTTATTTTCGTCAAGATGAGCATAAAAACAAATGGAAGTTATACTGCTTTTTAATGAAACACTTCTAATGCTAGGATAAGATGGATGTACAGTAATAAAATAGAATATCAAATGTGTTTTGGAAACGATATTTAAGTAAACAGGTGTGTGACCTGAATAGCTATAGGTGGTCTGTTTTCTAGTTGAGAATTGATTTGTGTATTTGACCTGAAAGAAAGGTATTAACTCTTTCAAGTCACAGATGAATTCATAATTTCACTGAACAGACATTTTGGGGGCACCCACTCTAGGCTATGCACTATTCTGAGTAGATAGAAACAGTAAAATTTAGTCCCTGAGGGGGTGCATGTGAAACAGACATGAACAAAATAAGAAGTTATGGTAATATATGCTCCTGTGGTAATAGAGAAAAAATTCACAAAATATTCCTTAAGTCTATGATTTTTTGTAGTTATAGCTAAAATTATATTACAACAGACAGAGGAATCTTTTTCAGGTCAAATGGAAGGACCAGTTTCATAAATATGTATGAGAAAAATGTCAACGCACAAACCTAGCTAATAAAAAGGTATGCATTTGTAAAAGTGAGATAAAATAACACATTTTTTGAAAATTTTAAGATGAGTATATCTTATGAGGCAATAATCCTCCTGGCGACTTCATTGAAATCCCTCTACTTACTTTGCTTTTCCTTTTTCTTTTTTCCAGCTTTTTCTTTTTCACTTTTCAAGTTAGAATTTAAATCCTAGCAAAGATTGTTCTGTGACATCCCCCTGCACTTTTTACAAATAAAAGGTAAAAATATATGCAGATGATCAACACAAATTGTTCAGAAAAATTAGTAGTCCACACTGTTACACATGCAAGATACAGTTAAACTTTTGTTGTGAAGATTCAATAAGATAATATATCCAAAGTACTAAAAGATTATCCAGTATAGAGTAAATGGTCTTCCCTGTGACTCAGATGGTAAAAAAATTCACCTGCAATCCTCAAGATCTGGGTTCAATCCCTGAGTTGGGAAGATCCCCTGGGGGAGGAAATGGCAACCCACTCCAGTATTCCTGCCTGGAGAATCCCCAAGGACAGAGGAGCCTGGTAGGCTATAGCTCAGGGGTCACAAAGAGTCAGACAGGACAGAGTGCCTAAGCAGCAGCATAGAGTAAATGCCAAGTACTGTATTGTTATTGTAATCATTTTATTATGTAGTTCACTTTAAACTGTAGAACCATAGAAATAAATTGTAGATAAATTAGTAAATGGTTCAATGCATTTATTTATTGATTTTTTTTACGTAGCTTGTAGTTTGTATGTCTAAATTATTTGCCTTGAAACAACCGAACTAAAAGAACTTCCAAATATGGTAAGGGATTTTATTAAAATCTTAAAGATTTCATAATTTTTATAAGAAGATTTGAGCCCACAAGAAGTTACTTTCTGTTCCTATTCAATCTGTCAGCATTCAACAATAATTGATTACAGTTCCACTTTTTAATTTCCATTTTATAAGAAATTTGGAGGAGGTAACAGAAATGAGCTTGTTGTAAAATACAGGGAATCAGAACAGATCAGTCACTCAGTCACGTCCGACTCTTTGCAACCCCATGAACTGCAGCACGCCAGGCCTCCCTGTCCATCATCAACTCCCAGAGGACGCTCAGATTAAAGTCCATCGAGTCAGTGATGCCATCCAGCCATCTCATCCTCTGTCCTCCCCTTCTCCTCCTGCCCTCAATCCCTCCCAGCATCAGAGTCTTCTCCAATGAGTCAACTCTTCGCATGAGGTGGCCAAAGTACTGGAGTTTCAGCTTTAGCATCATTCCTTCCAAAGAAATCCCAGGGCTGATCTCCTTCAGAATGGACTGATGGGATCTCCTTGCAGTCCAAGGGACTCTCAAGAGTCTTCTCCAACACCACAGTTCAAAAGCATCAATTCTTCGGAGCTCAGCCTTCTTCACAGTCCAGCTCTCACATCCATACATGACCACAGGAAAGACCATAGCCTTGACTAGGCGAACCTTTGTTGGCAAAGTAATGTCTCTGCTTTTGAATATGCTATCTAGGTTGGTCATAACTTTCCTTCCAAGGAGTAAGCGTCTTTTAATTTCATGGCTGCAGTCACCATCTGCAGTGATTTTGGAGCCCAGAAAAATAAAGTCTGACACTGTTTCCACTGTTTCTCCATCTATTTCCCATGTAGTGATGGGACCAGATGCCATGATCTTCGTTTTCTGAATGTTGAGCTTTAAGCCAACCTTTTCACTCTCCACTTTCACTTTCATCAAGAGGCTTTTTAGCCCCTCTTCACTTTCTGCCATAAGGGTGGTGTCATCTGCATATCTGAGGTTATTGATAGTTCTCCCAGCAATCTTGATTCCAACTTGTGTTTCTTCCAGTCCAGCATTTCTCATGATGTACTCTGCATATAAGTTAAATAAACATGGTGACAATATACAGCCTTGACGTACTCCTTTTCCTATTTGGAACCAGTCTGTTGTTCCATGATCAGTTCTAACTGTTGCTTCCTGACCTGCATACAGATTTCTCAAGAGGCAGATCAGGTGGTCTGGTATTCCCATCTCCTTCAGAATTTTCCACAGTTGATTGTGATCCACACAGTCAAAGGCTTTGGCATAGTCAATAAAGCAGAAATAGATGTTTTTCTGGAACTCTCTTGCTTTTTCCATGATCCAGCGGATGTTGGCAGTTTGATCTCTGGTTCCTCTGCCTTTTCTAAAACCAGCTTGAACATCAGGAAGTTCACGGTTCACATATTGCTGAAGCCTGGCTTGGAGAATTTTGAGCATTACTTTACTAGCGTGTAAAATGAGTGCAATTGTGCGGTAGTTTGAGCATTCTTTGGCATTGCCTTTCTTTGGGATTGGGATGAAAACTGCCCTTTTCCAATCTTGTGGCCACTGCTGAGTTTTCCAAATGTGCTGGCATATTGAGTGCAGCACTTTCACAGCATCATCTTTCAGGACTTGGAATAGCTCCACTGGAATTCCATCACCTCCACTAGCTTTGTTCGTAGTGATGCTTTCTAAGACCCACTTGACTTCACATTCCAGGATGTCTGGCTCTAGGTCAGTGATCACACCATCGTGATTATCTGGGTCGTGAAGCTCTTTTTTGTACAGTTCTTCTGTGTATTCTTGCCACCTCTTCTTAATATCTTCTGCTTCTGTTAGGTCTATAACATTTCTGTCCTTTATCAAGCCCATCTTTGCATGAAATATTCCTTTGGTATCTCTGATTTTCTTGAAGAGATCCCTAGTCTTTCCCATTCTGTTGTTTTCCTCTATTTCTTTGCATTGATCGCTGAAGAAGGCTTTCTTATCTCTTCTTGCTATTCTTTGGAACTCTGCATTCAGATGTTTATATCTTTCCTTTTCTCCTTTGCTTTTCGCTTCTCTTCTTTTCACAGCTATTTGTAAGGCCTCCCCAGACAGCCATTTTGCTTTTTTGCATTTCTTTTCCATGGGGATGGTCTTGATCCCTGTCTTCTGTACAATGTCACGAACCTCATTCCATAGTTCATCAGGCACTCTATCTATCAGATCTAGACCCTTAAATCTATTTCTCACTTCCACTGTATAATCATAAGGGATTTGATTTAGGTCATACCTGAATGGTCTAGTGGTTTTCCCTACTTTCTTCAATTTCAGTCTGAATTTGGCAATAAGGAGTTCATGATCTGAGCCACAGTCAGCTCCTGGTCTTATTTTTGCTGATTGTATAGAGCTTCTCCATCTTTGGCTGCAAAGAATATAATCGATCTGATTTCGGTGTTGACCATCTGGTGATGTCCATGTATAAAGTCTTCTCTTGTGTTGTTGGAAGAGGGTATTTGCTATGACCAGTGCATTTTCTTGGCAAAACTCTGTTAGTCTTTGCCCTGCTTCATTCTGTGTTCCAAAGCCAAATTTGCCTGTTACTCCAGGTGTTTCTTGACTTCCTACTTTTGCATTCCAGTCCCCTATAATGAAAAGGACATCCTTTTTGGGTGTTAGTTCTAAAAGGTCTTGTAAGTCTTCACAGAACCGTTCAACTTCAGCTTCTTCGGCATTACTAGTTGGGGCATAGATTTGGATTACTGTGACATTGAATGGTTTGCCTTGGAAACGAACAGAGATCATTCTGTCATTTTTGAGATTGCATCCAAGTACTGCATTTCAGACTCTTTTGTTGACCATGATGGCCACATCACAGGGAATAAAGAAAGGTAAAAGTATATTGTGACCTATGGGCCCAAAATGTCATGAGAAAAGTCTTGCATTAATTCAAGATGTATAATATATGTGAGGATAAGATCTCCTAGAGAAGCAGGTACTTATCCTACAAGAATGTGTTTGTGTTTTAAATGTTAATAGAGATACAAATTATTTTGTGGGAATGTGGATAAAATCTAGTAATTATGCTCATAAATGGATAAAGCAATAAATGGAAATTTTTTCCCCCTAGCTTTCAAAGTTGGTTTTTTTTTTTTCACTTTTATTGACTATGCTGTTAAACACGTTTTCTTCTAGTCAATGCAATTTATTGAGTGCCTAGACTATATTAAGCACTGTACTGGGACACTGTAAAGAAAGCATTATGTTGATTGGCCAGGAATTCAACCAGTGTCTCAAGAGATGAAGATTCTAGTCCTACCAAAAAAAAAAAAAAATACTTTAGACTGTTTCAACATTAATGCTCAGGAAAATTAAATTGAAATCGAGTTTTTAACCAGAGAAAATTATAAAGGATAGTCTAATGATATTGAGCAGGGAGAGTAAGAATATATCTTTATTAACTATTTACTATTACCATGGTCTCTAACAATGACCAGATGTTCCATCTGGTTTTAGAAAAGGCAGAGGAACCAGAGATCAAATTGCCAACATCCACTGGATCATCAAAAAAGCAACAGAGTTCCAGAAAAACATCTATTTCTACTTTATTGACTATGCCAAAGCCTTTGACTGTGTGGATCACAATAAACTGTGGAAAATTCTGAAGGAGATGGGAATACCAGGCCACCTGACCTGCCTCTTGAGAAATCTATATGCAGGTCAAGAAGCTGCAGTTAGAACTGGTCATGGAACAACAGACTGGTTCCGTCAAGGCTGTATATTATCACTCTGCTTATTTAACTCCTATGCATAGTACATCATGAGAAACGCTGGGCTGGATGAAGCACAAGCTGGAATCAAGATTGCCAGGAGAAATATCAATAACCTCAGATATGCAGATGACACCACCCTTATGGCAGAAAGTGAAGAAGAACTAAAGAGCTTCTTGAAGAAAGTGAAAGAGGAGAGTTAAAAAGTTGGCTTAAAGCTCAACATTCAGAAAACTAAGATCATGGCATGGGTCCCATCACTACATGGCAAATAGATGGGGAAACAATGGAAACAGTGGCTGACTTTATTTTGGGGGGCTCCAAAATCACTGCAGATGGTGATTGCAGCCATGAAATTAAAAGATGCTTACTCCTTGGGAGGAAAGTTATGACCAACCTAAACAGTATATTAAAAAGCACAGACATTACTTGGCCAACAAAGGTCCATCTAGTCAAGGCTATGGTTTTTCCAGTAGTCATGTATGGATGTGAGATTGGATTCTAAAGAAAACTGAGTGCTGAAGAATTGATGCTTTTGAACTGTGATGTTGGAGAAGATTCTTGAGAGTCCCTTGGACTGCAAGGAGATCCAACCAGTCCATCCTAAAGGAGATCAGTCCTGGGTGTTCATTGGAAGGACTGATGTTGAAGCTGAAACTCCAATACTTTGGCCACGCAATGCAAAGAGCCAACTCATTTGAAAAAACCCTGGTGCTGGGAAAGATTGAAGGCAGGAGGAGAAGGGGACAATGGAGGATGAGATGGTTGAATGGTGTCACCAACTCAATGGACATGAGTTTGGGTGAACTCCGGGAGTTGGTGATGGACAGGGAGGCCTGGCCTGCTGTGGTCCATGGGGTCACAAAGAGTCGGACAAGCCTGAGCAACTGAACTGAACTGAACTAACTGATTAACACATTTGTTTTCAGGTATGAGAACATATGCCAGCAAATTTGGAAAACTCAGCAGTGGCCACAAGATTGGAAAAGGTCAGTTTTCATCCCAATCCCAAAGAAAGGCAATGCCAAAGAGTGCTCAAACTACCACACAATTGCACTCATCTCACACGCTAGTTAAAGTAATGCTCAAAATTCTCCAAGCCAGGCTTCAGCAATATGTGAACCGTGAACTTCCTGATGTTCAAGCTGGTTTTAGAAAAGGCAGAGGAACCAGAGATCAAACTGCCAACATCCGCTGGATCATGGAAAAAGCAAGAGAGTTCCAGAAAAACATCTATTTCTGCTTTATTGACTATGCCAAAGCCTTTGACTGTGTAGATCACAATAAACTGTGGAAAATTCTGAAAGAGATGGGAATACCAGACCACCTGATCTGCCTCTTGAGAAATCTGTATGCAGGTCAGGAAGCAACAGTTAGAACTGGTCATGGAACAACAGACTGGTTCCAAATAGGAAAAGGAGTACGTCAAGGCTGCATATTGTCACCATGTTTATTTAACTTATATGCAGAGTACATCATGAGAAATGCTGGACTGGAAGAAACACAAGTTGGAATCAAGATTGCTGGGAGAACTATCAATAACCTCAGATATGCAGATGACACCACCCTTATGGCAGAAAGTGAAGAGGGGCTAAAAAGCCTCTTGATGAAAGTGAAAGTGGAGAGTGAAAAGGTTGGCTTAAAGCTCAACATTCAGAAAACGAAGATCATGGCATCTAGTCCCATCACTACATGGGAGATAGATGGAGTAACAGTGGAAACAGTGTCAGACTTTATTTTTCTGGGCTCCAAAATCACTGCAGATGGTGACTGCAGCCATGAAATTAAAAGACGCTTACTCCTTGGAAGGAAAGTTATGACCAACCTAGATAGCATATTCAAAAGCAGAGACATCACTTTGCCAACAAAGGTTCATCTAGTCAAGGCTATGGATTTTCCTGTGGTCATGTATGAATGTGAGAGTTGGACTGTGAAGAAGGCTGAGCACCAAAGAATTGATGCTTTTGAACTGTGGTGTTGGAGAAGACTCTTGAGAGTCCCTTGGACTGCAAGGAGATCCCATCAGTCCATTCTGAAGGAGATCAGCCCTGGGATTTCTTTGGAAGAAATGATGCTAAAGCTGAAACTCCAGTATTTTGGCCACCTCATGCGAAGAGTTGACTCATTGGAGAAGACTCTGATGCTGGGAGGGATTGAGGGCAGGAGGAGAAGGGGAGGACAGAGGATGAGATGGCTGGATGGCATCACTGACTTGATGGGTGTGAGTCTGAGCGACCTCCGGGAGCTGGTGATGGACAGGGAGGCCTGGCGTGCTGCGGTTCATGGGGTCGCAAAGAGTCGGACACAACTGAGCGACTGATCTGCTCTGATCTGATCTGATGAGAACCATTTATCCTCTTAAAAGTTATTAAGGTTCCCAAAGATCTCTTGGTTATGTAGGTTAAATTTATTAGTAGTTCTAATATTAGAAAGGTAAAACTAAAGAAATTTAGAAATGACTATTAATTTATTTAATAATAATAAACTGTTATATAACATGTTGCATAGTTTATGAAAAAACACTATTTATAAAATAAAAAGGTGGGAAGAATTTTCTTGGTTTATACTATAAAAATCTCTTAATGTCTGGTTTACATTCTCATATCTACTTTTATATTCAATCTGTTGCAGTATATTGCTTTGTTTCAATAGATGAAAAATACCCATAGATATGTGGTTGAAAACGAAGGAGTTGAGTATTTCAATAGCCTTTTCACACAATGGTGAGAGTGGTAGTTTCTTTAAGATTAGTTGCAATGTGGAATGTACAACCACATCAATAAATTTTTCTTACTCTGTGGTTCTAAAAAATCCATTAGTCTATCTTTAACTTTGAAAGGATCTTTTACTGATACATAATTTCATGCTGTCATTGGTCATTTGGAAAACACTGGTTCATTGGGCAATGTAGACTGTCAAAAGGCTGACACATTTAATTTTATTATATAGTATTCAAATTACATTTGTCAATAATCTCATCAAAAGGTCATTAACTACTGGAAAAATGTCTGTTTACTTTGGCAGATAACCTTTTACAAAATTCTAGTTTCCACTTGAAAGCTTGAATTTATCATTCGGACAACAAAAGGTGCCAGCTATTTTCCTCAAAGTGAAAAGCTAATCATACTCATTTGAGAAAATGTCTGCCAAATATTTAACTATTTATAATTTGTTTGTTGAGTTGTTCTCACGAGTAAAAACAGAGTTCTGTGAAAAAAGTGGATAGTTCGGCTTGCAACTCACAGTTCTCTAGACACCGTCGTACTTCATTATATGAAAGTGAATGCCACTCAGTTGTGTCTGACTGTTTGTGACCCCATGGACTATACAGTCCATGGAATTCTCCAGGCCAGAATACTGGAGTGGGTGGCTTTTCCCTTCTCCAGGGGATCTTCCCAACCCAGGTACCAAACCCAGGTTTCCCACATTGCAGGCAGATTCTTTGCCAGCTGAGCCACCAGGGAAGCCATTCATTATATAGCAAAAGTATTTTATGTATACTTATTCCATCTCACCTTACTTTTTAAATGTGTACCCAAGGACTGAGATTTTTTTAAATCAATATTTTTTCACTTCTTAATCAGAAATATTCATAAGTGAATCTGGCTTTTTTTTTTTTTCCTGTGAGTGTATGACAGCGAACACAATAATTACTAGTTGATTTCGGTGCTAAAGCTCTAGCAGAAATCCACTATTTCTACTGCACCATAGATCTTCTTCTTTTTTTTTTGACTGTTTTGACATTGCACTGAGAATCCTTAGTCTTCAAGGTTTGGTCTCCAATTTTACTATTGCAGCTCACTCATGTTTTTACCCAGCAATTACTTAGCTCTCAAATATTCTTCTTTCCTCCCAATTTAAGGACAAAATACTGCTGCTAAGTTGCTTCAGTCATATCCAACTCTGTGCGACCCCATAGATGGCAGCCCACCAGGCTCCCCCATCCTTGGAATTCTCTAGGCAAGAACACTGGAGTGGGTTGCCATTTCCTTCTCCAATCCATGAAAGTGAAAAGTGAAAGTGAAGTCACTCAGTCGTGTCCGACTCTCAGCGACCCCATGGACTGCAGCCTACCAGGCCCCTCCGTCCATGGGATTTTCCAGGCAAGAGTACCGGAGTGGGGTGCCATTGCCTTCTCTGAAGGACAAAGTAAGTATTACACTATGTAAAGCAGATAAATCCATCCTGTGGATCTTATTACAGCTAAAGGTATAGGTTGTGAAAATATTTTTGTTTCTATTTAAATGATCAGATATCTAAATTTTTCATGAATTTTTATGACATATGCCCTTTAAAATTAAAACATTGTATTAAGTTAGGAAGATGGTTTTAGGATACCAATAAAATAACTTTTATATTATAATAATTCTGCAGTTGATAACATGAAAAATTAATTTAAAATCTAATGTAGAGTCTTGGATCTGAATTTAAATATAATACTATTATAAATCTATTAATTCTCCCTCATTTACTTATTAAGCTATAAACTACTTATCCACATCTCAGAAGTGAACATAAAAATATATATATAGTGTTATTAGAATTTTTTAACTTTATGTTGCATTTTTCTATTAACATGGACATCCAGGAATAACTTAATTTGTTACATCAGTTCGTTTACATTTGAAGCACAATTTAGAAATTTAGAGTCTAGTCTAAATGACAGAAAACTATTCATAACAGGACATTATTGGAACTTGTAGTACTCCATGAGGATAAAACCAAAAATTCTTTATTGTTGTAGTATCATATTTTACATCTCACTCTAAAGTAAATATCATGAAAATAAAATGTGTATAAAAATAAACTAACAAGAACTTCTTTATTTACATTGGTCTTTTAGTATAATTTAGTTGTGGGAGAAAATGAGTTAAAGCCCAATAGGAGTGTGTGTGTGTGTGTGTAAAAGTTATATATCATTTCTACCACAAGAAAACTTTGCGTTTTTGTGATAAAGCTCCTCGGTTTTACTTGTCAGTATTACATCTTAAGAAAAGAAATGTTAAAATAAGGAGAATAATATTTAAAATCATAGAGCATGGATGAGCTCCAAGGAGTCCAAAAGTCCCTAAAATTGTGTGCAAAATGTGTTTTATATATGAACTTTTTGAAGAAGAGAGACTTCAAAGCTTTTATCATGAAGGTCAAGACACCAAAAAGTCAAGAACCATGAAATCTGTGTTTTGGTCAGCATAGAGTAATTCTACACAATATGAACTGGGTAAATCATGTAGAGCCTTAAGTCTTTGTGAGAGCTTAAGTGAGCTAAGTATTAAGGATATGAACCATATACTTATAACTCCACCTTAATAATTAATAGGGGAGCTTTGTTCATCAGTTTTTCTATAATCTCCTTAAAATGGCTATGTTTTATATTAAAATAATAATGATTATTAGAAAGTGTTTATTCAAAAATATCTGTACCTAAAGTTGGAACAAAATAATGGACATAAATTACTTATGAAAACATTTAAATGCTGCTGCTGCTGCTAAGTCACTTCAGTCGTGTCCAACTCTGTGTGACCCCATAGACAGCAGGCAAACAGGCTCCTCTGTCCCTGGGATTCTCCAAGCAAGAACACTGGAGTGGGTTGCCATTTCCTTCTCCAATCCGTGAAAGTGAAAAGTGAAAGTGAAGTCACTCAGTCGTGTCCGACTCTCAGCGACCCCATGGACTGCAGCCGACCAGGCTCCTCCGTCCATGGGATTTTCCAGGCAAGAGTACTGGAGTGGGGTGCCATCGCCTTCTCCGATGTAAATGCTAGATAAATATACAGAGACTTTATTACCAATTCTGTAGTATCAGGAGGTAGTTAAATAGGTTTATTATCATACCTAAATTTCTTATTACTCTCTAAAAAGTGTGGTTCATGTACTTGTAAGAATATATCTTGGCAAGGTATTAATCGGTGATGTCCCAGTGTCATTTAGAGACTGACAGTATTCTGAGCTACATGTCTTATTTCACAAAACTATGAATTTGTATTGTGATAATGGTTTATTTTTCTTCTTCAAATTTTGAATTCTGACAGGAAAAAAGAATCTCAAATCTCTTTATTTACCATGCCATCACAAACATACACGTTTATAGCTGCATGCCCACATACACATTCAAGTTATTCAATATTGCATCCCTTTTCCTTGTTACAGTAAAATATTCTCCTCCTACAATTATTTTACTCATAAAGCTTTTCTGTTCTCAAACTCAAAAGATTTTTATATTTCCGAAATTTAAAAATATAGATATATCCATAAGATGGTGCTGTATCTTTAATTTGGTGATATACTTGAATGCTAAAATATGTCTATTACATATGCAGTTAAAAGACTAGGTTATAGAGTTTGATCTTTAAAGAGTCTTATGCTGTAAAAATGTCAGTATAACTATAATTAGAATCTTTACATAATTATTTTTCATATATCACAGAATGTTAAAGCCTCTTTGCCCAGATTTAGTTGCCAACCATAGGTGAAAAAAAAAATAATTGAAATTCTCATTTCAACTAACATTTTCTGAACAGCCACTTCGCACATACTACATATGACAAATGAAATGGTTGAATTATATACAGTATCAATTTCTACCAAGGTCAATAAGAGTCTTTAAAAGTCCTTTGAAACATCCAATTTGATGGAAATTAAAAATGACATTGCATGCAAGAACTTCCTTTCAAATGTTGAGAAACTGTAGGGGAATTAACGCAATCATTTTCTCTACCTAGTAAGATTATATACCTAGTGAGGGAAAAGTAATTTAAGATATGCTAATTATAGAATGTATTTCTGATTCAGGCTGATGCAATCAGGAGAGGTAATATTTCATATCCCATTTAATTATCACTTATAAACAGATTTAATAAACAGAGTGTTTAAAATTGGTTGTAGGATATTTTATTTTTAAGATGAACAATCTTATGCCAAAGGAATAGAAACCACTGCAGTGGAGGTGACAAGGTAACAAGGAAAAATGTGGAAAGGAAATATTTGGAGTCATGAAGGTTGATATGGGTGAATCCAAGACAAGAACCAAGTCTTCATCACATAATCACATGAAAATCTCTAATAAAATATTTACTGCTATGATTTGGGGGCATATTTAATTTTATAGACTTGCTTTTCTAGCAACTGCTTACAATTTTCTCTTCCTTTGATCAGTGTCATCTTCTGTATTACACCATTATTACATCTCTTAATTCAAGCTGATGCAGTAGTTTTGCAGAAAACTTTAATTAGTCATTATGAAGTACTGATAAACAGAGAATCCCCTATAGCATTATATTACAAGATAGCAAAATCTATTGACCAATTATTATTAAGAATTATATATTTAGGCTAAAATTTTCTGTCAACAAAATATGCTATTATCTTAAAGAGCTATAAAATAATTCCAAGAAATTATGAATTTCTTAGAAATATGTAATACCAGACTTGTAGGGGCATTTTTACCTTCTCAAAAACTTCCCAAAATTTCACTTTCTTAATTTTTATTGATACATAGATTTTCTTATATTAAAATATAGAATCCAAATAATATTGGCATTTATGTAAATGAAGTAATACAATAAAACTTACATTTGTATGATCTAAAATTTTAAAAATTAAGAAACTAAGATCAAGTAATGTTGTTGACAGTCATCTTCATTAGGATAATCTATCAGCCCCTTTCAATGAAATATTTTTCCTCTCATTGGTCATACAATGATACATAATAAACATTTATGTTGATGGCATCTTCACAGAATGCTTTCTTTGACAATATTATTCAGTGGGGAGAAATAGTATTATGATGTAAAATCTAGTGAGCATTAAAAAGATAGAGAAAATAAATATTACTTATAAGTTTTGTTGCACATTCATTTTGAAAATAGGACCAACTGCATCTGTTGGTAAAGTAATACCTGGTCAAGTGCTTCAGAAGAAATCAAAGAGAGGATAAAAGTCTCTATAGGGAGAGACTAAAGGTACCACATGGCAGGGGCTATGTGCAGGAAATCTTCTGATGTTAAAAGATGGTAAAAGGGACCTTCCTTGGTTGTCCAGTGACTAAGACTGGGCTCCTAATGCAGGAGGCCTGGTTCGATCCCTGGTCAGGGAACTAGATCCCACAGGCCCCACCTAATGATTCCACATGCCATGATGAAGATCGAAGATCCTGTGGGCTGCAGTTGAGAACTGGCACCTTCCAATAAATAAATATTTTTTAAAAAATAAAAGACCGTGAAGAATGCTAAGAAGGCCACAATGGACAGAGTTCTATTATGACAATCGCCCCAGCTTAATTAATGGATATTTGTTAAGAATTCACTCTGAGAAAGGCACTGTGAAGGTAGAATAATGAACAAAAAATACACAATTTCTCTTTCTTGGAACCTAAAGTATAGGGTGAAGATAGACATTAAAAACCCATACACATAAATATATAATTACATACTGAAATAATAACATTAAAGTAGACACACTGGGTACAATGAGACCATATGACCAAAAGGTATGATTTAGAAGGTAGAGGGATGGGGGAAGCAGCTGGTGTTTGAGCGGAGATCTTCAGGGTAAGTGTGAGTTAGAAAGTCTTTATTACGTGTCTGGAATCTGCTTCTAAATTATCTGGGGTGGAGGTAGGGTGAAAGTGAAAGTGAAAGTTGCTTAGTCGTGCCCGACTCTTTGCAACCCCATGGACTATACCATCCACAGAATTCTCCAGGCCAGGATACTGGAGTGGGTAGCCTTTCCCTTCTCCAGGGTATCTTCCCAATCCAGGGATCGAACCCAGGTCTCCGGCATTGCAGGCAGATTCTTTACCAGCTGAGCCACCAGGGAAGCCCAGGAATACTGGAGTTGGTAGCCTATTCCCTCTCCAGAGGATTTTCCTGACCCAGGAGGTAGGGGGAGTGATGCCATAGATGAAATAAGATGAGATGTATATTATTATATGAATGTTAGACCATTTCAATAAGAAGCACTTTTTGTGTTTATATGTGATAAGTGTGTATATATATATATATATATAGTTATTATATAGTATTTCAGGCAGAAGGCGGAACATATTTGAAGACCTTGAGGCAAGAAGGAGTTTGCTGCTAAGTCGCTTCAGTCGTGTCCGACTCTGTGTGACCCCATAGACAGCAGCCTACCAGGCTCCCCCGTCCCTGGGATTCTCCAGGCAAGAACGCTGGAGTGGGCTGCCATTTCCTTCTCCAATGCATGAAAGTGAAAAGTGAAAGGGAAGTCGCTCAGTCGTGTCCGACTCTAACGACCCCATGGACTGCAGCCTACCAGGCTTCTCCGTCCATGGGATTTTCTAGGCAAAAGTACGGGAGTGGGATGCCATTGCCTTCTCCGAAGAAGGAGTTTGGTTTGTTCTAAATGCCAGAAAGAAGGCCAGGGTGGCTGCAATGCATAGAAGTGAAGCCAGACAAAATAGAGTGCTGTAGACTATCCTAAAGGTGTTGACCTTTATCCAAAGAGCAATGAAGGGTGTTAGGCACCAGAGTTATATTTACACATTTTATTTTTTACAATAAAAATCACCCAGGTTGTACTATAGAGATTAGAGTATGGCAAGAGTAGGTGAGGATAATGGAAAGGAAGGAAAGGAAGTGATTGGAAAGAAATAGAGGAAGTACAACTGAAATAACTTGAACATCTTGAAGATATTAGGCAAAGATGAGAGAAAAGTGTTAAATTCTCCCAAATTTTGTAGTTTGTGCAGCACTCAGCTTAAGAAATTCTTTTAATTGAAAATTTTTTGTTTTTATCAGATTTCAAAACTAACATTTTTGACTTGCTATTGTTTTCCTACCGCAGAATCTTGAGCCATTCGATCCCTTTTGTCTCTTTTAAAAGATTGAAGTCACTGCAAGGGGCTTGCCTGGTAGGTAGCTTAGTTGGTAAAGAATCCGCCTGCAATGCAGGAGACCCTGGTTCCATCCCTGGGTTAGGAAGACCCCTGGAGGAGGGCCTGGCAACCCACTCCAGTATTCTTGTCTGGAGACACCACATGGACAGAGGAGCCTGGCGGGCTACAGTTCATGGGCACGCAAAGAGTCGGACACAACTTAGCGACTAAGCACAATCAATATTGATATGAGCTTCCCTCTTAGGTTGGTGGTAAAGAATCTGCCTGCAATGGGCTTCCCTTGTGCCTCAGTTGGTAAAGAATCTGCCTGCAGTGCATGACACTCAGGTTGAATTCCTGGGTGGGGAACATCTCTTGGAGAAGGAGATGGCAATCCATTCCAGTATTCTTGCCTGGAGAATCCCATGGACAGAGGAACCTGGCAGGCTACAGTCCATGGGGCCGCAACAGTCAGACATGACTTGGCATCTAAACCACTACCACAATCCCTACAAGAGTGCTAAATTATTTCCATTTAGTTTCTATTTCATCTAGAGTGTGGAGACTAAAATTAGGTAAACTTTTGTGGGTAGAATAAAACCACCTTTTTTGCTGGGGGAGGGGGAAGTATAATTGCTTTACAATGCTTTGTTAGTTTCTACTATACAACAAACTGAATCAGTCATATGTATACATATTTCCTGTCCCTCTTAAACTGCTCCATCCCACCCCTCTAGGTCCCCACAGAGCACTGAGCTAAGCTCCCTGTCCTGTACAGCGACTTCCCATTAGCTATCTGTCTTACGCATGGTAGTGTATATGTGTCAATCCTAATCTCCCAGTTCGTCCCAGCATCCCTTCCTGCCCTGTGATCACATGTCCATTCTCTATGTCTGTGTCTCCATTCCAGGGAAGGAATAAAACCAACTTTAATACTTTGGATCCTGTCAAGGAATCCAGGATATCAGTTATAGTTGTATTTCTGATGTTTATTTCGCTCCTGTCATCTTCCAGCATTTCAAAGAATTATAAATACATGGCCTTTGCACAGATGCAATAAATTTTCGATAAATAAAACAAAGAGATCATTATGATGGAAATTTACAGCAAAAATGAGAAGATTGATCTTTTCCTTCCTTTCTTTCAATACTCACAATAATGACACCAATAGATTTAATTACATTCCTAATTCATATGGACAGGAGGCCAGAAATGGTTCAGGATTGGCTATTAAAAGATTTTAGCTTAGACAGAAAGTTTCATCCAAAATCCTCTCTGGAGAATATCTGTCACAGGATGAAACACTCACTACAGTGAAGGATACTTAAGTGAAATTTATTGCTTCCAGACTGTTAGTCAGTTTCATGTTGGTGATGCAATACTGATCAAATGTTCCTGTTTAATATTTTAACAGGAAAATTTGGAGCTGATGTAACTCTTTATCTACATCACCAAAAACTTTTTTCAGGAAATCATGGGAGAAGTTTTGGGACAAAAAGGCAGCTTATGTTACAATAGAAAGTAGAAAAACCTAAATGGCATCTCTAAACCTTGAATTTCTCTGTGATTTGGTATGAGGAACAAACTTCCTCCTAACCTGAACCCAAACTAACCATTATCTTGGCCTGAATCCTAAGCGAATAAAATGTGAAATGTATTAAAAAGGAGACATCTCATTTGGCTATATCTTGCTTTATGGTAAACAGAGAAGGAAAAAGGATAAATGAACATTTTCTTCCTATCATAGTGACCTATCTTTGGAATTCACTAGCTCAACAATTTTGGTTGTTTTCTAAATTATCTGTATTTTAAAATAAAACTCAATTTTTAAACTGCAGAAAATATATTAAGTTCAAATATTTTCCCTTTAATAAAACACTCTTTGGGGCAAAAGGCATCCTGTTAGAAGACTGCAGCAACATTCTCATTAGTGTTAGGATTTATACAATGTCAATCTGGGTACCATTAGTTGGGTAGTAGAGGTCAGAAATGACATCTTCTGTATGTTCTGTACGGGTCAACTGCTATAAGAGGAAGGGACTTCCTTGACATTTTTTTCCTGCTCTTTTCAAGAATAGAATTTAATTACTCCCCTTATAATAAATATGCTTTATGTTTTTGTTAGTTAAAAACTGAGAATGCTGTTTGCACAGAATTTACTTCAATTTATTTTAACAAATGTACTTACACTTATGACATCAGGCACTAAGATTCTGCAGGAAACAAAATAGACGTAAAGGAAATACTACAATTTCCATAACACTTTTAGCATGTTCAAAGAGCTTTGACAGTGATTACTTTATTTTTCACAATAGTCTTTCAAGGAAAGTACAGAGAGATTAAACGATTTGCCAACATCTAGTTATTTAATTGATGAAATATTCTCTTAATTTCTGATCTATTTTACTTTCTCCTGAGTTATGGACCTTTGCTTTGTCCTCCAACTAATTATCTTTACCTGAACATTTGAAAAGAATTCATTATTTCTTGTACTGGTAGAGGTATGATAGAGATTCTGTACCCGTATTGTCAGTGTTCAAATTCTTTCTGCCACTCACTTAGGCGGCTAAATAATAAACCACCAAACACCCACTGGAGAAAACAACAGCCAGCCGTTCTCCCTCACCTCTCTTGTGTTGTTGGAAGAGGGTGTTTGCTATGACTAGTTTGTTCTGTTGGCAAACACCCTCTTCCAACAACTCGTGAGAAGATGCTACACATGGATATCACCAGATGGTCAATACCAAAATCTGATTGATTATATTCTTTGCAGCTAAAGATGAGAAGCTCCATACAGTCAGCAAAAACAAGACCAGGAGCTGACTGTGGCTCAGACCATGAACTCCTTATTGCCAAATTCAGACTGAAATTGAAGAAAGTAGGGAAAACCACTAGACCATTCAGGTATGACCTAAATCAAATCCGTTACGATTATACAGTCGAAGTGACAAATAGATTCAAGGGATCAGATCTGATAGACAGAGCACCTGAGGAACTATGGAGCAGGATTGTAAATTTGTACAGGAGACAGGAATGAAGACCATCTCCAAGAAAAAGAAATGAAAAACAGAAAAATGGCTGTCTGAGGGGGGCCTTAAAATAGCTGTGAAAAGAAGAGAAGCAAAAAGCAAAGCAGAAAAGGAAAAATATACCCATTTGAATGCAGAGTTCCAAAGAATAGCAAGGAGAGATAAGAAAGCCTTCCTTACTGATCAGTCCAAAGAAATAGAGGAAAACAACAGAATGGGAAAGACTCAGGATCTCTTCAAGAAAATGAGAGATACCAAGGGAACATTTCATGCAATGATGGGCTCGACTAAGGACAGAAATGGTGTGGACCTAACAGAAGCAGAAGATATAAAGAACAGGTGGCAAGAATACACAGAAGAACTACATAAAAAAGATCTTCATAACCCAGATAATCACGATAATGTGATCACTCTGCTAGAACCAGACATCCTGGAATGTGAAGTCAAGTGGGCCTTAGGAAGCATCACTGCGAACAAAGCTATTGGAGGTGACGGAATTCCAGTTGAGCTATTTCAAATCCTAAAAAGATGATGCTGTGAATGTGCTGTACTCAATATGCCAGCAAATTTAGAAAACTCAGCAGTGACCACAGGACTGGAAAAGGTCAGTTTTCTTTCCAATCCCAAAGAAAGACAATGCCAAAGAATGCTTAAACTACCAGATAATTGCACTCATCTCACAGGCTAGCAAAATAATGCTCAAAATTCTGCAAGACAGGCTTCAACAGTATGTAAACTGTGAACCTTCAGATGCTCAAGCTGGTTTTAGAAAAGACAGAGGAACCAGAGATCAAATTGCCAATATCTGCTGGATCATTGAAAAAGCAAGAGAGCTCCAGAAAAACATCTATTTCTGCTTTATTGACTATGCTAAAGCCTTTGATTTGGTGGATCATGACAAACTGCGGAAAATTCTTAAAGAGATGGGAATACCAGACCACCTGACCTGCCTCTTGAGAAACCTGTATGCAGGTCAGGAAGCAACAGTTAGAACTGGACATGGAACAACAGACTGGTTCCAAATCAGGAAAGAAGTATGTGTAGGCTGTACATTGTCACCCTGCTTATTTAACTTACATGCAGAGTATATCATGAGAAATGCTGGGCTGGAAGAAGCACAAGCTGGAATCAAGATTGCCAGGAGAAATATCAATAACCTCAGATATGCAGATGACACCATCTTTATGGTAGAAGGTGAAGAAGAACTAAAGAGCCTCTTGATGAAAATGAAAGGGGAGAGTGAACAAGTTGGCTTAAAGCTCAACATTTAGAAAACTAAGATCGTGGCATCTGGTCCCATCACTTCATGGGAAATAGATGGGGAAACAGTGACAGACTTTATTTTTCTGGGCTCCAAAATCACTGCAGATGGTGACTGCAACCATGAAATTAAAAGACTCTTGCTCCTTGGAAGAAGAGTTATGACTAACCTAGACAGCATTTTAAAAAGCAGAGACATTACTTCACCAACAAAGGTCTGCCTAGTCAAGGCTATGGTTTTTCCAGTAGTCATATATGGATGTGAAAGTTGGACTGTAAAGAAAACTGAGCGCCAAAGAATTGATGCTTCAAACTGTGGTGTTGGAGAAGACTTGGACTGCAAGGAGATGCAACCAGTCCATCCTAAAGGAAATCAGTCTGAATATTCATTGGAAGGACTGATGCTGAAGCTGAAACTCTAATACTTTGGCAACCTGATGCAAAGAACTGATTCATTTGAAAGGACCCTGATGCTGGGAAAGATTGAAGGCAGGAGGAGAAGGGGACGACAGAGCATGAGATGGTGGGATGGCATCACCGACTCAATGGACATGAGTTTGGGTATACTCTGGGAGTTGGTGATGAACTGGGAGGCCTGTTGTGCTGCATTCCATGGGGTTGCTTTGAGTCAGACACGACTGAACAACTGAACTGAACTAATTCTCACCTCTCTGTGGGTTACCTGATCCAGACTGGGCTGTGCTCCAAATACAGGTCAGTTCCAGGTCCATTCCACTTGTCTTTCATCCTTTTTGGACCAGGAGGCATCCTAGGGCATGTTCGCCTCATACTGAAAGCATGGACATAAAAGGAAAAGCCCTCCACACATGCATGTTTCAACCCATTCTTGTGTTATGTCTGCTAGCATCCCATTGGCCAAAGCAAATCACACGGCCAAGCCCAAAGTCTAAGCAAAGGGACCAGGAAGTACACTCCGCAGCCAATCACATGACCAACCCAAAGATCAGTGGATGGAACAGTGATGGTAAGGGAGGGTGAATATTTTTGAACCATAATTTAATCTACCATGGTGGCCTTAACATTTCTTGCCTTAATTTCTCTCTTTGTAAAGCTTCCCTAAGGATGCTGTGAGAATTCAATAAAGCAGTGAGGATGCTTAGCTCAGTGTGAGTATTAGGCAAACAGTAGACACTGCCTGTTTCAATATGTCTCTTCTTATTTAATGGAATCCTACCTCCAGGCCTTATGTAGCCATCCCATTTCCTCTTATATTTATTCTTTTTCTTTGGTGCAGTCTAAGACGGTTTGCACTTGGGTGTGGCCAGCTCTAGTAACCAAATCAATAAATGACTTCTCTATAGGGAAGATCTCTCAGGCAAGCTGTACAGGTTTCCCTTCTTTATTTAAGGCACACCTCACCATTGAGCTTTCTGATCCAGATGAGCCTCCTAACATCCAAAATCCAGATTAATGAGGTAAATATCCTGTTTTATACTCTAAATTTTCTGTGATGAATGTTTCTTTTTCAAAAGAAGGCAAAAAGTACTATAATAAAGATAAGCTAATTCAAGCAATACAATCTCTATGAAGTTTTCTCTAACTTCTCTTTTCTCTGTGATTGTCAATATTTTTTTTCTTAACTTTTATTATAGCAGTGACTAGATTGTATGTGACGTTTTTACTCCTAGTTCTTAAAATGAAATCTTCTAGGAAATGGTTTCTTATTCTTGTCTCTTTCTCAACACAGTACATGATACAAAGAAATGATCCATAATTGTCATTGAATAAAATTAGGGAGTTGCCAGCAATGGAATAGAACAAAAGATCATTGATTTCACTTCTGACCCGACTTCAGAAGTGATGTTCACTAAAAGTCTGCTGTATGTAAACTACACCTCAATAAAACTTAGTTTTGAAAAAAGATTCCCAAAAGACAAAGAATAAATGCCATAAGGAGTATTAACCATTTCCTGGCAGATGATGATATTTATTATAAAATAGGTATAAAATAATATTGCTAAACATTTTAAAATTGAGCTTTGGTTAGTACTAGAAAATCAGCATTGTGAAAAATATGAAAGGTGCACAAAAATAATCTTTTCAATAATTGGTGCTAGATTAACTGGATACCCATACAAAAAAAAATAAGTATCAACCATCATCTCCTATCATACACAAATACTAACTCAAATTGATGGTACACCTAAGAGAGAAACTAAATCTATAAACATTTCTAGAAAGACAAAATCTTCCTGACATCAAGTTATGTAAAGATTTCTCAGATTAGAGGCAAAAAAGTAAATCATAAAATAAAAAATGATAAATAGGTTTCTAGCAAAATTAAAAATATTTTTCTATACAAAGACACTATTCATATTGGAAAAAAATTTAGCAACAACACAGATATCTGGCAAAGGACTTGGTCCCAGCATATATAATGGACTTGTACAACTCATTAATAAGTCAAATAATACAGCATAAAAATAGGAAAGAGATTTGAATAGATATTCCATAGAAGAGGATATATGAATGGCAAGTGAGCACGTGAAAAGATACTCAATATCATTAACCATTAAGAAAATTTAGATTAAAACCACAATAAGACAGTACTATATAGCCACATCCTGGAATGTGAAGTCAAGGGGGCCTTAGGAAGCATCACTACAAACAAAGCTAGTAGAGGGGATGGAATTCCAGTTGAGCTATTTCAAATCCTAAAAGATGATGCTGTGAAAGTGCTGCACTCAATATGCTAGCAAATTTGGAAAACTCAGCAGTGGCCACTGGACTGGAAAAGGTCAGTTTTCATTAGAATCCCAAAGAAAGGCAATGCCAAAGAATGCTCAAACTACCGCACAATTGCACTCATCTTACACGCTAGTAAAATAATGCTTAAAATTCTCCAAGCCAGGCTTTAGCAATACGTGAACCGCGAACTTCCACATGTTCAAGCTGATTTTAGAAAAGGCAGAGGAACCAGAGATCAAATTGCCAACATCCGTTGGTTCATTGAAAAAGCACGAGAGTTCCAGAAAAACATCTATTTCTGCTTTATTGACTACACCAAAGCCTTTGACTGTGTGGATCACAATAAACTGTGGAAAATTCTGAAAAAGATGGGAATACCAGACCATCTGACCTGCCTCTTGAGAAACATGTATGCAAGTCAGGAAGCAACAATTAGAACTGGACAGGGAGGCCTGGCATGTTGCAATAAAAGGGGTCACAAAGAGTCAGACACAACTGACCGATTGAACAATACAACAATAACAGTACCTTTGTGTCTTAATTGTTAATGTCTTAATTTGTTAACTTGAAGCTATATTGTCTTCATTGCTAAGAAAGAAATATAATTTATCTCAGCTTTGCAAAAAAAAAAAGAACTGGACATGGAACAACAGACTGGTTCCAAATAGGAAAAGGAGTACATCAAGGCTGTATATTGTCACCCTGCTTATTCAACTTATATCCAGAGTACATCATGAGAAACGCTGGGCTGGATGAAGCCCAAACTGGAATCAAGATTGCCAGGAGAAATATCAATAACCTCAGATATGCAGATGACACCACTCTTATGGCAGAAAGTGAAGAGGGGCTAAAAAGCCTCTTGATGAAAGTGAAAGTGGAGAGTGAAAAGGTTGGCTTAAAGCTCAACATTCAGAAAACGAAGATCATGGCATCCGGTCCCATCACTTCATGGGAAATAGATGGGGAAACAGTGGAAACAGTGGCTGCCTTTATTTTTTTTGGCTCCGAAATCACTGCAGATGGTGATTGCAGCCATGAAATTAAAAGACACTTACTCCTTGGAAGGAAAGTTATGACCAACCTAAATAGCATATTCAAAAGCAGAAACATTACTTTGCCAACAAAGGTCTGTCTAGTCAAGGCTATGGTCTTTCCTGTGGTCATGTATGGATGTGAGAGTTGGACTATAAAGAAAGTTGAGCGCCGAAGAATTGATGCTTTTGAACTGTGGTGTTGGAGAAGACTCTTGGGAATCCCTTGGACTTCAAGGAAATGCAACCAGTCCATCCTAAAGGAGATCAGTCCTGGGTGTTCATTGGAAGGACTGATGTTGAAGCTGAAACTCCAATACTTTGGCCACCTGATGCGAAGTGCTGACTCATTTGAAAAGACGTGATGCTGGGAAAGATTGAGGGCAGGAGGAGAAGGGGATGACAGAGGATTAGATGGTTGGATGGCATCACCGACTCAATGGACATGAGTTTGGGTGAACTCCGGGAGTTTGTGATGGACAGGGAGGCCTGGTGTGCTGCGGTTCATGGGGTTGCAAAGAGCTGGACACGACTGAGTGACTGAATTGAACTAAACTGATATACCCATTTGAATTAAAGTTAAAAAGACTAACAACAACAATGCTTGGGGAGAATGTGGAACTCATGAAACTTACATTTCACTGATGGGAATGTGAAATGGTGCAACCACTTTGCAAATTTATTTGACAGTTTCTAGTGCAGTTAGCGGGGAAGGCCATGGCACCCCACCCCAGTACTTTTGCCTGGAAAATCCCATGGACGGAGGAGCCTGGTAGGTTCCAGTCCGTGGGGTCGCTAAGAGTCGGACACGACTGAGCGACTTCACTTTGACTTTTTACTTTCATGCATTGGAGAAGGAAATGGCAACCCACTCCAGTGTTCTTGCCTGGAGAATCCCAGGGACAGGGGAGCCTGGTGAGCTTCCGTCTATGGGGTCGCACAGAGTCGGACACGACTGAAGCGACTTAGCAGCAGCAGCAGCAGTGCAGTTAGACATATAAAGTTACCATGCCTACATGCTAAATCACTTCAGTTGTATCTGACTCTTTGCAACCCCATGGACCGTAGCCAGCCGAGCACCTCTCTCCATGGGATTTTCCAGGCAAGAATACTGGAATGGGTTGCCATTCCCTTCTCCAGGGGATCTTCCTGACATAGGGATTGAACCCAAGTGTCTTAAACGTCTCTTGCATTGGTAGGACAGTTTTTTACCACTATTGCCACCTGGAAAACCCATGAGGTTACTGTATGACCATTCCTAAGTTACCCTAGAAGAATGAGAACTTGTGTCCACACAAAGTCTAGTATATGAATGGTCAGATCAGCATTATTCACGATAGTTAAAACCTGGAAGCTATACAATTATTTATCGGCTGGTGAATGGATTTTTAAAATGGTGAATTGATATAATTGAATATTCCTCAGTAATAAAAAGGAATAAACTCCTGATACATGCAACATGGATCAATCTCAAAAATATTATTATGAGTGAAAGAAGCCAGACACAAAAAGTACATATGTATCTATTAAAATTAAAATTTTAGAAATTGCAAGCTAATCTATCAGTACAGAAGGCAGATCAATGGTTGCCTGGAGCCAGGAGCAGAGAGAGAAATAAATTGCATGGGGCAATGGGGAATATTTGGGGGGTTATTAAAGCATTCCATATCTTGATGTGTAGCAATAGTTTATCAGATACATATATATGTCAAAGCTCAACAATTTTATCATTAATATTCAGTTCATTATTTATAAATTATAGCTCTATAAAGTTGATTTTAAAGATAAAAGGCTTCCAAAAAGCATGGGATGGAATGACCTATAGAGAATTAACATTTTATTGGCAGATAATTTATTATAAAATAGAAAAAAAATGTAATACTGCTGAATATCTGAAAAAAATTCTTTAGTACTTAAAAAACCAACATTCCACAGATCTTGGAGGGTCACATAATCAAATATACATTATTTTTATCCTGCTTTCTGAGTCTATGAATTCTTCCTCCTGCCTCATCTCTACTCTACTCCCCCTACTTCCTTAGCTGAACAGATGGATATTGTTTCCCTTCTTCTCTCCTCTCTCCTTATTTCTCTCTTCTTCCTATGTTGGAAAAGATCTTTTATTTTAGGCAATGCTGATTACACAAAAGGATTAATTTGAGGGAGGAGGGAGAATATTTCAGGCATAAAAATAAAATATATTAACAGTAGTGCATGTAATCCCATTAAAGCTATTGGAAGTACTGGCCAAAAAAAAAGGATTAAATATATCACATGCAGTTGCAAGAATCCAGGGAAAGTACTCCCAAGTCATGGCACAGTATAAGTGCTTACAAAAGCTCATGAAATTCAGACCTAATTGAGTTTATCTCTGAGGAGACTGTTGCTGCTTTTTAGTTGCTATCCTCTCACAATTGGCACACTTGAATCTGCAAATTGATCTTACACTTTGTTTTTTCTTTCCTAAATATGACATTTACAAAGAACAGAGTAGGGTTTATGAGTCTGTTTCCAAAATAAACTCAATGTTTCTGTAGTCCAACAAAAAATCATAGCTAAACTTTGTTACAGGACAGTTTCTATAAGTTCCAACTAATTTAATTTTTTCAATTTGATTTCCGAGGGCTAATACTAAAGAGCTATAACATAGTCAAGTGAGATTCTTTGGAATTCTAAAGGAATCTGTATATTTGGGGAATTTTTTTTTCACCTAGAAGCATTGGCATTTATATAATTAAATTTTCCTATGGCAAATATATACCTAAACATATTTCCACCACATTCACAAACTTTCAAGAGCTGAAACTAGCAAGAAAAAATTAAAGAATTAGTGGGACAATACCAAATAACCAGCATTTTTAGTTAATGGTCAGTTTTCCAAATCTTTCGTAATCCTGACCTATCCACAATGATATCATGCTTGAAAATATGGGAAAATTTGCAGCATTTTGAATGTACAGCAAAATATTATTAACATTTTACCCTGTCACTGCCAACTCTTTATTTGAATTTTAGAGTTTGTATATTAATATAGACACTTGCTAATACCCTGAAGATAGTCATCAGTGAATTCAAATGACGAGTTGAAGACTGACTAGAAATATAAAACTTGCTTTCCTGCAAACAGACGGCCTATGAACAATAGAGTACAATCCTGGCATGAGTGCATCTTGTTGATACTGTTAATTTTCAGCAGTAAAATGATCTGGAATTTTTCCAAAGTTAAGTCCATAGCTCTCCCTTCAGTAACAAAATTTCATTATTATTTGAAATGTGATATCTAATCATACTGGAAGTAAAAAATTTAAGGGGCTAATGATATCAATAGTAATAACAACAACTAAAGTTACACTCAGAAATATTGCCATCTACATAAAGGTGAATATGTGCATTATAAGCCAGCATTTTACTAAGACCTTAATATAACTTTTCTTACTGAGTTTGTACAAACTCCCACGAAGTAGTTTCTATTATTATGTCAACTTTGCAGCTAAAGAAATTGAGACTTGGAAATGTTAGGTAACTTCTTCAAGGTAGTACTAATTGTAAAGAATCTGCCTACCGATGTAGGAGACAAAAGAGAAGCAGGTTTAATCCTTAAGTCAAGAAGATCCTCTGAAAGAGAGAAATGGAGGAGGAATAAGTATTCTTGCCTGAAAAACTCCATGGACAAGAAAATCCTGGCGGGCAACAATTTATGGTCTTTCTCAGGCTACAGTTCATGGTATCGCAAAGAGTCTGACATGACTGAGCAACTGAACACACACACACATCTTAAAAAGACCCAAGGTTGGGGAACAAATGCCTTCATTCTCATTCTCTCTCAAGGTTGTTTAGTTAGTACACAGTTGAGCTGAAATTTGAATATAGATAGTCTACCTGCAGAATACTGTCTCTTAATACCACACAATTGCACTAATCTCACACGCTAGTAAAGTAATGCTTAAAATTCTCCAAGCCAGGCTTCAGCAATAGATGAACCATGAACTTCCAGACATTCAAGCTGGTTTTAGAAAAGGCAGAAAAACCAGAGATCAAATTGCCAACATCCATTGGTTCATTGAAAAAGCAAGAGAATTCCAGAAAAACATCTATTTCTGCTTTATTGACTATGCCAAAGCCTTTGACTGTGTGGATCACAATCAACTGTGGAAAATTCTGAAAGAGATGGGAATACCACCCCACCTGACCTGCCTCTTGGAAACCTGTATGCAGGTCAGGAAGTAACAGTTAGAACTGGACATGGAACAACAGACTGGTTCCAAATAGAAAAAACAATACGTCAAGGCTGTATATTGTCACCCTGCTTATTTAACTTATATCCAGAGTACATCATGAGAAATGCTAGGCTGGAAGAAGCACAAGCTGGCATCAAGATTGCCGAGAGAAATATCAATAAGCTCAGATATGCAGATGACACCACCCTTATGGCAGAAAATGAAGAACTAAAGAGCCTCTTGATGAAAATGAAAGGGGAGAGTGAACAAGTTGGCTTAAAGCCATTTAGAAAATGAAGATCATGGCATCCAGTCCCATCACTTCATGGGAAATAGATGGGGAAACAGTGGCTGCCTTTATTTTTTTTGGCTCCAAAATCACTGCAGATGGTGACTGTAGCCATGAAATTAGAAGATGCTTACTCCTTGGAAGGAAAGTTATAACCAACCTAAATAGCATATTCAAAAGCAAAGACATTACTTTGCCAACAAAGGTCTGTCTAGTCAAGGCTATGGTTTTTCCAGTGGTCATGTATGGATGCGAGAGTTGGACTATGAAGAAAGCTGAGTGCTGAAGAATTGATGCTTTTGAATTGTGGTGTTGGAGAAGACTCTTGAGAGTCCCTTGGACTGCAAGGAGATCCAACCAGTCCATCCTAAGGGAGATCAGTCCTGGGTGTTCTTTGGAAGGACTGATGTTGAAGCTGAAACTCTAGTATTTTGGCCACCTGATGCGAAGAGCTGACTCATTTGAAAAGACCCTGATGCTGGGAAAGATTGAGGGCAGGAGGAGAAGGGAATGACAGAGGATGAGATGGTTGGATGGCATCACTGACTCAACAGACATGAGTTTGGGTGAACTCCGGGAGTTGGTGATGGACAGGGAGGCCTGGTGTGCTGTGGTTCATAGGGTCACAAAGAGTCGGACACGACTGAGCAACTGAACTGAACTGAATTGAATACCATGACTTGCAAATATTTGAAGTATATAGAGGAGTGAAAGGTAACTAATCCTAATTTTTAAGTAGAATGGCAGAAACTAGGCACCTTCCTTAGAAGATGTTAATAACCAGGGGTACAAGAAACATATTGATTGCATATGTGTCAGGTTTTATAGCAGGATCTAAAATCCAAAATTCTATAATATTGGGAGTCTATTATTGAAGATTATACAGACTAGTGAAGGAGGCAGCTATATAAAAAGTTAAAATAAAAATTTTATAAACACAAATTTAAAACAGAGGTATGAAGAGGACAGAAGAGTTAAGGCAAGTACTTACCTTCCCTCTTGGCTTTATATTAACAGGTTTTTTTTTTACAACGTCATGGTATTTGCTACATTATTATTTTTAATAACATTTAATAAGCAACTACTTCCTTCTCTGAAATAGTTTCAAGTATTTTAATGTACCATTATTTTGCTCATTGCAATTTTGTTTTCATTTTCTTTCTTAGGTTAATTTTTAAATATAGAGATTGTTAAATTTTTTTCAATTTATTTTCTAATTGTATTCCATTTCAAATTATGATGTCCAAAATTCTTGGCCATTTTTCGACTGGAACCAATTAAAACTATTGACTGCAACAGAGAGGAACCAATAATATGTTCACTAGACTTCTATTTGGAGAAGGCAATGGCAACCCACTCCAGTACTCTTGCCTGGAAAATCCCATGGATGGAGGAGCCTGGTAGGCTGCAGTCCATGGGGTCGCTAAGAGTCGGACACGGCTGAGCGACTTCACTTTCAGTTTTCACTTTCATGCATTGGAGAAGGAAATGGCAACCCACTCCAGTGTTCTTGCCTGGAGAATCCCAGGGACGGGGAGCCTGGTGGGCTGCCGTCTCTGGGGTCGCACAGAGTCAGACACTACTGAAGCGACTTAGCAGCAGCAGACTTCTATTTATATTTTTACCATAAAAGCTAATCATTTTTTGTTATTTTATTTCAGATTAGGGTATTCTCAGTAAAATTAGTAGTTTTCTAGTGGAAATAACACATTTTAATTTCCACATATTTTCACAAGGGATTCAGGTTTGGTTGAAGCTGCAAATTAATCAGATAGATATTCTGGTTTATTGTCCCACAGCTTGAATGGTGCTTTTCCTCCTATTAGGAAAAAACTATCTCTTCCTCAAGACAAGTACAGACAACTGTAGCGGTAAATACACAGATCCAGGGCAATTGTGAAGGTAAATGACACTCCCTGGAGCTGGGCATGAACAACCAGAGACCCTGGCCCTGAGATAGACTCCTTCACTGCTTCTCTTCATTTCAGTGAACTTTTTCTGACTGCACCTGGCCATTCTGGAAAAGCACTGAAGTAATCAGACATGGTTATTTGAATTTTTTGCAACTAAGAACCAGGATTACTAAAGCAAGATAAGAAAATAATTTGATATTTTAGTGTTCAGGGCATGTCAATTTCTACTGTGTGCCAGTGAATCTTCCTATTTGTCAGAGTCTTGCTGTTTAAACAATTTAAACCCAAATTTCTCCTCCTGTCTTGATGTTTGAATGTAGCGTTTCAACACCCTCTAAGACAACATGAAATGAAATTACATTTTAACTGCTAAATATAATTTAGCTACTTAAATCACAAAATTTTATTTTAAGAGTTTTTTTATGAAATCACATTTTTTATGATGTGATTATGTAAATAATTTAATGGAAAGAATCGTGTTCTCTGTATATAATTGCTGATTAGCACTGGAAAGAATAAGACAAAATAGATGATAAGACCTTAATTACAAGTTCTTCTACTTGAAGAATAACTAAAAATAAGATGGGTTTGTTTGCAGGTAGAGATGGGGATTTTATTTTAAGTACTTTATTTTTAAGTGAAATTTGTGAACTTCTATCGGAGAAGGCAATGGCACCCCACTCCAGTACTCCTGTCTGGAGAATCCCATGGACGGAGGAGCCTGGTGGGCTGCAGTCCATGGGGTCGCTGAGGGTCGGACACAACTGAGCGACTTCACTTTCACTTTTCACTTTCATGCATTGGAGAAGGAAATGGCAACTAACTCCAGTGTTCTTGCCTGGAGAATCCCAGGGACAGGGGAATCTGGTGGGCTGCTGTCTATGGGGTCGCACAGAGTCGGACACGACTGAAGTGACTTAGCAGTATGAACTTTTATAGTAAAGCAAGGAGCTTCCCTGGTGGCTCAGATGGTAACGAATATGCCTGAAATGTAGGAGATCCAGGTTTGATCCCTGGGTCAAGAAGAACCCCTGGAGAAGG
Organism: Tragelaphus eurycerus; assembly: GCA_935064755.1. Taxonomy (NCBI): domain Eukaryota; kingdom Metazoa; phylum Chordata; class Mammalia; order Artiodactyla; family Bovidae; genus Tragelaphus; species Tragelaphus eurycerus. Next base: position 7,589,251 of record CAKXYN010000002.1, on the reverse strand, counting down.
GAATGCCAACCCACTCTAATATATTGCCTAAAGAATTTCATGGACAGAGGAGCCTGGTGGGCTATAGTCCATGGGGTCACAAAGAGTCAGACATGACTGAGCGACTAAAACACAATGAAGCAAGAAGCTTCCCAGGGGGCACTAGTGGTAAAGAACCTACCTGTCAATGCAGGAGACATACAAGACAAGGGTTTTGATTCCTGGGTCGGGAGGATCCCCTGGAGGAGAGCATGGCAACCCACTCCAGTATTCTTGCCTGGAGAATCCCATGAACAGAGGAACCTGGTGGGCTACATTCCATAGGGTAGCAAAGAGTTAGACATCACTTATGGGACTTAGCAACACATGTACACATAGTGCAGCAAAAAGCCAGCTTTGTAACAAACTATGTATAATATAGGATGGAACAGAACATTCTTAAGCAAGTGAAAAACAATATGAATAAGAATCATTTAAAAGCTTTAGGTAGCAAAATTCGGACATTGATTTCAATCCTAAGAAGGATACAAAATATTATGGGGGATTTCGGAAAATAAAAGATAAATCATGTTGTGTGTATATGCATGTATATGTCTATATATGGGTCTATCTATACATGGGTGATACATGTAGTTAGGTTTAGAAGTACAGTTTAAGTTGTATGTTTAAATATATAATTGTTTTTTAATATTGATACTTTATCACTCTGCTTCAGTTCAGTTCAGTTCAGTCGCTCAGTCATGTCTGACTCTTTGAAGCCCCGTGAATGGCAGCACGCCAGGCCTCCCTGTCCATCATGAACTCCTGGATTTCACCCAAACTCTTGTCCATCGAGTCAGTGATGCTATCCAGCCATCTCATCCTGTCGTCTCCTTTTCCTCCTGCCCCCAATCCCTCCCTGCATCAGAGTCTTTTCCAATGAGTCAACTCTTTGTATGAGGTGGCCAAAGTATTGGAGTTTCAGCTTCAGCATCAGTCCTTCCAAAGAACACCTAGGACTGATCTCCTTTAGGATGGATTGGTTGGACCTCTTTGCAGTCCAAGGGACTCTCAAGAGTCTTCTCCAACACCACAGTTCAAAAACATCAATTCTTCGGCACTCAGCTTTCTTCACAGTCCAACTCTCACATCCATACATTACCACTGAAGAAACCATAGCCTTGACTAGACGGACATTTGTTGGCAAAGTAATGTCTCTGCTTTTGAATATGCTATCTAGGTTGGTCATAACTTTCCTTCCAAGGAGTAAGTGTCTTTTAATTTCAAGGCTGCAATCACCATCCTCAGATTTTGGAGCCTCCAAAGATAAAGGCAGCCACTGCTTCCACTGTTTCGCCATCTATTTCCCATGAAGTGATGGGATGAGATGCCGTGATCTTCGTTTACTGAATGTTGAGCTTTAAGCCAACTTTTTCAGTCTCTTCTTTCACTGTCATCAAGAGGCTTTTGAGTTCCTCTTCACTTTCTGCCATAAGGGTGGTGTCATCTGCATATCTGGAGAAGGCAATGGCACCCCACTCCAGTACTCTTGCCTGGAAAATCCCATGGACGGAGGAGCCTGGTAGGCTGCAGTCCATGGGGTCACTAAGAGTCGGACACGACTGAGCGACTTCACTTTTACTTTTCACTTTCATACATTGTAGAAGGAAATGGCAACCCACTCCAGTACTCTTGCCTGGAAAATCCCATGGACAGAGGAGCCTGGTAGGCTGCAGTCCATGGGGTCGCTAAGAGTTGGACACAACTGAGCGACTTCAGTTTCACTTTTCATGCATTGGAGAAGGAAATGGCAACCCACTCCAGTGTTCTTGCCTGGAGAATCCCAGGGACGGGGGAGCCTGGTGGGCTGCTGTCTATGGGGTTGCACAGAGTTGGACACAACTGAAGCGACTTAGCAGCAGTAGCAGCAGCAGCATCTGCATATCTGAGGTTCTTGATATTTCTCCTGGCAATCTTGATTTCAGCTTGTGCTGCCTCCAGCGCAGTGTTTCTCATGATGTACTCTGCATAGAAGTTAAATAAGCAGGGTGACAGTATACAGCCTTGACGTACTCCTTTTCCTATTTAGAACCAGTCTGTTGTTCCATGTCCAGTTCTAACTGTTGCTTCCTGATCTGCATATAGGTTTCTCAAGAGGCAGGTCAGATGGTCTGGTATTCCCATCTCTTTCAGAATTTTCCACAGTTTATTGTTATCCACACAGTTAAAGGCTTTTGCATAGTCAATAAAGCAGAAATAGATGTTTTTCTGGAACTCTCTTGCTTTTTCAATGATCCAGTGGTTGTTGGCAATTTGATCTCACTCTGCTTAATTTGCATTAAAACATTTATAGAAGATTTTGAAGAAAGTCTATGAACTAATTATGCTTGCCATTTTCAAATGCCCATTTTTTGTACATTTGTTGTTTTTCACCTTTGATGAGTATGACTAACAATGATTATATGTTTTATACACTTCAAGACTAAAGTTGGGATAAGGATTTGAGATTAATAGACTATTCATCTAATACCCTTTCCCTTAAAACACATGGGAACTAGGGATGAGATTAAAACATAACTAACTACTATTTTCATAAATATTTTAGTTTTTGGATGAGATAGAGGTGAATAATTGAATGCTCATTTTTTGAATAATAAAATTTAGTTATGGGCATACCTCCCTAATGTGTCATATTTAAAATTTAAGCTAGTCTAAAAATCAGGGACTTGAAAACTTAAAAAGTTTCCTAGTAAACAGTGATTAAAAAACAGTAGATTAAGTTTATCTAGAATCAAAATTAAGTACCTCAAATTTCAAGTGAACATAAATCTCAGTGATTTTATATCTTAAGGAATTTATAGTGTCCAACCCACTCCAGTGTTCTTGCCTGGAGAATCCCAGGGACGGGAGAGCCTGATGGGCTGCTGTCTCTGGGGTCGCACTTAGTCAGACATGACTGAAGCGACTTAGCAGCAGCAGCAGCAGCACCTAGTGAAATACATCCATAGTGTTAGGTTGTACATAGTCCAGAAAAAGGATGAAATACTGAAGATGAGCTACTCTGAGAAAATGTGCCAGCATATTTAGAGGCTATATGACAAAACGAGCATGGGAAGAGAAAGTAGAAATGAGAGCTTGTTATTAGAACTTCAAGCAAAGGGATCCAAGTGTGTTATCTAGTTAAAAGATTATCTAGCTCAAGATAATCAATGGTATCTTGAAATTTTCAAGATAATTGTTTCTTTCAATTTCTATGCTACCTAAGAACTGCTGTTGTTGTTGTCCAGCCACTAATCTGTGTCTGACTCTCTGCCACTCCATGGACTGTAACACACCAGACTTCCCTGTCCTTCACCATCTCTTAGAGTTTGCTCAAACTCGTGTCCATTGAGTCAGTGAAGCATGTGAATATTTAACAATAATTTTCAAGAACTAAAATTGTCAGAGATACATACAATAAAACCTCTATAAATCACAGAGTATCAGGCTCCCCAGATGGTGAAGTTGTTGACTTAAAGAACAAAAATGAAAGCTCTACAGTACTGTAGATGGGGAGCAGTGAACCCTAATGCTAAGGTCAAAATAAAGAGGATTTTTTGATGTTTTCCATCTACTGTCTACCAAGCTCTGTGTCTGAGAGATGTTAAAACAGGGACACTGGAACATAATGTTGTAGTTTTCTTAATTCCTTAATAGAATACCTGTTCCTTTCTACCTTGAAGAATTCACAGAAACAGAGTTGAAGCCTTCCTAATAGTCTTTTTTAGTCTTTTTAGTCTAAAGCCTAGAGCAAGACCCAAACAGATGGCATTTATTTTAACATTTAGCAACTCTTGCTAGGGAGTCAACTTTTTCTTCTGCTAAGTCACTTCAGTTGTGTTTGACTCTGTGTGACCCCATAGACGGCAGCCCACCAGGCTCCCCTATCCCTGGGATTCTCCAGGCAAGAACATTGGAGTGGGTTGCCATTTCCTTCTTATTTCTGAAGAAATTTTGCATGTCTAAAGGAATTCACTAGGGAAGGCCCTTGTCTGTTTGTTGTGTCCTCAAAGAATAGCATTAATCTTAGCAATTCATCAGGAATTGGAGGTTGGGTCTCAGATTTACAAATCTAAAATCTTGATAGCATATTAACAATGGGCTCTTGTTTGAGAGAGTGATGACAATAATCAAACTCATAGAGACTGATGTGTGTAATCAAATGTTTGTTATTTTATAATGAAAAGAATAATCTTGCAAATCAAAACTCCTACACCTATTTAATGCATTAAACTCAGACTTTTTAGGGACAACCATTTATAATAAAGAATTTGTAACAAGCATAAAATGAAAGCAAAGGAAGTTGTATCAGAAAAACATAATCAGAAACAAAATCATCCTGTCTTGGAGAACTTCACCACAAAGGTAGAAAAGAAAGAAAACCATTTTATTATTGAATAAGCATTCATCAACAATGTGATGCACATCACAGGCAATGTGCTAATGAGATTGCAAAAACAAAAACACTTTTCTCCCTTTAGTGTAGCCAAGTGGGTATGATGCATTACATACTTGTTCTCAAGGTGTACAGTAAGTTCTTCAGTAAAAAACTTAGCACCACGTGTCACAGAGTTCATTCTCAATTGACTTGGTAATTGCGATGACCAGCAGTGGCAGCGAATTGTTCTTATCCAAAGAAAAATAAACTTCTCGTGTTTATGACAGGAGGTAGTTTTGCAACTTGGAATGAAGCTCCCACTGAAGTTAGGCCACGATTCTCCCACAGAAGCTAGGAGATAGGGGTGCTATCTTCCTTGATTAGTACAATTCCAAGAGATGATCCCTAGGTCCTTGAGAAAAACATTCTTGGGTCTTTAAGCTGGCAAGAAGCTAATTTAACTTTTGAAAATACTTATGAGAGAGTTGTGGGAGGAAAATTTATGATAGCAAAGCCAGAAGACACTGACCTCACCTCTTCCCACGGGTATACCAAAGTTGCAACTATCCAAAATAGCTGGGCAACTATCCACAGTAACATTCTGAAGACTAGCAGAAAAGATCTTCTACAGCTAAAAAGATAAAGACAGAACCACAGTTAGGTGGGGTAAGAGAGGTGAAGACATAGTACAGTCAAGAACCGTACCACCAGGTAGGTGATCTATAAGCAAGAGAATGACTATAATTGTAGAGCTTCTCCCAAGGAATGAGAGATCCAAGCTCCACATTGGGTCCCATAGCAGGAATGTGAGCCCCAAGAATGTCTGGCTTTAAAAGCCAGTGAAACATTTTTTCAGGGAGAGACAGGGCTGTGGGAAATGGAGATCTGACTCATAAAGGGCACACAAAAATCTCACACACTCTGGGACTCTCAGCAGAAGCAGTACTTTGAAAAGAACATGGATCAGACCCACTTGCTGATCTTGGAGAACCTCCTGGAGAGGTAGGAGGCAATTGAAACTCAGCCTGGGGATGTAGAGTCTGGCAGTAGCTAGCCAGCAGAGTGCATGCTACCACAAGGACACTGGAGCCGATGAGCACCATTTTGAAATCCTCTCTCTAATTTATTAGTGCCAGAACTGGCCCTGCCTACACGCCTGTGGGCACCAGTCCTGGGATGCCCTAAGCCAGGCGAGGTGGGTAGCTAGGCAGGGACACAGCCTCACATACCAGTAGGCCAGCTGCCCTAGGTCCCCCTGAGCCCATAGCTGTCTGTGGACTTAGTCCCACCACCAGAGGAACCCAGGATGCAGGAACATCCAACAGTGGGCTGACACTAACCCCAGGGCCCCTGGGGCTGCCTGCAGCTGGCCGTTGGACCCAGTCCTACCCAACAGAGGGCCAGCACTAGCCCTGGGATAGCCTGGATCTTCGCTCTGCCCACCTGCCAGTTGACATCAAAACTGAGACCCCCAGTGCCCCTTAGCCGAGGATCCTGGGTTCATCAGGGCCCATCAGTGTGCTGACAATAGCCCTGGGTATCCCTGGGCTTCAGAAGTACTGACAGGTGGGCTGGAACCAGCTCCAGGACCCTTCCTCTTGCAGCCTGAAACCCCAGGATGTGGCCTGCCTGTCGGTGGACTGGCACTAGCCCCAGGACCTGACCCCATACACTGATAGGTGGGAACCACTCCAGGACTCCTGGCCACTGTTGGGCTCTGATCCCACCTAACAGCAATCAAAAGGTACAAACTTCCAGTTTCAAGATAAATAAGTATTAAGGATGTAATGTATAATATGACAAAGGTAATTAACAGTGCTGGACACTGTAAATGAAAATCATTAAGAGAGTGAATTCTAAGAGTTCTCATCAGAAGAAAAATAAAACTTTTGAATTGCTTTAATGTAGCTGTATGAGCCTGTCGGAGGAGTGTGTAATTTCCTCGGTTCTGTCTCAACGCAATAAAAATTTGAACCGATGTACAGACCAGTGTTACAGCCCTGTGTAATTTCCTCAGATGGACCATTGTAACAGCTGTGTTACAGCTCAGTTTTATTGGAAAGCAAAGGAAAATACATCCTCGATGTGTGAGGGTGGGTTGACCCAAAAGATGTGAAGAGAAGAGAAGAGAAGCCCTGGCCCAATTTTGGCTCCTCTTTTTATACGTTTTGTTCTCCTCCTCCTGGGCCTGCCCTCTGTAAATTGGACTAGCCAGAAGTGCTGTTTGTTTTACCTGAGCTCCTCACTCTGGTCCTCGGACCTTCCTTTGTTCTATTTTCACGGGCTTTTCCCTTCTGTCTTTTAGCCACTGCCATTCTGGACTCCTTTTTCCTATTCTGCCTAACAAGATGAACTATTCCATAATGTATGTAAGTCAAACCATTGGGCTGTATACTTTAAACTTACACAGTGCTGTATGTCATTATGTCTTAATAAAACATATTGGGAAAAGTAGACATATACTGTATTTTGTATCTGTGAACAGTAATGGATATTACCTAGACTTATTGTGGTGATAATTTTTCAATACAGTCATCCTTGGGTATCCTGGGGATTGGTTCCAATGAATTGCAAACTCCAGGGATATTCAAGTTCCTTATATAAAATGGCACAGTATTTGCATATAACCTACACATCTTCCTGTATACTTTATATTTTATTTTTTTAAGGAAAAGAGCAAATTGTATACTTTAAATCACCTACAGATTACTTATAATACCTAATATAATGTAAATGCTACATAAGTAGCCATAAATACATAAGTCATTCGCAGAGCATGGCAAATTCAAGTTTTGCTTTTCTCAACTTTCTGGAATGTTTTTTCAAATATTTTTGAGCCTCAGAAATGTGGAACCCATGGATATGGAGGGTAGACTATACATACAAATATCAAACCATTATGCTATATACCTGAAGCTAATATGATGCTGTTGACTAAAAAATACATGCAACCTAAAAGTTGAGAGTTAGGATTTATTCTATGGGAATGTTATGACTCTAGCCTGGGAGACAGTATCCCAGGTGACCCCATGAGAGCTGACTCTGAGGAAGCAGAGGAGGAGCCAGGCTACATACAAGTTTGCAGCAAGTAGCAGTAATCTGAATATTAAAATATTACTGTTAATTAAGAGAAAACTAAATCTCACATGTATGGGAAGAGGAAAGCATCTGGGTTTGCTGAAATCATAACTTTTATGTGCATCTAGTTATCTGGGGCCTATCCTGCTCTCTTTGTTGTTCACATATTAATTCCTTATTTACCATGAGAGAAGGCAAATATGGTGGATAGCCACCTCTCACATCCCCCAGCTCCTCAGCACTTACTGGGGAGGAAGTAGCTGATGGCTTCCAAATAACTGGCTTTGTTTCACCTGGGCTCAGAAATTTATGTTTGGAAAAGACTAGCTTACTGGTGGCAATGGCAACCCACTCCAGTACTCTTGCCTGGAAAATTCCATGGATGGAGGAGCCTGGTAGGCTGCAGTCCATGGGGTCGCTAAGAGTCGGACACGACTGAGTGACTTCACTTTCACTTTTCACTTTCATGCATTGGAGGAGGAAATGGCAACCCGCTCCAGTGTTCTTGCCTGGAGAATCCCAGGGAGGATGGAGCCTGGTGGGCTGCCGTCTATGGGGACACACAGAGTCGGACACGACTGAAGCGACTTAGCAGCAGCAGCTTACCATTAGAGCATAGAGTGGAAAATATTTCATTTCACAAGGTCAAATATATCTATAGGTCAAACATATCTAATTTTTTAAAAATTACAAAAATGAAAAGACATACATTTTGAAAAAGAAAGAACTTATAAACTTTAGTGTAATTACCCTAGGAAAAGGGAAGAAAGGAAATAGGAAGAATTAAGCCTCCTATTTTTGATTTGTGTTGGTCCTCAAAAGTAGCATATTCCAGTGTTAAATTTGCCTCAGACTTGCTTTGACCAGATTCCTTTTCCTCTGGATGTTCGGATTTTCACTTCCTTCATTTCCCCCACCTCCCTGCCAGCAAACTCATTTCTTCATTCATTAATACGTTCTTCCTTTAAATAACTTGTTTTTTCATTCATTCAGGTTACAATTAGCCAGGGGAACCATTCAATCTCTTGGAGGCAAATTTGCTCATTGCTACTTAATATGTTGATTTCAAAGTTTAGCTCTTAAAGCAAACTCATTTCCCCTCCCTCCAAGTTTTTGAGAGGCACTCAGTGTAGCTCTCCATAGAAAATCTAACAACCAGAGTTTACCTGGAGGAGTATCCTTGGAGCTGTCGCTCAGCAACTATTGCTCATTGATTGAGAAGCCTCATTAAATGAAAAGCTAGCATGCTTTCATTCCAGTTCAACTGGATTCTCTTTTAAGCCGGGGACTGGCAATTACAGGAATGGTTTCCATTTCCCTTTGTTGTTAAGGAAACTGGCAGAATTAAGCAATCAATGTCATTACCAAAACAATGACTATATCTAAAATAGAGACATTCCAACTGGCTTGTGAATCATTTATTCAGCCTCTTGAGATTTACCTGCACTTGTATAATCACTTTGTTGTGAAAATCGAGAATAGAAAAAAATCCCCAGGTTTAACTAGGACTAGCGACCTATTCGACTTCTCTTTTCCAATATGTACATCCAGCTAATTTATTACCATGTTCCTTGCTGTGGGTTCTGTAATTGCCTTTGGCACTGTGAGGCATACTTAAATTAACATGAAACCTTTGCCTCAGTTCCCTGAGGGCTTCATTCGACCAAAATTACCTTTGGAGGCAGCTCTGCTGATCTGTGTCCACTGATTTAATAAGGAACAATCACCATTCTTTAAGAGTAAGAAACTTTTGGCTGCTAAGTTAGTTATGCTTCTTGCTTCTGAGGCATCTTTCTCCAAATAAAATCGTAAACCGCTAGCTTTAAACAGCTCCTAAATTAGTAAACAAATATTCTATTTCTGCTAGATATTCTAGTAAGACAATTTTTACAAGACTACAACCAAATGCACTTATGGATTTAGAAATGAGAGCCAGTTTGCTCTTCACGTCAAGATTTCATACGCCCCACCACATACTAAATAACAAAAGCTGCAATTCCTCAATATTCTTTCTGCATTTTTTTATAGACTTTCCCTCATTTGGTTTACTTGATTTTTATGAAGTAAAATCTGAGATTTAAATGTGACAGAGGGAACATAGCACTCACTCCCTTTTTGGAGATCACAAAAGGTCATGGTCTCAAAGTGGAAATGACAGGGGAATCATAAGATCAAAGAGACCTGAGAATGGGTCCATGTCTGCCAATAACCAGATCTGTGAGTTGTGTTATTTATCTATTTGAGCCCTAATTGCACCATTTCCTCATACATAAATTGTAGCGGGTGGTCACTACATACAATACTGCCATGTGGTTTATAATAGAGTGTTACAGAGAACATACAAAATAGCTGTCACATAGTATATGTTTAATAAAGGGTTATTATTATTATCTTTCTATCCAGGGCTCTAAAGCATCCTTTTTAGAGTTCACTGAGAAAATGACAATTATCATTTGCTTGATTCTATTCTCCTGGACTCTAATGCATAATTACTGTACTTTGTGTTAGTGCAACATGTTTTCATAATGAGCTCTAATCTGTTCCTAACACATCATCCTTTTCTTGTAAAAGCATCCAAGTCATGTCTTAGTCAGGTCAGTGAAATAATCCCATCAAAATATGAATCTAGACTTCCATAAAAAATTTTCCTTATATATTTGTCATTAAATAGTACAGCTCTGATTTTACTCAAACCCTAATATCAGACAATAAAATTACTCCCATGGCATATATGTGACTAATAATTGGGAAGCCTGCCATATTAAAAATAAGCATTTCTTAAAAAGGAAAAATGAGTTTTTGTAATTAAAAATCTTGAAAGATCAAGAAGCATAGAATTTTGATAGTGATAGAGTTTTTGATACTGTAAATCTTAGCTTATTCAATTCTTTCTCTCCTTGACCTTCCCCTCCATTTTTAGAATGAGAAAACTTGTTTATATAGGTACTAAATAATTCTGTTGTGATATTGCTAAGACCAAAGCTAAGATTCCTCACACTTTCTTATATCATGGTGGTCATTTTCTTTTTTGTATTTGCATACAGAGTTTCAAGTAGAAGAGATAAATAATTGGCAGATTTTCAAAACTTAATTCTTCATTCCCATTTTTCTGTGCTTATACAGATTTTGAAAATAATGGGATGACTATTTTATGCTTTTGCCTCAAAAGGTATCACCTTTCTTCTGGTAAGAGAACAGTCATTACTGAGGTCATCATTCCAGCCCTCTATTTGTTTCACGTGATGAGATGGACTGAATCCCCTTAACAAAAGTTGAATGAGTGAAATAATGAAATAAGCTGTATCTTATTAATCAGCAGAGCATCTACACATTTTAAAAACAGTAGTACATAGATGGAGAAGGCATATTGTTTATGCTGTTCTAAAGATAATTTTGAGTGTGTATATGTATTTTTGGCCTCAAGTTTCCCAAAGATTCTCAGCTATAGTGCCAAACAAATGGTATTTTCAAGATACTGAAAAGCAGCAGAAGGCATTTTGCAGAGCATTTTGTACAAAGTAAATAAGGACTGGAAGGAGCACAGATGGAAACTTGGGATCCCCTAGTGTCCTCCTGTACTATGGTGTTCACTAGAATTAATGGAACATTATAGCATTTTCACCCAAGCAGGATCATCCGTTGTTCACTTCTATAATGAATGAAGTTGGTTCTCTTTGTCAGTCAGAAAGTTTTAATGAGCTGAGGTGGTGGCTGAGGACAAAGGCAATACTGATTGAATAGTGTAGAGGGAACTCATGTACACCAACTAAGGTCTAGTGATTATTTGTAGAAATGAAAATGGTACTTAGAGTATTAATCAAGTTTTATTTCCCCCACTTCATCTAGTATTTTATATAGGGTTTGTGGCTGGTGATTATTTTTAGAACTTAGTTGATAAATTATAAAATATCAAAATAGCACTGTAACTGCATGGTGATGGATACCCGCTAGACTTATTGTATTGTTCATTATGCAATCTATACAAATATCAAATTATTATGTTGTATGCCTGAAACTAGCATAATGTTATATGTTAATCATATCTTAATTTAAATAACAAGAAAATAATCATCGTGAGTAATCCCAAGGAGGAGAGCACGTGAGCTAGAAATCAGAAATTGGAGTTGGAGGCAATAACTAATGAAATTTATGTATTGTGCCTTTTTAGGAAGTGTGGGAAAAAGAATTTTCCTCCATCCTTACAAGGTTCTTTCAGCTTATTTAACTTATATGCAGAGTACATCATGAGAAATGCTGGACTGGAAGAAACACAAGCTGGAATCAAGATTGCTGGGAGAAATATCAATAACCTCAGATATGCAGATGATATCACCCTTATGGCAGAAAGTGAAGAGGAACTCAAAAGCCTCTTGATGAAAGTGAAAGTGGAGAGTGAAAAGGTTGGCTTAAAGCTCAACATTCAGAAAACGAAGATCATGGCATCTGGTCCCATCACTTCATGGGAAATAGATGGAGAAACAGTGGAAACAGTGTCAGACTTTATTTTTCTGGGCTCCAAAATCACTGTAGATGGTGACTGCAGCCATGAAATTAAAAGACGCTTACTCCTTGGAAGGAAAGTTATGACCAACCTAGATAGCATATTCCAAAGCAGAGACATCACTTTGCCAACAAAGGTTCGCCTAGTCAAGGCTATGGTCTTTCCTGTGGTCATGTATGGAAGTGAGAGCTGGACTGTGAAGAAGGCTGAGCGCCGAAGAATTGATGCTTTTGAACTGTGGTGTTGGAGAAGACTCTTGAGAGTCCCTTGGACTGCAAGGAGATCCAACCAGTCCATTCTGAAGGAGATCAGCCCTGGGATTTCTTTGGAAGGAATGATGCTAAAGCTGAAACTCCAGTATTTTGGCCACCTCATGCGAAGAGTTGACTCATTGGAGAAGACTCTGATGCTGGGAGGGATTGAGGGCAGGAGGAGAAGGGGAGGACAGAGGATGAGATGGCTGAATGGCATCACTGACTCGATGAATGTGAGTCTGAGTGACCTCCGAGAGCTGGTGATGGATAGGGAGGCCTGGCGTGCTGCAGTTCATGGGGTCACAAAGAGTCGGACACGACTGAGCGACTGATCTGATCTGAATAATCAATTGGCATAAGACAGATTAACTGGGAAAAAAAATTATGTCAAGACAGAAGCGTAAAATGAGGTAGGTATCCCATCCTGAACCAAGGAATAGGGAAAGGGCCTGGGATTTCAAAGAGGAGGAAGGCAATTCACAGGACAATAAAAAGATCAAATGCATAATAATTTGATGTTTGCCCTGAAATACAGATAGGTCACTCAGATAAAATTTGTCTCTGGTAGTTCTCATTCTACAAAAGACTCTCCAATTTAAATTCTTCTAGGTAGTTACCGGAGAAACAAGTTTCACTTGAGCCCGCAGGGTCTTGATTGCCTTTAGCTCATGGCAATCATGATTGCACATGCCAAAGTGGCACTTTAGGGGGAGGCTTTTTCTGAACCTGTTTAGGGAGGAAATGAGCATATTTTATTTTGCTTTGCTTTTGTTGAAGCAGCATTCTTCTGCTGGGGTGAGAGAATGAATATTTGGATGTCTAGCACACTGAGGTTGGGCAATCAAAGGATGAGATTTAGAGGATATTCATCAGATGGACCTGTCCAACATCTCTGAACATTCTCCTTACTTTTCGGTCACTTTCTACTTTGTAAATTAAGCCTTTCCAAGAAGTAAATACATTCACATGCCCAGATTTACTTTCTTCTAGGGTACAGGCATGTGGTATACATGTCTAGATTTTTCCACAGTTTTCTGGCTTCCAGGATAATTGTCATTCCTTTTTAAGATAATTTTTCTATCTCTTGCTGCTTAAATTTTGAGTGTATGTATATAGGTGTCTGTTTGTTTTTTTTTGTATTTCATTACACTTGAAGTGTGTGTTGATTTTTATTTATCCTCATTTGGATTTCTTGTGGCTCCTCAAACTGAACATTCTAATTTTTCATCAGCTTTAGTAAATGATGAACTGTTACCTTTTCCAATATGAGTTCTCCCTCTCTACTGTATCCTTCTGGAATACTATTTTATATACATTGTGTGCGTGTGTTAATCACTCAATCATATTCGATGCTTTGCGACACCATGGACTGTAGGCCGCCAAGGCTCCTCTGTCCATGGGATTCTCCAGGCAAGAATACTGGAGTGCATAGCCATTCCCTTCTCCAGGGAGACTTCCTGATCCAGGGATTGGACCTGGGTCTCTGGCATTGCAGGCAGATTCTTTACCATCTGAGCTATCAGGGAAGCCCCCATTTTCTATACATTAGCACATGTCATTTTACTTTCTGCATCTTTTAATTGCTTCTATTTGTCTTCTGATTTTATCAAGTTTCTTTGGATCTATCTTCCAGTTATCTCATTATTCCTCATTTCTCTTTAAGTAACTGCTTAGTACTTCCATTCAGGTTTGCTAATGCAAATATGATTGGATTATAACAGATAGTTTAAAAATATACAAATCAACACATCTTAAGCTATTAAGAGTAGCTTAATGTGTTTTCACAAAGTGAACACACCCACATACTCTGCACTTTACCAGGATCTCAAGGCCTCTTTATGCCACATCAAGCCTCTCTTCCTATTACAAGGGCAATCAATATGCTGACTAAAAAGAACTGGTTAGTTTTCTCTGCTTTTTTCTTTTTCTCTTTGACTTTTTATGAATGGAATCTTAGCATATATTCTCTTTTAACAATATAGCAATATATTTAGCCTGTTGCATGAAATTGTAATTTGGTCATTGTCATTGTTCTGCAGTGTTCCTTTAAAAAATAATACCACAATTTATTTATCAATTTTATTGCAAATCAGATCAGATCAGATCAGTCGCTCAGTCATGTCTGACTCTTTGTGACCCCGTGAATCGCAGCACGCCAGGCCTCCCTGTCCAACACCAACTCCTAGAGTTCACAGAGACTTACATCCATCGAGTCAGTGATGCCATCCAGCAATCTCATCCTCTGTTGTCCCCTTCTCCTCTTGCCCCCAATCCCTCCCAGCATCAGAGTCTTCTCCAATGAGTCAACTCTTCGCATGATGTAGCCAAAGTACTGGAGTTTCAGCTTTAGCATCATTCCTTCCAAAGAAATCCCAGGGCTGATCTCCTTCAGAATGGACTGGTTGGATCTCCTTGCAGTCCAAGGGACTCTCAAGAGTCTTCTCCAATACCACACTTCAAAAGCATCAATTCTTTGGCGCTTTGGCCTTCTTCATAGTCCAACTCTCACATCCACACATGACCACAGGAAAGACCATAGCCTTGACTAGACGGACCTTTGTTGGCAAAGTAATGTCTCTGCTTTTGAATATGCTATCTAGGTTGGTCATAACTTTCCTTCCAAGGAGTAAGCGTCTTTTAATTTCGTGGCTGCAGTCACCATCTGCAGTGATTTTGGAGCCCAGAAAAATAAATTCTGACACTGTTTCCACTGTTTCCCATGAAGTGATGGGACTGGATGCCATGATCTTCATTTTCTGAATGTTGAGCTTTAAGTCAACTTTTTCACTCTCCACTTTCACCTTCATCAAGAGGCTTTTTAGTTCCTCTTCACTTTCTGCCATAAGGGTGGTGTCATCTGCATATCTGAGGTTATTGATATTTCTCCCGGCAAACTATATTTGTCCAATTTAGGGCTATTAAAACAGCACTGCTATGAATAATTCTTATATATGTTCTTCATATTAACATTCATAACATGGTGGCTACATATCAAGGAATAGAAGCTTGATAACGTGTGTGTAAATTTCACATTAGTAGGTATTGCCAAACAGTTTTTCCAAGTGATAACATCAGTACTGCAGTATATGACAGTTTCAATTGTTCTACATCCTTGTCATCTTTGTCTATTCATGTTGGCATTTAAAATTGAACATATTTTTATACATTTATCAGTCATTTCAATTTCCTCTTTTTGTAATGCATGTTTTAGTTTATGGCTTGATTTTCCCATATCTGTATAAAGACAGATAACCCTACTGCTGCTGCGGCTGCTAAGTTGTTTCAGTCGTGTCCGACTCTGTGCGACCCCATAGACAGCAGCCCGCCAGGCTCCACCATCCCTGGGATTCTCCAGGCAAGAACACTGGAGTGGGTTGCCATGTCCTCCAATGCATGAAAGTGAAAGGTGAAAGTGAAGTCGCTCAGTTGTGTTCGACTCTTAGCGACCCCATGGACTGCAGCCGACCAGGCTCCTCTGTCCATGGGATTTTCCAAGCAAGAGTACTGGAGTGGGGTGCCATTGCCTTCTCCGAGATAACCCTAACCTAACCCTAATGTTTTTTTCTGCGTTCCTAAATATTTGAGTTCCTAAATGTCTTAGATACAAGCCCTTGACAGTTAGACAAACTGAAAATATCATTCACCAGTAATGCTTTCATATCATATAATTGTATCTTTTGATGATGATTACAAGTTCTTAATGCAGTCCAACAAATCCATGTTTTAATTGCTACTGCTCTTTGTGTGCAATATTAAGAAGTATTTGTCTATCCCAAAATACTAAAGATACTGTTCACTATTTTTTTCTATTTGCTTTATTTATTTACCTTTCACATTTGCCTTTGATACATCTATTTAATTTTTATATAGTTTATGAAGTAGGAAGTTAAGGGCTTTTTAAAATTTATATAGATATCCAATTATTCAGAACAATTTATTGAAAAACTATTCATTTCCCACTGAATTGCTGTGGTGCCATGGCTATTTGATTCCCTTGTTCCATTTATTTTCCCTTGTACAATGCCACATTTTTAATTATTGTGGTATGATAATAAATCTTGAAATATTATAGTGAAAGTTCTCGAAGTTCATTTGCTTCAAGTTTGTCTTGTCTATTTGTTTCTTTGAATTTTTATATGACTCTTAGAAACACCTTGCCATTTTGCACCCTGAAAAACACTCACACACCTTTCTGCACTTTTGGATGGTATTGCCTTAAAATCATGGTTGATTTGGGGAGGACTGACATCCTAAAAATATTGTCTCCCAAACTATAAATATGGTGAATGCCATGCTTAATTAATTTTTTCTTAATAAAGTGTTAAAATTTTCATCATAGAGGTCTTTCACAGTTTCTGTTAGATTTAATGTTGTTGTAAATGATGTTGATTTAATATTTTACTTTCTACTGATTCATTGCCAGCACAGAAGATAAAATTGATATTTATTAACCTTGTTAATCCTGCAACTTTGCCAAACTCATTTATTAGTTCTAATAGTTTTTGTATATATTTTATCTGGATTAATAAATATACACACATATTTCATGTTCAAATAAACAGTTTTTCTTCCTCTTTTTTGATCTTTGTCTCTTTTATTTCTTTTACTTGTCTTTTTATACATGTCAGGACCTCTAGTACAGTGCTGAATAAGAGTGGTGAATGTAGGCAGTTGAATCTTATCCCTGACTTCAGAGTGAAGCACTTACTTTTTCTAATATTTTTTGCAATATTTCCAATAAACTTGCAATATTAGTTATGGGGTTTTCATAGGCCATCATTATAAGTTTAAGAATATTCCTTTCTAGTCCCAGTATGCTAAGATTTTTTAAAAATCATGAGTAGGTGTTGAATTTTATGAAATATCTTTTTCACATCTCTTAAAATTATCATTTTTTTTCTCCTTCATCCTGTTAAGGTAGAAAATACATTAATTAATTTTTATTGCATTCCTGGGATAAAGCCCTGCATAATTTTTAATGCATTAGTTATGATGCATTATTCTTCTCATATAAGCCTATATTTGATTTAACAACTTTTAAAAGGATTTTTTTCATCTACATTTGCAAGAGAGTGGTCTATACTTTGACTTTTTGTAATATCTATGCTGGACATGGAACAACAGACTGGTTCCAAATAGGAAAAGGAGTTCGTCAAGGCTGTATATTGTCACCCTGTTTATTTAACTTATATGCAGAGTACATCATGATAAACGCTGGACTGGAAGAAACACAAGCTGGAATCAAGATTGCCGGGAGAAATATCAACAACCTCAGTATGCAGGTGACACCACCCTTATGGCAGAAAGTGAAGAGGAACTCAAAAGCCTCTTGATGAAAGTGAAAGTGGAGAGTGAAAAGGTTGGCTTAAAGCTCAACATTCAGAAAACGAAGATCATGGCATCCAGTCCCATCACTTCATGGGAAATAGATGGAGAAACAGTGGAAACAGTGTCAGACTTTATTTTTCTGGGCTCCAAAATCACTGTAGATGGTGACTGCAGCCATGAAATTAAAAGACGCTTACTCCTTGGAAGGAAAGTTATGACCAACCTAGATAGCATATTCAAAAGCAGAGACAATACATTGCCAACAAAGGTTAGTCTAGTCAAGGCTATGGTCTTTCCTGTGGTCATGTATGGATGTGAGAGTTGGACTGTAAAGAAGGCTGAGCACCAAAGAATTGATGCTTTTGAACTGTGGTGTTGGAGAAGACTCTTGAGAGTCCCTTGGACTGCAAGGAGATCCAACCAGTCCATTCTGAAGGAGATCAGCCCTAGGATTTCTTTGGAAGGAATTTCTTCGGAGTTTCATGCTAAAGCTGAAACTCCAGTACTTTGGCCACCTCATGCGAAGAGTTGACTCATTGGAGAAGACTCTGATGCTAGGAGGGATTGGGGGCAAGAGGAGAAGGGGATGACAGAGGATGAGATGGCCTGATGGCATCACTGACTCAATGGATGTGAGTCTCAGTGAACTCCAGCAGTTGGTGATGGACAGGGAGGCCTGGCGTGCCGAGGTTCATGGGGTCGCAGAGTTGGACACGACTGAGCGACTGATCTGATCTGATCTGATGTTGGTATAAAGTATATGGAAAATATTTACTCTTCTGCTCTTTTAAAGAGTTTATCTAAAATTGATTGATACTGTTTCTGGCCTAAATACTTGGGAATTGTCACTAGTAAAGTTTTTGAAGAATGTGATTTTCTTTGTTTTATTAAAGTAATTGATTCAATTTCTTCAATAGATTTAGGAGTATTTAGTTTTTAATTTTTTTATGATTAGTTGTATGTATTTAAGGAATACCATGGATGTTTTGATATATGCATACATTGTGAAATAATTACCATAATCAAAGCAATTAACATCATATCTGTCATTAATACATCCATCATCTCATATAGTTACCATTTAATTTTTGACTTTCTGGTCTTATGCTCATTTTGGTACTGCTGGAATTCAATGTGAACAAAAAGTTATCAACTTATTTTTTCATTTTTATTCAACTGAAACATACTCAATTGCTTCTAAATTCACAAACTTGATTATATTTAGGGCTAAACAAAGCTAATTAAAAGACTTTTAGTAGGACACAGGCTGCCAAAATGGCAAATTTTCCTTGAATTTTTTCATTTATCTATTGAGCAGTTCCTATGACTTCTCTCTGTCCTTTATCGTGCCCATCTTTGCATGAAATGTTCCTTTGGTATCTCTGATTTTCTTGAAGAGATCCCTAGTCTTTCCCATTCTGTTGTTTTCCTCTATTTCTTTGCATTGATCACTGAAGAAGGCTTTCTTATCTCTTCTTGCTATTCTTTGGAACTCTGCATTTAGATGTTTATATCTTTCCTTTTCTCCTTTGCTTTTCGCTTCTCTTCTTTTCACAGCTATTTGTAAGGCCTCCCCAGACAGCCATTTTGCTTTTTTGCACGATAAAGGACAGAGATGGTGTGGACCTAACAGAAGCAGAAGATATTAAGAAGAGGTGGCAGGAATACACAGAAGAACTGTACAAAAAAGAGCTTCAAGACCCAGATAATCATGATGATGTGATCACTGACCTAGAGCCAGACATCTTGGAATGTGAAGTCAAATGGGCCTTAGAAAGCATCAGTACGAACAAAGCTAGTGAAGGTGATGGAATTCCAGTGGAGTTATTCCAAGTCCTGAAAGATGATGCTGTGAAAGTGCTGCACTCAATATGCCAGCAAATTTGGAAAACTCAGCAGTGGCCACAAGATTGGAAAAGGTCAGTTTTCATCCCAATCCCAAAGAAAGGCAATGCCAAAGAATGCTCAAACTACCGAACAATTGCACTCATCTCACACGCTAGTAAAGTAATGCTCAAAATTCTCCAAGCCAGGCTTCAGCAATATGTGAACCGTGAACTTCCTGATGTTCAACCTGGTTTTAGAAAAGGCAGAGGAACCAGAGATCAAATTGCCAACATCCGCTGGATCATGGAAAAAGCAAGAGAGTTCCAGAAAAACGTCTATTTCTGCTTTATTGACTATGCCAAAGCCTTTGACTGTGTAGATCACAATAAACTGTGGAAAATTCTGAAAGAGATGGGAATACCAGACCACCTGATCTGCCTCTGAAGAAATCTGTATGCAGGTCAGGAAGCAACAGTTAGAACTGGTCATGGAACAACAGACTGGTTCCAAATAGAAAAAGGAGTACATCAAGGCTGCATATTGTCACCATGTTTATTTAACTTATATGCAGAGTACATCATGAGAAATGCTGGACTGGAAGAAACACAAGTTGGAATCAAGATTGCTGGGAGAAATATCAATAACCTCAGATATGCAGATGACACCACTCTTATGGCAGAAAGTGAAGAGGGGCTAAAAAGCCTCTTGATGAAAGTGAAAGTGGAGAGTGAAAAGGTTAGCTTAAAGCTCAACATTCAGAAAACGAAGATCATGGCATCTGGTCCCATCACTACATGGGAAATAGATGGGGAAACAGTGGAAACAGTGTCAGACTTTGTTTTTCTGGGCTCCAAAATCACTGCAGATGGTGACTGAAGTCATGAAATTAAAAGACGCTTACTCCTTGGAAGGAAAGTTATGACCAACCTAGATAGCATATTCCAAAGCAGAGACATTACTTTACCAACAAAGGTTCGCCTAGTCAAGGCTATGGTCTTTCCTGTGGTCATGTATGGATGTGAGAGCTGGACTGTGAAGAAGGCTGAGCGCCGAAGAATTGATGCTTTTGAACTGTGGTGTTAGAAAAGACTCTTGAGAGTCCCTTGGACTGCAAGGAGATCCAACCAGTCCATTCTGAAGGAGATGAATCCTGGAATTTCTTTAGAAGGAATGATGCTAAAGCTGAAACTCCAGTATTTTGGCCACCTCAGGCGGAGAGTTGACTCATTGGAGAAGACTCTGATGCTGGGAGGGATTGAGGGCAGGAGGAGAAGGGGACGACAGAGGATGAGATGGCTGGATGGCATCACTGACTCGATGGGTATGAGTCTGGGTGACCTCCGGGAGCTGGTGATGGACAGGGAGGCCTGGCGTGCTGCGGTTCATGGGGTCGCAAAGAGTCGGACACGACTGAGCTACTGATCTGATCTCTAATCTGATCTATGACTTCTCTACAGAGTTATTCATTCATTTTGAGAGTATTTTTACACTGTGTATTTGGCATCAACATAAAATCAAGAAGCAAAATAAAATGTGCTTTTACCATAGTTACTTGTTATTAAGTCATCTTGTTTCTGTTTTAAAGTGACTTTTTTATACTCTGCCTTGTCTTACTAGGGCTGGGGCTCTGCAAATCACTTCTCTGTTTTGATGATTGTCTCCTTGTCTTTGGAAACTGAAGCAGAAAAGGGAGTCATGTTCTTTCCTGTCTTGCTTCTTGTGACTGTCAACATCACTTGAGCAATGATTTTTCACCTTGGCAGTAGGTACAGCAGCAGTTGGTTCTAGTTTCTACATCTCCCCAGATTTAAGCAATCTGCTTCATTTTGCCTTCTCCAGGAGACCAGCACCAGCTGGCTGGCATCCTATCCTTGCATATCTGAATCTCAGCTCCTTTACATCTATCCTCTAGGATTGTGAGTTACAAGCCCCAGCCAGGTAGTCTGTCCTCAAACTACTAGTTTTTCTAGGATTTCCACTCTCTTCTTTCTGTCATCTCAACTCTAGGGGTGGTAGCTTCCTCTACCATACTCCAATGTTCCTTTATTCATCTTTCAGCTCTCCACTATCTCTTAAGTCAATTCCTTCTGTTACATTCTCTTGTTAAAAACAGTTGGTGTGATTACTATTTTCTTAACTGATAGACCATTTCTTAATTTATGGTTTTTCTTTGCAAGTTACAAAAACTCACTTAAACTAGGTGAAGAACAAAATAGACTATAGTGGAATATAGTTTTTTTCCTGGAATCCTGGAGCAGGAAGTACAATCAGGCGTGATCAGCTTTAGAAAACAGCCTGAAACTAAGATTAGTCATTTTTTTCTTTCTGGTATATCTCCCATCTTCTCTACTCTTTCTTAACCTTCTTTCTTTCTCAGTAAATTTATTTTCTCTACTTTTTATATAACACACCTGCTTTGGGTTCAACATGAATTCCAGTTTCCAGAAGAGGAGGAAACCTTGAGTGGCTTTGTTTGCACAAATATCCACATTTGGTAACAGCAGCATTAACCATTATAAATACAGTTGTTGGGCTTTACCACCTGGGTGAAGAAGAATAGTTGTCAGAGATGAGGACAATACACTGAGTGTATGGCTTAAAGAGTTTCTAATATATTTTCTAATTTTCTTTCATTAAAAAGGATCATATGTACCACAGCTTTCTTATCCATTCATCTGCTGATGGACATCTAGGTTGTTTCCATGTCCTGGCTATTATAAACAGTACTGCAATGAACATTGGGGTACACGTGTCTCTTTCAATTCTGGTTTCCTTGGTGTGTATGCCCAGCAGTGGGATTGCTGGATCATAAGGCAGTTCTATCTCCAGTTTTTTAAGGAATCTTCACCCTGTTCTCCATAGTGGCTGTACTAGTTTGCATTCCCACCAACAGTGTAAGAGGGTTCCCTTTTCTCCACACCCTCTCCAGCATTTATTGCTTGTAGACTTTTGGATCACAGCCATTCTGACTGGCATGAAATGTTACCTCATAGTGGTTTTGATTTGCATTTCTCTGATAATGAGTGATGTTGAGCATCTTTTCATGTATTTGTTAGCCATCTGTATGTCTTCTTTGGAGAAATGTCTATTTAGTTCTTTGGCCCATTTTTTGATTGGGTCATTTATTTTTCTGGAATTGAGCTGTGGGAGTTGCTTGTATATTTTTGAAATTAGTTGTTTGTCTGTTGCTTCATTTGCTATTATTTTCTCCCATTCTGAAGGCTGTCTTTTCACCTTGCTTAGAGTTTGTTTTGTTGTGAAGAAGCTTTTAAGTTTAATTAGGTCCCATTTGTTTATTTTTTATTTTATTTCCAAGCTGTGGTACATATACACAATGGAGTATTACTCGGCCATTAAAAAGAATACATTTGAATCAGTTCTAATGAGGTGGATGAAACTGGAGCCTATTATACAGAGTGAAGTAAGCCAGAAAGAAAAACACCAATACATATACTAACGCATATATATGGAATTTAGAAAGATAGTAACAATAACCCTGTATACAAGATAGCAAAAGAGACACTGATGTATAGAATAGTCTTTTGGACTCTGGGAGAGGGAGAGAGACAGGGTGGGATGATTTGGGAGAATGGCATTGTAATATGTATAATATCGTATATGAAACGAGTTGCCAGTCCAGGTTCGATGCACGATACTGGATGCTTGGGGCTGGTGCACTGGGATGATCCAGAGGGATGGTATGGGGAGGGAGGAGGGAGGAGGGTTCAGGATGGGGAACACATGTATACCTGTGGCAGATTTATTTTGATATATAGCAAAACCAATACAATAATGTAAAGTTAAATAAAATAAAATTTAAAAAAATAAAA
This sequence comes from Tragelaphus eurycerus, assembly GCA_935064755.1. Lineage (NCBI taxonomy): Eukaryota > Metazoa > Chordata > Mammalia > Artiodactyla > Bovidae > Tragelaphus > Tragelaphus eurycerus. The sequence continues at coordinate 7,566,058 of CAKXYN010000002.1, read as the reverse complement.
CAAAAGCAATAAAGAAGGATACTATAAAAAAAAAAGGATCATAACTTCAGATCTTTTGGGGGGATGATATATTTAAGGTATATTCCATTTGTATATAATAATTATTAGATTACTTAAAAAAAACTTTAAGTACATGTTCACGGAACAAAATTATAAATATAGATGCACCAAAGTTAAAAAAAAAGGTGTTACACAAATTCCCAACACACAGGTATGTATTCCCCAAAATACATCTATTTATATTTATATGCATCGATATTTACATTCTGTTAAAAATTATTTTTTCACACTAACAATAATTTTAAATAATTTTACATGCCAACAAATACGTTTCATCAGCAAATATGTAAACATCATTTTATTTTATTTTTTATTTTACTTACAGGATAATTACTTACAATATTGTATTGGTTTTGCCATACATCAACATGAATCCACCACAGGGGTACACATGTTCCCAATCCTGAACCCCTCTCCCACCTCCCTCCCCATACCATACCTCTGGGTCATCCCAGTGCACCAGCCCCAAGCTTCTTCCTGTATCCTGCATCGAACCTAGACTGGTGATTCGTTTCTTATATGATATTATACATGTTTCAATGCCATTCTCCCAAATCATCCCCCCTCCCGCCACACAGAGTCCAAAAGACTGTTCTATACATCTGTGTCTTTTTTGCTGTCTTGCATACAGGGTTATCATTACCATCTTTCTAAATTCCATATATATATGCATTAGTATACTGTATTGGTATTCTTCTTTCTGGCTTACTTCACTCTGTATAATTGGCTCCAGTTTCATCCACCTCATTAGAAATGATTCAAATGTATTCTTTTTAATGGCTGAGTAATACTCCATTGTGTATATGTACCACAGCTTTCTTTATCCATTCATCTGCTGATGGACATCTAGGTTGTTTCCATGTCCTGGCTATTGTAAACAGTGCTGCGATGAACGCTGGGGTACACGTGTCTCTTTCAGTTCTGGTTTCCTCAGTGTGTACGCCCAGCAGTGGGATTGCTGGGTCGTATGGCAGTTCTATTTCCAGTTTTTTAAGGAATCTCCACACTGTTCTCCATAGTGGCTGTACTAGTTTGCATTCCCACCAACAATGTAAAAGGGTTCCCTTTTCTCCACATCCTCTCCAGCATTTATTGCTTGTAGACTTTTGGATCGCAGCCATTCTGACTGGTGTGAAATGGTACCTCTTTATGGTTTTGATTTGCATTTCTCTGATAATGAGTGATGTTGAGCATCTTTTCATGTGTTTGTTAGCCATCTGTATGTCTTCTTTGGAGAAATGTCTAGTTCTTTGGCCCATTTTTTGATTGGGTCGTTTATTTTTCTGGAATTGAGCTGTAGGAGTTGCTTGTATATTTTTGAGATTAGTTCTTTGTCAGTTGCTTCATTTTCTCCCATTATGAAGGCTGTCTTTTCGCTTTGCTTATAGTTTCTTTTGTTGTGCAGAAGCTTTTAATCTTAATTAGATCCAAATTGTTTATTTTTGCTTTTATTTCCAATATTCTGGGAGGTGGGTCATAGAGGATCCCACTGTGATGTATGTTGGAGAGTGTTTTGCCTATGTTCTCCTCTAGGAGTTTTATAGTTTCTGGTCTTATGTTTAGATCTTTAATCCATTTTGAGTTTATTTTTGTGTATGGTGTTAGAAAGTGTTCTGCTGCTGCTGCTAGGTCGCTTCAGTCGTGTCTGACTCTGTGCCACTCCGTAGATGGCAGCCTACCAGGCTCCTCCATCCTTGGGATTCTCCAGGCAAGAATGCTGGAGTGGGTTGCCACTCCTTCTCCAATGCATGAAAGTGAAAAGTGAAAGTGAAGTAGCTCAGTAGTGTCTGACTCTTCACGACCCCATGGACTGCAGCCTACCAGGCTCCTCCATCCATGGGATTTTCCAGGCAAGAGTACTGGAGTGGGTTACCATTGCCTTCTCTGAGAAAGTGTTCTAGTTTCATTCTTTTACAAGTGGTTGACCAGTTTTCCCAGCACCACTTGTTAAAGAGATTGTCTTTTCTCCATTGTATATTCTTGCCTCCTTTGTCAAAAATAAGGTGTCCATAGGTGTGTGGGTTTATCTCTGGGCTTTCTATTATGTTCCCCTGATCTATATTTCTGTCTTTGTGCCAGTACCATACTGTCTTGATGACTGTGGTTTTGTAGTAGAGCCTGAAGTCAGACAGGTTGATTCCTCCAGCTCCACTCTTTCTCAAGATTGTTTTGGTCATTCGAGGTTTTTTGTATTTCCATACAAATTGTGAAATTATTTGTTCTAGCTCTGTGAAAAAATACCGTTGGTAGCTTGATAAGGATTGCATTGAATCTATAGATTGATTTGGGTAGTATATTCATTTTCACTATATTGATTCTTCAGATCCATGAACATGGCATATTTCTCCATCTGTTAGTGTCCTATTTGATTTCTTTCAAAATTCAATGTCCATTTATAATACAAACGCTCCAGAAAGCAGGAATAGAAGGAACATACCTCAACATAATAAAAGCTATATATGACAAACCCACAGCAAACATTATCCTCAATGGTGAAAAATTGAGAGCATTTCCCCTAAAGTCAGGAACAAGACAAGGGTGCCCACTTTCACCACTACTATTCAACATAGTTTTGGAAGTTTTGGCCACAGCAATCAGAGCAGAAAAAAAAATAAAAGGAATCCAAATTGAAAAAGAAGATGTAAAACTCTCACTGTTTGCAGATGACATGATCCTCTACATGCTGCTACTGCTGCTGCTGTTAAGTCACTTCAGTTGTGTTCGACTCTGTGCCACCACATAGACGGCAGCCCACCAGGCTCCACCGTCCCTGGGATTCTCCAGGCAAGAACACTGGAGTGGGTTGCCATTTCCTTCTCCAATGCATGAAAGTGAAAAGTGAAAGTGAAGTCACTCAGTCGTGTCCAACTCCTAGCGACCCCATAGACTGCAGCCTACCAGCCTCCTCTGTCCATTGGGTTTCCAGGCAAGAGTACTGGAGTGGGTTGCCATTGCCTTCTCTGATCCTCTACATAGAAAACCCTAAAGACTCCACCAGAAAATTACTAGAGCTAATCAATGAATATAGTAAAGTTGCAGGATATAAAATCAACACACAGAAATCCCTTGCATTCCTATACACTAATAATGAGGAAATAGAAAGAGAAATTAAGGAAAAAATTCCATTCACCATGGCAATGAAAAGAATAAAATACTTAGGAATATATCTACCTAAAGAAACTAAATACCTATATATAGGAAACTATAAAACACTGGTGAAAGAAATCAAAGAGGACACTAAAAGATGGAGAAATATACCATGTTTATTTACCTCTATAAAACTTCTAGAGGAGAACATAGGCAAAACACTCTCCAACATACATCACAGTGGGATCCTCTATGACCCACCTCCCAGAATATTGGAAATAAAAGCAAAAATAAACAATTTGGATCTAATTAAGATTAAAAGCTTCTGCACAACAAAAGAAACTATAAGCAAAGCGAAAAGACAGCCTTCATAATGGGAGAAAATGAAGCAACTGACAAAGAACTAATCTCAAAAATATACAAGCAACTCCTACAGCTCAATTCCAGAAAAATAAACGACCCAATCAAAAAATGGGCCAAAGAACTAGACATTTCTCCAAAGAAGACATACAGATGGCTAACAAACACATGAAAAGATGCTCAACATCACTCATTATCAGAGAAATGCAAATCAAAACCATAAAGAGGTACCATTTCACACCAGTCAGAATGGCTGCGATCCAAAAGTCTACAAGCAATAAATGCTGGAGAGGATGTGGAGAAAAGGGAACCCTTTTACATTGTTGGTGGGAATGCAAACTAGTACAGCCACTATGGAGAACAGTGTGGAGATTCCTTAAAAAACTGGAAATAGAACTGCCATACGACCCAGCAATCCCACTGCTGGGCGTACACACTGAGGAAACCAGAACTGAAAGAGACACGTGTACCCCAGCGTTCATCGCAGCACTGTTTACAATAGCCAGGACATGGAAACAACCTAGATGTCCATCAGCAGATGAATGGATAAGAAAGCTGTGGTACATATACACAATGGAGTATTACTCAGCCATTAAAAAGAATACATTTGAATCATTTCTAATGAGGTGGATGAAACTGGAGCCAATTATACAGAGTGAAGTAAGCCAGAAAGAAGAATACCAATACAGTATACTAATGCATATATATATGGAATTTAGAAAGATGGTAATGATAACCCTGTATGCAAGACAGCAAAAAAGACACAGATGTATAGAACAGTCTTTTGGACTCTGTGTGGCGGGGGGGGGGATGATTTGGGAGAATGGCATTGAAACATGTATAATATCATATAAGAAACGAATCACCAGTCTAGGTTCGATGCAGGATACAGGAAGAAGCTTGGGGCTGGTGCACTGGGATGACCCAGAGGTATGGTATGGGGAGGGAGGTGGGAGGGGGGTTCAGGATTGTGTACACCCGTGGCAGATTCATGTTGATGTATGGCAAAACCAATACAATATTGTAAAGTAATTAGCCTCTAATTAAAATAAATAAATTTAAATTAAAAAAATACAGAATAATTAAAAAAAAAGAAAAGAGTTTATTAAATTTCCATTTTAGGTTTTAGTGTTTGATTCTTGGACCTACCAATTTAAGTCCATATTACATTTATTTTCTAAGAACCATTGAAGTTTCAGTTAATTTTTCTGCTTCCTTCTCTCAACCTTCTATTTTATTTTTTAAAAAAGTCTATAACTGAAATATAGACTTCACGGGGCTTCCCTGGTGGCTCAGATGGTAAAGTGTCTGCCTGCAAGGCAGGAGACTCAGGTTCGATCCCTGGGTTGGAAAGATCCCCTGGAGAAGGAAATGGCAATCCACTTCAGTACTCTTGCCTGGAAATTCCATGGGCAGAGGAGCCTGGTAGGCTACAGTCCAAGGGGTCACAAAGAGTTGGACATAACTAAGCGACTTCACTTTATAACTGAAATAAGTGTTCGTTAGCCTATCAGGAATTGAATATAAATCTGGTCAAAAGCCAAATGGTCAAAAGCTAAAACACAGTTTTCTAAATAAATATCACTAAAAATAATAAATTAATGAAAAGATAAATTGAATAATTTATAAAACTTACCTACTTCAGATTCAATGAACTATGCATATTTACTAAGTTGATTACAAGGTGAGGTAGTGACTGAGTGATAACAACTGAAAACACCATTTATTCCAAGCATCATATTTGAACTTTAATAGGAGAGTAATGGATATGAAATGTTTTAAATTTAAAAGAGTAGAAAGTTTATGCAATGAAGGAATAAATGGGGCAGTTGTATATTCTCTACAGTTCAAATATCATCAGCAGTTATTCACCAACCTTACCTGCAGATGACAATTCAGTAAGGAACTGCCTAAGCCATAAACATAGAAGATGAAAACAAACATAAATAAAAGCAAAGTAAAATTCTGTAGAACATAAAATAACAGGTTAAATTTATGGTTAAAAGAATTCAACATGCAAGGGAAACACTTAAGCTCTTGCTATTACTGGAAAATTATTGTACAGGTGTAATTCACGTGGTTTGTAGTCATTAGATTCTAATATCTAGATTCATATCACATGATCTCCAGTAATTTGCAACTCTTTTACCATTTCCCAAGTACATATGGGAGAGATGACATGAATGATAAAAATTTTTTTTTTTAACTTTATAGACTTCTTAGGGGAAAATCACCCTGAAGCATTCTAGTTCTCTTTTGTTACGTATCTTTCAATTTTTTGTTATGGGAAACAGCAGAAGAATTGTGCATATTAATGCTTAATATGTAAAACATATCCTGATGCTACTTGAAAGGAAGAACTCTGGGTCTATAGTGCCAAAGGCTCTGATTTATTTCTTCCAGTAATTTGTGAAACAACCTCAGAACTCAGTGAGAATGAAGTCAGGGAAGGCCTGAGGTCAGTATTGATTCCATGGAGACTGGTGACTTGACGATGTAACACAGGGAACAAAACATATTGCTCCATTGGGAGGAACCTGTATGAGTTAAGGATATGTTTGAGGATGGTGTCAGCAGTGTGGCTGGCTAAGACTCTAGTTACATCCCTCGACCTCAGCACCCACAACTTGGTATCAATCCACAGATCAAAGCGCCTTTGTCTGTGCACTCCAGCAGTGGCCTGTGAACTGGCTCCAGCCCCTCTTTACTGCAGTTTGGGAGTTCCTGGAGAACAGTGTCTTAGACCAGTCACCGGTGGATGAGAGAGTTATCGTTTTCTAGGTTTCCAGTGGAGAAGTTCAGCACACCACTGGAGAAAAATAATGTAAGTCTGGAAGCATTATAGAGGATAGGAGGAAATTTACCTGGGTCACTCCCTAGACCCCATGCCAAACCCTGCCAAAAATGGCACAGATTAGGGCCAAGTGGGAACTTCCTGATCCATGATTCCTCCACTGGGGGAATGTAGATGCATGAGTGAGACACAAGCTTCATAGAGCACTGAGTTAGAAGCTGCAGGACAGGAGGGAGAAAATGAGGGAGGGAGAAGAAGAGAGAGGACTCTCAGAGGGCAGTAAGGAGACTTGGGTCCTACTGACTCCGCCAAGAACCCCACACTAGGCCCTGGAATACCTCACCCACAGATCCCCCAACTGGTCCATGAGCACCCTCAGGGCTCCTTAAAGACAATGTGGTTTCCATTGTATTAACTATATGTCTGCACTGTTTGAAAAAAACAGCATATATGTGGAATGTACACCACAGTGTGATGTTCATCATTTGCAATTATTTTCAATAAACAGCTCAGAAATCATAAGTTAGTTAGTTCCTAAATTTCTGACTTGACCACTATGGACTCATTGAGCACTAATGTTTAGTGAATACTTAAAATGGGTAAAAGATTTGCTGGGTTTGTGAGAATCTAAATATGTGTATGGAGATCAGTCCTGGGTGTTCTTTGGAAGGACTGATTTTAAAGCTGAAACTCCAATACTTTGGCCACCTCATGCAAAGAGTTGACTCATTGGAAAAGACTCTGATGCTGGGAGGGATTGGGGGCAGGAGGAGAAGGGGACAACAGAGAATGAGATGGCTGGATGGCACCACTAACTTGATGGATGTGAGTTTGAGTGAACTCCAGGAGTTGGTGATGGACAGGGAGGCCTGGTGTGCTGCAATTCATGGGGTTGCAAAGAGTCGGACACAACTGAGTGACTGAACGGAACTGAACTGAACTGAAATATGTGTAAGTATTGTCCTCTGCCTTTAAGTTGTTATTTAAAATAGAAAACTAAAACCAAGATTAGACTAAAGTAAAATCATGAATTATAAAACCCAGGGTTCAAAACTAATATTCTGATAGCCTAATACAGAAGCAGACTGTAGATTACTCTGATTTAGTAGATTAGACCTTTTCTCAATCTTTCATTTTACCTCAATATATACTAAGAAACACAGCTGTAAGAACACCTTTCTTATGCATCTCTTGTGCATCAGTGAGTCTCTATGCTTTACTGGCCTAAAGATGGATTAAAAGAGTTTCCCTAAACCACTTTGATTTGGAGTAACCTCATTGATTGTTTCCTTCCTGACATTACTTTGTGAAATTAGATTGGGACACATTTTCCCCTAAAGAGCTCTACATCCACAAATGTTTCCGATTGCATGAAACTATTCAGAGTATGAAGGGTCATCATGCAGAGAAAAGTGTCTGGCTAATCCCTATTGCCATAAATGACAGAATAAGAGAATATGAGTTTAAATTGAAAGAGAAGAAGGGATTTGGCTTGCCTATGGGGAAGGTTTTATTATTTAAACCCCCTGTCTTAGAGTAGCAGGAGTCTCCTGTTAATAATAAGAGCCAAGAGCTACTTGAAACTTACTATGTGTCAGGCTCTGGCTTAAACTCTTCACCAGTGTTGGCTCATTGACTATTTGCAGTGGTCCTGTGAAACAGATACTGTTATTATCCCTGCTTTAGAGATAGGGAAGAGTTAGGATTATGAACCTGGGAGGGCGGAGGGGAAGAGAGAAAAAAATATCTACGCTCTCAACCACTCTGTTATTGGGCTCCTGTGGTGTCTTGGTTCTTAATCAACTCTAGTTTCTTTCATGCTTAGCCTTTCAGATCTTTTCTCCAGTGCCCGTCTTCCCATTCTTGCTGACAAACATTGCTTCTCCAAATCCTATAGGCTGAATCACCTAATTTTAATTAAACCTTCCATAATATTTTAGGAGTATTACCCATTTAATCTTCTAGGTCCAGTTACATGTAGAGGAGAGATCACCTCTACTGCTTCCTAACAAACGATTCATAATTTTTATATGACTACCTAGCAGCAAAATTTCCCGCTGATGTATTATAAACACTTACCTATTAAACAGAACTAATTGATTAAAACGTATTGCAAAGAAAGCTTGGTAATGAAAATATCTAACCATCCACATAATAAGACAAATCATTATGTTTAAGTTCTTTATAAAAGAAATGGTCTATTCTTGTTAGGCAAAGTGTTTTTTGTTTTTTTTTTCCCTAACACTTGACACAACCTAATACTGAAGGCTTAGACAAGTTTAGTTAAATGAACTCAATTTCTCATTAGTTAGTTAAGGATCATGGTGTGTTACCTCCCAGTATGAACCCTCATTTCCAGCTATCATTTCGTTGTGCTTTGCATTATTTTCCATGCTACCATCTGTCACTGGGCTATGATCTCATCAAGTTTCCAAGTCCAGCTGGATGGAGTCTTCTAATGACCCCCATTCTAACAGCGTCTAACAGTTTAGAAGTGCCGATGTTGGTGAATTATGGCCACTTTGCACAGAATCATTTCTGATATATATATTTTTTCTAATCTTGATGTGATAGGTAACATCTAATACCCCCTCCCCCTTTATTTCTCTCTTCTCTTTCTATGGGTATCTAAAGTGTTTTTGATTCCTATTCTGAAGTGTTTAAAGAATCTTAGGGCAAGATTATATGACCAAATTAAATTCTGAATAACTTCAAATGATTTCTGGACAAAGCAAAGCACACCAAGAAAACATCAATTCCTGAGTCTTCTCTATTAGGAATTCCTCAAAGTATGGCCCTCTACTATTTTCATCAGCTTCCTCAAAGCACTGGAGGTGCTTTTTAAAAATGGACATCCTTGTTTCCCTCTAGATCTGTTCAATAAAAACATCCAGGCACTGTGGATCAACATCTACATTTTAAATAAACATTACAGGTTAATCTTACATATTCATGTTTGAGAACTGATGTTTTGTTATTTAGACAGCACCTACCTCCAGAAGCAATAAAACCAGAGAGGAATGGTGGGAAAGTATAGCTTTCAGACCCTTTCTAAGGAAATGAGCTTCTGTTTAAGAGACCATGGTTTATGCCAGGTGCATAAAATTAAACAGATACAGCACCCAGGGATTCAGCCACAGATAGATGCCCTGCATAAAGTAAATTTATATGGTTTGGACATACGGTATGCCATCTGCTACTGAGATAGCTTGGTACAAAATTCAGCCCAATTGGGGTGTTCCATATTGGATAACCTCATTAAGGGGAGGCTGCCTCAATAAGAGGTGGGTTTCTAGGCCTCAGTCTGAAATATCCTGAGTGAAGACGGGCCTTTGTTCTGGTTCTTCGTGGACCTCAATGTCATGATGCAGTTCTGAATAAATATAGCTGCTGTGGTGGGTTTCCATGCTTTTTTACTTTCTAGGGTATCTTTATAATAACCTAATATCTAAGCTGTCTTTTCCTTGCAACCTCAGAGAGCTTAGCAAAGAATTAGTATAAAAAATCATTTAATAGTTGCCATTCAGTACCAACAAAAGGAGAGGGATCATCAATAACAGAAACAAGGCAATATTCATTTTATTAGAAATATTCTACTTTCTAATAACTTTTTATATTTATGTCTGCTCTCTCCTAATAGTAAAAGAGGGAAAACTATGAAACCAGAAACCTAATTTGTGTGAAAACAAAATCTTGATAATAAACACCTGGACATCTTTTACTGAGCATTCTTACTGGGCATTTATTTGAAATTTTGATTTTTTTCCAGGAGTTATGTATAGGTCTGGGGCTCAGATGCCAGTTAATTGAAAGTTACTCAATGAAAGCAGCAATAGTGTAGAAGTTTGAAGAGGACTCCTCTTTGCCTCCTTTCTCTCAGAATTAAGATGCACAAAATAAGTAAAAATAATAAACAAAATTAAGCTATGTCAAGGCTATATTGAGTTTTTAGATTGAAAGTAGGAATAACAAAGTGGAAGAAAAATGTTCAAGAAAGAAAAGTTTCCCTTCAGTTGGAAGTCTCTATGACTTTACTTAACCTCATAATGTCAACTAGCAAAAGAAAGGAGCACTTCTTAAATCTTTCCATTTCTTCCAAACCTGAGATTGCATGGTATCAATGATATTTAAATTTGGGAATTATATGTGTAGGCTTTTAAGACTTTGTTAATGTGAATGTAGCTTGCTATTGAACTGGAAAATTGCTATAGTCTGGAAAATTATGTTTCGTAATTGAGATTACTGAATACACAGCATAATTTAGTACCAAAATCATGATCTTTATTGTTAAATATTCAGTAATCCAAAATGCATGACTGTGATCTAGTGCAGTACTGCATCCTCAAGAACACAGTTAAAAGTTTATAAGAATGACAAGGCCAGTCAAGGTGAAGGAATATATAATTTTCTACCATGTTCAGCTTTCTTTCTATTCCTGAGGTGCCCCTCTGGGCAAACATCATTGATTGTGGCTCCTAATCTTTTTTCACTCTCCCCCATCTCCCAATACCATAATGATAAGCCAGCTGTTCTCCAGGGACATACCTATTATTCACGCACCCGACTATCCTCAACTTTGTCCCTGTGCTTGTGCTTTCTGCTTTCTCTTTTGTTGTTGTATCTGTCCTTCATCACTTCCTGTCCTGCTATATGCAAACACGTGGAAGTATGGCTTCTGTCCCTTATGTACCCAAATTGTATGCTTTAATTGGGTTGGCCAAATAGTTCAGTTGGGTTTTTCATAATGTCGTACAGAAAAGCCTGAATGAACTTTCTGGCCAATCCAATACTTTCTCTGTCTGTTTCATCTTGATCAAACAAAATATTCCTGCAGTCACTTCCTACTTTTTTCAAATTTTTGTGGTTCTTTATTGGGATTTCCACTGTTTCTATTTTACAGAAAACATTTCAATTAAAAACTGACCAGAGATACCTAAATCAGTGTATATTCTTATCCTCCTTTCTCCATATTTGACAATATGGTACACTGCCTGGTTTGACACAATAACTTTTTTCTTGATTCTCCATTTATCTCTTTAAGTTTCTTCTTTGTTGTCTCCTTTTGCATCAGATCAGATCAGATCAGTTGCTCAGTCGTGTCCGACTCTTTGCGACCCCATGAACCGCAGCAAGCCAGGCCTCCCTATCCATCACCAGCTCCCGGAGGTCACTCAGACTCACACCCATCAAGTCAGTGATGCCATCCAGCCATCTCATCCTCTGTCGTCCCCTTCTCCTCCTGCCCTCAATCCCTCCCAGCATCAGAGTCTTCTCCAATGAGTCAACTCTTCGCATGAGGTGGCCAAAATACTGGAGTTTCAGCTTTAGCATCATTCCTTCCAAAGAAATTCCAGGATTGATCTTCAGAATGGACTGGTTGCATCTCCTTGCAGTCCAAGGGACTCTCAAGAGTCTTCTCCAACACCACAATTCAAAAGCATCAATTCTTCGGCGCTCAGCCTTCTTCACAGTCCAGCTCTCACATCCATACATGACCACAGGAAAGACCATAGCCTTGACTAGGCGAACCTTTGTTGGTAAAGTAATGTCTCTGCTTTTGAATATGCTATCTAGGTTGGTCATAACTTTCCTTCCAAGGAGTAAGCGTCTTTTAATTTCATGGCTGCAGTCACCATCTGCAGTGATTTTGGAGCCCAGAAAAACAAAGTCTGACACTGTTTCCACTGTTTCCCCATCTATTTCCCATGTAGTGATGGGACCAGATGCCATGATCTTCGTTTTCTGAATGTTGAGCTTTAAGTCAACACTTTTCACTCTCCACTTTCACTTTCATCAAGAGGCTTTTTAGCCCCTCTTCACTTTCTGCCATAAGAGTGGTGTCATCTGCATATCTGAGGTTATTGATATTTCTCCCAGCAATCTTGATTCCAACTTGTGTTTCTTCCAGTCCAGCATTTCTCATGATGTACTCTGCATATAAGTTAAATAAACATGGTGACAATATACAGCCTTGACATACTCCTTTTCCTATTTGGAACCAGTCTGTTGTTCCATGACCAATTCTAACTGTTGCTTCCTGACCTGCATACAAATTTCTCAAGAGGCAGATCAGGTGGTCTGGTATTCCCATCTCTCTCAGAATTTTCCACAGTTTATTGTGATCCACACAGTCAAAGGCTTTGGCATAGTCAATAAAGCAGAAATAGATGTTTTTCTGGAACTCTCTTGCTTTTTCCATGATCCAGCGGATGTTGGCAGTTTGATCTCTGGTTCCTCTGCCTTTTCTAAAACCAGCTTGAACATCAGGAAGTTCATGGTTCACATATTGCTGAAGCCTGGCTTGGAGAATTTTGAGCATTACTTTACTAGCGTGTGAGATGAGTGCAATTGTTACGATCCTTTCTGGAGGACTATTTCCTTGGGATCCTAAGTGCCTCTAAGAGCTCCTTGTGTTTCAAATATATATCTATCTTATATTCATAGGCACATCTCAAACTGCATTACATCTCTCTGACTTCTCTATTTCTGAAACTTCTTTTACCATCCTCTAGGAAAATTTTAGTTTTCAACCTTAAATTCAGTTGAAGAAGCAGCGCTCTCGCCCTTCTTGTCCATGGTTCCCCTGCTGCCTGTTTATTCCTGAAATCTAAAAATTTGGACATTCAGCTTTGTGCCCCCGTCACAACACTTTCCTGCTAATTTAATTTAATCCACCAATTCCTTTGTGTTCTATTCCCAAATCCCCTGTCTAGGCCCTAGTTATTTCATGCTTTGACTCATTCCATAAAACCTTATTGACATTTGCTGGGAATGGTTCTGGGCATTACAGAGCCAAAGAAATGAACATGTCACAGTCTCTGCTCTCAGAGTTCTCAACATAATGGGGAATGGTAGTAGAACTTTAAAATTTTCTTTGTGAGAAAGATTCCATTTCAAATCGCCAGCAACATATTGACTTCATTGGAGGTAGTAAGCTGACTTGGAGCAGCATTTACTTGCTCTAAAAGAATAATTGCAACAGTCTGCCTTGTTTGCACTGATTTAACACAAGGCACTACACATTGCTCTGGAAATATGGGGTAAAGCAGCTTAAAGTAGTCACTCTTTTCTTTTACTGTGATTTCAGAGAAGAGAACATTAAAGAGGAGGCTGGAAAATTTGGTTAGGAGCCCATGTGTCCCCTGGGAGCAAGGTGATCAAGATATCAACCCTGCATTTGGGGCGTTCAACATTCTTAGAACTTCTCTGATTGATTGGTATAATTCCAATTAAGGCTTTCTGGCAGGAAAGGACATAGATTAGCCATTTCAGTTTGCCTGGGATTGAGAGGTTCTCAGGACATAGGATGGTTAGTGCTAAAACTGAGAAAGTCCAGGGCAAACTAGAATGAAGGGATCATGGGCTGCTCTTCAAAGGGAAGAGTAGGTCTGGACTGTTCATCCAAGTTCACTACTAGGGCCAACAAATTCAAGTCTCTTCAGGGGTCTAAGCAGGTAAAGTAAATATGTACAGCTGCCGCTTATAAGATTCAAGAAAAGGTGTAATTTGTAGAGAGGGTGAAGGTGTTAATTGCTTAGTCTTGTCTGACTCTGCGACCCCATGGACAGTAACCTTCCATGTAGCCCTCCTCTGTCAATGGAATTCTCTGGACAAGAGTACTGGAGTGGGTTGCTGTGCTCTCCTCCAGGGGATTTTCCTGACTCAGGGATCAAACTCAAATTTCCTGCATTGCAGGCAGATTCTTTACTATCTGAGTCACCAGTGAAGCCCAACTGGAGGTTGCTTATAGAGAGCACATACCCGCTATGTTAGCTTGCTAGAACTGCCTTAACCAAGTGCCACAGACTGGGTGGCATAAATAGCATACCTTTACTGTCTCAACATTCTGGAGGCTACAAGTTCAGAATCAAGGTGTCAGGTGGGTTGATTCCTTCTGAGCACTGTGAGGGAAGAGTCTGTTCTAGGCCTCTCTCCCTGGGATGGTTGGATGACATCATCAGCTCGATGGACATGAGTTTGAGCAAGCTCCAGAAGTTGGTGATAGACAGGGAAGCCTGGTGTGCCGCAGTCCATGGGGTCACAGAATCAGACATGACTGAGCAACTGAACTGATCTGAACCCTGACATGTAAGTGGCCATCTTCTCCCTATGTTTCTTCACTTTGTTACTGAATGCAAGTGAGTCCAAATGATATTAAAATGTTGGAGTCTGGAGTAAAGAAAGGTTTCATGATGTTCCTGTACACCTCCACCAAAACCAATGTTACTGTTATTCTCTGGTCTAATAAGAAAGGGCAAGATCCCAAGGCTTGAATTTTACCCTCCAAGGCCCAGGTCCTGGCTGAGAGGGGGGCATTTACTCATGCCCAGGAGTATTTGTCCAGCACCCAGTCTGAGTCTTTCTGCCAGTGCCAAGGCCCAGCTAAAGAGGCAGATTTCAGAACCTTCAGGGCCAGGCCTCCAGACCCTGCCCAGCCATCACCACTGAGAGAACCAGGCCCCCAGGACCCAGAAAAGCTTCTCAGGCTGCCTAAAGTGGTGCCTCTGATCACAACCCATGGAGACCAAACCCACCTTTAAGGCACAAGGTGGGGTCGGGAGAGAGGTATAACACTGATTCAAGGCCTGAGCATGGCCAGCCATGGCCAGGGCTCTGGAGTTCTGTGGGACACAGCCCTCAGCCTGCCCCCAGACCCTGAAGCTTACCTGCCAATTGAAGACTAGAGGGCTTGAAGGGCCCCTGGGAGAAGGCAGCATCCTTTTCTCACCGCGCTCTCAGCCTCGAGGACCATTGCTGGCCTACTATTGCCTAATGGTCTCAAGGTCTTGCAGTCTCCTGGTCTTGCAGTCTCCCAGTCTTGTACTGTTTTGAGATAATGATCTCAGGATAACAGCCAAGGGCTAAAGGCTGCAGGCCTGACCTCAGTTCAGTTCAGTCGCTCAGTTGTATCCGACTCTTTGTGACCCCATGAATTGCAGCACACCAGGCCTCCCTGTCCATCACCAACTCCCGGAGTTCACCCAGACTCACGTCCATCAAGTCAGTGATGCCATCCAGCCATCTCATCCTCTGTCGTCCCCTTCCCATCCTGCCACAATCCCTCCCAGCATCAGAGTCTTTTCCAATGAGTCAACTCTTCGCATGAGGTGGCCAAAGTACTGGAGTTTCAGCTTCAGCATCATTCACTCCAAAGAAATCCCAAGGCTGATCTCCTTCAGAATGGACTGGTGGGATCTCCTTGCATTCCAAGGGACTCTGAAGAGTCTTCTCCAACACCACAGTTTCAAAGCATCAATTCTTCGGTGCTCAGCCTTCTTCACAGTCCAACTCTCACATCCATACATGACCACAGGAAAAACCATAGCCTTGACTAGACAGACATTTATTGGCAAAGTAATGTCTCTGCTTTTCAATATACTATCTAGGTTGGTCATAATTTTCCTTCCAAGGAGTAAGCATCTTTTAATTTCATGGCTGCAATCACCATCTACAGTGATTTTGGAGCCCAAAAATATAAAGTCTGACACTGTTTCCCCATCTATTTCCCATGAAGTGATAGGACCACATGCCATGATCTTCGCTTTCTGAATGTTGAGCTTTAAGCCAACTTGTTCACTCTCCACTTTCACCTTCATCAAGAGGCTTTTTAGTTGCTCTTCACTTTCTGTCACAAGAGTGGTGTCATCTGCATATCTGAGGTTGTTGATATTTCTCCCAGCAATCTTGATTCCAGCTTGTGTTTCTTCCAGTCCAGCGTTTCTCATGATGTACTCTGCATATAAGTTAAATAAACAGGGGGACAATATACAGCCTTGACTTACTCCCTTTCCTATTTGGAACCAGTCTGTTGTTCCATGTTCAGTTCTAACTGTTGCTTCCTGACCTGCATACACATTTCTCAAGAGGCAGATCAGGTGGTCTGGTATTCCCATCTCTTTCAGAATTTTCCACACTTGATTGTGATCCACACAGTCAAAGGCTTTGGCATAGTCAATAAAGCAGAAATAGATGTTTTTCTGGAACTCTCTTGCTTTTTCCATGATCCAGCAGATGTTGGCAATTTGATCTCTGGTTCCTCTGCCTTTTCTAAAACCAGCTTGAACATCAGGAAGTTCACGGTTCACATATTGCTGAAGCCTGGCTTGGAGAATTTTGAGCATTACTTTACTAGCGTGTGAGATGAGTGCAATTGTGTGGTAGTTTGAGCATTCTTTGGCATTGCCTTTCTTTGGGATTGGAATGAAAACTGCCCTTTTCCAGTCCTGTGGCCACTGCTGAGTTTTCCAACTTTGCTGGCATATTGAGTGCAGCATTTTCACAGCATCATCTTTCAGGATTTGGAATAGTTCAACTGGAATTCCATCACCTCCACTAGCTTTGTTCATAGTGATGCTTTCTAAGGCCCACTTGACTTCACATTCCAGGATGTCTGGCTCTAGGTCAGTGATCACAGCATTGTGATTATCTGGGTCGTGAAGCTCTTTTTTGTACAGTTCTTCTGTGTATTCTTGCCACTTCTTCTTAATATCTTCTGCTTCTGTTAGGTCCATACCATTTCTGTCCTTTATCAAGCCCATCTTTCCATGAAATGTCCCCTTGGTATCTCTGATTTTCTTCAAGAGATCTCTAGTCTTTCCCATTCTGTTGTTCTCCTCTATTTCTTTGCATTGATCACTGAAGAAGGCTTTCTTATCTTTTCTTGCTATTCTTTGGAACTCTGCATTCAGATACTTATATCTTTCCTTTTCTCTTTTGCTTTTTGCTTCTCTTCTTTTCACAGCTATTTGTAAGGCCTCCCCAGATAGCCATTTTGCTTTTTTGCATTTCTTTTCCCTGGGGATGGTCTTGATCCCTGTCTCTTGTACAATGTCACGAACCTCATTCCATAGTTCATCAGGCACTCTATCTAATCAGATCTAGGCCCTTAAATCTATTTCTCACTTCCACTGTGTAATCATAAGGGATTTGATTTAGGTCATACCTGGATGGTCTAGTGGTTTTCCCTACTTTCTTCAATTTCAGTCTGAATTTGGTAATAAGGAATTCATGATCTGAGCCAAGGTCAGCTCCTAGTCTTGTTTTTGTTGACTGTATAGAGCTCCATCTTTAGCTGCAAAGAATATAATCAATCTTATTTTGATGTTGACCATCTGGTGATGTCCATGTATAGAGTCTTCTCTTGTGTTGTTGGAAGAGGGTGTTTGTTATGACTAGTGCATTTTCTTGGCAAAACTCTATTAGTCTTTGCCCTGCTTCATTCCGTATTCCAAGGCCAAATTTGCCTGTTACTCTGGGTGTTTCTTGACTTCCTACTTTTGCATTCTGGTCCCCTATAATGAAAAGGACATCTTTTTTGGGTGTTAGTTCTAAAAGGTCTTGTAGGTCTTCATAGAACCGTTCAACTTCAGCTTCTTCAGCATTACTGGTTGGGGCATAGACTTGGATTACTGTGATACTGAATGGTTTCCCTTGGAAACGAACAGAGATCATTCTGTTGTTTTTGAGATTGCATCCAAGTACTGTATTATGGACTCTTTTCTTGACCATGATGGCTACTCCATTTCTTCTGAGGGATTCCTGTCCGCAGTAGTAGATATAATGGTCATCTGAGTTAAATTCACCCATTCCAGTCCATTTGAGTTCGCTGATTCCTAGAATGTCGACATTCACTCTTGCCATCTCTTGTTTGACCACTTCCAATTTGCCTTGATTCATGGACCTGACATTCCAGGTTCCTATGCAATATTGCTCTTTACAGCATTTTGTACCTTGCTTCTATCACCAGTCACATCCACAGCTGGGTATTCTTTTTGCTTTGGCTCCATCCCTTCATTCTTTCTGGAGTTACTTCTCCACTGATCTCCAGTAGCATATTGGACCCCTACTGACCTGGGGAGTTCCTCTTTCAGTATCCTATCATTTTGCCTTTTCATACTATTCATGGGATTCTCAAGGCAAGAATACTGAAGTGGTTTGCCATTTCTTTCTCCAGTGGACCACATCCTGTCAGATCTTTCCACCATGACCCGCCCGTCTTGGGTTGCCTCACGGGCATGGCTTAGTTTCATTCAGTTAGACAAGGCTGTGGTCCTAGTGTGATTATATTGACTAGTTTTCTGTGAGCATGGTTTCAGTGTGTATGCCCTCTGATGCCCTCTTGCAACACCTACCATCTTACTTGGGTTTCTCTTACCTTGGGTGTGAGGTATCTCTTCACGGCTGCTCCACCAAAGCACAGTCACTGCTCCTGCCTATTTGCAATAAAGGAAACCAGTCATATTGCCTGGGAGCCCAACTTAATGACCTTAATTTAGGTCTTGATTACTTCTTGATTAACTTGATTACTTCTCTAAAGACTGTATCTCCAAAACAAATATTATATGTTAATGTATATATATAGAATCTAGAAAGATGGTACTGATGAAATTATTTATTTGCAGGGCAGTGGTGTAGATGCAGACATATGAACCCGGGGGAGGAGGGGAAGGAGAGGGTGCGGCGAATAGAGAAAGAAGCATGGAAACATATATATTGCCTAAAGGAAATCAGTCCTGAATATTCATTGAAAGGACTGGTGCTGAAGCCAAAACTCCAATACTTTGGCCACCTGATGCGAAGAACTAACTCACTGGAAAAGACCGTGATGCTGGGAATGACTAAAGGTGGGAGAAGGGGATGACAGAGGACGAGATAGTTGGATGGCATCACCGACTCAATGGATATGAGTGTGAGCAAGCTCTGGGAGTTGGTGATGGACAGGGAAGCCTGTCATACTGCAGTCCATGGGGGTACAAATAGTTGGACACAACTGAGTGACTGAACTGAACTGAACCATATGTAAAATAGATAGCCAGTGGAAATTTGCTGTATGACTCCAGAGTTCAAACCAGTACTGTGTGACAACCTAGAGGTGTGGGGTAGGGTGGGGTGAGAGGTGGGAGGGAGATTCAAGAGGGACGGGACATATGTATACCCATGGCTAATTCATGTTGATGTATGACAGAAACCAACACAGTATTGCAAAGTAATGATCCTTCAATTAAAAATAAAAAGAGCATATCTCCAAATGAGGTCATATTCTGAGGCACCAATGATTAGGACTTCAACCTATGGATTTGGGGGTACAGAATTCAATACCTGCCATTCATAATAAACAACATTTAAGTGTGATGGCAAATCAAAACCATTCTGCATTTTGTGTGACTAACAGTTTCTTGCCACTGGCCTAGACCAGTTGAGGACTGAGATTCCAGCACAGTCGTGGCTGCAGTTAGAAGGACTTCTGGACTAAGCCACCTTGGAGTAGCAGCATTCTTCAAAAAAACAATGACTGAGTCAGTAAGTACAATCTTCATTTGTAATTCTTTAGTTGTTAGCTTGTGAGCTTGAGCTTTCCTTAAGAATAATAATGCTGCTGTGAGAACTGGATGAGATATGCTTTACCACACTGGTGGGTAAGGACGTGTTAACAGTGAAAGACGAGTTATTTTCAAAAACAATAGTGTACACATGTTAACAGAAGCAATGACAGAAGAAAACTACTATGTACAAAGGAAATAAGGAAACAATTAACTCCTCTAACACTTTCTCTGGCATTTGGACTCAAGAATGGTCCCTATATATATATGTATATATTCCCCCCCCCCCCCCATATCTGTGTAACAAATTACCACAAATGTAGAGACTTTTTAAAAATTATTTTATTTTTTAACTTTACAATGTTGTATTGGTTTTGCCATATATCAAAATGAATCTGCCACAGGTATACACATGTTCCCCATCCTGAACCCTTCTCCCTCCTCCCTCCCTGTATCATCCCTCTGGGTCGTCCCAGTGCACCAGCCCCAAGCATCCAGTATAGTGCATCGAACCTGGATGGGCGATTCGTTTCATATATGATATTGTACATGTTTCAATGCCTTTCTCCCAAATCATCCCACCCTCTCCTTCTCCCACAGTGTCCAAAAGACTGTTCTATACATCAGTGTCTTTTTTGCTGTCTCGTACACAGGGTTCTTTAAGCCATACTCATTTATTTAGCCACAGTTCTGTAGAACTCTGACTGCAGTATGGCTTGACCCACAACATGATGTATTTATAAGCATAATACTTTATCATGTTCGCAGTCCCTAGTGTTAGGAAAAGAAATCTTGGGGTAATATTTTTAGAATTCTTTCTACTAGAGCCCCTTTGGGATAAGCAAGCCTCTGGGGTTCTTGGATAATTCAGGGAATGTAGGTCCAAAGAGAGATATGAGAGACTTGACCCTCTGGCAATGTGGTTGCTCAAGTGATTGTCTTCAATATTAAAAAGAGCTCACTTACTCGATTCATTAATTCAAAAGTATTTCAGATCAGATCAGTCGCTCAGTCATGTCCGACTCTTTGCAACCCCATGAATCGCAGCACACCAAGCCTCCCTTTCCATCACCAACTCCCGGAGTTCACTCAGACTCACGTGCATCGAGTCAGTGATGCCATCCAGCCATCTCATCCTCTGTCGTCCCCTTCTCCTCCTGCCCCCAATCCCTCCCAGTGTCAGAGTCTTTTCCAATGAGTCAACTCTTCCCATGAGGTGGCCAAAGTACTGGAGTTTCAGCTTTAGCATCATTCCTTCCAAAGAAATCCCAGGGCTGATCTCCTTCAGAATGGACTGGTTGGATCTCCTTGCATTCCAAGGGACTCTCAAGAGTCTTCTCCAACACCACTAGACCATTCAGGTATGACCTAAATCAAATCCCTTATGATTATACAGTGGAAGTGAGAAATAGATTTAAGGGCCTAGATCTGATAGATAGAGTGCCTCATGAATTATGAAATGAGGTTCGTGACATTGTACAGGAGACAGGGATCAAGACCATCCCCAGGGAAAAGAAATGCAAAAAAGCAAAATGGCTGTCTGGGAAGGCCTTACAAATAGCTGTGAAAAGAAGAGAAGCAAAAAGCAAAGGAGAAAAGGAAAGATATAAGCATCTGAATGCAGAGTTCCAAAGAATAGCAAGAAAAGATAAGAAAGCCTTCTTCAGTGATCAATGCAAAGAAATAGAGGAGAACAACAGAATGGGAAAGACTAGAGATCTCTTGAAGAAAATCAGAGATACCAAGGGGACATTTCATGGAAAGATGGGCTTGATAAAGGACAGAAATGGTATGGACCTAACAGAAGCAGAAGATATTAAGAAGAAGTGGCAAGAATACACAGAAGAACTGTACAAAAAAGAGCTTCACGACCCAGATAATCACAATGCTGTGATCACTGACCTAGAGCCAGACATCCTGGAATGTGAAGTCAAGTGGGCCTTAGAAAGCATCACTATGAACAAAGCTAGTGGAGGTGATGGAATTCCAGTTGAACTATTCCAAATCCTGAAAGATGATGCTGTGAAAGTGCTGCACTCAATATGCCAGCAAAGTTGGAAAACTCAGCAGTGGCCACAGGACTGGAAAAGGGCAGTTTTCATTCCAATCCCAAAGAAAGGCAATGCCAAAGAATGCTCAAACTACCACACAATTGCACTCATCTCACACGCTAGTAAAGTAATGCTCAAAATTCTCCAAGCCAGGCTTCAGCAATATGTGAACCGTGAACTTCCTGATGTTCAAGCTGGTTTTAGAAAAGGCAGAGGAACCAGAGATCAAATTGCCAACATCTGCTGGATCATGGAAAAAGCAAGAGAGTTCCAGAAAAACATCTATTTCTGCTTTATTGACTATGCCAAAGCCTTTGACTGTGTGGATCACAATCAAGTGTGGAAAATTCTGAAAGAGATGGGAATACCAGACCACCTGATCTGCCTCTTGAGAAATGTGTATGCAGGTCAGGAAGCAACAGCTAGAACTGGACATGGAACAACAGACTGGTTCCAAATAGGAAAGGGAGTAAGTCAAGGCTGTATATTGTCCCCCTGTTTATTTAACTTATATGCAGAGTACATCATGAGAAACGCTGGACTGGAAGAAACACATGTTGGAATCATGATCGCTGGGAGAAATATCAATAACCTCAGATATGCAGATGACAATACCCTTTTGGCAGAAAGTGAAGAGGAACTAAAAAGCCTCTTGATGAAGGTGAAAGTGGAGAGTGAAAAGGTTGGCTTAAAGCTCAACATTCAGAAAGCGAAGATCATGGCATGTGGTCCTATCACTTCATGGGAAATAGATGGGGAAAGAGTGGAAACAGGGTTGGACTTTATTTTTCTGGGCTTCAAAATCATTGCAGATGGTGACTGCAGACATGAAATTAAAAGATGCTTACTCCTTGGAAGGAAAGTTATGACCAACCTAGATCACATATTCAAAAGCAGAGACATTACTTTGCCAACAAAGTTTCTCCTAGTCAAGGCTATGGTCTTTCCTGTGGTCATGTATGGATGTGAGAGCTGGACTGTGAAGAAGGCTGAGCGCTGAAGAATTGATGCTTTTGAATTGATTACCTATTGGCGGCCAGGCCTCTTCTAGGTACCAGAGAGTGAGTCAGGGGTATAATGTCAGGCAAACAGATATCTATTAGAATAAGACCTAGTTGGGTGTTATCAGGGCTTTGGGTTTTACTCTAGCTATTAAGGCACTATTAAAATAGTTTAATGGTGCATAAAACTACTTTAGAGTTTAATGCACTGAGTGTTACAATCAGACTTAAAATTTAAAAGACACAAGTTGGATTTCCCCTTCTAGGAAGATGAAGCTTATGTGCTTTTTTCCCTCTATTCCTCCTACTAAGTACAAATGAAAAATCTTAAAGTATATATAAAATAGATATAAGTCCCTCAAAGGTGGAAATAAGGCTGCTAGGGACCTTGGTACTCAAGGAATAACATAATGGTGAATTCTCTGGGTTTTATATTTGTTTTGTGAATCCCAAATTTAAAGAATCAGTGATCTGGAAATGCTAACAGGCACAGATAATGATAAATCCAACAAAATCTGTTTCAGCTCATCAAAGTACCAGGAAAGAGTTATGCCAGCAA
Source organism: Tragelaphus eurycerus (assembly GCA_935064755.1). Classification (NCBI taxonomy): domain Eukaryota; kingdom Metazoa; phylum Chordata; class Mammalia; order Artiodactyla; family Bovidae; genus Tragelaphus; species Tragelaphus eurycerus. Next base: position 7,542,827 of record CAKXYN010000002.1, on the reverse strand, counting down.
GACAGAAAACTTGTGGATAATAACTGTTCTACTCCAACTAAACATCATGGGAAAAAGCTATGGTTTCATCCTCCTTCCTCTTACAACAGCAAAAGCCTAGAACTCTGCTATTATCGTGCTGTAAGGAGGTGTTCTAGTTCCTTGGCTAGGGTAGTGTCAGAGGAGGCTAAGCAGGGAGTGAGGACTTTGATTTCCAGGAGTAATGAGAATAAGACATCCCACCCCAAGGTGTCAGTGGAGACCTCATGGGTGAAATATATTCCACAACACCCAGCAATAAAGAGTCATCCATTCCTTTCCCTGCTGGGATACTCAGAGGAGGCCTAGTGGACAGTAATGACGTTTACCCCTGTTTGTTGGTATTGAGGTTGCCCCTTCCATGGTATCAGCAGAAGCCATGTAGGAGGCTCCTACTGCTCCCAGGCAGAGATGTGGACCATATGAACATTCTATACAATAGCACATTGATCTGTTACATTGATGACATCATGCTCATTGGACAGAATGAGCAAGAGGCTAGCTTGCTGGAAGCATTAATAAGGCACATACTCTCCAGAGTAGAGGAGATAAATCCAATTAAGATTAAGAAACTTGATATATCATAAAGTGTTTAGGGGTCCAGTTGCTTCCTGTTGGCACAGGAGTTGAATAATATGGGGGCACAGGTCTAGAAACCAAGGGATAGAAGCGCGATTGGCTGCACTGACTCCAATGACCTGCTGGAAGATTTTCTGCCTCCCATCTCAACTCTAGTCTCTACAAAGTAATAAGTCCTGGTCCCCAAATGATGGTTACTATTTCTGCAAGACACAACAAAGGTCTCACTTAGCTATAACCATGGCTACCATTTGAGTACTTTGGATTCCTTGTGTTTTTGGACAAGCACAGAAGGGTAGCCAACATTTTAGTGGGGATAATTGACTCTGATCAGAAGGAGGAAGGGGAACTGCAGTTACACAGTACAGGCAGGTAGGAATAATTACGGGACCTTGTTGGTCCACTTTGATACCTCCTGATTTTTGGATTATAAATGAACAAAGGATACAATCTATGCCTAAAAGTATGTGTGAACAGGGGACCAGAACTCTTAGGAAGAAGGTATATGTCACTCCTTTGCTTTTCGCTTCTCTTCTTTTCACAGCTATTTGTAAGGCCTCCCCAGACAGCCATTTTGCTTTTTTGCATTTCTTTTCCATGGGGATGGTCTTGATCCCTGTCTCCTGTACAATGTCACGAACCTCATTCCATAGTTCATCAGGCACTCTATCTATCAGATCTAGGCCCTTAAATCTATTTCTCACTTCCACTGTATAATCATAAGGGATTTGATTTAGGTCATACCTGAATGGTCTAGTAGTTTTCTCTACTTTCTTCAATTTCAGTCTGAATTTGGCAATAAGGAGTTCATGGTCTGAGCCACAGTCAGCTCCTGGTCTTGTTTTTGCTGATTGTATAGAGCTTCTCCATCTTTGGCTGCAAAGAATATAATCGATCTGATTACGGTGTTGACCATCTGGTGATGTCCATGTATAGAGTCTTCTCTTGTGTTGTTGGAAGAGGGTATTTGCTATGACCAGTGCATTTTCTTGGCAAAACTCTATTAGTCTTTGCCCTGCTTCATTCCGTATTCCAAGGCCAAATTTGCCTGTTACTCCAGGTGTTTCTTGACTTCCTACTTTTGCATTCCAGTCCCCTATAATGAAAAGGATATCTTTTTTGGGAGAAGACTCTGATGCTGGGAGGGATTGAGGGCAGGAGGAGAAGGGGACGACAGAGGATGAGATGGCTGGATGGCATCACTGACTCGATGGATGCGAGTCTGAGTGACCTCCGGGAGCTGGTGATGGACAGGGAGGCCTGGCGTGCTGCGGTTCATGGGGTCGCAAAGAGTCGGACACGACTGAGCGACTGATCTGATCTGATCTGATCTGATATGTCACTACTAGATAAGAAGAACTGTCAAGATGATGAGTAAGGGTGAAAAAAATTTAGACTAAATAGTGGGGAAAGAAGATATTGAGTACCAGCTTCAGACCATAGAACAACTTAAGTGATGAGGGCTAGAGTTCATTCCACTAATAAGTTTTCTCTCAAGGGGAGAGGCTCACCAGACCCATAGAAGATCTTCTCTTGAATGTATATGAAGAAATGTGTCTGCACAGTGTGGTGGGGGGACTGTTTCAGTCATGGAGATGAAACACTGGTTTGCTTCGAGAGACAGTCTGCCAGAAGGAGTGCAGTGAGCTGACAGCCTCCAGCTATAGCACCTTCAAGATCTGCTACAGCATTCAGACTTAGGCCATGCTCTTCCAGGGAGCTCCCAGCCCATAACTGAGCATCCTGCGGTACAAGGGCCTGACTATTTGGCCAAATAAGGGACTCTTCTATAGGAAACTTCCCTATGGGGCTAACCAGGACTTTCTCAAGCTGACTCACAGTAGGAGGCTTGATCTACCAGTCTCCCCTCACAGATGTCAGATCTGAATTATGGTCTGAAGCTTTCCTTGTCTGTTCCTGTTCCTTTCTCCTTAAGTTTTCTCAAGGAACATCCTTGTTAATTCTTTTGCATTTCCAACTGTGTATTAGTGTATGCTTTCTGAATGATTGAAACTGATTCATGCACTTAAAATCTCCTGAATCTTTACCTGCTGCTGCTGCTAAGTCACTTCAGTCGTGTCCGACTCTGCGTGACCCCATAGACGTCAGCCCACCAGGCTCTCCTGCCCCTGGGATTCTCCAGGCAAGAAAACTGGAGTGGGTTGCCATTTCCTTCTCCAATGCATGAAAGCAAAGAAGTGAAAGTGAAGTCGCTCAGTCGTGTCCGACTCTTAGCCACCCCATGGACTGCAGCCCACCAGGCTCCTCCATCCATGGGATTTTCCAGGCAAGAGTACTGGAGTGGGGTGCCATTGCCTTCTCCGTAGTTTATTGTATAAAAATCAAACCCCCTCCCCCCAATTGTCCTTGACAAATAGGATTAATAACCCCAGATGGAGCTGTTGGTTCAGCTGTATATGTACTTCAACATGGCCAGGTGGCACTCTCAGCTTCCAATTTAATGGAACAATTGTTGTGTCCTCTTGTGGAAGCACTCATATCTTGAGAACTAAGATTATTAAACTGTCAGACTACAAAGTTGTGGTGATGAAAAACAAAACTTTTTCTGGGGGGTCATTAGGGGTAATAGTGAGAGGAACCACTCTCATTTTTACCTACTGATTTCGGGACCTAGAAATCCTCGCCGTAAGGAAATTGCCACCATATACTGATCACTGTTTAGAGCATTACCTCATGCTAGAAGATATTAGCTATGTCCACGATGCTTTGTCACCTGGCTGGCACTGTAACTGAGTCTTCCAAAGTCCATTACACTATAGTATGAGGCCAACTCTGTGGATTCCATTAGCATAAGCCATTGATGAAATTTGTCTGATTTAAAATGAGTTCCTTGGTCAGGAACAATGCTGTGTGGAATACCACAGTGATGAATAGGATTTTTGTAAATCTTTGGATGGTGTTTCTGTCAAAATAGTGCATGCAGGGAAGGAAAATACATTCTCAGAATAGGTGTCTGTCCAAATGAGAGCAAAATGCTTCCTTTTCCACAGGTGCCATATTTCCTAGGGAATTACGCTGTTTCAGGGAATCAGTCTTGGTTGTTGCTACTGGAAGGCTGGGAACCTAAAAGCAGTAGAGACATATTGGCTTTGGGGATTAAAAGTTCGTAAAGCTGAGTGAAAGCATAACCTCCATTCCTGTTGTCATGACCCCTTTATTGGTAAGGTTGGAGTGGTTTTCGAGAGTCTGACTGACATCTACAGAGTGATTTATCTGCTCCATTTTATCATTAAATTTCTCTTTTGCTGAAGTTATTCATTCACGTGATTTTACATATGATATAAATAGCCTTTAGCCTTACCTGGTGGCTCAGTGGTAAAGAACTTGCCTGCCAATACAGGAGACATGGGTTTGATCCCAGGGTCAGGAAGATCCCCTAAAGGAGGAAATGGCAACCCTACACCAGTATCCTTGCCTGGAGAATCCCACAGACAGAGGAGATTAGTGGGCCACAGTCCATGGGGTCACAAAGAGGCAGACATGACATACAGACTAAACATCAACATAAATATCCTTATACTCCATGCTCATTCAGAGAGATCACTATCTCATCCCCAGGCATTCTTGCCATCAATTTTCTATCTGTGTTTCTTCCAAATTTTTGATAGCTAGCCAAACCATTACCATTGCCTATAAGTCAGTGTAGATACATGGATTTGACTATCTTTCCAGGCAAAATGACAAATGAAAAGTACTATTCTAAATCCTGCCAACTGGGAGAATTTCCTTTCACTCTTGTACTTCAGGGTTACCCATGGAATGGAGCTGCAGAGCTGCAACTCTTCCATTTGGCTGGTTCCAGTGTAGCATGAGAAACTGTCTGAATATTTTCTTCATCATTTGGTTGTTGTGAACTTCCCATGAGGCTGAGATAAAGAAGATGTGGCTCTAGTAGGAGTTACAGGAATCTGAGTCATTTGCTGTGATTTGTATTTTGGGACCTATCTAATTCTCATCTCCTTTATACTACTTTTTCCTGATGAGGATTGTTTCTGTGAACATTCAACTTTCTGACTCAAGGGTCAGACACCTTCCCATTTGGCACGTGCAGCTTAGAAAATATGGCAACTTGAGGGCGAATGATCAAGCATTCAGTCTCTATTTACCCTCACTGGCAAGTCATAAGATTTTTTTTTTTTTTAAGGAAAATAGTTATCTGCAGATGATAACATTTGTTGTTGTTCAGTCACTAAGTTGTGTCTGACTCTTTGTGACCCCATGAACTGTAGCACGCCAGGCTCCCTTGTTTTTCACTCTCTCCCAGAGTTTGCTCAAACTCATGTTCATTGAGTTGGTGATGTTATCTAACCATCTCATCCTCTGTCACCCCACTCTCCTGTTGCTTTCAGTCTTTCCCAGCGTCAGGGTCCTTTCCAATGAGTCAGCTCTCTGCATCAAGTGGCCAAAGTATTGGAGTTTCAGCTTCAGCAACAGTCCTCCTGGTGAACATTCAGGGTTGATTTTGTTTAGGATTGACCGGTTGCCCTAAAATCTGAAATGTCTGTGATGTATTTTACTTACAGGATCTGGCCAAAGACTCCATATAGCATTCCTATCTGCTACAAACATTTGAAACACAGATGGATCTGCTGGGTTGTATGACCAAGCGGCAGAACAATTTGCTCAGCAGCCTGGAACTATTGCTGAGCTATCTTTTCCTCTGGACCCACTTAAACTTGCAACTGAGGGCTTCCCTGGTGGCTCAGTGGTTAAGAATCCATCTGCCAATGCAGGAGACATTGAATGCAGGAGAATTCAATCCCTGATCTGGGAAGATCCCACATGCTGCAGAGCAACCAAGCCCATGCACCACAACTATTGAGCCTGTGCTCTAGAGCTCAGGAGCCACAACTACTGAAGCTTGCATGTCCTAGAGCCCACGCTCGGCAACAAAAGAAATCACTGCAATGAGAAGCTGTGCACCACAACTAGAGAGTAGCCTCCACTTGTCGCAACTAGAGGAAAGTCCATGCAGTAGTGAAGACCCAGCATAGCCATAAATAAAGAAGTAAAATTAAACAAAACAAAAACAAACAAAGAATGTGAACCCCTTCTGGTTTCTCAGTAGATGATTTGGAACATTACACTCCAATAAAGTATACAATACCGCCAAGACATACAGAGAATCTAGCCTCTTTCTTAGCAGCTAAAGAGGACTTCTCACCATGGAAGGCTATACCAACCTGTCCCAGACTATTGGACTCCCAGAAATTTCACTGAATTGTCCACCCCTGAATTTTCCTGGGGGATATTTCCTACTCTCTGATCCTCATGTGATATACCAAGGTTTCTACTTCCTGCTTAGAGGAGGGTCCAATCAATGTGATAGCATTGCTTTAAATCAGTTATATACTATGGGATACATAGGTTTTCAAAGTCCCTGAAAACTAAATATAATGGGGATGGAGAGTTGAAAGCAAGCTATTCTTGATGGTTTCTAAGAAGTATAGAGAAAAGACATCACCAATTCAACACCTGTATACCACATTGACGGAGAAGGCAATGGCGACCCACTCCAGTACTCTTGCCTGGAAAATCCCATGGACAGAGGAGCCTGATAGGCTGCAGTCCATGGGGTCACTGAGTCAGACACGACTGAGCAACTTCACTTTCACTTTTCACTTTCATGCATTGGAGAAGGAAATGGCAACCCACTCCAGTGTTCTTGCCTGGAGAATCCCAGGGGCGGGGGAGCCTGATGGGCTGCCGTCTATGGGGTCACGCAGAGTCAGACACGACTGAAGTGACTCAGCAGCAGCAGCATACCACATTGAATGCAGAGAATCTATTTTAATAGCAGCATTTCCCACTCTGTTAATCTTGGACTCCAGAGGACTTCAAAGATACTTGTGCTTCTTGCCCTTACTGTGCTTCTCAAAGCCTTTATGAAAGAGATACCCTCCAGGCCTTCCCTATGGATTAGATGGGTGATTAAAAAGTCACCAAAGCATTCCAATTACCTTAAATATTTGATCAGATCAAATCAGATCAGTTGCTCTCAGTCGTGTCCGACTCTTTGCGACCCCATGAACCGCAGCACGCCAGGCCTCCCTGTCCATCACCAGCTCCCGGAGATCACTCAGACTCGCATCCATCGAGTCAGTGATGCCATCCAGCCATCTCATCCTCTGTCGTCCCCTTCTCCTCCTGCCCTCAATCCCTCCCAGCATCAGAGTCTTCTCCAATGAGTCAACTCTTCGCATGAGGTGGCCAAAGTACTGGAGTTTCAGCTTTAGCATCATTCCTTCCAAAGAAATTCCAGGTCTGATCTTCAGAATGGACTGGTTGGATCTTCTTGCAGTCCAAGGGACTCTCAAGAGTCTTCTCCAACACCACAGTTCAAAAGCATCAATTCTTCGGCGCTCAGCCTTCTTCACAGTCCAGCTCTCACATCCATACATGATCACAGGAAAGACCATAGCCTTGACTATTTGATACCATTCACTAAAAGACAATAGCTTAGTTCTGATTTTTCAGCCCCAGTTAGCACAAACCATATTTGATTCTAAATCTTAGGCAAGCAATCAAACCAGCCAATCCAGGCTACTTTGTTTAATGTCTTAAATTCAAATTTTCTGGTAATTCCTCTTGTATCAATAAATTTGGCTTCATCCAATATTGCCTTCCTTCTACATGATTCTACCCCTTAGAATGCATTATGACGAGTATTCCCCAGGCTTCAGTTACTGAGTATTGGCAAAGTCTTACAATATTGTGTGTACTACTTCCGCTTCCTTTGTGCCTAACATCTTGGATCTTAATAAAATTATACGTCAGGAGTAACAAGAAGAGGAACATTAAAATTTCCCTGCTAGAAAACTCTCTTGGAAAGATCATTATTGGTTCTTTCAGTGATGAGTCTAGCCTCTTTAGAAAGCAAGAAAGGGCTGCTTCCACTGGCAAAGGTGGAAAAGCAGAATTTGGAAGTTCAAGCTCCCCAGCTTCTCTAGAATTAATCCAGTTGCTCTCATTCCCATTTTCTGGTTATCATTCTTTTCCAATCAATGCTTCAACTTTAATGTAAGAGGATATATGGCTGTGAATTCCACACACATTATCATTTAGCTGCCTGCAGGATTGGACTTTAGGTTTATTTTTAGAAATTTTCAGTTCAGTTCAGTTCAGTCGCTCAGTTGTGTCTGATTCTTTGTGACCCCATGAATTGCAGCACACCAGTCCTCCCTGTCCATCACCAACTCCGGGAGTTCACCCAAACTCATGTCCATCGAGTAGGTGATGCCATCCAGCCATATCATTCTCTGTCATCCCCTTCTCCTCCTGCCCCCAATCCCTCTCAGTATCATAGTCTTTCCCATTGAGTCAACTCTTTGCATGAAGTGGCCAAAGTATTGGAGTCTCAGCTTTAGCATCAGTCCTTCCAAAGAACACCTAGGACAGATCTCCTTTAGAATGGACTGGTTGGATCTCCTTTCAGTCCAAGGGACTCTCAAGAGTCTTATCCAACACCACAGTTCAAAAGCATCAATTCTTTAGTGCTCAGCTTTCTTCACAGTCCAACTTTCACATCCATACATGACCACAGGAAAAGCCATAGCCTTGACTAGACAGACCTTTGTTGGCAAAGTAATGTCTCTGCTTTTGAATATGCTATCTAGGTTGGTCATAACTTTCCTTCCAAGGAGTAAGTGTCTTTTAATTTCATGGCTGCGATCACCATCTGCAGTGATTTTGCTGCTGCTAAGTCGCTTCAGTTGTGTCTGACTCTGTGCGACCCCATAAACGGCAGCCCACTAGGCCCCACCATCCTTGGGATTCTCCAGGCAAGAACACTGAAGTGGGTTGCCATTTCCTTCTCCAATGTATGAAAGGGAAAAGGGAAAGTGAAGTCGCTCAGTCATGTCCGACTCTTAGCAACCCCATGGACTTCAGCTTACCAGGATTCTTGTCCATGGGATTTTTCAGGCAAGAGTACTGGAGTGGGGTGCCATTGCCTTCTCTGGCAGTGATTTTGGAGCCCCCAAAAATAAAGTCTGACACTATATATCAACCATTTTGCTATACGACCTAAGGAAACATTCTGGTTCATTCTTTTGATCTTGAGCTAGGAATTTAAAGCTCTAAGCAGAACAGCTAGGCTCTAAGAAAGGACAGAGGCTCTACTTATTCTCCAATTATGTGTGAAGCTATAACTAATACCCAGTTAAGCTAATTTTCTCAGCATTAACTTTTAAAAAACTTTATTGGAGCACAGTTGATTTATAATGTTGTGTTAGTTTCAGGTGTACCTCAAAGTGATTCAATACTCCTTGAAAGGAAAGTTATGACCAACCTAGATAGCATATTCAAAAGCAGAGACATCACTTTGCCAACAAAGGTTCGTCTAGTCAAGGCTATGGTATTTCCTGTGGTCATGTATGGATGTGAGAGCTGGACTGTGAAGAAGGCTGAGCGCCGAAGAATTGATGCTTTTGAACTGTGGTGTTGGAGAAGACTCTTGAGAGTCCCTTGGACTGCAAGGACATCCAACCAGTCCATTCTGAAGGAGATCAGCCCTGGGATTTCTTTGGAAGGAATGATGCTAAAGCTGAAACTCCAGTATTTTGGCCACCTCATTCGAAGAGTTGACTCATTGGAGAAGACTCTGATGCTGGGAGGGATTGAGGGCAGGAGGAGAAGGGGACGACAGAGGATGAGATGGCTGGATGGCATCACTGACTCGATGAATGTGAGTCTGAGTGACCTCCGAGAGCTGGTGATGGATAGGGAGGCCTGGCGTGCTGCAGTTCATGGGGTTGCAAAGAGTCGGACACGACTGAGCGACTGATCTGATCTGATTCATTTTCATATTCTTTTCCTATATAGGTTATTACAGAATGTTGAGTATAGTTTCCTGTATCATATAGCAAGTCCTTGTTGGTTATCTATTTTATATACTAGTGTGTGTATGTTAATCCAAAACTCATAATTTATCTCCCTCCCACAGCCCAGTTTTCCCCTTTGGTAACCATAAATTTGTTTATAAAATCTGTGAGTATGTTTCCATTTTGTAAATAAGTTCATTTGTATCATATTTTAGATTCTGCATGTAAGTCGACTACAGGTATAACCACCAAGCTGTACATTCCATCCCTATTCTTTTTTAAAAAAGTATAATTTACTTACAATATTATTTTAGTTTCAGGTACACAACATAGTGATTTGAAATTTTTATACTTTTGAAAATGATCCTTATGATAAGTCTGGTTACTATCTCTCATTACACAAAGTTATTACAATACTATTGACTATATTTCATATTTTGTATATTACAACGGTCACTGGGAGGTGATATTCACCTTATAACTTGAAGTTTGTACCTCTTAGTCTCCCTCACCTGTTTCATGTGTTCTTCCATCCCTCACCCCTATGACAATCAATAGTTTGTTCTTTGTATTTATGAGTCTATTTCTATTTTGTTATGTTTGTTCATTTTTTTTTTTTTGTAGATTCTACACAAAACTGAAGTATTATTTGTCTTCCTCTGTTTGACTCATTTCACTTAGTGTAATACCCTCTGGATCAATTCATGTTGTCACAAATGGCAAGATATCACTCTTTATGGCTGAGAAATTTTCCATTGAAATAAATATACTGCATCTTCTTTATCCATTGGTTTATTGATGTGCACTTGGGTTGCTTCCATATCCTGGCTGTTGTAAATAATGCTCAGTGAACATAGGGTTGCATATGTCATTTTGAATTCATGTTCTTGTTTTCTTTGGAAAAATACTCAAGTGAGACTGCTGGGACATATGGTGTATGCTAAGTTGCTTCAGTCATGTCCAACTCTTTGCAACCCTATGGACTTTGGCCTGCCAGACTCCTCTGTCCAGGGGATTCTCCAGGCAAGACTAGAGTGGGTCTCCATGCCCTTCTCCTGGGGATATTCCCAATAAAGGGATCAAACCTATGTCTCTTACATCTCCTGCATTGGCAGGTAGATTTTTTTTACCACTAGTGCCACCTGGGAAGCCCTTGGGTCATATGGTGGTTCTATTTTTAATTTTTTGAGAAACTTCCTTACTGTTTTTCATAATGACTATACCAATTTTAAGTGTGTTCTTATATTCAGATATCATTTGAACAGTGAGTAATAATGTAACTCTGTTCTATTAATCATTGTTTCCACACTATTTTAATTTTTATACTGGACTGAAAGCTATGTTATGTCTTTGGAGAATATGGCTAAACTTTCTATTTATCACATGTCACAATTATTTCCAGGATACTGAAAATTTGGGAGTTATTTTCCCAATGGCGGTATCATGATGATGAATATTATTTCATTATTATCTCTAGAACAGATTTCAAGGACTTCTTATAAATTTAGTTATGTGATTTTGGAGCCTCCTACAAAATGTCCCAGTGTTGGCAAATGCTAACCAAGCCTCCTGCCGCTCCCCAAACCCTGAGCATTTTCTATGAAGACTCTGAATCAACCTTTTTGGATTCTTATGTAGACTTAAATTGGATGAGCTGGGTAAGAGAAGCATCTGGCTTTAACTTCTATTTTTCTGAAATTCTACCAGAGGGATTTTTATAATGATTCTGTTTAACCTCATTTTCATTTGTCAGTGTCAGCCTCTTATGTGGGAGTCTTAAGTTTACCTTCTGTGACCTGCTGGCCGTTTAGCAGACCTAAAAATATAAAAATACCTTTCTAGGCTTTAGTGTCAGTTAACATCTTTACTAAATAAACCCTATATGCATTCTCTCTAATGCTCAAATTCCCATCTTGCTTAACTATCAGGTTCACCCAGATAAAGTCAGTCTCATTGTATAGTTTTTGAAAAAGAAGCTGCTCTAACTTCTTGCCTTTTCAAAGTTTTTTCAGCTTAGTACCACATTTTTACATTGTGGACAACTATGAAGGTTCTTTAGCTTTAGGCCAAGGTGTTTGTACATAGCTTGATATGGAACGGAACAGTAAGATACTATAAAGTGCTGCATTGATAAAATAATACTAAATATAATTTCATCTTTTCTGTTCTGAGAAATCACTCAGATGTTTAGACAGACTGCTATTTGTTCATCAACATCCTCTTCTTCTATCTGAATGGAGTTTTCAGGGGACCATATGGCCAACCAATCAGCCTCCTTTATATGTATATGGGGCCATTCTGAGTCTGTCTTTACAAAGATGTAGCACTGTAGCACTTAAAGAGAAGGAGCTTTTGTTCTTTTGGTCTCTTCCTTCATCCTGCTAAATGGGACGTGGACAGGGTGGTGAGGCATCTTTGAACCTGTAGCTGCTCCAGGGATGGAAGAGGAACAAGAAACATAAGACTCTCCTGGATCACTTGTAATATGACTTTTAGAGGAGAAAAAATGTAAACCTCATCCGTGGATTCTTTACCGACTGAGCTACCAGGGTAGCACTTGTCTGATAGCTAATTCCATCTACTTTTATATGTGTAACTAACTATTCCTTAGCATGGAATGTCCCTCCCCTGTGAAGAACAATACAAACTGTGAATATAAGAGTTTGTAGTTTAGTACAAAGAAAATGACCTCTTATATTATTGCCTCTTTTGGCATGTTACTTACAGCAATGACAACTATAGATACAGTTGAATGTGTGTTGCATAATTTCCCCATATCCTGTTTCCCAAAGTTTTTCATTCTTGAACCACCCTCAGAATACTTGCCATACCCATGTGCACTTTTAATATTACTTAGTCAACAAGTAACATTTTATTTAAATTGACGTCTTATAATGGATATAAATAGAAACAATATGACTTGGAGTAAGAAGAGAGCAATTATAAAAATAACTGGACTAAAATACTAAAAAAATTATAGACTCTGATTTTGTTTCTTATCAATAAATAAAAGATAGCAATGATCAGAAAAAAATGTTGAATCGTGGGGTACCAGATGTATTCTAGCTTGTAGTATAGTTCTGTTTCTGTGTCAATTTCTTGCTTTGAAAATAGATAAGAAGATAGGAAACCGCTTGAAGACTTGAAGTCTTTGCTACCTGTCATATCACCTTATATTTTTGCTTTTGAGCTAGGCATCAAATACTTTAAAAAAATAACGTCAGTAACTCTTCCAACTCCCAAGAGTTGATATCATGACCTCCTTGGGGTACAAGTCTGAAATGAACATCAGGAGCAAACTGGTTAAGCCTGAATGGACATTTAACCTTGGACATGAACATAATAAGCCTCATTAAAGAACACGATGAAAAGAGAGGGGGTCATTTTACAAGCAAATACAGATTTGCTTAATTTGAATGGTTTCTGATTACAGAGCAATCTTTTCAAACGTCTGAGGTTCTTGTTTGGGAACTGTAGGCACACAATGATGCGTTTCTGATGAAATGGTGTGTAAATGTCCTGCCTAACAAAACTTACAAGTGCTGCCTATGAAAGCAAGCACAGTGTGGACAGATGTCATGGGAGCTTCCCAGCAGGAATTCTCGTATGCCCCAGGTCATCAAGAAAGGGTTGGTAATTTTACTGGCATTCATTTGCCATTAACAGGAACTTGAGCATGTTCTGAAGCATTTTCAACATCCATAGTACATCTTATGAACATTTCTAGTTGTAACTGAAAACTTTGCATTTACACAAAAAAGAACAAGTAGGAGTTTCATTTGTTCAGTTCTCCTTTTAGCACTCAATATTTGGTCCCTTAGGCAGGAATCTTGAAAAAAAATTCTTCTCTCTTTTCATTCTAAAGGACAACTGGATGAATTCACCTGGATTTGAACAACACCATGGTGCTTCCCTGCTTCAAAGATTAGGCAGTGTGTCAGACAGCAGAATCTTCACCTCATCGATTTCCTTTTTCTTTCAGTGTCACAGATAAACCTTCTTTCCCATTCTTTAAGTGTAGCAGATACAACTGAGTTCCAGCCAAATGGAAGGCAGAAGGGTTATATGTCATTTTCAGACTGGTGCAGAAGGGGCAACTGTGTGATTTTCCCTGTTTTCTCTCTCCTTCTGTCAGCCAAAGGCTTTGGAGAATTCAGTGGAAGCCTATGAGTTTCTAACAGATGGTGGGACTACAGAATGTATAAAGCCTTTGTCCCTGAACGACTTCATGGAGCAAATCGGCTCCCATTCCCAGCCCCTGCTGTTTGGACTTCCTGTGAGTAAGAAATACACTTTTATTGTGTTAACCCACTGAGGTTATCCACGAATGAAGGCAGGTTGATCTGACCTACTACCAATAATTTGCAGAAACCAGTAATCAAGAAACCAAGCACCATACTCGGAGAGTTGGAGAACTCAGGTTTATTATGCTAGTGAGCCCAGAGGAATTAACACTCTAGGCTCTGAGCCCCCGAACAAAGGGGTTACAGAGTTTTTATAGACGGACTATAGTTGGCAACACTAGCTGTTAATTGACTGGTTTAAACTAAGGGGTTTTGCACGCACGGGAATAGCAGTCAAGATGGGGAGGGGAATGCCTGACCTTTACATGGACAGGCATGATTAAGCAGGTTTTCAGGAGCTGGGAATTGGAAAGAGCAGGACAAGGGTGAGTGAGATAAGCTCCAGTTCCTAGTATTTATAAGTCCCCACTTTCTGAGACTACATGACCTACATGATCCAGACTTTGCAAGGAGCAAGTTGAGTTTCAGAGGCAGAACAAGCAGGAGGTTATGTAAAATTTTAACTTTTCCTCTTCAATAACAGATGATAATTCTAAAGCTGAAGTGGAGAGAGTGACCATTTAAAGCCAGGCACCTACTTGACAGACGCTCTTGTGGTCCTGCCAACACACAGCCCCATTGCTGCTCCAGGTGGGCAGGAAGGAGAGCACTGCCCTCTCCTAACACTGCTCTAGGACTTCAGTATCAGAATTTCTCCAGGCATCATCTCAAGATTTCCAGGGTAAAGTCTTGGTTAACATAACCCAACATTCTTCTTTTATAGGTGAAAAAAGTTGAGACTAGAATATTTAAATGATTTGCTCAAAATTACTTAATCATTAGGGCTTCCCATCAGTTGATAAAGAATCTGCCTGCAATGCAGGAGACCCTGGTTCGATCCTAGGTCCAAAAGATCCACTGGAGAAGGGATAGGCTATCTACTCCAGTGTTATTGGACTTCCCTTGTGGCTCAGTGGGTAAAGAATCTGCCTGCAATGAGAGAGACCTTGGTTCGATCCCTTGGTTGGGAAGATCCCCTGGAGAGTTGGGAAAGGCTACCAATTCCAGTATTCTGGCCTTGAGAATTCCATGGACTGTATAGTCCACGGGGTTGCAAAGAGTCAGATACGATTGAGTGACTTTCACTTCACCTCACTTAATTATTAAGTGAGGACTATAAACTAGGTCCCCTAACTTGTCATCAAGGTAATTCATATTTATAGGTCATGACAAGCAGTTCTATTCTGAAATGCATGAAGATAATTACAAGCTATAAAGTTCAAGGAACTAGTTTGTGATTTTAGGCATGTCAGTATGTGTAGATTAAAAGTAGATGAAGAATGGTCTCGAATTTTTAGCTGCTGTTCTATTGAGAAATAGAGTCTACATCTCCTCCCTTTGAATTGGGCTGGCCTTTTCAAGTTGTTTGACCAAGAGAATATAGAAGAAGGAATTTCTAAGATTAAGATATAAAAATCCTAAAGTTTCACTAGGTTCTCTTGGAACACTCTTAGCTGCGATTTTTTTCTTGAATGCTTTTTTAAAAATATTCAAGTAATACAGAGAAGTACAAGGGAAAAATATTCTTGTGAATAAAGGTGAACAATTTGGAAATCGCTATTTCACAACTTGGATATTACTATTTTAACTTTAGGTTAATATCACTCCAAACAATACACAGGTAACTAGGGGGAAAAAAAGGTGATTTAAAGGGTGAAAATATTTATGAGAGGGTAGATTCATAGATAGTTATATGGAAAACATTTCATATACCTGAAGGCAAGCAATTAAGCTAAGGATAAAATTTGAAATTATGTGTGTTTTTTTTTTAATATCAGAACTTTGTAGAACTTCACTGACTTCTTTTGTTATTGAACAATTTTCTTTCCCTTATAGTAACATGTGAGTGTGTGTGTTTGGAGTAACTGAAGAACAATTTTCTTTCCCTTATGGTGACATGTGAGTGTGTGTGTTTGGAGTAACTGAAGAACCATCTTTTTAAGACTTTATTTTTTTAGAGCAGTTTTAGGTTTGTATCAAAATTAAAAATAAGGTAGAGAGATCTCCCATATACTTCCTGCCCCCATGCATGCATCAGTTCAGTTGAGTTCAGTTCAGTCGCTCAGTCATGTTTGACTCTTTGCAACCCCATGAATTGCAACACACCAGGCCTCCCTGTCCATCACCAACTCCCGGAGTTCACTCAGACTCATGTCCATCGAGTTGGTGATGCCATCCAGCCATCTCATCCTCTGTTGTCCCCTTCTCCTCCTGCCCCCAATCCCTCCCAGCATCAGAGTCTTTTCCAATAAGTCAACTCTTCACATGAGGTGGCCAAAGTATTGGAGTTTTAGCCTCAGCATCAGTCCTTCCAAAGAATACCCAGGACTGATCTCCTTTAGAATGGACTGGTTGCATCTCCTTGAAGTCCAGGGGACTCTCAAGAGTCTTCTCTAACACCACAGTTTAAAAGCATCAATTCTTCTGTGCTCAGCTTTCTTCACAGTCCAACTCTCACATCCATACATGACCACTGGAAAAACCATAGCCTTGACTAGACGGACCTTTGTTGGCAAAGTAATGTCTCTGCTTTTGAATATGGTATCTAGGTTGGTCATAACTTTCCTTCCAAGTAGACAGGATCTCTATTTTTGAAGTACACAATTTAACTAGAACGTATTTATATAGATAATCCTACCTTCATTTTTTTCTTGGATTACAATGTACCCATTTGATCTATGTACTTGGATTTTCATTTCAGGGAAATTATTCTTCAGACCTCTACTTCTAGCAGTGCAAAAGCAGAGACATCACTTTGCCAACAAAGGTTCGTCTAGTCAAGGCTACGGTTTTTCCTGTGGTCATGTATGAATGTGAGAGTTGGACTGTAAAGAAAGCTGAGCGTTGAAGAATTGATGCTTTTGAACTGGGAGAATTGATGCTTTTTGTTGAAGAAGACTCTTGAGAGTCCCTTGGACTGCAAGGAGATCCAACCAGTCCATTCTGAAGGAGATCAGCCCTGGGATTTCTTTGGAAGGAATGATGCTAAAGCCAAAACTCCAGTACTTTGGCCACCTCATGTGAAGAGTTGACTCATTGGAGAAGACTCTGATGCTGGGAGGGATTGGGGGCAAGAGGAGAAGGGGACGACAGAGGATGAGATGGCTGGATGGCATCACTGACTCGATGGATGTGAGTCTGAGTGACCTCCGGGAGTTGGTGATGGACAGGGAGGCCTGGCGTGCTGCGATTCATGGGGTTGCAAAGAGTCGGACATGACTGAGCGACTGATCTGATCTGATCTGATATGTGTTATGTTTTAGCTAATTATTTTAATTCCTTTTTCATCTTTTGCATTTATTGGGATTATCTCAAGCCTTTCTTCTGTATAATTAATAGATTTTCAGCCACATCAATTTTGTACCTTGCTGATTTCAAGTTAGTGATTAGCTCTGAAGTAATGTTATTTCTTAAGCCATTTATATAACTGCTTTATTATCTTCTTTAGTTTATTTTTTATGGAATTACTGTTCATATGTTATTTTTCTATGGTTCAAAACACTTTGGGGGCCTTTTATTTACCTCAGATAATGTTTTCTTCCATATAAGATTCTTCATCTATCTTTACATGCTTTGTCCTCATCCCTCTTTTCCTCTCATTCTCTCTCTAGTATCTTTGCTTGTTTTTTCTTTGTGGTTGTTTTTTGCTCTTTTCCCTCAGATTACTGATATTTAATATGGGCAGTTGTATCCAGATTCTCAATGTTTTGATATAAAGTGGTTGGGTTCTTTTTTGGCAGCCTTAGCACTTTGCTTAAGACTGATTTATCGTCTGCTTGAAGACTGGGGATGTATTTTATCTCCTTTTTGAAACTTGAAATATATGTGTGAGCTGGAGCCTTCTTCACAGGACTTGAGAGCTGAGTTCTCATTTAATATTTTGTTCACAACACACTCCTGTCTTTGTAGAGTCTACACTATCTAGTTCAAAGTTTGTTGTATTTTCAAGAGACAATGGTTTCAAGCTTTAGATTGTTCCCTTGTTTTGAAATTAACCCCTAGACCATGTGATCCATAATAATTCTTTCTGCCTTTTCTGAGCTTCTAAAACCCTGATGTCAACCATTATTTCTTCTACTCTCAAAGCTTTCCTCTGCTCCACCAACTTTATAGTACATTTCTCTCTATATTGATCATATTAGTGCGAATTCTTACAATTTCATCAAATTTACTTTTTCCAGAACAAATTCAGTAATATTTCTTGGGGTTCTGCTGCTGCTGCTGCTGCTAAGTCGCTTCAGTCATGTCCGACTCTGTGCGACCCCATGGACTGCAGCCTACCAGGCTCCTCCATCCATGGGATTTTCCAGGCAAGAGTACTGGAGTGGGTTGCCATTGCCTTCTCCAAGAGGTACATAAAAAACCCCTAGAATTTTCTGTTTTTTTCTTTAATTGTTAAGGGTTTGTAATTTTTGATTGTTGTTTAATTTGCATTTGGGAGCAGGAGATCTTGTAATCCAGTTTTGCTTTGTTACCGTTAAAAAGACTTTTGACAACACTTTTGAAACAGTATTGTCAATCTGGAACTGATTTAGAAGAAAACAATGGAGATAATAAAGTGATTCAAAACTTTGACAGCTAAGAAACACTTTAAAAATGTCATTTAAAAAGGAACAGAAGGTCTTTATTTACGGAAGACTCATACACAATCAGTCATTATTCAAAGCTTTCTTTTAGTGCAATGAATAGTTTTAATGTGTGTGACCCCAGAGACAGGAGAAGTATCAGTGGGTTGAAATCACAAGGGAACTGATTTCAAATTGATACAGTGCAGAAACTTCAAAAATAAAAGCATGACTACCTCTGGGTCTTAGCTCTTCTTTTTCACTTTCTTGAAACTTACTAATCCTGTTATATCTGTTGGAGGCACTGCATTATTCTCATCAATCCATAGGGATTTTCCAGATCCTCCTATTATTATTTTAATCTCTCCTACATCTATTCTCCCACTGTATTGTTGAACTATCAAAGTGTACATAAAAACAAATGTAGTTTTGCAATTATTTGTATTTTTGTCTCTTACATAAAATATTTTGTCCACCTTAGTGCCTAATTCAGGCTTCCCAGGTGGCTCACTGGTAAGAATCTGTCTGCAATACAGGAGGTGCATGAAATGAAGGCTTGATCCCTGAATCAGGAAAATCTTCTGGAGTAGGAAATGGCAACCCGTTCCAGTATTTTTGCCTGGAAAATTGCATGGGTACAGGAGCCTGGTGGGCTACAGCCCATGGGGTTGCAAAGAATCAAACACTTCTGAGCAGGCACACACAGTGCCTAATATAGGGTCTTACATAAAGAGTAGATGATCAGCAATGTTGACTGAATTATATAATATATATTTAAAACATATTTAGGTCCCTTTACAGATTATTGAATTAGTTCTAACACAGTTGTCCTATTAATAAAATTTAAATTTACTGCTAGCTTCTCTAGGTATCCTAAAGTATGATTTACTCAATGAAAAAAATTTACCTGGTTATATTCCCACTTATCTGAAAATTTATTCTTTAGAAATTTCACAAGATAATTGGATATACAACAATCATACAATCTATTGGGTATAATCAAATTAAAAAAAGATAACATCCTCTAATATGGCATTATACTGAACACAAGTAGATATTTGGCAGTATTTCAGCCCTTAGTTTTTGATGCTTTAATAGACTGCAAATCTCATCTTTGTTTAAACTTAGAGGATTTTAAAATTCTCTGTAAGAACATATCATAGAAAGAAACCAATTTGAATGCTTTTCTATCCCACTACTAACCTTCATAATTAATGAAGTCTTTCATTACTTAAATAAGTATGCTGAAGCCATTTGTCTGAACTAGCACCTACATATTAAACTGAATTATTCATAGTTTTGAGTGGGCAATACTTAAGAATTTATATATGCTGTACATTTAAGTGTTGCTAATACATTTTTAAAACAGGGTAGTTAGCTGCAATTTCAGTTCTTAATTGGTATGTCATTTGATACTATTAGAATGAAAGCCTTTATAATGAATTATCATATTTTGCTTTAATAACCAAAAGCATTGAATACAAATTTTAACAATCCAATTTACACATTTTCCTGCTTGCATTCATGACTAATCCTAATCTCTGCCCTCTTCATGGACACCCTTTCTTATTCTTCTCTGTTGATCCCGCACATTTTGACTGCATCACTTCTTGGTGCTTCAAGCTTAGGTCTAATTGTCTCCAAACGTCACTGGCTATTTTTTTGTGGAAGTTCTCTTCTCCTCCTCCACCCTCCCCCTTCCTAGTCTTCCCTCTCCACTCCTCCTTGTCTTCCTCTTCCTCCTCACCTTCCTTCACCTCCTTCCCCACTTTCTTCTCTGTTCTGTTTTTGCGGAGGAGAAGAGGAGCAGAATCGAGCAGATCCCCTAAACGTGCCGCCGAGTGTCAGTCCTTCCGTGTGTTTGTCAATGCTTCCACGTTGCATGTTTCTGATGATTAAGGGAAGAGAAGTAAGAATCAGAGGAAGAAAGATAAGACAAGGAGGAAAAGAAGTGTAGAGAATCAAGAAGAGTGGAGGGAC
This sequence comes from Tragelaphus eurycerus, assembly GCA_935064755.1. NCBI lineage: Eukaryota > Metazoa > Chordata > Mammalia > Artiodactyla > Bovidae > Tragelaphus > Tragelaphus eurycerus. Next base: position 7,522,499 of record CAKXYN010000002.1, on the reverse strand, counting down.
AGACACTGGAAGTTGGAGGCAAGGGAAACGAAATTTGGAAAGGGGCTACAGCAAAAGATAAAGTTTGTGTTCGAAGGGAGATCCAACTGTTCAGATAAAACGTAGGCAGAACTGGAATGGAAGCTGGTAATCAACTCCTCCTTCCCATTTCAAATCTTTGTAGATTTTTAGTATTTTCATTTCTATCACATTCAGTTTTCTATCTCTCTGACTTCTTTTTCTTTATTTTATAAAATGAAGCAAGAAAACACAAGAAAATCTTAAGAAAACACACACACCACAAACATAAAACCAGTTTGTCATCCTTCGAAAGCTCTCTAAACCCAAGTCTGCAGTGACTGGTGCCCATTCACTCCTACTATACGTGTACAGCAGACCGTGTACAGCAGGCTGCATCCACAGATTCAAGGAGATTGGGGTTCAGTTGCTAAGTCATGTCTGACTTTACAACCCCGTGGACTGCAGCATGCCAGGCTTCCCTGTCCTTCACTATCTCCTGGAGTTTGCTCAAACTCATGTTCATTGGGTTCATGCCATTCAATCATCTCATCCTCTGTTGCCCCCTCCTCCTCCTGCCCTCAATCTTTCCCAGCATCAGGGAGATATAATATAAACTTACTAATTTTATTTTTAGGCTTTTTATTATCTGTAGTACCTTTAAACAAGACTCAATTACAGATTGTTAGTGCTCATAGTTTCATAAGACAGAATTTAACATTCTCATTTTGGTTTGACAAGACATCTTATGCTTGTTATTTCCTCCTCTCTTAATGGTAAGCAAAAACTGTTTTTCTTAATGTTCATTGTGACTTCAGCTTGGTTAATCCAGTTTAAAAAAGTAGGGTTCCATTCTTATTGCATCCTTCCTTCCTTCCCCTTGGATGATTTCTTCCTGACATGGTAGAGAGATTCCTAGTCCCTTGGCACAGAGGAAAAAGGTGTTATTTCCTGAGGGAGAGGCTGTAGCAACTTCTAGTGTTTACATACCAATGCATCACATTGTATATAAATACAAGCTGTAATCCACATAAACACAAGGACCTTTACATACTTGTAGAGCTGTTTATTCAAAATGACTGAAATATATATTTTTAGATGGCTTAATATTTTACTCATTGTCCTGCCTTTGGTTTATAATCATTTTCTCCTGTCCCATCCCTCCCCTATGTATAGGGAAAGACTAGGGAGACATTTTCCACTAAGAATGTAAATATTGACAATAATATTTAATAATGACTGCTATGTGCAGTCTGAAGCACAATCTAAACAGGTGATCAGCAACAGTTGAATGCAGCACAGGAGGGACAATGTTAGGAAATATTGTTGTGTTATATAATCTTCCTGCTACACTTTGAGAAAAGTAAATTCTAGCTGGAGAATAAAATCCAAGCACCAGAGCAAAAGTTAATCTCAGCTTTCACATGTAAAATATTCATGTTTTAGTGAAAGGTAAGTTCTTATCTGTACTTTCCTCCTGGCCTTCCCTGTCTCCAAGATGTTTTATCTTTGAAATTGGCGTCTGTTTTAAGAATGAAAGAACAATCACTTTGCAAAAACCCTTCTTACATGGTTTATCTCCTGAAATGATCAGCTCCGTGGGACCCTTCAGTTTGTGGAGATTTTCTGTGTCTCATGCAAATCAACCTGTAACCCGGGCAACAGTGCAGCCATCCTGGGCTGTGCTATTATAAGGTGAGCAATGGAAGACATTCAGCTTCACTGCTCCCCTTGGAAAGAGCTCACAGGGCACTGAACCAGAGGCCACGAAACTGCTGTTACTCCTCTGGCCAACACCAGACCAGACTTTGAGAACAGGCTAGGAAAATGGATTGTAATCCAAATATGTTGTATTACTTGATAACCTGAGGAATCAAATCATTGACTTGAGGATCAAAGTTTTTAGCTCCTGATGGGGGCAAGGAGGATAGCATACATAGACAGAACATCTTAGGGTGTTAAGACAGTCATCTTAGGGTGAAGGATAGGGTAGAGACAAAAAGGTATGGAGAAGAAGATATACAGTTGGCTACTAATAGTTACATGAAAAACTGTTCAACTCATTAATAATGAGAGAAAAGCAAATCAAAGCTACGATATCAATTCTCAGGTCTCACTTCTCAGAATGGCCATTGTTTTAAAAAAAATCCACAAATAACAAATATTGCAGAGGCTATGGAGAAAAAGGAACCCTCTTACACTCTTGGTGGAAACGTAAGTTGGTGCAGCCACTATGGAAAACAGCATGGAGTTTCCTTAAAAGACTAAAAGTAGAGCTACCATATGACCTAGCAATCCCACTCTTAAGCATATATCTGAAGAAAACTATAATTTTAAAAGTTACATGCACCCCAATGTTCATAGCAGCACTGTTTACAATAGACAAGATATGGAAGAAACCTATATATCCATCAACTGATGAATGGATAAAGAATATGTGGAATGGAATATTACTCAGCCACAAAAAGTAATGAAATAATGCCATTTGCAGCACAATGAATGGACCTAGAGATTATTATACTAAGTAAAATAAGTCAGAAAGAGAAAGACAAATACCATATGATGTCACTTATATGTGGAATCTAAAATAAGCTAAAAAGAAAAAAGCACTTCATTATGACTAGTGTATCTAAGTGAGTTTTCTTATTAAAAAATGCAGTTAGGTTATTAAGTTTTTTTTTAAAAATAGACAACACAACAACATTCTAGATAAAAGTATAATTTGGTTTATCCCTTCAAGCTGGTTTTGGAAAAGGCAGAGGAACCAGAGATCAAATAGCCAACATCCGCTGGATCATTGAAAAAGCAGGAGAGTTCCAGAAAAACACCTATTTCTGCTTTATTGACTATGCCAAAGCCTTTGACTGTGTGGATCACAATAAAATTAGAGAGTATTTGTTCAGTCATGCCTGACTCTTTGCGACCCCATGAACTGCAGCACCCCAGGCTTCTCTATCCATGGGATTCTCCAGGCAAGAATACTGGAGTGTGTTGCCATTGCCTTCTCCAGGGGATCTTCTTGACCCAGGGATGGAACCTGGGTCTCCCACATACAATAAAATGTGGAAAATTCTGAAAGAGATGGACATATACCAGACCTTGTGACCTGCCTCTTGAGAAACCTGTATGCAGGTCAGGAAGCAACAGTTAGAACTGGACATGGAACAACAGACTGGTTCCAAATAGGAAAAGGAATACGTCAAGGCTGTATATTGTCCCCCTGCTTATTTAACTTATATGCAGAGTACATCATGAGAAACTCTGGGCTGGAAGAAACACAAGCTGGAATCAAGATTGCCAGGAGAAATATCAATAACCTCAGATATGCAGATGACACCACCCTTATGGCAGAAAGTGAAGAGGAACTAAAAAGCCTCTTGATGAAAGTGAAAGTGGAGAGTGAAAAAGTTGGCTTAAAGTTCAACATTCAGAAAACGAAGATCATGGCATCTGGTCCCATCACTACATGGGTAATAGATGGGGAAACAGTGGAAACAGTGTCAGACTTTATTTTTCTGGGCTCCAAAATCACTGCAGATGGTGACTGCAGCCATGAAATTAAAAGACGCTTACTCCTTGGAAGGAAAGTTATGACCAACCTAGATAGCATATTCAAAAGCAGAGACATTACTTTGCCAACAAAGGTCCGTCTAGTCAAGGCTACGGTTTTCCTGTGGTCATGTATGGATGTGAGAGTTGGACTGTGAGGAAGGCTGAGTGCCGAAGAATTGATGCTTTTGAACTGTGGTGTTGGAGAAGACTCTTGAGAGTCCCTTGGACTGCAAGGAGATCCAACCAGTCCATTCTGAAGGAGATCAGCCCTGGGATTTCTTTGGAAGGAATGATGCTAAAGCTGAAACTTCAGTACTTCAGCCACCTCATGTGAAGAGTTGACTCATTGGAAAAGACTCTGATGCTGAGAGGGATTGGGGGCAAGAGGAGAAGGGGACAACAGAGGATGAGATGGCTGGATGGCGTCACTGATTCGATGGACGTGAGTCTGAGTGACCTCTGGGAGTTGGTGATGGACAGGGAGGCCTGGCATGCTGCGATTCATGGGGTTGCAAAGAGTCGGACACGACTGAGTGACTGAACTGAACTGAACTAAACTGAAAGGCATTGTAAAACTATACTGTCTCCACAAAAGATTAAAAAATTGAACTGCTATATGATCCAGCAATCCCACTTCTGGATGTGTTCCCAAAAGAATTGAAATTAGGATCTTGAAGAGATATCAGCACTCCTATGTTCATTACTTACAAGGCCACAATATAGAAACAACATATGTTCCATTTAGAAATGAATGGATAAAGGAAATGTGATGTATACAAACAATAAAATAGTATTCAGTCTTGAAAAAGAAGGAAAACCTGTCATTTGTGATAACATAGACTGGCCTGAAGGACATTATGTTAAGTGAAATTAATCAGACATAGACCAATAGTGTATGATTTCATCTATATATGGAATCTAAAATGAACAAACTGACAGAAGTAAGAAATAGAAAGGTTGCTACCAGGATCTAGGGGGATAGAGCTTATGTTATGTTCTTATTACACATGCAAAAACAATGATAATAATAATGATAAGGGGAGCATGGGGAAACTTTAGGAGGTTGAATGAATATGGCTATATTTATGGCCTTATTAATGATGATATCAGGGGTATACCCTTAACTTAAAACTCATCAAGCTATATATAATATATATAAATATTTAAATACATACCACTTTTTATATGTCAATCATACCTCAAAAAAGTGGTTTAGAAATAAAATAAAATACTTAAAAATGCTTTTTTTCTGGAAAAGATTTGCTGATCTCTGCTTGCTGCTGCTGCTGTCGCTTCAGTCGTGTCCGACTCTGTGCGACCCCATAGACGGCAGCCCACCAGGCTGCCCCGTCCCTGGGATTCTCCAGGCAAGAACACCGGAGTGGGTTGCCATTTCCTTCTCCAATGGATCTCTGCTTAAGGGCACTCATTTTCCAACCTCAATGTTCTTCTAAATCATTTGGAATACTTTTAAAAAAATGTAGCTTCCTGGGTTCCATCCTTGAAATATTAATTCAGTGAATCTGTAGAGGCCTAGGAATTAGCATTTTAGACACTTCTATCATATAGTGCTGATTCAGATAGTCTTGAGCCAAACATTGAGAAACACTGCCTGAGGGTCAACGATGAAAACTCAAGAGGTAGTTTGCAGGAAAATTCAAAGAGCTCTCTACAGTCTTATCAGCCCTTTCCCCCAAATTAAAATCAAGCCTTGGTGCTTTTTGTCTTTCCCACAAAGGACAAAGTTCTCCTCATTAGAAACTCTCATTTTCCTGTAAAGCAAATACATTTCCACTGAAGTATGTAGCCCTGGATATTTCACAAAGAAGCTCTCGAAGCAGATTCTGTCTGAGACATACTCTCCAGAGGTTTCAGCAATGATTCTACCCTCTGTCAGTCATGTCTTCATGAATAAATTTTGATTTGTTCCTGCTCATATAATTTTACCTGCCTTGAAATAATTCCTTTAAAAAGATTATCTCTTATCCTTGAATAATTTTCTAAAGGAAATTATCCAGGCAAAAAATAAAGAAAATACATGTTTGCTACCAGCTTTTCACTAAAATTTACTATAAGGTGAATTCAGTATTAAGTTTCTTCTATTTATACTTTGAGAAAGGAAATTAGAATGTAACCAGCACCCAGGCAGCTCCTGGTATTTAATATTTTATTGTTAAGCATCACATTGATCATGCCTTGATCATCAGCAATGATCAGCTAGTAATACAAAAATGCTGATTAGGATGAGAAATTGTAAGAGAATGTATTCTAGTACTGTTTCCCTAATAATTCTGATCCAAGAAATCCCATGAAATTTGGTTAAAAGTGCACATTCTAGCAGCTTCTCCAGGAAACTCTGATTTGTTAGTCTGGAATGTTCCCAGAAATCTTTCTTTTTAAGAAGAAGCTAGGTCATCGACCTTCTTCTAATCGAGAAGCTAGCTACTTGACCTTCTTTAGGTCAAGTACGGTGAGAGGACATTGCTACAAGGTTAGATCTTCCTGATCGGTGGTCATCATTATAGGCTTTTTTTCTTTAGCATTTAGGAATTATAGAAAAGGAAGAGGGGCTGTGTTCTTCAGACCTCACATTGTGGATGCTTCTGATTTCTTGTTCACATAGATTCCTGCCTCTGGTAAAAGGATAGAGATGCTTGATTTAAATCTGTTCCATCACCTTGGTTCTTTGACTGGTGTTTAACCGCTTTCGGCTTAGATACACTGAATCCTTAGATGGATCAGTTCTGTTTTATACAGCCGATATTTTAACCTCCGACCTCCCCCACTCTGCCCATTTTATATATTCTTATCCTTGTGATTACTAAGTTGATGTGTTAGTAGAAAGAATTTGATGCATAATACACTTCTCTCTATAGACACATGTGCTGTGCTCCGTCACTTTGGTCGTATCCTACTCTTTGTTACCCCATGGACTGTAGCCTGTCAGGCTCCTCTGTCCTTGGGGATTCTGCAGGTAAGAATACTGGAGTGGGTTGCCATGCCCTCCTCCAGGGGATCTTCCTAACTGAGGTCTCCCACATTGCAGGCAGATTCTTTCCCATCTGAGCCACCAGGGAAACCCATAGGCACATATACATAAGAAAAAAATTTTTTGATGAGTGTTTGGTACAGGAGATTATTTTCAAACTAAGGTGAGGAAGATTCCACATGGTAGTTTTTAAATTTTATTTTATTTATTTTTGGCTCCCCTGGGTCTTTGTTGCTGCACACGGGCTTTCTCTCGTTGTGGTGAGCAGGGGCTGCTCTCTAGTTGTGGTGTGCGGGCTGCTCATTGCAGTGGCTTCTCTTGTTGCAGAGCGCAGACTCTAGGGCAGGCAGCTTTCAGTGGCTGCAGCACTCAGGCTCAGGAGCTGCGACTCCAGGGCTTTAGAACTCAGGCTCAGGAGTTGCGATGTGTGGGCATGTGGAATCTTCCCAGAGTAGGGTTTGAATAGTGTTCCGTGCATTGGCAGGCAGATTCCTAACCACTGGACCACCAGGGAAATGCTCCAGATGGTGTACCAGAATTAGGAAAGGGGTACACAGTTTGAAAATATTCTCAATATTAAAATATAATTTTTTATCTGTAAAAACTAAAGTTTTAAAATTTATTGTATAAATAAAAAATGATTTCTGTGCTTTTCATATCAGCTGAAAGTGCAACAGATAATTTTTGACTGGTGGAGATATACAGAAGATAAAGTGATTTTTAACTAGAAATCTCCTTCTAGAGGAACTATGAGGAGTGAAAATCTAATTTTAACAAAAAAAGATATGATTCAAAAGATTTTAAATCTAGGATAGATGGCTTCTAATAATTCCTTTCAATGTTAAGGTTATGTGATTTTTCAAACATTCAGAATCTCTTTTTTTTAAAAAAAATAGTATTCTAATCCCTTTCCTGCATTTCATTCTTCCTACATGCATGTTTGACTGTAGTATACATAGAGTTAAGGAGGAAAAACCTTGATGTTCTGCTTGATCCTAGAATGTAGGAAGCAGGGGAAAAAAAAAAAAAAAAAGCCATGCTCCCATCTATCAATGAGAAAAGCTGGATAAATGACAAAGTTACAACTTTCTCTGAACTTATCAGAGAACTACAGATACAAGGGAACTGAATAATCTAAACTGATGGAGGGACAACTTCCTCCAAAGAGAGAAGGAATGTGTGGAATGGATCACTTGTGCAGAGCAAGGCAGCAAGAGATGCCAGCCACCATTCTTATACCTTGACAGTACAAATGGCACAGCTGTCTCTAGACACTAATGTTATTTACCTCAGCCTCTACACGCCTATGCATGATGTCTGGCCTTCAATAAAAAACTACAAAACACACAAGAAAAACAAAATCATTTTCAAGAGACAAAGAAATGACCCGAAAGTTGGAAATATTAGACAGGAAACTTTAATTGCTGTTTAACAATAAACTTTGACTTAAAAACACTTTTAGATGTACAAAAGAGTTGCAAAGATAGAACAAAGAATGTTAATACCTGTTTTCCCTGATTGTTTATTAGGATATATAGGGAACATGTATACACCTGTTGGAACTAAGGGTCTAATATTAAGGATACACTACTATTAACTAACTTCTGAAGCTTATTCAGATTTCACTAGTTTTTCTTTAATGGATTTTTTTGTTTTTGATTTTTTCTGTTCCAGGATCTTACCCACAATAGCACATTGAATTTACTCATTATGCTGTCTTAGTCTCCTCTGGTCTGTGACAATTTCTCCAACTTTCTGATAAACTGGACAGTTTTGAGGAGTACTGGTTGAATATTTTGTAGACTGTCCCTGGACGTGGGCTTGTCTATGATGTTTTTCTCATGGTTAGACTAGAGTTTTAGGAGGAACATCACGAAGTTTAAATCTCACTTTTTTATAACAAGGGCCCATACTATCAACATGCCTTATTGATGAGATTAGCCTTGATCACTTGGCCTACGTACTATTTGCCAGGGCTCAATTGTTTAGCTTTTTACTTGCTGTTGGGACAAAGTATCAACTTTTAATCTCCTTACATGTGGAAGAGAAAACTGGAAGTTCCCATTGTATTTTTCTAGAAAATAACTTATTTCATCTTTATTTTAAAACTGTTTGCTTAGAGTTTTACAAAAGGTCTCATAATTTTTATTAAAAAGTTCTTATGTTTTAGTGATTATTTATCTTTTGCCATTTAAAATTTTGTAAATTTTGCTTTTTCCTTTTATTTCTAGATTAAGCTAGCTAGTGATCTGTGTACTGTGTTAAAATTGTCAACTAACACTTTTCAACTTTATAAGCATTACTGTGTATAAAATAGATAACCAACAAAAAATGTACTGTGCAGCATAGGGAACTATATGCAATATTTTGTAATAATCTACAAGGGGAAAGAATCTGAAAAGGAATATATATATATATATATATATGCGTGTGTGTGTATGTGTGTGTGTATAATCTCAGACCATGCCTCTAAGTGGACGTAAAAGGGAAATTCCTTTTATTGAAGAACATATATATTCTTCAATAAAAAAGAAATGGACTCATACTACTGAAACTGACACAAAGACAAATGAGGTTGAGGTGAGCATAAGCATGCATGCTAATTAAATGATCAAGATGTCAGGGAAATTTCACCCTAAACTCAAACTATATGATCTTAAGTCTGGATAGAGACAACTGGGACTGAGAAAGAAGATGGCAGAAATGAACCTCATAGAAACCCATATGTCCCTGGTGGCTCAGAGGGTAAGGTGTCTGCCTGCAATGCGGGAGACCCGGGTTTGATTCCTGGGTCGGAAAGATCCCCTGGAGAAGGAAATGGCAATCCACTCCAGCACTCTTGCCTGGAAAATCCCATGGACGGAGGAGCCTGATAGGCTACAGTCCATGGGGTCGCAAAGAGTGCAGCACGACTGAACGACTTCACTTTCACTTTCAACCTCAGCTGCCCAGTAGTCTTGCAGGGTCTCTCTTCTGTGTCTCAGGGGATGCTCTCAGAATGCAACAAAGGTGGCAGAGCAGTTGGTGTGGGTATCAGACGCTTGTCCTAATATCTAGGACCTTTCCTGAAAGTGTTGCCATGCTATACTCATGTATGTCATGGATCCTCTTCTTACTTGTACCCATATTTTAGGACCTATAAATTTTCCTTTTATGTCCACTTCGAGGCATAGTCAGAGACTATCATAACATAAAATGCCAGATCATAATGAATGAGCAAGAGAATATAGAGCAAAAACTGGAAGGATTTGTATGACCTTGTGACAAATCTCAGATGATAGCTTGAATGACTTATCAATAGGACTAGAAAGCTTCAAGTTGGTTGATCCAACATGCCCTGTCCCACTGTGGGCAGACCTGGAATATCAAGTTCAAATCTCTTACCTATTTTTTCTCTACCTACCTATTTTTGTTTGTTTGTTTGTTTATTTTGAGACATGTTTTATTTCTTATTCTGAGTAATATGTTACAATCTGGATTTTGTCTAGACATTAATCTTGAGGTTTGATGGGATCACATTCTACCCACCCTTTTTCTGGTTAATTCTTAGGTTCCTACATTTAGAGCAGAGGTAGAGAGAAAAGTTGATTTCTTGATTTATCCTTCAGAAGACAGTCTTATTTCTAAGTTCTTGGAGTGGATCTCATTCAAACCATCAAGTACTGACAACACGAATCTGCCAATATTCTCAAGAAATATCTACCTACACACTCTATCTTTAGACTTTAAGAATGAAGGCTTGTGAAACTTATCTTCCCTCTAATTTTAAACTTAAATTTTAAGATCTATTTTTTTCCTGCAAATGCAAGTGATTATTCCCAGTCATTTTGACTATATCTTGGCTGTGTTTCAGTTATTAAATTAGCATATTTTAATAAATGTTAATCTTAAAAAATCCAACATTTAAATCTTAGTTTAAGATTTAATGGAAAACTTCAGTCATTATATAGGATTTATCTTTTATCTAACCAATGTGACCTGTCATTTTTGATATATTCTATCTAAAAAAAATATTTGAAGAAACTTGGCACTGCAAAAAATATAGTTTATATAATTATATCTTTGCCACCAAACTAGCAAAAAGTCAATTCACACTTAGTATCAATTTTGTAAGTTTTATTAAAAATAGAACATCATCCTAAACAAGTGTTGTTTGGGAAGTTTGAGATATGGGTAAAAGATGGTGAATGAATCTCAAGGATTCTATTAAAAGCTCTGTCTAGAAAAATCAGTACTCTTGCGTGGCAAATCCCAGGGATGGAGGAGCCTTGTAGGCTGCAGTCCACGGGGTGGCTAGGAGTTGGACACAACTGAGCGACTTAACTTTCACTTTTCACTTTCATGCAATGGAGAAGGAAATGGCAACCCACTCCAGTGTTCTTGCCTGGAGAATCCCAGGGATGGGGGAGCCTGGTGGGCTGCCGTCTATGGGGTCGCACAGAGTCAGACACGACTGAAGTGACTTAGCGTAGTGTAGAAAAATTAAAAATGATGCTTTCCCCCCTCCTATTAGGAAGCATTTTGACATTATGAATAGTCACAGGAATAAGTTATATTGTACTGATTATAAAATATATTGTAGATACTCCTGAGGGCTTTATAGGAAAGTTTCCCAGCTCTCTCCCTTAATATGTGTTTCTGGAATTGAAGTAAATCTGGATAATTTTTTTTAAAGGTTTACAATTCCAGGTATGTTATGATTGGTTTTTGACTACAATACTTCTCATGCTATTATCTTTGGGAGTCTTTCTTTCTCTTCTGCACCTTTACCTTTATCAGGAACAATTTTGGAAAGAACTTGACATAGTTTATGATAGAAATGCAAGAACAATGGGGGCTTCATAGGTGGCTTAGTGGTAAAGAATCTACCTGCCAATGCAGGAGACCAGGAGATGAAGATACAATCCCTGGGTCAGGAAGAGCTCCTGGAGTATGAGATGGAAACCCACTCCAGTATTCTTGCCTGGAAAATTCCATGGACAGAGTCTGGTGGGCTACAGTCCATGGGGTTGTAGAGTCAGATACAACTGAGCTTGCATATGCACAGGAACAATGAGGACCATTAACACAAGGACAGTAACACCTGTAACAAAGTATAAACACAAACACCAACATGGGAAAAAGAGCAGAACTCAGAGTTCTACTCATGAGTAGAAACTGAATCTTATTGTGCTCAAGTCCAAAATTTAAGGCCACTCTGTCTGGATTCAAGTAAAGGGAATCATGAAAGCTGTGGTGGCAGTAAAACAAAGGATTATCAGAGGCAAGTCTTTACCTTGGCCTTTGGTTTAGTTCCTTCTGAGAAAGGAATTCATCTCAGGGTCAATTTATCAGAAGAATGTAATACACAGCACCTGATAAACAATCTCAGAAAACGTAGGGGCATTTAACATCTTATTGACTTTTATGTCTCCTGTAACAATTTTATTGAATAGACAGCTCAGAAGAAACAAGTTTTTCTCCAACCTTGCCTTCAAATATGTACCAGAGAGCATCATTTCTCACCTCGTCTGGGTATTACAGATTCCATAGGTTCCTAAGAATAGCTCCATTTTGAGTTATAGTATGAAACTATAATCAACAAGTATAAAGCTGGAAATTTTAGAAGCATGCAGGAATGAAACAACATATTCCTGAACAACAAATGGATCAAAGAAGAATCAAAAAGGAAATTAAGAAATATCTTGAAACAAATGAAAATGAAAACACAATGACCAAAATCCCTGGGATGCTGCAACAGCAGTTCTTAAAGGGAAATTCACAGTGATAAATGTATATGTATGAAAAAGAGCGATGCTAAATAAACAACCTAACTTAATATCTCACAGAGCTAGGAACAGAAGAACAAACTAAGCTCAAAGTAAGTAGAAAGTCATAACAAAGATCAGCATAGAAATGAATGAAATAGAGATTAGAAATATAACAGAAAAGATCAGTAAAACTATTAGCTGCTTTTCAAAAGATAAAATTGACAAGCCCAAGGGAAAAAAAGACATGAACAAAATCAGAAATGAAAGAGGAGACACTACAAACGACACCACAGAGTCACACAGGGTCATAAGAGATTACTATGAACAATTACATGCCAAAAATTAGGTAACCTGGAAGAAATGAATAAATTTCTAGAAACATAAAAGTATACAAAACTGAATCATGAAGAAAGAGAAAATATGAACAGATCAATAATGATTAGGAAGATTAAATCAGTAATTAAAAACCTCTCAACAAGAAAAAAAAAACAAAGACCAGATGATTTTACCGGTGAAGCTTATCAAACATTTAAAGAATTAACACTAATCTTTCTTGAACTCTTCTAAAAAAATTAAAGAAGGGGAAACACTTTCTAAGCAATTTTATGAAGCTAGCTTATCCTGATACCAAAGCTAGACAAGAAAACTGATGCACACAAATGTTGAAACCCTCAACAAAATATAAGCAAATCAAGTTCATCAGTACATTGAATGCATCAAACACCACAATTAAAAGTAATTTATCCCCAGATACAAGGATGATTCAGCATGCACAAATCAATAAATGTGATATTAATAGAATGAAAGATAAAAATCAAATGATCATCTCAGCAGGTGCTATGAATAATGAGTGTTATATGGGATAACCCACTGGTAACTGCTAATTTAAGCTGTCAACAGCATCCTTGTTCTTACTCCAAACACCTCTGTTATTCTTTGTAAAGTATCTCCCTATTAAATCCTAACCATCTTTTTTCAAATTAAAACTCTTCAAGCCTTTAAAACTTACCTCTTGGTTTCCATCCTTTTTCCTTTAATTCTTAGGTCTGGTATTAGCCAGCAGTATGAATTTAGGTAATTCATGATAAGGGGGGTTGTTATTTCTGTGTCTTCATTTTATTTTATTAATTTCTGGATCCCTTCCACTGGCTCTTATATCTCCACCTCATGCATATCCTGGATACCTTTTACATTGCACCTTCCTCCAAAGAAGACAGGAAAGTATCACAGATATTTAAGAGCTTCTAGAAGAATATCTATGTATTTGATAGTTGGGAGCAGAGGGAGAAGGCTTTTATTTTGTCCATTTTCTCTATTTACACATATATGAGAAATACAGTTTCTTCAATTCTCTGAGACTTTAGAACATGCAATATGTGGATACAAATGACTAATAGCAATCACTCAAATTTCAGTTGCTTTTTTGTCCCACTTGTTCTGGTAGGCTCCCAAACTCTAGCAACACACCAGCCCACCAGTCTCCTAAGCATTCTTGGGGGTCTCTGATCAGATAACACAAAGTTTATTTCTATCTTCTACTTTTCTTTTTTCGACCCAGCACCATTTCATCTAGTTATGACTCTGCTCAATTAACATTACTGCATTCACTGGGTTCCGTCCCACTTTCTGCTACAGTTGAACCACTGGGCTTTGGGAAATGCCAAATGCAACAGCAGAAATGTTACTGAGATATATCAGATGGAACAGAGTCTTTGGAAAGAGTTCTTTCAATTTTTACTTATATTTCACACCCTTGGTTTCAAATATGAATTCAATAGATGATGAGACAAATCAGAGTGATAGACCCAAGACCAGGTCAGAATTTCCATTTCCTTCCAGGACTAAGCCTTCTTTTGTAGTCAAACTTGAGATACCTACTTTCTTAAGTCTTCTCATGGCAGAACCAGAAGTTGAGTTCACCAGACATCCCTAATACGTCTGAGGTGAACAAAGTGTATTCTTAACTCTGACATCAGAAAGCTTTAAGAAATGAAGCTGTCCTTAGGAACAATATGTGGATAAGTGCTGGAGCTTATGGAAGCTGAGACTCAAAGGTCTGTGAGCTGTCAGTTACCAATTTTGTTGCTGGTGGGTGAGGGTGGAGAGGAAAGAAAGGAGACAGATGCCATGAGGGTAAGGTAAGACTTGGTCCTACAAAGATAAGAGCATGAGAGAAACCTGTGGGATTGGGGAAGCTGAAAAGGACTTAAGTCCTAAAGGTGATTTTAACTAGATTCCTGCATAGTTCCTATATTCTTGTCCATTTGGAAAGAACTTTAGACTGTCAGAGAGCAAAGAAGATTATAGAAGGCTTAAGCCAATGTCACTCAGATTTTATGAAGAGGAGTTCTTGCTGACATCTGGGTTACACATGGAAGAAAACCAGCTAAGCCTCAATCTGGGAATACTTCTAGAAATTTCATTCCGTCTTGTAGTACACTAAAGAGGAAAGAATCCAGCCAATAGAAGCTGTGTGTGTGTGTGCACACGTGTGGGTGTGCTTAGTTGCTCAGTCGTGTCTGTCTCCTTGTGACCCCATGGACTGTAGCCTGCCAGACTCCTCTATCCACAGAATTTTCTAGGCAAGAATACTTGAATTGGTTGCTGGTTCCTACGCCAGAGAATCAATCAGTCAAATTAAATTGCCAATATTTGAACAAATTCCAAGATGAACCTAGATTGGGTAAGTCATCTCCTTTTCTGGGACAAGTGTAATGTCTTAACAAATGAAAATGAAAGAGTTAAAATTTGATTTGAGTATTAAAAGCATAAAAGCAATGTATTTAGAAGAGACACAAATAAGGAAAATCATATTATAGGATAAAAGTTCAGAAGCAGCAGAGAGAGATATTCAAGATCTTTTCCTGACTAAAGTAGCGAAGGTAAATTAAGGGGTTAGTATGGAAAACATTCAGGGTATGGGCAATAAGCTTTTATAGGGAAGAGACTCATATTAGTAAGTGAAGAATTGGCAGTCATAGACTAGGTCAAATAAAAACAAAATGGGGACACCATGATTTCAGGTCTCTTGTGTTGAATATACCGGGAGAAAGATCCCAGAGGTAGAAAGGTAGGGAGCCATGAGAGAATTTGCACCAACCTGGGGATTGTGGACAGGAGAAGGGAGCAGTGGCATAGAACAGAAGAGCTTGGTTGTTTGGAGATAGATGGCTATGGGCAAAGAGAATGAGGCTGATGTTTGTGGTTTCTCATTGTCACGCAGGGATTGTCAAAATCCTGCCAGTTTGGTTGTTGGTATTAGTTGTATCAGTGCAAAAGCTCATTTGCCCAGAGGTCTTGCCCGCTATGCCTCAAGCAGTTTCTAGGCTCCAGCACCTTGCCTTTAAAACTCTTTTCAGTTTGGCACTGCTCCGCATTAGTAAAGTAGAATGAATAGAGACTAATGCATAGATGATAGCTTCCCAGGCCCAGAACCAAGACTCTTTATTAAATAGAACATCCAAGATGGAGAGGAGCACGGTGAGAAAATAAAAGGTGAACAAGATGAGGAAGATGGCAAGGAACCTCAGGGCAGCAGAGTGAGCTTCCAGGCTGGAGTTGGAGCAGCCTATGCGAAGGTCTTTCATCTGCTTCAGATGTCGGGATAATAAGGCCATGAGCAAGACCGTGGAGGCCAGGAACAGGAGGAAAGGAATAACCAGCACAACTACTTTGTGCAGTGTGGAAAAATCCCACAGGAACGCCTCAAGTCTCTCAAGCATGGTGCTGTTTCTAGGGAAATGCTTCATGGAGATGAATTGAATATCGATGTAATAACTAGTAGCTGAAAAGATGGTAGACGCACAAGAAATCAGCAGAGAGCCCAGCAACAGCCGAGGAACCCATCTCACAATTCTCCACTTCAGCCAGAGGAAGATGGGGTGGCTGAAGAAGGAGACTTTGACACAGTAGAAGACAGCAAGCAAGCTGGTCAACCAGAAGCAAAGGATGTTAGTAAATTCCCAGATGATCCCGAAATACCAAAAATTGTAATTAGGGTGGAAGTGGGAGCCAAAGTTGTACAGCATCGATGACCACAGTTGACAGAAGCGGCAGATGCCCAGGCTGGTGAGAATCATGTCCACAGGTGACAGCCTTTGAGTCTGCATCCACTCTCTGCCCAGCACTATGACAATCAGGCTGCTCTGCCCAGTTATTGTCAAGAACTCAAGCATATAGATGATCATGAAGAAGACAGAGAGTTGGCTGGTTGTCATCCTTCTATTCCAAAGAAACTTCCTGGGCATGTACTCAGAATCTCTGTGACAGTTTCCAGTTTGGGACCAGGTTCCTGGCCCCATTAGTGTTTCATGCAAGAAAATACCTCCCTCCTGATGCAAATTTTCCCAGGCTCATTTTTGACTTTGCAATTTTCCTAGCTGCAGGATTTGCTTATGCTTTGCTTGCTAGTTTGTTATCAGGCCTGGATGCAGGAAGTGTGGTTGGAATGTGGACTCTTATTTCTGAGGTGATTTGATTATTCCCATATAAGACATCCTTATTTCATAATCATGCTGTTTATATCTTTGGAGGTGTCTTTAGCTTATTTCTCCATCATTTCAATAGGACAGTCTCACTCTTTGTACCTAAAACTTGAACTACAGGAAAGATAAAGTCTTCTCTGTCCATTCATGTCCCAGGTAATATTTCTAGTCTGCTCACTGAGTGTGTAACAATGTCAACTTCAAAAACCCTGCCTCTCCAGCTTCTGCAGCTGCTGGGCACAGATGCCACAATCAAAGTTTCAACCTCTCTAATGTGTTCATCAGTCACTCAGTCATGTCTGAGTCTTTGTGACCCATGAACTGTAGCCCGCCAGGCCCCTCTTTCTGTGGGATTTCCCAGGCAAGAATACTGGAGTGGGTTGCCACTTCCTTCTCCAGGGGATCTTCCTAATCCAGGGGTGGAACCTAGGTCTCCCGCTTGGCAGGAGGATTCTTTATCACTGAGCCACCTGGGAAGTCACTGAATCTATGTAAGAGACAATAAATAAAATCTTTGCTGTGAGAGTCCACCCAAGAAATTGCGGGAAGCTGAGATCTTCAAGTCTCCTCATCTAAGATGGGCAATTTTCTTCGCTGCCCATTGGACTTCTTAACTCAGAGAAATCACTGCACAGTGACCACTCACTCTGTAAAATTGAGAGGTGGCTTCCTTGGCTATTGTTATGCTGATTCCAGTACCTTGAGCTCAGGTTTTATATATCTTTAGGATATATAAAAGCTATATATATATATATATATATATATATATATATATACCATTTGTTCCATTATCATCACTCTTTTTTTCCCTTATGTGGTGAGGCTATGTTCGTCACTGCTCCCACTGCTCAAGATGAGTTGAAAGAGGGCCCTCTTACCACCAGTAAAACAATTTTTAAACTTGATGTCTACTGAAGGGAGCAGCCTAAAGGACTTGCTCTCTTTGTTCATTTGTTTCTATCAGATCAGATCAGATCAGTCGCTCAGTCGTGTCCGACTCTTTGCGACCCCATGAACCGCAGCACGCCAGGCCTCCCTGTCCATCACCAGCTCTCGGAGGTCACTCAGACTCGCATCCATCGAGTCAGTGATGCCATCCAGCCATCTCATCCTCTGTCGTCCCCTTCTCCTCCTGCCCTCAATCCCTCCCAGCATCAGAGTCTTCTCCAATGAGTCTATAGTTATTGTCATTGAGCTTCCCCTTCCCTGACCAGCCTGTGGAGACAAAGGGAATTGCTGATGAGCGTGACTTCAAATGTCCTTGACTCTGGTGTAATATGGTTCTGTGAAATTGTAACTTGCTGTAAAGTCTCCACTAGATATTTCTGGAAGTGACTCCTGTGGGCTCGAAATAGGGTCTGGCCCCAGGGGATGCAGGATGGGCTGCTCTGCCAGGCACCTGCTGAGGGTAGTCTCCTGGCAGGTGCTTCCCTGTCCAGCTGTGGGGTCGGCTTTGGGCTGCACCACCTCTTACTTGTGCTCTTGCTGCTCAGAACTCCACCCCTAAAGGTCCTGAGGCTGAGGGAACTATCCAGCTGTCTGTGGGGGAGCAGCCCAGTATTCACTCTGAGCTGTTTGAGGAAACTTGGAAGCTTAACTCTTTGCCCTTCTATCTTTGTAGTCTCACTGGAAGCAAATTTGATTTGCAGCTGTCCAAACAACTACATGGAGAAGGCAATGGCACCCCACCCCAGTACTCTCACCTGGAAAATCCCATGGATGGAGGAGCCTGGTAGGCTGTAGTCCATGGGGTCGCTAAGAGTCGGACACGACTGAGCGACTTCCCTTTCACTTCTCACTTTCATGCATTGGAGAAGGAAATGGCAACTCACTCCAGTGTTCTTGCCTGGAGAATCCCAGGGACGGGGGAGCCTGGTAGGCTGCCATCTATGTGGTCACACAGAGTCGGACACGACTGAAAAGACTTAGCAGCAGCAGCAAACAACTACAATGGTAGTTCAGACAGTACAGAATCTGCCTGCTAGGCAGGAGACATGGGTTAGATTCCTGGGTTGGGAATATTCCCTGGAGAAGGGAATGGCAACCCACTCCAATATTCTTGCCTAGAACGTTCCGTGGACAGAGGATCCTGGCAAGCTAGAGTCCATTGGGTCGCAAAGAGTCGGACACAACTGAGCAACTAACTCTTCCACTTTCAAACAACTACAGTAGCACCCACTTGAGGCAAGCTCTTTTTCTATCAAGATTCTAGGCCCACATTCCAAGTATTCGATGTTGCTACTGTGGAAATGAATGCCTGGTGGGGGGTGGCACCTTGGAATATGAAGACAGTAATTGAAAACCTCAGAGACTCACGTTGATTATGGCAGAAACCAACACAATATTGTAATTATCTTCCACTTAAAAATAAAGTAAAAAAAAAAAGAAGAAAATCCAATTTTTCTAAGCCATTAGTTAATAAATCTATCCTTTTCTTGTTGAATTTCCTTAGCACCTCTATTAAAAAATATAAATGTTGGTTTATATGGAGTCTCTAGTCTTCTCAATTTACCTATGTGTATAAATGTTCACCAGGATTCCTCAGTGGCTCAGCAGTAAAGAAGCTGTCTGTATTGCAGGAGATGTGGGTTCAATCCCAGGGTTGGAAAGTTCACCTGGAGAAGGAAATGGAAATTTACTCCAGTATTCTTGCAAGGAAAATTCCATGGGCAGAAGAGCCTGCTGGGTTACAGTTCATGGGGTGAGTGGCTGAGGACGCATAAATGTTCACCAATACAATTAAAAAAAAAAAACCTCAGAGACAAAAAGAGCCTTATAAGCAGGGAACTTGTGAATTTGTAGTCTTTTGATGCTATTTTGGACAACCGATAAACTACACATTGGGCTTCCCTGGTGGCTCGGGGATATAGAATCCACCTGCCAATGCCAGAGACGTGGGTTCAATCCCCTGAGTCAGGAAGATCCCCTGGAGAAGGAAATGACAACCCACTCCAGTATTCTTGCCTGGAAAATCTCACAGACAGAGGAGCCCGGTGGGCTACGGTTCATCAGGTCACAAAAGAATCGGACATAACTTAGTGACTAAACAACACAGAGACATCAAAACTACACATTACTTCTAAATATCTAAATATCTAGGAATTCATAGCCATGTAGCAGACCAAAAAGTGAATTCAGAAAATAAGTTCTAGAAAACTACACCAGGTAGACACCAAATATTTAATTAATGCCTGCAAAATTGGGAGGATAATTCTGATACTTACAGTTGACAAAGGAGATAACGTGAAAGTCATTGACCCTATGTGTGATAAGCACCAAGTCTGTATGCACTTTTGGTCATTCAAGGAAGAAAAAAGCAGAAGTAATACAATATGA
Source organism: Tragelaphus eurycerus (assembly GCA_935064755.1). Taxonomy (NCBI): domain Eukaryota; kingdom Metazoa; phylum Chordata; class Mammalia; order Artiodactyla; family Bovidae; genus Tragelaphus; species Tragelaphus eurycerus. The sequence goes on along the minus strand of CAKXYN010000002.1, from coordinate 7,502,391 downwards.
ACCTCAGCATCCTTGAACATAAAACAAGAAACCACTGATGCAAAGGTAAACTACACTTAAAAATTACACTAGGAAACAGAATATTAGAAAGCATCTGATCTACATACTCAACAAAAGGATCTGATCTACATACTCAAAGAAGCAGGAAATTTTAAAAGGGAGATGACAAAATAATACTTTGCAATTAAAACGTGAGTTTTGGTTGACATGGATTCAGATATAAGAGGGGAGAAAGATGAGAGAAGGAATGATGGTAAGTGAAATATGCAACAAAAGCATTACTATGTGTTTTCTTCCCTAGATACACCAGGCACATTGCCTTCTGTATACACTGCCTTATTCTGAGAACCTGCAGGACCCAGGACTACTGTACTCCACAGGGGCACTCTCTATAATGATAGTGACCACTCGAGTAACCCAGATTCTCTTTGTGCAAGTTTGAATGTGAGACATATGAAGTGAGTCCCTAACTGGTGGTTGAGGTTCCCTGGAGTTAGCAGTTCAAAGGCTGCCTCTTTTCTTATGTATGCATGTGAATCCTGCCGAGTAAACTCTGGGATCAGCAACTAGAACACGACAGCCCCTAGTAGGTACTTAGAAAACAGCTGTTGAATGCAGGATGAGTACAAGGAAAGCAGAGCATATGTCCTACTGTATCACAAGAGCAAGGGCCTTGAAAATCATAAAGCCAACCTCCTAGCATAATCGAGAAATGCACACATGTGATTACAATCTTCAGATCAGATCAGTTCAGATCAGTTACTCAGTCGTGTCCGACTCTTTGCAACCCCATGAACTGCAGCATGCCAGGCCTCCCTGTCCATCACCAACTCCCAGAGGTCACTCAGACTCACATCCATCGAGTCAGTGATGCCATCCAGCCATCTCATCCTCTGTCATCCCCTTCTCCTCCTGCCCCCAATCCCTCCCAGCATCAGAGTCTTCTCCAATGAGTCAACTCTTCGCATGAGGTGGCCAAAGTACTGGAGTTTCAGCCTTAGCATCATTTCCTCCAAAGAAATCCCAGGGCTGATCTCCTTCAGAATGGACTGGTTGGATCTCCTTGCACTCCAAGGGACTCTCAAGAGTCTTCTCCAACACCACAGTTCAAAAGCATCAATTCTTTGGTGCTCAGCCTTCTTCACAGTGCAGCTCTCACATCCATACATGACCACGGGAAACACCATAGCCTTGACTAGACGAACCTTTGTTAGCAAGGTAATGTCTCTGCTTTTGAATATGCTATCTAGGTTGGTCATAACTTTCCTGCCAAGTGCTGGGAGCGAGCTCCACCCATGACAAAAGTCATGAGGAAGGGGGCTTGGCACACGCAAGGGTGGGATCTAGCTTCAGGAGCCCCCTGGAAATTCTCGAGCATCTACCCCCAAAAAACCAGAGTCTGCCTACTTTCTGCTTTGTGTTCTCACCTACACCTCTGACTTTACAGAGGGCTGTCCCCCACTACCTCTCTCTGAAAAAAGAGTTAATTAACAGCTCCAGTTAATAATTCCTGGGTGTGACAGTGTTTCAACCTACAAACTCTTTTGGAAATCCTCTAGCCTGCCTGAATAGGTTTTTCCAGCCACGTGTTCAGAGCCTCCCAACTGTGAGAGGCATGAGATGTTCTAAACTGTCTAAATACAGATTCCTTTGAGCAGTTAGAAGATTGATTAGAAATTGTATTGGTGAAGGGTTTTTCACTTGTTGGGCCAATGTTTGCTGCTAAATCTCCATATCCCTTACCTACTGTGTCCTTGGCAGTGTATTGATTGATATAATTGGTGTATAGAAATGTAATTAGTAGCCTCAATGTTTGTAACCTTGGACCCTTGAGTTAGTTCTTTTTCTTGTTACAACCCACCACACCTTTGTCCTATAGAAATGCAACTCCAGTGCCTTTGGAGGGTGGCACCTGACTAATCACCTTTAGAGAAAAATAAGTTTTCTGAAGAAAGGGTCTTAAAATGTTGACAGGCCTCCGGGCCAGAAGATGATGTAACTCACCTAAACTTTTGCGTATGATAAGTTTGAAAGCCTGGCTCAGCGACTGCTGTCCCTGCATGACCCCACCCCTTCCCCCATTATCCTCTATGCATAACTTAAGGTATAAAAACTACTTTGGAAAATAAAGTGTGGGGCCTTGTTCACCGAAGCTTGGTCTGCCCATGTCGTTCTTTCTCTTACCTTCTGGCTGAATGATTCAGCCTCCTCTCTCCACAAAATGTTCTCACTGAGCTATCCTTATTTCATCCGCTTTTCTTCACTAAATTATCCTACTGAGCTATCCTCATTCTATTATTCTTTATATCTTTAATTAACACTTAATTAAGCAATTGTTTCCTGATTGTCGCCAACGCCGTCCCCGCTTCGAATTCCCTGAATCCACCGGGG